>OX375875.1:124005025-125425025 GCA_947359465.1 Metellina segmentata
ACAATTTAAGTAGGGGTAGGGTAGGCAGATAATTCAATTAACATCACCATGGGCTATAGGCAAAGGGCCTGGAAGGGAAATGATACTAGGACACCTCGTAATTTCACAACAGTAGTCAGATTGAGCTGGTACCCTTCTCCACGTCATGCTGTGAGGTCATTTGAGGCCACAATAGATTTAATATGTGCCAGCCCCTACGCACCAGACGGTCTTTGGTTGGATCGAGTGAGTTTCAAACTCTCCTGTTGTTAATCCACTACTCTTCCAATATATTTGTGAGAAAACATCTCTTGGATCAGCAGAATCGTTAAAAATCCATTAGCTCCAAAGATATTTTCCCTTTCAAAAACCAATCAGGCTACACTCACCTTTCACTGCAACTTTGCAGATGATGCAAGAAAAACTGTATTTCTTGCAAGATTGGCACTGAGCGCCGGTCACATCTTTCTTGCAGTGGCGGCACTCGTTGAAGAAATCTGGAAATGAGTCAAAACAGATTTCATTACAAATTCGAGCATGAGGTCGATTTGTAGAGTAAAACAAAAAGGTGGGAAAAAAGAACAGATGGTAAAATTGCAATTCTAATACAAATTTAAAAAACAAGGGAAGAATAAAATGACATTCCTTTAATGATGTTGTCTGAGGCCATTGCCTTAGTAGCTACATAGCATGTTATGTCCAAGGGTATCAAAGAGGAGCTAACAAGATCAAATAATTATTCAATAGAATAACCCTCACAAATTTTTCAGAATGGCTAATTAACTTTTGCATCACATTAAAAAATAATCAGAATTTTCGTCCTTAAAATGGTCGAAAAAACTTCTTCACCTGTAAACTTTTCGACTTCATCACCTGTAAACTTTATACCACACAGATCAATTTCAAAGCAAGAAAATCTGATTTTGAAAATTTAATGAAAGAGGATAGCAAATTAAAATGATAAGTTTGAAAACGGGGTTACATCGTCTGACTTAATATCTGCAATTCAGGCATTTATTTCATAGTCATCAAGATATTCAGAGCCTTGAAATCTTCAAAATCAACTTGGGGAAAACTACTATCAAAAGTAAGGTAGCCATTCTACAATGTTTTTCAAAAAACTTTTTTTGTATTTATGGAAATGAGGTAACTGACATTTTGGCTAAAAAATGAGACAAGCATTTTGGAACTTTCACAAATTGAATTCCCTTATTCATGTATTACACAATTAATATAACACACAGAGGAGAAAAAAAACCAAGCTAGACAGGTGGAAGAAATTAAAGGCAAAGCTTGGAAGGATACACTTTCGAAAATTCAGGCTATCCCTTGCTGAAATGCCGTTCAGATTGGAGACTGGACATGATTGCTAAGCAAAACAACTGTACAGGTTTAAAACTGTTTAAACAGTCCAAATTGTGTCCTATGTGAAGATAGTGACGAAATGGGCTCCGCCCACCTTGGGGATTGCCCAAATTTGTCGGCAAACATTTTCAGAGATGCTAGAAGGTTTAACTTCAAAGCCTAGACTTATTAGATGCTGCTTATTTATTTTTGATACTTTGTTCCTTTGTCTACATGTTTTTGTGCTGAGTGGTTACTCTATTGAAAGAATGTATCTCAAGGACTACACTGCAAAAACCACTTTAAAGTTTCGAGCAACACCATTTCTCTATCTGCTACTCTAACGTCAGTGCTATAGCTTTGAAATCGTAAATTCGGTGCAACAAAAAATAGGGCAGGAGTTGACCAATTCTTGTTCTAATGTGTTTGGGTCGGAAGCTTTTTACGTGGCCACAGGAAGTGACCTTGAGTATATTTTGCTGCACTGGAGACATTTCCCAAAGGAAACGTCACTTACCGATGCCTTTGTGTTTTTCTGCAGGAGTGGAGACTGTTTTCAAGACCTGAGCTCTCTGCTCCAGCAAGTTCCACCTGTACAGGACATCAGCATACACTTTTTTGTACTGGTCGAACTGGTTAGAGTGGGCAGGATCCAGGAGCCTTGAAAAGGAAAACCAATAATTTGGAACACACTATTATGAAATAAAAGCATTGATTGGAAAACATAAAATCCAATGCTTGTTCTATAAATTTTCCTTTAAAAAAAAATATTTGTACAAATACTTTTCCTTTTGTTTGTTGACTAAGTTATGATTTTGAGTTTTTAAAATTACTAGAAAATCACCAAGAAAATTCATGACCCCAAAACTGCAAAACAATGTCTAAACCCCCCCCCCCCCAAAAAAAAAAAGTTCCCTGATAAAGAGAGACAACAAAAAGAATCCAAACACCCTGTATTAGACTAAAAGTACTCTTAAAACCAATTTCAAAATTTCAGTTTCTCTGCAACACTCAACTTTTTAATTTGCAAAAATGAAAATATGCTCTATGGAAAAGAATATACAAAAAAATATAGATAAATGCAACATATTTTCTGGCAATTTCCAGGCGAAAGTTTTAATTAAAAAATTTTTAATTTAAAAAAGTAAATTATTATTTACTAAAGCATATAAAAGTAATTTCACAAACTCACAATAGTGCATATTAATTTTTAGTACTAAATTAATCCATCTGCAAGTTTATAAATTGCCAGACCATGATGCTTACTGATCTCTCCAAAGGCAGGTGAACTCTTATTTACACTTTGTTACTTCTCATTTTGCTTCCTTTAAAGCTGTGATCTTGAGAGCTCATCTAAACTGCCTTCCTACTCTATAATTTTAATACACTATAAAGTAATATGCATCAGCTCAATCCAATGGCCACTTATATCCATGTTAATTAACTGGACTAGACATATCCCTTATGGAGCATCTGTTGCACAGTTAATCTCCTCAAAAATTGGGGTAAATTCAGGTATTGAGTGGCACAGGTAATTTCGGTGTGCGGAACCACGCGAAAGACTTCCGAATCGTCAACGATTTGATCGGTGTTGAACTTGTCGTCTAGCATGTAGCATTGTGTTTCACTTCTTATGTGTGATATCGTATTATTTGTGCATGACGTTATGTGATGTTTATTAAATATGCCAAAGAAATAGTCTTCCATCGTTTTTACGAATCAACAAGCTATTTTACAGTATTATAGATAACAGGCAAGTGCATGCTTTTTGATGATTCATGCAACTATAACTACAACTTGAACCTTTCAGCTCTACAGGCATTACCCTTGTTTGGACACATTTAGGTAGAGCATGCTTAGTGTCAATGACCAACAGTGTGACGAGATAAAATACGAAAAATCATGCGATACAAAATGCAACTGGCAATAAGAAACTTTTTTTTCCCAATGGTGGGCACTGTTTGATTTGCAATCATTTCTCACTACAAGGCCAGAAGTGATTGCCACTTGTGAAGGAGCACCCAGTGGGCAACCATCATTACCCCTAACAAAGGACAGCACAATTTACAACCATGCCTTGACCCCGGATTCGAAATAGGAACCTTCCGATCCAGAGGCCAACACCTTAACCACTAGACCAGTTGGTCGGCCAACACAATAAGAAACTCAAGTACTTTGAGGTGGCTTCGTGAGCTTCCCGTTCTTCGTTGCGGAAATCGTTGTTCCCATTTCTGTTGATGGGATCGTCGAAGAAGCTGTACTCTTCCACGGAGTCGGACCAACTGTTGGATCGATTCCGTTTCAATGCAGCGCCAACTGAAAGAGCAAAAATACTGGCTTGTGAAAACATACCTCAAGTTATTGAAACCACCACACTTCTTCAATTCCAGGACATTTTCAAAGTTATACAACAATCCAATGCAGGACCTTTCAGTATCGAGAGCCATAGTACAAATTTTAAAACTTCAGCTTGCCACACTGATAGAAAATAATTTAGCAAGACATTTAAACTTTTCCTATCCTGTTTAAATTGACAAAAAAGAAAGCTTGGCATGTACACACTTTATATTGTATGTACAAAGAATAAATATGAAAAGTATTATTCTATTAGGATATACAAGTGTATAAATATGTTATAAGCAAAATTCATTGCTAATAACACACATGGATGTCATTGCAGTTGTTCGTAGAGAATGGCTTACTATTGATATCAAGTAAAGACGCGATATGCTCTAAATTTTAATCTGCGAGGTGTATTCAATTTTCAATTTTGTGTTCTTCATTTGTCTAAATTCTTCACGGGTGCAGAACGTACAAATGATAGAAGGCATGAATAAAGTATGAGGGATGATCAAATTATGATCAAATATGATCAATGCTGTATAGTAGAGACAGGGTTTCCCAAAGATGCAAAGTCATTGCCAATTGGTATGATTTAGGTTGTGGGTAAGCACATATTGAATGTGAATCGGACCCCTAATTGTATCAATATATTACTATAAATATCTTCTTTTCATACATACTTTAAGACACTTCATTTAACTTCCCTCTTTTATCTATGTAATTAATAGCATTGTTTATATATCGCTGCACACTAAATTAATCAGCATATGTTCCTGTATAGACCGGCAAGTAGCAATCGAATCTGTTCGTAAAAGTAAATAGTCCTGTAAAATTGTTGGGAATGTAAAAAGTCCTGTAAAATTGGAGGGAATGTAAGCTAAGTTCTTCCACAATTGGCTTCCTTGTGGCAGATTCAGGTTCAACCTCTATTCAGTTTTGAAAGGTTGGTGACAACAAAGTGACAGGGAGAAATCAATCATGGCAATTACCATTCATTCTTATGCATATGCATCCCTTCTCCAAATGATCTCTTGCACCATTTCAACAATCGACTGCCTTCCTGTTGGAACTGCACTATTGTCTCGTTTTATTGTTTGCATGTTCTGAACTTCTGTTCTTCCTTAACTCTCATGTAATTGGTAGACAGTTGAATTAACACCACACTGGAGCAACACAACATCATTTTGAACCCCGGTCAGATGATGAGGTAACACCTGAGTTGGCATCCCACTCTCCACACCACACCAACATGAGGACATTTGAGGCTATGACAGATTTTACGAGCCCCCACCTTACATGACGGTCTTTAATTGGATTGAGTTCTGAACTCGCAACCCTCTGGTTGATAATCCACCACACTTACAACCTTTCTACAGGCAGCTCCTGTCATGTAATTGGGTCAATCAACTCTCCAGTCTGCAAAAATCGATAAATAAACAATATATACACTGAAATATAGTATTAGCCAACTATTACCTATACTCCAGCCTTCAAAGGAGTTGTTAGAAGGCACTACTGTATGATATGGTGATCCCCCTGGCTGAAAGCAAAATGCAAGAGTTCTTTCACAAAGTAATGGACAGTCAACAATAACAGTTAAAATCAACATAAATATGCAACCTGCTACATTTTTATCCTGTATTTCTCAAAACTAAGATTAGGATATCTGGATCAAGGTCACCTGCAATGGTTGTGAAAAAACTTCAGATACTGAGGCATTGGAAGTAGAATTAAGGGTTGAGAAATTTAAAGCGAGCTTTGGACACATATGAAACATGTTTTGTGCTAGGATAGGAACAAATATAGAGGTTCCTGAATTCAGTGGCTTTCTAATGTCTGAAGGATTTTCCAAAACAAGGGTTGAATAAGACCTATTGCAGTAAAGTAGATTGCAAACTATTAGAACATCCTTCCCTTAACCTGGATTCCAACTCGAGTCGTCAAACCAGCAATTGAATCAATTTTAAAATGAAATAAATCTGTAAATAATGAGGATTGTTTATAGTAGTTGAATGGCTATGCAGCATGGCTGATTAACCCAGGGTGTTCAAGGTGTATTATTCTTTTGGTGCCGCCTAGTCAAATAGAAGACATTTTCTGTCAAGCTAAATATAGTTTTCACGGCAATGTTTCCTGTACGTATTCTGAATGTGACGTCACTTGGTTTGTTTTTCTAAGATTTTAACACTTCATAAATAAAAATTCCAAAGAATATAATCTGAATTGATATATGTTTATTGCTTAACACCATTGATTAAATGTGGTGATAAACTAAATTTTAAGGTAACCCCTATATGAATTATGTAATGCATATACATAAAAAGAACTACAATTTTCTCAGACCGTCTTGTTTCTTTACAATTTATTTGAATTAATGTCGCACTGGAGCAGCACAAAGGGAAAGATCAGACAACAACATCTCGTCTTTTTGAATCACGGTCAGATGGGGCTGGCAACCCACTATTCAAACTTCCACACAATGCCAGCATGAAGACATATGGGGCCATGACAGATTTAATGAGCCCTCACATACACCAGAGTCTGGTCGGATTGAGTATTGAACTTACAACCCTCTGGTTGCTAATCTGCTACTCATCCAACCGGACTACTGTGGCCTTGTTTACATTGAAAATGAAAACCTCCTCTCATAAAGTCATGATAAAAACTAAAAGTAAAGTGATCAAAATATAATAAATGTATGGTTCTCACTCTTAATATCTCTCAAAATATAATAAATGTATCGCTCACTCTAAATTAGAACATTTTCCGAGATTTTCATGGCTTAGTTATCAATAGAGCTCGGATCGATATTCAAAAATGTGACCTGAAATATACATTTCAAAATCCCAAAATATGCGAAATCGCAAAAAATTTTTACTCTTGCAAAAGGGATAGCGAGGAGGATAAAGTGAAATTGAACCACACTTTCATTCAATTAAATCACAATTTTATTTTTATAGCGCAGATACAGCTAAGCAAAAATTATACCAAAGCAACAAATAAATAAATATTTCATAATTGAAAAATGTAGATTAAAATGAAAGCATTTCAAATGACCTAAGGGACGTAACTAGGTGGGTAGACGGGACATGTGCCGGATTGGGAAGGGGTGCTAAACAAACGCATGATAAAAAAGGAAGATTTAGTTAAAAGGATTTTATTAATTGGCTAAAAAAAACTATAAAAGGAGCTAAATGCAGAATGTGTGAAGTGTTGTGCGAGTTTGATCCGAGTAAAGGGGATGTAATGTCGTAGCGCTCGAGTGTTTAGGATAACGGCCTCGTGTCTCGGAAGATTCCTGTCTCCCAAGTGGCTTTGATGTGCCGGCAAACGAAACTGAACTCGGTTAGATTTTAGAGTGTCCAGTTGAGATGTCAGTTTTGCGGTCCTATTACACAGGGGAACAATTTGGAACACATATTTTGTTGTCTTGGATTTTCAGCTGTTTTAGAGTTAAATAGGTATGCTGATTTCAAAACTGTAGTTAGTTTTCTTCTACCACATAAAGTTTTTTCTCTATACCACTACACCATTTTTTCATGTGACCACTCTCCGCAGGATCGAGCGTGGATCCTAAGAGGCACTATTGCTCTCCTATTGGCTGACATAAACCTTCTCCGACTGGTGCCAGGTGAATGACGCCATAGGAGAACAGCGACAGGTGCATATATATTTTGAAATTGATTGATTCTATTTGTAAGGGATTTGAGCAGCTAGAGATTTGGGACTATCCAAAAAAACTGCAGAGCTATTAGCACCAAGACTCGGAGTGAAAAACTTCCTTGAAAAAGGGGATAGGGTATCTTATTTTTGTTCAAGAGAAAGTGTGTTTCTGCAATACTTTCGGAGTGATGAGGGATTTGTGTATTGCCTAAACGTACATGGTTTAATGGAAGAGTTGGGAATTTCAGCCTATAACGCAACTGAAAGGCAATTGTTCATCGATAACTGAAAGCGGAGCTTGAAGTGTGTCTTCCTCCACAGCGGAAATTTATTAGGTTCAGTCCCAATAGGCCATTCAGTTTGCTTGTGTGAAGAATATGAAGATATAAAGAGAGTCATTGATTTGTTGCACTACCACATGCACCACGGATCATCTGTGTTTAACCTGAAAATGGTCTGCTTCCTCCTTGGCCAGCAATGCGGATATACCCTGTGACAGCAGAGCTCGTGAGAAGCATTGGGTGCAGTCGAATTAGCTGTCAAGATCTGACCTGAAACCTAGTGATCCAAACATTCTACATCAGCCACTTGTCGACAGAAAGAACATTATATTTCCACCTCTGCATATAAAACTGAGTCTCATGAAGCAATTTGTTAAAGCTTTGTCAATTGCAGGAGAGTGTTTCAAGTATCTCATTTTGGCATTTCCTAGCCTGTCATTTGAAAAGATAAAGGCCAGTGTGTTTGATGACCCACAGATTCGGCAGCTCGTTAAAGATTTCATCGGAAAGAATGCTTGGTTGGTATTCAAAAACATTGTCAAAGACTTTCTTGGAAATACACGAGCACATAATTACACTGAATTAGTACAGTAACTCTTATGGAGCTTCAAAATGCTTAGTTGCAACATGAGCATCAAATTGCATTTTTTACATAGCCATCTTCCTAACTTCCTGAAAAATCTAGGTGCAGTGAGTGATGAGCAATTCCAACAAGATTTGAAGGCCATGGAGGCACCATATCAAGATAGATGGGATGTACATATGATGGCTGACTGTTGTTGGACCATCAAGTGAGAATGTCCACAGATGAAACACTCCAGAAAAAGTTATAAGCGAAACATTTTCCCTCAATATGTATGTTTACCGTTTGGTAAAAAAACTTTACTATTCGTATATATGAACACAATTTAACTTGTAGTAACTATATATAGCCTTTGTATGAATAAAACTATTCTTTGTAAACAGTATATTTGATAATTTTTCCCTTTATATGCATATTTTGTATGACTTTTGAGACAAAGAGAGGGTATCCTGTAGCTTAAAAAGTTGATGTGATAGACAAAAACTGCTGTTATTTTTTTTATCCAAAGGCCAAAAGTTTCCCATTGTTATTGGGCAATGAAATATTTCGGAATTAATTTTTTAGTTGATCTTGTACTATAAATGAAATTGCTGCAAATTAATCTATTTACCTTTGAAATCAAGTTCTAACCACCTAAGTTGAATTAAAAAAAATTTGGAACAGTGGAATTAATGTGTGGTGGCGATTATAGGTGTTGTCGTGGAGGGTTAAGATGTTTGCAGATGAGATTTTTTAGGGTGGGTGGGGGTGGCAGCTGTAATTATTGTTTGGTTCAGTAATTTGACTTGTTAGAAAAATCGAAACATTACGTTCCAGTTTCTATTTTATAAATGAACAAACAAAGCTGACGGAAACTAGAAACTCTGACATTATTGTAGACCTAAAAACTAATGGTTGTTAAGACGAAAAAAAATACTGATACATTTACAAGATGAGTGAATGAAATAGACTTAATATATAATTTTCTCATTTTACTTTTTAAATGCTATTTATTTTACATGGGCCTGCAAGAGAACTGTAGCTCATCAGCCTGCAGAATTATGACTCATTGGCCTGAGCAACTTAAATAAGTATAGATAGCATTTCAGAATGGATGTAAAAATTAGTAAATTTTAACTACTCAATCTAGAAACACATTTTTGGTTGGAGAAAAGGTTCAATTTATACATAGATACAGTGGAATTCAGATTTTTAAAATCTTAACTAAATACATTGACACATCCCAATGAAAAAGAGAAACAAAACCTTGATCTAATAAATAAATCACATTTTTCCCAATCATTTCTTTTCTAATTGCAGTCCCAATTCAAGCAATGTGCATTTAGGAACATGTTTTGAACTTGAACTTTTGTTAAGAACTAGTAAGAAGGTACTAAGTGAACATGAAGACTGAATTTTTTATTGTAATTGCTTTTTGTATGTAGTTAAATTTTTCGTAGCACTGGAGTAATACAACAGGCTATTGGTGTTGGTGCAGGATAAATCCCAAAGGGGAAAAATCACAGGGCAACACCTTTTAATTTTGAACCATGATCAGATGACAAGGTTGACACTTGAGAGCTATCCAAACTTCCACATGAGGCCAACGTGAGGAAATTTGAGGCAACAGCAGATTGTGTCACCAGCCACACAAGTCCACGAGTACAAGGCGATCTTTGGTTGGATCGAGTTTGGAATTTGCAGACGCCAATCTGTCACTTCATCAACTAGGATACAGTAACCTGTTTTTTGCAGGAAATGAACATTTTGGCTGGTAGCATCAAAAGAGGCAAATCTTGGTTCAATTAACGCATTTTAATCACTATTATCGTGCTCTATCACAATACCTTCCAAACAGGCACTCGTCTTATTTTAAAATTTCCTTGAAGTAACACTTAAAAGGGATAGTCTTTTCATAAAACATTAAAGAAGGTTTAAACTGTATTTGTAAATTTAACAAGGTTTGTCACACATACAAAAATGGAAAACTTAACATTTCTACAGTCCCTTAACTTTGAAAATTTGAAAGAGAAATATATTTTTAAGCATCTCATTTGCAAAATGAAAAAATGGCACGCTTCAAACAATTAGCCACCAAGTAATGAAAATTTAGATTTTATGACTTAATCACTTCATCAGTGTTTGTCACTCTTTTGGGGCAAAATAAATGCCACTGGAATGAATGCACATAAATTATAAATCAGGGTTTTTTTGCAATTTTGAGATGCGCTACATTTTGTTGAAAAGGTGATTTTTTAGAGCACATTAGAGCCCCTTGCAAAGACGCAATTTCTTTTCTTTGACTAGCTACAGAAATATAAGCATTATTTTCATAGAAAGTCTTCTGACAGAATAGGAAGTCATATTTTACACTTACTCAACAATAAACTGTCTCCACATTAAGCTATCGAATATAAGAAAATGCTTTATCCATATCCATATTGGACAAGATAAGTCCAGTTGCAAATTATTAAATTTGCAGCAGGCTCAGAAGTCCTGAAATGGCCATGACACACTTTCAACTACACACACTTTTTAATTCCCAATGGATACAACTTTCTCAATACTTCCACATGCAATAGTTTGACATGGTATTGATGGATTTGAACCCTTTTCAGTTAGAGTATATTCCCTAGACAAATGTGATTAAAAATGTAGTCACTAGCCCTCATTTCAAAACACAGGTAACAAATTATAGTAATATGTAATAGACAAGCTTATAGTACCCAAACCCTCTTTTACATCCAAGTTTCATGAGCAACATCACACTTACTAGCAAGATATCTAATAAACATCAAATACAATCTATATTCGGAAACTCAAATGCTTTTCCACAGTAAATGTTTGATTCAGAAATACAAGATAAAAATGTAAAAGGGAGTAAAAGTGTTCAAAAATAACATTCCACATACACTAATTAAACGTATATTCTTATGAAGAGCACAATTTCAGGTTTACTTTAAGGGCACACCACACAAAAAAATGAACAAAATGTTAGACAAGCAAAATAAAAAGCACTCAAAATAAGCAGTTTAATTTAGAAGGTTAATAATTGACAACAGTAAACAGCATTTTGTGAAATTCCTACATTAATTTATCATTATACTACCAATACAACAAATGACATTTTTCCTACAACGATATGACAATGACCCTCACATAAAGAGCATTAACTTGGTAACTTTAATATTTACAATACATTTTCATCTTGATTACTCCCAAGAAAATGATTCAAATACGGTTCGATTTCTCCTGTAATCGACCTCTCCAGAAGTCAAAATAACATCTGCCCTGGATCAGATTAAAATCAGGATGGAACAATACAGAATTAGAAAGGTCAGTGTAGATTAAATGCTCTAAAACTATATCAGATTAAAAAAAAAAACATCTCAAATCACTCAACATATTTTGTGACAAAACCTGAAAGCCTTCTTTGAGTAGAATGGAAGAAGGCTGTCCTTAATTTTCATAACTAGTCATTTATAACACTTTTAAATTAATACTCTCCTACATTTTTATTTACTCATTTTATCTTTTGTAATACCACAGCTGCTTTTAGCTACATAATTTCTGTGATGGTTCTATAGCGAAACCTTCAGTGATAGATTCATCTATCCCACCAAATTTGTTTTTTAATGAACTTAATGTATTTCTTATATACGTGTAATGCAAAACCTATTGCAAATACTTTCCTCTACATAGCTCCCATGACACAAATAGCAAAATTCAGTTACACCCGGTGGGGGAAAAGCTTCAATACAAAAGGCCTTGAATCCAAATTTGCTTCTACAGTATGCACTGATGTGGCAAAGGTTACAAACATTGACTCCATGTCTAAAGTATGCTACAATTATTGCACAGGGTTCCTCTTTTTCAAGCAAAAGAAATTTTTACAGCTGCATTTTTATAAGGCTGCTTTTCACAGTTTTCATTACATTAAGAGTACACAGGTGAAAAAATTGTCACAAGTTCGATCTGACAAATCTAGATTTACAAACAGCAGCACTTAACCATAGATGAGTAACATTGATCTAGGTCTTGGAATGCAAATGAAATAAAACATTCATTGTTCTTGCAAAAACAATAAGGCCATCAGCAAATATTTAAATTTTTTAAGGACATCTATGGGAATCCTGTTTTGGCCAATATTTTAAGCGGCAGTTTGAAAGAGAAATGAGGCAAGAAAGAATAGAACATGTTTTCTTTTCCTAAAAAAACTCAATAGAGCGATCCAGTAACAGTTATTTATAAGAGTTGTAGAAAGACACAACAGGAATTAAACTGAAAATACTCAAGCAGAATATGCAGAGTGAAAATAACAAATCAACGCCTTGTCTAATTTTTCTCCCATTTCCCAAGTCAAGCTAAAATTAAAGATATTTAAACTTCAATTCAGACTGCACGTGGAAGCTAAGTTCCAATTTGGTATATTTTTTCCAATGTACAAAGTACACAAAATGTTTTGAAGATAGAAAAATGTAACACACAATTGTCCGGGGGGGGGGGGGAGAGAGAAAATGCTTACTTTCGGTGGAAAACCATTCGAAATTAATATAGAAAATTCACAGTGGAGTAGACTTTCTCATCTGTATAGTAAACAAAAGTCATGCTTCTGCTTTAAGGGACAAATAAAGTCAAGCAAATCATGCATGAGGGATGATACAAAAAAGCATTGCCACTAATTAACACACCGACATACCTTCAGCCACCACTTCCCAGATATTTGCTACAAATACATAAAACAATTACAAGGTGAATGACACATGACACAAATGACAATCAGAATATCAACACTTCAAAATCAAATCTCCTCAGGGACAGGGTTAGAAACTAGGAACATTTCCCCCTCACTTGCACGCTCAACCGAAAATTCTATTCTACTTGGGTGCAATTTTAGATTTACATTGTTTGCATGGTTGTGATGAAGACAATGCACAGATGGTGCATCGGCACTCAAGTTGCATGGTTTTAGACGAGACTATTTATTCAATACGGGTAGGTTTGGGGATTTATGGGCCACATTGGCCAAGCACAAGACAAACAATGCCAATAATTTTGAAAAGAAAGGATAGAGAGACAGATTGCTTGAGCATCCTGGTATCTAGATCCCCGTGTTTACCACATGCAGTAAGCCCTGTGGGAAAAGAAAAGATCGCTGGGATACCTCGGGTTGGTAAAGCCCGTACACACACCTAAAGATGTGCCAAGCTGGGTTATTCAATAAGAGGCAGGTTAAATGTAAGCAATATATGTTTCCACAATCGGTACATTTAAAGTGGAATTCTGCCTCAAAGTTTATTGTTCAGTGCAAGAAGTGATAGTAGTGGCTGCGAGTTAGTAAGCCAAATAATCATCTAATGACTTATTGAAGGGATGATTCCAAAGAGTGCCAGCATTGTGACTAATAGTATATTGTACCGAGCCCCCTGCCGATCCACTAAAGACCGATTGCCGAAATAAATATCAGCATGTACCTGATCAGAATGTTTGACAACTCCCAGGGTTTGATACAATGGTATCCCAGATACTCAAATCGTCGTGCATAGTAATAGTCACACTTACACAGAACGTGTATATAACTCTCCTCTACCATCCGACAGCCTCTACATAATGGGTCATCTATAATACCCATAATATTGAGGTGTCTATCCAGGGTACAGTGGCCAGTTAGAATAGCTACCCTCATTTCTTTCCTATTCAATTTCAGCAAATCCCGCGATTTTTCCCACTGAGATTGTTGATTGAGCTCTTTGATCCTTAGATTGAAGCCATGTATGGTAGGACTCGTCAAGGAGTAAACCCTTGATAGTCCCTCTAACCACATTGTAAGGTAGACCCAAAACAGGCTCTGGTCCAATAAAGGCCGTATCATATCCAGGTTTTACTAATTGGTCTGCCATTTCATTACCCACAATGACCAGGGACCATGACAAGAGACATTTAAAAAAATAATCACCTAAGATGATCATCCTATATGATTTTGCTTTTATGGCAACCCCCTCCACAGTAAGTTCAACTCCCTTTCTACAAATGGACTTAACCAAGGTCATCTGTCTTCTCACCGAAGCTACATTGTAGGGCCTTCATTTATTTTGCAGAAAAGGCATTTTTTTCTCTTAAAGGTATCTGCTGTTTGGGGTGAGTAGAGCCTTTCGTCTTATTATTATTATTTTTTAGAAATAAATATGAAGTTTTCTTTTGATTATGCTTTTGAATTACAACACTAGAAATGAGGATTAACACATAACCCAAGTAAAAACATTCTATAGCAGCTCATCTAGGGAAATGTTATCTCTGGAATACTTCTTAAAAGCTATACAGTTAGTGATTTATCTGCTTACATTTTCTACTTTCAGAAAAAAATTTCGGGAAGGTTTCTTTTCTTTTGAAGGTATTTTATAAATGTGTTTAGTGTACTTTATAAAAACATCATACAAATAAAAAAATTCCTGGAAGTTCAGCATCAATTATGATGATTGGGTCTGAAAAGCAATTGTCAAACAAAAATTTATAGGTGCAAAATACAAGTAGCAATCACTAATTTCGAACCCTGCCCTGGAATTTTGAGGAGAAATTTCTCAGATATTATTGGCATCATTCTTTATTTACAAGACTTTTTTTTTTGGTAAGAAATTTTAGACACAAGATATTTTTTAGAACTTGAATGAATTGCGAGTGTTTTTAGTTGGGTCATAATAGTCATAAAATAAAAAAAGGGAGTGACGAGAAGTCACTGTGTTGGGTATTCTAATAAAACAAATTTAAAAAACAACAATGGTCGCTTTATGATGAAGACAGCATTTCTGCTGCAGCAATTTGTCAAGTAATAGCAATACACAATAAAGTTATTTTGTGATATATTCTAGTCTTCTTACAAAGAAAACCATGCCTGGCTATAAATCGCCATGACATAAACTACCTTCATGGCAATTACACACTTTTAGCATTAATGTCATGATATTCAAAAGATATTTTAAATAAATTACAAAATTTTTTATTTTTACTTTAACTTTAATTATACTTAATCTAACTGCCACCTTTGAACAAAATATGATTTCATGCTTAAAACTGCTTCAAACAAACTGGCAATTAATTAGAATTAAGGTATTTAAAAATACGTAAAACTCGGATCTCGATGTTGAAATTAACAAGATTTTAAGAGTAAATGTTAAATTAAAAACCTGTTCAAGAAACAAAAAAATATTTTTTTTTAAGTTGTGGTAAAGATAGTAAAATGAACGAACTGATTGATAGCTATTTTGGTGGAACTGTCTTTTTAGTTTGGTGTTTTTACAATCTTTATCAGTTAAAATTTAAAAGTTGCATTAAAAAAAACCCTTTATGATATGGTTCATTCGGTGATAGAGGTTCTTTCCTCATCTCCAATTAATGTAGTTAGAATGATTCAAGCTGTGCTATTCCTCGGAAAAAGAAACATTTGGATCTGAAAATCTAAGCATTAAACTGAGATGTAATTATCTCATTTTCAATGTCTAACTTTTGTTGGCAAATAAGCTATCAAAGAAACAGACAATTCTGGATTCTTACTTTAAGAAAAAGGTGTGTACTATAGTGTATCAAAAGGATTTTTATTACATGCTCAAATATATTTATACTGTTCAGTATAATTTTGAGTTTCACTTGTAGTTTATGCAGTATTAAGAACTGCATAATGTATTGTATACTTTTTATTTCTCAGATGTGTTTTTTAGGCATTTGCTCTATCACTCCCATTAATGTGGTACACTTTTTCCTAGTCTCCAATCAGTTCAAAAATAGCACTCCTAGTAGTAGGGGTAGTATTTCTGAACTCTGGAGGAAAATGAAATTTTAAATTTCGCCATTTGCTATTATATTGCTTTCCAGCAAGGTGGAGACCTAAAATAGAGTAACATAAGTGCAAAATACAGATGAAAATTGACGGTTCATAGACAAAAATATGCTTATCTAACATTAATTTCAGCAACTAAAAAAATTTTCTTTTCAATTATTAATTGCATCAATTTGAGTAAATTAACCTGAAATCAATTTATTATTTTTGTACCTTGCAGAAAAGGAACAATATTTTTTCATTCGTTATTTGCAAGCGAAAGCAGAAATAAATATGATCGGTTGCACTTATTTCGGTAGTGTGTATTGTGATATTCATTTTGAAATGCTTTTAAAAACATTTATTTGCATGTTTCCTACTATATCCAATACTTAATTATTTTTCAAATAATTACATAAAAAAAATTTTTCTATGAATCTATCCCAATTAGTTACATTTTTAACTAAATTACAAGTCTGACGAAGCCATTACTGCTAAAATTTATCAAGTTTGTAGAAGGACTGTCTCGACAAAATGACAGCCAAAGCAAATTTCAGGACTTAAGATTGAAACAAAAGAGAAAAGTTCTATATTCAATTACAAATATGTTCAGAGTTCTGGATCGACAAATTGGAGCATTCAAAACTATTATGAATATTTACTCAGATTATTAGTCTTGTTGGATGCTCACTTCTTTCGGCCCAAACCCAAAAGTATCGGTTTAGAGTCGATTCAAGCATAGATAAGTAAACACATAAACAAATAAGCTAAAACAATTCTACTAAATTATTCAGCTGAATAAACATTTGGAACTGTATTGACCTGTTTCGAATTCAAAGTTCTTTATTGAATTCAATACTTTAAACATTATTGAAAGATTTCCCAGAAGTGGCAAGAATAATCTTTTATCGATATTCGGCATAAGTCCCAAAAAGTGTGTTTGTTTTCAAAAAACTGAAACAAAGGTGTTCAAATTGAAATTTAGACTTTCTCAACTACAACATTAAAATTTATTCATATCGGAGGATGAAGATTTTTATGAGAGCATAATTTTCTTAACTTTTCATGAAAGTTGAAATTGTATTTTTAAAAGTCGGTGTTGAGATATGTGAAGCGACTGGGCACCTTAAATTTTAGCAATTCAATTCGAACCAGCTCATGGTAAAACACTCCTTCCTACTGGTTATCTAGATGCATCTGATTTGATTGAGAGAATTGGATATTTTCACTCCAACTATGCCAATGATTAGGATTTTTATCAAAGCTGCACATCTTTATGACTATTATCCAATTCATCTTTTGTACTTTGAATCATTATTTTAAAAAAGGACATTAAAAATTACCAACTGGATCCTTTTCATGTAAACTATCGCACCAATGATACATTCTTTATTAGTAATAAATTGTAAGTAAAAATTGCTTTACATACACTGAGACTTCCTCCAGCAGCCATATCTGCAGCTTTCTTTGCCTTGTTTTCAGGAGACTTTACGTGGAAGATGCAAGCAAGCATTGCTGCAGTTTGCACATCATAGTGATTACCATAATGAAATATTCTACAAAGAGAATAACAACAAATACACTTATATTTTTAGTTTCATTGTTTTCTTAGCTGTAGAAAAACATTCTCATTCATGACTAAACGTTTATAAATTTTCGATTTTCTTCCATTAGAATAAGCATTATTCAAATGGATAGACAATTTACCTGGAGTAGGAAGGGTTTTCCAAACAGAAACATTCATGATTTCTATTCAAATACAAACACTGTAAATTCCAATTATTTTCATTTTAGACTCATTAAATGGCTACTTATAGCTGTAGCTAATGGAATATGCTAACATTTTCAATGATGTAGAAAAGTTTAGGTAACACCTAGACTGTCAGCTTTGTTGAACTGGAGCTACACAACAGACATTGGGATCAATCCTGAAGGAAAAGATCTGAAGGCAACACTGTAATTTTCAATCAGATGATGAGGCCAACACCTGAGTTGGTGCCCCACTCTCCAAACTTCCACACCAAGTCAATGCGAGGTCATTTGAGGCCATAACATACATGGCAGTCTTTGGATGTGGATCAAGTTTCAAACTCGCAACCCATCCAGTTACTAATCCATGATTCTATGAACTGGATTAAGGCGTCTGTCAAAAATGAGTCATACAAAAACAATACAATTAAACTATTTAAAAATTCATAAATTTTCTAAATTTAAGAGTAATAAGAAATACGACAAAATTTTATTTATTGATACATTGACAAATGTAAATTAAACATAGAAACTGAAAAAATACTCATTTGTACAAAGATTGCAAATCTATCTATTAATCTTCCATAATCTGACTAATTGTTGTAATTGGGTGAAAATTTGGAACGGTTGGCAACACTACAATATTCAGCTGTGGTAATCAGTTTCTACCAGAACCAATCAAGCATTGCTTATTGAAACTTATGGGAGAAAGGTGTGTTCACTTACAAGGATTGAAGTGTTTCTCTTCCAAAAGGATGGTTTGCCCACAGATGAGTATTTTCAGGATCACTGGGAGACATTGACGTGGGATTGCAGATCAGACTAGCCAAGGACCAGACCTATCCAAGAGATTTTGTTTTAAGCAATGATGGAATACTAACATGGAACCAAGCAGCATTGAATGCAGTGGCGAAGCTAGACATATTTGGGCCAAAAGATCCTGAGGTGGACCTTCATCCAAAATAAAATTTATGTATTCATAATTTTAATTAATCAATCATTCACTACAGTAATTATTGACTGCCAAAGACTTATTGATTTATATAATTAGTAGGGACTGCCAATGACTTATTGCTTTATATAATTAGTAAGGCAACTTTTTTGTTGCAGTAAAAATGGTAAAAGTTGATTTATCATTCAATAAAGTTGCATTTATGAAAATAAAGTTGCATTTATTTTTGATACACTAAACTCTAAAATAAATTATTATTAAAAAATGAAAAAATTCAAAATGTATTATAATACATTATTAAATACAGAAGAACGTTGATGTCATTGAATGGCCGATTTTTGGTCAGTAATTACTTTCACATTGAAAAACTGCACTCAACAGAGACTGATATTGACTGACATTGTTGCATTGGACTTTGTCTGCAGTTGTGAAACAAGTGTATCACTCAAGTAACTTGGAGCCATCGTGGATAAAGCACCTTGAGTGTGATTCCAGTCGCAGTCATATAATATGCTGTATCGGATACCAGAAGCGCAAAATCCTTTTACGCAACATTCAGAGATTTTAAAATGTCATCTATAAGAAAACAGCATGTTGATGATCGAAACTCACCTCTTAAACTCTGCAGTCGATTACGCAAGTTTGCTCTGGAGTATCAAAAGTGTCAACCAATGTGTTAAAGTACTTCTTGCTATTTATTTCACTTTCGTCTGTTAGGACGAATACCTGCTTTCCATGAACTTCTTGTTTGATCCGCAATACTTCGGCGTTCGCAATATCAGACACAAGTGATTGAAGGGTTGATTCAGAGGGCAACAAAGGAAATAGTAATTTCATATTAATTAATTTTAAGCTAAATTGTAAAAAGTTGCAATTATGCAAAAAGATGCATTCATGTAAGGAGTTCATTTATGTTGCGGTTATAACTCACTTACAATACACCCTATGTAGGAGGAATTTTGTTTTTAGTACTTAACATGAAGCGTAGAACGTGTGAAAAAAAAATTGCATTTGTTGCAAAAAGTTGCTTTACTGATCACGTAACACCCAAACTTAATCTAAAACCTTTCAATCCAATTTCGTCTATTCCATACCCTATCCCATTTGCCCTCCAAAAATCTGCAGAAGAGCAATTGGAAGAACTTGAGTCAGCCGGGATTATAGAACAGTCTCTCAGCGACTGGGCTTGTCCAATGATACTTGTCAGAAAGAAAATAATTCAAATAATGAAAAACAATTTTGACTGGCTCTTGATCTTCGCCTAATTAACGAAATCATACAGGGATGTAGTATAACGTGTGAAAAAAAGTTGCATTTGAGGAAAAAAGTTGCCCTAATAATTAGTTACTTTTGCATCTACAGATTATGTTTACTTTGCCATATTGTTTATGCATTACGTATGCTGAAAGGAATTTACCTGGATACAAAGTATTTTGAGCAAGTGTTAATATTGTTTGAAATTTGTTTCGGTTTAATATTGAGAAAATGGAAGTTCGGCAGAGTAACTTATATTTGACACAATGTAATTGGCTGATCTGATTTTTGGTGAAAGTTCGTTTTCACAGTTGTGAAAAAACTAGAATCCCACTCTATTTCGAGTTCTATTCATAAGAAAGAAAATTCAAAGATATCATTTAATAAGGAATAACATCTTCTACAAATTCAAATGGAAAAACACTGAATAAAAAGGGCCATCCTCATATCAAATTTTGCTTAGACAACAAAATTTCTAATAACAACACCAACTATGTTTTTGATGCCTTAATCAGATTCTACATTGTCAAATTAGTCTAAATCTCAGTGGATCAACCTCAATAACTAAAATTAATACCATAATGGTTTAGTTTAAATGTAATCAATATCATGTCTTTTCAATCTAATTCATCTTTATAACTTTATATTTGCATATGAATACCATCTTTACACACTGTGGCTATTAACTTAGTAGAAATCTTTGAATGACTGGAAACCAAACTATATGTATTAGGTCATACGGAAAGTTCTGCGCGTTTTCAAATTGAAGCCAGCATTGTTATTATTATTTTGCTACCGCTGATAAGGAGTGACCTTGATTAAAGCAGATGTTTAAATTCAGTCTTTTCTGCTTACACTGCATAATTATAGCATGGGCATAATTTTTGTTTCACTGTAGTGCTACGAATGGAAAATCAGAAATTTCCTTTTCGTCATATTATGCTATTTTATTTTAAGGAAGGAAAAAATGCCTATTAAAAGATGCTATTGATGAAAATCCACGTTACACAGTTCAGGAACTATCTAGAAATGAGAAGCGGATACTATACAAGAATGGTTACAAGGAAAAGATCATGGTGCAAGTCAAATGAACCTCCCCAAGTAACATCAAGAGGAGGACTGCATCCCAAAAGAGTAATGCTTTCTGTATGGTGGAACTACAAAGGAATTGTTTATTATGAATTGTTGCCACAAAATCAGACAATAAATTTGGAAAAATACTGTTCTCAAATGGCGGTATTAAAAGCAGAAATCGAAGCAGAGGCCAGAACTGACTGATCATTGAGGTGTTGTCTTCCAGCATGACAATGCTTGGCCCCACATTTCGCTGAATGTTATACAAAGACTTATTGAGTGTGGCTGGGATGTTTTGTGTCAACCCCCATATTCACCAGACCTTGCCCCCTCAGATTTTCACGTCTACAGGTCACTTCAAAATTCTTTGAATGGCCTGGAGATCAATTCTTTGGAGATTGTCAAACAGCACCTCGATAACTTCTTTACAAATAAGCCTAATGAATTTTCCAGTTGCCAGAAAACTTCAATAAAATTTTCTTATGTTTTTGTACTGCTTCGTTGGTATTTATCTTAAAAAACAAGATGAACTTTCCGGATGACCTAATAATTTCCATTTTGGTGGTTGTCTTTGGGTTTTTATGGCACAAGAGCCATATTTAGCAAAGCTGCACCCAACGCATCAAGTAAAAAATGTTGGGAAAGGGAAAAAAGTGGGCTCTGGGGAATATAGAAGGATGAAAAGGATTGCTTGGGTACCCTGGGAGTATGACCCCTGTGTTTACAAGACAGTAAACCCCCATGGGGGAAAAGATCACTAGAGTAACTCGGATCTGTGAAACCTCAACACACCAAAAAGAAATGTGCACCAGAGGACACCTTCCATCTTAAATCAAAATAATTAAGATCTGGAATCTGTCCACACCTTAACACTACTCAGAGCATTGTCTTTGTGAACATCTCTCCTTGCAAATGTTCTTTCACTGTTCATATTTAAATTGCTGAGATGATCTGTAGATCCATCATTTATATCTATCTTACGACATTACCCTTTGTTATATTCTTGCTGTATCTCAATCATTTTAATGGACAATAGATGGCGCTAGAGTCATCACATGTATTTGCGAGACGCTGATCATTAGGTATTGTATCATTGAGAATGTTTGTGTACGTATGTACGCTCGGATCCTGTGATTTGTCTTTCTGCGTTCATGATGTCCTTTAATTAATTTATAAACTGTTTGTTATTTAAAAATCGCCATTCCTTATCAGTAACTGAATAGTCTCTAAGTAGAAGCTAATACATTATAGAAAAGGGTCAAGCGAATCTCAATGAAAGTAACTATCACAAATTTAAGCATTCTGTGAAGTCAGAAGAAGGCATGTACAGCATTTTTAGACAATATTATTTTCCAAGATATACAAGACTAATTAGTGTATCTGAAATGTCACCTTTGTAGGAACCACTGCCCCCCAGCTACGCCACTGAGGACACTAAAAAAAGTGGTACCTGAACGAGATCTCGGCATCCTTCTTTAGCTGCGATGGCAGCGTTCTTTGAGCAGACGGTAACAATGTCATCAGACCCGAACCTTTCAAAAGAAACACTATTGTTAGAAAAACAAAGAATGGCTCCAGAAGAATTTTATTTGTCAACGTTTCTGTAACACCTGTTTCCATACCAGCTTTCTACATACACAATTAATGTACCTAGAGTCAATTCCTTAACAAAAAAGTTTCCTCTCTAAGAGAAATTTGAAACTATTTAAGTCTACATACACTGTTAGGTTTATGACAAACTGATTCGAATCTATTGATCTAATTTTCCTTACTTGGCAGCTTCATATATCAGGGTTCGCACTCTATTTCAGAAATAAAAATCCCTGACTTTTCCAGACAAATTTCTACAAAATTCCAGGTTATGCTTAAGCAATTCATGACTTTTTAAAAGGTTGAAAACAACAAAATAATTTAGCATTCAATAGCCAAGAATTAAAATCCAATTTTAGAATTATACACTGTAAAAATTAATATACAAAGCACTAATAATTTTGCAGTAAAATAACTTATTCAAATAATCCAACATCTAATATGTGATTTAATGTATCATTAGCATGAAGTTCTTCAATTCAAGCCAGTGGATGAAATAAAATTCCTTACCTGTTAAATATCAGCTGTTTCTTTTAAAATCGGTTGAAAAATTCAATTCGTAAAATAAAGTGATATGAAACTGTGTACTAATCTTATTGGCTACTTTTCTCCAAAGCCATGATCAATCATTTTCCAGATCATGCGAGGTGATTTTCCAGGTTTTAGATGAAATTTCGTACTTTTCCCTGATTTTTTGGACAAAATTAAATTCCCTGACAATTTCAGGTTTTTGAAGTTTTTCTTGACCAGTGAGAACCCTGATATATGTACAGGGTTTCCACTTCATGTGGAAAGAAAGCTTGGGGCTTTTTGAAAGCTATTGCTCATTTTTAAAGGTTGTTTTGGCGATTCTATGGTGGAAGGGCCATATTTAGCCAAGCTGTGGCAACACAACATAATTCATTTGCTTAAATTACATTATTTTTTTAAATGTTAGTATAATACTAAGAATCTCTAAACTTTTCCTCTTCCCTCGATACTTGATATGAGGAGGATTGACTGCATACATGCATTATAGCACAAAAGGACTTACACATAATTTTGAGCAAGATTAAAATTGATGGGCATCAGTTTGGAAATACTGTAAATCAGAACCGCACCCGAGTTACTCGGTTTGGTCCCAGAAGACCGTCTGTCCTGCAGACTCCTCCGCTTCTTTAGTTTCTGAAAAAAAAAAAATAATAATTTTGTACAGACATGAAGGCAAAGAGTAAAGTTAACTTTTTGTACAGTTGATAAAAGGTTAACACAACATAGCAGTAAAAATAATTTTTCCAAAGAAACAACACGCAGTTAAAAAATTAAAATGCTAGTTTCAATTTGATGATAAAAAGTAGTTTATACAGAGTTAAGCAGATACAATTAAAAATTTTACAACAGGGTAGGTAAGTCCGTTAACATCACACTGGAAAAACACTACAGGCTATTGGCAATGGTTTGGGGTCCATCCTAAAAGGAAAGCTCCAAGGACACAATGTCTCGTAATTTTTAACCATGGTCAGATGATGAGAACACCTGAGCTAGCATTCAAAACCATGCCAGATATAATGTACATCCCTAAGCTCTTCCAACTGGGCTAATGTGAACCTCTTTTACAACAGGGAATGTCACTCACTCATGGAAATGAAATCTGGATCCTGTCTGATGGCAGGAGTTTCATCCAACATTTGGCCAACTGGCATAGTGTGCGGGATAATATTGGAGTGACTATTCTTAAAAAGATCAAACGTCTCTCCTCGTCCCATCCGATACGCCTACATTGCATTCCTTCTCAAGTTGACCTTGAGGGTAATGAGATCGCAGACATCTTGGCCAAAGCAGGTGCTGGTGATGCCTTCTGCATCTCTCACTTATATGGGGCTTTTTTTTCTAGGACCAAAAGTGAAAATAATAATAATTGGTCGTTCCACCAGTGCATAACTGGTATCAGAGTGCTTGAACAGGTGGATCTCTGGTACTTGGTTGTAACAGGAGGGACCAGACCCCTCTCACTCGCTTCCTCAGTGGGCATCTTAGATCTCTGAAATATGCTGAGGGTTCTAAGTGTTTTGAGGTCTGCACCAAATGTTCTACTGAGCAGGCTTCCCCTGAACATATTCTTGCGTGTGTTGGGGCTCTCCAGGTGGGATCTTGCTGCCGATCCTTTGTTGGTATTGGATTTCTTCCGGGTGTATGTCATAGACCTGGTCTAGCTCTGCTAGCCTTAGGGGATGTGCAACAACAAGAAGTACAATTGGTAGAGGTTTCTGCGTGGCGGGTGGCAGATTCGAAATGGTTTGAGTGAGATGTCCATATATTTTGCGGCTGAAACTTGCTGCGTGAGGATTTTTATGGGCAGTACTCGAACTTACAACAACCTGACCAATGATGCATTCCGGTTTTTATTTTTCATTTGCAATTTGTGTCACCTTCTCCTGCGATGTGCCGTTTTCGTTTTGGGTCACAAAAGAGGCTCTGGTCTTCTGGTGAGCGGATCTGAGAGAGGGCATTGAGTTAAAATACCTTTAGGATATGAAGCTAAGAGTAAGGAAGTGTAAACTGCACGTACAAAGCTGAAAGGATAGACGATATAACACTAGAAGCACTGAAAATTTTGACTACATAGAACCAAAGGAATCATACTAACCAATCCTAGATTTTTTTTTTAATATATAAGAAGGATGATTTTACTCTTGCTTTTTCGTGTTCAAGAGAAAACTCCAGCAGAATGTATTGTCTGTGTAGATATTCATCTTCATTAGTGCCTGCGTACACTATTTTAACAAAAATTTCACTTTTCTTGTGTTTTGTTCCTGTTGGCATTTCAGTAGGCAATTGTTTCTGCCTTCTTTATTTTCTATTCAACATTTGAAGGATTCATAATGTTCCTCTCATTTTTACGTTCTGCTGTTTTATTTAGTTTTTAATGCTCATGCTTGATTTATGGTTGCATTTACGTTATCAAATGAGTACTGATTATCTACTCAGCATGGCTTTTGCAGAATGTTTCAACACATTTGATCAAACACACAGAATTGCGTTGTCTGACAGTTCTGAACATGTACTTGACTGCAAGCTGTCTTCTAGGAATCAGCAATTAAAAACTTGACACAAACTGGTCCTTTGGTGATGGTGAGGTTTTACAGTGAGAGTCCAATAAACGAATAAAAGTATGTACAAAAAATCATAACTTAAAAGACTAAAGGGTTAAATGGAACCTGAGGAAGTAAGATTTAGACAAAGAAATACCAAGTTTAAATGGAAAGGAACTTGAGGAAGGTGTATCAACATTTTATAAGTCACAAGACTGCTTTGATATTCAAGCATATGAAAATATAGCTGTAAAAGAAAATTCAAAAGGGGTAAAAAAAAAAGAGGGTTTGACACTTCTAGTGGAATGTGATGAGGGATTTTTCCAGAGTTCAGGAAATTTCAACAGCTGAATAATGGTTAATGACTAATGTTTTCAGGTAAAGACAGGTTTTCCCAATGAGGTAGGTCAATGTTGATCAGTATGCTTTAGTCATAGTCCGGGAGCTAGCATCGCAAATGATGACTCATTTGTAAGTTTTAAACGTGACTCAATTATTAGTATTTAATGCAAGAAAACATATGGTACTGGTCTAGGGACCGAGGCATGTTTGTAGCGTGATAAACATTGCTTTAAATAAATACATTTTCCTTATATGTAAACACACGAAACTTTGTATACTGCTTGTTTATAACATAATTGTTAAGAAAAATTATTAATTACCCAACTTTTATTTTTTTAACTTACCTATCTGCTTACATATCACTTTGCTTTAGCATGTGATTAGTACAAGTTACGATCCTAACTTCACTGTTTTTCCCGGTATGTAAATCAGGATATCATAATCTATACTTTCCTCGAGTTGGCAACTGTAATTATCTAAATTTTATGTATCTGAGCGTGTATCAACTGTACATAAACATGTGTTTGTACAATCCAAGTATGGGTTACTTTTTGATTTGTCTCTTTGATAGTTTGACCTTGCCCCTCAATTGTTGTTCCAATTTACTTTATTTTAAATAAATATATTTTTAAAGTTGGAACTTTGTTTTTACAGTGAATTTAAATCCACTACAATAATTTCCTATCAATAATTTTATATACTGGTCTCTTATCTTGAAAGTGGGATGGGACAACTCTGCCAAATTGCAAAAAACAAATAAAATTACTCATTTGTAAACTGTTAGACTTTACTAATTACTCTGATACCTCAATTCAAAGAAAAAAATAGTCCTCCATCGTTTTCATGGGACTGAAGTTCAGAAATTGTTATGAAAAGTATGGTGCATGTGCGCACTTCGAACTCATGCATTCAATTTTCTTGCTAAAGCTCATTTATAAACTGGAAGACTTCACATTTTTCGTTAATATATTGTATGAGCTTTGAAAAAATTTTGGTCCGTCGTTATTTTCATGGTGTTTTGCATGAAATTGAAGTATAACAGATGAAACAATAACAGATGAACAATAACTATGCATTCATTTGAATGTATAATTATTACCATGGGTGCTTTTCATAGCATAATAAAATTTACAGATTTAATATAAGTCTATATACTAATAAATTTATCAAAATTGAATTGATTTTTTTAAGCAAATTAATGCAAATAAACAATTTGTTTAAGGAAAAGACTGGGAAAATCATGATACATACATAATCTAAAATAAAAAACACTGATTTTTTATTCTTAACAAAATCAATCATCAGAAAAGCCATTATTACTTTCTTTTCAACACCAACATGCACCTACACTTTAATATCCTCGTGAATATGTTGCATATTACTTAATAAAATTATTAGGATACCGGCATTTGAACATCTGATAGTTCGCTTATACAATATATTAACGAAAAACCAGTTTACAAATGAGTTTTAGCAAGAAAATTGAATGTGTGGGTTCAAAGTGCATGCGATGGCTACTGCACACTTGTACCATACTTTGTGTAGTGATTTCTACACTTCATTCCCATGAAAACAACGGCCAACTATTTTTTTTCTTTGAATTGAAGCCTTAAAGAGTAAGTATAAGCAAAGGCTGACAATTTACAAATGAGTCTAGTTTATTCGTTTTTTGCGACTCTGCAGACTTGTCTCTTCCCACTTTCAAGATGGCAGACCACTTCAGTATGTAAAATTATGTTATAAACAAGCAGTATACAAAGTTTCATGTGTTTACATATAAGGAAAATTTATTTATTTAAAGCAAAGTTTATATGCCTCGTTCCCAGGACCTGCATGACAGATCAGTGTCATATGTTTTTGTACATTAAATACTAATGATTGAGTCACGTTTAAAAGTTTACAAATGAGTACAGATTTTGGGATGCTAGTTTCTGGACCATCACTTGATGAATACAGATGTATTTTAAAATGTTCAACAACTATGGAAGACACAAATTCTCAAATAGCTTTTCTTTCAATGAAAAGAAGGGATGCAAAAGACAGGTTCCCAGCAGCTGCACTTTTTCCTAAGAATTCACGAAACCTCCACGGGAAGATGTGCGATTTCAGGACGTAAACCAGTGCGTAAAAGACTCCCTCAAAAGGTTTGTTAGATGGCTTTAAAAAATTTCGAGGTAGGTAGTTGAAATAACGTTGAAAAGGAGTGACACAAAGAGTGATTGACAATGGTCTGGAATCAATCCAGAGGAATTTCGAGCTAGAACAAGGGCATTTAGTTAAACAAATTATAAAGAAAAACTAACATGTAATAGACGAAAATTAACTAAATGAAATAAATCACTGAACTTTGGAAACATTCCTCAGGCATCATCCGAACAGCATCGTTTTCTACAAAATCAAAGACGGTGTTGCGATAAAAGTACAGAAATGTTTCACATTAAAAGATGCAGAACTATTACCCTGTCCTGGTGATAGAAGGAGGAGAGGGAGACAGAGTTCTCCCCACTGGGGCTCTGTGCAAGAGGCAGGACGATGTGTGCTGCCAGATATGCAGACAAAGCAGACAGAGAACGGGGAGTGTCGTCTGTAGGAGCGTTGATCCTTTGAAGATGCGACGGTCTCGTGAACACTACCAGGATATCTGGAACAAAAGGAGCCCAAACTGCCAATTACTAAAACTCTATTTGGCCATCTATCTGATGTTTTCTTTCAATTAAATACAATGTTTCTATTTGCTACAATGGTAACCAACTAAGTTAAATTCTAAAAT
This sequence comes from Metellina segmentata, assembly GCA_947359465.1. Classification (NCBI taxonomy): domain Eukaryota; kingdom Metazoa; phylum Arthropoda; class Arachnida; order Araneae; family Tetragnathidae; genus Metellina; species Metellina segmentata. The sequence goes on from OX375875.1 coordinate 124,033,810, forward strand.
TATACTATCAAGACAAAAAGCAACAGTGAATGTTCTAAATATAAAATAAAAATCTCAATATATATAAATAAATTATTACTTACCATTAAGAACTTGTATAGTTTGGTAATATTAGTAGAAAGTATGATTGAAATTGTAATACTACTTTTGCAACAGAAATTCAACAAAATACTTCACATTAGAACATTTAAAAAATATAACCGCAAATAAATTTAGATTGTTTTCACATACTATTTTTTTTAAATAATACAATACCATCACACGTATATAATCAGCATATTATAATTGACTGCAGATGACCTTCTATCCATTTTTTACTTTCATTCACTCGTATACATTTGCATCGAAACTTTGATGCATAAAAATTATAGCAAATCTTTCTTAGTCTAGCTATTCATCAGTTTTCTTACATCATTTGACCATTCATTGCTTGAATATATGGAATCCTCTCGACCTCAGCCCTTCCGAATTTCGGATTATTTGCATTTTTTATTTTTAAATACCTTAATCTAACCACCCGTGAATTTTGCATTTGCAATAATAAAATAGCAGATATATAAATAGGAATAATTTTTTTTAAAGGAAAAAACCTTTTTAATACAATGCTACAAATTTTACTCTTGCAAATCTTTTAATTTTCCTGTGTGGTTTTTACTCTGAACATGTCCATTATTTTACATTGCTTCATCAATTAAGTCCAGGTTTAATTCCTTGTTCTTTAAAAATTGTTGGAAAGATGTAAAAAAAGTGAAAAAACAAACATAAAACAAACGCTGGTTAGCAAAACGTCCAGATTTTGGACAATTTCAGATTTTGTAGCGTACCACTTATTCGATATGATAGGTAGGTAGCTGCATTAACATCATACTGGAGCAACACTATTAGTGGCGATCGGAGATCAATCCCGAAGGGAAAAAACCAAGGACACCTAGTAATTTTCAACCAATGTCAAGAGAGAGAGACTAGGTCAACACTTGAGCTGGCACCTCATGCATAAGTGGACATTTGAGGCCAGTGAAGATTTAAGCGTGCACCAGTCCCTTATGTAAACAACGATCTTTAGTCGGATCGAGTTTCGAATTCGCAATCCTCCTGTCATTAATCTGCCATTTTTTCGACCAAGCTACAGCAGCCCTCAAATTCAACATGGTTTTTCCTTTCTCTTTTTTTAAAAATCTAAATTTCATGCAATGCCATTGAGTTTTGAAAAATAAAAAACTGGGTCGGACAAAAAGTGGTTGTTTTAAAAATGCTAACACAGTAAAGGATTTAAATTGATGGAACAGATAAACTCTAGTAATAATAAAGGTTCGACTAGTCTCATTTCATGAAGAATGTTAACACCACAAAAACAATTACTGTACAAAGTCCCAAAACCGGAATTGTCCAAAATCCGGACGCTTTGCTAAGCAGTGTTTTTTTTTTCTCTCACTTCTTTCTATCTTTCCTCCTCTTTTAAGAACAATTTTTAAACAGCAAGGTGTTAAACCTGGACAAAATTGATGAAACAACACAAAATAAAAGACATGTTCAGGGTAAATACTATTATTAAACTGAGGCGAATAACATCAAAGATAGGAAAACAGCACATTAGACCTACCTGCCCCGCAGAACCTGGCTCCCGAGGTCCTGGGAAAAGGAACGCTGACGTCTTGAAACCCGTAGTGAGGTACAGGAGTACTGAACACTGGTTTGGGAGTATCAGCATGGAAGGGGCTCTCAGGTGTCTGGGGTAAATTTTTGTCTTCACTCTGCAGAAGGGGCATTATTTTTAGAAAACACTTTCAACATACTATAGTAAATATAATACACTTGTATCATAAATGTAATCTGTCAAATCTCATTAAGAATTTTAAGGGACCGAATTCATATTAACTGTAGTTTGTGTTATCCAAATTCAGAAAAAGCTTTATTTCAATAAAATAAAATATTAATGTATTTACAATACTTGCTCTACAATTCTTGGTTCACAGATTGATGATATTCTTCATCACTAAGATTATACAAATGATTCCTGATTACAGAGATAATTCCTTATCAGATATTTCCCAATTCCACAATTTTTGTCTTCAAATAGTTCTATCTTTATTGTACTTTTTTTGTTGAGTCATTCTTTTAGAAAATCTTAGATGTACTCAAGCTTAATTGAGCAGATGAATTTTCACTGCCTAACAAAAAGTAGTGAACAATTTCTAAGCCAGCAGTAGCTTCTTTTACAGGAGGCATGCTTATTAGTTCATCTCCATTAGAATCTTTATTTATTCTTTCTTCTTCTCTCTTCCACAAATTAATTTTCTATAATTTCGAAGTTGCTTAATATTTTTGACATGAATGAAAAAATCCGTCTGCCCTTAAAATTTGTTTGTCTCAACTAGAGATCAGTGTAACCGGGATTCTTCTCTAAGCGAATGAGTTAATATTATTTGAATATACATTTTGAAAGGGATTGGAATTTAGTTTGTATTAACAGTAATTCGTACTAAGCAGATCATCCTAATGAGGTTTAACTACTTAAGATTTCTCAAAATTGCTTTTACCTAACATCTCATTCTACAAACAAATAATATCAGAAAAGCAAAAAACAAAATAGATTCTAACTGTTAAATTTTCCAATGTTCTGACAACTTGACGCAGGCATGGTTCCAGACAAGATCGATTTCTTCTGACTTGTTGATGAGATACCATTTTCAAGACCTATAAATAAATAATGGCACTAATTGACTAGCAAGACAGGAAACATTTTACAGGGTTCCCACTCTATTTCAGAAATAAAATAACCTGACTTTTCTAGGTTTTCCAGACAAATTTTTACAGAATTCCAGGTTATAAGCAGTTCACAACACACTTTTAAGGTGAAAAACAAAGAAATAGTTTAGCATTCAATAGCCAATAATAAAAACCAATTTAACTATACACTGTAAAAATTAATACACAAAGCACAAAAAAATTTTGCATTAAAATAGCTTATTCAAATAATCCAACATATTGGACTTGAAAATCAATTTGTGATTTAATGTATCATAAGCATGAAGTTCTTCAATTTAAGCCAGTGGACGAAACAAAATTTGTTACCGGTTAAATATTAGCCATTTTTTAAAAAATCAGTTGAAAAATTAAATTAATTAAATAAAGTGATACGAAACTGTGTATGAATCTTATTGGCTACTTTTCTCCAAAGCCTCTGAGAAGCCATGATGAAACATTTTCCAGGTTTTAGTTGAAAATTCGTAATTTTCCCTGATTTTTTGCACAAAATTAAATGTTCTGACAATTTCAGGTTTTCACTGACCTGTGGGAACTAGACATGGTTATCCTGACTCAAAGAGCTAGCTCCCTTGACAGAGTGAGCGAGTGCTGATTCTGACCCCTAAGAGCTGCCGCTCTTTTTTAACGAATCAGCGCTCAAGAGCTGTAGCTCTTTTTTAGCGAATCAGCACTCAAGAGCAGTGGCTCTTTTTTATCGAATCAGCGCTCAAGAGCGGTAGCTCTTTTTTTAGCGAATCAGTGCTCAAGAGCAGTGTCTCTTTTTTAGAGAATCAGCGCTCAAGAGCGTGCCTCTTTTTTAGAGAATCAGTGCTCAAGAGCAGTGGCTCTTTTTTAGAGAATCAGCGCTCAAGAGCGATAGCTCTTTTTTATCGAATCAGCGCTCAAGAGCGTGCCTCTTTTTTAGAGAATCAGCGCTCAAGAGCGGTAGCTCTTTTTTAGCGAATCAGCGCTCAAGAGCGGTAGCTCTTCTTTATCGAATCAGCGCTCAAGAGCGGTGGCTCTTTTTTAACCAAACAGCGCTCAAGAGCAGTGGCTCTTTTTTAGCGAATCAGCGCTCAAGAGCGGTAGCCTTTTTTTTACAAATCTTATCTCTTTTTTAACAGGCTCTTTTTTAACAAATCAGCGTTTCCGCTCTTGAAGAGTCATTTCTGCATGCGCTCAACAGCTCAGTGACTCTTTTGGGAGCTACCATTCTTTAAAGAGCTAACGCTCTCGAAGAGTCATTTCTGCATTCGCTCTTTTGTGCTCATCAGCTCACTGACTCTTTTGGAAACTAGCTCTTTTGAGAGCTAGCGCTCTCGAAGAGTCAGTTCCGCATTCGCACTTTTGCGCTCACTGACTCATTTGCACTCCTCAGCTCTTTGTTACTTATTTGAAATTTCAAAAATTTCAAAAATCTATGTATTATCATAAATGTTTTTTTTTAAAATTTAATTCAATTTTAGGTTGAAAGGGCGTTTTAACGGGTTATGTCATATTACGCCTTTTAGCATTAATTAAAACTAGTCTTAAGGTTGTTATTAAAACATATTCTTCCAATTATTATATTATTAACTTAACATTAATATAATAATAATAATAAAACCTTGATATCTCAGGAGTGATATAATTTTAAAAAAGCTACACAAAATTAAATTGAACGTAACTTGTTTTTATTGCATTGCTTTCACAAAACAAGGCATATTGAAAATATTTTATTAAAAGACAGGAAGAGACTTGGATTTTGAAAATCTTTGGGACAAAGAATGTTTGAGGATATAGTATACCTATATCTTAAAACAATTACAAAGGCATAAAATAAAATTAAAAATGTAGAGTACAGTTCCGAGAATTTTGGAAACATTCCTTGTGTTTCAAATATGTCAGAAAATAAATATAAAATTTCCATTGAATTCTTGACAGAATGGAGGCATTCTTGAAATACAGGTAGTTAATTAGCATCACACTAGAGCAGGAGTATCACAGCTGGTAACTGGTGACTGTTCCGCGATCAATCCTGACAGATTCTAGGACAGCACCTAGTAATTTTGAATCAGATAACAGAATCAAAAAACCCCGAGCTGGTACCTCACTCTCCAAAATTCCACACCATGCCCATATGAGGCTACGAGAGTCCTCTTGTTGGTCGGTTGTTTTGGAGTTTTATAGTGCAAGAACCATATTTGGCCAAGCTGGCCAAACACAAGACAGACAATGTCAAGTAATTGTGGAAAGAAAGGATGGAGAGATGAAAGTACAGAAATATCGTCATCCTGTGGCACAACCTCTATGTTTACCAGAAAATGTAATCCTCATGGGAAAAGAATAGATCAATATACCTTAGGTTTGAGAAGTGTGCCTAAAGACGTGCCACAAAGGTCTTTGGTTTGACTAGCAACCAAACTTGGGAATTATGAACTCTCGACCCTCCGGTTGCTAAACTGTTAGCGTACCCTATTTCAGAAATAAAATTCCCCGACTTTTCCAGATAAATTTTTACAAAATTCCAGGTTATACTTAAGCAATTCATGACATTTTTAAGGTGAAAATCCAAGAAATAATTTAGCATTCAAAGCCAATAATAAAAATAAATTTAAGAATTATATACTAAAAATTAACACAGAGCACAAGCAATTTTGCATTAAAATAACTTATTCAAATAATCCAACAAATTTGACTTAAATCAATTTGTGATTTAATGTATCATAAGCATGCAATTCTTCAATTCAAGCCAGTGGACAAAACACAATTTTTTACCTGTTAAATATTAGCTTATTCTTTACAAATCGGTTGAAAAATTCAATTCATAAAATAAAGTGATCCAAAACCGTGTGTTCTCCAAAGCGTCCGAGAAGCCATGATCAATAAGTTTCCTGGTCATTGAGGCAATTTTCCAGGTTTTACACAAAAATTCGTAATTTTCCCTGATTTTTCGGACAAAATAAAATTTTCTGACAATTTCAGGTTTTCTCTGGCAAATGGGAACCCTGTGTTAGTCTTCCAACTGGACTCTAATGGCATCCTTTAAGTAAAAGCAGTGTGTGACTCACCTTCAACACTTTGGCTTTCATTTCTTCGTCAATGTTGGAACCTTGGCAGAATTGAAATGAAGGAGGATTGTTGTAAGGGTAGGTGGTAGGGAAGGATAACGTCAAAGTAACCTTATATTTCCCATTGTTCACAGTCACAGTGCATGATCTTTTAGTAGCATCCATCTATAAGGAAATGTACAAATAGGTATCAGACTACCGAACTTGACTGAGTCTTACAAATTACCATTATTAACATACGAATTGAATCAAAGCATCAAAAAAATGTTTTCAAGCAGTTACAAATTTTACATTTCTTGAAAGTTGGATATCAAAAAAGAAGGAAAATTAAAACTCATTCAATTATTGTGATTTACTAAACTTCAAATTTAATTATATCTGTCCTTATTAAAATATTATTATGGATTTTAAACATTTGCCTTGCTTTACAAAATAAGCCATCTATATTAAAATGTTTAACATAAATCAACTCTATCTAGAAACTATACTGATTTGTTTGTTCAACAATTTAAACTAATAGGGGCAACAAATTAATTAAAATCATAAAAATCCAATTAAAAAAATTTTGTTTTAAAAATAAAACCAATTTTTTTTATACCCTAGTAAGAAATCTGGTGTTGCACTTCATTAAAAAAATGTTTAAAGGTTTACCAAACTGTACCAAGTATAACCATATCACTCCACAATCATACCAATGGCAACAGAATTCTACAGAATTTATGAGTTCATGTTTTCAGTATTATGCATACAAATTTTCAGAAGAAAAATTTTATTGCTTGATCTTACACGATTTATCTACATATTTTATACGAGGCGAGTCCGGAAAGTAAATTCCGTTTGTAAAAAGAAAGACAAAATAATTGTTTTCCAAGCCAATTTTATGTTTCCATGAGAGCTCATTTATTTAATTTCTTTTCTACATAATTTCCACCGATGTTGTGACATTTGTTGTATTGGGTGACTAACTTACCTATACCTTCCTCAAAGAAAGTTCCTGTCAGTGATGTGATAATAGCAATAACAGCATTTTCTGTGTTGTCGTCACTTTCAAAGTCCTGACCTCCAAGGTCAAGCTTCATGTGCAGGAACAAATAGCAGTCAGGCGGTTGCAGGTCTGGGCTGTAGGGGAATGATCCAACTGCTACCAACCGTGTTCCTCAATTTGTCTTTGAGTGACACCAGCAGGATGGGGCCAAGCATTGTCTTGACAAAACACTCATCTCCTTTTGTTTTGAATTGTGCACTTAAGTTTTTTCAACTCACTTTCTCGCCACACTATCACTCATTGCACTTTCACCATAAATCTCAGTAATTTGACAATGAATTTCAGCAGGCTTCATATTACTTACATTCAAAAAATGAATTACAGACCGAATCTCACAGTTGGTGGGTTGTTCAATTGTCTTAAACATTTCTAATGATCACGACAAACTGAAAACACAACATAGGTTGACTGTAATGGTGTCAGTTGAAAGGTAATGGACAAGGAAGACTATTGCACATGTGTGAAGTACTGTCAGTAGTGCTGTGGTGGCGGACGAGCGTTGTGTTTATTAGGTTTCTTACTACCCTGCAAGGGTATTTAAATATGACTAAAAACTAAATAAAAATTGAGGCATTTATGAGCCTCTTGGTGGTTGTCTCAATGAGATATCTCGTCATTAGCAAAATTGGTCAGATTTGGATGGATGAGATATCACCTCAAATCACTTGGTAGGTAGATAGTTAATTAATGTGGCAGTGGAGCAACACAATGGGCTATTGGTGACAGTCCAAGATCAATCCCTAACTAACAGAAAGATCCAAGGACATCATTTTGCCTCGTAAATTAGGAAGCAGTCAGATGACGAGACAACACCTGGGCTGGCACCCTACACTCCAAACTTCCACACCATGCCAAGCTAAGACAATGGATATGACAAAATGTGGATGGGTTTTTAGCATCACCAATGCGAGGACATTTGAGGCCACGACAGATTTAACGACAATCTATGTTTGTGTTAAACAAATGGGCTAATAATTTAGCAAATGTGTTAAGTGCAGAATACATAATATGGCAGTTTAAAAATGTACACAGCATGGTGAGACTTAAAAATTTATTAAAAATGTCCAGTACATGGATCGGGGAGTGAGAATATAAATTAACTTTGCTTATATATATTGGTCTTTGATCAATCAAAATATAGGGTCGTTTCACATGCAAATTAGGCCAGATTTGCAAAAGAAAGATTTGCATTGTCAAGTCACCATTGAAGATCCGATTTATCAATAATGACTAGATCTCGAGTCAAATCCTATTACTTTTAAATAGTTGAAAGAACAGAAGAATATTCAACAGCTTGGACTGAGTTTTGAACTCGTAACCATTCGAATGCTAATCCACATTCGAATGCAGTCCTGAGCTGTGTGGGAACCCTGTCCTGCGATAGCATAAACAAAATGATAGCAACAACAGATGGGGAAAAAAATCACTTGCCTCATCAATTGTAACATTCTGTATGTTGAGGTTGACAAGAGAGAACTCCTGCTGCAGGTTCTGCGGTTGCGTGGGAGTAGTAGGGGCGGGGACGTTGTTCCCGTTGCGGTCCTTCGGCTTGAGGGAAGCGACAGGGGGAGAGCTGGGGATCGCGGTCTCCATGTCCTTGGTGCTGGTGACGGAGGCTTGACTGGCAGTGTCCTGGGAATCCATCAGTGCCTCCAGGACCACGTCGTCCTCCGGTGACGCTCGGCCGCAAGCCTAAATGGAAACATCCACGTCTCACTTACAGTGCTAGGGATAGGATTTTACATCCTTTTGGGGGCAAGACCATCGACAGGAAATAGAAGTAGACCGAGCATTGCTATTCAGGTTGGTTGGTTTTAGGAGTTTTAAATGGTGCAAGGGCTATGCTGCACCAGACATACAATATCAAGTAATAGATGCACACATAATGAAAGTTTTACTGACAAAGAGAGAAATACAACTCAGGAGGAATGCACCTGAAAGGAACCAAACCTACACCGCCTACAACTCAAACATTTCTATTCAGATGAGCTTTAAATATTATGACCAATTATGTCGATAAGCAAGGTTTCCACTCTTTTTCAAGAATGAAATTCCTTGACTTTTCCAGGTTTTCCAGACATATTTTTCAAAATTCCAGGTCATACATTAAGCAATTCCCAACATTTTTAAGGTTTTTTTATTTAACCCAAGAAATAATTCAGCATTTAACAGCCAAAAATAAAAAGCAATTTAAGATACACGTAAAATAAATACTCAATGCACAAGTAATTTTGCATTAAAATAACCTATTCTAATAATCCAACCTATTTGACTTAAGTCAATTTGTGATTTAATGTTTCATAAGCATGAAACTCTTTAATTGAAGCCAGTGTACGTACCAAAATTCTTTACCTATTACATATAATAGCCGTTTCTTTTAAAATGAGTTGAAAAATTACAATCATAAAAATAAAGTGATACGAATCTTATTGGCTACTTTTCTCCAAAGTGTGTGAGATGCCATGATCAATCCTTTTCTAGGTGATTGAGACAATTTTCCAGGTTTTGGATGAAAATACAAAATTTTCACTGCTTTTTATACAAAATTAAATTACCTGACCATTCCAGGTTTTCCCTGACCCATGGGAACCCTGATTAGTGGTCATGTGACTATTCTATAGAAAATTGCTGAAGCTGGCATTTTCAGTATTTTATTACCTAGTTTGACATTACAACATCTGACAGGATAGGTGTGTTGATACACATTTCTATAAATTATCAATAAAAGTGGTGAAATCCCCAAAGTCAGATGATCAATCAATGGACCAATCAGATGATCAATCAATGAATGGGAATCTACTCCCATCGTGTGGACCAATCATATGAGGAACGTTAGGTTCCTCTACCAGATGAAAGTAGTCTAAGGGTCACATTACTGCTATTTTTGGTCACATGATCCTTGGTACATAAAAAGGTTGTCATTGCTCCCTCTACTTTAAAATGCCGATAATAAAAAGCAATGTGCTTCACTGAGCTGATTTGAGGACTATTGTGGCATTTCTGCACTTTTTTGTGATTTTTACGCAGAAGTATGATCTTTCAGGTTTTGGTAATTTCAAGGCACCTTTTTTTTTTTTTTTTTTTTTGCAATTATTTGACATATTATGCAGTTTTTAAGAGAAAGTGGCATTTTAAGGTAAATTTCCTTGAAACTCTGCTTTACCTTTGTAGAATTTCAGGAAACTGAACAAAGTAACTGCTTATTTAAAGTGCATTTTCAGTATATGTGAAATTGAGCTTTATGGTGTTTAAAACTTTGTTGGGAAAGACCATAAAAATTATAAATTTTTGAAAGTCTGCAAACGGTTTTTGTTCTGCTTCATAATAATTGTCTGGTGAAGTAAAATCAATGGCAAACTAAAACTATTCAATTAAATACTTTTGTAAATAGACTTAAAACATTCGGATCTGAATTCTCAGAAAGTTGCATTTGTACTCTTTTTTAACTAACCCTTTTTCACTAACAAAATTTAAAAAAATTCAGTTTAAGTTTTAAGAAAAGTTTTAATAGGAGAAACTAACAAGTTAAATTGTTTAAGAGAATGTCTGGATTATTTCTTGCTGCTGCTTCATACCTCTTTTTAGAATATGGAAAAAATTTAATATATTGTAAATGTTTCCATCTACTTACTTCCCCCAGCCTTCTTCAATGTTATTATGTTCAAGTAGGTAAGTATAATGGATTTCATTTGATAAGTGAGCATTTACTAGCTAACCCATAGCATTTGCTACTCCGATTTGAATCAATATACATATTTATACAATTTAAATATTACCATATAATTGTTATCATTTATACAATTTAATAGTCTGTTTTGTTGACTATGAAAGAAACGTCTTTTACATACCTGCATTTTCTTCAAAAGCTTATCAAAATAGTTTTAATACAAGAAAAACAAGAAAAAATTTCTCTTATGAGCCAATTAAAGCACACACACATATATACAAAGCACACGCCTTACCTTTTGTAAGTGACGATCGACAACCCACGTCCTCAAGCAGTGATCTTTGGCAAATGTAACAAGTAGGTACTCCTTGGAATCTAAGAATACAATTCAAAGATTAAACACAAGAAAATACTTTTGAACCACAAAAATTAAATGTGTTTGAAAGAACTTGAACTTAGGAGCTTTTTACAGAGTTCCAACTCTATTTCAGAAATAAAAATAAGACTTTTCCAGACACATTTTTACGAAATTCCATGTTATACTTAAGCAATTCATGACATTTTTATGTGACAAAAAAACCAAGCAATAAATTAGCATTCAATAGCCAATAATAAAAACCAATTTAAGAATTATACACTGCAAAAATAATTTTGCATTAAAATAACTTATTCAAATAATCCAACACATTTGACTTTAATCAATTTGTGATTTAATGTATCATAAGCATGAAATTCTTCAATTTCAGTCAGTGGATGAAACAAAATTATTTACCTGTTAAACATTAGCCCTTTCTTTTAAAATCGGTTGAAAAATTGAATTCTTAAATAAAGATACGAAACTGTACAAATCTTATTGGATACTTTTCTGCGAAGTGTCTGAGAAGCCATGATCAATCATTTTCCAGGTAATTGAGGCAATTTCCCAGGTGTTAGACAAAAATTCTTAATTTCCCTGACTTTTTGGACAAAATTAAATTCTTTGCCACTTTCAGGTTTTTCCTGACCCATGGGAACCCTGAGTGGCAGTGAATGAATAACATGGGAAAGATGACATGCTTTTTATGGTTGGTGTGGATTTCATGGTACAAGGGCCATTATTTGGCAAAGCTGCGACAGACATCAGGTAAATGAATGTACATGCATATTGAAAGCTCCACCAACACTGAAGAGACAAAAAACCCTGAGGGAGGAATCAAACCTAATCTGCCTACAACTCACAGGTTGCTACATGCTTTGTATGAAGGTAAAGGAAGTTTGGAAAGGTGAACAAAAATTTAAATAGGATAGGGACCTATCTTACATTTACCTCAAAAGCTGTGAAAGTTATGATTAAAACATATGGAATTGGTACATGTCACAGAAAAGAGGTCTAAAAGTACATTTTAAATCCACTGTCTTAATAATGTGCTGAATTCTGTGTGCAGTGTTCAAGTGCGTAAGTTCAGCAGTGGTGGTTATCAAAACTAAATACAGATCGTGATTAAGAGTCGAGAACATGGCGATAATCGCAATTTCCGAACGTGTGTCTCGACTGGAAAAGCTGGTAAAGTTTATGGTTCTTATTGATTTTCAAAATGTGACACATTTCTAAGTAGGTTGTGAAATACAATTAATTTAACCAAAATAAATTTATACCATTAAGTAAAAAGCATTTATTAAAGTATTCAGTGCATCTAAAAAGTAATTTTCATGAAAGAGATGCTGGGATTTACATTTGAGTAAAGAGCTAAGAGACCCAAAAAGTTTGAAAAAAGCTGAGCTACACAATTGCAACAAAAATTCAATGTTAATACAAAATTTTAAGACAACACCGAAACAAAAATATTAACCATTGCTGTTGGATTCTCGGATTTAAGAATGAGTAATGAAATTTCGGTAAAAACCAGTTTTGGAGATTGCTGAGCATTATTACTGTTTCTGAAACCTCATTACTGGTTTTCTTAGTTATATTTTAGTACTGTTCAAGTTTCATTTGGCTTATGTTTTTATGATGATACTTCAGAGTTAAATTCACATGACCATACTAGTAGCAAATGCCATCAGAAACCTTAACTGAACATGCATCTAAAGTTAAAGAAATACATGAGCAAAGCAAAGCGATTGCTTAAAAAAAGTTGTATTTATGATTCATGTGAGAAAAGGATTACCCCAAATATATTCCAGGGATAAAAATATAAAATTAAGATTTGCTTTGTTTTACAAATACTTTAAGAAAATAGGTATTCATTGCATGTCTTGGGAAAAAAAGGTTATGTTCAGTGAGTTATTTGCTGTCTATATAATACTTTTCCATTTTCATACGTCCTGCAAATTTATTTAACAAAGTTATTCAACTAACAAAATTTTAGCAAACAGCTTTCAAAAGAGGGTTTTTCAGTAAGGCTAAACGCAGAATGCTAGTGTTTTGATAAAATATTCCATAACATGTGGTGTAACTTGGTTTGTTGTTTGAATGCAATGTCAACATGTCACTTACATAAAAAAATAACACCTAACACCAATAAAACAGCGATAAATCCTACATGTTTTTAACTGGAAATGCCTTCTTCTTAGTTTATGTTTACACATAATAAACTCTCTGTTAAGTGAATGCAAATAATTTATAGAATATATTTCTGTATCTTGGTGCTAAAAGGACCAATGTCCAAATTGTGGGAAACTCAATTTGTTATATTCCTAAAACTCTAAATTTGTACATGATTTTTTTCTTTCATATTTTAGATAATGTAATGTTACTGATAGTTTAAAAGTATTAAGTTCTACTTCAAGTTACTAGCTTGAATTCTGGTCATTGGCTCTTTTAGCACCAAGGTACAGATTTAAAATTATTGTATTTAAAAGATAAAACTATTCAGATATTTATAACACAATAGCCTATTGGTCTTACGAGGTAGTGAATGGAATTATTGGATCATGTACAAAACACTTTAATTTTGTGGTATTCGAACATCTTCTTTGTACCCTTGTACACCTTTGAGTTTTTATGAATGGCTAATTGATTGGTGTCTTGGCCACGAATGGAATAAATAACTTGCTTGGAGAGGAAAACAATGGAACTAATAACTGGTATTGAGAATTTTTCTGTCAGTAATTTAGCAGTGTTGGTAACTTCAAAACCCTATTGAATACCTTCGGAGGGTTTCCTCCACCCAAATTCCACGACAACATCTGAGTGGCCGAAGAATGTATGGACAGGGGTCGAGCAATTCTTCATGTTCCACAGGAGTAGGCTGTTGTCCCCTCGACGGAGAGGTGGCACGACCACCGTCACTAAGCCATATCCAAAGGGCTGCAACGAACATTCCACAATTACAATAATCTACATAAGATTCCATTGCATAACATTTTAAAAAAATAATATGGCAGAAAGTGGGGCATTTAGGTGAGAGGGTGCTGTTTAGGTCAGTCAATAAAATTGTCTCTAGCAGATTTTCAACTGCAAGGTCTAAATTTTTGTGGTGATGCATGCAGCTGAAATTCTGAGCGGGAAATGACACCTTACGCTTAAGAAACAGTGTAAACGACAGACCTAAACGGCTTCCTCTACCACCTTAATGTGCCACTTTAGGACACACATCTTTGGCCAAAAATTGTTTATTCTGGGCCCCTCTACCAACCTTTACAACGTGGCCAGCTATTTTCAAAACATCCTACTGATTAATGACTTATAGAAGTGGTGACTCCAAAGAGTGCCAGCACTGTGTCTATTACTCCTGCTGATCCACTAAAAATAGATTGCCAAAATAAATTGCAGCATGTACCTGATTGGAATTTTTGACACTTCCCAGGGTTCGCTACAGTGGTATCTCAGATATTCAATTCGCTGTGCAGTCACACTCTCCTCTAACAGCCTCTGCACAATGGGTCATATATAACACCCATAATGTTGAGGTGCCTATTTAGAGTGCAGTGGCCAGTTAGAAGGACAATAGCTACCCTGATGTCTTACCCTCTAACCACATTGTGAGGTAGACCCAAAACAGGCTCTGGTCAAATAAATGGCGTTTCAGATCCATGTTTTACTAAATTGGTCTGCCATTTCAATACCTTTCAAAACATCCTGCATATGGTTGTTTCTGCTCGATAAAACCCTAACATCTATCAAAAAAGCTTTAAAAGCATCCAGCTTTAAAAAAATGCTCACTCGTGAAAAAATATTGAAATTTACAAGAGCATTTTTAATATTTCATTAATAAAAATTGTGGTTCGTAACATAGCATTTTTAAAGAAATTTGCAAAATACGTAAAAGAGAATGATCCCAATCGTAAAAATTCACAAAATAGACTTGAGTATAGAGGTGCCTTGGGTATTGCGGCACCTTCGAATGCATGTACAAAGAAACTCGTTTTAAGTTCACAAATACAAACTGCAATTAATAATCTGCACAAAAATTTATTTATCCAAGTTTTATTTTTCGAATAGTAAAAATGTTATCCTCATGGTGTTTGCTTTTGGCATATTCATTAGAGGTACTCAATTCAACTGAATAGTCCTCACAGGTTAGGCAGTTGAATATTTCAAGAGGGAAGTGTTTATTGAGGCTTTTTAAATTCACAAACCAATTTAGCATGATGGTAAGATAAAATGTATTTGCACAGTTTTGATTTTTAATGCTTATTGAAAACTAAAAATGCAAATTCAGTTCATGATTGATGTGTTAATTCAATCATCAAATCCAGTTTTAAGCAGGTTGTGTAAGTGAATTTTACCTTCAAAAAGTGTCTTTTACTCTGTACAGATCATTAAATACTAACACACAGTTCCCCCTATGCATCCCCACACAAGATGATATGTGCACACCTGTGATCCACAAACCAAGTTCTACTGAAGATACGCCGAAAGATGTTTACTGTGCTGTATCAAAACACTCTTTTAAACAGTTCAGATGAAATTGGGACTTTTTACATAGATTATGTACAGTGCTCTTTTGATGCTCTCAATGAACATGCAAACAATAATTGTTTAATTTAATTTAAATATGTTACTATTTGCCAGTTATTGATTATTACTATGCACCAGTTATTGATACATAGGTAACTATACTTAATCCCATTTTACATGCAGGGTGATCGAAATCAATCATACAATAATCACACCACATGATTCCTGGTTGCAAACTTACCTCAAAAGTTTTACCCTTTTTCAATAAGACAAATCATTCTAGAGTATTGGATGTCACTTCTAACCATTTCAGATTTCAGTGCTAAAAACATCAAACTATCCTTTTGACACTTCTAAGAGTTGCTTGTACCCTAGAGTCAATCGAGATGAGTTCAAAGAATCGGATTCATATGCGAATCCAAATGGGTGCTGTCAGTTGTAGGAATGCCGATCAAAAAAGGAATCATGTGGGATGATTATTGTGTGGTCAAACACAACTTTGAGAAAAAGCTTGAACTATACACAGTTTAAAAGTGGATCATCAAAAGTGTTATCAATATCTGAGTGGCATTTTGTCTTGGTGTGTGTTAACACCTGCAATAGAAATGTTTCAAGTATAGGTTTCATAAGTAACATTACCGTGTATTGAGCTCTCCAAACAGGACAAGGAACTTGTAATGTATCATCCATTCTCATAGGAACAGTTACATCCCAAAACTAGAAAGAACAAATGCCATTGCATTTTACAAATCAAACTGATGCAATCAAAGAAAGCAAAGCAAGCAACATATCAATTATATCAACATTTTTAACAATCTAAATTTCTTTTAATTGAAAAGCACAAATGATTTGTCAGTTCATGCATCAAATTTTTAAAGATTAAAAAAATCCCGGAAAATTTTATTTAATGCTTCGGTTGCTTTTAGAATTCTTTTTTACACATCCTCTAGCAAAAAAAAAATATATATATAAAATATCTTGTTTAGAGAATAGCTACAGCCTTTAAAAAACATATCTTGCTCTGTAAAAAACACTTACTCAGACACAAAAATGAGCAGTTTCACATATCTTACAAATAAATTACCATTATATATAAAACACTAGAATTAAATAAACTAAGAAGAAAATAAACTATCATTTGATACAAACCAGGCTTTTTCTAGTGTAATTAAAAATATACTTTATTTATACTTATAAAAAATACAATTTTACTTACATTTTTGCCTTAAAAGTGTCATCTTTCAGGTTTTTAAAACTTTCAATTTTGTTCCTACATTTACCTAATCTGTAGAACCTTAGCCCCAGTATTTCCTCCTTTAATAGTTATTAAGTCTTTAAATACTTATGTAGTCAAAACATTTTCCTCATTTTAGTTTTTTTATTTTCTTCCCATGGGGATGTCTGTAAAAGTTATGGTTTAAAACGCATAAAATGTAAGTACATGTATGAAATAACATAGATTATGATAGATTAAACTGAACTATATATCGAAGATACGAAGCTTAATTTACATTTTCTCCCATTTTACTTACATGAGAAATTTACATTTTCTCCAATTTTACTTACATGAGAAATTTACATTTTCACCAATTTTACTTACATGAGAAATTTACATTTTCTCCCTATATATTGCATTACGGTACCTCTTAAAAAATCAAGATAAAAAAAAGTCTTTCTTAGTGAGCAGTGCTTTGAAATGAAAAATATTTCTCAAAAATCTGTTGTCCCCACAATGCTACAGCTATTTTTGAACATTTTGTTTTGGTGGGGTGGGGTTACACCACTCTTCCCCTACAAGGCAGGGCTAAATCTTCTTCTACGGTTGAGTTTCACAACTTTTCGAGACAACAAATATTTTGCTTACCTTGCACTCTTGTGTATGTCACATGAAATACATCTTCCATTTAATGAAACTAATCTATTTTTCCAAGCTGTGCTCCTACATTTCCAAGATCATTGCAAGTCTTAAATGCAGCTATTCCCCAAACTATTAATTCTCACTTTCCCATAGACATACATTAAAAAAAAATTCAAATGACGGTCCCCAAGTTTCCACCCTTCAAGTAAAAGAAAAATTTACACCTTTTTTAATACCTTTCATTTTTTTAAGGTCGCATTTTACATGGATCATAATATGTTATAACCTGTGAAAAATATACGTGTGTGTGGAATTAAAAACATCAACTTTCAGCTAGCTAATATTATATCCTTAGTTTTTTTTTTAGCAAACAACCCAGATTGATTGGTTTTCATGGCTCAAGGGCCATATTTGGTCCAGTGGGTTGGTTTGGGGTTTTATGACACAACGGCTATATTTGGTCAAAACAAAAGACAGACAATGTCAAGTAATTGTGAAAAGAGAGGTTGGAGAAGAGAAAGATCACTTGGGCATCATCATGGGGTCATGATCCCCCTCTATGCTTACCAGATGTAAACCCCATGGGGAAAAAATAGGGTACCTCGAGGTCATGAAGACTGAAGCAGATGTGCCCTTGAGTAAAGGTAAAAATTAACGGTTGCCACTCGCCACCTAAATGTGTGAAAGTGAAGCTACACTTTCTTAAAAACATTCATTTATATGGTGGAGCCTCAAATTTTATGGGTTTTCTTCCTGAGGACCATAAAAAAAATTTCAAAAAAAGATTTTTTAAAAAGTATGGGAACATAAACATGGAAAATAGTATTTGGAAATTAGGGGGGAAAATGCAGACGCTTTGAGCGGGAAAACGCAAAGCAGTCTAGGGAAACAAAGCTGAAGATTGGTACTTGTGTGAGCACGTGACCTGGAGTATTTCCGTAGTGCTGGTATTTCATGGTGTGAGAAAATCTACAAAATACGCGATTGCTTGTAAGTGGCCACTGAATGAAACAAGTTCAGTAACCACTAGTCACTTACAAAATTTCTTAATTTTCACCTTTACCCCTGAGCAGATTTGGCCAAGTTACACCAAGATAAACAACATTAAGTAATGGGCATGCACACACAAATAATGTCTTACTGACAAAGAAGAGAAAAATACACCCAGGGAGGAATCTAACTTGCACTGGTTACAACTCCCAGGTTACTAGTACAGTGAGGAAACCAAGGAGGCAGTGACCGACACCTACTTGACTTGGTTGGTTATTTTCGTATTTTGCAGCACAAGGGCTATATTTGGCCAAGCTGTGTGTGCCAAACACAAGACAGAGAACACAATGAATGAGGAAGAAAGAGCAAAAAGTAGAAGGGTAGATGAGGATAAAAATGAAAAGGAAGATCACTCGGGGTCGTGATGCCTGTGAATACCTAAAGACGAAATCCTTGAGGGCACACTTGACTCATACTAGACTACCAGTAAATATTAAAGCATTTTAAAGGCCCTTTAAAACTAAAATGAAATATTACATCTACATAAAGCTGGCAGTTCCATAACCCTGGCATTGAGAAAAACCTGTTCAATATTATGAGATTTCATGTGATATGTAGAGTACTTCTAATCATAATGCTCAGGTAGTGACAATCCTTACACAGTTGCTATAACATGAACTACTGTTTGAGTCATCCAACTCACATTAAAACTATTGTACCATTTACAGCTGTTAATGGAATACAAGCTCACCTTCACTGTACAATCTTGACTAGAAGTAGCTAAAATATTCTCTTCATACGGACACCAGTCTATATTGTGAATCTTGTTCAGGTGAGCTGTAATGTACTGGACAGGACTAGTACCTTTCTGGAAAAGTAAAATTATATTGATACTGAAATATGTGGAATTAACTACAACTTTCATTTCTGTGAGATGCAAAAGATAACTTTCAATTTTACATATTACAGCAAAAAAGCACTGAAGTATACAACAAGAAATTTTTCAAGCCAACAGAGAAATTAAATCCTTATTTCAAATAAAGAATATTCTCAACTTATGACTGTAAGGCAACTATGCTTCTCTGGAATGACAAAACTTTTATACTAACAAGAACAAAATTAAATTTTTTTTAGAACAAAATTAAATATTTGGGCACTTAGATTTAAATCAGATGATTTTGACATGCTTTGTTTGACATTGTAAAAATTGTGTTGATTCCGACGTCGAAGAGTAAGAAATTTAATTTCAAATATTTGTTATACGTGTAATTTAATTTGTTTATCACCAAGTTTCTTTCATTTAACTGAAACTGGCCTTGGAGAACTTTTAGAAGCGAGTTAGGGCAAATTAAGGCAATCTTCCATTTTAAACAACTATTTTGGGTTTTTAAGGCAACCTCAGCAAGCAGATTTTGTAGAAAGTTATTTGCATATCCCTCAAATTTTTTTTCTGATTTCATCAGTTCTTTTTTCTTCCTTCAATGTCATTGATTGTTTTACGTTTTTTCCCCAGTTGAAGAATTAACGTTCAGGTTGATTTCAGTCATGGTCCAGTGCAGTCACATCAGGTTGTATTGTTTCTTTCTTTTAAAAACATTATATTTTTCTATTTCAATGTGCCTACTGTATTTTGTGTAGTTGATAAATAAAAAAACTCAAAAATAGCTTTTCCCACCTTAATAAATTTCTTTTAATGCATATCCCTTTCCGTTATAAAAAAAATTCTGCTAATTTTCTTCCTTTCGCAAACGTGCTTCAAACTTTTCCATTTTCCTGTGTTAATAAAGTTCCGTTAAAGCTTATTACATTCCATTGCAAAAAAAAAAGATTTAGGCTAATTTTCTTCTGTTTACAAATGTGTTTTTCAAACTTTTCCATTTCCATTGCAAAATAAAGATTTCTGTTAACCTTTAGACTATAGCCGGTACTGCCAGTTGTATATCTTGATCGCACCAAAGAATTTAGACTAGTCAGTACAGCAGTTCTACCTTGAATCTTATAAGAATCGCACCAAAAAAGATATTAAACTACAGCCGGTACACCAGTTGTATCTTGAAAAGTTATAAGAGAATCACGGCAGTAATATCTACAGCCGTAGTCAAAAGTTAACGCTTATTACTTTCCGTTGTAAACAACCTTTTTTGAAAAAAAAAATAACATGAAAAATGAGGCAAGGCCGTTGCGACGAGATGAGGCAGAGACTGCAGCTACACCGTGAAATGCCCCAGTAATGGGAAGAATGGAATTACCCTAATGTCCCAGATCCGAACATCACCTTCATGAGAAGTGGCCAACAACTGAGACTGCATTTTATTCCATTTCACTTGAGAAGCACCCGCTGAAAGAACAAAAAGCATGTGATGAGTAACCGACAGCACAACAAAACCATGGAAAATACAAGCGCAGAAAGCAGAATACTTTTTACCAACCTACTGCTGATAAAGATATCCATGGTTTTCGAGTTTCCCTGCACAAGGAGAAAGAATTTCAATAACTAATAGAAGATACATTTTAAACTTCAGTATAAAATCTAAACTATCCTTAAATACACCTTTATTGTCATTGGAGTTGCTTGTAATGGAGTTTCATGGCACAAGGATCATATTTCGATAAGCTGCACCAAACACACGAGTCAAGTAAACAAATATAGTGAGTCGAAAAAAGAGGGATTGGGGAACAGATAAGTGGGATGAAAATGATAACTTGGGTATCCAGTGAGTTCAACTCATGTTTATTAAAGACAGCAAACCCCATCGGAAAAGACCACTCGGGTACCTTGGGAAAACGTACATACCTAAAGGAGATGTGCCACTGAAGACAACTATGGTTCAGCATTATGACTTATTAAATCAGGATTTCCGCTCTTTCATAAGGCCTTTTAAGTTACTAGAGGGCTTCGCCCCCTGCTCACCAACCAAAAATGTACTCTATTGCAATATATAATGTACTTAAATTATACTTTTCATTGCATCAAATTTATTTATGAACCAATTTTTAAAATAATTAAACCACACGAAAGAGTGCATTCTAAGCTTTTACATGGTATTTTCAAACTTTGAAACTAATAGTATCAAGCTATAGATATGACAGTTTTAGTTTTGTAACAGAAATTGCGATCTAAAAATTCTGAAATTTGTATGACCAACTTTTAATCACATCGAATTTATTTATTAACCCATTTCAAAAATAATTATACCATAAGAAAGAGCACATTCTGAAAAACTCAAGGGTGCTCACTTATTAATTTGTATGTGTTTTGGTCACTCGCGTTATAAATTTTCCATTTTTCGACTTTGACATTTAATGTACCCTAAACTAATAGCCGCATTGGAAAAAAATCTTCTTGATCTTGTACCCTGTACAATTTTGAACAATCGATGTTAATTTCACAATTTTCTTATCTGTACTTTATGGGGAAACCGAGAATCGAGCCAAAAAAAGCGAGTATTCAATCCTGCAACTTCCTTTTAATAAAGAGATTTTTCAGTCTTAAAGACAACGTTTAACACAGCTCGTTGTGGTGGCACGCAATACTGATCTACTAACACTACAGGAATGAATGTCAAGATTTCAAATGCATATTTGAGCAGCTAAATTTTGAAAACCTTTTTTACTTGACTATTTAGAGATATTCAAATGTTTTTCTAATCTTTTGATCCCATACCATTAATTACATTTTGTGTTTTTATACCCTTTGCAAAACATTGATTAATGTGCAATTTTGTTGTTTGTTAATTACTACTTATCCTGTCTCACTACAAAAGTGATGATGGTTACCGTAAGTCCCAGAGATGAATATAGGTGTCAATGGAGGCGGTTGCTAAAGTATGACTGTCAAAGACTGACCAATCCAGATCACTGAAAAGAAAAGATAACATTAAAATGATGGTAAAAGTAATGGTCTCTTAAAATTTTAAATTTCTTATTTGAATTATTTTACTTAATTTATAAGCTTAAATCTGTCAAATTATCCAAGAAATTTACACGGCAGTTCCTCAAATTGATTTATATTAAACACTAATTCACATGTCTTTGGGAACTTTCAATGGCAAATTTGTATACTATTCAGACTTTCACAGAAATGAGGCACTCAGAACTAGGTAATTTCTAATTAATGTTGTACTAGAGCAACACAACGAGCTATTGACGACAGCCCGGGATCAATTCCCTAAGGGAAAGATCAGAGGACACCATGTCATTTGAACCACGGTCAGATCACAAGGCAACACCTGTGCTGGCATGCCACTCTCCAAACTTCCACACCAACCCAACGTGAGGACTTTCGGTCACAACAGATTTAAGGTGCACCATATGCTTACAAACATCAATGCACTGACCTGGATTCGAATCAGGAACCTTCCGATCTAGAGGCTAACACCTTAACTACCAGACCGGTTGGTCATCTCAGAACTAGTGCATCAAGTCCATACTAGTGGATGAAATACATCGAAGTTTCTTCCCATGTGTACTTTTCCTATTTGCCCTTCTACCATCTCTCGGGAAACAAAGCAACTAGGAACTCGATTCAAAGAAGCACTAAAAGGATTCAACTTAAAGGAGTTCAGGTGTGTGATTACCAGAGTTTAAGCGGAAAGTGGACTAGATCCATTCTAGTTCTGAATGCCTCAAATGCAGTAGCAAATATCAACACTGAAGAGGGTTGATTCGATTAAGGGTTTTACGGTGTAAGAGCCCTATTTGACCAAGCTGTACCGAATACAACAGACAATGTCAAGTTAGAGTGAAAAGAAAGAATGGAGAGAAGAAAGATTGATTGGGCATCTGTGTTTACCAGAGGCAGTAAACCCCATGGATAAAGAGTGTATCATTAGGGTACCTTGGGATCGAGAAGCCCGTACACACCTAAAGAAAATGTGCCTTTGTGGGGAATACTGAAGAGAGATTGCTGTACACCGAGTTAAAAATTTTTTGTATTGATCAAACATTACTCAAAATATATACTTTTATATAAATTGTTAGTGAGTATGTAAACTGGCATGGCAACTGTTTCAGGAAGGTACTATGATCTCAAAACAACGCGAGAAAGCACTTTGAAAAGGTAGATGATTAACATTGCACTGGAGCAACACAACAAGCTAGTGGTGACAGTCCTGGATCAATCCCAAAGGTAAAGATCTGAAGTGCTTGATGTATGGACCTGACTTGTTTAATTTAAAACTAGTACAGGTAAAAAATAATTTCAATATACGAGAAGTCAAATTCAAGAATGAAAACAAAGGGAAAGAAATTAACACACGCAAGTGAATGAAAAGAAGCGTTCTTTCTAAGGTATGTCTTCAAAGGAAGCAGTGATTTTCTGTTGAAAACCTGTAATTCTTAGGTGTGCTGAGTGCAACAAAATTTTAATTTATTCGAATAAAATAACATGCATCTAGTCCCAGGATATTTAAACTTTTCTTAAGAAAATTGAAATTTTGCTTTTTATGAAAGATAGCTCTTTTTATAAAAACCTTGGTTTATATTGTATTTAAATCAGCACCTAATAAAACCTGACATAAATTATAAATATTTACATTCTTTCAAAAATTAAACTCTTACCTAATAGCACGCATGTGTGCCTTAAGTGAAGCTGTTTGTTTGACATCAGCATTGTCCCAACAATACAGTTCAGCTCGCTGATTGCACTGTAAGAAAATACGAAATGAATGTTTCAATTGCATGACTGATAAAAGCTGTTGCAATGCAATAAAACCTAAACTACCAACATTTGACCTATACATGTTCATAAGGTATGAAACAATTGTGATACAACCACACCTTACAACAAATCCAGGTAGTTTAAAAGTTATAGATAAAACAGATAAAGACCAAAAATATTACAATATGACTAATAAAGAACATGAGAAAAAATAATCAATAGCTATTTCGATGGAGTAAAACATCCACTAGGACAGAAGTAAACAATGAGGGGAAAACATAAGATCAAAAATGTTGTCCTAGAATAATGTTGCGAAAACTAGTTGTTAGGGCCCCTAGAACTTAGCAAACTTTTCTCCTATGGTCTTCAAATGACAAAAAGTGAGGTTAAGTCACCCTGGACATTTAGTTAATCACATTATCTGTATATTGGTAACCTTTATCCCCATGTTTGGGCAGTCTAATCAGTCTTCATGTAGGAAAAATTGATTAAAGAACAATAAAACCAAACATTCACGTTTGGAGGTCTGGGCCCAAACTATAAAAATATTAGAGGCCCTCAAAGGGGATGCTTGGAAACTCTAATGTGGTTGTTTCCAAAAACAACTTATTTGATTATCCATAAAATTTACCATTTTACTGCAGAATCCACACCTCATACTGCCACAAGAGGTTGTGCCAAACGCACCAAGCATAAGTGTAACTTAACTTTTTTTAAAACTCAATTGGAGTTTTAACATTGACTGATTGACACGCTTTCATGTGCAGGTTGAAGCTTCACATCTAAATCACACCCTACTAACCACTAATATTTGGTAAGAGCACTTAGAGGTTGGCATTTGTGGATAGGAATGAAAATGTTACCCACCCAAAGTAGTGTATGGAGGATTCTTTATGGTTGAAATGTTGCAGGAAACTCATACTTACTGCCAGGGCAAAGCATTCCTTATGATGAGGACTCCATTGAGCAGTCGTCACGTCCCACTTGCTGTGACGATTTGTTTTGTGGATGACAACAGAGGGTTGATCTAAGTTTACAATACCCATGTGGCGCCGTCTACAATATGCACACATATGTAATGGATCATAAAAGGAATATAAATCAAGCTATTGACTAAGAAAAAATATGGTAGGGAGGATATGAATTAGAAATAAAAATTTGATATAAAAATACAAGATATTTTTTTACTAATTTTGTATTGCTTCAACCCTAAATTGGTAAACACACATTTGTTTCTTTTTATCAAGTTCTTGTTTATGTGATGCACTGCCTAAAACAATGACAACATTTCTGTCAAATAACAATTCCCTGGCGATAAACATTTTTCTTTTATTCATATTCAGAAGCTGGTAACAGAAATTTAAAAAAATACTAATGCAATTTCCCTCAATTAAAATTGTACATTGCTTTACTCAGATACACCACCAAATATAATACAGTACAAAGTCCAAAATCCAGACATTTTGCTAACCAGCGTTATTTTTTGTTTTTCAATTTTTACCTTTTTATGACAATTTTTAAAGAACAAGGAGTTAAACCTGGACCAAATTGATAAGACAACGCAAAATAACGGATAAGTTCAGAGTAAATACCACAAAGAAAAATTAGAAGACTTGCAAGTAAAATTTGTTGCATTGTATTAAAAAGGTTAAAACCTTTTTTTTAAATTATTCCTATTTATATATCTGCTATTTTACTATTGCAAACGCAAAATTCGCATGAGGGAGAGGGGTTAGAATAAGGTTTTTTTGACCAAAAAATGAAAAAAAAAACAAAATCTGGAAAAGTTTGAAATTGGGAATGGCCTAGGTCCAGATGATTCCGGATTTGCGACTTTGTACAGTATTTCAGGTTTATAATCTGAATACTGCTCAGGTATTTTTTACAAACAGGCACACATGCCATAATAACCAATCAGAAACCTCACATTAAGCTTGGAATCATCAACAAATATTTGATAACAGATTCAGGTAAGTAGATAGGTTGTTAATTAAAATCGCACTAGAACAACACAACAGCAATTGGCGACAGTCCAGGATCAATCCTGAATGGAATGATCAGATGACAGCACCTTGTAATTTTGAACCACAGTAAGATGAAGAGGTCAACACCCGAGCTGGGTGTTGACCTCTCTCTGGACTTCTACACCATGGTAACATGAGGACATTTGAGTTCATGACAGATTTAAAGTGTACCGTGAACATGACGGTCTTTGGTTGGACCAGGTTTCAAACCTCAGCGCTCCGTTTTTGTTAATATGTTTACTCTTTCAATCAACTGGGCAACCGTGGTCCAGTGGGTGAAAAATTATTTAAAGGATATAGATATTCTGAAAATTCTCTGAATTGTTTGTTATTGATCTTGGATTTGTAATGCACTCAAAATAGAATCTGCAATGTTCTTGAAGAGAAGCGTTTAATTTTTTAAGTACTTAAGAGAAGTGACAGTCAAATATTCGGGCAAAAAAAAAAACTATAATCAAAAATTAAGCCTTTTTAATCACAGTGGGAACCATGGAATCTCTAACTCAGAAGTCAAAGTGACTTTTGTTCAAGTCTTTTTACTGCCATTAAAAAAAGTAGTATTTTCTATTCTAAGGGGTTTTAGTTGAGGCTAAAAACTTCACTATTAGATTTTTCAGATAATGTGCGAGTCATGTTAAACTTACTTCCTTTTTTTTAAAGTTTAATAGGAATATTCTTACAAAATGACAAATAGAAGAAAAAAAACACTTACCCAGCCAGGATGGCATGCTGACCAGCATTATCCACAGCCATTGTATTGGCCTAAAAACAGATGGGAAAAACCTTTTAGCAAAGAGCAAAATAGAAATACAGAAGAAAATTGTTAGTGAAATCAAACAAATTAGAGCTTAAAATGTAAAGAATTAAACTTAATCATAAGGTTAATAACTTCCTAATTATATGGGACTGCTACCACTTAATGTTACAGCATCAAGTAAAATTTAGTTTAATGCATAATTATTAAACAAAATGGAAAATTTTAAACAAATCACCAAATGAACACAACACAAACACTAGGAATTGCATTAGAGAAGTGTTGTAAGAGCTTGTCATAGTACAATGGAATTCTGTAAGAAAAATTTAAAGTCAAATGAATTGTACTGTACTGTGTACTACAATCTATAGCCTATTCACTGAGCCATGACTCCATTCTGGTAATAGTAACAGTAATTAACTTCACAATGAAAACACAACTTGGGCTATTGGCGAAGGTCTGGCATCGAGGTCCAAGGGAAAGATTCGAAGACAATACCACATAATTTTGAACCAGTTAGATGACGAGATCGACACCTGGCACCTTACTCTCTAAACTTGCACCTCACCAGCATGAGAAAATTAGAGGTGCACTAGCCTCGATGTATATGACGGTCTTCGAATGAACCAAGTTTCAAACTTTAAGTCCAAAGTCTCAACCCTAAGGTTGCTAATCCATTGCTCTTCTACTACAGCCTCTGAACAGGGAAGAAATGGGACGCAAACTTTCACATTAAATACAGAAGATCCTGCAGATGGAACTAAATAAAAGTAATACCAATCAATCACCATCATTAACCAATTAATGAAGTGAAGACTGAAACAACCTTTGATGTTTATGGAGAAATCACACAGAAAAGGAAAATCACAACATTTTACAATCATTTACACCATATTGACAATCGGCACACATATTCAAGTGTCAGGAAATGCTGTTTCTTCAAGAATCTGATCCGATTATTGTTGCCATGTCTATTTCTGAGTCGGATGTTGCCATGTGATTATTTTGGCAGCGTCGAATATTTTCTCACTGTAAATCTGGTTTTCAGGATGTTAATCGATGATCTGAGTCTTTTTGAAAGTGGGCTAATTTGGTCAGTCTTCAAGGGCCAGGGGAGACTGTGAGGCAATGTCATGTAGTGTTTTCGTGCAGACATGGTGTAAAAGTCCCCCTATCAACTACACTTCCTTCAAGCTGTTTGACTAGTCATTTAGTTTGTGATAACTCAACAATGGGACTACTGTTCACACATCTATTCATTACAGCATTGGGTTGATATACAATAAATGAAGTTATACTTTTAATGTCACATTGTTAAGCTAATCGAACACTACACTTTAACCTTGCTTTATTCAGATGTTTTGGGTTTTGTGATCATTGATATATAAGCGATAAAAATTTGGTTGGTTTTAGGAGTTTTATGGTGCTAGGGCCATGTTTGGCCAGTGAGAAGTAAAACATTTTGCATTGCGATGTTTCATGAACTGCTTTCGCTTTATTGCTTTGCATAATTGCAAGTGCAAAATGTAGTATTTATGTTAATATAAGTTCCCGGGGAACAGTGTTCAAATCAAATCGGTTAAGTTAAAATTTGTATCATACACTCAGGAAAAATTAATTATTTTAGTTAATTTATGATACTTGCAGAAATCCGAAAATATAAGTTTTAACTACAGAAACTGTTCAAAACCTTTCATTTTTTGAACATTTTATCTCAATGGCTATATTTTTCTTTTATTCGGCTTTAAAAAGGGCTCTCAACAAAACATGAGAAGATAACGGGAGGGCAAAATTCCATGTAAACACAAATATTTAAAAAAAGATTGCAAAACACAAAATTAATGCACTATTTACCTGCAAATCACGATGATCAGCAACACCATTCTCAAGTCCCCAGATTGTAGACATTTTCTTTGCTCTATTCTTCCAAGAAACGAGCAGGTAAATGAAAATAATGACACATTCTATCACATTTTTTGAATCCGATCTAATCTAATCGAACTAAAATACCGACATGTTTACTTTCTACAAACCAGTCACGGATACAGTTGTATACCTTTTTATTTCGTCACTCATCGAAAGCACTTGCTAATGGTAATTGGTAATTTCTTAATTAACGTCGTTCTAGAGCAACACAACAGGCTATTGACGACGGTCCGGGATCGATCCCTTAAGGGAAAGATCCGAGGACAACACCACGTCATTTTGAACCACGGTCAGATGACGAGGTAACACCTGTGCTGGCATCCCAGTCTCCAAACTTCCACACCAACCCAACGTGAGGACTTTCGGCCACAACAGATTTGAGTTGCACCAGCCGCCTCTACACCATACGCTTGCAAACATCCATTGCCTGACCCAGATTCGAACCAGGAACCTTCCGATCTATAAAAGTTGCATTTTTAGAAATAATAAAATATCCGATAGATGGCAGCACCACAAGTTTATGCAAATTACACTGGGTATTCCTTTTGACGGCTGTAGGCTAAACAGTCGCCAAGAAAATGTGACCGGAGAAAACCGAGAAGAAACGATTGTTTCACTTCTGTCAACCCTTTGCTTTTTAAGACTTGGAAACCAAAAAAAATACAAAAAGACGCGTTTCAAAATAAATGTTTAAAAAAATTATTTTAATCTTTTGACCCTAAGTTTATCCTACTCTAAACTGTTTGATAGGACAAAGCTGAGCGGCCTCGATTTTGTGTTCTGCTATCTTGATGACATTCTCATTGCCTCTCCCGACGCAGAAACACACGGAAAACACCTTGAATTAGTATTCCAAAGGCTCGATAACTACGGACTGTGCATAAACTTTGCAAAATGTAAATTTGGTCTGAGCAAATTTGAATTTTTGGGATACGATATATCATCGGAAGGAATTAAACCTCTTCCATCGAAAGTTGATACAATTAAACAATACACAAACCAGAATCCTTCACAAGCTTGCGCAGATTTTTGGGAATGGTGAACTTCTATCACCGTTTCATACCAAACTGCGCCAAACTGCAACAACCGTTGACAGTCTTGCTTAAAGGAGTAAAGAAAAACAGTAAAAAACCTTTAGTTTGGACCGAAGGTGCGCGGAATGCTTTTGCTGATATCAAAAGCGCATTGTGCAGCTCAACAATGTTGGTTCATCCTAACCAGACGGCGCAAATCACCCTAACAACAGATGCATCGGATTCCGCCGTGGGGGCCGTAATTCATCAGCTATATAATCGTGAAAAGCAACCGCTAAGCTTTTTCTCTCGATCCCTAACATCCACGCAAAGAAACTACAGTGCTTATGATCGAGAATTACTTGCAATCTACCTAGCGGTAAAGCATTTTAAGCACATTCTGGAAGGACGGCTATTTACTATCTTCACAGATCATAAACCAATCACTTTTGCCTTCCAGCAGAATTAAGATAAAGCCTCCCCAAGACAAGCCCGACAGTTGAATTATATTGCTGAATTCACTACAGACATACGGTACATTTCCGGAGAAGAAAACATCGTAGCAGACACACTGTCGAGAATAGAATCCATCGCTACTCCAGCTCCAATTGATTATACAGTTATTGCAGATTTCCAGGAGGATGACGACCTTAAGATTCTTACATCAAATTCCAG
This sequence comes from Metellina segmentata, assembly GCA_947359465.1. Classification (NCBI taxonomy): domain Eukaryota; kingdom Metazoa; phylum Arthropoda; class Arachnida; order Araneae; family Tetragnathidae; genus Metellina; species Metellina segmentata. The sequence continues at coordinate 124,064,098 of OX375875.1, forward strand.
TTTCAAAATAGTACAAATTCCTATTCCGGATAGCAGTAAGAAAATTTACTGTGAAACCTCCACTAATTTCAACCGGCCATACATTCCTAAAGAGTTTCACCAAAAAGTACTTCAAGGTAGAGTTGGGTTACACTGGTATTTATACTACCCCTTTGTAAGTTAAGTTGTGGAGTGGTAGCTAAGCTCGCTACAGTACTCCCCCTCCAGAATTTTAGCAGTCGCCGAAATTCGATAATTGACGTCACTTGTAGAATGATTGCCATTTTTGCGTTTGACTGTAAGAGCTCTATTAAGATTACAGTTGCCGTGCTGCCTTTTACATGTTATTTTATCCATGCGGCAATTGCACGAATGGAGGATGTGATATAACATTAGCAGTTTCTGCTATCACAGCGCCCCCTAGTAGTAGAAAGGTAATTAGAAACAACCATGGCGAATTCTACTAAACATTGTGTGCCATCCATCGAATTTTTTTTTTTTTTTTGTAAATTTTTAAGCATGTTTAAATCACGTCCGGGTCACCAATTTAGCAAGCGCGAATGAACCAGCGTAACTTAGTGTCTACCAAAAAGTACTTCAAGGTGGAGTTGGGTTACACTGGTATTTATACTACCCCTTTGTAGAGTGCCTATATAATAAGAGTGGCGACATACGGGAAACACTTTTTGATTGGCTTAGAGACGTTTTCTACCGCCCGAGGCGGTCTTTTCCTAGCTCCCGTAGACTTAACATGGGAACTCTTTGGGTGTTCGAGAAAAACGTGTGTATATTAAATTAAAAAGAAAATATAGCTTATTCATGTTCCATTTCGTGTTCTAGAATGTTTATTTAGTATTATTTTAGTATTTTGTCGGTATAAATTTGAAGACTTTTTAAGTAAATAGCTTTTTTTGAACAACATGGTGTTTCCCGCAATCTAAGTTAGCACGTTGTGCAATCCATCTCATTCATTACGCATGTAATTGAGCGTTAAAAGGTTCATTTATACCGAATGTATCCATATTATAACAATCATATGCTTTTTGTTCTCCTTGAAATGTTACATTAATTCGCCCAGCAACCATCTTTGCGACGATTCTGGTAGAAAAATGGCTGCCGCGCATGCGCATTGGGCCAAATTTGGTCCCTTGTCGCCACTCTTATTATATAGGCACTCTACCCCTTTGTAAGTTAAGTTGTGGAGTGGTAGCTAAGCTCGCTACAGTCATTATATCATTATTAGGTTGACCGTCACGGTCACATACGGTTCTCAAGTCTGGGATCTAAAGACAAAAACTGCAGATTTTTCAAAATGTATATTACTTACGATAGCGAATGTCACCTACTGTGTTCAGAATGAAATTATCCATTCGGATCTCAAAATAAAACCCATAACTGAACACTTGGAGCTTCTTTTGGGCAACTTCTTTGACATATTACCTCAAGTTCCGAACGAAGCACTTAGTGTATATTAGCACACAAGTGTATTTTAGAAGAGATGATAAGGTAAGGTTATTTAAATTAACGTCGCACTAGAGCAGGGCAACGGGCTTATGACGACGGTCCAGGATCAATTTCCTAAGATCCGAGGACAACACCACGTAATTTTGAACCACGGTCAGATGACGAGGAAACACCTGAGCTGGCACCCCCACTCTCCAAACGGCCACACCAAACCAACGTGAGGACTTTCGGTCACGACAGATTTAAGGTGCACCAGTCGCCTCTAGAGTGCCTATATAATAAGAGTGGCGACATACGGGAAACACTTTCTGATTGGCTTAGAGACCTTTTCTACCGCCCGAGGCGGTCTTTTCTTAGCTCCCGTAGACTTAACATGGGAACTTTTTTGTGTGTTCCAGAAAAACGTGTGTATATTAAATTAAAAAGAAAATATAGCTTATTCATGTTCCATTTCGTATTCTAGAATGTTTATTTATTATTATTTTAGTGTTTTGTCAGCATAAATTTGAAGACTTTTTAAGTAAATAACTTTTTTTTGAACAACATGGTGTTTCCCGCAATCTAAGTTAGCGCGTTGTGCAATTCATCTCATCGATTACGCATGTAATTGAGCGTTTATATGATTCATTTATACCGAATGTATCCATATTATAACAATCATATGCTTTTTGGTCTCCCTGAAATGATATATTAATTCGCCCAGCAATCTTCTTTGAGACGATTCTGGTAGAAAAATGGCTGCCGCGCATGCGTATTGGGCCAAATTTGGTCCCTTGTCGCCTCTCTTATTACATAGGCACTCCAGTCGCCTCTACACCATACGCTCAGAAATATCCATTCACTGACCCGAATTCGAACCAGGAATCTTCCGATGTAGAGGCTAACACCTTAACCACCAGATCGGTTGGTCGTATTCGGAAGAGCTTCACAGTCAATTTATTCAGTCCATTAAGTAGTCTTGGATTTTTCTACTTTTATACACCTTTTAAAGTGGAGCCGTGGTAGCCCAGGAGGTAGAGTAGCTGTATAGCAGCCGTTAGTACGGAATTATTTGTGCTCTGGAGCATCATCAACTGGGTATTGGGGACGATTCTTCGGTTGCATTCAAAAAGGGTGATTCCGGAGTACGTATTCACAAGCTACAATAAAATGCCTGTTAAATCTCTCATATATTGTAAAAGGTGCTGTGTCACCACTTACTGCAGAGGGCGCTGTGTGAGCGCATGGGTGACATTCAGGCTTGAGACGCGGAGGAGAGAGGAGGCTCTCTTAGACCTGATGAAAACGGTGCCCTCTTACAAAACCGTCTCGGTTATGCAGTGGCTGATCAAGTTAAGTGGGGGTCCCAAGCGGTAAAATTTTTAGGGGCCCTCAAACTCAAGTTGGAAAAAAATAAATTCAAGTAAATTCATTAAATTTTTACAAAAAAGAAAAGTAATCAAAAAAATTTCATACCAAATAATCCTTTTGTACCTTATTTATCATTCTGTCATTGCTCTAAATCACCCCAATACTTAGTATTTTCTTAGTAGCATTTTCCAGTGCTTACTCACTCATGTTTGATATTTAAACGCTGAACTGAAATGAGTTCAGTATAGTTGCTGAATCGTTAGTTCGAATGCAATGCTCTCTCATACACGCACGGAATTAGCTATGTAAACCCCACAGGTGATTTGGACGATATCTCGTCCATCAAGATTTGAACAATTTTGATTTTGACGCAATATATCGTCATCAATATATTACCGATTGTTTTTATGATGACGATATTGTTACGTCTGCTTAAACCTGAAGGGCTTATTCACGCGATAAAGGAACCGTCACACGCCTTGTACGACATAAAATCTCCTGGTGGTGCCCTTACTGTCAAAGGCGACAGAGGGATGTAGAACACCATTTGCTGATTTGTTAGTGGACACTTTAAGTGGAACTTTTATCCAGGGGCAAAAATCATATCATATCATATCTGCTCCAAATTCAATTCCGCGGAAGCCTCTCCTGACCATCTTTACATAACACCACCAAAAACAAGCAACCCTTTGCTTGTTTTTGACTTCATTGTGATTTTTGGTCTCTTGGACACGGTCTAGCCGCCGGCTAAACCGGGTGGAATAAGTCATATAAGTCAGTGTTTCTGCAGCGATACGTGTTTTCTTGTACGTGTTCCGAATGAGAAATCAGTTGGCTTGCTTTTCGAACATGATTTCAGAATTTCGCTAGTAAAATTCCCAAGAACGAATTTGATATGTGACATGTCATTGGTCAACGTCAATTAGATTAAACGCCAACGTCGCCTAAGTAACGATAAGTACATTTTAAGGTAACCCCCAACATGGATAATGCCAGTTTGTTTGGACAGCAAAGGTAAAAGATTCACAGACCGGCAGATCTGCAGCAGATGTCATATGTCCTTGCTATCAAGAATAAGTCAAACTATTCAAAAACACAGTAGCTTATTAAAATGTTTTACCACACTTCAAATCAATTCATAACTATGCAAATTCGTCCCACATTGACATTCGTTCAATTAAACCTTAGAAAGGCAAGAGCTCCAACAAGCCAACTCTCGTTTATGGCAGAAAAATACGAACCAGATGTGATTTTGGTACAAGAGCCATATCTGAAATAAAATAAAATAATAGGAATACCTGGTTCATGGATACACTGAATCTCGAAAAATAAAAAAAGCGGTAATTGTAATAACGAATAGAAATCTGCATCCAGCCTTTGTTGTGATTACCGATAACACAGTGGTGGTTAAAGCTGAAAAGACTAAAGGGCTTCTAATGGTCATCTCAGCCTACTCATCACCTCAAGAGGAACTTAATGTAACCCTTCAAGAACTCAGCGAAAATGTTAGGAAAGGTGGAAATGAATACTTCTAGATTGGTGGTGATTTAAATGCCTATAGCATCAACTGGGGGCACGACCATCAAAACTCCAGAGGGTCGAACTACTGGAGTTTATCCAGCCACATAAACTACAGGTCCTCAACGATCTCAAATCACCTCCAACCTTTAACAACATGAGTGTGGGCTGGCCGAACATTACTTTGGTGTCTCACCCAGAGCTAGCGAATCAGTGCGGTTGGGAAGTACTGGATCATTGGATGAATAAACACGGAGTAACTACATGTACGTCAGAACAATTATCTCATCGATAAGAAAATCATCGACGTACACCAGGTACAAAACAGCCTTTGTAGGACATAAAAAATTCGTACTCAGCTTCGAAAAGGATTCAGCTTGAATATATAAAGACATTGCCGAGTGTCCAGACCCAGAAAGATTGAGCAACTTAACTGAGGACTTGCAAAACTCTATTCCCACAGCCTGCAATAAGACATATAGGAAAAATAAATTATCCTACAATAATACCAAACCTGTTTGGTGGAACCAGGATTTACAAATCAGAAAGAGGGAAGTAAATGCCCTTAGAAGATCTCAAAAGACACAGGATGAAGAAGAAATTTATGGACAGAAAAGAGCTCAATTCATAAAAGATGTAAATAAAGACAAAAAGGAAGCTTGGAGAAAATTCCGTACAGATGCTAGTACTCCTTAGGGTAAACAGTACTAGGCAGTTTTTCGGAAAGGAATAATGCCAGACGAAATTTTCAAAAGAACAGGTGAAGGAAACGCTGGTTCTGTCAAAGAATTCGCTGGTAAAATTCTAGAATCACTTTACCCGTGTAACAACTGCAACAGTCTAATGGTTGAAGAATTTACCTAATACGCCAAGGGACCCAGACTTCTCCAAAGATGAGGTCAATAGAACTGTAAATTATTTTCTGAAAGGCAAAGAACCTGGATATGATGGTATAGATAATCTGATGTTGTAAATAAACAATAAAAAATTTCCAGAACTTCTATATGCTTTCTTCAATAAATGTCTAAATCTTGCAACCTTTCCTAAGTCCTTAAAAATCGGAATTATTATTGCACTTCTTCCAACTCTTGGTAAAGCTTTGGAGAGATTTCTTGTGCAAAGGTTAACTTATCAAGTTGAAAACAAAGAAAGACATGCACTCCAATTTGCTAAACAAAATTAATGAAGAGAAAAAGAAAAAACTACACGTTGCTTTAGTGCCGGTTGATATTGAGAAGGTATTCAACGATCTTAACTACAGTGTCATCAAAAACAGACTAGCGAAATCTAAATGCCGTTCCAATATTAATGCTCTTGCTAAAGTCCTCGAGGATATAAAAGACATGATGATGACACAGCGAGGGTCCGGCAATCAAGAAACAAGGAAAAGGCTGTCTACAGGAATCGTGCAGTGGACCAGTGCTGTGAAATATCGTGGCCGATGAAGCAATGGATCTACCATGGCCTGAAGGAGTCGATATGCAAGCATTTGCTGACGACTTTACCTTTGTAATCGTGGCAAAATCAGAGCTCAAATTAGTTGAGCTAACCACAAATGCACTAGGCCTCTTAAAAGCCTGGAGAGATCAGCAGGGTCTGAACGTGTCCGAAGAAAAAACTAAATACCTCCTCTTTAGTAATCTCTCGAGAGGACCTTCCATCTACTGGAAAAAAATAAGAATTAAACGAACGAGTACATTGAAGTACCTAAGCACCTAGGACATACTAGATGTGAAGCTAAATTGGGCTGCTCATGTAAAAATTATAGGACAAAAACCCATGTTCCAATTTCAAATGCTACAAAGAATAGCTGGAACAAAATGCGGAATAGGGCATAAATTTCGAAAGCTGCTGTACAAAATAGTGACTGAAAGGATGTTGAGTCATGGTGCAGTTGTCTGGTGTCACAACTCAACTTAATGTACTATAAGAAAGTTAAATGGAATACAAAGAAAATTTATGATCTTAATACTCTTAGCAAGAAGTTACAGAACAGCACCCACTATGTCCCTTCAAACAATTACGGGAATTCCACCACTACATCTTTCACTTCAAAAAGAAGCGGTGTGCGTCAAAATGAGAATGAAAATAAGTACAAAGCTTGGAGATGCATGTTATGACAAAGATAACAACGAGGAAAGAGCGATAGGCTGGTCTATACATCCAGCTAAAAATCCTTTCGAATGACAGAATAAATCCAGCAGTGGGAGTTCCTCATTCCGGCATAAGCTACCTCACCGATGGCTCCAAAATGGAGAAAAGAGGGGGAAGTACATTCTGTTCTATTCTATTCAAGAAGGGCGCATAACTCAGCAATGGCCCATGAGAATGCAGGACAATAATTCCGTTTTCCAGGCGGAGCTGTATGGAATTATTTCAGTAAGCAGCAAAAGCAAGAGCAGACTAAAATGTCAAGATCTTATCAGACAGTAGAGCTGGTCTCCTGGTTCTTAAAAATCCGAAGACACCGAGTCCACTGGCACGAGAAATACGAGAAATAAATCAAAACGAGGTTTAAAAGTCGCCAGACAAGTTATCGGCGACACATCACGCCACTCATTTCCACGGATAATTGGGAATAATAACTATAAATTTCCTTATTGATTTCATCCTAGAAACGACCTTGCACTTTTTGATTCCATTCCTTAATAGCTTATGTGATAGTTAAAAAACACTGATACAAATCAACAATACTAGGATTTCTGGCCTCTAAAAGATATTTTTCACGAGGTTAAAAGTTCTATTGAACAGTATGGTTTGCAGTAGTGTAAATTAATTGGGGTTTGCACAGATGGTACACCTCCTATGGTCGGTTCACGAAAAGGTTTCATCGGAATTTTGAAAGAAAAGGCAATTGACTTGAATGTGAAAAAAGACGATTTAATAATCCTACACATTGCATTACACCAAAAAAACTTGTGTTCTAAGCCCATCCGATTGTAGAACGTTATGGATGTGGTAATAAAGACCATCAATATTACTCGATCCCGCACGCTTAACCATCGCCAGTTCAAAGCATTTTTGGGTTACCTTTCTTCAGAACATGGTGATGTGACATATTTTTCCAAAGTAAGGTGGTTAGGCAAAGGCAAAATGCTAAAAAGATTTTACGATCTTAGACAGGAAATAGCCAATTTTATGGAAATCAAGGTAAAAATCATTGCCTGGAGTCAGTGATCAGAAATGATTATGTGATTTAGCATTTCTAGTTGACATCACGGGTCACTTAAACGAGTTGAATTTGAAGCTTCGAAAACAAGGTCAGTTGGCAAACGAATATTACAGCCATCTGAAAGCGTTCCAAAACAAAATTCACTTGCGTGAAACACAAATGGGATCTGGAAGCTGTTATCATTTTTCAACACTATCCAGTCACGAAAATATTGATTACACTCAATATGCTGAATAACCAAAATCACTGTTGAAAAAAGGCAATTTTTTAATAGATTTTCCGACTTTGAAAACATGGATAGCTGCTTAAACCTTTTTGCTACTCCGATGAGAAAATACGTAGAAAAGGCTCCCACACACCTGAAAATGGAGTGGATCGAGCTTCAGGGAGACAGACATTTGAAGTCAAAATTTGAAGACGTGGAGCTAAGGGATTTCTACAGGACATACCTTGCCGAAGAAAAGTACCCATAGCTGGGAGCATTTGCAAAAAAAATTATTTGCGCATTTGGAAGCACTTATAAATGTGAACAGTTATTTTACACGATGAAAACTAATAAATGGAAGTATCGAACCAGGCTTACAGATGAAATTTTGGAAAACACTCTGCCCTAGTGTATTAGTGGAATTGATCCCAACATTGATTATCTTGTTTCTCTCAAGTTCAAGCTCAAACTTTTCATTCATTTAAAGTGATTGTAAGTAAATACTTAATCAATGTGATATTATTCTGCTCATACAACTTTACCATTCTACTTTATAAATATATAAAATAAAATAAACCTTATCATTATTACTTTTACACAACTACCTATTATCTACGGCCCGCAACTTCATTAATATCCTAAAGTTTAGCCCGCAACTTTCCAAAGGTTTCCCATACCTGCTCTACTCATCCAACCACACTTATTTAAACAGATACAGTGTCTCACGATACTAGACAAGGGAGTGTGCGTTGATGTTAGTTAGTTTCATGGTTGGCCAAAATTGGGGCTAAAATTTTGAAATTGGCGTCTCTTGGAAAATTTCTCCCTTGAGAAAAATTCAAGAAATATTTTTCCCTCTGCATTTTGTTCCAAAAAGGTGGGGAGGATTTCCATCAAACTTAGAAGAGATTTTCAAAAGCACTAAAATTAAAAAATATATATTTTTTGAGAGATAATTTTGCTTTTTATTGATACTTCTAGTCGCCAAGGGCAAAAGATAGTTTCTAGTGGTAGCCTAACATATTCCTTAAATAAATATGTTTTATTATCTGTGCGATATATTAAGTCCATGTTAATAAACGGTGTTAAAAATTAGAAACACACCGAAAAATGTCAGAAAAAATGGCAAAACGTTTTAATTTTTGAAAAAATTGGGTAAGACAACGCGGTATTGTTCTTTACATTATTACTACATGTTTATAATATTATAAAAAAGTTATTTACTGCTCTTTCTCATTGTATAAAATTAAACGACATCAACCAATATCGTCAGATATTGTAATTCCGATATTCGACATTCAGAGACATTCAAAATATTGGCCGATATTGGTAGAATGTTGTGTCACCACAAACCACGTTCAGTTAAATGAAGGTTGCGATAATGTTTTTACGGGGGCGAGACATGCTCCCTGTACGTATTCCGGACGAAATATCACTTTGTTTTGCGAATACGTTTTCATCGCGTAGCCAATGAAACTTACACAGAATGAATTCCGAAATGATATATGATGATTGATTATATGTATACATCGTTCTATCTAATCTATATACATACGTCGGTGATTAGTTAAATCGTGCTCAATAATTTAATTTTAAAATAACTCGAGGATTTATCTTAAACACAGTCTCAAAATTTGGCTTTTGTGTCTGCAGGTACTTGTGTAAAATATATCAAATATCAATTGCCAATTTACGTGAATTACGCGTCAATAGCCATTTTAAGATTGAAATTTATCCACATTAAGGTAGCCCAGTCTTCAATTTTTTTTAGCTGAAAATAAAGAAAGAAATTATTTAGCTAAAAATTAAGAAATAATAGAAAACCCAAAAAATTTCCTCAGATAAATTGACTTGATTTATACAAAAAGCGAAATGCCGAACAACTAGTATTTTTAGTACACGAAGCGATTCCAGCAATACATTAGTTGGATTGAATTTGAGGTACAGCTACACTCTACGTTTATGAGTGATGGCAACGGCTTGGCGATTTTTTTTGGCGCACTTCTAGTAGCGAGTTACGATAAATTAAGGCAACCCATCTTTCGTTGCTGTTGTTGTGGTTTTCATGGCAACCTCGGCAAACGGAAACTTTTAATTTTCATTTTGAATATTCTAGAAAGTTCTTCCAAAATCCGTTAAAGTCGTTTGATTTCATTGAGTCGTTTGAAATTTTTTTCTTTCCTCCCATTGGTTATTTTGTTTTTAAAATATCCTTTGATTCCATTGATCCTTTTAAATCGTTTTCTGTGATACCATTGGTCCTTTTATTTGTATTTTGACAGTTGTGGAATTTTTATTTTGTTATAATAGTTTTCATGTCAGGATTAAGAGTTTTGTTTTTTTTGACCATTTTCGTTTCCATTATTTTTTTACGAGAGAATTCTGACTTTATCAGGTATTATTTCTTGCTTTTTTTCTTTTGTAAATCTTTTTCCTTTTTCAACATGCTCACTGTATTTAGTTTAATTGATAAGTTTCAGGTTATTTTTACCATTCGTAGCTTAGTTTCTCTGCTGGTTCACAAATGTGTTTTGATATGTGCTTAAGCTTACTACTTTTTGTGAAAGTTTTAGAAAAATATACTTTTTAAAACGTTCTGAAATATGTTTAAAAAGTGTGTTGTAAAAAGAAAAAAAAATTGTGACATTAGAGTTAGGAAATAATTCTTTACTTGGCAACTTTAGAAGTGCGCCAAAAAAATCGCCAAAGCCGTTGCCATCACTCATAAACGTAGAGTGTAGCTGTACCGAATTTGATGATTTCTATGAAAAATCTGGACATTTGTTTGCAATGCAGGTAAATTGCGAACCTGTGGGGACTGTTCAAGACGTCTGGTAATTCATCTTCAAGCTATCAGAATCAAACAAAGGATGATAGAGGTTCTAAATAGTTTACGCTAATTTTCAAGAAATCAACGCCACTTATGTTAAAGAAAAACTATGAATCAAGAATGATCTTTCAAGATTCTTTTGCCAAATTCAAATTGTGAGCTCAGTAAAAAGAGATTCCTACTTCAACTTTCCAAGTATGGTTTGATGGGCAAAGTACACCGAGCTGTTATATCAGCTATATTGAGCGACAACCTGTTGGCCAGGGTGGCTGGTGGGTCTGCGCTTGACTTTCCAAGTATGGTTTAATGGACAAGCACGCCGAGCTGGTATATCAGCTATATTGAACGACAACCTGCTGGGCCTGGGTGTTCTGGTGGGACTGCACTTGGAATCGTCGATCCGGGGCGGTGTTGATCAGGTGGTTCGATTCCAAGTCTTACCCATAATCGCCAGTGTACACACCGGGAATGAGCACAGCAAATCTGTAGGCCGGAAATAGAACTGAAGGATTCGAAGTTATATTTTTTGCTTTATTACTTTTTTTCACATTTTAAAATTATGTATGCTATTTGCTTGTTTATGGTCATTGAGTGTTTTGTCGAAACAAATAAGCTTGATCTCAAGATATTTTTCCGGATTCATGGCACCAGGGGCAAAATTAAAAAAAAAAATTTAACTATGGAAATTTATTTTAACTGTGCATTTAAATAAAATATTTTGCTTCATTTTTTTTATTTCAATATTCTTAGTAAGTAAATGATTAGAATATTTTACTATTATTTATTAATGCTATTTTTATTTACAATGTATTATTAAGATATTTATTTATTTTTATTCATTAGTACAATATTTATTATTATTTAATAATACTATTTTTAATTGCAATTTATTATTATTATATTTATTATTTCAACGATACATATCTTTTTTAATTGCAGAATACTTTACATCTATTATTGTTTTACAAACAGGAGTGTACGAAAAGTCTTCTGTAATTAAAACTTGTGGTTAATTGATTGAGTTTGTCACCTTACGGCGTTTTTAAGCTTCATGTAAATAATTAATTTTACATAGAGGGTTTATGTAAAATTTATCAATTTATCAAATTCTTTCAAAAGCGAGTCTGTCCAAGAAGAGTATTTGAATACCTCTTTTGATTCACGATTCTAAGATTTACACTATCAAACTAAAAGTATCGTTTCACTTGAAACACTGCCTTGATTTAGAAAAAATGCGTACTTCATTTACATGAGGATAAATCTTCATATTTGTTTAAATACTATTTCCGAATTTTTTAAAAGCAACAGCTACTTTCAGTGTTATGAAAACATTTCCCCCCACAATTTATGGTAAATATAGATTTATAAAGCAAAAAAAAATATGATAACAGGTCCTGTAAATTTTGGAGAAAACCTAGTCGGATTTCATCGTAATATGTTGAATTATATTGAGGCGCATATGTGCATCTCAAAGGGTCACACGCGTAAAAAGTTTTAGCATATTTCCGAGTTTGCTCTGGATCTCTCCCATTGCTTTAACTTTAATATCTAAGAGTTTTTTTACTAATAAAGTGCAATTTTTTTTCATTCATGGGAAGGACAAATGCCCTAAGCTGATTATCAGATTGTTCTCTCCAAATCACCATACGATTTGATTCCTACTAACCAAAGAGTTCTGATTGGATTGAAGTGCACATCTACCCAAAGGTACAAAGCAGACATTGCTGTCACTATCGCGAATTCTGATCATTCTATATTCTCGAAAGCTTTTTAACGTCCCATCAATTCACATCTTTCAAGAATTAGTTATGGAAAAAAAAGATAGATGGCAACAGGAGCGCTAAAAGCATCGGTGAGGCATAAGTGCGGTGACTATTTTTCCTACATCGCCACAGTAAGGAGGCCATAATCCGAAAATTTTAAAAATTCTAGCCTTTATAAGTGGTTCTAAAGCTATTTTAAGCGTCTAAAATCTTTATCAAAACGATCCAATTTTTTAGGTAAGGTAATTTTTAATTTAAACGTCGGACTAGAGCAGTGGTGGGCAAACTCATGAGTCAAAAGAGCCTAAGATCAGCAGTACAACGATTCAGATTTCTTTTTGAGAGCCCCATTTCTTTTCAAAAACCATGTTTTTAGGAGTCTTGATTTAAACTAGGGGTACTGACACACGTTCTGTATAAGTTAACAGGGAAATGTCGCGGCAGGAAACACGTTCTAGAGTTTGTGTATTTGAGTTAACACAGGGAAATTTCGCGGTCATATCACAAACGTGAGCCGGGTTATTTTGCTAGTTACTTATAAAAGCTTTTCAATAAGAATAATTTTTATATTTTGTCGTCCCATTTCTCTACAAGTACCGGAACGGTTTGAAATTCGTAGCAAAATTTCTCTTCGTCGATCTCTGATTTAGCAGTTGAAACTAAAATTACATACCGGTTTTTCCTTTCTCTGAAGAATGTAACGTGTGTAAAAAATTTACATTTGTGTTACTTATTGTGAAATATCGAGTCTACTTGTAGAGCTAAAAACATTTTCAAGTTGCTAATTACATGTGACCTACTTAAAAACTGACTCATTCAAATCGTTGATGTGTCAGCCACAGCCGATTTCCAGACACTCCTGAATGCATGGGTGTGGTTAAAAATGGTGTGATATTGTCCTCGTATCTTTCCCTTCGACATTGATCTCTGATCGTTGCCAATGCCAGTTGTTGCGCCAGAGCTTCATTCATTAACCCTCTCCCCCTCCGGGCTGTTTGTGACTGTCTGGGTCAATCACAACAGGAAAGATCCGTTGGGATTGGCGTGGAAGTTTGCAGAGTGGGGTGCCAACTCAGGTGTTGCCTCGTCAACTGACCGTGGTTTAAAATTACATGGTGTTGTCCTCGAATCTTTCCCTTGGGGGATCGATTCCGGACCGTCATCAATTGTCCGTTGTGTTGCTCTAGTGCAACGTTAATTAAAAATTACCATTTGTTACCAAAAACAACATTAAGTAATTTTTAACCACAGTCAGATGACGAGGCAACACCTGAGTTGGCACCCAACTCTGCAAACTCCCACGCCACGCCAACGTGAATATAGATGGGGAAATAATCAATTGAGTACAATCTAATGTTGACATATTTCTTATATAATGCTCTATAAATAAAAGGATGTACAATATGAACGCTTGCTTATGATATTTATAAAATATTTTATACAACCTTGTTTTCTTATCAATTTCCCAATGGTAAGGTAATTTTAATTAACATCGTACTAGAACATCACAACGGGTAATAGACTATAGTCCGGAATCAATCCCCTAAGGGAAAGATACGAAGACAACACCAAGTCATTTTGAACCACGGTCAGATGACCAGGCAACACCTGAGCTGGCACCCCACTCTCCAAACTTCCACACTAACCCAACGTGAGGACTTCCGGTCCCGACAGATTTAAGGTGCAGCAGCCGCCTCTAGACCATGTGGCAACAAACATCCATGCACTGCCCGGATTGGAACCAGGAGACTGCCGATCTACAGGCTAATACCTTAATCATTCCATTCCATTCCAATGTGGAGCACAGATCCCTCCTCACCGGGTTACTTAAAACCCACAACGGTTAGCCACGAATAGCTAGGGAAAGCCTAGAGTAGGAAAATGGAGGAGAGGGGCCAAAGACGCGCGTTCCGAAGATTGCCTTGTCCCGCAGAATAGGGCAAGACAGGGAGTGGACGTGGTCGACCCAAGTTGTGTGTGTCTGTTCCCGGCTCTTATAATTAGCAATCAACCGAAGTTCTGAGTTAAGCCGGTTGTAGTTCTAATCATAGTGGAAAACGAGTTCGTGCGACACACACGGAGATATTTACTAGGCGGGCACTCTACCCTCCTCAGTAACCCGACATAGCAGCAGTCCATCTTCTCATCCAGTGATCCGGTAACGTGGGTGGAAGTTTCGAAACCTTCATTTCTGGTGTATTACAGATCTGCCGTCTACCAGATATCCTTCATTCGTAAGCGTACATGTATTGGTAGCCGTGTGAGTGGCACCCGACACCGCTAGTTACCGGGTGGCACCTGTAGGAGATTCCCGTCGCTATCGGGTCGTAGAAACAGCGGATTTTGCCTATGTCACGCACGTGAGGTGAGGTAAGGTCTACAGCCAGTCTACAACCCGAGGACTGTTTGTCAGATCTGTCACAGATCCGAACGCCAGGGCGCATCAGTAATTTTTGGTTCTGCCACTACACTTAAAGGCATAGTTCCGACTTGCACAGACACCATCAACAGAAGTCGCGGGGGAACTCGGTTTTTCTGTCTGAGTCGCGGTCTGATCGTTGAGGTCACCGATCTTCACTCCTTGGAACAGTCTCATTGGCCGAGATCCCCGATTTCGCCACGTAGACGTGTAACCGTCACTTGGTTTGGGGTGCGTACCGCCCCAGTACGTAGAGCCCTCTCCCCCGATCCTTTTTCCCGGATCACGGGTCTCAACTGCCCGAAGGCGTTCTTCATTCCGTCATCCCTTCGGAAGGCTTTCTCACCGACATATTTCCCACGCATGCCACCTCAACAGTCAACAGCGCGTCCATCTACCCACATAGATGCATTTGCCTAGTCGGGATTTGGGGTACAATTACCGCAGATCAATTACAGATCAACGACTTCGGGCTAAAAGCCTTCATTTGTCGTTACATAAAGGTTATACAGAGTCGCCGAAAAGCCCGCACTAAAGACTTCTAGCACGTGCTTTTTATTCATGCCCTTTTACCGATAGTAATGTAAGGAAATTTATAAGTACCTGTAGCGCCAGAGATGGGCAGCCCTAAGCACGGGTTCGAGGTGTCAACGGTTTAGTTACATGGATGCCTATTCGAAGCAACGCTTGGTAGCAGTGAGGGCGCTTATAATAGTCTCTAGGAGTGTCACGCAGAAATTGCAATCTATTTCTGAGGTGTTCAACAAGTTTGCAGTCGTGGATGAAGTGGAGAGAATTTCCAATTTTACCACACTAACACGAGTCTGATTTCTGTCTCTTAGTACGGTGAAGTAACACCTTAACCGCCAGACCGTTGGTCGGCTAACTCGCTATGAATAAAAGGATGTACAGCCGTCAAAAAAAAAAAAAAAAAAACGACGCACCCGATTGCAATTGCACAATTTACATCCCAGAACAAAACGGAAGGTAGACATCGATAAGGATTAATGTTTTCTTCAAATATCAATACTTAAAACTTGTCTAAGGGGCCGTCTTCATATTAAATTGGGTGCTTACTACGATCATTTCAATACAAATCTCCATTTTTCATCACAAATTTGGATTCTACACAAAATTTCAGGTGAATTTGATGAAAGAACAATATAAAGTGGCGTAAAATTGACCGAGAAAATCCATAAAAACCATTGAGGGAGCGGAAAATGTTCGGAATTCAATCATGTAACGTTAATTGAAAACGTTACATTCATAATCATCACCGCACCTACACCGAACCTAAAAATTACACAGAAAACACCAATTTTCATGGATTCACCCCCTAAACTCACCGAAACGAACACTTTCTGAAATTCACTCGTTCTCCCAACGGAAAAGTACAACGCTGCAAGCTGGAATCCCCTTGCATTCCTTCTACCCACAACGGTCGAAGAGACGGCCGATTCCGAGAAAAAGTGGGCAAATTTAGGGGTCAACCCCTTGCCAACTTTCATTCATAGATCCAATTATCAAAAGGGTAATTAACTTCATCAATTTTGATCGTACGGCTTCTGAACATCTGTCAAAATGTGCTTTAAGACCTTGTGGTCATTTTGATAGTTGTTTCTAGTCGATATGATGAAGGATTGATTTTATAATCCACTTTATTCAATTTCATTCATTCAGACCCAGGGAGGACGCAAAGTGGGGTTGCCACTTGGCGGTTTCTGGCTGGATTTCGGATGGAGATAAACCATCAAAAATTGAATTTTGGCAACATAATTGGCGACAAAATCGCAGTTTTCATTCATCCCATAAATACAGGTGTTGGCGTGATTTTCCTCAGACTCTCACTTTTCACCAACGTCAAAGGACGTAATTTTTGGCTGCCTGGATTGTTCGGGGTAACTGTGTGGATCGTGGAATCGAAGGGAAGTGTTTGAACGAAGGAACTGAATCAACTCCCGTGGAACATCCCTTTCAACCATCTAATCTTGCTGGCAAACATGGTCCCCCCTGTTGTTCAACATTTCGCTTTCTTCAACAATTCTTTGTATTGATCCTGCAGTTAACTTCAACCTTTTCAATTTCTTCGAGGAGTGGAGGCCTCTGGGAATACCGTCCCGGTGCGGTTTCTTCTTCATTTTTTTCCGTGTATTTTTTCTCTGAGGCTCTACTCCGACAGGAATCTCAACGTAAGAGATTTCCTTGTTTGAACAACGCACCTACCCCTTCAAACCACATCAAAGGATGGACGCATGGACCCTCGCCGATGTGAAGCTGAAATAACAGAAAGTCTTCTTCGTATTGGAATAAAAGAAATGTTTCCACTCTCAATCATCTATTTTTGATTCTGTGTCATCAACATCACCAGCCAAATCCTATTATTTCTCCCCATAACTAAAGTTGGGAAGTGGCCGTCGTTTCCACTGTCCCCATTGCATTTCTAATACATTTCAAGGAATCTACCCTCATCGGTCTCCAAGTTCGAATCCGGTTTCCTCATCAGAAAAAGACTCTCCTCAATACTGGAAGAATTTCAGATAATGTCATCTTAAGAACCACAGGTCGTATCGAAATCTTATTTTATCTCTTGATCTTTTGTTGAAGAAGTCACCTTAATCATTTAATGGGAAACCTAGGGTTATTGCTATTGAAGTCCTCTTGCTAATACTTTAGTAAGTAAGGAACCACTTCAACTCATCCTAAGTTATCACAATCCCAATTGTCTAACCATACTATACTATACTACCTTCCTACAATCTAAAAGAAATAAGACAAAAAATATTTCATAATAATATATGTGACAAATCACATTATAAATATTAATAAAGACGTGTTGTGGCCGTCGCAGTTAATGACGTGTTCCAGGCGACTTGGTATAGAGTCCATTAAGATGGTGACAAAGTCAGAATCCATTCCGACTGAATTCCAGAATCTGTTAGCATAAATTTCTGCTTTCATTTTGTGAACAATCCCCAATAATGATAATAATCATCGAATTCTTCAAACAGTCTCACTGCGGTACTAATTATGCACGTAATGAGCTGGAATTTGGAATTCCGATGTTTCAGTAACAGTTGAATTGCATGGTGTCAAAATTTGCCCATTTTTCTGTTCATAATTTTTATGAATATTAATTTCATAATTGATAAAAAATAGTAAATTTAGTTGGATGATTAAAATGTTTATAGATTGTGATTGGGTTTTTGTGTAGCAAAGGATAAAAAATCAATTTCCAAGAAAAATTATTGTTTCTAGCATATATGATATAACAAAAAACGTGAAACACCAATTTAACATTAGGAGATCTAATTTTCTAACATTTATAAATCGATGAAAAATCCAATAAAATTCATGAACTTTTTTTTTATTTCCGCCTAAAATTGTGTGTAGAATCCAAATTTGTGATAAAAGAGAGGGGGGGTCGTATTGAAGTTATCGGCTCAAGCACACAATTTAATATGAAGACGGTCTCTTGGACAAATTTTAAGTATTGATATTTGTAGAAAACATTAATCCCTATCGATTGCTACCTTCCGTTTTGTTGTGGGATGTAAATTGTGCAATTGCATCGAGTGAATCGGTATTTTTCGACGGCTGTACAATAAGAACGCTTGTTTATGATATTTTTCAATTTCCCAATGGGGAGGATCATCAAAGTTTGATCTTAAAATTTTTCAGAAAATACTTTCTGCAGTCTATCAGGACCCATTTCGATAAAAACGAGATATCTCGTAATCAAGATCTGGAAAGTTTTTCTAATATCGAGATGCGTCGCTCAGACACCCACCAAGAGTTTATACAGGTATTTTAATTACCATCGCTCGTCTTCTGACCATGGTTCGAAATTACGTGGTGTTGTCTTCGGATCTATCCTTTGAAGGAATGATCTCGTACAGTCACCGTCGTCAATAACCTGTTGTGTTGCTCTAGTACAACGTTAATTAAAATACCTATGTACCTACCTAATTACCCGACCTGCTCTGTTGATTCCGACCGAAAAGCCGAAATTAAGTGAACGCCTAAACGCACACTCTGCTTGCGAGCAAACCAAGAGCAGTGACGAGAATCAGTTGGTAGAGAGGACCGATGCTCCGCCCCGGACGTGATGGAGGCGGGCCAGTAGGTGTTGTCGATGTCGTTAGTAATCCAGAGAAGGATTTGCATGTAAGGCGTAGTTCCAGGTCGGAGTGGTGAGAACTTGGTTTTATGTGCATTTCCATATTTACCTTTGGCTAACAATCTGCGGTTGGAGTTCAGTCGTAGCGCTTCCACTAATGCCAAGGATTGAAAAAGTAACTCACTTACCATAGCGATCCGTTTAAAGGTCGAGTTTCCAAGGCCATCGCACGTGGTCTCGACCCAGGTCACCCGGTCGGACCCCCTGATCGAGTTGTTTTCCAGTCGGATGAAGCACATGTGCCAACGCGACTTACCCGACAGCTTCCGACATGATGCACGGCCACAAGAGCAACCATGACTCGAGCTGCAGCACGGACTCCGTGCAGCCCACTAGCACTAAGAGCAACAGCTATAGCATTAACTACTCGCCGCAGAGCTTAGGCACAAGCATGACTAGTGAAAACGGGAAGGTTACCACATTTGGCGATACATCGCTCGAAAGTTGTAACATATCGGATACTACATACCATTCGTCGGCGGCAGCGCCGGCTCCTACATGTCGACCAACATGACCCCTTTGAGGGGCATGAACTCGCTGAACCAGAACATGAACGGCATGGCCTCGCCGGCCTGCATGGGCTCGGGGCCTGCATGGTTTATGCCGGGGTTGGACGGCATAAACGCGCCGCTGTTCTCCTGGCTGGACTTCGAAACAACCGACGGGTCCGTGGGCACTGCGACCGCCGCCCGGCAGCGGGCGGACAAGACCAACAGTAGCAGCTACTCGCACAAGAAGCCACCTTACTCGTACATCTCCCTGATCGTTATGGCCATCCAGAACAGCCCCAGCAAGACGCTGACGCTGAGCGAGATCTGCCAGTTCATCATAGACCGCTTCCCCTACTATCGAAAGAACGCTGGCAGTATACGATCCAGAACCGCTTCAGCAACAATGACTGTTTCGTCAACGTGCAGCTTTCGCCGGACAAACCGGTCCTGGACATCTTCTGGACGCTGCACCCGGATTCCGGGAACATGTTCAAGAACGAGAAATACCTGAAGAGGCAGAAGGTCTTTAAGTGTGAGAAGAAGGAGGCTGTGCGGCAGGCCACCAAGAGTTCGCAAAGTAGGTGCTCTAGCAGCCCGTGCCCCAGCGCCCCACCACTTGCATCCGCAGAGCGGCACCCCTAACAGCAGCCCCATGCACCCGCAGGCCTACGCCGAACACCAGATAACTCCACACTCGCACCTGGTTGAGAACTACAAAGCCGAGGACCCCTCTTGCTTCAGCCCGCCCATCAACGGCCAGGGGGGTATGCATCACGCCGCTCTCCAGCACCCACTAGCCGCCATCCACCCCAGGATTCTTACAGAAGCAGCCGTCCTCCACTCGGGGATGCTGGACTCCGGGCAGCTCAAAACGGACCCTCACTTTAATATCTCCAACCACCCCTTTTCAAACAACATCATCGCCAGCGAGAACAAAACCGACATGAAACTGTACGACATGGTTCATTATGGGGCATATGCCCCCCTGTCACCTGTTGTTCCCGGAGGACAGCACACCTTGACCAACTATCCCTCCTCCTACCATCACGCATTGTTATATTCTGTCCCCAGTCGACGATTTCGGAAAAGATAATTAATTCTAGTGATCATTTCCTTTCTATAACTATATACTTATGTACATACTCATCGTGCTCACAACTGCTGTACACACCTTTTAATCCCTTATGTGTATATAAAAAATATCTAGCATAACTGCTCTTTTGGCTAGAAGTCCAAATCATAACAGAACTGGTTCAAATGCAGCTCTTAGTATTAATTAAACTAGTCATGTATGTTAGAAGCCTGTATTTCATGAAGCTATAAATTACAAGCTATAAATTACAAGCTTTAAAATGCAAGCATTTTCAATATTTACAAAACAAAGATCTAATATCCTTAATATCACACTGAATTTTCTACTTTGCATCACTATTGTTTAAAAATCTTTAGTTACTTTAAAAACATTTCAAGTAACAACAATGTTTGCTAAGAAACTGCTTTTATGAAATAATTTTTGAAAATACGCAAAATCGTAAAGCAAAAAAAAACTTTAAATAGAAATTATCACACAATTTAATCACGAAGGCTGGATTTGTTACAAAATAAGTACATTTCGTTTATTACTTTGCTTATTTGGCTCAAAAAGGTGAAAGCCCGATTATGGTTACATTACGCAGGCATCGCCAAGATTGTTTACATTCAATGGTGATGTGAAGCCAAATCTGGCTTAAGCGTGGGCTAAAAAAGTTCAGTTATTCGAACAACAGTTTTCATGAGCGACTATTATAGCTACGACCCTCCGGGATTACTCAACCAGGCGTACGATGTCTCGCGGTATGTTCCGTCATTCGGCTTGTCGATGACAGGTCAGTTCCGTCACCGATGTCGGACGGTGGGAGCACCCCTTCAGTCGACGCTCCAACTCGTCCCAGAGTTGCTAGATCGGGTTAAGGTCTGGGCTCTGCGCAGGCCAAATTCGATGGACCCCATTATCACCACATCAAGCCATGGTGGACATCGCAATATGACAGGTGGCATTGTGATCCTGAAAGCAACATGGGTCCACCCTGTAAAACTGCCACAACGTAGGATTTTTTTTTGTTAACGTCGTACTAGAGCAACACAAAAGGGGTATTGACGACGGTTTGGTATCAGTCCCTTAAGGGAAAGATCAGAGGACAACACCTCGTCATTTTGAACCACGGTCAGATGACGAAGCAACACCTGAGCTGGCACCCCACTCTCCAAACTTCCACGCCAACCCAACGTGAGGACTTTCGGCTACGACAGATTTAAGGTGCACCAGTCGCCTCTACACCATACGTACCACAACGTAGGAAGCGCATAGTCATCCGAAATGGGGCAGTAGGTCTCGGAATTGAGTCTACCTGGAATTGCGACCCAAGGACCCATGCCATACCAGGAGAAACACCCCCTAGCATAACTCCACCCCCGCAAAATTTCACGGTTGGCACTATACATTCCGGAAAGAGGCAGACCCTGACGTTCGAACGATAGAGGAGGAACCTTGATTCGTCGCTCCACAGAACCTGTTTCCATTGTTCAACGGTCCCAACGTTTTTTGCAGCACGTTAGCCGTGCAACGCTATTGGACGTGGTGATCATCGGCTTGTGGGCCCGTCCATGAGACACGAGCAGATGGGCTTCCTTACGGATGGTATTGATCGAAAAAACACTCCCGGATGCCTGTTGAAACACCTCGCGGATGCGGGCCATCAATTGGATACGGTTCTTCCGAATTTCTTTTGCCAGCACCCGTCGATCTCTAACTCGCAGTTTTGTGGGTCTGCCGGGGCACATTCCGACAGTCACCGCGCTTCCGCCAATTCCGTGGGCCACTGTCGATTAGGGGTACTGCAATCGATGGACGTATGGATCGGCCATTTCTCGAGAGCTCCGAAGTGCGTGGCATCTTGCATGCTACTGTTTGTGTTGTTTCCCACGTGATATTTGACAGCGGCGGACGTGCATCAGGACCGCAGATAGCGTCGATTGCAGGGGTGTCCAATTATTTGTTGGTAGTGTATAAACTAGCTCTGTAGATTATTAGAATAAATCTGGGCTATTATATTACTATATCTTTCTTACACATAATAGTACACATAATGTTAATAGTACACATAATATTTTGCTTGTCGAATTTAAGCACATTTTAAGAACTACTACAATTTATGCACACCGAAGTCGATATTTTGTTATGATTTAATGTCTGAATAGATGCAAGTCAAGTTTAAATAAAGAAAGAGTATTTCAGAATTCAGAAACCTCATAAAGTTTTTCCAGAGTTAATTCGTCCTTGTAATTACACTGACGGAAGCAAAGCAACCGTTCTGCGGAAAAGTTGAAAGGAGAAAAAGACTAGATGTCGCCGAGTTCACGCCGCGCATGAACCCAGAGCGCCGGACCGAGAGTTAACGAGCCGCGGTCAAGAGATTGTATTTCACCGATAAGGGGAAAGCGAGATGTCATTGTCACTATGCCGACCGGCAAGACGCAGGGCAGAAGTTCATTTCCGCCGCTTCCACATGATCAGAGGAGACCGCAGAGACTTTTCTTCCTGCCGCCGTTTCGCTAATGAAGCTACCAACATACTTTTCACTGCGAAATTTTTGAAAATTACTTTGGTTTTAAAAGTTTTACACGATGTAAGATCTTTTTGGGCAATGTACTCTTCTCTACTATATTTTAAGAATTGGATCTCAAAAGTTTGAGACGATTTAAGAGGTTTTGGTCAATAATAGATCTTTTAGTTATGTAATTTTGAGAATTATTTTGTTTTCTAAAGCTTAAGACGATTTAAAACCTTTTAATTAATGTCCAGCCTTTAAAAAAAAAAAAAAAAGACTCACCCGATCGCAATTGCACAATTTACACAGCTGAACAAAACGAATGGTGATAATCCATAGGGATGCGAATATATAGGGTAATATTTAAAATTTGTCTAAGGGGCCGTCTTCATATTAAATTGGTTGCTTGCTCCGATAATTTCAATACGAACCCCCATCTTTTATCACAAATTTGAATTCTACAAACAATTTCAGAAGGAATTAGGACAAAGGTCAGCAATTTTACTGTATTTTTCACCGATTTGTAAATGTTTGAAAACTGGATCTCCTAATGTTAAATTGGTGGTAAATGTGACTGGACTGTGTATACATGTATTGACCCTCCAATTGATTTCGACGAGTTATCCCGTCTATGAGGACCCATTTCGACAAAGACGAGATATCTCGTAATCAAGATCTGGAAAGTTTTTCTAATATCCAAATGCCTCACTCAGACACCCACCAATAGGTTAGACAGGTATTTTAATTAGCATCGCTCGTGATCTGACCATGGTTCGAAATTACGTGGTGTTGTCTTCGAATCTTTCCCTTGAAGGATTGATCCCGGACAATCACCATCGTCAATAACTCGTTGTGTTACTCTAGTACGACGTTAATTAAAATACCTACGTACCTACCTAATTAACGTCACCTGGAGGAACACAACGGGCTATTGGCGACGGTCCGGGATCAATCCCTAAGAGAAAGATACAAGGACAAAACCACTTAATTTTGAACCTAGGTCAGATGACGAGGTCTTATCAGAGTATTCACCCCACACTCCAAACTTCTACACCACGCCGACGTGAGGACATTTAAGTCCTCATGTACACGCCGGTGACGGTTGAATTTGTTTCTAACTTTATTACTGCGCGTTCGCATTGTGACATAAATATACAAACAGCCACATTGTAAGTTAACAAAGCCGAATATACAAGCATTCTCTCATTTCCTCCCCAGAAAGAGTAAAGAAGGCCTGCTCTGTTGACTCCGACCAACAAGCTTCGGTTGGCGTGGAAGTTTGGAGAGTAGGGTGCCAGCTCAGGTGTTGCTTCGTCATCTGACCGTGGTTCAAAATTACGAGGTGTTGTCCTCGATTCTTTCCCTTTAGGGACTGATCCCGGACCGTCGTCAATAGCCCGTTGTGTTGCTCTAGTACGACGTTAACTAAAAAACTACCAATTACCGACCAACAAGCCGATAATTAGGTGAACGCCTAAACGCACACTCGGCCTGCGTGTAAACCAAGAGAACTGACAAGATCAGATGGAATACAAACCCCACCCCGGACGTGATGCAGGCGGGCCAGTAGGCGGTTCCCTATTGGGCGAGCGCCGGCTACGTCACCTGCGGTGGGCGGCACCGTTAGTGAGATCCAAAGGATTTGCATGTGTAGGGGCGTAGTTGCAGTTGGGAGTGGCAATAACTTAGTTTTGTGTGCCCTTCACTCTGTGGTCGGAGTTGAGCCGAAGCTCTTGCATGAGTGCCAAGAATTGCAAAAGTCACTCACTTACCGCAGCGATCCGTTTGTCGGTCACATTTATACGGTCATCGCTCGTAGTCTCGACCCAGGCCGCGGAGGTCACCCTCTGATCGAGTTGTTTTCCAGTCAGATAAAACGCGTGTGCGTCCGCGACTTACCCGACATGATGCTGGACCACAAGGGCTACCCGGACTTCAGCTGTAGCATGGGCACCATGCTGCCCATAAGCACTATGAGCTACAGCATGAACATGCAGTGCTGTAGCAGTGCCATGGCGTCTTCGATGAGCATGGCCGGCATTAACTACTCGCTGCAGAGTTTCGACACGAACATGATATCGGCGGGCAGCATGGTCGGCAGAGCCGGCTCGTGCCTATCGCCCACCATGACGGCCATGCCCCCGAGGGGCATGAACTCGCTGAACCAGAGCATGAACGGCATGGGCTGGTCCGTGCCACTGGTGTCCGGTTGCAATCTCGTTGCCGCCGACGGGTCCGCGGGCGCTGCGACCACCACCCCGCAGCAGTCGAACAAGACCGACGACTGCAGCTACTCGCACTTGAAACCACGATATTCGCACATCTCCCTGATTGCCATGGCCATCCAGAACAGCCCCAGCAAGATGCTGACGCTGAGCGAGATCTATCGGTTCATCATGGATCTCTTCCCCTATTACCGCCTGAACCAGCAGCGCTGGCAGAACTCGATCCGCCACAGCCTCAGCTTCAACGACTGCTTCGTCAAAGTGCCGCGTACGCCGGACAAACTGAGAAGGGGCAGCTTCTGGACGCTGCACCCGGACTCCGAGAACATGTTCGAGAACGCTACCTGCTACCTGCGGAGAACGAAGCGCTTTAGGTGTGAGAAGAAGGAGGCCGTGCAGCAGGGCACCAAGAGCTCGCAAAGCAGCAGTAGCAACACGTGCCCAAGCGGCAAGGGCGGCGGCGACAGCCCGCACCACCCGCCGCGTCACCACTTGCAGCCGCACGTGCAACGCGGCACCCCTAACAGCAGCCCCATGCACCCGCAGGCCTACGCCGGACACCATATGACCCCACACTCTCACCTGGTCGAGACCTGCAAGGCCGAGGACCCCCCTTGCTTCAGCCAGCCCATCGACGGCCAGGGGGGCATGCATCACGCCGCTCTCCAGCATCCACTAGCCGTTATCCACCCCGGGAATCTTACAGAAGCAGGCGTCCTCCACTCGGGGATGCTGACCTCTGGGCAGCTCAAAACGGACCCTCACTTTAATCCCTCCAACCACCCCTTTTCCACCAACATCATCGCCAGTGAGAACAAAGCTGACATGAAACTGTACGACATGGTTCAGTACGGGGCATATGACCCCCTGTCACCTGTTGTCCCCGGAGGACAGCACTCCTACTATCACTCATCGTTGTATCCCGTCCCCAGTCGACGACTTCTGGAGTAATTAACTCTAGTGATCATCTCCATTCTAACTGTATATTTATGTAAGTATATACTCATCGCGCAGACAAGTGCTGTACATATCTTTTATTCCACTATGTGTAAATAAAATATATCTTGCATGACTGGTCTTTAGACTAGAATTCCAAATCAAAACAGAACTGGTTCAAAATGCAGCTCGTAATATAAATTAAACTTGTCTTGTATGTCTTGGATTCGAATTGGGTAGTTATATTATCTTTCTTGTGTAATATGCTCTAAGTGACTACAAATCCAAATATAACAATCTTAAATAATCTCGCATAACTGATGCTTGGTTAAAAATGCCAGTACTCCATATAAATAATTATAAATTAAACATAGTCCTGCTTATCTCGGATAAGATTTAGGTAATTTTTATGTTAAATCTTTTATTTTCGTAGTATGCTTCAAGTGCTTACTCATAACTTGTCATTAGACAAGAACAAATCGTAACAAAACTAATCTTTTATGATCTCGCGTATAACTAATGCTTGGTTAAAAAGATGCACCAATCTTAATATAAATAATCATGCATTAAATGGTCCTGTATATCGTGGAAGAGTTGGGTATTGTATTATATCTTATGTAATATGCCTTAAGTGTTAATACTCAACTTCTCTTTTGACAAGAAAACTAGATCATAGTAAAACCTATCTTAATCTAAAAAACAACAGATACTTGTTTAAAAGTGCAACTCTTAATATAAATAATCAATACAACTAGTCCTGTATATGTCGGAAGTGTTAGGTAACTATACCTCTTATATAATTATGCTGCATTTACTCTAATATAAAATGTCCTAGGTTAACTTCTTATGATTTGTAATCCAATTGTCGGATTCACTTTGTGAGTTGGACATTGGATCTAAAGCGCGATAGCTCAGGTATTGGTTCTCGGACCCACTTTACACAAATAACTTTCATGATACTAAACACAAGAAAGACCATTACCTTTGGACTAGATTTTATTTCGTAATCTGAGAGCTGAAAAATCTCACATAACTTGGGGGCTTCTCAGTACACGCTGCAACTTACACAGAACAGTTACAACCTTTCCAACAGGTGGCGCTACTGGCGTCTACAGTTATTGAAATACCTTTGATTGTAATACACGAGGTATGAAGGAATGGACAGCTTTGAATTTTTCCGAAAGCTTAGTAATGCAGTTTGTTCTTGGATAACTTGCATTTGGAAACTTGAAATCGTCTTCATTTCCCCACTCTAAAACTGTACCTGTTCCACTTCGGTAATTTTAAAGAAATATGTAGACAAATAATACAAGGTGTCCTAAAAGTTCCCGTACAGACGATTCGTGAATTTATACAAAAACAACAAACCTTAAAACAATTAATTTTATGCCAATGATGAAAAGCACTTTTAACCTAACGTAGGAAACAAATGTGATCTTAGATTTATAATAAATTTTCAAATCAAAATGTCCACCCTTTTCTTGGAGGCAAAGCTGAAGTAGTTTGCGCATATATTTAGAAACTCGTTTCAAAATGCTGTGAGTGACTTCTTGTATCCTTTGAGTAATAGCAATTTCAGATCACCTATTGTTTGGTGATTACCTTCATTAACTTTGTTCTTTAAATATCCCCACAGAAAAAAAAAATCTGGAATGCGCAGATCAGTGAACGAGGTGGACAAAAGTTTCTCGAGATGAATCGATCGCAATACTATCGACTATAATAAAGCCCCTACAACATTTTTACACGATAAGCACTAAAATGCAAAGCTCTTAAGGTGCCTGCCTACGTTCGGAGACCTTTTTTTTTTAATATTTCAAAAATTGACTTGTTATGTGCATTATACTATCAAATACATCTAAAAACTATGAATAAATATAAAATAGCTATATATGTTTTTTTAATTTTAATTTTTTGCTAAAAATAAACAAAAAATCTCAATAAATTAACTAAGCAAAACAACAAAACTCGAATTAAGATATTCTATTTTTGTAAATTGTATTATGTTATCAAAACCCTCTTCTGGGATCTCAACCCATTTTATAACTGAAA
Organism: Metellina segmentata; assembly: GCA_947359465.1. NCBI lineage: Eukaryota > Metazoa > Arthropoda > Arachnida > Araneae > Tetragnathidae > Metellina > Metellina segmentata. The sequence goes on from OX375875.1 coordinate 124,092,266, forward strand.
CTTTGTATTAAAAATATTTATGCAAATAAACCTTTCGACATAGAAAAAAAAATCTTAAAAAATGATTACAACTCTATACTTATGTAATCAAAAACCTAAAAAATAATGCATAAACAATTAAAATAAAGGTAGGTTACCTGAATTGAACCCTTTACAATATTCTACCAAAGTTTAAAATTATTTGAAGAATAATGTTATGGGAGTAATGATGTTGTGTTGAAGAGCAAAATGTAAAAAATCTGATTTTTAGAAAAAGCATAAAATAAAAACAAACTTCTACACTTACACATTAGATGAAAAACCTGACACTAAAAAGCTCCTGATTTGTTAAGGTCACCTTCTTTGTCATTGAAAACTGATATTTTTTTCTTCCGAATGGCTTTTAAGTTTCCTGCGCTTCCTTGCAACAAGGGTGGAATGATTCTTCGAATCCGCAAGCCGTCCAAGTGTCTATAGCCTTCTACTATAAAACACCCAGGATTTGTCAAATTAAGCCTATTGAAAACATTTAGGCAACCTTTAAAACCATCGTTAAATTGAATTATGGCATCATAGGCTCCTAACTTGACAGTTTTGAGGCTGACAAACACCTCTTTTGGCACTCGTTGCCAAATTACGCCATTGAAACACTCGTTGACGTTTTGAGTTTTGCCGTGGAGACATTTCTTTAACAAATCTTACTAAAAAAACTTAATTATACAATTACTTAACGTTTTTTTAAATATTTAATGTGAACGAACAAATTTTAATATTCTATGCCGGTTTTTCGTCCCACTTCCGTTAGCAGAACACTACTTACGGTTTGAAAATCTGTCAACATACTAATATTAAAAGTTCAGAAACTAGAGTTCTAAGTAAGATAGAAACAAAATTTAAACTGATTTGGAAAGCTAAGAAACTATACTTTCAAAGTTAGGCAAAATTAAAAAATCGTATTTTTCTCCACAAATACGGTTTTATAGGTAGGCAGGCACCTTAAAGCTTTATGTATCGATACATGTGATGTGCCCATTTGTAGCGACAAACACCTCACGGTTTGACGAGGAGATTGCAATATCTTCCTTTGAGTTTCTTGCACAAAGTCTGGTGTACCGATTTTCGGTCTTCCACTCGTGTTTTGTATTCCACCGAACCTGTCTCACGAAATCGCCGAACGAGTTGATGTAGCGTATCATTACTGGGTATTGCATCAATTGGATATTTGTCACCAAAATTCTTTACATCTTTCATATGATTTATATTCAAAATAAGCCTCAAACATCGCAATTTTCTAATTGCGTGATAAACTAATCTTGCAATGAAGAACAAAATAACGTGGAACTTTATTATTGCACAACTTGAGCGTGAAGAAAACTAAACGATAAGTATTAAAGACTCGATAAAACTTTAAGGAGACGATAAAATTCAATAATTTATAAAAAAACGGGTAATAATTTTTTAAAGCTAGAGTAGGGAACTTTTAGGACACTCTGTACAAGAGCAGTTACATTTCATCAATAGTATTTGTTTTAATAAATGTTAGACTTTTAATATTTTTTTAATTATAAAATCGAAGTTCACACATTGTAATGTATAGGGTCAGGCGGGGTAATTGTAAACAAGCTATACAAGCGCACACGTAAAATTCCGAGAAATATGAAAACTGGCAACCCTGAGGATATAATATTGTGATCCCGTATTTCTTTGAATCACAGCTGATAGCAATCTGTTTAGTTAAAAAATTGGGTTTTAAAGTTTTTGTGTGTTGGCATTTTCTGCTGACCTCCATAACATATTGAAAAATATGTTGTTCCAATACTTTACTACGATCAGTTATGTTTCTATCGAACAGAAAATCATTGACTTTTCTTTCGATAAACTTTAATGCACCTACAGTTGAATGTGTACAATTACCCTTTTTTTTTCTTCAAGGGACGGGATAATTGTAAACATAACTTTGCCAATAGTTTCGTTCAATTTAGATTGAAAACCAATGTGTTTTTCCGTGTAATTTTGTATTTAATCGTATTTAGTACGTTTGAATTGCATTTTTCGTGGTCTTGGAGAGCAGGAAGACTGATTTACTAAAACGTCATACATATGGTGAAGTTCTTAGAACTGACCAAGTACTGTCACGCTTGAAGGAGGCAGAAGAGAAGAAGATCAAAAGGAAGCAGAGTGAGCAAAAAGTGTTATGGAAACCAAATTTCAAAAAAATAGTCTTGATGTATTTCCAAATTTTTGAAACACTAATCTCATAGATGAAGTAGAGAAAATCGGGTTCAATAGAACCACTTTACTATACAAGCAATTCGCATTTTCATACAATCAAAACAATTTTTATTTATTTAAAACAACCAGGATATAAAATATTGCGTCGTGCGGAAAGTTCTGCACGTTTTTTTTTAATAAATACCAACGGAGCAGTACAAAAACATAAGAAAATTTTATTGAATCTTATAAGCTCCATTTGTTCTATGACTTATTGCCATCTTTCTGGAACCTGAAAATGTCTTTAAAAAAATCATTAAGCTTATTTGTAAAGAAGTTATCGAGGTGCTGTTTGACAGTCTCCAAAGAATTGAACTCCAGGCCGTTTAAGCCGACCAACCGGCATAGTGATTAAGGTGTTAGCCTCTAGATAGGAAGGTTCCTGATTCGAATCCGGGCATGGGTGCTGTGAGCGTATGGTATAGAGGCGGCTGGTGCACCTTAAATCTGTCGTGGCCGAAAGTCCTTACGTTGGGTTGGTGTGGAAGTTTGGAGAGTGGAGTGCCAGCTCAGGTGTTGCCTCGTCATCTGACCGTGGTTCAAAATTACGAGGTGTTGTCCTCGAATCTTTCCCTTAAGAGATTGATCCCGGACCGTCATCAATAGCACATTGTGTTGCTCTAGTACGACGTTAACTAAAAATTACCAATTACCAGGCCGTTCAAAGAATTTTGAAGTGACCTGAAGAAGTGAAAATCGGAGGTAACACAAAACATCCCAGCCACACTCAATAAGTCTTTGACATTCTGCGAAATGTGGGGCCGAGCATTGTCATGCTGGAAGACACCTCGACGATGGGTCAGTTCTGGCCGCTTTGCTTCGATTTCTGCTTTTAATACTACCATTTGAGAAGAGTATTTTTCCGAATTTATTGTCTGATTTTGTGGCAACAATTCATAATAAACAATTCCTTTTTAGTCCTACCATGCAGAAAGCCCTCGTTTACAGAGGATGGTTGTCCAGAGCAGGCATCATCTTCGAGGCTTAAATTTAACAAACCACCTTCGCAGTATGTCCATATACAACACACATTTTACGAGCAGTCTGACTAGCATTTTATCTTTAAAATAAAAGAGCATAATATGACGAAAATGAACTTTCTGGTTCTCCATTCTTAGCACTGCAGTGAAACAAAAATTATGCCACAACACATGCTGTAACTATGCAGTGTAAGCAGAAAAGACCGAATTTAAGCATCTGGCTTCAATCAAGGTCACTTCAGCGGTAGAAAAAAAATAATAACAAAGCTAGCTTCAATTTAAAAACGCGCAGAACTCTCCGGATGACCAATACCAAATTTGTTTATTTTTATATTGGAAGCGGCACAACTCATTTCATGTAAAAAAGGGGAATGAGCGGCGAGATGGATAAAATTTGAAACCACTATCTTAATGTGTGAGTCGTCTAATGCTTACACTAAAAAACGTCTGAAAGATATCTGGAGTTAAAGATGATTGTGTTGTTGAAAATTCCCTGTGGTCTAGCTCCATGCTAGTCGAAGTCAATAAACCACCCATCTTCAAAACGCTCAATACATTTACAGGATTGTAAACAACATTGAGGGGATTCAGAAAAGTGCAAGTATCATGACAGGCATGTATGCAGACTGGAAAATTATTTTGCTTTTATTGGGACTAAGGGGCTCTGCCCTCGCTTACTCTCGCCATTCTAAGGTGTTCTGCGATATTTTCAAATTTTAAAACTAATAGTAATAAGATATAGATATGACAGTTTTAAAAAACAGAACAAAATTGACCCGATTTTTCCCGAATTTCAAAAAAATATCCGTTACCAAATTGAAATTTCTAAAAATCCTCTATGAGCTGCAAAATTTTACGTTGAGATGTACTCTTTAAAAAATCACAGCTGAAGACTGAACATTTGTAAGTGTTTTGCTCACTCGCGGAAGAAATTTCGCTTTTTCAACTTTAACACTTCATAAACCCTAAACTAATAGCCGCATCGGAAAACGATCTTCACAATTGTATACACGATGAAGAACAAACCATGTTAATTTCATATTTTTCTGATCCGTACTTTCTCGGGAAACCGTCTAAGAATCGAGCTAAACAACACACTCTTTTTTAATTCAGAGAGATATATAAGTTATACAGTGACCACACTCACACTACACAAACCAATCAAGGCATAGGGTAAAAATAGTAGACTAAATTCCAAAAAAAGTTAAAGGATAGGAGACAGTATTTAATTTTTTAAAAGATTTCTTAAGTAAATTTTACCTGTGCAAGAATTGAAATTTTTAATTACATACATTAACATATAAAATAGCCCTTGAAAAAATAATTATTGATTTGCATTAAGAGAAACAGTTATAAATATACATGTGTATTTTATTGCCAAAAATCAAATAAGTACAAAATTGTAAATAAAATTCATTCTTACTGATAAGAAACATTCAACAGTTTTGAAAAATAAATATATATTGAAATAAAAAAACTAGCATTTTATAACAAATATCCTTTTTAGAAAAATAGTCAAATCGTTTTCTTGACACTGTAGTAGCTCACAGAGTCGTGAATCATCCTGATTAATACAAAATTATTATTATATTTATAATATTTACAACACAGATAAAAGCAAGTCATTATATTTGAGGTTGAATTGTTCATAGAGCCTTGCTATAAAAACATATTTTCAGGAAAATTCAAGTAAACAACTGTGTTACATTCCACAAATGCTGTCAGGCTTCAGTGTGCAACAGTAAAAGGAAGATCCTTAGAAATGCCTACAAAAAAGATATACTCAAAAAAAAAAATATATATATATATATATACATGTTTGCGTGTTTGAATGTTATAATTATAGTTCATTCACAGTTCACACATAATCACAGTTCATTCATGAAATAATTAAGGTTTTTCATATTTTTATATTAAGTTAATTATCTTCAAACATCTCAGACCGGAGTTTTGCAAGACAGGATAAAAAAATCCTGATTAAATTTTTTAAGTACTTCTATGGGGATGAATGCATTACTGTTAATGTGATGCGATAATATTTTGGGAAAATAAAATGTGACTTAGTTCCAAACACAACTTTATTGAACCAGATCTGCAAGATACTACACAGACTATGCCCATTGTGCGAGTGCTACAGGAACAACTGTTCTTTTATTCTAGTAGCTGCTTATTCTAGTAGATAAATGAAAATCGATAGATAACAATGCATGAATTCTGATATGATTAAGGATATGCTTGGGTGCAATTACAGAACAGAACATGAATTAAATACAAATATTTTACAATTCAGAATGACGTAAGTATTATGGATACAAGTATTATGGATTTATATGAAATATAATTCAAATGAAGGAGTGAAAGCTACAAGGCCAAAGGATAACTTTAATTGATGTAATCTTTCAAGCATAAGCCATGCTATATTTTCGAAACCCTCAATTTTCAAACCCCCAAACCCGTCGAAACTATACTGAGAATTGCATGTTCTACATCTAAGTCTAAAAATATATGGACAACGAAATACATGGGAATTATTCAGCAGAAATGTCAATATTTCGTTGAAGGTAGAAATATTGATTTTCAGAAATGGTAAACAGAATATCAATAATGATAGCATATAGTTAATGTACACTTAAGTGCCAAAAGTCATGGGATAGGAATATGCACATATACAGATGTTAGTAGCATCACATGAAAAATGTATAAATTGGCAGTGCATTGTCAGGGCTTTCATTTGAACTCAAGTGATTCATGTGAATAGTTTTCTGACGTGATTAGGCCACATAATGGGAATTAACACAATTTGAATGCGGAATGGTAGCTGGAGCTAGACCCATGAAGCATTCCATTTGCGGAAATTGTTAGGGAATTTCAAAGTGTGCCGACAAAATATAATTTCAGGCATTACCTCCCACCATAGACAATGCAGTGGCTGAGCTTGTCTACTCAATGACCGAGACCAGCGACATGTGTATAATGTGGTCAATATAACACTGCATCAAATAACAGCAACAATCAATGTGGTACGTTACGATAGACGTGTTCGTGAGGACAGTGCAACGAGGTTTGGCGTTGACGGGATATGGCAGCAGAAGATCAACTCGAGTGCCCTTACTAACAACAAGTGTGCCACAAACCGATATCTGCACAAGCTGGGCTTGTGCAGATATCGGTTTGACCCTAGATGACTGGGAAAATGTCACTTGGTCAGATAAGTCACAATTCCAGTTTCTAAGAGCTGATGGGAGGGTTCGAGTGTGGCACAGATCCCCCGAGGCCATGGACCTAAGTTGTCAATAAGACACTGTACAAGCTGGCGGTGGCCCCATAATGGTGTGGGCTATTTTGGCATGGCATAGATTGGGTCCTCTGGTCAAACTGAACCATTCATTGACTGGAAATGGTTATGTTCAGCTACTTAGAGACCATTTGAAGCCATTCATGGACTTCAGGTACCCAAACAACAATGGAATTTTCCAGGAAGACACAGTGCCCCATATCACCGTTCCAAAATCGTCAGCGATTGGTTTGAAGAGCAATTTGGACAGTTCCAGCGAAAAATTTGGCCACTTAGATCGCCAGACATGAATCCCATCGAACATATATGGGACAGGATCGAAAGGTCAGCTGGTGCACAAAATCCTGCACCGACACCACTTTTGCAATATGGATGTCTGTAGAGTCGGCATGGCTGAATATTTCTTCAGGGGACTTCCGACGACTTGTTGAGTCAATGCCACGTCCAGTTGCTACACTTCGCCAGGCAAAAGGTGGTACCACATGATATTAGGAGGTATCCCATGACTTTTGGCACTTCAGTGTATAATTGAGCATTAAGACATTACAGAAGACAAATAAATGACAAAAATATTATACTAATTCCAAAAGTCTGTAGACTTTGTCTTACAATATGTCACTTGAGGACAAAAACCTGAACCATCCCTCTTCATTCAAGTAATTTTGACAATAAAGAAAATTTAAAGGTAGCATTCGACAAGGAATAATGTTTCCTATAAATTCATATGCATAAATTTGCATAAGGGATAATGTGTTCATATGCATAAATTTGCATAAGGGATAATGTGTTCATATTAAAATTGAATACCAAGTTTGTAAATTCCAATAGCAACACCGTGTTTTGACACAAGATTTTGTATCTAGATTAAAACACAACTATAGACACAAGTTTCATATCATTTAGTCGAACCATTTCTGAATTCTAAGAGTAGAAAGTTTCAAGTTCCTAATGTTAAATCGGTTTCCCAGACTTTTATTGATATTTTTCGAAATAATATTCTTATAGCACTGATATTTTGTACCATGTTGCTATGAAGGAACCCAAATAAAATGCACTCAATGTTTTACTTTAAAAATAGTATAAAAATAGTATAAAAATATTAACATTTATATTAGTATTAGAATGTGGCACAAACAGCAACTGAACATAATTGTTATTGACAGAAATCGACATAAACAGTTAATTTTAATAAATATTAATTGCTTAAATCGGCTTTGCTTTATCAGTTAAAAGTTTCAATAACAATTAGTAACTGTTATTTCGTGAAAACACTGCTATTCAAACTACAGTCTGAATAACAGCAAATCTCTGAATGTTTGGTACTTCCTTCATTAATCATTGAAGGGTTCTTTCAGATAAGCAACAAATGAACAGTTCCTAATTAACTACAAATAATCTGGATCTATGAATAGCGATATTTAATATAAATATGATCCCCGAAATGGACAATGGCTTTAACATTGAATAGCTAAGGATATAACGGTAGTAAATTCATGAAATTGCATATTTAGGCTAATTTAACGAAGTAGAATCCAATAAAGGCATTGAAACACGGTGACCATTGGAAATTTTGTAGGTTATGCAAAATTTGATATGAGGACGGCCCTTTATCGAATTTTGAATTTGTAGAAGACATTATAGTCCATTGAATGACAACTGTGGTTTAGTGATATGCAAATAGCGTTTGAAATAGTTATGACTTTCGTCCATGACTTTTTTTCTGAGACTACATTAGTAAGTAAATGATGATTTCTATGTATATTGGCACAATAGTTTCAGTCATCCATGCTTATGCTGCTTAACTATAGACCATGACCACAGTCAATGTGCAAAAATGCAACGCAGGGAAGCCAATTTCTAATTTTTATATTTTAGGAAGCCATGTGATTTCAAGAATGTTTTCTACAACCGAGTTATAAATCTTTTACATAAATGTGACATTTTAATCAAAATTAATGGTACAAGGCAACTATGCAAACAATACACATTGTTATATTTCTAGTTTTGTTGCTTTCTTATTGAATTCATTCTCTTTTACAGATCTATTATTGTTCCATGCATTCGACCATTATCTAATAAAACATCGACATTCTTCCACTACTGTAAGTTTTCACCAAAGTAGGTTTTCCCTGGAACAGGTTTCTTAAATGCAAATTGCAACATTGGCATCATTTCTATTAAAAAAAACTTTTTTGAAAAATATACTTCATTATAGCCTTAAATACTGCAAAAATTAAAGTCATTTGAAAATTAGGATAAAGTTATTTTAAAAAGTCAAGCTATTTTTAAATCAGAAAAAATAAAAAATAGGGCAAAACATGGTGTTTATTGATACATAGATTGCTCTTGCAATAAGATACAGTAACTGGGAAAATAGTAACTTTCATAAAGATTGCAAATGAAAATTTTTCATGTTAAAATTTTAACAGCTCCAGAAAGTATTTTTTATCTGCACATTGAAATCGTTTATACATATCTACTCTTGTTGGCCTCTTTTTACTCAGTCCCTGATTGCTTCAGGTTTTCCATTTAAAACTTAAATTTGAATAAATTTCAAGATAACTTTAAGATCTTGACATGATTTCAATATTTTTTTTGTCGCAAAGCCACTGCCAAATGATAATTTTGGGCTTGTTTATGCAAGTTATCTCCACTAAGAAACATTATATATCGGAAATGTTAACAGAAAAGCTTAACTTACCTCTCAGAGTTTATCCCTCCTGACCAAAGTCATCCATGAACTTCTTCAGTTTAATGAGGTCAGCATCATTTACAGTAGGCTTGGCATTCCTCAGGGAACTCAGCATGTCATTCTGAAGGAAGGAAACTAAACTTCAATTCCCAATTCATGGAAAACACTGAAATCTCTTGGAAAGATTTAAATATCGAAAACCACTTCTGCACTTTTCATTCTTAGCAAATTGTAAGTTTAAAATTGCCTTTTTAAACACATTTAAGCGACGATGATTAAAAGCAGGACATGCAATTAAAATATGACGAACAGCAAAATCTGAAGAATATCTAGAACGAAAAGGGATTCTTGCCCAACACAAGATGACAATGAGCAAATGGTGTGTTCCCAATCCAAAGGCAGGTTAGTTTGATATCAGTCCCTCGGATTGGGACAGATGGTCATGAATGAATAAATGGTTTGATGAAAAAATAGGAACCCAGAATCCACATTAAAGGCACCAACTGCGATATTGCATTGCCTACGTTTAATCTTCTACCGAATTCAATGGGTAATGTTCGAGACCATGTGACTCAAATGCCAACCAGCCATTGCTAGACTATACATTTGTGAGCGAGCATTGGGCATAGCTTTGATGTATGCATACTTTTGTGGCAATGTTTTCAATGCACTGTTTACGACTGCAAAGGAAATTTTTTTTAGAAAAATCTGTTTTGTTAACAAAAAATAATAAGCTTTAGAGGAAACTAATAATGGCAACAGTTAGAAAATAGTGGTTGAAATATATTTAGTTTTTAGACTGTTTTAAACTCCCACAATCTAAATCTCTAACAAATTCTAAAAACTTGTTGCAAAAATCTATTAAAAATTTTTGAAATCAAAGGACAATTTAACAGAAATTAAAACATTATTCAAAATTAAAATTTTACGCTTGCTATAAAAGTGGGATTAAACCTAATAAATATGGGCTGCCTTTACCTGCCATAACTTACACAAAAAGTGCGCCAAAAGCATTACCACAAAGTATGCATGTATTACAGCTATAACAAACATTGGTTCCGATCAATAAACACGACTCACCATTGACACAGTAGGTTCCAGCAGTTTGTCTCCTGGAACGTCCACCCAAGACATCGGAATGGCTCCCCGTGTTCCAGGCGAGCAGGGTGTCAGGAGTTCATGGTCAATTACATCGGGATTGGACCGGGATGGCCCAGATACCTGGCAAAGACAAAAGTTAGCTAGATGGATACTTTATATGATTTCCAAAACTATTTCATTTTGGAATTTTCTGAATACTATTCACACTTGGTTCTTTAATACCGCCATTTCGTAAAATGATTCAAAGTTTTTATTTTGAATACGCTCCTACACAGAGCTGTTTGGCAGATTTTCTAAAAATATTCTCAACATTGAAAATTGGAGGATGTTCCAAGAATTTTCTGTTTAAAATCTCGTTTTTCAAGAAATTGCAATTTACTAATAGCGGAAATGAACTTGAAGCTTTTTTTTTATGTATAATATTCACAGCATTTATAAGCACTGCTTCATACAAATAATTTATAATTGCTAGTTTCTATAAAAAAATATGCAAGATATTTTCACCCAGGAAATTGCACATGGCAACCATTAATATCAGTGTTTAGGAAGCTCACTTACTGTCAAGTATGCACTAAAATCATTTCCTATACCGAAAGAATTAGATAAATTTTGAGTAATTGTAATAGTTGTATTTTAAACAAATCTGTTTTCTGGATTCATATGCTGACCTAACATGTTGGCTCTGATTGTATATTGCATTATGATTCTTGAATAAGACAATCCTACAATCAGAGTGGTTGTAGAAACATTTGGGGAAATTGAAGAAACTCTGAAAGAACATGTACTATCTGTCTCACTTCTGAAAGGTGAAGAAAAGATTTGCCTGAATCCATTCAAATCCAGGCATGGATGTTCATCATGCCTTGGTAAATGATGTTCAAATGATATTTTGTATACATGTACATTTGGGGCCACCTTAAATCAATATATTTTTTATATTCTAAAAATAAATGTTTCTGTGAGATTCAAGTTTGGGACATGACATCCTAATGTTTTTTTCAGATAGACATTAATTGATATCTTTTTTTAATTCTGTCAAAATATCACATTGAAAAAATTGCTTTACGAAGTTTGCAATAGATTAATTTGTAAAGGTAGATGTAAAAAAAAGCAAATGAATGCAAAAAAAAAAAAAAGCAAAGCATTTCCATGAACAACAAGGTATTGGGAACACTTAAAAATTTTTCAAACAGAATTTTATATGAATATGAAAAGAGGGAGGGTAAAATACCAACTTTTACAAAGTGAGTTGCCGATTGCACTTTCCTCACAGGCTGCATCAAAGCATCTCGAACCAAGACAGATATGTCAGCTCCAGAGAAGCTGAAAAAGTAAAATAAGAGCAGCTTAGTTATCATCAAAGGAGCTTTTGATTTTTCTGTCTTAAGCTTAAAAAGGGCATTGCAAGATTAAACCATAAATAATTGACCTTAAAATTAGTCTGTCTCAAGTTAAAAAGACGACAACTTTATTCACAGAAGTTACTATCTCTGCTACATTCCATTCTACTTAGTATAGATTCTTCTAGTTTTATATGCAGTCTGGAAATCTTCTTTAGCTGCATAGTTCAAAGACAAAAAAAATTATTACTACAAAAGTTTCTGATAAGTAGTTTGCTATATATTAAAAATAATAAAACTGGGATTAGATTTAGATTGGAATTTAGAGTTTGAATTGTTTTTAATATTTTCAATATTTTATTGCGAGATTTTAAATTAATTTTTTACATTTATTTTTCTTTCAAGCACACATAGTTTTATGACCATGTGTATTTAAACTTAAATCGAATGTCAAGATTTAAGTTGTCACTTTTGAATCATCAACATTGGGAACTATTGTAACTAAAGCAAGTCATCTTCAAAGAAAACATGCCAAATGTGATAAACTTTAAAACTCCATTTTACGGCTGCCACAGAAAAAAAGAGATGAGAAAAATTGCTAAAAAAAATATTAACATTTTGGAATGCAGTGATTAAAAAACTGGACTATTAAAATTTTTAATATTTTCATTTTATTTTCGTTTTTATACCAAAATCACATTAGTTATAAATGGAAATAGAACTATATACTGTGGAAGACACTTGCAAAATTTTCTATATTGAAACAGTAGTTTTTTAACTTGACAGAGCACATTTACTTGAATCAAGAAGCATACTTAAACCAAAGTTGCCACCTGTATTGAATCATGTGCAAGATTAAATCAGTGAATCTTCAAACACAATCCATAATTCTATGGAGTTGCATAGTGTGTATGTCCAACAAAACTAGATGAGTTTATTTTCGAGCAGTAAGTGTAGCATGCTTAAAATTTTACATTATCTTTTTCGTTTTGCTTAATTTGTGCTTGCATTTCATTATAATTTTATCATTCATCTTCAGCATATGGATTTTGTTTCATTTGTTTCCATTTCCATTGTTATCAATTTATCTGCACATACTCCATTAAGTTTTTAACTCGAAAATTTCTATTGTGCAAGGCAATTTTTCAGCAATTATACTTTTAATTTTTAACCACAAAAACGTATTAGTATTATAAAAATAATTAATGTGCATGTAAAAATACTAGCCACTGCTTGGCCAGCACGGCATTGCCCTTGACAGTTCTTTACAGTTCTGCCCTTGACAGTTAAGTGTGAACACAGTGGCCAACCCCAATATATATGATTGCTATGCATTCCCATTTAATTGCAAAGATATCCACATGACATCACAATCTCTTGCGATTCTCTCCGCAGATTTCATATCCGTTGTCATTTTCATTCTATCTTTGACATTGCTGAGATAGAAAACAGCACTGAAGAACGCCAGTCATCTATATAATTAAGGTGTCCGGAGTAGTAAATAAAAACGCTGAGGGTAACACAAATCTAACATTTATTTACAGAAACAGAAAATTAGCCGGCCTGCTAGAGAAAACACAACGTAATAGCCGCAGCGTACAATATTTCATTCTCTGAAAAGCGGAAGTAAAAGACATTAATAAAATCAGCGCATGCGTGCTTTCAGCCACCATGTCAGTGCTGCTCAAGGCTACTGCTTTGCGCCTGTATTTCTCGTGAGCCTTGAGGTCAAAAATGTAAAAACTAAAGTGCTTTTTTCCCCTCTAGAACAGAAGGAAGAATAGTGAAAAAACTAATAAATTCATTTAAAAATGTTCTACATTGAATTTTAGAATTCGGGCGTGATAGAAAAATCGCAGAAAATTTGGATTACCATTGTGAAAATACCCATTGTTGTAGGTGCCATAGATTTTCGTCAGGACAGTACATAGAGACAAACACTTGCTTTAATAATAGTAGAGACCAGAAGGAATGTCTTTCTTAAACCACTTTTCCACAAAAATTAAAGAACACTGAACTAAAACCAGGTGAATGATCAAATCGTGAATGCATAAATGACATTTCAATTTTTTTCATTCCAAAAAAATGAGTTTCAAAATGTAACACAAGATTTCCTTTACAAAAATTAAAATCCATATCCACAATAAATAAAGATTATATTCAGTAAACGCTTTCATTACTATTTTAGGACTCTATGTTTTAAAATGTTGTGCGCAAGAATGAGAAGCTCTTCAAACTTCCTGATATGCACGCTTCTATACAGATCGCATAAAAATTTAAATACACTTTACCCTCAATATGCCAAATTTCACAGGAAGAGAAAACCTTCAAGAGGGATAAGGGTTTTAAATATTTAAAAAAGTATCAAAATGAAAGTATGTATGTAGAGTAATGAATTTAGAGTCTAGTGCTTTTTGGAAAAAATATTTTTATATAAGTATGGAAAATGCAAGGACCAAAGAGAAATTATATTTTTGTGAGATACCAACGGATTTGAAGGAAACAGAGCATGAAATTTATCAAGGTAACGATGTATGGAAAACAAAGGAAATTCAGTAAAAGAAATAACATTAGATTGATTTTGATGTCATGTATATTGATGTATCATCATTTGAGTTAGACCAGTAAAAGTTTGGAATTACTGAAATAAATCTTACCCATTTGTCTTTTTTCCAAGTATTTTGAACTCATCTTTCTTTATAGAGTTTGGTGTATCACCAATGTTTAATTCGAAAATTGCAGTCCTAGCCTTTTCTTCAGGTAAAGGAATATATATCCTTTTTTCAAATCTGTTGGATGATTATACAAATATAATAAGAGAACTTACAACTCACACAAAAATGAGTAGATTCATGTATACAGGGTGATTCTACAGTCATGGGACAAACTTGGTGGGGTGGTACAGCTTCTGAAACAGGCATTTTTTGTATAGGAATGTATGGTCGGAAGTGACGTGTGGTTGTCCGCAATTATCTGGATACCAGTTTTGCGGGGCGATGGATTGGGCGTGGTGGACCAGTCCAATGGCCACCCTGATCGCCAGATTTATCAAGCAGCTATTACTTCTTATGGGGGCATCTAAAGACCATCGTTTACGTGACTCCAGTTGACTCAATTGAGGACCTTGTTGTTTCACTACCCACTGCAAGCGTGCGCGAAATGCCTGGCATCTTTGGAACTGTTTGTCAATCACTTCTTTGACGCTACCAAACATGAATTACTGTTGGTGGTCGCAATTTTGAGCACTTATTGTAAACATTGCTGCAAAGAAGCACTTTGTGAGGATGTTGTAAATAAACAATGTTTTACTGTTCATGTCTCATTTTTGGGTGCGGGCCTGTATGCGTCACTTCCAACCTTACATTCCTATAAGAAAAATGTATGTTTTAGTAAGCAGTACCATCCCCTCCAAGTTTGTCTCATGACCATAGAATCACACTGTATAGCTAAAGGTATTATTATAGTAGGTATAAGAATGCACGTTGTCAAGAACAAACAGGTTTCTGATAGAAATATGGCTATGCAAAGTGGATAAATACTTGTTTTCCAAAAAATATTAAAGTATTAATAAATTCTTGATTTAATTGAAAAAACACAGCACTTTGTGTTTTCTTGTACTTTGAAATAAATGTTAAAAATCCAAAGTAATCTATTCAAAAGTTCACAGTAAATTTATCAAGCTACTAGATAGAACAATTCATTTGAATTTTCTGAAAATGCACATTTCATGCAAGGGAAGTAAATAGCGTGAACATGTATAGGAGACAGAGGTTCTTCAGATGGCTATAGCAAAGAAACAGACTAGTGAAACATTAAGGGAGTTGTGATGATGTAAATAACATTTTCGAGACTTAGTTAAAGTGTCATTTCACACATTAAGAAAATGAACTTTTGTAATCATGGGTATTTGAAGTAATTTTAAACATTTATCCCAAAGCAAATTTAAGAAATGCCAACATTTAACTGACCAATTTAGTAATAAGATCAGGCCCTGATTTACCATTAGGCCCGTGAGGCACGGGCCTAGGGCCCCCATAATTTAAAGGGCCCCAAAGTTTCAAAAGTATCTAAAAATTTTAAACAAAAATAACTTTTCATATTTTCTGGAATGTTTTTTCAACAATTTTTGAAACGGTCAACAGTTAAATACATAAGTACCAATTATTGTTTTAAAATTAGTTTTTGTGATGAACAGATAACATGGGGGGGGGGGGCCCTTCCTGCGTGTTGTGCCTACTATACCAAATTTTCTAAATCGGGCCCTGAATAAGATGATTGATTTTCAGTAATGTTTACCAAAATGATAACACAGAATTTTGGCAGTGTGATTATTTGTATCATTGATACATTGTATCTTTTAATAAAACACAAAAATACTCATTTGTATACACAATGCATCAAGATTGCAAAAATACACTTTCATGTTAAAAAATTGTAGCAACTTTACTATGTATTTTCTAAATAAATACTGAAATCAGTTATATCTGCTCATGTGTGTGGGGGAGTGCTTTCTTTTATTCTTCATTTGCATCAAGATTGCAAATGAACACTTTCATATTAAAATATTGTAGCATTAACAATGCGTATTTTCCATATAAATACTGAAATCAGTTTTATCTGCTCATGTGCAAATGCTTTCTTCTTTTTTCTCGATCCTAGCTTGCAGGATTTTTTGATTTGCTAAGATTGAATTTTTCACATTTAGACTGCTTTACCCAACGTTTTTAAAAACTCCTTCCTACATAAGAAAAAATTGGTTTGCGCTTCATAATTTCCTGTATTGATTTTAACATTTGGCGCAAAAATTGTATTTCAAACATTGGTACTTCTTGGAAATGATATTAGCATACCTTCTTCGAATAGCAGAATCCAGATCCCAAGGGATGTTGGTGGCTCCCAGGACCAGAATTCCTTCGTTATCAGTCCCCACACCTGGAAATAAAAATACACTGTAATCTCTAGGTTGGAGGGCTTTAAAGAAATTTGTTTTCTATATTAACCATCTATCAAAGTATTTTTTTGCTTCTTGCAAACAGAGGTTCCCTTAAGGGGAAGACTTGACAAACCCTCATCAGCGCAGTCTACTAATCTCTTTTGAAGTTTCTCCCAACATAACCACTCCCATAATCAAGTGTAGAAAGTGAAATAAAAGAACAAAAGAGTATGTCTAAAGAAAATGCACCAGGTGACAAACCAGAACATTTCTAACAGTAGTCCACGACCTGATGTACAACATGTCCACACACTCCAAACCTTGTGCCATGACAATATTTGATGACCTCTCATGGGGGCATACTGGTTGTGTGGAAGTTGTAGAAAATTCCAATTTTCCTGGTATACTTGGCAGGCATATTTAAGAGCTATGAAATGATTTACAAAAAGTTTACAATTTTTGTTCATGAAAACCGCTTGTATTAAAACACATGATTGTTGAAATTAAAAACTTTGAATACTTTAGAATTGTAAACATCACAATTTTTTCCATAATGAGTAATAAACAAATTTTAACTTCAAAGTTATCAGTTCTAAGTTTTAAAAAAAACAAGTGGACTCACCGAGCTACGGTATATTTTACTTTTGTTTGCATTTGATGTTATTTCTCGATTTGCATATCTTTTATTGTTGTTAGAATCAAAATGTTTCATAAATTGTAATTTTAACTGAACCATGTGTAACAGACTGCAATAAAAACAATCATTATTAATAAAAAAAATTTACTAATTAAAGGGAAAAATAAAAACTGCAATAAAAAATTTGTGCAAAATTTAACATGCATTGAAAAAATTTAATAAAATTCACAAATAGAAAAAAACATTTATTCAAATTAGGTAAAAATAATACAAAACCCTAGTAGTAGGCCTCTAATGACTGCAGCTCATTATTTCAAAAAAAATCTATGTTTGATTATTTCCTTTTACAAGATTCTTTTGAACATATGGATAGGATGTCATGCTAAAATTACTCTGTTGGAACAAGTTACAACTAAACATAAAGCAACTCAAAAAGTTACTATCTCATTTGAAGCTAGAAATCAGAGGCATTACATGATTGGAAACTGTCAAATGACTTGACTTTTTTGTTTTTTCTCTTGCATCTCGATGCATATCTTTTCTTAGCACTAGTTTTAAAAGTGTCCGCATGTATGCAAATTTCCTTCTTGTGAGGTGCATGCCTCATGTTCAGAGTCACAAATAGTATTTATGCTTCAGAAACTTCACTGGGTAGATTTTCTTGATAAACCTCTTGATTTAAAAGAGAAAATGTGGCTGGTGACACACTTTTGGTAAAAATGCATCTTTATAGAGTTGCTTTATTCTAATGAACTTCAGAGTGCTTTGAAAACTGAACATATCCTGATATTTCTGAACATATTGTGACAAGAAAAGTATTGAGTAGAAATTTGGAGCCAAGCACCTTTTCTAGTTGAATAGCTGTATGAATTTCAAAGAGACATTGACAAATACTTATGCAGATCAAGGAGCTACAATAGGAAAGAATGCAACAGGTAAAAAGTGTAAAATGCTTACAAATATAAGGTTACAAAGCATTCATTTATAGGAACCACTTAATACTGTTTGAGGAAAGAAAGCAATAAGCTATAATTCATAAAGACCGAAGTAGGGTAACCTCACATTAACTTCATTAATCCTGTAGAGTCCTGTGGTAGGACTGCGAGTGAGTGTCACATACCTTGCATCTGCACCAAGAACTCGGTTTTGATTCGCCTGGCCGACTCGGATTCATTGTCCGAGCGAGAACTGCACAAGGAGTCGATTTCATCAATGAAAATGATGCTGGGCTTTTGCTGTCTGGCCATCTCGAACAAACTTTTCACTAATCTAAAGGAGGGGTAATGGTAATTTTAGTTAACGTCGTACTAGAGCAACACAATGGGCTATTGACGACGGTCCGGAATCAGTCCCTTAAGGGAAAGATTCGAGGACAACACCTCGTAATTTTGAACCACGGTCAGATGACGAAGCAACACCTGAGCTGGCACCCCACTCTCCAAACTTCCACTCCAACCCAACGTGAGGACTTTCGGCTACAACAGATTTAAGGTGCACCAGCCGCCTCTACACCATACGTTTACAAACATCCATGCCCGGACCCGGATTCGAACCAGGAACCTTCCGATCCAGAGGCTAACACCTTAACCACTATACCGGTTGGTCGGCAATCTAAAGGAGGGGAGTAAAATGCAAACAAAAATATTTTGTTAATACAATAAACTTGTCATGTTGCATTTGATGGAAGGCAATAAAATAATGGTAGAAACAAGGGGAGTTATGTAGCAATGGCCAAGAAGTAAAATGATGTAGCTTGTCCACTTTTGAACCTTGTGCCATAAACAAAGCACTTGTGCAATAGTAGCATAAATTATAAAAAATAGTAGCAAAAAAGGTATTGTTTTAAACCCTAACTTAGTCGCTTAGATACAGAAGGAATTGGATTAAATCGAAAAAATGGGCTAATTAAGTGTGAAACAGGCATTGAAGATCTCCACCCAGAAATTATAATTTTAAAAACTTAACATTTTCTTAATGAGGCTTTTATGGCAGTCAAGCAACCAGATTCAGAGGAGTTTTTTTTCATGGTTACCATGCCTTGGTCCCAAAACTTCAAAATTGGTGTTCCTTGGAAAAATTTCTCACTATAAAGAAAAATTTGAAAAATATTTTTTCCCATTGCAACATAAGTTTTAAAAAATGTGCTAAATTTTCGTTTATATTTAGTACATGTTAAGTCACCAATTTTTAAAAAAAAAGACTTTTTGAGACGACTTTGCTTAAAGAGATATCTATGGGCATCAAGGTTAAAAAATAGTCCCAAAAAGTAGCCTGTGGTAACCCTGAATGTAATACATAACAAATTTATAACATCAACATACTGCAGACAGTGTCATCTATCTGCAGGAAATACAACTAAATTTATGCAAAACAAGAAATATTTTACACCAACTGTATTTTTATTTGAACCTGTGTCCTAGCAGATGATCCCTGTTTAAGTTGCTGTAGAGGTATGTTAGGAAAAACCTTATCTTTCTTTTCTAAATTTTATTGAGCTGGCATATTTGATAAATTGTATGTAAATCTTGTCGCAGTTATGCAATCTTTATGCAAAACTTGTCACATGATCTTTCACGCTATTATAAAAGCAGTCGCAATCTGTTGTACCAGAATTCCCGCTTTTGCTTGCTTGATCCCGTACTCGATTACTTGATCTCTCTCGATCAAGTTATTAATAACTATCCATAGGATTTTAATTTCTAATTTTAACTTAAAATTTATTTGTTATCTTTGAATAAATTCTAGTTTGAATTTTTAAAAACTTAGTCATGTGTATTCATATGAATGTAATGTAAGTCATATGAACTTTCTATTAACTTAAGCTCATATCAGGCTAATGGAAAGTGATAGTTTATTTTAACTCACTGCGTGGACACTCAAATTGATCTTAAAAGTCAATTAAAGTAGGTAGGTAGTTAATTAACATTGCACAAGAGAAACAGAATGGGCTATTGGTGACAGTCCACGATCAATCCCAATCGGAAGGTCCAAGGAAAATGCCTCGTCCTTTTGAATCATGGTCATATGACGAAAACAACACCTGAACTGGCAAAATTCTACACTACACCCCATGTGAGGACATTTGATGCCACGTTGAATTTAATGTGCTCCATACCCCTCATACATGATGGTCTGGCTGGATCAAGTATCAAACTTGCAACCCTCTGGTTGCTCTTTTAATTGGGCTACAGAGGCTCTAATCCACAGTATAATTAAAGTGGAAGCAAAACCCCAAAACATAAATTGCACAATAAAAGAAATTACTTTTCACTCTCGCCTAGCCACTTGGAGACCAGGTTTGAAGAGGAAACAGAGAAAAATGTGGAGTTGTTAGCCTCTGTCGCAACAGCCTTCGCAAGGAAAGACTTTCCTGTCCCTGGTGGCTGCAATCGGAAGAAATAGGTACAATAAAAAAAACTAGTTTTGTTAAAGACACATTCAGAGATAGCAACAAAACATCAATACTAACCCCAAACAAAAGAATCCCATTCCAGGGTTTCCGTTTACCAGTGAACAAGTGAGGAAACTTGATAGGTAAAATGACAGCTTCCTTCAAGGCTTCTTTTGCTCCTTCTAGACCAGCAACATCAGACCATTGTATGTTGGGTTTTTCAATAACAATAGCTCCTACAAAATGTATAACATGAAACCTAAGTAATTGTAGCAATGAAAATAAGCAAAATGCGAAAAGAGGAAAACTCATGTGACTACCTTTTAACTATGATAAACTCCAGATTATCCGTGGCCTGCTTATCCATGGTCACTTTGTGACAAAATATTGTTAAAAAAAAACTTTAATCTCAAATTAAAAAAAGTGTTTTAACACAAGAAACAATAATAATTACTTATATTTTTTTGTAAATAAGTAAATAAATAAATTTTTAAGTAAATAAATCTACAGTTTAGTAATTCATAATTGTATGTATAGGCACATTACTGTAAATAAAAATTGTTCAATGTTTTCGGGTTGATTTGTGCTTTTTTTAGCCATTTTGTGGATTATCAGCGGAATTTGCTAATCAGCCTTTGCCGGGGCACTCAATTCTGTGGATAATCAAGAGTTTACTGTACATTCAAATTCCAAATATGGTTGGATATAAATATGTGGAACTGCAGTAATAACTGAATGCAACAGGAACTGAATGGAACAAAGTTTTTATAAGACATCCTCAATCCCGATCTTCAAGTGACCTCGAATGAAGCTCAACAGGCTATGCTGCAAATAAAAAAGGCTGATAGTAGGCACTTCTTGGATGTATGCTGCGTCCTCTCATTACCATAAATAAGTATGCAAAATTTAAGTGATATTAATTCATACTTATTCTATGTGTATATTTATTATATGCAAGCTGAAGACTCAGGATGTTTTCTTACAAGTTGTCTTGAGAGAGATCTCTAAACTTAATATTTTGTGTCGGATTGAGCCATTGTTGCCTCCTATTAAGCTTTTGGAAATCAGAAAAATTTCATACCATCTGGATCTCTTGAGTCCTGTGTCAAAGACTCAGGACTGTACTGCAATTTTGTTCAGTGCAGAGATGGAAACTATCTACAACCACTTTCCTTCAGAGGCTTTGCTACTCATCTATACCAATGGCTCAAAACTTGAGATGAATGGTGAGGCAGGAGCCAGTATTTATTGTGAACACTTCTCTCATTACCTTTCATTAGGAACAGCCAAGACGGTATTTGATGGTGAGGTAGAGGCGATTAAAGTTGCTTTGTCCCATCTAAATGCTCGTCCTTCTCTTTTAGAACAGGCTGTTATTTTCTCAGACACTAAGGCAGCGATCTTGGCCATTGCCAATTGTTGCCAAGCTCCTAGCTCTATGTCTGTAATGCATTGTAGATCTCTCCTGGGAGAAATGCATGGGGAAAATAATGTAGCCATTTTGAAGTGGACCCCATCTCACTGCGGTATCCTCGGGAATGAAAAGGCGGATGAGTTGGCTAAAAGAGGATGCCATTTCAACGAGGCCCCATACAACCTAGTTAGCTATAAGTCCACCTTATCAAAAATCAATCTAGCTTTTATAGACATGCATTTGGTACAGTTAAAAGAACGAACAAGAGAGAAACCATGGAGAAATACCATCCACAATCTCCCAGATTGCCCAAGAAGCAGAGCTGTGGCTGCTTTCCGTTTGACTACTATGCATGATTGTCTTTACACCCATCTCTACCGACTTCGGATAGTGGATAGACTCGTCTGCCCCCTCTGCTGCAGAGGTGCAACGATGAATGCTGAACACCTCCCTGTCTGTACAGCTCTTGCGAAAGACTGTACTTTCTCCCGCTATTGGGATGCCAGAGATCTCTTGGACAGTATGATTCTTTGATCTCTGTTTCATCATGCTCCTGTTCCTATTGTGTTTCTGTTCTAGTGTTTTCGTTCTTTTGTGTATTTGATCTCTGTATGGCGTTAGGATAATGTCCATTACCACCTACTGCATTGGAAATAAAAATATATATATAAGTGTGTATAGGTTATGGCTACCTTTTAACTGCCTATATTGGACAATGTGCAACGATTTGGTTTATAAAGCAGAAGCCATTTTGCTAATTTTGGGTAAATTTAATGAATTTTAGACCATAAATTTTGTCATGCATAATTCAGAGCAGTCAAACCAATTTTATGGCCAAAGTTGGCTGATATTATGTATCTTGCATATAAATAAACCAAAATTCCGAACAAGTCTAACTAATGTCTATCATTATGATGGTTAATTTAAATAGTTCATAAGGTGTGGTTAATCAACATACCAATTCTTAACAACTTAACATAAAAGCATGGTTACTTCTTTACATTCTCATCTAGTATTGGTGTCCAATTGTACAGAGCGTTTTGTTTCAATAATTAGTTCTTGAAAATGTCTTTGAAAATTTTCTACTAAATACCATTACATTTTAACAGTGTTAAGTGTTCATTAAATCTTAAGTAAATAACTTTTAAAAAATTATCTGACCCCAAAGGTTGGCTGCGATTTTATTGTACAGAGGCCATACTGAGCCATTCTGCACCAGACACATCTCTTCTGTGTCCATAAAACTTTCATTGTGTGTACACAATAAAAGTTTTACTGACATAGAATAGAGAAACACACCCAAGGAGGAATATACCCGACAGGGATTGAACCTGCAACACCTATAACTCGCAGGTTGATAGTGCAGTGTTCACTCCAACTGAGCCACAACGGCTCCTAAAGGTAAATTTTTAATTATTCCCAAAGCCAGAAATATACAGCCATAACACATTTGCAACATATTAAAAAAAATAAACAGTAATTTGACTTATGAAGTGTTGTTTAATTAAGAGGGTTGACCACCATTAGACCCTTTTATTTTAATTTCTGATGTAAATACATGCTTTCATCCAAATATGTGGAGCTAACATGGAAAAAGTGTCTATTAAAAGCTGCTTTTATTTACATTTTTTATGTATTATCAAAATTAAATGCCAAAATATTTTCAACAAAGGCAATTTTTAATGCAATGTACAACAGATGGATTTTTTCATTGAACTTGAGAAATCCTGCAAGATAGAGATTAATGTTTTTAAAAATCTAAATTGAATTCTTTAAATATTACCAGGATGTAAAGTGTAAAGAATGTACATTTTTAAACATAAATCAAGATTTGTATCCTAACTCAGTATAAAGGAAGGAATAAATTAGTTTATAGTTATGATTAATTTGTCTAGGCTGTTTCAAACATGTAAACAAAATTTAATGCTAATAATTAATTAATTTAATGTAATAATTAACAAAACTTTTTAAAAGTATATTTTTCGTAACATGACAATACAAAAAAAAAGATAAATAATTTAAAGTGACATTTTAACTTTGCATAACTATTTAAAGACACTCGTTTCAACTGCAATACCTCAACTTTGGACAAAACAAAATTGAAAAGGCTTTAAGAGCCTAAAAGAGGGCACTTTCACGACCTAAAAAAAATGTGTTATTCAACTGAAAATTGGTTTATAGAGCAGATAGCCTCCTCAAAAATAATCCAAATGTAGCTCACCCTCTAGTTGGTTTACAAGCTTTTTCTTCTCGGGGTCTTCAGCTTCGTTATCACTATTGTTGTCACGACTCTTCCTTCAAAAATGAAACATTCTTTTAAAATCAGATGACAAGAATTTCAAATACATTTGCTCAGATGTAACAAGTATAGTAACGTCCAGAACACTGACAAAGCGGAAACAGAATATAATATACTCTCATTTTAGGTAGGTATTTAATTAATGATGCAATGAAACAACACAACGGGGTGTTGGCGATAGTCTGGGATCAATCCCCAAAGGAAAGAACCTAGGACAATGGCCAAATGACAAGAACAAAACCTGAGCTGGTACCCCACTCTCCAAACTTCCACACTATGTCAATGTGAGGACACAAGAGATTTAACATGCACCAGCCACCGTGAAAACGAAGGTCTTTGGCTGGACTGAGTTTTGAACTTGAAACTGCCTGGTTGCTAATCTGATCCTCTTCCAGCTAGGCTATATGACCCTGTTATCATTTTTCATACCTGCTCTGCAAACAGCTACATTTTATACAGATAAGTCATGGGTAAAAAATTTTTAAACCTCTAGTTTGAATTTAAATAATTCAAAATAGATCTTAGCAATCTGAATGTACTTCCCCTTCAAGCATGCCTGTTTGACAGCTCAGTTATACATTTAGAGTAGAAAAAAAGATTAGAAAATTTGTTAAATTGGTAATAACAATCCTCCAGAACAACTAATAAAAATTAAAACTTGGAAAAGATCGTCAATGGACGGTACATCATAAGAAACACTGATTTTTAACTATCTTGTCTTAGAATAGTATTGCCACAACACACTTTTTAACTAAGCATTTCCAAGGTTAAGGGAAGCACTAGCATCATTCAAAGTAAAAATTGATAAATGTTTCTCTGATGTTTACCAAATGAAATAGATAATGCTTCTCTCATATTTAACTCTGGGGCACATCTTAAAGTGTGTACTGGCTTCACGAATCCAAGGTACTCTAGTGATCTTTTCTTCTCCCATGGGGTTTTCTTGCCTTTAGTAAACATGGCTGTTGCACTCCCAGGATACACACAAGTGATCTTTATCTGCTTTTATTCCACTATTCTGTTCACAATCCCTTATTTCCCTTTTCACAACATTGCTTGCTTGTCATTGTCTTGTGCAGCTAGGCTAAATATGGCCCTTGCGCCAGATAACCCTATGAAAGCCTACCTGATACTTCTGGAATAGATCTTGGAGATTGGACCATTTTGAAATCAAACTGGTGAGAAAATTCCCAATATGGTGATTCTCAACAGTGAGTGATGGCAGATATGTTTGTTTCCTTATTTTTACAGAACACTTACAGTGGGTATCTTTACCAAGTTGTTTTGAACGTTTTTCATTTTTTACTAGTTAAACTTACTCTCCACTATCTGTGTCTTTTATTGGTTTCTTCTTCTGTTTGTCATTCTGATATTTCTTGATTTTCTCCATTCTCTCAAGGTATTGACTGCATTTGGATCGAATGCTTGCCTTGGCATTTTCACTCTGAGTATCATCTAAAAAAGGAAAAGTGTTATCCATTTAAGCATGTTCTTTTCTTTTTTATAAGAACACTGAAAGAGCAAATTCAGAGCAGTAGCCTTAAGTCTTATGTTTACTGAGAATCCTTTTCAATTGAGATTAAGAGAATGCATTTTTCAGATTAGAGCTTCTTATACTAAGGTCCAACCTCAATAAAGTGAACTCCTTAATATGAATTACTTGTAATATAAACTAAATTCCAATCCCCATCAAACTGCATATTCAAATAATATTAACTCATTCACTTCAGAAGAATTTGTGTTACACTAATCTCTGGTTAATATGAACACATTTTCAAAACTTAAGGGCAAACGGATTCCTTTCAATTGTATTATCAGGAACATTAAGTGAAAAAATAAATAAGCTGTCAAAAGAAGCTTTTGCTGGCGAAAAAATAGTTCACTGCTTTTTGTTAGCCAGAGAAAATTCATCTGCTAAAATAACATTGACAACAAAGGTTTTCTTAAAGAATGCACAAGAAAAAAAACACAAAAATAAATAAAAGAACTATTTTAAAAAATAATCGTGCAATCAGGAAATATCAGTGTAATTAGGAATTATCTATGAATCAAGAATTATCCATATAATCTTCATGAGGAAAAATACCATTCATGTGTGAACCAAGAATTGTGTGTGTACAGTAAGTATGTAAATATATACATTAATATTTTATTTTATTGTTAAACTAATGCTTTTTTCTGAATTCGGATGATACGAACTACAGTTAATACAAACGTTTTACGGTTTCGTGAAATTCATACAGAGGTTTGATAGTATGTCAATATTAAAATTGCAATCTTCATCAAAATGGATGTATTCCTAAGAGAATGAACTGCACACATTTAAACTTTTTACATTCAAGGTAAATCTTAAAAGTGTTTAAAAATATCAGCCCAAGCAATCCACACTCATCATGAAACTATTTTTATTGCATTTAAGTATGATAAACTAGTAGTCATTTTTTTTTTTTTGTGAGAAAACTATCTCACTAACAATTGAACCTTTTCCTTTTTCGATATGAGTAACTTACTTTCCTAAGAACCAAGCAGCTCAATTTCAGAAAACTTGGGAGGTTAGTATACCATTTCCACAATAGGTTTAGTTACACAATTACACAAGTTTAATAATGGACAAACTGTGGTTGAAATCTTAACAGAAAACTAGAACTGTATAAATTACTGAATTTTTCTAACACATTTTTTCAGGTCATTCGAACTACCAGTCTTTGCTTTTCATAATCTACACCACAATTACCTGTCTGGGGTTTTACAGGAAAAAAGCTGATATTCCCAATAAATGTTGAAAATATCACTAGGGCTAGAATTTGTAAATACATTTGTGGCAACATCGGAATATTGTTCAATATTGTTCCCTTCGAATACTTTTGTTTATGTCTGTTTCTTGTATTTTACAAGAATTTTACACAGTGCAATGTTTTTCAGATTTTTTGTTATTTTTGGATTGGCAATTTGTGTATTTTGGTGCATTTGAACTTGTTTTTCTGATCAGGTCTTGTGTTGGTAAGTAAAATAAAGAACTTAAGTGGAAAGTAAACAGTTGATGGATTCAACTATAATTTTATGGTTATTTTTGTTTTATTTTATACACCACTTTGTACTTGTACTGTGGTCATTCCTTAACAAACTTATTTAGGAAAAAAAAATAAGTCTTTCATATGTGAATAAGATTCAGATTAATATTAAAGTTATATATATAAATTGAAAACAAATTTCACTTTTAGTTAGTGTTTCTCTTTTGCTTAAAATGGTTTGCCAAAGTGGACAGTCTCTTAAATCCTTGAAAGTAACTTACATATGACAATTTGTAAGTTGCATTCAAGAGGCATCTTTTCAATTGCTGAAGAAAGGAATAAACATATGTCCATCCATGAAAACAAAGATACATAGACGTATCTTTGTTTTTATTACTTTATCTAGATTACAGAGCAACTAAATATAAACACACAACAAAAGTAATATACAATGTAAACTTTGTTAATAAAAATACTCATTTTCCTTTACACATTTTATAACTAACAAAGAAAACTGTTATATACAGTATAGCTTACAATATTGCTTTTTTCTGACAACCAAAGGAAATAAAACTAAAATAAGTTTGTATGAAATAAAAATAAATAATGCTTATGAACATTATTTCATTGCAACTTAATGACAACAAGTGATTAAATAAAAAGACAGTAAAAAACTATAATTTCAATTAATTTAGAAAGAATACACTGGCAAAATAGATAAGGGCTAAAGAAACAGACTAACATTTAACAGTGTGAAGGAAATACTGCACTGCCTGATCATATAATCTGTATGCTTCAGAATAATTCTTTTTCTTGTCTTCCACTGTGGCATTAGTTGCCATATCAATCGCCTTCTAAAAGAGATAAAAGTTTGTATATTAATAAAATAGACTAAAAGGAACAAACATTTCATTATCAGCTTTCAAATAAAAGATGAAATTTTAATGCTGAAACTTCCCTAATTCATTGATACCTATTGCATTTGAAATAAAATTCCAGGTTTTCCAAAATTCCATCTTAGGTTCTGTATGTACAGTTTAGTTTTGATCAAAATTTGAAACTGAATTTTTAGGTACATTTCTTTTTGCTATCCAGAATTTCGTTAAAAGAAATGTAAAATGCATTTTGCAAGTAAAATGTCCCCAAAATATATTAATAACATTGAATCATTATGACTAGTTTTTTTAAATAATTACTCTCAGAGAGTTAAAATATCAAATAAGTTATCACCATAATCCAGATTTCATTGACAGGTTATCTTTTAGTTGGCAGTGAATGGCCCTTAGATAGAAATTCCAATAGTAACATCTTGATGAAATAGTAACCTTTTGACTAGGTCAATCTTGAGAATTTTAGACTGCTTTTTGTTGAAATTTGAAGTTTACTTTTCAAGTCTTGAGAATGTGTTTTTTTTTGGGGGGGGGTAAAAATAGTTTGTTGAAACCTTCCTAAAATATCCCATTTTCCATTTGTGATTTTGGTTTTAACAAATAATTCATTCACCTGATTTTAGTGCCAACTAAATCCGTAGTCTGCCTCTTCATGCAAAAAACAAAAACAAAAAACACATTTTTCTATACACTATACACTATAAAGAATGAGTGCAAGAAGTTTTCTCCAGTTTTCGTCAGAAAAAATGGAAGATAATTTTGTTTTGGGATCACATTAATTAAATGCTAAAATTTAAACAATTTTTATGGTTATATTAAGTCATGTTTGATTTTTAGGTACAAAAATCCAGACCCTCATAATCACCTTTGCTACAGTAAAAAATCCTGTTTTATTTTCCTATTAGAAGCACACAGTGTTGTTGTTGTGCGGGCCATATATGGCCCAATTGGGGGTGCCATTGCCACGGAGGGTTGGACTTCTTCATACATGACACATCCGTTTTACAGGAAGGTCCCTTTCACACATCCATTCACTCACACATATCGTAATTTAGAACCCAATCAGAGGCCGATAACCCCCTTATCAGGTACCCCCAGAGGTATCGATTCGGTATGGGAACATGGGAGAAGCACACAGTATATCAAGGAATTAACCTTTTCTTTCTAGATGTATATTCCGCCAAGCTATTCATTGCAAAAAATGAATGCTTATATTTACCAAAAGTTTTAGTCTTGGTTTTTTATAACCAGATTTCAAAGTGAAATAACATGGATAGTAAAATTCAAAGGAAGCAAGATAGTATTCATTTACACTTGTGTCTTAACTACATTGGCATTGGGCACATATATGAGCTTTTGAGTTGTTTTTTACATTTAATTATAAGCAATAATTTTAATCAAGCATAAAACAAGATTAAATATAAATCTCTAATATAAAAAAAGGAAGTGTTTGTCTGTTTCCCGGCCGCAAAATCCTGACGATCTATGGCACTTACAGTAATGAGATTTGGCACACAGGTAGTCCAAATGTTATGCAATTTTTGAGTCACTCACTGCAAAATTTTAAAATTCAATCTAGAAGATTTTAAAATGAATTTAATAATTTTATTCTCCATCGCTTTTTCAAACGCGGAGAACTTTTTCTTCCCATGTGACCTTGCAGTCAAGGTTTGGAATCGTGCCAAATTTTTTTCATCTGCAGAGAAAATTATAATTTTTATTAAATCTTTTTTTCTATCTCCTAGACCAGTGCTCCCCAACCTTTTTATCGCCGTGGACCGGATCAACCTTTGATCATTTTAACGCGGTCCACTGAGGGGGGGGGGGCATTGATTGTTCATATTTTCGATTGTTTTGATTTAATAATTTTATTTTAATTGTATCTAAACATGCCTTGAAAATAAAATACAATTACACCAAAAAATGAATATAGATTAACATTTTAACTCACTAGAACGATAAATCAATGAGAACCCTGAGCTTGTTTCTTTGCAACGAAATGGTTTCATATGGAGGTAATAGGAGACAATGACACCCGAAGTGTGTTGCTTATGTTCAGTTTATTCCGTTGTTTTGTTTTGGTTGCTGTCACTGCAGAAAACCCTGCTTCACACAGATAGGTTGTCGGGAATGGCAATAGGGATTTAAGTTCTGTGGTGGAAATCTCAGGGTATTCCGCCATGACTTTAATCCAGAAGTTGTTGTCTTGAACGTAATTTTTAAGGCCGCCTTCATTTGTAATCTCCAGCAGTTGATCTTCTTCTTGTACACACATGCTAGATTCGCCTGATTTGTTGACAAATGGGTCGCGGATCCATTCCTAACTAGTTTGTGGGTCTTTTGTGGTTGGGAAGTAGCGCTTGAACTCTTTTAAAAGCAAAGACAGGTGATCGTGCACCAACTGGGAGAAGGAATGTTCAGGCTCAGTATTGCTTAAAATCCCCACTAATGTCTGAAACATATCCAAAATGTCTCTGTTTACACACCGTCCCCACAACTTTAGTTTTGCTTTAAATGCAGCTACTTTGTCTGCCAACTTGAAAACATTTGTCAAAATTGGAAAATAGAGACATACAGAATTCAGAATTGAAGCTCTAGTAACAGAACAAATTTCAAGTTCTAATTTACCGCCTCCCAATTTGAGTGGACATTTCATAGATAAGAACCGCACAAACACGAGAGAAATACACCACAGTAAATAAAATGGAAATAATTTAATGGTCCTTGGGCGGCCCGGTACCATTTGATTCACGGACCAGTACCGGTCCGCGGCCCGAAGGTTGGGGACCACTGTCCTAGACCGTTAAAGATAGAGTAAAAATTTCAATGGATTTGAAATCTGTGGAAAATTTCAGATTAGATTGATACTTAAAAATATGATTTTCTTTAAAAAAATAATTTTTTAATTGAATATATCTTCAACGGATTTGAAATCTGCAGAAAATTTTGCACCAGATTAATACCTTACATCACGGCGTTGCCCATGTCCATAAAGCAACACCAGAGGCTAATTCTAAATAATACACAACACAAATTATGTGATTCATAAGGTTCAATACATAAAAAGAATAGCTAGGTATTCTACACCTGGTAAACATATTATTTAATACATTAACCTGTAATAAGAAATATATGTACTTTTCTGAATAATATATTTTACTTCAGAAAGATAATTTTTTTTGGATAATGCATGATGGCAAGTATAGTACAGTGAAATATCTTGCCTTGTGTGAAATGTCTTCACGTTTCATAGACATTTTAACCATGTCTTTAATTAGAGATCCCCTATCAGCTATAATCTTCTACACAAATCAAACTGGGTTACCACATTGGATTTTAACACTACAAACATGCATCCGAGGATTCTAATTCAGTTGACTGAACTGAAGTCTAGAATGCTAGTTCACCAAGCCAGCAACACTGAGTACAAAGCTAGCTATTTAATTAAAAACTGCAATAATTCACCTTCATTGTTCTCGAATCAACAAGCCAAAATTATTAAAACTTTTGTTCATGACTACTTTCAAAATGTGAATGAATACGGTTAATATGTAGTCTGTATATTTGATTATTCAAATAAAGTAAGTGATTTATGACATGAAACATATTAAATTTAAAAGAATAACCAACAAACTTAACAGAAACAAAAGGTTTTCATTTTTCTACACCCCTTGTACAGGCATCAATTCTAATATTTACCTGCAGTGTAGTCATTTTAGTAGTTTCTTGGCAGCGATAGTCAGTTGAGAAATTAAATATGCATCATCTCGAAGAAAGGGTGTCATGCATTGGAAAACAGTAGTAAAAAGTATTTATTCTCACAGACTTAATCTTAACTTAATGGTTGACAAGAGAAGTGCAATTTTTACGATAAAACAATGATAAAATAAGTTTCGATTTTTAGTGTTTTCAGTTCATTACAATAGTTTAGAAGTATCCAAAATAATTTTTTGTAAACACGCTGAATAGCATTAATGTCAAATGTTATTCAATTTGAATTTCGAATTAGTAAATATAAATTTTGAAACCGATTGTATGAAAATAAAATATCTAATCCAATGTATATTTTATTCGAAAAAAGTAACTGCAACCGAAAAATGTTTGGTTGATTTCAATAAAAACCAATTTTTGATCACGACTTTATCTAATCTATTGCCCACAAAGGAAATTGCACAAGAGGTCTACAATCACAGACATATGATCGCTGATTTGTTTATTGACAAAATTAAGCAGTCACGGTTGCAGTGATAAAATTGTATAAAACGTATGTAGCATTTGTGAATGCTGAGTATAATCTTTCTTTTCTTAAAGCTCTATATCAAAACCTGGCAACACAAAAATAAAAAAGAGAATAAATTCTTAAAAACGAAAGAATATTGTTTTGCTTAATTGTCTGATACCAAAAGATATAAAATTAGCGATGTTTCCCAATGTAAATGTGCTGGAAATATAAACTTTTCAAAAAATTAGCTTCAACCAATCAATCAGCACCTATAAAATAATCCTCGCACTATACAGACTGATCATCTAGATGTCGTCTATATATGAGAAATAATACATGCTTTAATAGGGTGTTGTAATTACACTAGCAATCCTTCTGGGCATACTTTCAACAAGGTTTTAATATATACATCATCTATGGGTACTTGTGTTCATTCCTGCTGCAAGAATGTCGGCAGCTCAACTGGAGATTTCGGACGTGGTTCCCTGGTCCGTAAACGTCGCTCTAACTCGTCCCACAAATGTTCTATGCGGTTTAGGTCGGGACTCTGAGCAGACCAGGGAAGACGTTGTACGTCCATATCTTGATACCACTGCTTGACAGAGGCTGCAACATGGCATGGAGCGTCACCCAGAAAGTAACATTCGTCCATTCCATAAAATTGCCTGAGCGTAGGAAGAATCTGAGTGTCCAAAATGTCCATATATGCGTCGAAGTTCAATTTACCAGAAACATTATGCAAATGTCCCAGGCCATACCACGAAATCTCAGTCGAAAATACAGTCGGATGATACGCAAATCCGCTGGCATCCGGTCCATTATTGTAGGATAGTGTATGTATAAAGGTAAGTCATGTATAAAGGTAAGGTATAATTTTAATTAACATCGTACTAGAGCAACAAAACTGGCTATTGATGACGGTGAAGGATCAATCCCCTAAGGGAAAGATCCAAGGAAAACACCACGTAATTTTGAACAACGGTCAGATGACAACGTATTCAAAGGAGTCTTATGAACGTTAAATCTATCAGGGCCTCAAAATTTCTGATGTTGGTATGGTGATGAAGTTTGGTGAGTGGAGTGCCACCTCAGGTGTGATCTCGTAATCTGATCTTCGTTCAAAATTAAATAGGAATTACTTGGTATTTTTTTAGCTCGTGTTGCTTTGTCATCTGACCGTGGTTCAAACTTACGAGGTGTTGTTCTCGAATATTTCCCTTAAGGACTGATCCCAGACCGTCAATAGCCCGTTGTGCTGCTCTAGTGTGACGTTAACTAAAATTACCATTACCTTGGTATTTTGACTAACGTCACACTGGAAAATGCACCTGACAATTGGTTGTCTGCAATTCTTCTCCTTCGGGGGTTGATCCTGATCCGTTGTCTTGCTCTATAGTGCGACATTAATTAAGTACCTACCCACAGAGAAGTCATGTTAATTCTCTGTATGCCTACCTACCTACCAACCAAAGACCGTCGTGTTCAAGTGGCTGGTGCACGTTAAATCTATATGTGGAAGTTCGGAGAGTGAGGTGCCAGCTCAGGTGTTGCCTCGTCATCTGACCGTGGTTCAAAATTACGTTTCATCGTATCTTTCCCGTTGGAATTGATCCCGGACCGTCGTCAAGAGCCCGTTGTGTTGTTCCAGTAAGACAATATTTAAAATACCTAATTACTACATTCCTATTTTAAGTATTGTTAAAGCGAAAACGTATATTCATGTTTTTCAAATTTGATGATATTTTTGTTTGAATAATTCTTTGAACGATGTTATTTAGCAGAGATAATCTAACGTTACTTTATTGAAAAAAGAAAGAACCGTAACAAAACAGAGAACATAATTAAAACAAGCGAAAAACAGCACGAGCCACTTAAAAGGTAGAACTAATACAAAAAAAAGTTACAGTTATAACAAAACACGTTAACACTTAGAATAACTAGTTACAACACTTTCCCTTGTTAATTGGGTTTTTGATTGATTAAGTTCATAAGTCCCATTTGTTGACACAAGATCAATAACCGAGGCTTGGTCATAATATCAGCAAGTTGTCTTTCGGTTGATACTTTTTCAACATGCACCTTGCCTTCCATCACTTTTTCACGAATAAAGAAATGCTTGATTTCGATATGTTTGGTCCTTCGATGATATTCCGGATTGTGGGCAAGCTTTACAGCTGCTTGATTGTCTACTTGAAGTGAGGGCACTTCTTTTAGGTTCACTATTCCCTGATACAGTCTTGTAAGTCAAATGACTTCTTTGACTGCCTCAGATGCTGCCACAACTTCAGCCTCTGTGGTTGAAGTGGCTACAATAGATTGTCTCTGACTGTGCCAAGAAATTGCTCCTCCGGCGTATACCATTACTGAACCAGATGTTGATCTTCCTGTATTAGAACATCCACCGAAATCTGCATCACTGTAGCATTCCAGCACTCTACTTGTACCAGTTACATGGTAAGTGATTGCCAGATTAGTTGTACCTGCTATGTAGCGGAACACTCTCTTTACTCTCACAATATCCTCTGTAGATGGATTTTCTAGTGACCTGGATAGAAACCCAACACTGTAAGCTATATCTGGCCTTGTTCCTACCATCAGATACATTAAGGCACCAACCGCCTGACGATATGGGAAATCCGGTCTTTTGGTGTCCTCGGGTTTCTGGAACTTTGATTCCTTTAGCATGGGAGTTAGTGCAGGTTTGCACCCTTCAAATCCAAACCGCTGGAGGATTTTTCTGGCATATCCTTTCTGATTAATTTCAATCGAGCCATCTTTGTGACGTTCAATTTCAAGGCCCAGAAAGCAGGAAACTTTTCCAATGCACATCTTAAATCTAGCTTTTAATTCTTTAAGGAATGCATCCATGTCCTCTTGGTTAGTTGCAGCAACCAGTCCATCGTCAACATATAACACTATGAGTACTTTATTACCGTTCTCTTCTCTAATATATAGACACGGGTCAGCATCACTTGCTTTAAAACCAAGTGTCAGCAAAAACTGGCCAAAACACTTGTTCCAGCAACGTGGAGCCTGTTTCAGACCATACAAGCTGCGCTTGAGCCTGCAAACGCCTTCTGTTCCATCCTTATAGCCTTCTGGCTGTTGCATGTAGATGGTTTCACCAAGTTCTCCATACAGAAAGGCTGTTGATACGTCAAACTGCGACAAATACATTTTCTCCTCAGCAGCAATGCTCAATATTGCACGTATTGTTCCCAACTTAGCTACTGGACTGTAAGTTTCACTGTAATCAATGCCTTGGCGTTGACTGTAACCTTTCACGACAAGCCTAGCTTTGTATTTGTTGATGCTGCCATCTGGATTTGTCTTGATTTTGTAGACCCATCTGCATGGTATAACCTTGCTTCCTGTTGGTAGATCAGTCAGCTCCCATGTTTGGTTTTCTTTATGAGAAGTCAGTTCACACTTTCTTTGCCATTAACTGCCTCTTCAAATGTTCCAGGACTGTCAGTCTCATAAACAAATGATTCGGCTTCCATAATGTAGTCCTCAAAACGCGCAGGCTGGTGTAATAGAGAACGGTTTCGCAACTGTCTATCACCTGAAGTTTTGAGCTCCTCACCGTTGTCTTCTTCGACATCACTTGTTCTTCCTGGCTCATTTTCTTCTGATTCATCTTCAGAATCGGTTTGAGATTTTTGTTTTCCAATCAATTTCTCCTCATCGGACTTTCCCTCATCAGGAAGTCCTTTTATCATCAGTTTAATGTGGTCATATTTGCTAGATTTCTCTTGAAAAATTACATCTCTTGAGAAAATCACTCGGTTCTCTTCTTTCAACCAAATCCTGTAACGCTCATCACCGTCATATCCAACAAGATAGCCCTTGACAGCTTTCTTGTCCATTTCCCTCCTCTTCTGAACAGGAACATGAACATAGCAAGTGGAACTCATCACTCGCAAATGTTTCAGGCGAGGTTTCTTTTTCATCCACAATTCATATGGGCTAGCACCTTCCACTGATGATTTGCCTGTTCTGTTCAAAATATATACAGCAGAGGTAACGAGTTCAGCCCACATTGCAGCAGGATAATTGGCATCAGTATTTGAATGTTCTTGCCATTTCTACAATGGTGCACATCTCACGTTCACTGGCGCCCATTTTGCTCTGGCGTGTAAGGTGCAGTTAGTCTTTGCGTGATTCCTTCTTGGCATAAAACGGCAGAAACTTCTTTGTTGTCAAATGCAAAAGTTGCAAAATATACACTAAAGCTAATTTAATTAATGTAAATTGAAGTTTCGCTTATCACACAAGTAAAATGTAGACACATGTGAAAAAGTTTAATCATAAAATGTTTTGTTCATTTAGCAGTGTTTTGATTGGAATAGAAAGTTGAGAAGTTTAATAAAATCCCCTTCCGAAATAATTTTCTGAATATATGTCTGTTTTTTCCATTTCGAACCAAATAAACTCAAATCCTGACAAATTTAGTACCACTGAACAAAATTCTCTAGCAGAAACAGACATTTAAGTTTCAAAAACAGCACCTTCCAAGTAACTTTCGAAAAACAGTTATTAAAAGCCAGCACTTCAAAATACAGCATTCATAGTTATTAATTATCCTTCCTCGATTGCACAGTTCTAAAAACAAATTTAATAAAAATTACCAAGTTTTTATTTATGTATTTTGGGTTTAATATGTCTTAAGATCTATTTTGGTGATTTAGTAACGTAGTTTTTGTTGCACATTTATCTGTATTTTATTTCTATCTATTATTTTTAGTGACTTGGCAGGTTGCAAACAAAAACACGCCAGGTCAGTCATGTTTATGCACATTTCATCCTTTTTCGATGGGATGAGTATGAATTAATGCAAGGGATTCAAGTGTCTAAATAATACACAAAAAACATATAACAGAATACTTGATAGTTAATTATTATTGTATTGGTGCAACACAATAGGCTATTGGCAAAGGTTCATGATTAATCCAGAAAGAAAATCTCAGGACACCCCGTAATTTTGAAACATGGTCAGATGAGGTCAACACCTGAGCTGGTATCCTCAGGTGCAGAATTATATTCAGTGTTCTGCAACACAACTCCAATTGTTCTGCAGGTATTTTGTCAGAATTTCGAAAACTGCAGTCAAATCGAAAAAA
Organism: Metellina segmentata; assembly: GCA_947359465.1. NCBI lineage: Eukaryota > Metazoa > Arthropoda > Arachnida > Araneae > Tetragnathidae > Metellina > Metellina segmentata. The sequence continues at coordinate 124,129,844 of OX375875.1, forward strand.
GACGTAAAACACAATTATCGGTTAAATATGTATTACCATATTTACAATAAAACATCAAAATGAATTAACTTACTTTATTTAAAACCAAAGCATACTTTCAGAATTTGCAATTCTGTCAATCACTTTTGAAGTTAAATATTTTGTCATTGGACATAGAAGATGCGTTATTTATAAAGTGTTTGTGGTCATTTTGTGGCGGTGTAGGGTGATAAAATTAAGGTAAAATTGTTCTGCAACGTATGTCGCAGTTTTAAGCACCTTCTGCTCCCGGGTTGGTGTTTGAGGTCACAACAGATTGAATGTGCATCAAACCTCGCATACACAACAGTCTTTGTTCGGATCCAGATTCGAACTCGCAACCCTCTGTTTGCTGATCCACTACTTTCCAGAACAGACTACTTCCAAAGAGTTCTCGATTAGCATAGAGAAACAATTACAAATATATAGATATATATTTTATTGTTAAAGTACAAGGGATCAGGTAATGAAAAGAAAATATTTATTTAGCACACAGAAAGATGTCAACAAATTGGTAAAATAATAAACAAGTCGCAATTAAACGAGATAAGTGAAAACTTATAGCTGAAATATGGTATTAAGAAATATTTACCTTTGTGGTAAAAAAAAATTAGTACAAGACACATCATTGGCCCCATGCCAAACCTGTATGCTTCACCTAAATGCATTTCCTAGGCAGGTAATGAATGCCTATGCCAAAGATCAAAATTATGATTTATTGCCTAAATTTTATATGCACAATTTCAATACACAATTGCATTTGGTATAATGCAATTGATTCAATTAAAGCTTTGATGTAAAGCATCACATTTTGAAAACAAGCAGATTCAGTGTGGTGTCGACAATATGTTCAACTTAAATTAATAACTTTATTTCTTAAAAAAGGAAAAGCCATTCTCTCTTTTTTAAACCACTGCAACAGGGCAGTAGCCCATAGCTGTCAATCAGAAATCCTTCAGACTGATAAAAAACTGTTATATATTTATAATATCTACACCGAGGATAAAAACAAGAAGCCACTTTATTTGAACGTTCATATAGCCTTGCTATGAAGAATATATATATTTCCAGTGACAATTATAGAAGTAAACTAAGTGCTCGACATTTCATGGACGTCATCATGCTTCAGAATGTACAATAGTGAAAGGAATCATCCTTACAAAGGCCTGAAAAAGAAATGGGATCGTTACAATTATTTTAAGAAATACACATGAAATAATTCAGGTCCTCAGGTCAGTCAAACTGCCAAGAGGCTAATTTTAAATACAATAAAACTTGCATAAGCGCAAAATTTTTTATTGCCTACTGTAAATTTATAACTCAATCTCTACTAATATATAAGGAAATGTTTGTGTGTATGTAGACTGTCCTGACAAATCTATGGTACTTACAATAATGAGACTTGGCACACAGGTAGTCCAAAATTTTTGCAATTTTTCGACCATGCCCAAATTTTAAAATTGGAGGCCGATAACCCCTTGATCAGGTACCCCCAGAGGTATTGATTTGGTATGGGAACATGGGGGACTTTGTGACCACGACCTATTTAACGTGCCCCAGCCACCATTAGCGAACACGACGGTCTTAAGCCAGGTCTAAGCGCCGATCTCGCAACCATCAGAATTGCAGGCTCCGCCGAGGACAGAACCCAGAACCCTTCTGATGCGAGCCCGACGCTCTACTGACTGAGCTACCGCTGCTCACACTAGTTAGATACCTTATACGTTTAATTTCTTTAAATAAAAATGCTTCAATGAAATATTTATATTTTTGCAAGAGATAGTGACGTCATGCCGATTGGATCTCTTTGCAATTCAAATATGGCTGCATTTGACAATGATGTTTGTGGCGTTGGTTTTCGAACACAGATAACGCCGTGATGGCTGTTATCCAATAGGCTACGAATTCCCATTTGGTTTGCAAACATAGCAATCACTAGGGGTTAGCGAGCAGTGGTCACACTAGACCCCACGAAAGGAACTGTCACAGACAATGCAGTGGCTAGTACTTCAATAAATATGATGTAAAAAAATCACGCCCTATTTTTAAGTTTGATAATTTTAATACTTTCTTATTCCACCAAACGATTTTCATACACAAGCTAGCTTTAAGTTTTTTCCAAAAAATGGCAGCAGAAAGTATTTTTTTTCAAGAATACAAGTATGCCCATATACATACATCTGATGCCCCAAACCCCTTTTTGCATTGCTTCTTCAGGGTCACGACCTGCATCTCCAGCAACAGTGCTTTTGAAATCCAGATACACTCTAAGGGCACTGTGTGTGTGTACTATGGAAGCTATTCTTCTTGAACTGTTACAAAATTAGAAACGTTGAAGCACAAAGGGATCGAAAGCAAGTTTATCCGGACACTAATGCACACAAATCAATTTAAATTTCGAATACTTGTTTAGCAGAGGACTTAAAAGTGTATCTTTAATACTTCTTATTTAAATATACTTTTGGTTTTGTGTTAATAGGTAAACACATTTTAAGGGTTATATGGGTAAAAAATATTGGGTAATATGGGATAATTCCTTAAAAATAAAACTGTACTAAATATTAATTAAATCCACATTAGAGAAAATAATGTAAGTCGGTCAGTTCGTTTTGTAGTTTTATTGTGCAAAAGGGCCATATTTGGCCATGCTGTGCAAGACACAAGACATAATATCAAGAAATAGATATGCATACAATGAAAGTTTTACTGACGCAAAAGAGAGAAATACCACTATGGGAGAAACGCACCTGACAGGAATCGAACCAACCCCCCCTACAACTTGCAGGAGCAGCAGTGGGCATACCCACTGAGCCACGATGTCAGTCAGAGAACTGTGTGTAAGTATTTTTCTCAAAACACTTTTCTTGCCCTAGGATCTTCTACTCATAAGCAAATAGAGTCAACAATAGAGATGCGACATCGACAGGAAAACATCGATGTTCAAAATTAAAGCATCAATGTTGATAAAACATCGTTCCAAAAACATCGATGTTTTTAAAATTCAGTGAATTCAAACTTTTTCCCCCATTTCTTAAAACTGGTTTAGCACCTAGTGATGCGACATCGACAGCAAAACATCAATGTTCAAAATTGAAACATCGATGTTGATAATGCATCGCCCCTAAACTTTCAATGTTCTTAAAATTCAGTGCATTTAAACATTTTACTCCATTTCTTAAAACTGGTTTAGCAACTAGTGATGTGACATCGGCTCCAATACATCGAGGTTTTTTATAAAATATCAAAACATCGGCGTCGTATCCCTACTTTTCAGACCCTTCACCTTTGGTCACTTTAGTCTAAAAGTATGTTCAATTTGCTGATTATAAAAAATATGCTACTTGGTTACTTAAAATTTTTTTATAATAGTACTTTTTTCATTTAAAAATAAAACATCGACAACGTAAAAACATCGATGTTACAAAAGCATCGACCATAATACATCAATGTTTTTTTTAAAAACATTGATGCTTTGAAAACATCGACATCGATGTCGCATCCCTAGTCAACAAGTCCATATTTGCATGTTGGTAAAAAGAACTTGGCCATGGCATTCATTTTGAAAAATTCATCAGTGCTATAAAATTTTGTTTTTAATTATGTCAACTAAATGAGGACAAAACGCTTAAGTTCTCATTGACCTGTTAACAATATTGAAAAGTGTTCCAAGACCAAATAGATTTTGGGATTATTAACCTCAACATAGGAGCAAGGCTTTCAGAGCAGGAAGCTTAACTTACCCCTCAGTTTATCCCTCTTGACCAAAGTCATCCATGAACTTCTTCAGTTTAGTGAGGTCAGCATCATTTACAGTAGGTTTGGCATTGGCCAGGGATCTCAGCATATCACTCTGAAAGAAGTAAACAAAACTTCGATTCCCAACTCAAGGCAAGCACTGAAGAGTAATCTAACTATGAATCTGTATAAAAAAGTGTTTGGAGCGAAAGGGAGTGTTTGTCTATGTCTGAGGTGTCCAGACGAATCTATAGCACTTACTGAAATTTGGCACAAATGAAGTCCTAAATTTTATGCAAAGTCCAAATTTAAAAATTTAACCTAGAACATTTATTAATTAATTTATTGCCATTCATTTATTATTTGTTTTCCTTAGAATAGCAACAGTTTAAAGAGATCACATACTCTAAATTTATATTTTCCTTTCCTGAGCACAAACAACTCCACTGAAGCAAAACAAAACAAACAAAAAATTTTGACTGGCATTTTTCTTTTTTATTCTTAGACCAAGTTTCTATCTTTGTGATCGTTTAAGATAGAGTAAAAATTTCAATGGACTTGAAATCTGTGGAAAATTTTACACCAGATCAATATCTCAGGTATGTATTTTATGTGAATTTGTGACATGGTGGTTGAAGGTAGGACTCATTCTTTAAAAAAATGTTTCTTTTTTTTCTTTTTAATGTTTTTAGTATCAGTAAGGACTCAAAAAGAATTGTCATGGGCAACACCATGCTGCCCTGGTATTTGATATTTTAAATGTTTCCAAAGAAAACAGAAGGTTTATTGAGATCATTGAAGTAGACCAGAAAAGAAGTTATCAAAGAAAAGCCTCCATGTCATTTATACAATTAGTTGATAAGATGAGTTAATATTTTTGTGTTGCCAACAGTAGTTTGGGTTCATTAAAGTTGTAAAATACAACATTAGCAACAAAAACAAAGAAAATAACTCACCATTGTTACAATAGGTTCCAGCAGTTTATCTCCTGGAACATCCACCCAGGACATTTCAATTGCTCCCCGCGTCCCGGGTGAGCAAGGTGTCAGGAGTTCATGGTCTATCACATCGGGATCGGAACGGGATGGCCCGGATACCTGGTAAAGACAACAGTCGTTCAACTGATGTTTGCAATCAACATTATAAAGATGATATCTTGAACCTCTCAAATCCCTTGATATCTCTAAAATCTTATTTCCCCTGCATTTTTAAGCATTTAGACCATGCAACTTTTATGTTTATCTCAAAATAATTCCCCCCAAATCTCTTGCTACCTCAAGTTTCTCGAGTCTCCTGGTACCAGAGTAAAGAAAGGCGGTAAGGCTCAAGATAGCAGATGCTTAATTAAAAGGACAGAATTCCTCATAGATCAGCAATTTCCAAACTGAGAGATGCAAAAAGTTCAACAGAAATGTAACTTTCATAACACAACACATTAAATTTTATAACCAATTTCCAAAGCATTTATTGCCACCTATATCACTCCAACTCTGATATAAACATTTATTTGGAGAAAAAATATTATATTTTGCTGAAATGGATGTTGAATTGTGATTTGTATGATGTAATATATGTATGTAACACACATTAAAAAAAGAATCGCAAGATAACTGCTTCGGGCCTGACTGCCGCCTCTGAGGTACTTTTTCGTGTGCCTGGATTATGAAGTTTCTCAGCCCATTGCATCAGAAAGAATTAATCTATGCAAGTTTAGCTAAATGCATCTTCCCACACAGTGATCCATCAACGAAAGGAACTTAGTGACTTTGAAAGAGGTGTTATAGTTGGTTGTCACAATAGTGGCAGTAGAATTATCACAGCCACGATCAACTGTTGGTGATGTCGTTAAGAAGTGGAAGACTACGGGAGTTGGGACACAAACTGCTCACGTTGGACGTCCCCGTAAACTGACCGAATGGGATCTGCGTGTCCTGAAGCGTGAGGTTCATGAGAAACGTAAGAAACATCAACAGTGAGTTTCAACAGACAGCAGGGTTTACGGTGCACCCCAATACTTTGCGGAAAGAACTGCACGCCTCAATATCCACGGATATGTTGCAGCACGCAAACCAAACATCACCCCATCCAACAAAGCGGGCAGACTCGCTTGGTGTTTGAAACATTGCAACTGGACTGTGGACCACTGGAAAACTGTTTTATGGAGCGATGAGTCACACTACACGCTCTTCCAGTCGGATGGGCGTGCTTGGGTTTGCCGAATGTCAGGTGAACGTCTATTACCCGAGTGTATCGTTCCAACTGTCAAGTTTGATGGTGGTGATGTACTTGTTTGTCGGTGTTTTGGACAGTCAGGTTCTTGATATGCTCCGGCAATTTTATGGAATGGACGAATGTTACTTCCATGACAACAACACTCCATGTCATGTTGCAGCCTCTGTCAAGCAGTGGTATCAAGATATGGATCTAAAACGTCTTCCCTGGCCTGCTCAGAGTCCCAACCTAAACCCCATAGAATATTTGTGGGACGACGAATTAGAGCAATGCTTACGGACCAGGGAGCCACGTTCGCAATCTACAGCTGACCTGGTGAAATTCTTGCAGCAGGAATGGATACAAATACCCTTTAGCTGCGTATAAACACTTGGAACTTTGTTCTGTATTTTTTTAAAGGGGGGAGGCAAAGTAACATTAAGTTCAGAAACCACTGCCTTAGGGTATGTTTTTTCCCTAGTGAGATGTTATCTGCTTCAAAACGATTAATCATCCTGTTTTCTAGGAAATTATGGATTTGGCGTAATATCACCAGCAAAAGTAAACATATAGCCTGGATCACAATGAGTTTTTTTTCTGAACTGCCTAATGATTGGGATCAATAACCGATCCAAGCATGTGGCAGATTAAAAGATTCAGATCCTGGCGAATATCAATACAACTACAGATCGTCAACAGTCGTTCAGCTGATATTAACAGCCAACATCGATGTTGGTGGCTGATATCATACCTCAAATGTCTTCATCATAACGAAGTAAGAAAGCTGTTAACGCATTACCTAATTTGATAGGATCCAAAAAAACTCGGGTCCCAAGCTATTTGCATCGACAGCTGCCAAAAAACATTATACAACTGCAAGGTGACAAAAACAAACACCAGACCTTAATGATAAATTATTTTCAATTAGCTACCTTTTAATTTTTTAAATATCAGTCTGTCCTCAGGATCTCAAAAACTCTTATCTCAAATTTTATAAAATTTCCTGTGAGATTCAAGACATTGAAGGTTAACTGTATACACCCACATAACAACCTGTCTAAATGATAACACTTTACTCAAGTTTAAATATCACTACTGCGCATTAAACAGTTTAGGTGAAGCATACTACTAAAGATAGGATGATCAATTTATCTCTCTATATATTTATGAAACTTTTAATGAAATGTATGCCACGATAAAAGAATCTAACCACCCTCAATACAACAAAAAGTAGGGGAGACCGGGGCTTGTTGGCATTTCATCAAAATACATCAGGGGTAAGTTGGCATGGTTTGAACACATTTATAAACAATATTTAATGAGTAAACTGTACTATTTTTAGAGATGTTTTCTTCATTTATTTGAAGCCAAGGAGTCCTACTATTAGCAGCATTGGTTATATTAGCAGAAAGTACGACTGAAAAAAAATTTATGCCAACTAGGCTTGATCTCCCCATCTCTTACAAAGACAACTAAATTTTTTACAATTTTTTTTGTCAAAATTACTATTTGTAAGCAAAATCACATCTCTTAAAAAGAAATTGAAAAGTATAAATGCAATTTAAACCATCTGATAGCTCCTGCATCAGAGTGAAAATTTGCAGTCTTTAGTAACAAAAACAATTAATGGAATGCTTCTAGTTTGTCTTAGGAAACTAAGTTTTTATTTGTCTAGCATCGCAATTAAAAAAAAATTTCAAACAAAATGATTTTTAGAAGTCTGCCAACAAAATGTTTAATAATAAAGAGCTCATTTCTACTTTGACTAAAAATTTATTCAAGGAAAGTTTTCTGGAAAATTATGGGGAATGTGGCTCAGAAAGAATAGTGTTTTGAGAAAAATTAACTAAAATGCTATTTTTCTAGTGAACATCAAATTAAGCAAAGTAGTTGGAAAATAAAAACGAATAGTTGGAGAACTGACACTAGTTTTGAAACTTCATTAACTTTTCAACACGGCAGAAACTAGATAAGATTGAGGGAAATTATTTCTATGAGAAATAGCATCCACTATTGAGAAAATGAGTTCTAAAAAGTAAACACTGTTTGAAAGAAGACACTTGTGAAATTATCTTGTTTAATGCAGGCAAGAATTTAAATCCAGACCGACTACCCGAGATTTGGTATTGCCAGACCTTTTCAGGATTGCTTATCAGAAATGCAATCTACTTAGAAATTTCAACATGCTCCAATGTTAATATTAAAATAACAGATAGAACTATCAGTTTAAAAACAAATTATGAAAAAAGAGGTATCAATAAATCTGAACAGCATTACATTTATATGATATTATTGATTACTTTGCAAACAGTTTCTAAATAAAAAGCATGATTTGAAGTGTTTTTAGCAAGAAATTTAAACTTTTAAAAATTAATCCCATTTATACAACTCTTTGACTCCATTAACCTTTTCATTACAAAAATTTGGCTAAAAGGGTTTGCAGAATGATTAAAAAATTCTAACTGAGGATTATTTTCGGATTTTAGGGTAAACATCCAAATAAAAAGAAATAATAAGAGCATACAAATACACTATAAAGTCAAGTTCATACATGATCAGACACGAACAAATAACAATAACAGTGTTTCCGCACTTCAAACAAAACAAAAAATCAGGGTATTTTTAAAGCTCATACCCATAAATCATAGTAGTGAGCGAACAACCATGTATTTTACGTGATTACATAGTAGGAAAGTGAATTAATTACAAATTTCAAATCTGGTCAAATTTTTCTGTTAGAAGCAGATATTTGTATTCGTGTTGCACAAAAGGAATGCACTGTGTAGAGCCATTTGTGTTTAGATTGAGATGGTCAGAAAACAATCTTCAGAAGGGGTTGTAACTGCTTTTGTAAAGAAAATTGAGAAATTTCTTGTTTACAATAAAATGTTTTTCATTCACATTGATTTTTTTTATCAAAAGTAGCCATCCAGTCTAAACACAGCTATGTCTCCAAATCTTGCAAACAGTTTGTTGTAAGATCAGCTTCTACCAGAACATGTTTACCAGAAAAGGTTTGTAATTTACTCACTCGCACAAATCTTTTCTTGCACCCATTAAAACCAAAATCAATGATACTAGATCTTGGTTCCTGAATGCAGGTGGAATAAAATATGCACTTTTAGTGAAGTGTTAAGAACAATTACTGCTTTTTAACAAGCTTGAAGGGCCACTAAAATCTGAAATGAAACATTAGGCCTTATTAAAACTTTCTAAGAACAGGGCAAACCAGTGAAACTGCCATTAAAAATTCTTAAAAACAAAAACTTTAAAAAGAGAGAAACACCAACTTTTGCAAAATGAGTTGCCGTTTGCACTTTCCTCACAGGCTGCATCAAAGCATCTCGAACCAAGACAGATATGTCAGCTCCAGAAAAGCTGAAAAAGTGAAACTGCTTAGTTTTTATAAAAGACCTCTCTTGAGTTTGTATGAGCTAAAGTTAACTAGTAAGTTACAAATTGAGATAGAAGTTTAATAAATATGGTAACTAATATAAAACAACATTTATTTTTCAAATTTTTTTTTAAACATTGTGCAGAGTTAGTAGAGAAGCCAAATACCAATGTAGACATCAAAGAAGCTTTCACTTGCAAATTAGATATTTGTTCGAGACATACATAAGATAATTTAAATACTATTCATTCAGTAAAATCACATATATCTATGCATTAAGTCCCAAGCCTGAAAAAATATTGAAAAAACTAAGGTGTTAATTTTTAACTTAGGACATCAAAACTTTCAGTGGTTCTAATGTTGATGGTTATTACTTGACACTCCTTAAAAGTACAAATATGTTTAAGGTAGTGAATTTTAAAACATGAATTTGCATTTATACAAAACTTAAATAGCAATCTTACCCATCTGTTTTCTTTGCAAGGTCTTTGAAATCATTTTCACATAAAGAGTTAGGAGTATTACCAATATTTAATTTGAAAATCGCAGTCCTAGCCATTTCTTCGGGTAAAGGAATATATATCCTTTTTTCAAATCTATTTGAAAAATTATAAAAATGTATTAAAATAGTTGATTCAAAGTAAACAGTCTATAAAAATGGCACATTTTTATGCATTCTAATTGAAAAATATACAAACTTAAAAGCTAAAGAAACAAAGGGTATGGCGGGTAAATGATACGAAGTGGAAAACAAGTACTTCATTTGTTTTCTGAAAACATTACAATAAAATAAATTCTTTACACATGAATTTATATAAAAATAAAACACCTATATGCTTCTTTTGCACTTACACAATCTTCTAATAATATTTGAAATTTAAAGTGCTTTTTTAACTAATAATGGTTAATTTTCTAAAAGATAAGGCATAAAATAAATTATCTGAGCAATTTTACTATGAATAATTAAAAATACACCTACTTCTGTTTTTGCACAAACTTTTTCATTATGAATTCAAAATAAATATCTCGTTTTATTTTTACACAAGTCATTTTGATTTAACATGAGCAGACCAAGCCAATTTTTAAGAAACCCTCTCCTAAATTCTAAGAAATTATTTTCTTACTTACGGCATAATAGTATTATTTCTATATTACAACCACTAATGAGGAATGTGCTGGAAAATTTCACTGTTGATAGTTTCTAACAGAGAATTATATAATAGCCTAACCAAAATATGAACACAATGATTAATAACTGAATTAATTCGCGAAACTGGTGAAACATCAACACCAGAGACTTGTGCTGATTTTGCTCAAGTTCACAGTAAGAAATTTATTAATATAGGTAGAAGACAATGTCCCGAAAACAATTATAGTGATATTTCAGTCATACGCAAATGTATGCGCCATTTATTGTCAGAAAGTGAAAATTAATATGTTCTTGTTATGCATATATTTTTTTGTTCCTGAAGAATTTATTTCATTTCAAATTTACTTTAATACATTCTCATTACATATTATTACATACATATTTTGTTGAAATGAAATTATAAGCTTACAACGAATATTTTCATATGGTTCTTTTTAATTATTTTTACTGATTTTTTAGATCCTGAATCCTAATCTTCTTTTCTTCCACAGATACAATGTCTTTTTTTTTTACACAAATTAGTTTAGGCCTACTAGTGTCGTTTTTCTTTGGCTGTCTTGACATTTAGAAGTAGGTCTACTGGTCATGGACAATATAAATACCTAAAGACTTGTTTGAGTATTACATTAACCCCTTTGGTACATTTGACGACTGAGACTTGTCATGTACTCATTTTGCCTAAGTTACGGATGATGAGTCTAATTCGTCAGTCAAACTAGGACCAAATTAAACATGTACATTCTTGTTCATGGCAAGAGTGATTGTCGTTACGAGACTCTCCTTTAGTCAAATGATTCAATAGTTCTCTACAAAAATACACTTTATTTAATCTGACTCCATACATAAAAATATTTTTACACAGCTTTTTTGGAATGAACGAGGAGATCAGAAGCTGTGTGATCTTACTCATACTGTTGCCATTCTTATCAAACGAAAATATCACAGTAACAAGTGTGCAAACGATATGAAAATATAACAGTAATTAGTGTACAGACGATAATACGAAAATATAACAGTAACTAATGTGCAAATGATAATCCGAACTACTTTTTCAAATAAATCTGCACCCAAGGGGTTAATGAACAATATTTTCCCACACTTGAATGAATGAATACTTTATTGCTCATAACATATTATAAAATTATGCATGAACATTGTCAAAACCTTCAAATAGATGTCAACTTGTTTTTTACTTTACTGATTGGCAGAATCCCTGACTCAACACTCAACAGATTACTTAGTCCATAGACACTTCAGATTATTTGCAAGTGTCCAGTGCCAAACATTTTTTCAAAAGCTGATCAGTACTGGGTGTAGCCGTTAATGCTTGAAATCACGATGAGTGCTAAAAGTTTAAAGCATTCGATGAATTCTGTGATTTCCTTGAGTGTATTTACTTAGTTATAAAAATGTAAGATTGGTTGGGATTGAAATCAATGATTTTTTTAAATAAATCATTTGATTAAAATCATAATTTAAATCAAGTGATTTAAATCCTTGACACCCTGATTATAATGCTAACATTCTTCCATTCTGTAAGCATTTTACAAAGCAGGTACAATTTTCCAAACTGAAACAATAATTTCTAATTAAATACTAACACAGATAAGAATAAATATATATTTCATTTATTTTCTCTGTCGAATGCTACATTTCTTTGAACATAATTTTGGTTTCAAACATTTTGAATGATGTCAAAACGGTAAAAAATTACTTATAATTTCAAAAGCAATGTAAAATGGTGTTTAGTGGTTTTTTGGCAATACTAATCAAATAAAGTAACTGGAAAAACACTGATTTGCAAATCTATCTGATATGTTTTGTAATAATTTCACTATTTGCCACAATGGCATAATGAATCCATAATCATTAAGGAAAAGGTTGACAGCTGCTATTGTGTCCTTAAGATCCATTTTTTTTATAAGAAAAGAATCACCCTTTGCACATAAAATTTACCTTCTTCGAATTGCAGAATCTAGAACCCAAGGGATGTTGGTGGCTCCCAGGACAAGAATTCCATCGTTATCAGAGCTCACTCCTGGAATAGAACTACATTTGAATCTGTAAGTTTTAAAAATTTTACTTTTAAAAGATTATTGCATTTACAGAAAGTACCATTTTCAAAGAAAAATCTTATAAAGTTCTTGGTCACCTGCAAGAAACAGGGCCACCTATCAAAGGAACCTTTACACTTCTTTTTTTCAAGCGGTTCTATACTAAAAGCAGATCCAACTGGCTCTGCTATCTACTTTACAGGAGTCTTTTAACACCTCTTTCACTATACCAGGGTGTCTACCAAATTTTGGAAACTAACTTTGGAACTACCAAACTTCATGACCTTAACTTTTAAATACATACATTTTTCTAAGAATTGTAAACAATAATTATGCACCTGGGCCATTAGGTATGGTTGATAGATCCTTTTAAGGGTCCACCACTTAACGTGGAAAAAATGGAAAAACAAAATTAAGCATCCTGAAGAAACTACACAATGTGAAAATCAAGTGCTTTCAAAAAATGCAGTGGATGGATTAATTCCACATTAATTTGATCAATCCTGTAGAGCTTTGTAGTAGGAGAGCAAGTGAGTGTCACATACCTTGCATCTGCACCAAGAACTCGGTTTTGATTCGCCTGGCCGACTCGGATTCATTGTCCGAGCGAGAACTGCACAAGGAGTCGATTTCATCAATGAAAATAATGCTGGGCTTTTGTTGTCTGCCCATCTCAAATAAGTTTTTCACTAACCTAAACAAGAGAGTTGAGAGTTAATCAAAATATTTCATTGGCTAGTCAGTTATATCACAGGGCTTCAAATAAATTCGCTAAATAGAAAAAACGCTACACAGAAGTTATGATGATTTGGTTGCAATAATAACTATATCTTTTTTTTGCTGCTTAAAAAATAATTTATTGTAAAATACAGCAAACTCCCAATTACCCATGGGCGGATTATCCGCGGTCACTTTGTAAGACAAATTGTTGTTGAAAAAACTTCAATCTCAAATAAAAAAAAGAGGTTTAAAAACACAAAAAACAATTAACAGTGTTTTTTTTGTGATAAGTAAATAAACAAACTTTTAAGTACGGAAATCTACTGTTTATTAATTTATAATTGTATGTATAGGCACACTACACTGTAAATAAAAATTGCTAAAAACCATTTTCGTGCTGATTTATGCCTCTTTTACCCATTTTGCAGATTATCCCCTAAATTTGCTTATGAGAGGTTGCAGTGCCACTCGATTCCGCAGATAATCGAGAGTTTACAGTATAAACAAGATTAACACATACTACTGAAAGAAATCTAATACTTGGGGGTAGTTGTATTAACGTTGCACTGTAGCAACACAATGGGCTATTAGTGGCAGTCAGGGACCCATCCCAAAGGAAAAGATCCTTGTCATTTTGAACATAGTCAGATGACGAGTTAACACCTGAGCTGGCCCTACACTCTCCAATCTTCCACACCATTGCTCATGTGAGGACATTTGAGGTCAAGATAGATTTAACATACACAAGCCCCAATATACAAGACTATCTTTGATTGGATTGAGTTTAGAATTCGCAATTGGCTCTACCACAGCTCACCTGGCAATGGGCCAAAAAGACTATTACTGATTAGGAGCTTGAAGTGTAATAAGTACTTAATGCTCAAATTTTAGTACACACAGCTGGATTTAAGAGGACAAGGAAGACCATTTGGTATGGAAGTCAACTGAATATGTTAAAACAAATAAAGTTATGAATAAAGTCATTCTTCAACACACAGGTCTGGTATATTCTTCCTGTGAAATGGCACATAAATGAGGTTTGATAAAACTTTTGGTCTGCATTAAGGGTTTAGAGTATATACAAATCAACTGTATTTTTTCTTAATGTTTGGCAGGAATTCTTATTCTCCATTTTAAAGGGAACAAGGTGTTTGACAGCATTTAAAAAAATGGAATCAAATTCCCCACTACATGAAATCACGCAGAGCGTACACAAAAGAAATTACTTTTCACTCTCTCCTAGCCACTTGGAGACGAGGTTTGAAGAAGAAACGGAGAAAAAAGTGGAGTTGTTTGCCTCTGTCGCGACAGCCTTTGCAAGGAAAGACTTTCCTGTCCCAGGTGGCTACAATTGGAAGAAACAGATACAATCAATAAAACTAGTTTTGTTAAAGACTCATTCAGAGATAGCAACAAACCATCAATACTGACCCCAAACAAAAGAATCCCTTTCCAGGGTTTCCGTTTTCCAGTGAACAAGTGAGGAAACTTGATAGGTAAAATGACAGCTTCCTTCAAGGCTTCTTTCGCTCCTTCTAGACCGGCAACATCAGACCACTGTATGTTGGGTTTTTCAATAACAATAGCTCCTGCAAAATGTATAAAATGAAGCTCACATAGTTTACAAGTGTATGAAATTTACCACTTTTAAAACTTGTTAATATTAACATAGTCCCCCCCCCCCACAAAAAAAAGTCATGTGATAAATGATCCAGAATATCTGTTAAACTGGCACATATCTAGTCTGCTCGTAATATAAAATCCATCTCAATGAAATTCAATCAATCAAGACAAGCAACATGTTCTGATTGCAAATGTTTTCCTAAGATTGAAAACAACTGAAGATTTGAATAAAGGGAATTAAAATTCTGTTCAAACTTTGGACTGTTTCCCATTGTTGACTAAAAAAATTATGATTAAATTTAATATTTTTTAGTCTAACAGTGCATGAACTTTCGTGTTTTTCAGTTAAACAATGAACTTTGTTACAGAATATAGGGAAAATTTTAAATACATACACATGTAAAATAATTTATTTTCACAATTCTTAAATTTTATTAATTGCTTTATTTGTACACAAATTTGAAAACTTCTTGTTTGAATAATAAACTAATAATAAATCAAGCCGATTTTTATATTTAGACAATTTTTTTTTTAAATATACATACGATTCCATAAATTGACATAGTTCTAAATTTTGCCAAACAACATAATTGTCATGTTTTTCATCAATTTACTTTGCAAAGAATAAACATTTTAGTTCAAATTTATAAACAATATGCCAGCTGAACAGGAAAAGCAGAGCTACTTTATGCATATCCAGCGTTGATGACACATTCTAGTTAACACTTTGGCATCCATAGCTAGGTCTTGAAAATATTATTGAGTTGTAATGGAAATTATATATGAAAAAGTATTATTTATAATAATTGTAACAATGATGAGATTCATTAATGGAATTTTTAGAAATCAACTTTTTGAATTTTTAGAGTGAAACATATCTAGTCACCAGTGGAGGCAATTAGACGAAAATAATAAAATACAAGGAATGAATATTTAACTTAAAAACAATCCTCAACTATTCCATACAGAAAAGAGTGATTTACCTTCTAGCTGATTTAGGAGCTTTTTTTTCTCAGGGTCTTCAGAATCACTATCACTGCTATTGCCACTATTTTTCCTTTAGAAAATACAACAGAATTTTAAAATACAATGGCAGAAATCTAAATAGGATTGGTTAAAAAATAAGAGATTGTTAGGACTAAAATATCAACGGAAAAAATAGATAAATGGAATATATTGATATAGAATAGTCTGAATGGAAATTAATTTCTGAGTCAATGAATAACTTTTGAGTTTAATATATTCATGAATAAGACAAGATGGTAATTTCTCTCTTTTCAACCACAACATTGTCTCTTCAGGAAATGCTGAACTTTGACCCGTTTTCCTGCTTTCTCTGCCCCCAGTCTATTTATCAACTTTGTCCATATGTTGCCATGTGTAGAGAACACACATTTAATGGATGCTAAACTTGGTGGGCAGCTGAGGAGTTGAGCGAAAAACCTGCAGAATCCTTCGGTCAACTTCCCAAATTTCTGTGCGTTACGCTCCATTAGCAACCATCACTACGAAGGATTACTTTTGTATAAGTTCAAAACATCTACATTGGAAGTGTTTTGGGGAAACAACTCACTGTCTTTGATTTTGAAGGCTAAGACACGGGCATATATTTAGGTTTCACAGATTGCAACCAAGCTTCGCTTGCTCTGCTGACAATCTGTTGCCTATACAGGATGGGTCCCTTATATTAGCCAGGTAAACAAAATGATTGCATTGCTTTATTCATCATTTGTTGTATCTGTTGCTTATATGGCAAAAATTCGATACTCATGGGGAGGTCAATCCAGACCTCCACAGCTGTTGAGAAGTTTGCTGAATCTGCCTGCAACCTATCTAGAGCTACAGAAACTTCTCTGAATTGCTTCTGTAACGCTGAACTTTCGCAGTACAGCTTAACAACATTACCTACAATTCTTCCAATATTCGAGTCGACTCTGTTTATTTTCATTAATAATTTCAACATATTTGTAAAATTTTTTAATGAAAGTACAAATGCATTCAAATTGTGAATTCCAACATGTATCATTTGGAATTTGAGGCATGAATCCACCCTTTTCTTTTAATAATCTATGAGATGTTGTGGTTGTAAAAAAAAGTATTTATTTACTTCCTCAATATGTTTAAGGACACTTTCATAAAAAAATGTTTCATAATGTTTCATTTTCTGTGTAATTGACTTAGTGCTTTTTCTGTGTGTTTGATTTTGTGTAGTGCTTTTTCTGTGCATTGAGTGTTACTTTGCATAAGCATGGGTATAGTTAGAATGTTCAAGGAGATGAGGACAGAGGGAGCCAGTGGGGAGTTCTATGTGGAATGTGACTTGTGTGGGAATATGGTTGAGGCAGGAAAGGGGTGTGTGAGCGGGGTTAAAATGTCAGAGAAGGTTGAATTTACATGCAAGAGTTGTTTAGAGGTGGGTGATTTGAGGAAGGAGCTGGAGGCTTTGAAGGTGAGGGCTGTAGAGGGAGTGGAAAAGGGTGTCCAATGTGTAAACTTGGGGCATGTTGATCAGGGGGATAAGGTAACTAGAGGAGTAGTGGTTGGTGATTCAATGGTCAGGGTTTTGGGAGAAATGGTAGGGCGTAAAAAGCGCAATTTTGCAAGGTGTTGTTTGCCAGGTGCCAGGGTAAAACATGTAGTTGAGGCAGTTAAGGCAGGTGTGGTTAAAGGGGAGGAAAAGGCAGTAGTGTGGGTGGGAACAAATGACGTAGAGAGGACTACAAATGTCGAGTTTAAGAGGGAAGCAGAAACACTTTTAAGAGGCATTAAGTCTCATGGGGCAGAAGTAACAGTATTAGGATTACTACCTAGGTATGGGTTAGGCAATGGGTGGTTAAATCAAAGGGCCAATAAGATGAACGGGTTGTTAAGGGATTTGTGTGAGAGGGAGGAGGTTAGATTTTTAGATGTTTGGAAGGAGTGTAGGAGGGATTGGATAAGCAGGGACAATTTGCATTTAAGCTTGATAGGTAATAGGGAGGTTGGCAAGCGGGTTTTGAATATTCTGGAGTCAAAAAACTAGTATACAAGCAGGGATGGGAAGGACATAGAGGGTTGACAGTACACAGTAATTGCTTAGGAAAACTAACAGGGTCTAAATTGCAGGAGACAAACAATACAAAGGGAAAGTGCAATGTAAGGGAGAAAAACAATACCAAAACAAATAATACAAGGGGAAAGTGCAATCTAAGGGTGAAAAATAAGCTAAAAGTATTTTATTGTAATGCTCGCAGTGTGAGAAATAAAATGGATGAGCTCAAGGGAATTGCACAAGCAGAGGATATAGATATCATTGGGATTACTGAAAGTTGGGCAAGCAGGGAAGATGCACAAATTTTAGAATTAAGTGGATTCACAATGTTTAGGGAGGACAGAGAATAGGAAAGGGGGTGGGGTTTTGATTTATGTGAGAGTATTCTTAAACTGTACAGAAATAAAGTTAAATAGTAAAACTGAGGGTATAGAATCAGTCTGGGTGAAACTGAATACAGACAAAGGCAAAGGACTAATTCTGGGTAATATATATACACCTCCTGTTTGTAGTGAAGAGCAGGAAAAGGGCATGTGCAATCTGATAAACGAAGCATGTCAAAAAGGAGAATTAATTTTAATGGGGGACTATAACTATCCAAATATTGACTGGACAAACAATCTAGCTACAAATGGGAAAGGGGCAGAATTTTTGGAAGTGATACAGGATTGTTTTTTGTACCAGATGGTGTATGAGGATACCAGGGACAATGCAATATTGGATTTGATTTTAAGCAATGATGAGGATAGGGTGCAGGATTTGGTTATAGGTGAGCCACTGGGAGAAAGTGATCATAGAAGTATCAGATTAAGTATAAATTTTCAGTCAGCATACACAATCAATAGTAGAATAATTCCAAATTTCAGAAAGGTAAATTTTCATAAGATAAGGGAAGAGTTAAAGGAAACATTCAAAGGGGGATTATTAGCACTGCATCATTCTGAACAATGGGAGGAATTCAAGAATAAGTTAGACATGGTGTTAAAAAAACATGTAACGTTCAGGAAAAAAGGAAAATCTAGAAAATTGCTCCCTATGTGGTTTTCAGGGGAAACACACAAAGCTTTAAAATTAAAACAAAGAACATACAGGGTATATAAAAGCACTGGTAACGACAGGGACATGGAGGCATATCAGAAAGCCAGAAAGGAGTTTAAAACTATTAGTCGGAAGCAAAAGGTGTCCTTGGAGGAAAAATTAGCAAGGGAAATAAATACAAAACCAAAAGAATTTTTTGCATATGCAAGTGGTAAAAATAAATTTAGCACTACACTGGGACCGTTAGAGGGGAAGGGAGGTGAATTAATTCAAGACGAGGAGGGAATGGCAAACGTGTTAAATGACTTTTTTCTGGGGGTTTTCAATGGTAACTATAGTTTAAAAAAGGACCCCAAGGATGGAGCCTTTGCAGGGGGTATAATTAAAGAATGCAAATTCAACAGGGAAGAAATAGTACATCAGTTGAAAAGAATTAAGCCATCTAAAGCACCAGGGCCAGACGATATTTATCCAAGAGTACTAGTGGAATGCGCGGAAGAACTGGGGGAAGTAATTCACACGATATTTAATTCAACATATAGCACAGGTTGGGTGCCAATGGATTGGAAGTTGGCCAACATAACTCCAATTTTCAAAAAGGGAATACAAAGTGATCCGGGCAACTATAGACCAGTAAGTCTAACATCAGTAATTTGCAAAATATTTGAATCTCTGTTAAAAAAGCATATAATGTTATACTTGGAGGAGGGGGGACTGTTATCAGAGAATCAGTATGGGTTTAGGAAGGGCAGATCCTGCTCTACAAACCTTTTGAAGTTCTACGAAAAAATTACTGAGGAGCTGGATAATAAGAGCAGTGTGGATATCATGTACATAGATTTTCAAAAGGCTTTTGATAAAGTACCTCATGAGGCATTACTGTTTAAATTGGAAAGGCTGGGGATTCAGGGAAAAACATTAATATGGATAAAGAATTGGTTATTGGGTAGAAAGCAGAGAGTGCAGGTAAAAGGAAATTATTCACAGTGGACAGAAGTTATAAGTGGGGTGCCTCAGGGATCAGTTTTGGGACCAATTTTATTTATAATTTTCATAGATGATATAGGTCAGGGGATCAAGAATAGAATCAGTATATTTGCAGATGACTTAAAAATATGGGGGACAGTGGATACCAAGTTACAGATAGAAAATTTACAAGGGGATTTTGATAAGGTATCCGAATGGGCTGTAAAATGGGGTATGTCATTTAATGTAGGGAAATGTCAAGTTCTGCATATGGGTTACAGGAACAGTGGAGCCGAGTACTGTCTTCAGGGAGTAAAGGTAAAGGAGGGAGAAACAGTCAAGGATCTTGGGGTGATAATTCACAGGGATTTTAAAATGGGTCACCAATGTTCAGCTGCGGGTAAAAAGGCTAATAGGTTATTGGGGTATATTAAAAAGACTGTAACTTCAAGGGATAAGAATATAATCTTGCCATTATATAAGGGTTTAGTAAGACCACATCTAGAATATGCTGTACAATTCTGGGCTCCATATATGAGAAAGGACATAGAATCAATTGAAAGGGTTCAGCACAGAGCTACAAAAATAATAAAGGGGCTAGCAAATTTCGACTATAATGAACGTTTAAGTAAGCTAAACATGTATACACTGGAAAGAAGAAGAAGGAGGGGGGATTTGATTCAGCTTTTCAAGTTTGTAAAACAAGGGGACACAGAGGGCTTAAATTTCAATAGGGATAACAGAACAAGGGGCCATGGGTATAAATTGAATAAGACACATTTTAATCGGGATTTAAGGAAAAACTACTACTTTAATAGGGTAATAGACAGTTGGAACGCGTTGCCAGAAAATATAGTTAATTCAAAGGGAGTGTACGAATTTAAGACACAATTGGATAGTCAGTGGGAATTGGAGAATTCATAAACAAAGGACCAGCCTTGTTGGGCTTGAGCCTGTAGCTGGTCGTCAATATTTGTATTTGTATAACAAATTTGACAAAAAAATTATTTTTAAGCTTCTATTTGGGTATTTTTACTTACTTAGTATATACCTTATATACTTAGTATATTTCTTTAAATAAAAACCTGACTATTTCTGAAAAAACCTCAATTTTACATGTTTTTTTTTTCTTAAAAAAAACCCAAGTAAGTTAAGCTTTAAAAAAAAAAAAAAACTACACGGGTTTTTGCCAACCTTTATGAGAAGGAGTAAAGAATCCTAAATTAGCAAGAGCTGAAAACAGTTTTCATAATACTTATTTTACTTCTCTTCTGTTACTCTTTTCTTTAGTTTATAAAACTGTCTTAACAACATGTATCCAACTTCAATTCCCCAAAATGATCAGCTTTCAAATGCAAAGCTGAGTTACATAAAATTTTTTAGGAACTTAAAAATAATAATATAAGGATTGATGGACTGAATAGAAATACAGTATGCATACGTAAAAAGGAATATAATTGAAATACGATACTTTTATGTCACTTTAAATTATTTAATATATTTTTATGAAAAAAATTTAGTAAGTTATGTAATCCAGAATAAAAACTGAAAATAAGCACTCTTTGTCTAAAAGTATTAACAATTAGTGAACTACTTCATCCTCCATCATTCCAACAGATGCAAAACTCTGATTAGATGCTTCAGAAATGCAAATCGGAATACTCAAGTTCATTCTAACATTTCAATTAAGATATTTATTTAACTGACAGTTAAATCCTTTTCTTAAGCAAATGCAGATTCTCCCCTCTGATGAAATGCTTCTGGTGTTAGAATTGTGATTTATAGGAATGCTATATTGTTAACTAGCCACCGTGTGGCTAGCCCGTGACCGTGATGTAAGGTATTAAGCTGGTGAAAAATTTTCTGCAGATTTCAAATCCGTTAAAGATATATTCAATTAAAAAAGTATTTATTTGAAGAAAATCATATTTTTAGGTATCAATCTAAACTAAAATTTTCTGCATATTTTAAATCCGTTGAAATTTTTACTCTATATTTAACGGTCTAGAAGATAGAAAAGAGAAGTGTGACTATAATTAAAAGATTTATCATCTAGCTGGATAAACATTTCTCAGCGCAAAAACGAAAAAAATAATTTTCTCTGCGTTCTGCGGATGAAAAAAACTTGGCATGATTCCAAACCCTGACTGCAAGGTCGCATGAGTAGAAAATGTTCTCCGCGTTTGAAAAACCGACGGAGAATGAAACTATGAAATTCATTAAAAAACCTTCTAGATTGAATTTTAAAATTTGCCGCAACCCAAAAATTGCAAATAATTTGGACTACCTGTGTGTCAAATCTCATGCTGTAAGTGCCATAGAATTGTCAGGATTTTGCGGCCCCAAACAAACAAACACTTTCTTTTACAATAGTAGAGATGAATTCGTATAAAAAAGTATGAAATTTCAATCAACATCAAGAATGCATAGTAGCTATTTATAAACAACACACGTGACATATCTTGCAGAGTATTAAACTTGTAGTTGTATTAATTTATTGTGGCAGAATTTATTCTGCATAATAAAATATTTTAATATTCTGCAAACTTTTTATAAAGCAGGTAGCTTTCCTTTGTTGATGCAATTCTCCAAACATAAACATCCATATAATTTCAATTTAAATACGAATATGGTAACAAATTTTGTTTCATTTTAGCCTCTGCAAATAATTACATTTTCTTCAGACACTTTGTTATAGTAGTTCTCAACTGGTATGAAGATCCTCAGGAGTCTGAGACCAGGTTTTAGGGTGTATGTGGTAAACATGTAACATTTCACTAGCCAAAGCAGAGAACTTCCAAGGAAAAATAAAATATTCCGTTATTATCCGACTCATGTTCTACACTCCAAATTTTTGAATCTAAGACTATTAGGCTATTCCAGGATTTATTGATTTGTTAAAAACTAGATGTGGAGAATGCCTTAATCTTAAACTTGTTAGACACCAAACCTAACATTTCTGAACTAATTGAAAAAGCAGTTTCATTCATAAAATAATATGCAAAACTCAATCGATACCATTAATTTATAATTATTTAGTGTGC
Source organism: Metellina segmentata (assembly GCA_947359465.1). Taxonomy (NCBI): domain Eukaryota; kingdom Metazoa; phylum Arthropoda; class Arachnida; order Araneae; family Tetragnathidae; genus Metellina; species Metellina segmentata. Next base: position 124,152,828 of record OX375875.1, read on the forward strand.
ACATTTATGATATTATATAAGGTTAAGAACAAAGCATTTAAAAACGTAATGTAAAGAGGGTGAACCAAGATCAAATTACTTTGAATGCCATTGCAATGTGACAATAGCCCCCAAATGAGGAAGAGTTGTGGTATGGTTGCGAAATACTGAGGTCAACATTGGCCACTGCCGTCTTTCTACATATAAGGTTCTATATATCAAGTTATAAAACCCAAAATGATAAACTAAATGAGTGTGGACACTATTCAATTTAGCAAGTTACAGGCTGGTAAAGTGTGCAAGGGCCACTGTCTTTCTAATATTAAATACCAAAAAATACAGATCTGCGGACTTTAATGCCTGACGAAATGAAATAACTCATCTGTTTCAGAGATCTTCACAGAGTCACTTTTGATCTCTCCTACTTAAGATATAATTTTTTTTGGAATGGAACTATGAGATTTTTGCAATTGAAATTACAATTGCAAGTTACATTGCAATTAAATATTAACTTTGCTGTGCCCAATCATGACATTTTTGAGTTAAACTTACGTTGGTTCTCCACCGTCTGTGTCTTTTATTGGCTTCTTATTTTGTTTGGCATTCAAATATTTCTTGATTTTCTCTGCCCTCTCCAGGTATTGAGTGCATTTGGCTCGAATGCTTTCCTTAGCTTTGTCGCTTTGAGCTTCATCTGCAAAAGAAAAAGCATTATCCATCTAACAATATTCTTTTGTCAAGAGTATTATTCAAATTCATCAAAGCAGCAGTTCTTATACTTTTGTCTATGGAGAACTCCTTCCAGGTAATAAGATTGATAATAACAAAATGTAAAATAATTAACTCCATCCCAATAGATGTTTATAATTAAATTAAATACAACTGAAGAAATCATTAGTTTTGAAGATTTAAGACAGAATAGTTCCCACACCTTTGACCAAAAAAAAAAAAAACTCAAGAACTTTTAAGGATTTTTTTCAAAACTAAAATATTTTTTCAAGGACCTGAATTTTTTTTATAAGAACCTAAAAGAAGGCAAATGCAAAAGTCATCAATTAAAAAGAAAAATATATAGAATATATACACACAAACAACAATTTTTTAACTCCATTTTTTAAACTATTGACAGTCAAAATAAGAAGAAAGGTTATCATCAATTTTGATTATAATTTAGATTTTCTTTTATAACAGAACCTGCGATTTTTTTGATAAGTGGGCTTCTTGTCTCAATGATCGATTTCGGTCTTGTGATAAAATATTGTATCATAAATTCTTTGGTGGCACGAAGAGTATAGAAGCTTGCACACGGTTCAATATACACACAACACAACCTCTGTTTTGCTCTCGTCACTGCCACTACAACAGATGTCTGTCGTGGTTTTTTTTGCCCAAGAAACAAAACAAATCCAAAGTTTTGACTGGCATTACAGCTTTTTTATTCTCTAGTCCACGTTCCTATCTTCGCAATGGTTAAAAGATAGTGAAAACTTCAACAGATTTGAAATCTGCAGAAAGTTTGTCTGGATGAGTTCCAATGCAAGATGAAATTACACAATTATGTACTAGTAAAAAAAAACAAGCACATTCAAGGACTTTTTACCAAGTTTTGTAATTTTCAAAGGCTTTCAAGGGCCCCTAGTACAGAAAAAATATTCAAGGACTGTGGAAACCCCCAAAATACCGCCTAAGGAAATTTCATATTTTAGATTAAAAGCATTAATACAAAGCTAAGCAAATTATATTATAGCTTTCATTATATTTGTGTCACATTTTACCATTTACAGTTTAAAAAAACCTGAAATAACAACCAGGGCTCTGGAATTAGATGAAACTATTACTGTTAATTTCAAGATTGTCAGAAAAGTAGTTATCTTGCCAATAACTGCAAATTTCAATCTTGCCAATACCTGCAATATTCTTGCTAATACACTACAAATTAAAAGCATAAATAAAAAAATTTCGACTTTGTTAGATTAGTGTGGCATTTGTACGTATTTTTAAGAATTTTGGATCCTCAAAATTAGGCATTCAAAACCATTCTGAATATTTAACTTGTACTCTCGACAGATGTTTACTTCTCAAAGCTCTCTGACAGTGCCAGGTTAAAGTTAATTCGAGCAAATTGTGGCTATGCAGCCAAACACAAGACAACATCAAGTAATCGACATACACACATAAAGATGGTGTTACTGACACAGGAGAGGAATATACTATATATACACTCAGGGAGGTATCAGGGGTAAATCTGACAGAAATCGAATCTGCAGCACCGACAACTCTTGGATTGCTAGTACAGTGGGAAAAACTCACTGAGCCACAAAGGCTCCTATAAAAAATCTGAAACACAGTAGCATAAATCTTTGGAAATGTTTTAATTTAGAATTTAGACAAACCACTCTCCAGCACTGATAATGAACAATAGTTTCAATTTTTGACTCCTTGCAGGGTGTCTTAAAGGGAATAATTGATCAAACAAAAATGGGGCCAATCACTTGAAATAGTAATATAAATCTGAAAGAATTAACAAATTTTTTTCAAACTTTTTCCCATGTTTCTGACTTTTTTTAAAGAACAAGGAGTTAAACCTGGATCTAATTGATGAAACAATGCAAAATAATGGACATGTTCAGAGTAAATACCACACAGAAAAATAGGATTTGCAAGTAAAATTTGTTGCGCTGTATTAAAAAGGTTTTTTTTCTTTTTTTAAAAATTATTCCTATTTATATATCTGCTATTTTACAATTGCAAATGCAAAATTTGAGCGTGCAGAGATAGATTAAGCTTATTTCACAAAAAATGATAATAATCTGAAATGGCCGAGTTCCGAAGGATTCCATATTTTCTACTGTATTTGGTTTAATATTCACCCTAGCAAAAGAATTTAGAAAACTTTTGCATTAGAGTTTAGTCAAATTCAACCTTCACGGGCACAACAAGCAGTAGTTTCATTCTAATGCTATTCTTTAACCCTCCTTGTGGTTTTTGTGTTGAGGTATCTCATCATCAGGAAAACACTCACCAGATCTTGACTGACGAGATATCTCGTCGAAACTACTAGGAGAGTCAAGAAAGCTGAATGCTTACAAGGTGTCTCAATGACAATAATCAACAAAATAAACATGAGACATTCTAACGATAAAACATTATGTGAAATAGCACTATAAATCTGAAAATAAATATAAAATTTTAAAAAATAAATAAATAAAACAGTGACTAACATTTAATAGCATGAAGGAAATACTCGACTCCGTGTTCATACAATCTGAATGCTTCGTCATAATTTTTTTTCTTGTCTTCCTCAGTGGCTCTAGTCACCATATCAATCGCTTTCTAAAAAAGAAAATTTGTAAATAAACATACTGAGATAAAATCAAATATCTTTTGAAAATTTGTCAAATGTTAGAAGAAATTCATTAATACCAACTGAATTGGAAATGAAACACCAGCCAGACTGTTTGGAGGAAGACAAATACGTTTTATCTATTTGGATGAGCATCAAGGCATAGTGGTTACATTACCTGATAGCATGTTGCTCATTGGAATTTTTTTTTTCAGATAGCAATTTGTTAGTGCTACACATAACAAATGTTTGACACTTAAAGTTCATGCAAAAAGGTCCTTTGATTATTCATCTCAAGAATAGAGTAAGAATTCACCATCCTGAAAATATTTGAGTAATCGAAATTTCATGGGCCGGAAAGCATGCTTACCATGTGTAACTGAATTTGATTCAATTATTTCTACACATGGCACTAAATTTTGCTTGCAATTATAGTCATCCTGAACTTCCCAAGTTTCAAAATTAGGCATAGTGATACAATTTTTAAAATACAGTGGCACATTGAAAGTTTGGTTAGGTTGGATTTCAATGGTGCCAGACATAATCAAGTAATGAACAAACACACAAAAGAAAAGTTATACTGATACAGATAAGACAAATATACTCAGGGAGGAATTGAACCTGCACCACCTACAATTCACAGGTTGTTAGCTCAGTGTGCATACCTAACGAGTAAAAACAGTCCCTGACATATTGTGAGATCTTACTTAAAAGAAAAATTAAATTACTTCTTCCTGGTTTCTTTTTACCAGGTGCAAATGGGTTTTATACAAGTTTCCACATTTAATATTTATAATCACAAAATTTTAGTACACAAATCGTATCAATTTTTGTCTGTTCGAATAGATTCCAAGATAAATTTATTTTTATGATCCAGTTTATGTTTAATTTAACATTAATATTAATTTATACGTTACTAAACATTTAGTACAGTACAGTCTCAAATCCGAACGTTTTGGAAACCAGCAATTTTATTACTCACTTTTTTACATCTTTCCGACAATTTTTAAAGAACATGAAGTTAAGCCTGGACCTAATTGATGAACGACACAAAATAACAGACAGGTTCAGACTAAATGCCACCCAGAAAAATTAGATCTACAAGTAAAATTTGTTGCATTAAATTAAAAATGTTTTTTTTTTTACCTTTTTAAAAAATTATTCCTATTTATATATCTGCTATTTAACCTACAAACGCAAAAATTGCTTGTGTGGGGGGAGGGGTTAAATTAAAGCTTTTTAGACAAAAATTGCAAATAATCTGAAATGGCCTAGGTCAGGAGGATTCCAGTTTTGGACTTTGTACTGTATTTAATTAAATTTTTGAGACCATCAATGCTCAAATATGAAAAATGACAATCTATTTAATTGAAACATGCTACTTTACAATAGATAATTTACAAAACATGCAACTAAGAAAATAGTGCTTTGTGCAGAGCTCAAATTCCAAGTGTTTTTATAATATTTACATTTCAAGATAAAAATATTTTCACATGATTTTATTATTATTTGATATTGAAGATAGTTTGATGGTAAATATTGCCGTCAAAATACAATGCTTCGTAAATGTAACATGTGCGACATCATTTCAGATTTCATTTTAATGGATATGTCTTAAATTCAACAAACCCTAAAAACTATTACTCTAAGCTATGACTAGTACAGGAATTTTTTGAAAATCATTTAGAAGAGTATAACAAGTGTAGGCCATATCGAGGATTATATTTGGCGCGAAATAACTTTTCCGGAAATGTGTATCAAGGCTGTTATGAATTCAGCGATACAAAATATCCATTCATTATTATTCACAATAAATAAAGGATCTTATTCAATGTATTTATTGTTTGATAACTTATTCAAATGATACGAAATATTTCTTTCGCGACAGGCAATAATAAATATAGGATATAAACAAAGATTGCCCAACAATTTCTGTCCCACTAATTATTGGATTTTACGCTTATTCTTTTACATATATTTAACCGCTCTAAAAAAAAATCTTAAATACATTTATTTTCGGGAGGAATGAAATAAGTTACGATATTAGTCAACTTCGAGTTTTAAATCAATCGTAATATTTACCTGCAGTGTTGATGACATTTTGGTCGTATCTTAGCAGCTAAACATCAGTTATGAATCAAAGTAAACATAATCACAAATAAATTACAAACAGAAAAGGAAACAAAAAAATATGATAAATTCGCCAGAAGCGGTTAGAATTTCTGTTTATTGAAGTAATTTCACTTGATATGAGCAAATTCACGATAATACAATAATAAAATAAGACACGATCTGTTAATTCTTCAACGGTGGAATCTACTGCTAACCAATCAGAGTGCGGGAACTGGGGGAGTGCCAGCGCTGGGATTTAAGCCCACTTGTTGGCTCCTTTTTGCTCCTGCGGTCGGATATTTGAATTTTGTTGTAGGGTTTAGTCTTTGATTCAGTGTTCCACGTGTTTTTATAGTATTATAAATATTGTATCCTTTTATTATATAAGTCAGTGTTTTATGTATGCTTTTTGTTACATCAGAATGGTCCTAAGCCAGGGGCGGATACGACACCATCATCCTAAAGCAAAGGGGACGGCAGAGGGGCGTAAAAATATCAGCTGGTAGTGAGTTCAGGAGTGGTTCTTAGATTATTTATGTAAAATCAATGGAAACTTGGAAAAATATAAAAAAGTTATTAAAAATTAGGAAAAGTAATTTAGAATCAAAAGGAATTAAATTGGAATTTTTTTTAAATAATTTGGAGGATCTAAAAATTTTTCTGCCAGCTGGGTTCGAACTCGGGAAGTCATCCTCCGCTGCCGGGTAGGTGACTTTAACCGTTAGGCCAATGTTGCTTTACGTAAAGAAGCTCTTTAATAGAGTATATCATTTTCACTTCCCCTTAGTATAAGTAGGCGATAAATATACGAGGAGTCAATCAGAGTCAACTATACAATATCATGTGACCATGTGGTGTGGGAGAATCGCCAAAGAAACAAGATCGCCAACCACTTCACAACAACAGGGTTGCCACGCTCTGATTGGTTAGCAGTAAGTCCACCGTTGAAGAATTAACAGATCGTAAATAAGACAGGTTACGATTTATGATTGCATTCAGTTCATGACAATCATTCAAAGATTCAATCCCAAAATATTTATTGTCTGCGGTGGCCTGGCTCTTCAAGAGAGAAATTATATTACTCGAGTTTTGGTGTTATGAGAAGAAAAATAATTTGTTTTAGGAATCAAATGATTTTTCAAATCAATTATAATTAGATCTTAAAACTTTATGATACGAAGATAAAATGAGACATCCCCCCCCCAATAAAGATAACTGCAACCGTTATCAATTTGTTTTATTTGGTTGGTATTGGGAAAAAGAATTTTTTACATTCTGTTTCAGAATGGAGTTTTTCTAACGCGCGATTTATGACTTCTAATTGTTTCAGGATCCTAATTGTATCAATTACTAAATTCTATCTTCTATCTCAATTATTTATCTTTTACAAAGTGTATTGTCACTTCCTTTAACTTTCTCCCCTCATTTGCTCTTCTCCAATATTATAAAAGGAAGTGTTTTCTGTTTTTTTCGAGGACGCAAAATCCTGACGATTCTATGACACTTACAGCAATGAGATTTGGCACACAGGTAGTCCAAATTTTTTGCAATTTTTGGGTTGAGGCGAAATTTTAAAATTTAATCTAAAAAATTTTTAAATGAATTTAATAGTTTTATTCTCCACCTGGTTCCTCGTCCGGACAAGAGAAGAATAGCCCCAATCTTGACTTTTCTACCCACACCCACGTGACCTTGGAACCATTTCAAGGTTTTTTCATCGCTTCGGAGAACGCTCAGAAAATTATTTTTTACGTTTCCGCTTTCATTTTGCACGCGGAGAAAATTATTCTTTTCGTTTCCGCTTTGATTGTGCGCGGAGAAATGTTTATCCAGCCAGACAATAAATCTTCTAACTATCGTCACACTTCTTTTTTCTATCTTCTAAACCGTTAAATATTGAGTAAAAATATCAACGGATTTGAAATCTGCGAAAAATTTCAGTTCAGATTGATACCTAAAAATATAATTTTCTTTAAATAAGTAATTTTTAAAACGCCGGGCTAGCCACGCAGTGACTAGTTTACAATAAATAAACTTTTTATTAATTCTGATGTGAAAGTTCGCAGTTTTCTGCAAGGAACTCCGTAAATGATACGTCCGTTCCGTTTCGTTACGCGCGATTTTGAAAAATCCATGTGAACACACTTTGCGCGTTTTCCAAGGTCAGCTTTAATTTTGCATTAAATTATGTTTTTTATACTCCCCTAATCAAAGTTTTTATCTTTGCGATCGTTGAAGATAAAGTGAAAATTTTAATGGATTTCCAAAATTCTAATAAAATTCTATTCGACTTTTTCAATACCAAAAACATAGTTTTCTTCATAAAATTTTTTTAAATTTTCTGTAGTCACATAACTAAGCTTTTTGCGAAACGTATTTGGCCAGGACTTCTTTTTGGGTCAAAAAAATGTTGTAAAACAAAAAGGAAAGATTGACGCGGGAAAATTGTGTTTTTTTTCACGTTAGGATTCGTGGTCTAAGTTATCCACTCGTCTCGTGTATAATTTCCATCATGGAAGCTGAAAAAGTAGCTACTTTTTGGTTTCTGTATCGTCGCTATAAGCGACGATTGCACAAACAAAGGAGATATTGGGTCCTCCTATTTTGAGGAATAAATTAACACACGGATTGTTTACGACTTTGTATCCTAAACTGAGGGAGTACAAACCAAAGTATTATTTAACGATTTTGAATGTCATTAAAATTGTTTGATGATTTGCTAGAGGGGGGGGGGGATGATGGATGACATTTTGTCGTGTGATTACGTTGTTGAGGGATGTCATTTCACCGAAGGAAAGCAATTATAACGTTGAGATAAGTACAATTTAGGTTTATTGTTTATATGGCTGAAGGTATATTTAATTTTAAGAGCTTCCAACTGTCAACACACACACACACACACACACAATTAAACCGAAATACCTAATTTTATTATTGTCTTGGAACTGTAATGATTTCTCTGGGTAGCGTGCAGATGAAGAATCTACAGAGAACAGTCTAGCTTAATCAACGTAGGAATTTTCATTTACAGTTGCTCTTGATTAATGATAGAATCAGTGGCGGATCAAGTCAAGTGGGGGCCCCGAGCGGTAAAAATTTTAAGGCCCTCAAACTCAAGTTTAAAAAAAAAAGTTTCCAGAAAACTCTCATTAAGTTATTAACAAAAAAGAAAAGTAATCAAAATTGTCATACCATAACACATTAAATAAATTCATTAAAAAAACATATTTTTTACATGAATTTCCGTCTTGCGTTATTTTTTGAAAATTCATCAATTATTTTGACAGCGTCAATTCCGTTTAAAATTTCTCGCTCTAAATACAGAATGGTTAAATTATTTAATATTTCTTCTCCCATCGTACTCTTTGAATAATCTCTCTTTAAATAGCTCTCGGTACAAAAACCGCACTTGCGCTATGTTCTTTAATACGTTCTTGCAAACCTGAGTACTTCCCTGACATATTCGAAGAATTATCAAATGTTTGTCCTCGACAGCTTTCAATATCTACTCCTCATTTTATTAGGGTTTGCAAAACTTCATGTTCCAAATAGGAAGATGGGTGTTTATATATGGGAATGAAAATTTCACAAATTTTTCTTTTATATTACCACAAGATGAAACATATCTTATCACAAAAGTTAGTTGATCGACATGCCAAACATCGTAAGTGGAGTCAACAATTCTACTATAACAAGTCGCAGATTTGATTTCTTCAATTATTTCAGCTTTACTTGATTACAAATAAGACCTACAAATTCGTCAGAAATATTATGATTAGGGAAACTTTTTGCAACAAATGCACATTTTTCACGCGTTCTACGCTGCATGTAAAGTACTAAAACCAAAATTCCTCCTTCATGGGGTGTATTGTAAACGTGTTATAACCGCAACATCAATGTAACTTTCTGCATATGCAACTTTTTGCATAAATGCAACCTACCTGCAACTTTTTAAAATTTAGCTTAAAATAAATTTATATGAAATTACTATTTCAATTTTTGCGCTAAGTACCAGCCCTTTAATCACGTATATCTGATCTTGCGAATGCCGGAGTATGGCGGATCAAACAAGAAGTTCACATTAAGAAGGTGTTCATCCTAATAGACGAAAGTGAAATAGATGTCAAGAAGTATTTTTAACACATTGGTTGGCACTCTTTATAATCCAGAGGAAACTTACGTAATCGATTGCAGAGTTTGCGAGGTGAGTGTCGATCAATATGTTGTTCGCCTGGTAGATGACGTTTGAAAATCTCTGAATGTTGAGCGAAAGGATTTTGCGCTTGTGCTATTCGATACAGCACATATGACTGCGGCTGGCGCAGTTTTTCAGTGTTAAAGAAATTACTGGCCAAGTATCGGCCATTCAACGTTCTTCTGTATTTCAGTATGTATTATAACACTGTTGTACACGACTAAAATTGTCAATATGTTTTGAATATTTTCATAATTTACGAATAATTTATTTTAGAATTTAGTGTATCAAAAATAAATGCAACTTTATTTCCATAAATACAACTTTTGGGAATGATAAATGCAACTTTATTTCCATAAATGCAACTTTAGGGAATGATAAAAGCACCTTTATTTCCATAAATGCAACTTTAGGGAATGATAAATGCAACTTTTCCCATTTTTACTGCAACAAAAAAGTTGCCCTAATTATGATATAAATAATTTCTATTTCCTCTTTTGTTGGCATATTTTTGTAGATGTAACTTGAACAACTCCTCGTATTCGCTTAGGTATTCCAAGCAGGTTAAATAATTTCCTTTCCTATTGGAATCTATGTATTCATCGTGACTATTCCTAAGCCACTCAATAATTTTATTGTTGACTAGCCACTGCATGGCCAGCACGGCGTTGGCCGTGACAGTTTTTTTCGTGTAGTCAGGTGTGACCACTGCTCGCTAACAAACGGTGATTACTACAAATTCACATTTGGTTTGCGAACCAAACCAAATGGGAATAATTCATAACCTATTGGATAACAACCATCGTGGCGTTGGTTTCCTTCGCAAACCAAATGGAAATTCGTAGCCTATTGGAATGAATTCCCTTAGAATTCCAATTCGGTTTGCTTTGCAAACCTAATTATGAATATTATGAACTATGGTTTGCTTCGGAAACCAACACCACGGATAACGCCGTGATGGCCTCGTCATTGTCAATTGCGGCCAAATTCCTATTGCGAAGAGATCCAATCGGTGTGACGTGATAATCTCTTGCGAAAATATAAATATTTAATTGAAAAATAATTTATTACAAAAAAAAAATCAAATGCAAGGTGTAAAATCTGGTGTAAAATTTAACGCAGATTTCAAATCCGTTGAAATTCTAAATCTAACTTTAACGATCCCGATTTAACAAAAAAAAAAAAAAACTAAACAATGCCAGTCAAAATGTTTTTTATTTGTTTTGCTGAGAGCAGGATATGAAATCTGTGATTTCTCAAATCAAACGAAGGTCATTCTGCGCAACTGCGTTCCAATTGGAAAAAATATAAAAATTTCAATTTCAAAATTATTTATTTAAAGAAAATCATATTTTTAGGTATTGATCTGATGTGAAATTTTCCGCAGATTTCAAATCCGTTGAAATTATCTAGAAGATAGAAAAAAGAACTCAGTTAATACTTTATCTTTTTTTAGTCTGCTGACGAATTGTTCCTCTGCAAAATCAAATGGAAGCGGAAAAAAATAAATTTAGAATGTGCGATCTTTTATGCTGTTGACATTCCAAAGAAAACCATAATAATTAAATTCCATTAAATTCATTAAAAAATGTTCTAGATTGAATTTTAAAATTTAGCACGCCAACAAAATTGCAAAAAATTTGGACTACCTGTGTGCCAAATGCCATTACTATAAGTGCCATAGTTTCTTCTCTCAGGACTTTAATAACAGAAGGAAGGAAAACTGACAAACACTTCCATTTATAATGGTAGATATATAATTATTTTCAACACATCTATCCAGTAACATACTTCTTTTCTTTTTCCTGTAATAGTTGAGTGTAAATTCTATTGAATTTTACTGATCTTTTACACATGATACACACAGGGGGCTGACGTATGATATTCTTTTGAGATTTCAGTGTCCTATGAAATAAAAGTAAGAAATTTTGCAAACCATTTATTAATTTGGACTTTTATGTTGAGTTACATTTGCAACGGTAGCAGTATACACTATTGCTTGTTTCTGAAAACATCAGTCAATTTTTCTTTTCCATAATTCACTTTGATTTCTTTCTGTAAAAATGATTTTAAGAAAGTACTCTAATACACTTCATCTCTGTCCCTTTATACACTGATTTCAAATTCTCTATATTCCCGATATTTTTTAGTTTGTTATTAAGAATATGGACAGTAATATTATCTGTTAGTTGGTCATAAAGCCGGATGATTTATTACTTCGATGCGTCTTTCTGGACCATCTCTATCTTCTGTGTTTTCGCGATCCCTTTTCTCAGGTCACAACTTTCATCGATCCCTAATGAAAAGACATTTTAAGACCTCGGGGCCCCTTTGATATTCCGGGGTCCTACGCGGCCGCTTAGTCCGCTTACCGCTTAATCCGCCTATGGATAGAATATATACAAGACTCTGAAATTAGACATAGGTCTATAATAATTAGATTGGACAGGTTATCTCAACTCAATTCTAACAGAAGATTGGAAATCTAATCTAACCACAGAAAAGTTTCCAGCAGAAGAAAGGTCTACACCGAAGAACGGTTCTAGAGTAGTTATAATGGCACTACGATCGCACAATTTTATCTCGGGAGGAGATCACTTCGGCGGCAACACAGATCCGCTCAGGATCTCACTATAGACGTCTGGTGACGGTCTACACCAGGAACTCTAGGACGTTCCTTCTAAGTAAAGTCTCGGGGACTTATAGTGTTCAGCCTCTCAAGGCTTCTGAGTAGGTGTCCTCTGAGGGCGAGGTCACACCGAGCTCCAAAAATATTTTCTCAAAAAGAGAAGAAATTGGTCGACCTATCAGGGTCTCTGAGAACGACGCACCTCAGGATGAGATCAAGTCAAAACTGATTTTTTTACTTCTTCCGATTCCTCGGCTCGGATTTTGGCGCGCTCCGGCCGCTGGGGTGGAGTTGGTCCTTGATTGGTCCTGGTTGTTTCTGATGTCACTCCGTTGTGTCTGTCATTGGCCTCGCATCTAGCGTCGGGTCGTCTAACCGCTGTTGGCTGTTTCAACCCAAGCTGATGATAGTTCATTTATAAAGGCGGGACAGAACGAATTCTCATTGTAGTGTTAGTGTCAATATTCCAGACAGACTGGCGACTCTCCATTGTCCGCAGTGGCTCGCAACTGTGCCTCTCTTTGTCTTTAGCTCCCGGAAAGCTGAGTCGCACTCCGCAGACCACTCCACCTCCTCTTTTCCATTTTTACCTTTTAACGCCCGAGTTAATGGCTCGGCGATGATGGCATACTTTGGGATATACCGTGCGTTGTATCCACTCAGGCCTAAAAATTGCCTGATTTGGGTTTTATTCCTGGGTGTGGGGAAATCAACTACCGCTTGGATTTTTGCCTCGGTTGGAGTTCTACATCCTCCCCCTACCATGTGTCCTAAGTATTTCACACTGCTCTGTGCGAACTTGCATTTGGCAGGTTTAATTGTTAGAATCGCGGAGGCTATTTTCTCTAGAACAACATCGAGTAGTTTGATATGTTATTCCCAAGTTTGAGAAAAAATAGCTGCATCGTCTAAGTAAGGAACACAAAATTCATTTAAACCTTGTTAGAGTTGGGCCATGAATTTAGAGAAGCAATATGGGGCGTTTACCAATCCGAACGGAAGAATTAGCGGTCGATATGACCCGAACGGTGTCGCGAAAGCGGCCAACCTTTGCGCCCTAGGACTCAAGGGTATCTGCCAATATCCCTTGGTCATATCTATGACAGTTATATATTTTGCAGCGGTCACTTGTTCGATTCTGTCATCCATATTAGGCAGCGGATAATATTCCGTCCTAATGATGTAATTTAATCTACGATAATCGACACAAGGGCGAGGGTCACGCCCTGGGCTCTCTACTAAAATCATGGGGGAGGTATAATCCGACTCCACAATCTCAATAATTTTTAAATCTAGCATTCTCTTAATTTCTGATTTTAAGATTTCCGTCTGTCTAGGAGAGATGCGGTAGGGTTTCGACCTAAAGGATTTGTCAGTAATTAATTCTATCTCACGCTCAATGAGATGCGTCCTACCGGGATCATTTGAAAACAACTTCCTATGGGACTTTAACAATTGTTCAAGTTTATTAATTTGATCCTGGGTGCATCTCTGTTCTGATCTTTCACTGTCTCTTCGAAATAAAAAATATTCGGATCTGCTACCGGATATTGAATATCTAAATCCGATTCCAAGGTTTCGTGAGAGAATTCTATGCTCAACAAAATAATGATGCTTTCCATCCGCTGTTGGTATGGCTTTAATAGGTTTACATGCTACACACAATCCTACTTTCTCTACCTTCCCAGGCATCTTAACAACATAATTTGTTTCCGAAAACTGTTTTTCTATAACTCCCGGACCAACCCATTTTACTGCGAATTTCGTTTGTTGACAAGATGACAATATTAACACGCCCTCGCCTATCTTGAATTCTCTTTTCACCGATCCTTTATCATAGTACGACTTCCTTTTAACTTTTAAGTTAGTTTCAGTTTCAGTGGCTATCTGTTGAAAACGTCGCAATCGATTGACCAACTGGAAAACGTATTCCGTGACAATGTCTTCACATGGTTGACTCTGACACCATTTATTAAATAAGATGGAATCGGGCACCCTCAAATTCTATCCGTAAATCAACTCTGCGGGACTAAAACCTGTTGACGCATGGGTTACGTTACACAAAGCTAAAAGCGCGGACGGGAGACTTTTTTCCCAATTTTCCTTCATCTAGAGACACATAGCTTTCAAAAGACGTTTGAGAGTACGGTGAAAACGTTCAACCGGGTTCGTTTGTTTATGGTACTAGGGGGCTCCGCCCCCTGCTCGCCAACCCCCGGGGAATGCTGCGCAATCCCATTTGGTTTGCTTCGCAAACCAACACTCCTTTCACAGATGCCTTTTGGTTTGCTTCGCAAACCAACATTCCTTTCACGGAGTGAAACTATCTGAATAATTCGTATTATGCTGATTTCACTTTCCGGTACATGACGTCACAGCGAGGGCTTCGCGCCCTGCTCGCTTACACTCGCCGACCCCGGGAATTCTCAAAAAATGTAGTCGTAAGGTTGCTAGTAAAATACGTAGCATTGTCTAATTGAAGTTCTTTGGGGAAACCTATTCTACTAAATATAGCAAGCAATGTATCAGTTACGTTTTCTGAATTAACTGCTGATAATAGAATTGCTTCCAGGTATTTGGAGGCAAGGCAAATAGCCGTCAAAATATATTTGTTTCCATTCGGTGATATTGGTAAGGGACCTACACTATCTATATTTATTTTAGCGAACACCTCTGTGATCACAGGTACCAGCTTAAGAGGTGCTTTGTTTTGTTCAGAGAATTTCCCTACTTTTTGGCAAACATCGCAAGATTTTATGAATTCTTCGATATCCTTAATACACTGGGTCCAGAAATAATCGTAAAAGTTTATCTTTTGTTTTTGCATTACCCATGTGGGATCCGAACCCATCATGGCAAAGACTTAAAATTTTATTTTTATATTTAGCGGGTATTAAAGGCTGTCTCCGCTCTTCACCTCTATGATCCTTAGATTTCCTAAAGAGTAGTTCTTTTTCAATGAGAAACTCACTCGTTTTGTTTAGTCGAACTTTCTCCCAAATAGACTTGAGTTCTGGACAATTTTGTTGTTCCCTCGCGAAAGTTTCAGAGTCAATGCCTACTAATTCGATTTCTAGATTTTTCTCTAAGGGTGGTAAATCTATCCCCAAATTTTCATCCTCCATTTCTTTTTCTGGTTCCGTTACCTCAATCGGATCTATTTGCATTTTGTTTTCAACTGTAGCCTTTTCAGGGCTCAGACGTTTGGTTTGACTCCTAGTCATAATTGCGTTTAACTTTTCTGGTTTTACTGTCTGTGATTCAATTAATTCCTGGGTGGAATTTCCTAGAAGATAATGTCGCATCTCGACGGATTTATCTACAATCGCTGCCTTAGTCATAATTACACCGAGTTCTGGACTTTCGATTTTTATTCTAGCTAAAGGTAAACACTTGAAATGGTTGTCCAAAGGTTTCTTAACCCAAATGTGTTCGCCCGTGAAATCCCCAGGCTTCACCAAGTCTAGTGGCCCTAGATCAATATTAGTCCCAGAATCTCTCAACCAAATCATGTCAACATTATTTATTTTGGCTTTATTTAAATAAGGCTCAAATGAGGGGGCAAAATTTGCACTCGCTGCAAAATTATTTACAGGTTCCGCTACTTTCTTTAGCTCTGGGCAGTGAGGATGTATATGGCCAGGTAAATTGCAATGAAAGCAAATGGGCTACTACGTTTCTCAAATTCCTTAGTCCGCCATTCTATATTGTTACCCTTATTCCCAGTTCGCCAATCCTTACTATGATTTTTCTAACTCCCGAATTTCTTTCCCGTAGTCAGTTTTTCAGTTTGTTTTGGGCGGTCGAAAACTTTATTTTCAGTGGTTTGGAGAATACCGGTTTCTTAATATACCGCCGAGTTGACTCATACGCGTGAACGCGTCTAGCTTATCAGTCAAAGAATCCGGATCAATCAACTCGCCCCACTGATCAGTGAAGCGGTCCTTTATTTCGGCCGGTACCCTTCTTTTAATTTGATCATTAGATTCTTAAGAGAATCAAAATCATCAACTTGGATTCCGCTAAGCCACCCTTCTAGATAGCTTCCTTGCTCGAAGATCATATCCTTCCATAAAGAGCCATTTTGTCTTTGGCGCGTTTGAAATTTTGACCTAAACGATTCTACGTTAAGCTTGAATCTAGCGAGAAGTAGGGCTTTTATGTGATCGTAATCATCACTCAATTCTTCGGGTTCACGAATAATAATCTCCGCGATTTCAATCGGCAAAATGCCAAGCAGCTGCGAGACTAACTCCTCAGGATCGATTTTTAATTTTCTACTCTGCAGAGCGCCATGGCGTTCGAAAAGCGTCAAGAACAAGGCCATATCTATTTTATCAACATCAAACTTTTGCATGACTGATTTGATGTTTTTGGACGGTTTCCCGCTATCATGGTTAGATGAGCTTAAACTATTTACTTCTCCTGATTGTTGTAATTTTAACTTTTCTAGTTCGAAAGCCCTAGTTGCAGCTAATTTTTCATCTTACCTAGCAAACCTTTCATTTTCCCTAGCCGCAGCTAATTTTCTGTCCTTTATGATATTAACTATCATATCTTTAGCGCTTTCCTCGCTAAAATGTTCGCATTCCTGCATTTTCCTTGCCAGATCGATGATTCGATCGTCGGAATCAAAATCAACATTAAATTCATACGCTAATTTCTGTAAGTCTATCTTTTTCTGTTTAGTTAAAAACGCAATGGTTCTACTCTAAGATTTTCAGTGACACAAATACAATATTTCAAATTCTACTCACATACGATAGACAAACAATAACAATAGCCGTTATTCGACTGGTCCACTCCTTTAGTGGAACTAGTTTCAACAATGCACTCCGCTTACAATGCTTATGCACATACACGATTTCTCTGGGTAGCGTGCAGATGAATCCAGAGAACAGTCTAGCTTAATTAACATAGGAATTTTTATTTACAGTTGCTATTGATTAATGATACAATATATACAAGACTCTGAAATTAGACATAGGTCTATAATAATTAGATTGGACAGTAGGGTGGAGCGAAAAACACGAATTTCGGATATTGAAAAAGCTTATGGTGTGAATAGTTGGGGGCTACCATGCTTATTAATAATACAAAATATGAGCTAAATCAATTAATATCTTCAGGTGCCAAAATCGCTTTGAAATTTCGAAATTTTACCAATTTTTTCACAAAAATAATAATAACGCATTTAAAAAACTTAATACATCTTATTTAAAGCCATGGGCAATTGAAATGAACTTCCCTGCGTGTAAAAAAAGGTTTTACACCTAACACTATCCCGGAAAATAAAAAAATTCCCCTTTTTTTAGAGCGCTATCACGCGCGTCTCAACTCTTCTCAATAGACTCATCATTGCGACCACGCGTTTACACGGGAGCTTCCCCATGCAGATCTTCGCTGTTTTTGCATTATGAAAACAACCCAGAACTCAGCACGAGGAGGTGGCTGCATAACGAGTTCCCCCCCCCCTAAAAATTTCAAATTAAGTTACTAGCTTAGCCTAAAAAATTAAACTGAAGTTACTGGCAAGTGGTTTAGCTTTTAAGTGGTTGATATTGGCTTTTGGTTTCAAATCTGGGTAAAGCACGTCTAGAAGCAATTCTTGACCGAATAAATCCATCTCATGCCTCTGTACCACATACTGTACTATATGCTTCAGTTACTAATTTAACGCAACGTTCTACTGCTTGTGAATGGCATGGAAAGTTAAACATGTTACTATTGGTTGGAACATCTAAAATCATAGACGAGTTGATCATCAGAAAGAGATACTGTAAGTGGTGGATCTGTAATGAAATCCGATTGCCATTCAATTCGATTTATGTAATCGTCTGCTTCGAAGTTTCACTTGGGAATTTTGAACTCTCGACTATTCTTTTCTACATTATTTTTTGTGTCTTAATTTTAAATTCTTCTAAGGCTCAATTCTCTGACGTGTTTTCGATCATCAGCTAACATCACCAAAATAATATTTTCTGGATGGGCATAATAAGCATTTCTTTGCAAAGTTATATCTACTACAATTTTTAAATCCTCAGGCAAAAATCTCGATTTATTTAAAATATTTGAAAAATGAAGACTCCCGTACCGACATGATGACTGACTTTTAATTTTAAACCAAACATATGAGTGTACCTTCACAACATACTCTGTTAATATTTACACGTTGTATGTTGGATGTTCTATTGAAACATATAACCTTAAAATTCTATTTGTCGTCGTAAACCATTTTTTACAAGATTCTAACATTTTTCTAATTTCTCCGCTGTATTCTTTTGGTCAAGTGGTTTTCCCTTCTAAATGTCGCAACAAATGACGTAAAGGTAGCTGGGTAGCTCATTTGTTTCTAATAAACAAATAAATGAATGCACAGGACGTCCTAAAAAGAGCTCGATAAGTCGAATGACTCCATTTTTCAAACCTGTATTTACCACTGTACCACCACAACCAACCACTTGCATCTTAGAAAGATCTATATTTTCTCCAAAAAAGTTGAAATACTTGTTTTAATATTTTGAGAAGAGCCAGTTGGTAGGAGTGACTTGTCCCATGTACTTTGATCCTGGTTCTAGTATTAGCACGATATGTTCTTCTGTTACCGTCTTTCTAGCAATCCTTTCTCTTTCTTTAATCATTACTAAAGTTTAATCCTTTCGCTCATCAAAGTATATTCCATATTCTGATAAAGAGGTAGTTTCCTCATTTTTCCTTTTCAGGTAGCTGCTGGTCTTTGTCCTTTCTCTTCTAATTTTACTACGATCAACTATGTTTGAAGAATCATCCTTGTAAAATTTTCCCATATCATTCAAAGCAGCATTTATTAGAATTGCTACCAAACTATCGGAAACAACAGTTCTCTCACAAGCCTGAGCTACATTTCGAAGTTTAGTTCTCGTTTGTGAAGTAGTCGGATAATTATTATCAATGATGGTGTTTATAGTGTCATTGGAATTCTTAAGCAAATTAAAACTCAAAGTAGCTCCCGTAATAGAGGGCGAGAGTATTTTGGATTGTTTTCCTTTACAATCTTTGAGCTGAACGTTTTGGCTCTCTGCTTCTCTTTCTTTGCACTGCAATCTTTTCTTCAAGCATTCTGCTGGTTTTAAAGTCAACATTTCCAATAACTATTTTTCGAAATGTCCTTTGATCTGTTAAAAAAGCTCTTTCAGCTATAGGTACTTTCATTTTGAAAGTACAACTGAAAAAGTTCTTACATTTATATATGGTAATATCAAATAGATATTTTTCTGCTGATTCCCTGAAGGACACAACCTTTTTCGAGAAATCTAGTTTGCAAATATTTTTTTATAGTTTCTTAATATTTCTATATGCTTTATGGTATTTTTTCAGCATATATATTATTTGTTTGTTTTCTACAGTTGGAATCGAACTTTTCCCCCACAATCCTTTAAGCTCTTTAATTAAAATTGAACATACATCAGCCACATTCTAGTATCTCTTTTATAATCTTTCTGTATGCAAATATAATGCTTCATAACATCTGCATATGTTGGAAGCATGTTAGGCTTCATTATTTCAGCCATTCCAAACACGGGACATGCATCTACTGATCGTGTCCTAGGCATTCCGACTTATTCACAGAAGCGTGTATCCTTAACAAACAAAACTGAACTTTAAGATTAAAATTCGATAGAAAAAATATCTAAAATAACTAATAATACACAGTAAAATACGCACCAACAAATGAAAGCGAATCAATTTGAGCAAAGGACTTAGTTTTCTTAGATAGACTAGATCGGTAGGGCATTTGCAGGAGCATACACCTACTAGATATTTAAAAAAAAAGTGGGCGGGTTTTTAAAGAAACCCAGACACCTCCACTCCATGTGGTGAAATAAAAGTGATTTACCCCTTATAAACAAGCGAAGAAAGGGAAGCGCCCGTGCACCCTAGTAGCGAGGAATGCAATGATGAGTCTATTGAGAGTAGTGGAGACGTGCGTGATATAGCGCTCTAAAAAAAGTGGAAAATTTTTAATTTCCGGGATAATGTTAGGTGTAACACTTTTTTTTTTACAAGCAGAGGTTCATTTCACCCACCCATGGCTTTAAATAAGATGTATTAAATTTTTTAAATGCGTTATTATTATTTTTGTGAAGAAATTGGTAAAATTTCGAAATTTCAAAGGGATTTTGGCATTTGAAGATGTTAATTGATTTAGCTCATATTTTGTATTATTAATAAGCATGGTAGTCGCCAACTATCCCCACCATAGGCGTTTTCAATTTCCGAAATTCGTGCTTTTCGCTCCACCCTATTGGACAGATTGTCTCAACTCAATTCTAACAGAAGATTGCAAATCTAATCCAACAGAAGATTGCAATTCTAATCTAACCTCAGAAAATTCTCCAGCAGAAGAAAGGTCTACACCGAAGAACGGTTCTAGAGTAGTTATAATGGCACTACGATCGCACAATTTTATCTCGGGAGGAGATCACTTCGGCGGCAACACAGATCCGTACAGGATCTTACTATATACGTCTGGTGACGGTCTACACCAGGAACTCTAGGACGTTCCTTCTAAGTAAAGTCTCGGGGACTTATAGTGTTCAGCCTCTCAAGGCTTCTGAGTAGGTGTCCTCTGAGGGCGAGGTCACACCGAGCTCCAAAAATATTTTCTCAAAAAGAGAAGAAATTGGTCGACCTATCAGGGTCTCTGAGAACGACGCACCTCAGGATGAGATCAAGTCAAAACTGATTTTTTTACTTCTTCCGATTCCTCGGCTCGGATTTTGGCGCGCTCCGGCCGCTGGGGTGGAGTTGGTCCTTGATTGGTCCTGGTTGGTTCTGATGTCACTCCGTTGCGTCTATCATTAGCATCGTATTTTATAGCCCATTCGGATATCTTATCAAAATCACCTGGTAAATTCTCTATCCGTAACTTTGATATCCACTGTCCCCATATTTTTAAGTCATCTGCAAATATACTGATTCTATTCTTAATCCCCTGACCTATATCATCTATGAAAATTATAAATAAAATTGGTCCCAGAACTGATCCCTGAGGCACCCCACTTATAACTTCTGTCCACTGTGAATAATTTCCTTTTACCTGCACTCTCTGCTTTCTACCCAATAACCAATTCTTTATCCATACCAATGTTTTTCCCTGAATCCCCAGTCTTTCCAATTTAAACAGGAATGCCTCATGAGGTACTTTATCAAAAGCCTTTTGAAAATCTATGTACATGATATCTACACTGCTCTTATTATCCAGCTCCTCAGTAATTTTTTCGTAGAACTTCAAAAGGTTTGTAGAGCACGATCTGCCCTTCCTAAACCCATACTGATTATCTGATAACAGTCCCCTCTCCTCCAAGTATAACAGTATATGCTTTTTTTTAAACAGAGATTCAAATGTTTTGCAAATTACTGATGTTAGACTTATTGGTCTATAGTTGCCCGGATCACTTTGTATTCCCTTTTTGAAAATTGGAGTTATGTTGGCCAACTTCCAATCCATTGGTACCCAACCCGTGCTATATGTTGAATTAAATATCATGTGAATTACGTCCCCCAATTCTTCCGTGCATTCCACTAGTACTCTCGGATAAATATCGTCTGGCCCTGGTGATTTAGATGGCCTAATTCTTTTCAACTGATGTACTATTTCTTCCCTGTTAAATTTGCATTCTTTAATTATACCCCCTGCAAAGGCTCCATTCTTTGGCTCCTTTTTTAATTTATTGTTACCATTGAAAACCCCCAGAAAAAAGGCATTTAACACGTTTGCCATTCCCACCTCGTCTTGAATTAATTCACCTTCCTTCCCCTCCAACGGGCCCAGTGTAGTACTAAATTTATTTTTACCACTTGCATATGCAAAAAATTCTTTTGGGTTTATATTTATTTCCCTTGCTAGTTTTTCCTCCAAGGACACCTTTTGCTTCCTACTAATAGCTTTAAACTCCTTTCTGACTTTCAGATATGCCTCCTTGTCCCTGTCGTTACCAGTGCTTTTATATACCCTATATGTTCTTTGTTTTAATTTTAAAGCTTTGTGTGTTTTCCCTAAAAACCACATAGGGAGCAAGTTTCTAGATTTTCATTTTTTCCTGAACGTTACATGTTTTTTTAACGCCTTGTCTAACTTATTCTTGAATTCCTCCCATTGTTCAGAATGATGCGGTGCTAATAATCCCCCTTTGAATGTCTCCTTTAACTCTTCCCTTATCCTATGAAAATTTACCTTTCCGAAATTTGGAATTATCCTACTATTGATTGTGTATGCTGACTGAAAATTTATACTTAATCTGATACTTCTATGATCACTTTCTCCCAGTGGCTCACCTATAACCAAATCCTGCACCCTATCCTCATCATTGCTGAAAATCAAATCCAATATTGCATTGTCCCTAGTATCCTCATACACCATCTGGTACAAAAAACAATCCTGTATCACTTCCAAAAATTCTGCCCCTTTCCCATTTGTAGCTAGATTGTTTGTCCAGTCAATATTTGGATAGTTATAGTCCCCCATTAAAATTAATTCTCCTTTTTGACATGCTTCGTTTATCAGATTGCACATGCCCTTTTCCTGCTCTTCACTACAAACATGAAATCTATATATATTGCCCAGAATTAGTCCTTTGCCTTTGTCTGTATTCAGTTTCACCTAATTCTGATTCTATACCTTCAGTTTTA
Source organism: Metellina segmentata (assembly GCA_947359465.1). Taxonomy (NCBI): domain Eukaryota; kingdom Metazoa; phylum Arthropoda; class Arachnida; order Araneae; family Tetragnathidae; genus Metellina; species Metellina segmentata. Next base: position 124,175,757 of record OX375875.1, read on the forward strand.
CTACTTAACTTTATTTCCGTACAGTTAAAGAATTCGCTCACATAAATCAAAACCTCACCCTCTTTCCTATTCACTCTGTCCTCCCTAAACATTGTGAATCCACTCAATTCTAAATTTTGTGCATTTTTACTGCTTGCCCAACTTTTAGTTATCCCAATGATATCTATATCCTCTGCTTGTGCAATTCACCTGAGCTCATCCATTTTATTTCTCACACTGCGAGCATTACAATAAAATACTTTTAGCTTATTTTTCACCCTTATATTGCACTCTCCCTTTGTAGTACTAGTATTAGTCTTTGTATTGTTTTTCACCCTTATAATGCACTTTCCCCTTGTATTATTTGTCTTGGTATTGTTTTTCTCATTTACATTGCACTTTCGATTTGTATTGTTTTTCTCATTTACATTGCACTTTCGATTTGTATTGTTTGTCTCCTGTAATTTAGACCCTGTTAGTTTTCCTAAGCAATAATTGTGTACTGTCAACCCTCCATGTCCTACCCATCCCTGCTTGTATTCTAGTTTTCTGACTCCAGAATATTCAAAACCCGTTTGCCAACCTCCCTATTACCTATCAAGCTTAAATGCAAATTGTCCCTGCTTATCCAATCCCTCCTACACTCCTTCCAAACATTTAAAAATCTAACCTCCTCCCTCTCACACAAATCCCTTAACAACCCGTTCATCTTATTGGCCCTTTGATTTAACCACCCATTACCTAACCCATACCTAGATAGTAATCCTAATAGTGTTACCTCTACCCCATGAAACTTAATGCCTCTTAAAAGTGTTTCCGCTTCCTTCTTAAACTCAACATTAGTGGTCCTCTCTACATCATTAGTTCCCACCCACACTACTGCATTTTCCTCCCCTTTAACTACACCTGCTTTAACAGCCTCAACTACATGTTTGTCCCTGGCAAGCAACACCTTGCAAAATAGTACTTTTTAAGCCCTACCATGTCTCACAAAACCCTAACCATTGAATTTCCAACCACAACCCCTTTAGATACCTTATCAACCTCATCCCCCTGATCTACATGTCCCAAGTCTACACACTGAACACCCTTTTCCACTCCCTCTGCAAACCTCACCTTCAAAGCCTCCAGCTCCTTCCTCAAATCACCCACCTCTAAGCAACTCTTACATGTAAATTCAACCTTCTCCGACATTTTAACCCCACTCACACCACCTTTTCCTGCCCACCCTTTCCTTTCCACCCTTCCCTTTCCAAAAATAAACAGATTGCATTTTCTGCCCTTCGCTTTAAAATAAAAATAAAAACAGATTTTCATTTTTGCGAAGGAGAGCAAAGAAATAAAAACATTTTGATTGAGATTGTTAAGTTCTTTTTTCGTAAAATCGGAATCGTTAAAGACAGATTGAAAATTTCAACGGATTTGAAATCTGCGAAAAGTTTTACACCCGATAAAAATGCAAACACCATGGCCGTGCTAGCCAAGCAGTAGCTAGTATACTACATTTATACGATCTAGCTACTTGATTAAAATTCCCTATTTTATCTGTGAAGGCTCGATACATTCTTGTTTTTTTACCCGTGACAAAATCCAATGTTACTGGTTCTTACAAAAAAAAAAAAAAAATAGTGTTTTCTCCTTCATTATATTAATTTGTTTGAAATTAATAACAGAAATTGTTTGCATGTTTCAATCAAAAAAGTTTTTGAACACCTAACAATCAAAATTAAGCCACAGTTTTGTCAGCGTTTTAATCTGAGCAAAGTGGGTTTTGTTTTTCGTGATTTGCTCAATCAGGGGGAGTCGGCATTTTGTGTACTCTTCAATTGGAAAAATGTAGAGCTTCAGTTTGGTGAGAAAACGTCTCAAAGAAGCAAAAAAGTACACCAAAGTATTTGCCAAGACAGCGATAAATGGTAAAATATGATGGCTGCAAAGCTATAACTTGCCAATATTACCCTGAACACAACCTCCTCGGGCGCTGCATTCGATACCCATTTAACAGACTGCCTATGTATTTTTTTATCTGACTGATTAAACATTACGTGGAGTTGTCTTCGGTAGGTAGGTAGTTTAATTAACGTCTCAATGCAGCAACACAACGGGCTATTGATGATTGTCTGGGATCAATTCCCTAAAGGTAATGGTAATTGATAATTTTTAGTTACCGTCGTACTTAAGCAACACAATGGGCTATTGACGACGGTCCGGGATCAGTCCCTTAAGGGAAAGATTCGAGGAAAACACTTCGTAATTTTGAACCAAGGTCAGATGAAATATAAATATAATAAATGAATAATAAATTCCCTAAAGGAAAGATATTGCCTTCGAATCTTCCCTCACGGGTTTTGATCCCGGACCGTCGCCATTAGACCAAAATGCGTATTGCTTCAGGTGGTGCGTCTGGTGGTTAAGGTGTTAGAATCTAGATAGGAAGGTTCCTGGTTCAAATTTGGGTCAGTGCACGGATTGTACTGTATGCGTATGGTGTGAAGAGGCGACTAGTGCACCTTAAATCTGTCGTGGCCGAAAGTCCTCACGTTGGGATGGTGTAGAAGTTTGGAGAGTGGGGTGCCAGCTCAGGTGTTGTCTCGTCATCTGACCGTGTTCAAAATTACGTTGCGTTGTTCTCGATTCTTTCCCTTACGGAATTGATCTCGGACTATCGTTAATGCTCGATGTGTTGCTCAAGTAGGAAGCTAATTAAAAACATAAACGTTAATTAAACATTAAAAAACTTACCCGTGAGGTAACTGTAACCATTTTATTTCTCAAAGTAATCCCAATTTTAAATTTTATTCAGTCTTCAGCGGGACGGCGATAGATTAATTACGTGTTTGCGTTTTCAATATTTATTTAAATACATGTTTTCAAACTTCTGTAACAACTTTTAGAGATGGCAAATTTTGTCTTGCAAGAAGCCGAAAAAGTTTACATCATCCATGGAATACAGGTGAAAAATTAGTTTGCACATGTGTCTGTTTTCATGTGAAAATTTACTTCTGGTGCACGTGAACTTTCAGAAATGAATTTTGTTTTGTCATTAAGAACTACTCATTTGCGGTGAAGAAAGATTGACCTAAGATTGTGCACAAAAAGTTTGAAGTTATAAGTGTTAGCATCGTTAAAAAACCTAGAGTAAACCTAACCTTACAATATAATGAAGGCAAATATAGTAGTTGCCAATCTGAAAAAAAATCGCAAATTGGTGCTTACATCACATAATTCTACACCCTACTCTTGTATGAAAATCAATTTTGGGAACATATCTCTTCCCAAACTAGAAATTACATTTTTATCCTTGATTGTGAATGTGTAAACTGACAATTTTACGTACCTTACTAATCTAGTTATGCAAATTATTTTTGTCCCTTTCTCTTAAGTCTGGATGTGACATCTGAAAATTTATAAATCAACGATATTAGTACTGTTTTTGTTGAAACTTTGATGTATGCTTTAAAAAGGGAGTAAATCCTTGTGTATACAATGCAGTTGCCAACTTGGGCATGTTATCAGAAATGTAACGATAATCATTAAGCTTTGACCTAGCCACGAAGAATTTAAATCACTCAGTTGCATTGCTTACTGGGATTTGGGAAGCTGAGGAAAAAGGCTCAGGATGCACTGACCCCAAATTTTGTCATTACGCTTCTTTTGATAGCTTCTTAAGGACCTTTGCCTATGGGTACCAATTGTTTTCGTTAGGAGTTAAAAGTGAAGTTCTCGATCAAAATTAAACTGAAAAGATGCTTGTTTATGCTTACATACATTGATATCTCATGTAAAGGTGAAAATTAAGAAATTTTGTTTGTGGCCACTGAACTTGTTTCATTCAGTGGCCACTTCTGAGCGTTCACGTATTTTGTAGAGTACACACATGTTACATATAATTACTAGCCACTGCGTGGCTAGTAATAATAAGTTGGTAAAAAATTTTCCACAGATTTCAAATCTGTTGAAGATATATTCAATTTAAAAATTATTTATTTAAAGAAAATCATATTTTTAAAGATTGATCTAAAGTAGGTGTGCACAACCTTTTTGGGCGAAGGGCCACTCGCACCGTTGATTGAGACATGGGGGGGCCGCAAATGAAGTTCCAGCACAGACACAATGAAAGTGTTACTACCCAATTACGTACAGCTGTTACTACACTTAATATGTATAGTAAAAAATAATCACTTATTTTTTTAAGATTAATCTTACAGATGTTTTCTTAAAAAATCTAGGAGCTTGTTACAGAGTTAAATGAATGATATTGTGAATAGTTTAATAAAAGAAGCTAACAAACATTTGCAATGATCGATCATTTTGAATTACTTTTAAGAATGCAATGTGTCTCAAGAACATCATATCTACATCAGCAAATTATTTTAGGTTATAAATTTAATAACAGTAATAGTACAATGAGCAATAAAGATGAGTATCAGAAATTGTAATGATATCAGTAAAATTAGAAATAAAATTACAGCATCAAATATATTTAATATTAAAATTTCTTGACTATAAACAATTATGTTACAGCTTGCTAATGGGATGGCTGATACTGAGTTTTACTAGCTAATTTAGGTATTTTAGGTTCAATACTGCTAGTAGAAACTCTCAAGACTGATTCTAATCGTTTGTTCGTCAATTTGCTTCTTAACTTAAATCCCCTTGGAAGTTTAGTCAAAATTAGTTTGCGGGCCGCAAATTGATGATTCGCGGGCCACAGGTTGTGCACCTCTAATCTAAAGTAAAATTTTCCTCAGATTTCAAATCCGTTTAAATATTTACTCCATCTTTAACGGTCTAAGAGATAGAAAAAAGAACTACGCAACTAAAGTTAAAACTCTTTTTTTTTTAATCCTCTGCTGGAAAATCATTCCTCTGTGCAAAATGAAAACTTCGGAAACTGGAAAAATAAATTTAGAATCTCATATCTTTATGCGGTTGCCATTCCAAATAAAACAATAATAATTAAATTAATTTTCAAATGTTCTAGATTGAATTTTAAAATTTGCTGCAACCCAAAAATCTCAAAAAGTTTGGACTGTGTGCCAAATCTCACTGCTGTTAGTACCATAGATTCATCAGGATTTTGTTGCAAGAAACAGACAAACAAACACTTCCTTTTATAATAGTAGCGATAACAAAACACGCAAAATATACACATACATGTTTTCCATCACTAGAAATACCAAAGTTCATGTGCTCGCACAATAACTAATCCTCATCCTTAATTCTCTAGATTGCATTGCATTTTCCCACTTCAAGCACCTGCGCTTTTTCCCGAAATTCTGAATAATACTTTTCATGTTTAAATTCCAGTGCTTAAAAAAAAAAAAAATCCTCAAAAGAAAAAAAAAATGTAATATTGGAGGCTCTACCATATAAACTAACGTTTTTTAAGAAACTGTGTCGACTAGCAAAATTTTTCTGTCTCCACTTTCAAACATTGAGTCACCACGAGTCGAGTGGTGACCAGCGACCGTTAATTTTCATCTTTATCTCATGCGGCAAATCAACAAATTCAGTTCATACTTTTACTTCACTGTAGTGTGTGATTAATATTGAGATGGAAAATTTTTACTAGTTTTGTCATCAAACCTTCACTTGGTGCATATTTATTTACAGATGCATGGAAGCGTTCCTCACTATCATGGCCTCTGCTTTATTCTATATATCAAAACATAATTAAGAACTGAATAGTCCTTTTCAAATCCAGGATGTCCAGTCCTATGTTTGAATTTCGTCATGGAAAAGACGAGTTACAGCTATCAGTTCCTGTACAACAATGTCCAGGTGCATACATTGCCTTTGACACTAACTTCAGGTTTATTGATGTGCCTCTTCTGGCTGAATGTGAAAGATTTGGATAGACCATTTCCAGGGTTAGGCCGTTACTTGTTTAAATGTAACTTGTTAAAATTGCAATTACTTTTCGAAAAAATAACGAATTACCTGTAAAATTACTACATTTCAATAGTAACACATTACGGTTACTTTTAAGATTACTTTTTACGACAAAATTCCATATTTACAAATGTTTTTTAAATAATGCAGGAATCAATAAATGAAAGATTTTTTATAAACTTTATTACATCGTTATAAGAAAATCTATTTATTGTGGTACAGCAAAAGCTCCATCTAAAAATTTTTGTCAGTTACGCGGCTGCGATTGGGTTGAAGACACAAACCGCCAGAACTAATCAATCTTTCAACGGCCGCACTGGCTGGCAAAGGAGTATTGTATTTTACAAAAATGCTTTTTTCTGTAAGTAGAGAACAGAATGCAGACAAACTACAATGTTTGTTTTAAAAATAAGTGGATAACTCAAAATTGGCAAAATAATGTCTAGTTTTCACTGTCTTAACAAAATTTATCGTCACTGCTAGATGAATGTTGTTCATCATCAGTAGGAACAGCTTCATTTTTGTGAGCACAATATTTCTCTTCTACGATTTGTTGGATATTTTCTCTTTGAAGAAATGCTTTGACAGTATCCCAATCAGAATCAGTTATGACAGGATCAAGCAGAGTACCGAGTTTAAACTTTGGGTGAAGAACACTGGCAGTTACTGAGTTTTTATCAGTTAAAAAAAAATGTTTAAAGCTATTTTTAACACCTTGTGTTAAAGAAATATTAAGCGGTTCACAATACTTTAAGGAGTCCTTTGAGTTTTGTAATTTCAGACGTAATGCTTGGATTAAGGTAGATTAGCTGGTGATGTTTTACAAGAGAGGACTTTAGTTTTAAAATAGATCAAACATTTAAATTTTAAGTTATTACTCTCTTCCCCTTGAAACACAAAGTATTTCTGCAAGTAAGGCTAAGGAAATACTTCGCCTTCGTCATTTTCATCTGAAACTTCTTCCATTTCAAACACTTTCTCGACCGACACTTCAACCTATTTCACAGGGGCGTCCTCCATTAAGGCGTGTTCTCACAAATCAAGTTTAATTGACCGATTATAGTTAATCAACAAAAGTCGAGTGAAAACTATAGTGAGTATCTTTTTTTCAATAGAGTTGATCAACTTTTTAGTGGATCAGTAAAAGTTTGACCCATTCAAACTTCATCATTCAAGTGATGAGTCATCTGCTTTCAATTTTGTAACATGTGAACTTAAGTTGACAGTCAAGTTCGCTTTCATCTGGTCACGCGTGTCTGTTTTGTTTATAGATATAAGAAAATTTAAAAAAGAATCCTCGAGTGGTCTAAAAGTGTGATGATAAAATTTTTTAGAATTGTATCATAACCACCGACCAGATAAATATAAAAAAAAAGATGTAAGAGTTGCACTTGATAAATTAGTGCAAAGTAATAAAATTAGATTGATTATGATTCCGACATATTTGCTAAATTTGTGGCTTTCCTGCTAAAACAGACGCCTCTTTACGATGCGCAATCATCTGGCAGGAACAAATTCAAACTGTAATAAGACAAAAGCTATTGGAACTCTTAAAAACATCACTTGCGTTTTCACCTTCACTTCATACCACTCGATGGTCATCGTCAGTTTCAAATGAATCATGCAAGAGAGAACAATGTGGGGATGATTTGCAGGAGCTATCTGATATACTTGCTAAAATGAAGTTTCTTACGATTTCTTCTCGTGTTAAATAAAATTGTTTTTATTTCTTTTAACAAAACTTACTATCTGTACAATTTCACACACACAGCTGCTTTCGACACCATTTTAAAAATGAAACTGGATCAGTTTCATTAGAAATGTGTGAACAAAAACTGATTCAAGTCGTATTCAACTTTTATTGATCAACTATAATCAGTCAATTAAACTTGATTCGTGAGAACATGTCTTTACCGGTAGCTGTTGCCAACTTCAAAATGTAAAAATAATAAAATAAATTGTAATGTGTTACTTTAATTAAAATTACTGTATCGAAAATTATGTAACGAATTACCTGTAAAATTACTGGTTTTCAAATGTAAAGAATTACCTATTAGATTACTATAAAAAGTAATTATTACAAGTAACGCGTTACCGCCCAACCCTGACCATTTCAATTTTCCCAAGCTTCAAAACTGTTTAGATCTGTTAAACTAGAACAGGAAGCGAAGCTGCTGGAGCTTACAAGTAATCTACAATATTAGACTAGAGCTGAATTGATGCTGACGCATAATCTCAAATGCTACAAAAGTATATTTGGCGACTTGTGTCATACTGACAAATGACTTACTACAAAAATAGGATTCTCCTGTACTTAATGACAATTACATGGTTTAATATTTAATTTTTACTTTATTTTCTACAACTGATTAAATTGGTAAATGCACAACTAAACATTAGATCTAATTTGTAACTTTTTTGTTGTCTTTATCAATCCATGATAATTGTTTCTGAACATGGTTAAAAGAGAAAAGTGTAATTGTAATCTGAGAAGGTTGCAAGATGAGTTTACTTTATTTTAAAAATACTTTTTTGTTCTTTTCTTTCAACATAAAGATCAAAATTTTTACTACATTCTTTTATATTTGAGTATTCTAACATGTTTCTGTTAACCTTGTGTACCATGTACATTTTTTGTTTGACATCTGTTTTCAGGACAATCTGAGAAGTGATGGCCGATCATGCATGGATTACAGGACAATCGAGTTGGAGACTGATGTTATTGCCAATTGTAATGGTTCAGCCCTTGTAAAACTGGTGAGTTTTTAATATCATTTTCTCAAGTGTATTTCCTTTTACTTGTATGTCTGCCCATTTTAACTTGATATTGTTTGGTTCAGCTTAGCCAAATATAGCCTTTGCACCATAAATCCAACCAGCCTAAATCTGATTTGCCATAATTATACTTTTTATGAATATCAATTATTTAGCAATGCATTATTTCTCACTGTACATTTAAAGGATGAATTAAATGAACCAATTTTAGAAATGTTTCATATACTGGTCATTATGTTTTGTAATGTTTTATGAGGTTCTTAGGCTTTTACCTATTCAATTCCATGCACCCATTTCAAATTTGTTAACATGTATGAAATACAGTACAAAGTCCAAAATCCGTAATCCTTCGTACCACAGCCATTTAAAATTATTTGCATTTTTTTTGTCAAAATAAAATTTAATCTAACCCTTTCACCCACGTGAATTTTGCGTTTGCAATTGTAAAGTAGCAGATATATAAATCAAAATAATTTTTTTAAATAGAAAAACCTTTTTTAATACAAAGCAATAAATTTTACTTGCAAATCTTCTAATTTTTCCTGTGTGGTATTTTCTCTGAACATGTCCGTTAGTTTGCATTGTTTCATCAATTAAGTCCAAGTTTACCTCCTTGTTCTTTAAAAATTGTCGTAAAGATGTAAAAAAAGTGTGTGTGTGTGGGGGGGGGGAAAGCGCTGGTTAGCAAAACATCTGGATTTGGGACTTTGTACTGTATCTAAATTTTGTATTACCTAAAATTACCAAATTTGGGATATATAACCTATAAAAATATCTTTTGTCCTTTAATTCTCTGACACCTGTATGCATCTCCAGACCATTGTCTTCAAAACACAAATACATCTAGATTAATCTAGAGCAAAATAACATCTGTTTGGAGCCAATGTCATGGGTTTCACTGTTCCGAATGTTGAAGTCATTGCCCCAGTGAGGTAGAGAATTTTGTTTCGTTTGACCTGCTTTGTATACCCACGTCCAACCAGAAAAACAATTAAAAGACTTATGTGGAGTTTTGTAACATCTTCAGAGATGCCAACCTGCGATGGAATTTTTCTGTAGTCAAGTAAAAATTCACAAAATCGGTTTTAACAACAAGCATGTATCATTAATTCAAATATTTAATGACAAATTTGAAACATATGCAACACATTATGTTATTAATAATTAGTTAGGTAAATCATACATGAAAACACCTATATAGGACCAATAATTGTGTATGAAAGAAATATATGTAAAAAATATTATAATGAAAAAAATACAGAAATATGTAAACTCGTTCATGTGTTGTGAAAAATAAATAAAATTGAATTTTTCTGTAGAAAAAATCATCAATTCCATAATCTGTAGTACCCGATTTACTTCCGTAGAAATTACGGAGAATCCGTAGTAGCATTTCTGCATCTTTTTACCAGGGATGGGATGTCGTGTGATAGTATCGCCTGAATATGAAGAAATATATAGGCCAACTGTAAATTCTATTTTTTTTATTTATTTATTTATTTTTAATCGTCCACAATCTTCAATGACTGATGTGATGGATCTCACTGAAGAAATGACTGATTTCTTTATGTCTGAGCACAGATATATCCAGTAAGTTCAGTTGGTGGGTTTGCTTGAAGGTTATTTTTTGCTATGTAAGGGCTAATTAGACTACAAGAATTGAGGGTGTCAAAATAGTGGAGCATACGTGTATCACGTTTGCCATGGAAGATAATTCTTCAGGTAATGATATTTCTCAGATGAACTTTGCCCGTCCTGTGTCACTCTTCCTTTGAGACTGCTGAAGTTATTTCTTTCTTATAGCTTTACCACTGAGAATTTTTCTTTGCGTTTGATTGCATGTTAAATTTTGGGTAGTAGGAATTTAATTTTACACCAATTTAGAGATCTAATGCTGGAGAAACCTTGATGTAATATTTAACAGTTTGCTGCACTGCACTGAATTCTAAATTTGTCTATTTATTCTAGATTTTGAACTGAAAAGATTTGCTCTATTGAAAACAGCACTACTGATATATGTCAAATCTTTGTACCATAACAAAGTAAATGCTATTGGAAGTTTTAGACCTGTTTAAAAAAAAAAATTTAGTAGTTTCATTTTATATTGTTGAACTTAGTTGGTTAATTAACAAATCTGCGATTATAACTTGCTAAAGTACACAATTTACAATTTCATCGCAGTAAAGGTTTATTTTTTGCTAGCCTAACAATAGTTCTAAAGCTTTGCACTGTGTGACAGCAGTTAGCACTGAAAATTGGTCTTATTGTGGCAAATGCCAATTGTCAGAAGTTCATCTGCATTATAAGACATCAGGTTCAAACAAATTTCATTGATTTCCAGTTAAATATAGCATGTGGATGGTTTCATCTTCATTACTCTGTAGTGATTTAAGATGGGTTATTATGCGCACTATGTTAGAAAACAGAACTTCAATCTAAAGAAATAATTTATAAATAGATACTATTGCTGTTGAAAACAGCAGTAAAAAACATTTCTATGTTTTCGTTGAACATTTCTATGAAAATATCTAATAATCTAAAGCAGATATATACGCATATAGTATTTTTTGTGAAGCTAAATCACACTCCTAAAAATCCAGAGCCTTGTCATTACGTACTAATTTTAATTTCACTGAATAATTTATTAATTGCACTGAATTTTAATGCACACTGGGACTATTTACATACGGGTGAGCTGGTTCTGCTACGTAAATAGTTCCAAAGATTGCTGAGCAATCTTCGATACTTTGTTGTACTTACCAGGTTTGCTTTGTTGACTCTTAATGAACCCTGGCATCCAAATAATTTATGATTATTTTGTTCAGTACAAAGTAGCAGCGTATATTCAGAAACAGTAAGGCTTATTCCCATGAGGAACCCGTAGAGATAAAATTACTTTTGACTTTCTGTTCTTCCACCTTCACATCTTTTCATATGTGTCATAAAATCCAACCAACCACGTCTTTCCTCTTAGTTATGGATGTAATACTTGGCATCACTATTTAAATTCATTTTTCAAAACACAAATTCTAAATCATTTGTTTCTATTTAAATTGGGTGCAAATTTTTTTTATGTGAACACGTCATTAGAATTGGTACAGTACTGCATAAAAAATGTCAAGTGTTACAACTGTTTTATCTTGATTTCAAGCTAAAGAAGAAACATCCAGAATATAAATGGAGCATGTAGACAAAGGATGTCTACCAGTCATCACCTTCAGACCAAGTGCGCACTGAGCATGGGGAGGGAGTTCTCAATGTGTCAAAATAGTAGGGTGCTGGGCAAGCTTTGGGTCAGTGTGACTTTGGATTGCGTGGAGTGAAAACTGCGTAAGTGGTGTCCTTTGAAAGCTACAATCACAGGCTCTTAATTAATTAAAGTTAATAATTGTTCAAACTGTAAATGAATTGTTGAACATTCGCACACAAACAATCGCTCAAACTTTCTATGTCTGCTTCATTCGTTCCATAATCCAATATCAGACTGGAATATTTAAAGGTCAAAACTATGATTTGTAGCCTGTAATGCATAAACAGATACAAATTCAGCCTTTTTTTTTTGCCACATGAGAGTGATATCTATCCTTTTCTTTTGACTTGCAGGCTGAATCGAAACTTCTGGCCGGAGTGAAAGCCGAACTGGCCACTCCTCCAGCGTCTGCCCCTGACAGAGGATGGATTGAAGTCTCCATTGAAAGGTAATAGCAATCTTTTAATTTGCTTTTTCCTTGTTTGTTACTTTTACGTTGTTGTAAGCTAGATCTTGAGATTCTGTAAGATTTTATCACAGCGAACGAACAGTGGTGCCAAAGAGAGGAATTTATTGGGTGCAGGACCCTAGTAGCGGTTCAGTTGCATGCTTTTGGAATTCTTTATTTTGTTTATGGCAATCATAACCAATATGATTCGTTCATTTGTAGTATTTGTTCCTCCTGTTTGAATGGGGTCACGACCCCAACCCTAAAAATATTGGTTTTCAAGTTGTTTAGGCTCCTAGGACTTGTCTCTTGACATGGTGATCCCACTTCAGGAATTATGTAAATTTTTCAAGTGTTATTTCAAACACAAAGTAGTTTTTCCTCTGAAAATCTTTATTAATTCCTACTTATATTGAAGTACTAGAAATGAAGCATAGTTATGAAAAACTATATTAGTTTGATGTTGCTAAATTTGTAGAACAAACAAAAAAAATTAATTTAAACCTGCTTCTCAAATTTCAACAAAGTTATTTGCAAAAAATAATGCACTTTACCTTATTTGATCATTTTATTGCGATATTGAAACAGAAAGACAGGACTTTATGTGGTAAAATTTCCAATCATAATTTTAACTACATGCTTATCAAAATTCAAGAAAATAGTAATAAATGTCAGGTGTGTGAATATGTTTGATCCACTGAAACAACTCAAGGTTATTTCTCTGTTTGCACCAATATATTAAAAGTTTCCCAAATACAGTACAAATTTTGCTGAGAGGTAAATTGCAGTTTTCTATAAAATGCTACATTAACTATTCATTAATGTATTGCAAAATATTTAGGATTTTGTTACTTTAATAGAGAATATTTTCTAACATTTTCGTAAAAAACACAAAGACATTAAAATGTAAAAAATAAAAAAAATTACACTGACTTTAAATTAGAGAATTCATGAGAGTAAAATGAGGGGGATACCAAAAATCTGTTTCACTAACATTTAACAGATTACTTAAGCTTACAAAAAAAATTTTTATATAGATGTTTAAAAGACTACAATGGAATAAACAATTCTATCATGTGCTGCTTTTTAGTTTCTGGAAGATTAAATTCTAAAGATGTAGAAGAAAATACAATCATAAACTATTTTCTGCTCTAGAATAATTAAAAATTAGGTGAGAAATAAACATAAAACAAGTTTCAGTTGAACTATTTAAATAAATCAGCAGATTTATTAGATACTTTGAAGAGTTGAAAATTGCAGCCAAAAATAAAATGTAAAACCTTAGTAAGAAACTGGAACCTGGAGACAATTTTATACTGTTACAAGACTTGTAAATTATGGCAAGAAATGATAAAATGTAAAATTTTTTAAGACCATGTCTGGTATTAATAAATCTGTTCCAAGGGCTGTATCTAGACTGAGTTTACCAAACATTTGCAGAGGCATAGAGATGCCAGCCTTCGATAGAAGTCTTCCGTAGTACCAAATGAAAAAATCCTTAATTTTAAGAATTTTTCCGAAGTCAAGTAAAAATTTGAGAAATCGGCTTTAATAACCCTTATATATCATTAATTCAAATAGTTAATTAAAAATTTGAAACATGCAACGTATTATATTATTTATAATTACTTATTTATATCATACATGAAAACACATAGAACCAATATTTATGCATGAAAGAATTGTATGTAAAAAAACATTTAATAATTCATTTTAAGCTCTCTCTCTCTCTCCCATTTACCAAAAAATATAATAATAATGAAAAAAATACAGACAGAAAGTAAACTAATTTATGTGTTGGGAAAAATAAATAAAATTTAATTTTTCAGTATAAAAAATCATTTATTCCATAATCCGAAGTACCCGATTCTCCGTAGAAACTATGGAGAATCCTTAGTAGTTGGCATCTCTGGTAGCATCTGGACTGCTAGCCTGATAAATTTATATTTGGAGAATCGTATCTGGTCTCTGAGAAAGATCAATCTGTTCACTGCAACTAATTTATCTTGTGCATAAAACTAATTTATTTTCGTGACAAGGTGGTTATTGACGAGAATCAAACCTATTTGTCAAAGAGCAAAGAAAGCAATATGATGCAGGTACAAACTTCAAAAGGAAGACCCTCTAAAGCTGCAAACTAAGTACGAAACTAGATCCCACACCGCAGTTTCCTGTAGTCCCAAAGTGTATCTTTTCTCATGTTTGAATTTGTGCTCAACAGCATAGACGTATGTGGAAATTTCCAATCTGTTGTAAATATAAATTTAAAAAAAACCACTGATTATGTTTATCTGATATTCATTTGTAAAATGTCGATATTTTACTCATTAGTCAAGTATTGTGTCAATTTAAGAAATATTTATTAATCTTTTTCATTCAAAAGTTTCAGATAAAAGTAAATTTTTATTTAAGAAAGGCAGTAAAAACTTACAGCAAAAGAGACGTTAAACAAAATCTAAATCAAAGCTAAGGTAAAACTCAGTTAAATTTTTGTGCTTTATGAGTAGAAAAACATCTTCAAGTTGCTTCACTCTTCAGGTAGTTACCCAAGAAAACTATGTTGTGTTAATTCGTTAAATAATATCTCCTGGTCAGCACTGACAAAGTCAAAACCGATGTGGTGAGACATTTCAGCATCCACAGTAATTATGAAATTTTCCTTGCAGCACCCCCCACACTCACCTGGACTTCGAGGGCAGAGGAGGGGAAGATTTCTGCCTGGAGGTGAGCCACATCCTGACGCAGGTGTGCAATCGAGAGCAACTCGTTAACCTCAAGTCCCTGTGCGTCATTCCTGGACAACAAGTGTGGGTGCTCTACGTGGACATCATGGTGAGTGGTCTGCACTTGAGTACTGGTGTTCAAAACCTGTTAAATCCCTTTGAAAATCGGTTGAAGTCCATTTGGAAGAGTAACAAATTAGTAACCACAGGGTTTCTGGTTTGAAATTCGATCCAACCAAAGACCGCCCCTCAGGGGTGCATCTTTAGATGTGTACACGAACTAGAGGTACCTAAGGATCTATTCTTCTCACATGGGGCTTCCTGTCTCTGGTAAACATGGGGGTTACCATCCCAGGATGTTATAATTTTCCTTTCTTTTAACAATTACTTGACGTTGTCTTGCGTGCGTCTAGTGTAGTTTGGTCATGAGCAGTCCTTGCACCATAAAACAACTAACCAACCAAAGACTGTCGTGTTCTTAGGTGGTTGTGCATTTGAAATCTGTTGTGACCTCAAATATCCCCAAGGTTTGGAGAGTGGGGTGCCAGCTTGGGTGTTGACCTTGTCATTGAATGACTGAAATCTTACCATTTGCAGGGCTTATAACCTGTCACTTTTTTGTTCTTTTGTCACTTTTTTCAGATATTTTAAGTTTTTAAATTTTACTTGGGACAAGAACGCATTATAAAAATGCACAATTATAAAATTCATTTTTTCCCTCTAAAAAAAGTCATGTCAATTAAATTTAAAAAATTGGAATTTATTTGTTCTCATATATATTTTTTCTTTGTGTAAAAAAGGCAAACAAAAATGAGATTAAAAAAATTTTGTCAGCAATTTCTTTTGATATTTTTATTTGCCACCAATGATGATGACCTGAGGCAGGGTTTCTACAGTCTTTGAAAAGTCCTTGAATTTCTGTTTTAAACTCGGGGCTCTTTAACTGGTGTGAGGTATTGGTCAGATCGACAAGGTAAAATTGTTTGCGAACACTTAAAGACATTTTATATAGGATCTGGAATGGCAGATATTTTATGTGATAAGATTTTGCAATCTCTGTGAGTTATCCCTACCACAATCTCAACTGCTCATGATTGGCTCAGATGGGCCCAATGTAAATAAGTCAGTTTTTAAAAAGATTAATGACTCATTACTTTCTACCCGAAAAAAAATAACTAATTAACATTGGGACAAGTAATATTTATGTAATAGATAATGCTTTTCTTGAAGGTCTAAAAGAGCTTGGGGAAGGTGTGTCTGAACTAGTTTTTTCTATTCACAGATTTTTTAATCAGTGGCCTGAGCATTGGTCAACTTACAAACAAATTCAAGAAGACTTGAAACTTCCCACTCACCATTTCATCAAGCATTGTTCAAGCAGGTGTCTAAGCCTAAAGCCAGCTGCTGAAAGGTTGCTTGAACAGTGGATTGCAGTGCGAAAGTATTTCCTTCACTACATTCCAATAAACGGGTGAAAATCTTCCGCGTTTACGCGGATTTCCGCTTTTTTTTTCCTTTTGAGAATTTTCGCTTTTTTCCCCCCTTTTGAGAATTTCCCGTTTTTTTTTCTTCCGAAAATTTCCGCTTTTTTTTTTTGAATTAAATTATGTCATAGAATTACAGCCAAATAATAAATGTAAAAAAAAAACAATAAGGAAAGTGTGTCCTTACTTTAGGTAGTAGATTCTTCCGACTTTTCGTAAATTTTGAAAAAATGACCGATTTTTATCATTTTTTACAAAAAAATTCCTTTTTGAAAAGAATCCTTTGTGAGAAGCTTATTAGTTTAATGGTAAACCTGGAGAACTTGGATTTTGAACTAGTTAGCGTACGTTGTTGCATATTTCGTAGGTAAAGCTACGGTTTCCTAAAAAAAGCGGAGCTGTTATCTAAAGGCCGTGAAACGTCATGAAGCGGCGGAAAAGGTATAAATGAAATTTTTTAAGTTGATCAGCTTTTAATGTGATTTTTCTTCCAACTAGAAAATAAGATGCTTTGTTATTTCGTCTTTCAGGGCAACCTCGACAAGCGGAAAGTTTAAATTTTCATTTTGAATATTCTAGAAATTACTTTCAAAATCCGTTAAAACTTCTTTCTTTGGCGACTTTAGAAGTACGCCAAGGCGGTGGCCATCGTTTTAAACATAGACTGCAACTATTTTCAAAATGATGCTTCTTTTAAGGGCAATATTTATGATTGTTTTAATAAGTTAAATTGTTTCTTGGATAATAAGAGTTATTAATTTTAAGTTTATTTGATTCAAATAGAAAATAAGAATATTTACGGAAAAATATAGAGATTTTGAAAAAAAAAAGTTATTTTATATTCGAAAATAGGTTGTAAATTTAAACTGAACTAAGAAATATTTTTCCTACCACATGGTTTCAGCTTCAGTCTACGTTTATAGCTGTGCCATCGACCTGCCCTTGGCGCACTTAGGCCCGGTGCACACATCCGGTTTTTCAACTTGCGGCGCCGCTGCCGCAACGCAAGTGCGGTTTGAGATACATTAAATCCAATGCAGCAGTGCGTACATGCCTCCAGCGCCGCTGGGGCGACGCGTCCAACTTGCGTGCAATTTGTACCACAGTTCCCCGCGGTGCCGTTCGGAAGTACCTTGTTTTCATAAACAAATAGATTATAAATAATAATTAATAAATGGTTGTATCCAGTAACGTCTATTTTGTTTCTAAATATACTTTTTTTTACGCCAAGTAAGCGAAATAAACACGTTTTCTTCGATAGAATATTTATCGCAAATGGCGCAAAATGAGTTCGTGTGTCATTTCACGGTTATGTGTGCATAGTTGGGCTTCGGTGCCGCAGTGGCGCCGCACGTTGAAAAACCGGATGTGTACCGGGCCTTAAGTCGCCAAGGAAAGAATTATTTCGAATGAACCAATGAAATCAAACGACAGTTTAACGGAATTTGAAAGATTTTTCTGGAATATTCTAAATGAAATTTTAAAAATTTTCCACTTGACCTGGTTGTATTAAAATCCGCAATAACCGTTATACATATGGGTTACCTTAACCTGTAATTACTCGCTACTAGAAGTGCGCCAAAAAGGGGTTGCCATTTCTA
Source organism: Metellina segmentata (assembly GCA_947359465.1). Taxonomy (NCBI): domain Eukaryota; kingdom Metazoa; phylum Arthropoda; class Arachnida; order Araneae; family Tetragnathidae; genus Metellina; species Metellina segmentata. The sequence continues at coordinate 124,193,912 of OX375875.1, forward strand.
TAAACCAAGACTGAAGCTGTACCATTTTTATTTTTGGTGTCTAATTATTTTTTTTAATATAAAATTTATGCTATTTGATAAAAATAGTATATATTTGATTTATTCTTTTGTAACAGCATTTTGATTTCCTGTTAATTTCATTTTTGGTATCAAGGTTTTTGAAAAATTGCAACTCTTAAGAAAATCTTACCATTGGTGAGGTGTTCAAAAATATTCATAAAAATAAAATTTTCAACTTCATCCAACTTATTTATACTGTTTATAGTTGCCTAGATATTTTTTCTCTTTTACAAAATTTGAGTTTGCACGTAAGGTGCCCACTTCTACTTTTCCAGACAAATTTCATTGTTTATAGTGGACTTTATAGGTATAATATCTTAGTTATTAATATATTTAGTTCAATAATTTGTTTATATTTGATATCCATAATTAATTACTTGTAAATCTTAACTGTAACTGTCCAAGCACAACTCAACTCAATATAGATTATCACAGAGTAAGAATGTCTAATCTGGATATGTATATAAATTACATGCACTAGCATTAAGATAATAAAAGTTCCTTCTTCACTTGTATGAGAGTATTTCTATTCATAGTTCTTGCTACTCCCAAGATACTATAATAGGGTTTTTATCAGACTAAAAATTTGCCTACCCCCTCAGAAAAAAATTTCTGGCTGCACCACTGTTCTTTACACACATTAGTACACAAATATAGTAATCTTATTCAGCTATTTTTGTACTTCAAAATAACGCTGCATATATTTTCCTCTTTTTTACATTTTGACTGTTTTCACCCCTGAATAAAGAAGCCACACATGATACAAAGACCAGGCTACAAAAATATTGTTCATTTACTTAGAAGAGAAACTATGAAGGCTGAGGTAATATTTTTCATATCAAGTGCAAGTATATTTAATCATGTAACCGAATTTCTTCAGAAAAAAGAACCTCTAATACATAAGCTTCATTCTCAACTTGAATTGTTGACAAGAACAATTTTGGCTAGGATCTACCAAGACGAATTTATTCGAGATTTGAAAATGGATAAATTGGAAGATATATGTCCTCAGAAACTGTTGCCCCTGGCTGATATTGTGGTTGGAGAAAAAATTTCTAGAGTGCTTCAGAATGTGAAAGAGGAGGAAATGAATTTATTTTTTCTAAAGGCTCAGAAGCATTACATTGCTAGTGTTAAATATCTTTTGAAGAAGTCCTCCTTCAGTTCATCTCTCCTTAAAAGTTTATCCTGTCTTGATCCTCTTGAAAGACTCAGTGGCGAGAGTGTGCGACAAGTTTTAGAAGTTGCAAGAGCAATTCCATGGATATCCCGACAGACTACTGGATGAGTGGAAATTACTCCCAAAAGAATTTGATGAAGAAGGATCTAGAATGAAGCCTATTGATGTTTACTGGAACCAGTTCTTCTGACTGAGACAGTGGTGTGGATCCTAAATACCCAGTTGTGTTAAAGCTAGTGAAGGCTGCTCTGTCACTTTCTCATGGTAGTGCTGACATTGAACGTGGCTTCTCAGCCTCAGGAAGAGCTTTGACAGAGCTTCAATGTCAGAATGCACACTCGAAGCCTTGATGACAGTCAAAAGTAGCTTGGCAAATTTTGACAATCGACCTTATTAGGTGTTGATCATATTAAAGCTAATGGATATGGGAAGGATTGTACATAAAGCCTACAATGCCTATTTAGAAGATATAAAACAGAAGGTACAAGAAAAATTATAGAGAAGGACCGTAAAGAGAAAGAAAGTCTGGAAGCTGAGAAGAAAAAAAAATTAAAGCAGCTGGCAAAGAAAAGAAAAATAATAGAAGATTGAAAACTTAAAATCATGTGTAAGGAAGAGGATGAGGGCGTTGGACAGTGCTTTAAAATTGTTAAAGGAAGCCAATGATAAGACTCAAGAAGGTGATAAGATATAAAAATTTTAAGGAAGCAGCATTTGCTCATGAAATGATTAAAGGGGCAGGAAAAGTCAGATGATGCTGGTCAGCAAAGACAGGCTTTAAAAAAAAACACACTTTCTTCTCTTGAAGAAGAAAAAAAATTAATTTCAGACTTAATCAACAACAAAAAAAAATCAGACAATCTTTTTTTTAAAGAAAAGGAAGAAATTCTTCAAGCTATGTCAAAAATGAGCAACACATTTAAAAATCATGATTACAAAAATTATTATATTTTCTTAATATCTTCCAAAATAATTTGCTTTTTAAATGAAGAAAATAAAAACATCCTTCCAAAAAAAGAAAAGAAAAAGATAGGGAAGGCTGGAAAGATCTTTTTATTTTCTATCTTTATATTTGAATCTATTTGGCATTGTTATTTGCCACTTTTTTTTTGTTTGATTTAGTCACTTTTTACACCTTAAAACCTGTTGTAACCCCTGCATTAGAGATTGATCCCGGACCATCGCCTATAGTATAGTGTGTTGCTCCAGTGGGATGTTACTTCATCTAACTACCTACTTTTGAAATAAATTTTAAGGATTTTATAATCAAGGGCAAGTTTTATCAACTTTGCTATGCCTGATGCTGAGGTCTTTTTTAAGACCTAAGCACAAAATGGTTATAGACAACTTCCTGTAATTTGTGTCATCAAACAAATGAGACCACCCTAAACCTGCTAGTATCTGTGATGCTAATTTGGAAATTAAGTTTTAAAAGTCTAATTGGTCTGCTCTGTTTGCTGTTTTAGGTATTGGGTTATGGTGGAAACTTTATTGATGCTGCATCCATTGCTACAAAAGCTGCTCTGTTTGACACAAAGTAAGTCGACAAAAGTTTGTTTTATTTTTGAAAACAATTCGTTTTTAAAAAATGAATACTTTTTTTTTGGTAAAATGTTAACATTTAATAATAGACCTTGATAACTTCTTAGATTATACTTCTGGATGTACAAAAAACATATTTTCTTTTAATGATTCTCTGGGAGTATATGGAAATACCATTGGTGATATGTTATAAAGAATTATTTTTAAAAATTTGTTTTATTTTTTTGTTTGTGTCTCCTGAATTTTTCCATATTCCATCAAGATTCCATAGAAATTTAAAGGAATTTCTTTTTGAGTTAAGATTGTTGGGGTTATGTTCAATTTTGAAAGGGTTAGGCTGCTCTGAGTTGACAACTTTAAAATTTTCTAGACACTTCAGTAGTTTATACGGGTCAGCAAAAAGAATAAATTAACTACATGAAATAAGGATAATGGCTCAATTCAGCAATGAAAAATGTTTGTGCTGTTTTAATTTAACAATGTAAATGTTAAAAATGCAAAGTTTTCAGAATGTTTGCTCTTTTGATACAAAAGTTCAATGAGACATTAGAATAAAAATTGATTTTGCAGATTTTATTCTTTCATTTGAATTTTATTTTGATACAAATCTACGATACACAGATTTTTAAATTATAATTAGATAAAATTTACTTGGGTGCCAATCTAATTTAAAATTTTATAAAATATAAAAAATAAATTTTAATTTTTCACCTGACTTGTTTCAAGTGTAAAAATGTCCATCAGTTAAAGTGTTGAAAATATCCTTTCTATGAATACAAAAGTAGCATTGGTAAGATAGCTATCTTGTTGTATAAACAAGCACTAAAATCCAAATGACTTTATCCCACCCTAAAGGAGATTTTGTTAATATAAAAAGGAAATAAAAAGATTATCCATATGAATCACTTGAACTTTCATTATTACTGCCATGATACTCAAGGAGTTGCATTTGTGAATATTAAAAGGTTATTTCCATAATTTGTCTCAATTAATTTTTGTAGTAGGGTTTATTGAATAAGCTTGGCTGTGATGCTGGTGCTTGTTTGAAGCATACTGAAAACAAATGTCGACTGGTTTGATAAACTGAACCCTCTTGAAATTGATCAGTTTAAATGTGTATCAAAAAAATGTACTAAAATATGTGCAATGTATAGACTGGCCCCATATGTATAAACCTCAACCTCTAAATTTGTCAGTGACATTTGTTTCTATTGAACAAAACTGGAAATATGTGTTGGTCCGTTGTTATCCCAACTCCTATGTGTTGATCCCCTTAAAATTTTTATGGCTAGAACCTCGGAAAAATATAGGACAGATATACAAATAATGCAAGTAACAAGACAATGTAAAAGAAATAAAGGACGGATATACAAATAACAAAATGTATAATGTACAAAAGATAAAGGAATAGTGATTTCCATTGCTTTTTATGCTTTTAGAAACTGTACAAAGTCTTAAGTCCTGATGCTTTTATGTTTGGGGCCTGGCTCCCCTCCAGCATGAGCCAAATGTTGCAAGCAGATCATTAGTAATGATCTATGTAAGAAAAATACAAATATTGACGACCAGCTACAGGCTCAAGCCCAACAAGGCTGGTCCTTTGTTTATGAATTCTCCAATTCCCACTGACTATCCAATTGTGTCTTAAATTCGTACACTCCCTTTGAATTAACTATATTTTCTGGCAATGCGTTCCAACTGTCTATTAAATGTTCTTGGACATATATGAATCAACTGTTGTTTTATTTACCCTACTAATTTCTCTGTTGATGCCACTGCATCCAAAATCAATACTGTCTCTTGTGTTCTCAAAGTTGGAAAGCCAGGTTCTAAACAAATTGTGGGACTATACTATGAAAAAAGCATATTTTTTTTACACTTTTGTAAAAATATGTACTGTCCCAGGTCATTTCATTTCCAATATTAGAAAAGGATCAAGAAAAGAATAAAACATTAGTTAAGTTTGATTTAAATTGGCATTCCCTGCTTGAGTTGCAAGATTTTCCCATCTTCCTCTGAAGTAATTAAAATTCCCTTAATTTTAAGCAATTAATTATTTAATTTTGCAATACTTGTGCAATTTTGTGATGCCAAAAACATGTTTTTAAATATCGCTATTAACTATTAGTATGCTTATTCTCCTTGTGCCTAAGGGCCTGGGCTCTGGTTTCTAGAGCATAAACGTTTTTCTTGGTGAATCAATATCTTCTATCATTTTATGGCAATTGCTCATCCAATGCCCTTGTGGCAAAACAACTCACCCACTTTTCCCTCTAGAATCCAATCCGTGAGCGTGAAGAGCGACGGAGAAAACGAACCAGAGATCGAGATTTCGGACGATCCATATGATGTTTTCTCGATGGATGTCACCAATCTACCTATTCTAATCACCATGTACAGGGTAAGGCTTTTCTCTTTGAACTTATGTATATGTATCCTGCTATCTGTTTCTTTTGAAGAATGTCATTAGTCTGTTCCGATTGGAAAAGTAGCAAGTTAGTAACTGGAGGGTTGCGAGTTTGAAATTTCAACCAACCAAAGACTGCAGTGTACATGGGGGCTGGTGCACATGAAATCTCTACATGGCCTCAAATGCCCTTAAGTTGGTATGATGTGTAGGCTTTGAGTGGGGTGTGCCAGCTCATGAGTTGATTTCGTCATCTGACAAGTTCAGAATGAGGTATTGTCCTTGATCTTTCCTTCGGGATTGATCCAAGACCATTGCCAATAGCCCATTGTGTTTAGCCCATCAGAAAACTGCGAAATTAACATGGTATCTTCAAAATTGTACAGGGAACAAGATGGAGAATATTTTTTTTTTCCTATGCGGCTATTAGTTTAAGGTTTATGAAGTATCAGCCAAAAAAAGGCTAAATTTTTAACGTGAATGAGCAAAAGACACACAAATTTTCAGTCATCTGCCAAGAGGGTTTTTTTTTTTTAGAGTACGTCTAAACTTAACTTTTTGCAGCTTGTTGAGTTTTTTTAGAAATTTCAATTTGGTTCCTGATACTGTTTTGAAAAATCGGGACATTTTCATTACTTTTTTTGTTAAAACTCATATCTATGGCTTATTACTATTCGTTTTTTAATTTGGAAACCTTAGAACGTACTCTTTATTTTTAAAATTGGCTAATAAATAAATTTGATGCAATCGAAAATTGTTTAAACAAATTTTGGAACTTTTAGATCGTAATTTCCGATACAAAACTAAAACTGTCATATCTATAGCTTGATACTATTAGTTTTAAAATTTGAAAATATAATATTAAAGCTTAAAAATGCACTTTCTTATGGTATAATTATAATTTGAACTTGATTAATTAATAAATTTGATGTAATCAAAAGTTGATCATACGAATTTAGTATTTTTTGGATCGCAGAACGATAGCGTTCATTCTTCTTTGTGAGCCAGCAGTTTTAAAATAGTGTTTAAAAATGAAACTACGAAATTTTGATTTATTTATTTCAAATGATATTTGTTTCTATTTTTTTAAAGCCTTTCACATAACATAGTGGGTTACAAGAAATAATATACTGGACCACATACGGTTGACAGGTGAGTAGTCCTGGTTAGTTGGAATGGCTCTCACAAGGGCTGAAATTAAGGCACCGGCCTATTTTCCATCAGGGTTATATGCAGAATAGGATGAGCAGCAGGAATCTATAAGAATCTGTCCAAATTTGTTAGGTTTATAAGTACAAGTCTGGTCTAAGGTTTTCAAGGTTGCCAAAGAGCAAATTTTCTGCTTTGGATTGAAAGTATTACTGTAAAACTTTGATTTCAGAGTAAGGACCAGGACTGTTAATCGAATAGACAAAATGACAGAAAACCTTAAACAACAACCATGCATTGCATATTTACGAATGATAAAAATGAACTTTTAAGAAACGGAAATACACATCATACAAGTATTTTATTTTTTGCCCAATCTGGTTACTGTACATAGAGTACAGTATGAAATGTGTACGTACTAATAACTTTTACTATTTAATTATTTAACTTTTAACTATGGACTGACGGTTAAATGAGTAAATGTTAATTACAGTTACACTGTACTACCAAACTATAAAAGTTCTTGTAATGTCACAATGTTTGTCATGTCAATTTAGTTTTTGATTTCCTTTCTTGTTTTAAATGTGTATTATTTATTTTAGAAAACCTAATTATTAACGTGAACAAAATTCTGGATTTTCACAATTGAGTTTTCAAAACTATCCGAAATAATTGACTCACTCTCTGGTCTTGCCGAATGTTTACGTCTCATGTCGTTTCCCGACCCATCGAGTCGACATCCTCAGCTGACACCAGTCACCAAATATGAAAAATGTATTTAGCCTTTCACCCCCCTTTGAATCAATTTTTATCTTGTGTTTAGGGATTAAAGTGGTTCCCCAACTACCCCTATTCACATTTCAGTCTTTTTGACTGCTCGCTCTTCTGCATCTAGCGTGACTGGATGTGGATGTTCGCTATCTGCCTACTGTCTCCTTTTTGCAAAATAAATTGAATTTACTGAACGAGTTTTTCGAAATACTTGTTGCCCGTTTCTCGGGACCTTGGTCCTACCCAGTTCGATTTAAGTTGATGACATCACTGGTGAGCTGTTCATTGTAACTGATCTGTTCTTTTTTGTTGGCAGGTGGGGAGTGAGTTTGTGGTGGATGCGACAGGTGAGGAGGAAGCTTGCTGCATCTGCAAGCTACTGCTTGCTGTCTCCTCCAGCGACACGGTCATGATGAAGCAGATGGGAGGATCTGGCAGCCTGCACATCGGCAGTATACAGGACGCAATTGAGGTGAGATGCTTTTCAGTGCAGGAATGGAGCTTCGATCTCTCTATTACTCCTCCATGACACCTGCAGTTTTCCCCTGAGTGGCTAATGATCAAAAACAAGCCAAAGAGCTCAATCAGCAATCTCCCTGGGATATAGCAAGGGAACTGCTGAAATTGAGCAGGAAAGAAACCAGGATAGCTATTGGCCTCCTAACTGGCCACTGTACCCTGAATAGACACCTCAACATTATGGATGTCGTAGATGACCCATTATGTAGAGGTTGTTGGATGGTAGAGGAGAGTTCTATACACGTTCTGTGCGAGTGTGACTATGACTCTGCACAATGATTCGAATATCTGGGGTACCATTGTATCGAACCCTGGGAACTGCCAAACATTCCGATCAGATACTTGCTGAAATTTATTTTGGCAATCTTTAGTGTACCAGCAGGCGTCTTGGTACAATAGACTATTAGTCGCAGTGCTGGCACTCTACAGAATCACCCCCACAATAAGTCGTTTTCCCTGATTGGCTGCTGATAATTTTTAGGCCCTCAGGGTACAGGCTTCATATACCCAAAGTGATCTTTTCACATACTGTAGTAAATACAGAGGTTGCTCTCCTGTGATACCCAAGCAATCTTTTTCTGCTTCCTTCCCAGTGACTCCCTTTCACAAGATCTTGTGTTTGCCGTAGCTTGGCTCAATTTGGTCCTTGCACCATAAAACAGCCAACGTACCTAACTAGTTTTAGATTTCCCAGCCATGTGAATCATGCAAACGTTCTTGTGACTCTTGGGTGGTGGGGTAAATAAGTTAAGCAGTGCTGTCTCCCACAATGATAGTTGCATAAGTACTCCAGAGTCGACTCTATGAAAAGTATAATGTGTAATAGGCAAGTTGTGGATAGTAAGAATAAATCCACCTGATAAGTATTGAACCACCAGTGGAAACGGTCTAAACATTAAATGCATGCAGATGTAAAAGCACAGGTTACTGCTATCATTAATGAATGCTAAAAAATTTGAATTGTTTTCCTGTTAGATTTCAAAGATAGGCATATTTCTGCATATTCAAAGCAAAATGATGTGATTGTGCCTAACAATGTCGAGATATGGTAGATTTATTATATCAGTTTCAAAATTTATGTCCTTGCAAATAGAATTTTAAAGCAGACTGATTTTTCCATTAATAACAAATATTATAGGTGTAAGGATTGAGGTTTTGCATGGTATTTGAGTTGCATAGTATTTGAATCAATAATCTACAGCATCCCCTTTGATTCAGATAGTATCAATAAAAAATAAAATCATGGTTAAAGATTATTTTGCCTTATTTGTATGAAAACTCTATATGTTTGAGATTGCAGTTTGTTTATGACCATATTTTCTTCAAAAATTTCAGTTCTTAACATAATTTTTTTTCAATAATTAAATTAATATATATTAATATACTTTCAACAATTTACTTTTATTAATTTTCACATTTGGTTTTTAAATAGTTTGACAGTATTTCGTAAATATTCAAACATTTTATGATTACCCTAAACTATTAATGTAATAAAGTGGTTTTTCAAACAGATTGTAAATAGAATTTCTGACAAACTGGGCAAAGCCTCCAAAGTGCTGATCGAAATCCAGCACATAAACCCTTCCTCTAGCTTACCCTTTTTATTGATTTTTTTATAGGCCTTCGTCTTCGAATTTTCGATAAATGTCACTAAAGGATAAATTACTCCCAGAAGCATCAAACTTTCAGCACAATGCTGTTAGAATGTTTTGTTTAGTCTTTTGAAGTTGCCCCTTTTACCCTAAAAGTAGGTTTGCTCTGCAACTTTGCCTCCACTCCAAAAACTAACAAACACTGCAGTGTTAAGCTGCGTTTACACTGGAGTTGTAAATATTTTTCTACCCCTTTTTGTGGTGGTTTCCAGCTCTTTAGCTGACCCGTTTTTCGACCCACTCCGGTGTAAACGCTTTGATGGCTTTTATCGCCAACGCAAAGAGGTGAGCGCTCTTCTCGCTCCATTCAGGGTTCCCACAGTTCTTGATTTATTTTTTCCTAACTAGGGGCCCTTGAAAGTCCTTGAAAATTACGGAACTTGGTGAAAAGTCCTTGAAAGTACTTGATTTTTTTAACTAGTACATAATTGTGTAATTTCGTCTTGCATTGGAACTTGTCCAGGCTAGTTTCCTCCACAGCTGGTGTGCCATTTGAGCATCATTCTGAATGAAACTGGTGTTTCACTCTTTGACACTGTGTGATATACAAGTAATGCTAGGTCTAGATTGTCCATTTTCCACAGTATTCTGTCTAAGTTGACACCTCTGGTCTCGTTAAGATGGCAGCCTTGTTATGCCCACCACATCATGACGTATCACAGCTGCTAAATAACAGCACAGCTTTCTTACAAAACCAGAGGTTTAGTTGTCGGGACATAATTGGAAACCTGGCATGCATCCAAAGAAATAAAGCCAAATTCTTGTTGCAAAAATATAAAAGTTCCAATTAAAAAAAAGTAAGAAAATCACATTTAAAGTATCCTTTTGTTGTAAAAATTCCTGCAGATTTCAAATCAGTAGAAATTTTCACTGTCTTTAAAGATCGCAAAGATAGAAACTTAGACTATAGAATAAAAAAGCCCTTACACCAGTGAAAACTTTTGATTTGTTTTGTTTCTCAAATAAAATAAACCATGAGAGCCGTCCGTTGTAGGCAGTGGACGACAGCAAAATGGAGATTGTGTCGTGTAGATCGAACTGTGTGTGCAAGCTCCCGTACTCTTTTTCGTATCCCCAATAGAATTTATCGTGCAATATTTTATCACACGATCAAGATGTGTGCATGTAGTCTGATAGTTAACATTGAGACAAGAAGCCCAATTTGTAAAAAAAGAACAAATTCCAAATTATAACCAAAATTGATGACAACCTTTCTTTTTTTTGACTATCAGTAGTGTTTGAAATTATGTATTTTTTTTTATATTTCTTACATTTTTCTTTTTAATTGACAATTTTTTTTGTATGCCTTGTTTCATGTCGGTAAAAAAAAATTTAGGTCCTTGAAAAATACTTTTTTGGTTTTGAAAAGTCCTTGAAATTTTTTTGGGTAAAGGTGTGGGAACCATGCTATTGTAGAGAAGAGTGATCACCATCCATCAAGACGTGTAGGATCTTGCGCTTGCAGCAGCAGTCTGCGTAGTTTTGTCGAAACAATGGCCACCCCAGAGGGAACGTGCCATCAGTAAAAGCGAGAAGCAAGCAATGAGGTGAAAATGTCACAGATGGCGAACAAAAGACCATGAGCAACCACGTGAGCAGTGATTGTCTGCAATGATGAAATAGGGGAGCATTTTCATCCTAAATTTGTCTCTGAGACATGCCCTCCCAAAAGTTGCAGTCCTTTGATCCTGGTGGAAATCAAAATTGAAGTTGCAAACTCGCCAAAATGCCACAAGAGTTTAACGATAAAAATAGTGTCCTTTCTCGGAATATCTTCGATGTTTGGAGGGGGACGTGCTTGCAACTCCTGTGTTAAAGTGGCTTTAGTATATATGTACCATAACATGCCAATCGTGTTGACAACAAATCGTAGATTGTTTGCAGCTAAGTTTTGTTAGAGTGGCAGCAAAAGAAATTAAAAATGCTGGAGACATTCTTGATGGCTATGCACTTTTTCCTGCGATCATTAAAAATGTTCTGTAATTGTGGTGTGTTTATAACACAAATAAATGTAATTTTTTCTACTAAATTGTGTAATTCAATTAGTTGAATCTAAATTTCCATGCATCTTCGAAGCCGAAAATACTTCATGGTGGAGGTAGGTTGATCTGTTACTGTATTGTAATTCCTTTTTTAGTGATGGTTTAGTTCCCTGAGGTGCAGCAGATAAGTCTTCACAAATAAATTGTTTTTTGCAGAAGCACTTTTCAGAGTATACGTGCAATAAACGTTTTCTGTTCTTTCTAGGTGGTGCAAGGAATGGGAGTGCAGTTGCAGAAGCAACTGATGGAGTCTTTGCAATCTGAAACTAAAATCGTCAAAAAAAGAAATTTCGTACTGTGATAAGATAGCTTTCTTTTTTGTCCACTCTTTGTTTTGAGAACTTTACTACAATCTGCCTTGTTTGTTATTTAATTTTTTTCAAGGAATCTATTTTGTAAAAGTTGAGAAACTGACGTCTGTTACATCTCCATATTTCAGTGTTTTCTTATAACTTCACTTGTTGGAGGTGTATATGCCTGTGTGTATATATTTATGTATTTGCATCGTTTTTAAATATTGTGATGGTAGGTATGAAGCACCAGTGAATATGGAAATGTTTCGAGAAATAAAGAATATGGGGTGATACAAATGAAATAGTGAAGTGCCTACCTCTGATGACTGCAACAGTCACTGGAACTATTATTCGTGGTAATAGCATTTCCTGTTTAAAGACATGAGGAATTGTATATATATTAAAACTTTGACTTATAAAGAACTGTTAATTCACTTTGGAACAGAAAATCTTTCTCAAGCATCGTGCTTTTTAATGGATTTCTATCTGTGAAGGTTTGAATTTATTTTTAAAATAAAAAAAGAAAATATATTGCTGTCTTTGCTTGAAGTTTACACTATACTTGATGTATGGGTATGTAATTTATCATACTTGTTAACTGGGAAAAGTATAATTGTGTCATAATTATTATTCAACCTACACAATTGCTTGTAAATTAACCTGCAAAACATTTTCTTCAGTTTCCAATTTTGTCAGTTAAAAAGGCATTTTTCATAAAATCTTCGTTTGAAAATGGATGATCTCACATTTTTAAGGCCGATTTTAGACGGTGTGACAACTTTGATGCTGATTGGTATAATATTTTATGTTCATACTTTTGAATCAAAATTGACACCGATATTGATAGTTGAATTACACCAATGCATTTATAAATAAGTAAATGAGAAGAAAGCGAGAGCAAATCAGTCTAGTTACTACCGGTGCCATCTATCGATAAATAAGAAAACTAAAGTTTTTATTTGATTTAAAATAAACCATCGTTACCAAACGTACTACCATCTACTAACTTTATATACAGTGAATTGAGCAAGATTTATTCCAAAAAGATGCAAGTCGTAAACAAATTCCATTTACTTCAAACAGAATAATTTATATTTGAATGGTCCGAATGGATACAAAGCGAACAATTTATTTTGAAAACTTAGGGAAAATAGGATTTTATTTTGAGTTTTCTTGGGTACATATATTGGAAAAATTAAGTCCTGTGGGGATCTATCTTTAGCTATAGCAATTCTAAAACAAACTAGGAGCTTATTAATTCGATTTTGGATGGAACTTTAGACTGATGTTCAGGTATATTAAAAAAAAAAATTAGAATTGCCATGATTTTAAATAAACCGAAAAATACTCCAACTTAAAGTGTTTCATAACTGGTAGAGCCGGAGTGAAATTGGAAATATACTAGCAGTTAATTCGCAAAGAAAACGATGGTTATAGTAATAAATAACATTTAATTCATTGACAAAAGAGTACAACTGAGAACAGATATTTTCCCAAAGGGATTTCCGTATCGCCCTACTTTCAGTTTTTGTTAGCAAATGTTTTAGTATTCAATAACTTCCCTTGGAGTTGATCTCGGAGCTCCGTCAATAGCCCATTGTGTTGCTCTAGTAAGACGTTAATTGAAATACCTACCTCAACTTTCCCTGCTTATTTAAACATACGTGTTGCTATAGGTAATGGTAATTTGACAGATAGTAGATTTATTTTTCCGTGTTTCCGTTTCATTTTCCAAGGAACGATGCCGACCAACCGGTATAGTGGTTAAGGTGTTAGCCTCTAGATCGGAAGGTTCCTGGTTCGAATCCGGGTCCGGGCATGGATGTTTGTAAACATATGGTGTAGAGGTGGCTGGTGCACCTTAAATCTGTCGTGGCCGAAAGTCCTCACGTTGGGTTGGCGTGGAAGTTTGGAGAGTGGGGTGCCAGCTCAGGTGTTGCTTCGTCATCTGACCGTGGTTCAAAATTACGAGGTGTTGTCCTCGGTTCTTTCCCTTAAGGGACTGATCCCGGACCGTCGTCAATAGCCCGTTGTGTTGCTCTAGTACGACGTTAACTAAAATTACCTTACCGAGGAACGATCTTTCAGCGGACGAAAAGAACAAATAAAGTTTTAACAAGAGTTATGAGTTCTTTTTTTCTATCTCCTAGATCCTAAAGATTTCAACAGAATTAAAATCTGCTGAAAATTTCACAAGAGATAGGATGTTTAAAAAAATAATTTTTAAATTGTAACTTTTATATCTTTTCCAATGCGAATTTGACCTTCGCATCACAGATTCCATATCATGCGCTCAAACAATTCCAGCGAAAGAATTTTTTTTTCGACTGGAATTGTTTAGTTCTTTGTTGTACATTCGGGATAGTTAAAGATATTAGGTGTAGTAAGAAGTTTTAAAGCATGTGTCAAAGAAATGAATATGTATTTTAGAGCTGATAATAATACTTCTATTCATCGAAGTAATCTCCATCATTATCTAATACCTTCTACCATCGGTCATTTAGTTCACGGATGCCAGCAGTGTAGAAAGATTCCTCTGTTGACGCAATGAAGTCGTCAACCCATTTTCGTACGTCGTCCACTGTCCGGAAGTTTACAGAAGACAAGGCATTCTGTATAGACCGAAACAAATGACAGTCCGCAGGGGCTACACGCCGGGTGTTCCAAAACTTCCGAGCCAAGTGTTACTAACGTGTCCTTGACCACTTTTGCAACATGCGGCCGTGCATTGTCATGGAGCAATTTGACGAGCCGCAAACTTTTGCCAGTAAACGGACGTTTTCGATCGATTTCCTGTTGTAATCGCAGCAATTGTTGTTTATAGCGTTCAGCAGTTACACTTACACCCGACTTCAGCAATTTGTAATAGAGTACTCCCTTCATATCCCACCAGATGCATAGGAGAACTTTTTTGCAGTGAATGTCTCTTTTCGGCGTTGATGTTGTTGCTTCGCCGGGATTCACCAAATGTTTTTTGCTTTTCAGACTGTCATAACAGATCTATTTTTCATCTCCTGTCACGATTTCCCACAAGAAAGATTTTCTGTGTTGCCTTTTTAGCAGATTCATGCACTCAAGACATGGTCGTCCTCAATGCATGTGGCACTCATTTTCCTGCCTTCTGAATCTTTCCCATTGCATGTAAACGATTAGATATCGTTTTTTGTGATACTCCTAACTGTTCAGCAAGTTCATATTGCGTTTGAGATGCATCTTTATCGAGAAGTGTTGGCAAATCGTCATGGATACCCTTCAATGGAGCGCCACTACATTGTCGATCGCTAACCTCAAAATCGCCATCTTTAAAACGTCGAAACCAATACTCGCATGTGCTTTTCGATACGATATTCACCCCTAAATCAGAACAAATTGATTGACATGCTTTTGCAGCACTTTTGTGCTGGTGAAATTCGTAACGAATGTAGTGACGAATAAATGTCATAGTATGACATCTTATACCTTCAAAATTTCAACTTACGTTCTCTTTTTCCCTAGCTTTTGCGTCGGGTTGATATCTCTGATCCGGTTTCTATCACATGACACAAACGTGGTGTACTGATTGGTATGCTATTTTGCAGTAGACGTCATACAAAACTCGCTTTAAAACTTCTTACTACACCTAATAGATTGAAAATTTCAACGGATTTGAAATTTGCGGTAAATTTTACATCAGAGAGATACCTTATGGGACATTCTTAAAATGTGGGAACACTAAATGTTAGCTATGAATAATTTTTGAAATTTAAGATCAATACTTTTTTGCTGTATTGTTTATAGGATTAGAATACGATATGCAATCATTCAAAGACGAACTGTTCTGAAAAATTACGAATTAAAACATTTAATTACAAGATCTGAAGGTTACAGATTTTTGACATTGCTGGCCTATAGGTTACACAATTTTGGCATTTCCCAAGTCTAATGACTAATAATAAATTAGTTACAAACTGTCAATGCTTTAAAATTAGAGTAGATTTGAATATTTTTCAATTAGAATTTTGTTTTTCCAGATTTTCAAATCTTGGATTTGTTTAATTCTGTAAAGTTTTATTACTAATTCCAAAAAATGTTGGGTTTGGTTCAATTTTGTGATCTTTTAAATAATATATATTTACACATGCAACAAGGAAAATATGGATCATAAAATAAAAAATAACTATCCTTGAAAACTCCTGGAAAAGTTATAATTCCTATAGAATTAATCAGGAAAAACAAGTCTAAAAAATCTAAGATTCCTCTTAAAATATTTATTCAAAGGATCATTACAGCCATAAAGCAGGAAATAAAAAAGAAAGAAAAACATTGTTTAAAAAAAAAACGAAATTCTTTACAATCTTATTGAGATTGTTGCTACTTGTACATCACGTCCAAAATTGGGTAACGATTGACGCCGCCGCCATTTGACATCGATCGTACACGTTTGATGGACATTTGCCTAGTAATGGTATTGATATTATACTATCTGCTAAATTCACTCTATTTTTCGATAAAGAACTATTAATCTGATGAAAGGAGATTGTAATTAATATTTTTTTTTATGTTTTATGACATCGGCACCTTAGTAACATAAATTAAATCGGCAATTCGATCGTTACGCGATTTTGACATAGCACTTTTGAAAATAGGAAAAGTGTATTTAGGCCAAGAAAATGCACAAACACACATAGAAATGCTAAAAAAAAGTTTAAAAGTTATTTTAGAGACCAATATACTCCGTTTGAAGTACTCACCAATACATATTTTTGCTGCAGGTATAGAGCTATTTCGATTAGCTCACGTTGAGTTGGTGAGGAAGTTTGGAGAGTGGGGTGTCAGCTCAGGTGTTGCCTCGTCATCTGACCGTGGTCAGGGCCGGCCCCAGGGTAGGGCGATCCGGGCGGCCGCCCGGAGCGCAATGATCTAGGGGCGCCAAAATCATGGAAAATGAAAATAAACTGATAAAAAAAATTAAGTTACAGGCTTTTATAAAATGCACTAAAACTAAAAAGTAAAGAATATTTTATTTTTCATTCTGATATCATATCAATAAATTATTTTTCATAATATTGCATTGTCATCGGACCCTTGTAAGTATACCAAATTTCATTGAAATCGGTTCACGGGAATTTTCTCAAAAACGCGTTGCAAGATTTGAATGATCGTTGACAAGATTAAGAGGCGGCAGGCGGAATTTATTATTTTTATTTCTTCGCACATAATTTAAATAATCTATATAAATAAGAATGGAGTGTTTGTTTGTACATTCAATATTTTCGACGCATTTCAAGTTTTCTATCCGTTTTGGACCCTTCTGATGCCGAATCCGTCTTTTTCTCGTTTGGTGTCTGTCTGTATGTTGTGCCCTATACACGTCCACGCGGTTTAATATATTTTCATGGAAATTTGCATACAGAGAGTACTTATCTTGATTTAGTGAGTGGAATTGGATGCGAAAGTCTGTCTGTCCGTCTTTCTGTTCTATGCTCGATTTTGTGTTTGTGTAGGCATCACATGAATTGTATTCCAGATATTTGATTGCATTGTATTTTATTTTATACATTATCTATTAATTTAGTGAATGCAATATTAAACATTTCTTTATTGTTATATTTAGACGAGTTTCATGCTAAAACACCTGAGTAAGTATACTTAAATCAACCATAATTTGGTAGTTTTGGAAAAATTGGAATGTCTATTGAATATTACGATTAATTCGATTGCTTTACCAGTACTGCTGAAAAATTAATTATTCTTCAATTTTTTTTTTTTTTATGGAATTTCATTTCTGATACGTCATTTATTTCGAGTCTTATTTTTATTCTTTGCGCAATGAAAACGATTTCAGAAAATATGGGACAGACGATATTTTTCAATGAAACGAGAATGAACACGATCGCGCGAGCAGTGATATTTTTTCTGGTTCTTTCGCTCTGAATTAATTTCACATTTCTAAATTTTGTACACTTTTAGTTGTAAGTTGTGGCAACTGTGCGAGATCAAGAGATAAAATTGAATCACAAATTAATATATTTGGAACAATTTTTTACGACATCTTTTATTTTGTTTTACTTCGCTGTTTCCTGTTTTAAATATTTATTATTTTAATAAATGTGTTTTCCTTCTCATCACACCCAACAGCACCACAAAGTATTAGACTTGAAAATGTTAGGTAAGTCAGTATAAATTTTCAGTAAATTTTAAGTGTAGTTATGCCGTTATTTAAAGAATAATGCCGTTATTTAAAGAATAATGCCGTTATTTAAAGAATAATACCGTTATTTAAAGAATAATGCCGTTATTTAAAGAATAATGTCGTTATTGAAATAATAATAATGTTTAAAAATCCAAACTAGAACTTTTTCCAACATTAAAAAATTCGTTGTAGTAATGACAGGAGAAGATTGCAAAATTTCACAATGTCGCATACCGGAGGCAAGAGTGCCACAGGTAAAAAAATATTGTTTTGTTGACTATGAGTGCGAGAGCACTCGCCGTAAATCGTAATTTTAATTAATTGAGTTGCACATGAAAACAACTTAAGAAAGGGAATTCCAAATCTTCCTATAAATCGTCTTTTATAGTAGTAACCTTAGTATCACCTTTCGTCTTTTTGAGCTTTGTCATACAGCAATTGTGCGATGTATGTGAAATGTATTACATGAATGGATATGCATGTGTTGGATTTGTGTCCAAAGTAAGTTGTAGAAAATATAAAGATGGCGAAAGGTGTTAAAATAAATTTTTACTCTACAAAAAACGTAAGTCATTATATATTTTGATTATCTCTTCAATCTAGAGTAAACCAATTCAAACCGAGTAAGGTCGGGTATTTTGCTAGTATCATATATATTTAAACATTAAGGCAAAATCTAGTTGAATTCAATTCAACATGACAAAACCACTCAGCCACCGCCTTTCAAGAATTGACAAGTTTTTCGGCCCGTGGCAACACGACTGTACAGAAAACAACAATTTTGAAACCAAGCGAAACAAGATCTAACAGCCCTTTTCAACTGCATATAAAAAGGAAGTAGACTTAAAACAATGCATTATTTGCCACTAGACTTCGGCTGGTGCGAAATAAAATAGTTTGTTTAAATTGTTAGTGCAAAAAAGCTTTAAAAAAGTGCTTGTGCAAATTGTCCAGTGCGTTTGGCTTCTGTGAAGGTAAGTGTTTTAATTTTTGTTTTCATTTTTAAAAACTAATAAAATCCATCAGACATAAGCCAAAAAAAGGGTGGGGGGTAGATTTCAAAAATTAGAGTTTATATCAAAACATGGTTTGTGTGGTATCAAATGAAAGGTAATTGAGTCTGGAGTTGAATGAAATACATTTTTTTTAAGTCAGTGACGCATAAGGGGGGGGGATTTTGAAAATTAGAGTTTAAATCAAATCATGGCTTGTGTGGTATCGAATGAAAGGTAATTGAGTCTGAAGTTGAATAAAATACGTTTTTTTTTAAGCCACTGGCGAACAAGTGGGGGATTTCAGAAATTATAATTTAAATTAAATCATGGTTTTTTTTATATCAGTATTATTTTTTATTTTAATTAATTTGTTCCAGAAACCAAAATGTCCGATGCTAAGAGAAAACCCTCTGGGAGCGAATTTAAAAAGTTCATTTCAATATTGTTCAAAAGTTATATACATTTTTTTCTTCCTTTTCTTTTTGTTGGGCAATATTACTGAAATATATTGATACTTACACCCTAAAACCATTGAGTAATACGCGATGGGAAAGTCGAGTCGACTCATTAAAAGCTCTGCGGTTTCAAATTGGTCCAATTCACGATGCTTTGTACAGCATATATGAAGATTCCGAAATCGATTTTTGATCAGAGACAAGGCTAGCGGATTATTAAATAATTTGAAGCAGTTCAAATTTATATGCTCTGTTGTGATCTGGTACAAAATTTTGAATCATATTAACCCAGGGCTCGAAATACCCAGATGCACATGAAAATATAATTGTGCACCTAATTTTTTCCCACTAGGTGCACACAGTGCACCAAATTTAAAAACTTAGGTGCACCTGTATTAAAAAATCTATTTCGAGGCCTGTATTAACCCCATCAGCAAACTTTTGCAAACTAAATTTTACTATGTCACAAGCTATTGATATGCTTAGCAACTGCAAACTTTTCTTTGAAAACCTGATATCAGATGAAGCTTTTGAAAGCATCATTTTAGAAGCAACCGAGCTTGCTTCAGAGATTGACGTGGAAGCTAATTTCGAAACCACCACACCACGTCATCGTGTCAGAAGCAAAAGAAGAACGTTTTTGTATGAGGGCCCGGATGAACCCGTTCAAGACCTCAAACAAAAATATAAAATAGATTTTTTTTTCACACTATAGATCAAGCAATAAATGCCTTGGAAACCAGATATAATTTGCTAAATACTCACAGTAATTATTTCAGTTTTTTGTATGATATTTTTGGTCTAAAAGACATGCCCAGAAATGAGCTACTGGCTCATTGCAAAGATTTGGAAGTAGTTTTAACTGATGGAAATTCAAGCGATCTTAACGCCATGGACCTAGCCGATGAAATAAGCATTGTTTCGTCATTATTAACAAAAAAGGAAACCCCTGTTGAAGTTTTCAAGTTTATCGCTACACTTAAATTGCACCAAACCTCAGCATAGCATTAAGAATTCTACTTACATTGCCAGTCACTGTGGCTTCAGGGGAAAGAAGCTTTTCAAAACTAAAAATAATAAAAAATTATCTCAGAACGATGCAGACGCAAAATCGTCTCAATGGATTGGCAATGATAGCTATAGAACACCAAATTAGTGACAAATTAGACTTGAAATCACTGGTTCGTGAGTTTTAATTACTTTGGTTAGTTAGAATTTACTTATAATATGGGATATTAGTTCAGTTAGCATTACTACATTTTAATTTTTGTTATTTTGCCTTAAGTGCTAAATTGCTTATCTTGTTATCTGATGATTGAGTTTTAAATAAAACGGGTTTTTTTTTTTTTTTTTCATTTTTTTTCAATGTTTTCTTGACTTTCTGATATGGTCGCATGAGATTTACTTAAAAAAAACGGGGAGGGGGCGCAAAATTAAGGTTTAGCCCGGAGCGCCAAAATGTCTAGGGCCGGCCCTGCCGTGGTTCAAAATTACGAAGGCGTTGTCCTTGGATCTCTCGCCTTAAGGGAATTATTATTTGCAACGGGCTATCGACGAACCGTCGTCGATAGCCCATTGTGTTGTTCTAGAACGTTAATTAATAATTAACAAAATATCGATCGTTACCTATGCACATCGCGAAACATGCTGGCTGGATTTAGTATTGTTTCTTTGTTAATTCTTCAAAACTAGGGGGTCCGCCCCCTGCTCGCTGACGCTCGCCGACCCCCTGAAGATTGCTTTGCAATCCTCATTGGTTCACTGCGCGAACTTTGCTCGCTTCGCTCGCATCAATGAAGACATTGTTTACAAAATATGATGTTCCAAAGAGTAATATTTTATAAATATAAATTTGTTGCACTACAGAAAAGGTATACAGTACCTCTGGAATCAGAACTCGAACAATTCAGAATTCAAATGAAAACTTCGAGCAAATTTTGACTCGAAATGTGAACGCTGCTTTTGAAATCGAATACATGTCGTTTGTAAGCTGCAACAGCTCGACTAATATTCATTTTTTTTCAATAAAATTTTTTCCGATTACGCTATAAATTTAATTGTTACGCGAGATTTCGTGGAAAATAAACAATCGTAAGTGTTGCCAAAACTCAATAACAAATAACGTCTTTTTTACGTGCCACGTAAGAGAATTATATATATAGATTTTAAACTAATAGTGCCATCTACTGATCAAAATAGCAAACAAACTATCCTTTTTCTCCATTCATTTATTAATTTTTTTCTGGAAAATACATTAGAATTTAATTTCTTAGTTATATACTACACTCATTGCCATAAAAATTTGCGCACCAAGAAAAAGTCGTCAAAATGAAAAGAAATTTTGCACATGTAAGTACTACTTTGATATAAGTGATTAGAAAATCAAAGAAAAAGGATCTCTCATTTATTGCAGAAAGTACAAATGAACGGAAGTTTTAGAACTCTGTTGGACCCCCTCTAGCGCGAATGCACGATGCCATACGAGCGGGCATTGAGGCATACCAGTTCCATATGATGTCCTGAGACATCTCGTTTCACAGTTGCTGTAAACGCGCCTCTAGTTCGACCAAACTCGTAGGGTGTCCAACTTGCCGTCCCAAATGATCCCTTATAGGCTCGATTGGTGACAAATCTGGGGATCGAGCTGGCAAAGGAAGGGTGGTAATGTGGCGGAGGCAGTCTTGTGACATCCTTGCTGTGTGTGGCCGAGCATTGTCTTGTTGAAAAATGGCTCCTGGAAGCTCTGCCATGAGTGGCATCACATGTGGCTGAAGGATGTCATGGACGTACCGCTGGGTTGTCATTGTGCCATGGATCAATATTAGGGGTGACCGTGTATCGTAAGCAATGGCACCCCATACCATCACACCAGCTGTGGTGTATGGTATTACGTGTGCTGCCATTGGCAGCACACGTAATGGGCTCCGCGATACCAGATGTCCTTCAGCCAGGCGCCTTGCGATGGTTCGGGAAGACACAGGGGCACATAATGAAGGTGCTGCCTGTGTCTGGATAGCGGCCAATGAGGCAGTTGGCTCTACGCGTGCGGTTCGTATGATGTGACGGCCTTTTCGACGACTGGTCTGTCGAGGGCGTCCTGAGCCTGGTCGCCGTGTCTACTGTCCACTGGTCCCAACACCTCCTCACAGTAAAATCAGAACGGCCTACTTGACGAGCTACTCGCCGAGCTGACCGCCCAGCTTCCATCATCCCGATGATTCTTCCCCTCTCGAACTCTTACAGCTGCTCATATTGTCTTCGATGGCGGCGCAACGGCATGTCTACCTCAGCGTTCCCTTTGCAAAAGATTAAGTACACTCAAGCTCTGCTTACCTGTTTTATACTCCAAGGAGAACGAAGTTCAACGCCCTCTAGTGGCATTACGCAATGCACAATCACGCTGCATTTCTAATCATTTGCATATCTGGTCGACATGTACCTTCATGTGCCAAGTTTCGTTACGACCCCCCCAATTATTTCTTGGTGCGCAAATTTTTATGGCAAAGAGTGTATATCTGTTAACATTATAGATGTCCATAATCGGACATTTGTAACTAAAGAATTTAATTTTAAGGATATTAACACCAAACTATTGCAATAAATAATAATAATTCTTGTATGAACAGAACTAAAAACCCATTGAGAAAAAAAAATTAGTTTTAAGAATTAAATTTATTTGCTGTCAAAGCTTAAAGTTATGAAATGTGCATTGTTCCCACCTTTTGTGAACTACCCCTGAACGTTTGATTTTCTTTCAATAAAAAATTTTCAATTAAATATTTATATTTTCTCTAGCGATTAAGACGTCGTGCCAATTGGATCTTTTCGCAATTCGAACTTGGCCGCATTTAAAAATGCCGTGATGGCTGTTATCAATAGGCTTCGCATACCAAATGGGAATTCGTAGCAATCATCGGGGGTTAGCGAGAAGTAATCACACCTGACCCTCACGAAAAGAACTGTCACGGGCAACGCCGTGCTTGGCGCGCAGAGGCTAGTGTTTGTGGTTATTTGGGCGGTGCAGGGAGGTTGTTCCGTAGCTAGAAAAGAAAAAAAGGTGTGGCAAACTGCAGAACATCGTAACTTGTAATTTAAAAAAAATCGGCCAAAATTTGGATAAAATTAGGGGGTGAGGAAGGTAGATAGTTAATTAACGTTGCACTGGTGTAACACAACGAGCTATTGGCGACGGTCCGTGATCTATCCCGAGGGAAAGTTCCGATGACAGCGCTTGAGCTGGCACCGCACTCTCTAGACGTCCACGCCACCGTGAGGACATTGGAGAGGCCTTGACAGATTTAACGTGCACCAGTCCCCGTGTAAACGAGGGTCTTTGTCTGAATCTAGTTCCGAACTCGCAACTCTCCGGTTGCTAATCCGTGACTTTTCCAACTGGGTACCACGGACTCTAGGAACATTAGTTGTAGTTTTTTTCCCATCAGATTTGCTATCTTTATAATACACACCGAGGTCGCTCTCCCGTTTTTTAATTTCCTGCTTTTATCCCACTACTCTAGTCCCAAATGCCTTTTTTTCCCCTTTCGGTAAATTGGCAATTTTTATTAACGTCGTACTAGAGAAACAACGGGCTATTAACGGCGGTCCGGGATCGGTTCCCTAAGGGAAATATCCTAGGACAACACCTCGTAATTTTCAACCCCGGTCAGATGACGAAGCAACACCTGAGTTGGCACCCCACTCTCCAAACTTCCACACCCACCCAACGTGAGGACTTTCGGCCACGACAGATTTAAGGTGCACCAGCCGCCTCTACACCATACGCTTACAAACATCCATACCCGAACCCGGATTCGAACCAGGAACCGGGAAAACGATGAAGAACAAACCATGTTAATTTCGTAATTTAATAATCCATACTTTCTCGGAAAACCGTCTAAGAATCGAACGAAAATTCATTCCAAAGGAACAAAACGTATCTACTCTTACTGTAATTAACATTCGTTGCTTGGCTAGATTAAATGTAATAATTCAAACTGAATGGTATTTTTTAATTAACATCGCACTAGAGAAACACAACGGTACGGGATCAATCCCTTAAGAGAAAGATCCGAGGACAACACCTCGTAATTTTGAACCCCGGTCAGATGACGAAGCAACACCTGAGCTGGGCCCCTACTCTGCAAACTTCCACACCCACCCAACGTGAGGACTTTCGGCCACGACAGATTTAAGGTGCACCAGCCGACTCTACACCATACGCTTACAAACATCAGGACCCGGATTCGAACCAGGAACCTTCCGATCCAGAGGCTAGCAACTTAACCACTCTTCCGGTTTGGTCGGCTTTTCCCCTTTCACGGCAGGTAGTTAATTAACGTCCCACTGGAGCAACACCACGGACAATTGGCGATGGTTCCGGATGAATTCCTATGGGAAAGATCCAACGACAATTTGAGGACACGATGTACACGGCTATGTTTGACTGGACCTAGTCTTGCTATCCCCCGATGGCTAATCATTTGATTTTCCAGCGGGGGTGATAGAGTGAATGCTTACTAAAAAACCCACGGCAGAGAAAGTTTTGTAAAGGCCACGGCCAACTGATCGATGAGTAAAAAGTCGGAGCATCGCTGTTGGCAGAGCACTCCAAGGCGGTGTAGAGTCCGGAAGCCCCCGGCCTCTCGGGGCGCCGCTCGCAAACTAATGGCCGGACACCGGAAGTCATTCGCGGAGTCACGTGACCGTGGAAAGCCGGGGCTCACTCAGCGAGGTCTGGGGGAAAGATAAACGACGCCTTTTTTCTCCCGAGTGCCCCGCCGCATGCTAAACGCCCCACTCCTTTTACAGAGCGGTCATCGGGTTAGCCGACCTCTGCATTGCACTCCTGAATCAGTGGCTATGCCCACTGCGCCAGCAACCTTTGAGTTGTAGGCGCCGCAGATTCCTCCCTGGGTGTATTTCTTCTGTGTCAGTGAGACGTTTAGTGTATCTATTAGTTGTGGTATGCCGTGTCTGGCGCAACAGGGTCAAATGTGTCCCGTGTGCCATAAAACCCCCAAAACAACCCACTTGAAACAGAGATCGTCTGTCTCCTTGGGGGTCGTCATTATCATTATACTGATGCAGTCATCGGCCGTGGCACAGCTGAGGGAGGACGACCCCGTTTTCCAAACTTTTGAACCGTCAGAGCTTTTGTTAAAAAAATGTTGTAGCCCCATTTTGTCGCAGAAATATTCGGCTGATGCAAAAGTTCGTCCCATTTTTGTGACAAAAATCGAAGAAAATTATATTATTGACTAAATATTACAGGAATCACTACAGTATGTGCTATTCTGTTCGTTCCTTTCTCCGTCTCTCTGTTCTGGGGCCGGTTGGAAGTGCATCGGATTAGCAATTCGAATCCAGCCATAGACCGTCGTGTACAAAGGGTCTGGTGCACGTTAATTCCGTCTTGGCCTCGAATGTCCTCAAGTTGGCGTGGTGTGGAAGTTTGGTGAGTGGGGTGCCAGCTCCCTGACCGTCATCAATAGCCCGTTGTGTTGCTCTGGTACAACGTTAACTAAAAATTACCATTACCATCGTTGTACCCGTGAGTGCGGTTCCAAGTGTAGATGGACCGAAAAGTATACGCCTTGCATTTTAATTGCTCATTGAGCGAGTGTTTCGTTTCAAAATCGAGTCACTCGATCTCGCGGTAACGAAATGCCCGAGTGCTTTGGGTGCAATTATTTCGGACATAGGGGGTGGTCGCGGCGCTCGTGAAATCGTATTCCCTAATGGAAGTATATTTGCCGTCATTATCGGTTCTTGGTAATGGAACGGAGGACAATTCCACCGGTAGAGCCTCAACCCGAAACGGACACAACGCTCCTGTTTTGAAATTGATTTTCTTAAATGTCGCTCGGACGACGGCCCATCAAGTTTTCGAAGCGTTTCTCCTCTTTCAACGAACATTGAAAGCGGAGACGCCGAAGGGCCCGAAATCCTGGGACCCCTCTCATAGGCGGAATTAAGGGGCAAGTGGTGTCCTACTGTTCAAAACAAAATTTGCGTATTAGAATTGAAGATAAAGTCTAATTTCGAGAAAACTTCATGCGCCGAAGTGTGATACAATACTGTTAACAGTTATTAATCCAAATTAGGTTTTAAGCCTAGTAGGATTTATGAAATGTGAATTATTTCAAAGAAACTGCCATGGTTTATACGAGTGGTGCGCAAACTAACTTCATTTCCTGAACCCCCCCCCCCCTAATTTGTGAACTATTTTGTCACCTTCTGTGAACTATTTTTATAGACAATAAGAAGTATACGGGTCACTATACCGTCTTTTTCAAGATGGCCGCCGTTTGTTTATATTTAGGAGGAGGAATAAGATAACGTTGTTGGGGGGAGATAAGGATAACGTTGTTGGGGGAGATAAGGATTTGTGGTGGTTACTGATAAGAACTTGACGTTTTGTTTTCATTTTTCGGTGGACGAGATGACGTCATGTTGTTGATGGTGAGTTTCCATGGTGATGAAGGACTGGTAGCGCCACCTGGTGGTGGGATGAGTAACCGTATTATATGAATTTAAAAAGGATTTCCTCGGATTCGAACCGGGGACCACGGGTTCCGAAAGCAGACATGCTATCCGTTGAGCTATCGAGCACTTGTGAGGAATGGGTGTTTAAATGTAGCGTTTGCTTTTTCTCTCAGTTTGGGACTTGTGAAAATATTGGGAGTGGTGGGGTTTTAATTTTGAATAATTAATCTTCTAATGGGGAATTGAGTTGGGAAACGACTGGTAGCGCCATCTAGGGATTTTTCAAGTAACTAATTAAATATAAGATTTGATATGCTCGTATATAATTTCTAATGGTGTAAAAATGACAGGTATCGCCATCTAGGGGTGGACAGAGTAACAAATAGTTTTAAAAGGATTTATTTCCCAGCTATATTTTAGAATGGATAATTATTTGTAAGAAAAATAATAATTCGTGGATTCGAACCCAGCAAAATTGTGCTCGGTTGTCAACAGATTTTACACACGCACTTTATGCGTTTGACCACGACTACCTAAATGATCGTGTTGAATTTAAAATAGACTTTCATTTTCTGAATGTGTATAGTACCAAAGATTGAAAATTCTAGAAGCTTCTAGAACTTGTGACTCAGTTTTGTTTAGCCTGTATAAGGTTAATTAAGGTAGCAGAAGAACCGGAGTTATACACGGAGACACTGATAAGATACAATCTTAATTAAACAACTGTGGGCAAAGTGACTTTTGCAATATGTGTGCTTTACATGAATCATCTATAGTATAGATATAATAATATCCTGCGTGAATAATAATATGTGGATTTGAACCCAGCAACAGATTTTACACAAGCACTTTATCCGTTCGACCATGATCACCTATATGATCGTGTTGTATTTAAAATAGTCTATCATTATGTTAATGCTTAAAGTACACACTACCAAATATTGAAAAGTCTAGAAGCTTCTGGAACGTGTGAGAATTACACATGACTAAGGATAATGTTTTTGCACGTGTAGGTTAAAGAGAAGGAACGGACTTATACAAGGAGTCATCGATAAAAGTGACTCAAAAGAAAATTAAAGATTAGCTTAAACTACCGAAGTACACGTGTTGTGGTATCTGAAAATGCCAGGGACCAAACAAAAGAAAATGATTATGCTGTTTGATAACTAAGAGGCTTTTAAAAGCATAGTTGAACTTGTTTCTTGGGTCTTTGAATAACTTTGCTTCTCTGGATTTTTTCCCTTCTATTGTTTTTAGATACATCATGGATTCTAGTGAGATTAGACCTGCAAAGAAAATGCGTACAGACAAAGAACAGTATTTTCAGAAATACTGTAAAGATTCTTTATGCTATGAATATGGTAAATTGTTTACAGATTGTGATGGTTGGTCATATTTCCGTCGATTGGAAAACGAATTAACGTATTTAAAGAAAGAGGAAACTACTATAGAAATTTACGGTAAGAAACGTACTGTGCCTCGACAACTTGTAGCATACGGAGACGATGGTATAAGCTATACCTTTAGTGGATCTTGTATTACAGCCAAGCCCTGGTCTCCTTTACTGTTGGAAATAAAGGGTGAAGTGGAACGAATAATTGATGCAAGATTTAATTTTGTGTTGGTGAACCGTTATAAAGATGGTAAGGACTGTATAGGTGCACATAAAGACAGCAAGAAGGACTTGGATCATAATGCGCCCATAGCGTCTGTTTCATTTGGACAAAAAAGACAGTTTGTGTTTTCTAGAAAGAATTACAATTCGTTAAAAATTGTTCTGGAAAATGGAAGTTTACTTTTAATGATTTATCCAACCAACAAATTTTGGTTACACAGCTTGCCCCGTGGAAATGCATTATACCCTAGAATTAACTTAACGTTTCGAAAAATTATTGTATAAATTAGTGATAATCCCCATATGTACCCCCCCCCTGAACTGGAACACACAGTGCAAATAGGAATGTACACTAAACGATATTTGGAAAACGTTACAATTAATATTTATGCCTTTGTGAATATATTTTTTTTATTCTTACATCTTATTGTTATTTTAAAGAAACTTTTATGCGTGTCTTACCACATACACTGTATTCTGGATTTATTTTTTTTAATTAAATACTAATTTTATAAATTGTGTCTTTTTTTAATGCAAGATCTGAAATGAAATTTTATTTGCTATAAATATTTATGTTTTTTAATTTAGATGCTTTCACTTAAACACTAATTATACATTAGATGCTATAGCACATATTTTACTGCAGAATTTATTTTTAAATACTGTACACTTAAGTAAAAATACAAAAATCTTATTTATTTTATTTGAAAACTTTGCAAAAACCCATACTATGAACATGTTTCCTTGTAAATATTTTTTTTTTAAATTAAACTAAAGAAAACTCACCCATATACCACAGAAGTACAACATGGGACTTACAGAAGTAAGTTGATTAAACAAAGAAACAGTGGAACAAAGTTATTTAAACTTACAAGATTTGATGACCTTAACAAATGAGTAGAAACGCAGATGGCTACTTGTACATTTGAAGAAGTTATAATCGTATTGAAATCTAAACCATATGTTATTTTTTTAATTATTATTTACTAGTCGTATAATTTTTTTAAAAATAAATCTGGCTAAAATTTAGTGATTCAATTTTTTAGATTTACAAACTTTTTGAAATGAAATTTTCTTTGATTTATTGTAAAATATTAAGATGCTTTTACACAAAAATTAGATACTATTACACATATTTTAATAATGATTTTGAAAAAATACGATTGAAACACATAAATTAGCTACTATTAAAAAATTTTAAATGCAGATTACAAAAAAAAATTATTTTCAATTTACAGTTAAGACATTTAGCAGTTTGATTTCTTAAAGCATGATTTTTATGTAAGAAAAAAATTAAGAAGAAACCTGTAAAACTAAAATATTTTTTACCTTTAGTTGAAACTTCACAAGACCCATACTATGAAGATGTTTACTTGTACATTTGAAGTAGTGAAAGTTAATATTAATAAACTTTTAGTCCTTGAAATTCTAAATTAAATGTCTTTTTTCTACTATTGCAAACCATACATTTTACTAAACATATGAACTTCTTTTTATTTACTTGAAAACCTTGTGTATATTATGCAGTTTAAATTGCAGAGTCAAATGCCAATTTTGCACAAGTATTTTACAAGATACTTTGTATAGGTCTTTTATAATTTTAGATGTACTACATTGCTACGTTAAATGGATAGTAAGTGGGTTTTTTTGTGATTTTTGAAAATAATGTGTACATTTTAAGACTTCTAAACAAAATAAATTGTTGCACTTTCTTGATAGTTAATGCATAATCTAAAAATTTACTCACACCACTCATAATTTTACACATGAGTAAAATTTAAAAAAAAAAAAAAAACGGAATTTTTTAAATACTAATTAATTTTTTAAATGGAACAAATATCTTTGAAATATTGTTTAAGTATGAATTTTATGTATTCTTCAAACAATCTCTGCAAAAAACAAATTGTTCTAAAACATATTGAAAAATAATTCTAAAACGTATTGAAAAATAATTCTAGAAAGAAGTCATACTGAAACAAAGTAAACTATATAACACTTTTTAATTGAAAAAACAACAGGATTCATATATTTTACACAAAGTAATGCATTATAGTAAAAACAAAAGAACGTATTTTTTACATGCTTGCATTTTTAAAGAGACAAATATTTCCTATGAGCCAGTTACTAAAAGCCGTCACCTCAGCTTTTGGGCAATGCAAATGATTTTTGTGATGACCACATGATAGTTTTTCGATCTCTTTGTTGGTGCTTAGAGCACAAAGTACATCGAATTTTGGACATCCAAAGTGTTCCAAGTTGATCTTTGGAATATTCAAGGCATCTAAGCGTTGTTTCTCAACACAACCACCTTTGTAAGCAACTAGGTACTGAGAGACACTCTTTGTCTGCTTGTACAATTCCAAAAGTTTAGAGTCTAGACTTTCTAAGGGATACACGTTTTCCCATGCAGAAAGGAAGTCCACACACGTAATTTTCAACATATCGCACAGTTTTACGATCTT
Source organism: Metellina segmentata (assembly GCA_947359465.1). Taxonomy (NCBI): domain Eukaryota; kingdom Metazoa; phylum Arthropoda; class Arachnida; order Araneae; family Tetragnathidae; genus Metellina; species Metellina segmentata. The sequence continues at coordinate 124,224,711 of OX375875.1, forward strand.
TGACACTAAGTTTATACTTATAAGGCGATAGGTTAAAACGAATACTTGCAGCTACTTGCGATTTTATAGCGATGTAACCGTATTCACGTACTAAGAAACCTTCGTTAGTTTAAAATCCATCAAAATCCACAATTGCGCAAATGTTAAACATTGCTATTGAAAAGTGTTATATGCTCGTGGAAAAATAATTGTAAACTGGAGACGCAAAGAACTGAACTATATATAACACCATACACTTACTAATCAGTAAAGTTAATCTTATTTTTGTCTTTTATCTTTTGTGAGTAACAATAAACTCGTAAGTGAAGAATGTACTCAGAAAACACGTGCTTGTGATAATGTGACAAGTAAAGCTGTATGTTGTAATACAGGATTTTAACAAAAGCGGGTATGCTTAAATGTGCATGTAATTTGTCTTTTTTTTTTTTGCTCTATCACGTAGATGAGCTGAATACAATTCAATTCGGTGACTAAACTTGAGCAAGAAAAAAAAAATGTAACCAAATATAATTAATACTCGAGTAACTTGTTTTTTTACTTTCTTTAAAGTACACTGATATCTCTTGATTATGCTGTTCTATTTTTTTAAATTTACATCAGTAAATTGAATTATTTATTTATGGGCACAAATCTTTGCCTTTTGTTGAACAGAAATTAGTATCTTTGACTAGTAACATATTTTTTTTAATTGACGAAGATCACAAATCTTTGCCTTTTGTTGAACAGAAATTAGTATCTTTGACTAGTATCAGATTTTTTTTAATTGACGAAGATAACATTTATGAGGGGATTTAACTCAATAGGCCCTATAATTTTACACTTAAGAGTAACAGAGCAGTATAGTTTTTAGGAAAATGAATAACCATTATGTAAATTTGAAGCCAAAATTTCCAAGCATGTCTATGCTTAATAAACGCCTATCTACGTTTAGAGATTGGCCATGCACAAACTTTGACATTTGGGACCTGGCCGAAAAAGGATTGTTTTATACGGGTGTATCGGACAGGGTCAGGTGTTATTGGTGTGGCGAAGGGCTTGAAAATTGGCAAGAAGATGATGTAGTGAGACACGAACACATAAAGTTTTATCTAAAATGTTTGGTAGCCCAACAACAGGAAATGATTGCTGACCCTAGATCAAAAAGAACACCAACAGATGAAATTGTACAGGTGGATGAAATCAAGAATAATACCAATGGTTTAATAAAACCCTATGTAAAAAATTACCCCTCAAACAACGACAAGGACGTACGACTTTGTAAAATTTGTTTAGAATCAGAAATGGATGCTACTTTACAGCCTTGCGGTCATCTGGTGACATGCATGAGATGTACGAAAGGTCTCTTAACGTGTCCTATGTGCCGAACCAATATTTTACATAAAATTAAAACGTACATTTGTTACTAAACGTTATCTACCATTTATCAATTCAAGTAGTAGATGCAATTTTTAGTGACTAACTGAACATGACGTGAAAGAATTCCATAAGAGTGGTATTTTGAGTTTAATGTTATTAAAGTAATACATGTGCGGCAGCAAAAAGACTAATAAGGAGGTTCGATACTTCTAAAATAATTATAAGACTTTCTATCAAGGACTTGTGGTAAAATCGTGTAGGAAAGACTTATACCTCTTCTAAATATATTAAATATAATAACTATTTTATTTATCTGTTGTTTGTTCATTACATGCTAAACCTATTTTGGATAGAGGAATATTAAAGTGCCTTAAAAAGCAGTTACAAATCGCTTTAAGAAAGATGTGTGTAAAAGTACTCTGTTAATGTAAGAAAGCTGGAAATAAATATTCATGTTTTGAAATTTTTTCCTTTTTTATTTTCTAATTGATTTTTTACTGCATAACTTTTTTCTTTTTTATTGTTCTTAATAAACTTTATTTTGCTTTTTCCTTTTTTTTTTAAAAGAACACCGTAACTTATATTTTTTCGTTACTGCTTAACTTTTTTTTTTCCTTTTACTGTTAAATTTTTTTTTTACTGTTAAACTTTTTTGCTACTTTGTTTTGTTACTACTTAAGTTTTTAAAATTTTTTTAATTGTTTAACTTTTTTTTAACATTATCAAAAAAATACTATAATTGTTGTGTAGAATATTTTTTTTTTGACAACACTGGATTGAAGATAAAATATTTATCGAAAAACATAAGAATCGGTAAAACAGTTAATATAATTGTTATAACATACATATCTTACAAGTCTTGTACATACATTTCTCTAACAGTATTGAAAATATCTGCTGTGTTCAAATTCTCAAAAAAAGTTGCCCTCTAATATTATGTCATAAAGTTTAATATTTTATTGCTCTCTCTTACAAAATTAATAGCAAACTCTTTCCAGTTAACAGCACATAAAGCAAGGGTGAAATATTCGCAAAAGCGTTCGTCAACACTCATCTTCATGCAAGCATGTACAGATTGATTGACAATTTCATTCTTACAACCTAAGCAATCATAAAGAATAGTAATATTTTTTTACCACCAATTTCCTTTAGGCACTTGCAGAGAGAAGCTATAACTTCACTCCAACAATCATATTTATCAGTATTACTGCAGTAAAGTTTGTAGCTTTCACCAGGAAAACCATTTTTGATATCCAGTTTCACATAGTATGGCAGCAAATACGTCAAAAGCGATATTTTCAATACATCTGACACATTAGCGTAAAATTCGCACAATTTAAAGTACTGATCAGAATTCATAAACACACACACACAATGGGGCGAGAACTGAAAACAATGGTCTTTTTTCTGAGATACACGTTGTAAAACCAAGTTCATTTTTTCAGCATCAGACGCTTTAGAAAGGAAGACTTCCTTCTCTATAACTTAAACGTCGGAGGCAGTTGCAACCAACGAAGGAATGTGTTACTATGCATCCGAAAACATGGTATATTCTTATGGAGAAGGTGAGCAAGTTTTTCGCGTTTGCAACTGCCTCCGACGTTTAAGTTATAGAGAAGGAAGGTTTTCAAGTAAATAAAAAGAAGTTCATATATGTTTAGTAAAATGTATGGTTTGCAAGAGCAATAGAAAAAAGACATTTAATTTAGAATTTCAAGGACTAAAAGTTTATTAATATTAACTTTCACTACTTCAAATGTACAAGTAAACATCTTCATAGTATGGGTCTTGCGAAGTTTCAACTAAAGGTAAAAAATATTTTAGTTTTACAGGTTTCTTCTTAATTTTTTTCTTACATAAAAATCATGCTTTAAGAAATCAAACTGCTAAATGTCTTAACTGTAAATTGAAAATAATTTTTTTTGTAATCTGCATTTAAAATTTTTTAATAATAGCTAATTTATGTGTTTCAATCGTATTTTTTCAAAATCATTATTAAAATATGTGTAATAGTATCTAATTTTTGTGTAAAAGCATCTTAATATTTTACAATAAATCAAAGAAAATTTCATTTCAAAAAGTTTGTAAATCTAAAAAATTGAATCACTAAATTTTAGCCAGATTTATTTTTAAAAAATTATACGACTAGTAAATAATAATTAAAAAAATAACATGGTTTAGATTTCAATACGATTATAACTTCTTCAAATGTACAAGTAGCCATCTGCGTTTCTACTCATTTGTTAAGGTCATCAAATCTTGTAAGTTTAAATAACTTTGTTCCACTGTTTCTTTGTTTAATCAACTTACTTCTGTAAGTCCCATGTTGTACTTCTGTGGTATATGGGTGAGTTTTCTTTAGTTCAATTTAAAAAAAAAATATTTACAAGGAAACATGTTCATAGTATGGGTTTTTGCAAAGTTTTCAAATAAAATAAATAAGATTTTTGTATTTTTACTTAAGTGTACAGTATTTAAAAATAAATTCTGCAGTAAAATATGTGCTATAGCATCTAATGTATAATTAGTGTTTAAGTGAAAGCATCTAAATTAAAAAACATAAATATTTATAGCAAATAAAATTTCATTTCAGATCTTGCATTAAAAAAAGACACAATTTATAAAATTAGTATTTAATTTAAAAAAATAAATCCAGAATACAGTGTATGTGATAAGACACGCATAAAAGTTTCTTTAAAATAACAATAAGATGTAAGAATAAAAAAAATATATTCACAAAGGCATAAATATTAATTGTAACGTTTTCCAAATATCGTTTAGTGTACATTCCTATTTGCACTGTGTGTTCCAGTTCAGGGGGGTACATATGGGGATTATCACTAATTTATACAATAATTTTTCGAAACATTAAGTTAATTCTAGGGTATAATGCATTTCCACGGGGCAAGCTGTGTAACCAAAATTTGTTGGTTGGATAAATCATTAAAAGTAAACTTCCATTTTCCAGAACAATTTTTAACGAATTGTAATTCTTTCTAGAAAACACAAACTGTCTTTTTTGTCCAAATGAAACAGACGCTATGGGCGCATTATGATCCAAGTCCTTCTCGCTGTCTTTATGTGCACCTATGCAGTCCTTACCATCTTTATAACGGTTCACCAACACAAAATTAAATCTTGCATCAATTATTCGTTCCACTTCACCCTTTATTTCCAACAGTAAAGGAGACCAGGGCTTGGCTGTAATACAAGATCCACTAAAGGTATAGCTTATACCATCGTCTCCGTATGCTACAAGTTGTCGAGGCACAGTACGTTTCTTACCGTAAATTTCTATAGTAGTTTCCTCTTTCTTTAAATACGTTAATTCGTTTTCCAATCGACGGAAATATGACCAACCATCACAATCTGTAAACAATTTACCATATTCATAGCATAAAGAATCTTTACAGTATTTCTGAAAATACTGTATTTTGTCTGTACGCATTTTCTTTGCAGGTCTAATCTCACTAGAATCCATGATGTATCTAAAAACAATAGAAGGGAAAAAATCCAGAGAAGCAAAGTTATTCAAAGACCCAAGAAACAAGTTCAACTATGCTTTTGAAAGCTTCTTAGTTATCAAACAGTATAATCACTTTCTTTTGTTTGGTCCCTGGCATTTTCAGATACCACAACACGTGTACTTCGGTAGTTTAAGCTAATCTTTAATTTTCTTTTGAGTCACTTTTATCGATGACTCCTTGTATAAGTCCGTTCCTTCTCTTTAACCTACACGTGCAAAAACATTATCCTTAGTCATGTGTAATTCTCACACGTTCCAGAAGCTTCTAGACTTTTCAATATTTGGTAGTGTGTACTTTACGCATTAACATAATGATAGACTATTTTAAATACAACACGATCATATAGGTGATCATGGTCGAACGGATAAAGTGCTTGTGTAAAATCTGTTGCTGGGTTCAAATCCACATATTATTATTCACGCAGGATATTATTATATCTATACTATAGATGATTCATGTAAAACACACATATTGCAAAAGTCACTTTGCCCACAGTTGTTTAATTAAGATTGTATCTTATCAGTGTCTCCGTGTATAACTCCGGTTCTTCTGCTACCTTAATTAACCTTATACAGGCTAAACAAAACTGAGTCACAAGTTCTAGAAGCTTCTAGAATTTTCAATCTTTGGTACTATACACATTCAGAAAATGAAAGTCTATTTTAAATTCAACACGATCATTTAGGTAGTCGTGGTCAAACGCATAAAGTGCGTGTGTAAAATCTGTTGACAACCGAGCACAATTTTGCTGGGTTCGAATCCACGAATTATTATTTTTCTTACAAATAATTATCCATTCTAAAATATAGCTGGGAAATAAATCCTTTTAAAACTATTTGTTACTCTGTCCACCCCTAGATGGCGATACCTGTCATTTTTACACCATTAGAAATTATATACGAGCATATCAAATCTTATATTTAATTAGTTACTTGAAAAATCCCTAGATGGCGCTACCAGTCGTCTCCCAACTCAATTCCCCATTAGAAGATTAATTATTCAAAATTAAAACCCCACCACTCCCAATATTTTCACAAGTCCCAAACTGAGAGAAAAAGCAAACGCTACATTTAAACACCCATTCCTCACAAGTGCTCGATAGCTCAACGGATAGCATGTCTGCTTTCGGAACCCGTGGTCCCCGGTTCGAATCCGAGGAAATCCTTTTTAAATTCATATAATACGGTTACTCATCCCACCACCAGGTGGCGCTACCAGTCCTTCATCACCATGGAAACTCACCATCAACAACATGACGTCATCTCGTCCACCGAAAAATGAAAACAAAACGTCAAGTTCTTATCAGTAACCACCACAAATCCTTATCTCCCCCAACAACGTTATCCTTATCTCCCCCCAACAACGTTATCTTATTCCTCCTCCTAAATATAAACAAACGGCTGCCATCTTGAAAAAGACGGTATAGTGACCCGTATACTACTACAATAGGCGTTTTTTAATCGTCAATGTAGTTAAAGTTGGATTCTTTTGGGGATTTGCGCTTATGTTTCTGCCTTTTTAGAGGTCTGAATAAAACACATAATTTTATGAAGCGATGGTTCTATATATGGGCATACAGGTATAAATATTTTTAAATGAACTTAAATGAACTGATAACGTTGTTGGGGGGAGATAAGGATACATCATAAGAATTCAATGAAGTTCTAGATGCATTTAAAAAGTTGTAGTAAAGATGACCAAAGCTAAACGTCAGACCGACCCAAGTTGCATATGAATCCCACCAGGGAGCAGGTAAAGGGCATCTCAAATTGACAATTATCTTTTATCACTTTGCCTGTTCTCCTGCCGATGTACAGAGGCTGTTCGCACATTTTTTAGACGATTTTGGTTAGCGGTAATAAAAAATCGTTTGCTGCAAAAGAAATAATTACAGTTACAGTTGTTTTTAAAAGTCAAAATTATCGTCTGCGGCTTGAGAGGTTTGTTTTTATTCAAAATGCCGTTTTTAACAAAGCAGTGGTTCGAAGGCTATATTTATGCTCTTTCCGAAGAGAAATCTTCATATTCCGTTAGTCAAAAACGATGTGAGTTTCATGGATTATAGGTAATATCGTCAACAAGAAAGGGAAAAAAACGCCAAATTGGAGCCTCAGGTAGGACAAAAATTCCAAACAAGTATACAAGGAAGAAACGGACATTTTCGACTATTGAAAAGGTACGTTGTTTAATGTTAAAAGAAAATCCCCCTAGTCAAAGGACAGTTGCAAAATCATTAAAATGCTCGGTGTCCATTGTAAACAAAATGATAAACGTTGATTTAAATCTTAAGAAACGCAATGTGCATCGTCTTTCTCCAACGCATAATATCGCTGAACGCAGGACACGCTGTCGAATTCTATATAAAAAACACTTATCCAAAAAAAAATGGAAAAAAATTGTCACAATAGATAAATCATGGGTGTATTTAAATGATTACAGCAAAAAAAAAAAAAAAGCCATTTATTATCATAAAAGGGGAGAAAAAAAATTTAAGTGCGTGGTTCACAGAATCGAAAGAAAGTTTTTCTAAGGGGTTCATGATTGTTGCTGGTTTTTCATATAATGGCAAGTTAAAGATAAAGAGAGTAGAAAAAAATGTCAAGATTAACTCCAAATACTTTCAGCAACATATTTTATCGCCGATTTTTCTGAATGAAACACCATCGCTTTACCCACAGTGCCATCAATCTGTGGAACTCCATCAAGACAAAACTAGCAGTCACACATCAAAATCCACTGTAAATTTCCTAAAAGAAATGGAACAAAAAACCGGTATCAAGGCCATACCCATCACTGATATCCCTACTAAATCTCCCGATGTATCACCTATGGATTTTTGTGCTTTCGGACTTTTAAAATCTGCATTATCCAAACGTCGTCCCACAACCTTTACAGGACTCTGGAAAGCTGTTCAGGAGGAATGGAATAGAATACCTCTTCTGACACTTCAAAAGGCATTATTATCCTGGAAATTAAGGTGTCGAAAGATAGTTGAGAATAAGGGTTATTAAATAGAACATTTAAAACACAAGAATTTTATGTAATTTAGTTTTGTGAACACAATATACATTGTCTAAAAAATGTGTGAACAGCCTCTGTATAAGATATTAGATACTAATACAAACAATTGTTTTTGTAAAAAAAGTGTAATTATTTTTTTCTAAGTAATATTATTTCATTTCACTATTTTATTGGTACCTGATACTTTTTGAAGAAAAGCCTAACATTTTTTTACTGTCCAATAAATTTCTTTGAATTTGGCGACCCACAAAAATTTTTACGCGAACCCAAGGGGGGTTGCTAACCGCGATTTGGGAACCCTTTGAACGAAAGAATCCGTGTGGTCTATCTACATCCCTTTTTAACTTTTAACTTATGTAGTAATTTTTACATCGCAGTCATCTTTTTCTGGACCGAGGGATAAATAAATTTTCCAATTAAGGTAGGGTATATTATTTGCAAAGCAGCTCATCTCACATCATAGAGAATAAAATTGAAAGAAGGAAATTTACATAAGGGAAGGAGAAATTTAAATATAAGATCTAAGGACGTAAGAAACATAAAGATAAGACAATACGAAACTAGAAGGCACTCATCGCATCGCGGTCGAGAGGTGATACTCCCCCTTCTACTGACTGCGACTGCTTAGGTTTTAGTGATCGATTCTAGATCTGCTTTTATCCCCGCTGTTTACCCTTGCTAGAACATTACCATTTAATACAAAAGGCAAAACAAAAGCTAATATTGAAGACAAATTGGTGAAATTAAAATTAATGATTGGTGAATTTAAAACTAGTAATTTGATTCGAAGTCCTATCGTATTCATTGCCCTATTATTGGCGATAGGAATTCGAGGTAAGTAGTTTATTAACGTAGCACTGGGGCAACCCAACGGATTGTTAACGACGGTATGGAATCAGTCCCGAAGAAAGAAATCCAAGGACAACGCCACCTAATTTTCAACCACGGTCAAATGCCGAGACAACACATGAGCTGGCACCCCACTCTCCAAATTTTCACACCAATGTAGGACGCTTGAGGCCACGACTGATTTAACATGCACCAGCCTCGATCTAGCAACTCTCCTGTTGCTAATCGTTGCTTTTCCTAATGTGCTACTGTGACCTGATCTATATATATATATTCCCCCCCCATTAAATGTTAACTGTGTTAAACTATTGATGCAGAAGAGCATACATCTTCTTTAGACTTCTTAACCCATCCATGTGCGATGTTGCTTTCAAATACAATAGAAAACTAATACTACAGCGCAGTATAATATAGTGTTAATTTTATTATTGATTGATAACAGTTTATCGTCTTTCTAGTTTTACAACCTCCCTCATTTAAGTTAGGAAAAAACAAACTCTCCTAGTTCTTTATAATGTTACATGGTTTTCCGATTGAAAGCCCTCCTAAAAGTATCATCTTCTCGGAAATTTCCTGTCCTGCCAGTCTGTCACTGATCGCCGCACTGGAAAATACTTTTTATGAAAATGACGAAATTCATCTTTTTGTTTAGACCCTGACCACCCAATGAGTGTAAGGCTACACGAAGGCGGTCGTAATCTAAAACCAAATTCTGCTTAAAATTGGGAAACAGTATTCCAAGTAAAGACAATCCGTTTTTAATACATTATTCCTGAAATATCGTTTTTATCGACGCTCACATTTTATCGCACTGGTCACCCCTAGTACCATCACTATCCCCCCCCCCGTTTCTGTATCTTCTCTCCTTATTCCCCTCCTAAAAATGAGATATTCTCTCTCTTTCCTTATTTACATCATTCTGTTCTATAACAGTCCAAATCTCGAAAAGATAAAAGGGAATTTTCTTAGATCTCGACTAGAAACCCTTTAAAATAGTAGTTCGTAGGAGTATTGTGTGATACAGAGTTTACGAAGTAACATTACCATTTGGCGACTGGATCATTTGTAACAAAATAAACATTTTTTTTGTTTGGGATACTTTTTCAGTGTGTGTTCAAGAAAAATTGTTTAATAATAATTACATTAATTGTATTTTTAATGAATAAATCGATAAATTCACCCTGATTAGTTAGATTCATTATAAAATAAATGGAAGTAAAATTAAAGTGCTTAAATTTTGCCAGAATAGTTGCCTCGCCTTAGTGAAACCACTATGGATTTCACGCCTTAGATCAAAAGCATTAATTCAAAACGACAAAAATTATATTTTAATTTCGTTGTAGTATCGTCATATTTTACATCTGAAGCGATTAGGATTCTCGGAATTCAGCATTCAAAGCTGTTATGAATATTTGTCTTGATATTCCAACAATGCCGGGTTGATATCAGTATTGCTGTCAGTGTGGATTACAGGTATCCTCACCCCAATCATCTCACAACCATATGCCTAACTGTCAAATAAACGTATGGACAAACCGCTTGGGACTTAAGGCTACGGTTTGGAAGATTAAATCTTAGTTTCGGGGGTGGTTTTGCCAGGGGCACGTGTCGGGCAGGAGGCTACTGGGTCGTGGAGGTCAGTTGCAGTTGCCCTCCCTTTTGTGCTGAAGACCGCTAGAATTAAGTTGCTTACTTCTCCCATTGAGGCCAGCAGCCGCGACCTGAGATTATCAGCAGATGCATTGGGGATGAATTCAAAGAGGAAAGGTGAAAGAGGCGAGATCAGAAGGTAGGAGGGCAAGCGGTTGCCTTGAAAAGGTGGGGGATATTAACACTTAATCTCCCGATGGAGTTCTCGGATGTAAAAGTAGATTGTCCCCCAAAGTAATCGTAGGGTTTAAATCGCCATTTCTCAACTTTCTTCCATGTTTCACAGTCTAATACGTAATATGCCTCTGCCTTCAGACTAATTTGCCAAATACCTGAACAGATTTAGAATTTTCAGCAGTCCAAGCTGTATCCTGTGTGGTAACGAAATAAACTCCGACCACTTGTCCAGAATTATCGGGAGGCATTTTTCAGTGATATTTGCAAGCAAGAGAACTACTTGAAAGCCTACAGACCGATTAACTGCTGTTTTATGAATATTATTTACTTCAATTTCTTTTTATCCCTTTTAGATGTTTCCTAACTTTGTTCCCTGTTTTCATGCTTTTCTTCTGAGTGTCTACTCAAGTGCTACAGCCAAAAATATTCTAACAATCTTAAGTAAGGGTGAGTACAGTACTTTGGGCAATTTTAATTCCTGTTCATTATTTTTTTTATGCAAGGCATAATTTTCTCAAGAAATTTTGTTTGTGAAATGCGTTATACTTTTATTCATAAATATAAACTTTTTCATGAAAGTGTACTGACATGCTCTTTTGGGAAAAAAATGTTTTTGTCAAGTGAGGTCTATTGGTGCAAGGCACATGTTACTTAATCGAACTAGAGAGCGAGAAAGCCAAGTAGCATTCGAGATGAATTTCGTGACGAATTCGTTAGACACCTTTCTACCAAACATCCTTCGTAGATAGATAACGATTTAAAAACCATTTTAAACGTCTGCGAACTTAAATTCAAATGCATATTTCTTTGACAGCCACAACAGTGTTTTATCTTTCTAGAAGCAAGTTGCAAAGTCACGAGATTAATAAAATAGTTCAAAAAGCCCAATCACTTATTTTGCCATCTTGTGTGGAAATTTTCAAAACTATGGAATCGATTAAGTAAAAGAATTTGAAGTACCGCTTTCAAATAATGCGAAATCAGCGGGCGCATCAAAGACATGTCAGTTAGGATTAAAGGAACACTAATCCACAGAAAATTTGTGAAGTCAAGACATTTCCCCCACAGGTTGATGAATCAACAGAGGTTAGCAACTGTTGTCAGCTAAATGCACTTATTCGAATTCCTGTTGAAAAGGGTTAAAAGAGCGATATCTGATTCGCAACTTTTCCATGAAATTTTGCTTGTACGTTTAGGTACGGATGGCAGGGCTGCAATGACATTACGGATCAGAGACTTGGCGTCCGAAGTTTGGTCTGAAAACCCTGATGTTCAAATAATACACAGCTTTATTCATAGAGAAACTCTCCTGTCAAATAGTTTACCCCCAGATTTAAAGTCTACACTTAATGACATTATAAAAATGGTTAATGTCATCAATAGTAGACCACTTCAATCGCAACTTTTTTCTATTTATTAGATAAGATGAGATCAGAGAGTATCACATAAAATTGAACCTTGTTGCTCCATTCTGAAGTTCGTTGGCTGTTGAGTTGGAGAGTTCTGTCCAGAGTCTATTGAAGCAGGAATTAAAAGTATCTTTTTAAAGGGGGTAACTTTTAGTATTCAGTTTGTTGGAAGGCAATAAAAAAATGGCTTACTTAGATGACATATTTTAATACCCAAATGAACTTAATCGGAAAATGCACAAGGACGTCTTGAGAATATATTAACTTACACTGACAAAATTAATGGATTCAAAAACAAAATTTAACATTCAAAAGATGCGGTGAAAAAGGATTCCTTTGAAATTTATAATCAGTGTTGTAGTTCGAATCCTAAAAAAGAACTACTAGAACTTGTAGATCAACAACTATGCATGCTTGAGAGAAAGCTCCGTCCCTACTTTGAATTAAAGGAGACAAATAAATTTGATTGGGTTCGAAATCCATTTGCATCTTCATTAGCTTACATGACATTAGATTTATCAGTGAATTATATGATGTTCAATGAGATACCGCCCCGCTCATAGGCATACGGTATCAATTTCGGTGTCAGCGAATAAAATAAAAGAAGTTATTATACTAAAAAATAATCGTACACTTGAAGTTGATTTTAAGGATGTTCCATTATCTCAAATCTGGGTAACTGCGAAAAAATGAGTTATTATCCATCTGCGAAAAAGCAATAAACATACTTTTTTTTTGCATTTGTTACAACATGCGTGTGAAAACAAAGTTTATCTTCTATGCTCACAAGCAGGAATTTAAAAAGATCATCATTGAAAAGTCTTGATCATGAATTGTGTGTAGCTCTTTCGACCATAGACTCAGATAAAAAAAAGTTATGTTTACAGAAACAAGCCCCAGTATCTTACTGAAATGAAGGAGGTAATATAGGTATTTTAACTGTGGTAAAGGAATATAATAGATATTTATATTAACACTTAAAATATTCATTTTGTCATTAAATTATTATTATTAGCATATTTATACATAGTCAGTAATTCTTTGCGTATAGTTAATTTTACTTTTGTATTTTCATATCATGATTTTATAAAATTGTTCTAAAAATTTAATCGCAGTTTCACGCAGTCAAATCTGACAATTTAGTTCATAGATTCGATATAAGAAACTATGTAATAAAATATCAATCACTGAGTAGATATGCATTAGGCATTTTCAAATAATTTGCTTCGTGTATTTCGCGCTTATAACTAAGACTTAACTGAAAAAAAGTCTAACTGGAATGTTTATGTTTTTTTAGGCAAAAATATTTGAAAGAAAGATCTTTTTAAATGAATACCTAGTGTGAAATAGAAGAAATTAATCACTTTAATAGAAAAATGTTCCTTCATAGTTTGTCGTGAAATTATTTATGCTTGTGTGGTGCGCCGTGAAATTATTTATGCCTCTGAGGTGTGCCGTGACATGGAAAAGGTTGGAAAGCACTGCTCTATATCACCAATATCTAAAATTATAAAGCTATAGAGCGAATGTTTTTCAAAAAGTACTATATTTCAGTACTACTAATAGCAAGCAGTAGCTATTCCCACTTTGGTAGTTAAATTATAAGTATTTAATAAAATTTGCTACATTATTCGACTTAAATTTAAAAGATCTAAACAAACGGAATTACAATAGGCAGTAAATTTGACTTAATGTAACATAAATTCTACCACGCTCTTTTAAATCATTCGCGACTTGCATTCCATATGGCAATAATTAAATTTGTTCATACTTTATGCAACTTTTGCTTGTGTGTACTCATTTATGCTTGAAATTTTTATTTTAAAAATACAAATTACAATTTTTCTGCGAAAAAGTTAAATATTTTCTAATTTTGCGTGTAAATTTCTAAAGATTCTAAATGAAAATATTTAAGTATTGAAACATTTAAACAAAAATAAAAAATTGAAGTATTCCAAACTACATGAATTAAAAACTAAGCGTTGTATACATTTGAATTTAAAAAGTTTAAAAAAATGTTACGTTTTCTAAACTAGAAAATTCTAATACTAATTAAGATCTAAATTTTAAATTGGTCACTGAAGTCTGGGCATCGAAGAGGATAAATGTTTACAAGCGTAAAAATGTCAAACAATACACAGGAATGTTTGATACAAAATTATATATGTAATAAAAATGCTGATTATTCATTTATTAGAGGACTGATAGTTTTACAATACAATAATAATTTTTTTTTTTTTAGGCAGAACTTATGTAATTAATTCTAACTTCAAAAATCAAACAAACTTATCAAACATGAAACCCTATTAAAGTTGTCACCATGATAAAAAAAGCAGAATTCTTAAAATTCTATAAATATTCGTAATGTCATCACTCGAGTTTCCACTATGTCTATAAAGTTTTCTTTCCAAAAAATTCCACTACTACTTAAAAAATTTCTTAAAGTGAGTTTTCCATTTGCGGCTCTTTAAAGTTTTTTGTTTAGAAAATTAGAATTATATTTACCTCATCTGAACAAACTCTATCCAGACTATTTTTTCTATTCGTTTGCTCTGTTTAACAGCGTTAAAAACTTTTTAAATTTTCGTTCATTTCTTCAAAACCACGTTTGTAATTTAATTCGTTACAAGAAATTATACGTTGAACACTCTTTGTCATCAGTACTTAAGTGTCTAATAGAATGAACGTAAAAAACCAGGAGAATAGACATGTGAAGTAGACACGGCATTTTAAATTATATATTTAATAAAATCGAAGTACTCTGAATTTTAAATTTAAGTTTTTTTTTATATATTATTTAATTTAAAAATATGGAATTTCCAATTTATCTTTGATTTTTTTATAAGAAAAAAATAGAAAAAAAAATATTTAAACTGAAGCCCAGTAGTATTTATGAATAAATTAATCACATATAAATCTACTTAGTTGCTAACTGAAAATTCCAAAAAAAAAAAAAACACAACTATAAAAAGAGATATAATATTTTATTTTGATTCAAATATGTACACAATGGATTACAATCGCCAGCGCATCCATACTTATGACTCGTTTCGCAATGCACCAAAATGAAACAATTGGTTTAAAATATAACACTCGATAAACAAAAATTGAAAAGAAAAGGTTTTGTGAAGAGGTATCTCACAATGATTTCGACTAGAATCCTTATCTATAAACGTTACAGAATATAATTTCCCTTCACATAAAAAAACAAACCTGTTAAGATATTTAAAACCATCCTGCATCTTTGAAATATGACTCTGGGACTCTATTGAATCAGTATGAATTGAAATTAGATTTTATGCTTATGCTTCAAAAAGAAGTACTTTGATGTTTTCAACAGTTTATTATGAGAATTGAAATGTGATTCGATTAGCAGTTTGTCATTTTTGGCCACAACCATGGTTCAAAAAAAATGAAAGAATAAATTGTTATTACATGGCATATATCGAATATTTATAGAAAACATTTATTTATCGAAAAAATATCTTCAGCGAACTGATTACTGCAGAAAGCAAGCATTATTTTTGACACAGTTAGTTATGAGTATTTTTAACGAAAAGTGAGCTCAAATAACAATGTAATGATTTGATGAAAAGATTTGAATACATATACGAGTATATATGTTTTTGACATCAAGTAAGTTCAGGATGAAAAATTAATAAATGCTTAATAAAAATGTAGAATTCTCAGAGAAGCTATATTACAAGAAATCGGTGACATCGTTTTCATTGGACATACATGAACATTAATGAAAAACTCGGTTTATTTTTTAAATAGCAAAGAGGTTTAATTGAAACAGTTTTTCCTGGCATTCTTGCAAAATTTTCTCATTTTGGCTCTTTTATAAGCGTCTATACTTTTACATTCTTATCTGATACAAATTCGAGTCATTCTAAAGATGAGTACATTTTCTTGTCAACCACATAAGAATAATTCGAAAACAAACCATATTTGTACTCAAAATAGCATTTTAATTTTCATCCATAAAAGATGATCATTTCCACAAAATAAGAACCTCCGGCTCAGGTCAATAGGAAACCTCGTCCATACCATTTGATTGGAAAGAATATTGACTTTTCGAAGCCTTCTTTCGGAATTCGTAGTGTACATCTAAACACATGGCAAACATCATCCAATGGGTCCTGTCACTCACACATGGCACATAGAAAACTGGACGCAATCAAATTTCAACAGATTCGTGAGTTGCAGAGTAGGACTGACTATACGGTTTAATAAACTATTCACCACTAAAGACAGAGATTAATTTCAAAATCTATAAAATGCATGTTTCCAATTACGAAAAATGGTTCGGGCCGTTAATATGAGTTCCATCAGCCCGCAATTGCTTTATAAATAGCAAATATGCATAAGAAACCATAACCTGTCGACCAGCAGGGTTATCTCATTAGAAAAACGCTTTAAAAAAAATATATTTTTTCAAAAAAAATGGATAGGTGATAAATGCTTGGGTTTTGCTATGGGCCCATGTATTGGTTCTATCAGGTTAAAAAATGGAAATCGATTCAATACAAATTAAAACTTCTGACGGTTGTCTCGAACAGGTGTACCTCGGCATTAGCAAAAATGACCAGATCTCCTCATCATTAAAGAATTGATAATAGCTTTCTGACGAGATATCTCATCATTAGCAAAATTGTTCAGATTTTGAGGGACGAAATATCTTGTCGGAATGAATTACGTGTGATTATTAATTAACCTTTACGCTTTGGCGCGTAGATTTTTCAATCGTCTCCAGGAACGGTTATTTCGCCTACATGTCCAACCCCCTTACCAAATTACCTAACTTGAGCGATAGAGCCTTGCGTGGCATTTACGACTGACGCTTTCCTTTCCTAGTATTGTGTGGCGTATCGTTTGGCGCTAGAGAGATATCACCAGAGCGACCTTCTTCCCTTCCCACAAAGCGATCACACCTCACGGTCGACAGGGAAGGGTACCGAGCAAAAGGAGGGATCCTTTAGAAGGTAGTGATGATTTATGCCAGCGATCACTTAAAAGGGGGATAACATCCACAGTACACAGATCTATACCATGCCGCTGGTGCAACCGAAATTGTAGTGGCAACAATTGACTACCTGCCGCAGCGTAAAGGTTAATTAAAATTGTAATTAATGATGCCTAAGTGAAATAGGGAAAAAAAACAAAAAATAATAATTTCAAGGTAATCGAAAAATGAACTTTAAGACATTGGCCGTTGAATGATTTCCCCACAGCAAATTTCGGAAGTCAGTCCTGCTCCTCGTATTTCACTTCTCTTCATGCATTCGAGGTAACTTTGTGTGCCATTTCTACCCGACCCGATGTCCCGGAATCCCTAAGCGTCGTCCACTTGGATCCTCAGCACCCCTTGCTACGCGTAGGGGTGGTAATGACTCGGCACAGACCCCGAGTGGTGGTGGTGTGAAAGAGAATGCGTCGTGGGGATGCTGGTGTAAATGCCGGGGCTGGTCCAGTAGGTGGGTGCGGCCGGCGACTGGAAGGTCGGGGGGCTGAAGTTGAGCTTGTGTCCGTAGTTGGGGAAGAGCATGTGGTCCTTGAAGGTCTCTGCCGCGGGCTGCGAGGCCTGCTGCGTGAGGCCGTGGAAGTCGAACTTGTAGGCGTACCGCTTGCCGTGCACCTTGGTCATGATGTTCTTGTCGTAGTAGTAGCGGAGGGCCCGGGACAGCTTGTCGTAGTTCATGTTGGGCTTGCTCTTGCGCTGGCCCCAGCGTCGCGCGACCTCGTCGGGGTCGATGAGCTTGAACTCGCCGTTGCTCCCCTCCCACGTGATGCACGAGGCGTTGCTGCTGTCCGACAGCAACTCCAGCAGGAACTGCCACAGCTGGATCTGGCCGCTGCCTGAAAAAGTCGAGAGAACAGTCAGCGTAGGACATTGCAACGACACTAGACGTTGGAATATGTGAGCAGACCGAGCAGCATTGCTGTAGTGCGAGAGGAGCTTCGGAAGGAGCGACCCACGTGACGACTAGCAGTCACGTGACTGCCCTAATGGGGAAACTACAGATTTCATTGGTCAATGTGGCATTATATTGCCTCGTTTGGCTGTACGACATCGTATGACACTGTAGCTGTGTGAATGTGCACTTCTATGGAATAGCGACACAAATTGTGAAATATACATATACACTACCCTACAATAATGGTCCGGACGCCAGTGGATTTGCATAAAATCTGACTACTCGTTTCAGGGTGTTTTTCGTGGTATGGCCTGGGACCTTTACATGTTGTTCCTGGTCAATAGAACTACGACGCCAAGATGAACATTTTGGGCATTCAGGTTCTTCCTACGCTCTGGCAATTTTATGGAATGGTGTAATTACAGCACGTGAAGAACCATCCTCCTATTTAAGCATGTATTCTTTCCCTTATACCATCACATCTTGCTGTCCGGTCCATTATTGCAAGGTAGAATATATATATATATATATATATATATATATATATATATATATATATATATATATATATATATATATATATATATATATGCTAGTTTTGTAGTTTTTAATATATTACTACTAGTTTTGGCCACATGAACCTAGGCACATAAAAAGGTTTACATTGTACACACTCCTTTTTTAACTCCTCTATGGTGAAAACAGCACTTTCAACTCATGCTTCTACCGATTTTCACCGGTCCTCATAAATATCAGAATCTCTGGACAGTAAACTACAGATTACAGGATAGTCATAATCGACCACACGGTAATTACAGTACGCGAACCCATTGTTAAAAACCAACCCACAAAAGGGTTGTCCGTTTCTCGATTGGAAGTGGCATTCCAAAAATATTCTTGTTCAAGGTTTATGACATCCTTTTCGGTCATTCGAAATTTCAGAGCAAAAAAAAAAAAAAAACACCCTACAAATTATTCTTTGACTTTATTGGGGTTGCCAGAACTAGTGCCAAGCGAGACGAAAATAAAGCCCCCGACGGAAATTAGGATGTATGCCTCAAATTATCAGTTCCAGGTGCGCATTTCCGGAATAACACGTCCAACTGTGAAACGGATAACACTTGGATGTCGACACGGAATCGCGTTATAAGATAAGTGTGCGGTTGCGATTCTGACCACCGGTGAAAAGGTTTGGTTTGTTAATGGCAATTGTTTGCTACTCGAGTCAAAACGGTAGGTATTTTTAATTAACTGTAACAACTCAACGGGTTATTGGCGACGGTCAGGGATCAAAACCGAGGGCAACACACGTAATTCTGAACCACGGTCAGATGACGAGGTCACACCAGAGCTGGCACCCCACTCGCAAAACTTCCACACCACACAAATGTGAGGACATTTGAGTATTTTTCTTTCAGAAATGAATTGGGTCGTCGTAGCCCGGTTGGTGGAAGAACGGATTAGCAACCGGAGGTTTGCGAGTTTGAAACTACGTCCAAAAAAACCCCTCCGTCGTGTACCAGGGGGCTGGTGCACGTTAAATCTGTCGAGTACTGAAATGTTTTCTCTCTGGCGTGATATGGGAGTTTGGAGAGTGACGTATCAGAACAGATGCTGACCTCGTCATCAGTCTATGCATCAAAATGACGATATTGTCCTTCTGATCTTTCCCTTCTGAATGGATCCAGGATCGTCACCACTAGCTCTTTGTGTTGCTCCAGTGTGGCGTTAATTAACAACCTACCTACATACATTTTTAACTGCTACATTCAATTTAAATGTATACTATTTTAATTGAATTCCATTCGTTGTTTAATTCTGAATTCAGTTAGTTCTATAGAAGAAATGAATGAAAATAAACACCTCTTTAAGTGGATATAAAACAGAGAAAGATAATCTGATTCGATATTTATTAAGTTTGATTTTGTCATGAGGACCAATTTTAACGTCAACCGGTTGCACAAACGAGTCTTTTCAGTGCATTATTACAAATACAGGAAGAGGAAGTGACGCATGAGCGTAACTTACCGGAATTCGCCAGTCGTGTGCTTGTAGGCCCGAATAATTGGTACGGATCTGAAAAGATAAAGTGCAAAAATTTGAAACTATTTCTTCAGTGCGTACAGTGAAAACACTTTTCATAATTTTAAGACTTTTAAATTATTTTTCGTTGAGACTAGGTCTCCACTTGAGATTTCTAGTCGCGGCGACAAAAAAAAATCGCTGTCGCAGAAAATCTACAAGGTGCACACACTGCGATAGATAAATAGCTGAATTAGAACAGTTTTCGAATGGATGTCCCTAATAACTTGCGTGATCGCTCATCGAGGCGAGCTTTTCTTAAACATTTAATTATGTTTTGGATTCCCCAAATTCAAGTTTCTATCTTTGCGATCGTTGAAGATAGAGTAAAATTTCAACGAATTTCAAATCATCGTAAATTTTTACGCCAGACCGATACCAAAAAAATATTTATTATGTATTATTTACCATTTTATTTTTTTCATTATTTATTAAATAATTAATTATTTATTTAAAGAAAATATCACATTTCAGGTATCAATCTGGTTTAAAATTTTCCGCAGCTTTCAAATTCGTTGAAATTGTCATTCGATCTTCAACGATCGCAAAGATAGAAACTTTAATTAGGAGAATAAAAAACAAGTTTAATGTATAAAAAAATCTGACATTGGAAAACGTGCGACTCAACTATCGCATGTGGGTACATGTCCATGCCTGTCCGTGTGATTCGTTGGGTAGAGCAACAGTCGCATCTTAGCGAAAATAGTACCGGTTGCAACTTTTTAATCGCTACGATTGTTGAGTCGCAAGTGTATGGCACTTGTATTTGAAACAATGAGTTTTATTTTTGCGACTGAAAAATCGCAAGTGGAGGCCTATTCTAAGCCTTTAACCCTCCTCATGGTTGTCTAGTCGTGGTATCTCGTCATTAGCGAAACCATTAACAGATCTTGATGGACAAGGTGTCTCGTTATTGGAAGAAAACTGACCAGATCTTGTCAGCGTCGAAAAATCGGCACCATCTTGACAACATTATGTCTCGTCTTTTAATATAATTTTTTCAAATGTTGATGAACGAGATATAGCGTCGAAACCACTTAGAAGGTTAAAAAAAGAATTTAAGAAACAGTTTTGTTACAAATAGATTTTTAAAATTGTATAGTTCATTCTCGGAAGTTGATGTTTTTTCAATATAAAATAAATAATTGCTTCTCAATTAAAATATTTTATTTTTTATCTATTTTCTAACTGCATTTTACTATGCTATTATGTCTCTTTATCGTCCATTTTTTGAAACATGTGGGGTGGTATCCTGTAGTATACTCTGCTGTAGGCTAGATTATCCAGGTGTATAGTCACTAGAGCGTCCAAATACTTAAACGTGGATCAACCTAAAAAGAAGTTAATAAATCTTTCATTTTTCTCTAAGATATCAATTATCCTACGCAATGAACAACCAGTCAGTCTTGTTATCTGTAATTGGATATTATTCTGTAGAGAAATAACAATTGAATAAGAGTAAGAAATTAAAAGGTGCATTTTCTCCTGTTTGATACCACCCTCTAAAGCTATAAGCCGTTTCATGTCCGTTATTGAAAGAGACTCGGGAAAACTGTCAGTGAGAAAACATCTACACGAATAGTCTCACTTTCAACATAGCTCAAAAATACAAGATCAAGCAGTTAGTATAAAAATTGAAACCGAGAAAAGAGCTAGGCCATACCTTGAGGCGGTGTCGGAGTAGGAGTACTCCACGCTGTTTTGTAGGAACTTTCTGAAAAGAAGATACAAAGTAGGCTTAGAAAGAGCATCATGTACGAAACATTCATTGGAATTTATTACAGAAAATTATTTCACAGCATTTCTTCGTCTTGTTTATGAAACTTTTTACGCAGAAGAACACCCGGGAGCAAGAAGTGTTTAAAACTGCGATGTACGTAGCAGAACAAAATATTTGAGACCAATTTTTTTCTCAATTTTATCAGAATTTAGGCCAATTTTTTTTTAATCATAAGTTACGATGTTCTGCAGTGCAAAGCGCGCTCTTTGCCAAACTTTTTTCTTTTCTAGCTACGGAACAACATCCTTACATCACCCAAACTACCACATACACTTTATAAATGACACATATTCTATGTCAATGACAAACTATTTAATTTCAAGTGATCGACTAGAATTGCAAATTTTGAAAGTATGCCTTGGTTTTAACTAAAGTAAGTGAATTAATTTTGATGTGCATTATTATAAATATGTAATACATATTTAGCCGATAATTGTGTTTTACGTCTGTTTTTGATTTGACTGCAGTTTTCAAAATTCGGACAAAATGTCGGCGGAAAAATTGCAATTGCTTGGAGATGTGTTGAAGAACACTGAATATAATTTTGCACCTGAACATACAAGAAAACGTGAAATAAGATCCCAGAAAAAAGAATCGACTGCTGATTTTGGTAAAATCGAGAGCGAATCATACTTTTCGACTCACGAGAGATTTGATCCGTGATTAGAGATTTGAGTAAAAGATAACGAGACCTTTAAAGTAACAGGAAAGCGTCAAAATCCGGAAAGTAACGGTATTACTCAGCAATCTGTAATACCGTCTTTTCAACACAAGTTTTTCCAATCCCAACCCACACCCTTCTGCATCCTCTAATGTGTGATTAGAAATAGTAATTAGGATGAAAGCAAGAAAAATTATAGCAGACATAAAGAGTTCTTGGGGGGGGGAATTGTTATTAAATTGAGAGTTTAATACTACATGTAAATTTTATTCTCCATGGAATAGTGAAAATTGATGGGAGTAGGTAATATAACTTCCTGGAAATCAATACGAAGTTGTAAAGTAAAAAGGTTCAACAAGAATAATTTAGGAACAATGAGATTCGCGAGAGAAAATCTTATTGGTCAAGCAAATGAAATCTACTAAGCTGTTACCTGAATTGTGGATTTACTACCTTTAAATACTGAGGTACTGTAATGGCTCAGTGGGTTTGCCCACAACTCTAGCAACCTTCGAGTTATAGGCGGTGCAAGTTCTATTCGTTCCTGGGTGTATTTCTTCCGTCTGTGTCACTTTCCATGTGGGGGGTATGTACTTAACTTGATACTATGTTTGCCGCAGCTTGAGCCATAAAACTCAATCTAAGCATAGGATCTGTACAAAATTGCTTTCCTGCGGAACTGTAGTGAATGCCGTGAAACACCTCATAGAAGAAGCGGTATTTTAATAATCGGCGCTCAAACCTCAACGGAATAAAGTGAAACTTCGATTTACCGTCAGAGTTAACCGACCGTGTCGGTTAATCGAATAGATGGGGATAACAGGAAAACCTTAAACAACTCACCCCCCTCCAGTGTATAAGAACAAATGATAAAAAAATACGCGTTTACGAACTGGAAATACACTGTACATACATGTATTTTATTTTTTTAAAACAAACATTAAATTAATTTGCATTAAATTATATATAATTTACATTAAATGAATTTACATTACATTAATTTATATATACATAACATTAATTTACATTACATTAATTTAAATTACATTAATTTACATTACATTAATTTACATTACATTAATTTACATTACATTAATTTACGTTAGTAAAGCTATTAGTTACAGCAGTAAAGCAAGGATGATTTTTCGCGGCAATCTGGTTACTTAATATAAAGTACAGTATGTATGTGTGTACTTACTAATAACTTTTAATATTTAATGAATTAACTTTTAATAACAGACTGACGGTTAAAAGAAAGTGATGGTTAAAAGAGGGACGATTTATCGAAGTTTCACTACATTCTGTTTATACAACTAAATATTTATTTAAAACAAAAAGATCTTGTGCTGTTACAGTGATTTGTGCTGTAAAACTGCCTTTTTTTCTTCGGATTTTCAAACTATAAATATCAATCGAAGATGCGTCTCATGCTGAACAATTTTATTGTTTACTGTATGCTTTCATTATTTTACTGTCTAAGCCATGGTACCCCAACTGTACACCCAGGCTTTGAAGGATACCGTGGTTAGCTTAGAGAGGCGCAGCGAATTGGTTCAAAATTTTCACTGGAATCACATATCTTAAATGGGTTGAGTCTGGTTCCAAGAATTAAGAAAATGGACAACTGCCTCACCGATCGCATTTTGACTTTTTTATTCCATGATATCAACCACAATCATTCATTGAGGTATGTACTTATTTAATGCTTTTGCAAAAGCTGTTTCTAAATTTGAAAGAAGCGTATCGTTTATGTTTTTTTTTTTAAATTAAGTAACCTAACCACACCAACTGTACCCTGCAACTGTCAGATAAATCTATGACCTGACTTTAGGGCTCAAATCCTGAGATACTAAGGAAAACAGAAGGTTTGTGAACCATCGGTCTAAATGTAATCTCAATTAAAAGTAAGCAAAATTTGACTCGTACAAAACTTTTCACAATTTCCGGAAAAATACGTGTTGGAAATATCGAAATTACTTCCATAGATTCATAAATGTTACATAATGAAAAATTATACATAATAGAGAAAGCAAGACAACTTGTTTATTCTTTTGTAAACTATTTTTGGATACATATAATTATCGTTAAAAACACATTTGTTCGTCTTTGGAAAGACAAGAAATAGAAGTTAGGCCTTATACCGTTTCGGCACAAGTGGTTTCAATGTCGATCATTGGCTGTTGCAGTAAAAGGTTCTTACAGATGCACTTGCTTGTATGAAAGAAAAATTGAATCACGTCTAAATCTGACTGACAACTATTGTTTTCTGTACGACTATATCATCACATTTACAAAGTTTTGTTAATTTCTCACAAAAGCAGCTGAAAAGAATTTATAGCATAACTTTATGAATACTTCCAGAGTTGTAATAAATTCGCTCTGCTTTTGTAACAGAGAAATGCCAGCACCGCTACACACAATAACGTCTTATGGCAATTGAAAGTACCCCGACGATTTATTTTTATTGAAAATGTAAATCGAACAAAAAAAAAATCAAGTTTCATGGTCACTTGGCTTAATGTATCCGACTACGTTCGAAGCCGTTTTTTTTAATGAGATATGAATCAGTAATACTTTTTTAGGTAGATTTCAATGTGAAATTATACCTTTGTGTGGAATTTAAGTAATATTAACATTCATTCCTAAAAAAAACTTATTTAGAAAAATTTAATAAATATTTGTCTATTAGGAAAAATTATCTAATTAAAAATACTTACATATATGTTACAAATTGCTTTCATATTTGCATATATATGATGGTTTCCTATGTAATAGACAAAATGTTAAGTTGTAGTTAAATTATTTTGAAATTTATAGTAAGTCGAGTCTTTGTAACCCAATTTTTTGTTAAAATTCTATGTATTTCTTAGCAAAAGCTGCAATAAAATTAAATTTATTTATCAATTGCTAAACGTGTGATCTATTACACTCACAAAGACTTAAAATATATGTATACAAACTTTCATTGTAAAATGTCTAATAATTTCATTTAGAAATCATGCATCCCGTACACAGTTTTTGACAAAAACTTCATTCTTCAGATAATGCATATAAAAAAATAGATTTATATGTTTCATAAAATTGTAACCATTTAAATATATTTAAAAAAAAACCCAGATTTATATGTTAAACCTTTCTCACCTCATTTTTAATAAATATTTTCTTTCTGGAAGGTTAGTTTTCGCCTGGTCGTTTTTGCTGATGGCAGCGAATGTGTTTTAAAATCGACAATTCTCTCTTTGTCGAATACAGTGACCATTTGCTGCATAATATCCAGAATTGATGCCTATGTAATTTCTAAAAATGTAACTTTTTTTCTGCATTATATTAAAAATTAGGGCTAAAAAGATGGAACAACATTAAAAAAATTTATTTTGTATTATTTTTTATCTATTTTAGGTATGAAAAACCTGTGAAATATAGCAAAAATTAACTCTTCCGCAAAATATGATAATTCAAAATTAAATTAATATATTTTTAATTTGTATGGTTTATTATAAAGATCAAAGTCTCTTTTAGGATTTGGTCTATTCTCGTAGTTGTAAACCAGTTCCATAAAAGTTAGCTGGGTTTGAAACAGAAACAGGTACAAAATCTTCGAAAATTTGGGATGCAATCAAAATTTATACCAATAACAACAAAAAGCTAATTGGTTTATTAACACAGGAGTGGACCAATCCCTTTATCTACTTCATTAAAGTATTCCTACAAATTTGTATCATATTTGAAGCATAACTTTTTGAGTTACACTATTTTGCGTAAAAACAAAATACTGAAAAAGTGATTTTGAGATAAAGCTAAATATATACTTCAAAATGGAAACACACCTACCACATAAAAGTGGAAGTTCAAAATGACCCTGTTTTGTATAATTCACCATCTGTATCACCTAAATAGTTTATCTTTTTTTTTCTTATAGCTCGCAAAATTTTTCTTTGCTTCTTCGCAATAGGTGTTGCATGCCGCTTGGAATCATGGATTCTAACGCGATTCAAACAATGATAATACTTTGTGGCGAAATAACAAGGATTTTAAATGTTCAGCTTGGATAAAATGCTCATACAGCCTTTATAACCATCATTGTATTGTAGGACGGCATCATAGGCCCCCTAATTTAAGAGTTTTCAGGCTGACGAAAACTTCCTTGAGAACTTCTCTGCCAAATCACCCCATTGAAGCTTTCATGAGTTTTGCCATGCAAACACTTTAATAAAAGCCCCCTGTTGCAAAGTTCTAAATATACTGGTTTCATAATATTTAATATATTAGTGGGCAAACCAGTATACTTCACCTTTTCGAGCTCCCTCCCTTCGCTGATGGCTCGTTGGTAAAAACACCAACTATTATCACCAATGGGAGAAAGGCACTTTCGGTTAAAAAACTTTTCGACTTGATCTTATTAAACTACCTGTAACTTAAGTTCTAAGCAAGATAGAAACAAAATTTAAACAGATTTGGAAAGATGAGAAATCAGGGTTTTATTTTATATGAAAATTGAAAAATCGATAATGTGACTGAAAATCGTGTTTTAAAGGCAGTCGGATACCTTAAACCATTATTAACTTATAACTTATTCCTAGTTTAAGTTTTATACTTCCAAACGTTTTATTTCTCATCTTTTATTTTTCATTCTTAAAACATCATGCTTTAATATTCTTTATTTATTTTATAAATATCAAAATATCACTTTACAATAAATATGTATTGAACACACTTGAGAGCTGAATAGATTCTTGTTATAGAAATGTGAGCATTTGAACTATGTCAAAAACATTACTTTTGAGTTATTTTTTTGTCATAACAGTAATGAGGAAGTTTAAATGTATTACAGAAACGTTCCATTGAACAAACAGTTCATTGCGTCTAAATCTATCTTTTTGAAGAAAAATCAGTGTTTCATTCCAAAATTCAGACCCTTTTCATAGTTATTCAAAGATAAAATAGTTTACTTTCTATCCGCATTAAACGTAGAAATAAATGGAAAACAAAATTCACTAAGCTGTTTGAAAAGCAGCCCTTTATCATGCAAACTAACTAAAACAAAGATTCCGAAATATTACAATAAAAATAGCTCAATTACTCACATGTAAATAGTTATTCAAATCTGGATTTCGATTAATTTATAACTTGTATTAATATATAAAACTTTATATTATTAAGAGAAATGCATACCTGTGAATAACATGGTCTGGGCAAATCTTGATCAGCAAATAAAAAATGCTCTAACACAAACAACTGTCCATCGAAGATGATACCATTGTTGGATTTTTATTCAATGATGTATTACAAATCATGGTTTATTTGTTCACTGCGTTAAATAACGCGTACTCGTGTTAAATATCAATGCATCCTACACGTTTCCAAGGAAAAGCAATGCCACTCCAATTCGACACACCACGGAATCGGGACAAAGTCAAAAATTTGTGTTTCGGTGTTAAAAATCTCAAATCTGAAAAAGAAACCAACACCCAGTATTGAGCTTAATGGTATGAGCCGGCTCTTACGCCAACTTCCACGCTGCATGGGACATGGGCGGTCTGTCAACAAAGACGGCCCAATTGAAAGTCCACAGGCAGTGACATCACGAAAATACGGCGTTTTCATTGGCTGCCCGATAGAGTCGCGCGAACCTAGGGAGGAAAAGGTGGAGTAGGGAATGAATGAAACGTGGGAAACAAAGAGAAAAATAACTCTTCTGCATCGTGCGGAAGAGCTATTATTCGTCAGCGGGGTATACAAGCGTGTGAACTACATTGTGATTGATGGAAACGTCTAGTTTTATTCGGAAGACCATAATATGTGGGGGGGAATGAATTGATCATCTTTTTCACCTTTTTCTCAGCGTTTAGTGTTAAATATTGCGTTGACATCAAGGTTCTCTCCGGAATTCCACCAGAACATGCATCCATTTGAAATTGCAGAAACACTACTTAATCCATTCAAGGTCATGGCACATAAAAACACACCCACAAGAAAGATTATTTCCATACAACGATTCAAAACGTGAAAATATGATTAATTTTTTTGTTTGCAAAAAAAAAATGTGGAGTTTTGAAACTAATCGCCTTATTTAACTCTTCAATATTGAATTGCTAGATTATTTTATGAATTAGCGTAGAATTTTTCAAAGATGATTATTACATAAACGAAATTTCCTTTCCCACAAGTAATTAGTTTGTCATATGATAGATATAATTTCGAAATTCATAACTGATCAAACCTTTCATCACCTCTGTTCATGGCTTTTCTTGTGTGATGCTCAGGTTATATTAATAATGTTCTCGTGGGACTATCTGAAATATTTTAAGATAACATATTAAGAAGAGAGAGATTTTTTAGAGATTTATTCTAGAAATGTAAACAGTCGCAAAAGATCGAGTAAAATTAAAAGATGTTATTTTTGTAGAAAAATTTAACCTGCAAAAACACCTTCAAACAAAAAAATATTCGCACTATCAGAATTTAAAGACACCGTAGTTTAGACTGAAGAAGATATCTTGAATAAAACTACTTTATTATGTTAAACTATTTTTCAAAGCAATTTTTTAAAATAAGGAACTACTGTTTTTAAATGACTTAAAGAACAAGAAACAAAATTTCATCTACCTAAAAACATAACTGACAAACAGTATTTTTATTCCCCACGTTTGATTTTTTTCTATTCATATTTCAATTCGGGAATATTTTCATCCCCGTATCAGTTTTCATCGATACTGGTGATGATTGCGATATGGTAAATGCGATGCGATATTATTTTGTGAAAGGGAAATGCGATGTAGTTACAAACACAACTTTCTTGAAGAGAGATCTGCGACATACTATAGACAGACGACATCCATTCTGCGAGTGCGACAGATTACAACAGTCGCTCTTGTATTCTAGTTGCTACTTATTCTAGCACATGAACTACGATAGATGACAATGCATGAATTCTGATACGAATAAGAATATGAAATACTGTGTGCGATTAGAGAAAAGAATAAGAATTAAATACAATTCGAAATGAGGCGTTAACAGATACTGCATACGTGTTTTTAACTGTATAACGAATATACCTTTTAAAAAAAAATGTGTCCACGCATTCGGGATTGTATGCAAACACTTTGGAGAAACGGAGTCTTTTGTGCGACACAACGCACGTTTTTTGGCCATATGTCAGCGTCGTGGGACAAGATAAACAAACTAATTTCTCACGCCGAGCGCTCAGAGATGCGCACAATGGCCTTTTGTGCGGCCCACAACAATAAACACTTCCCCGCCCACGCATGCGCACTTGCCAACGGCCGTGAACTATGAAAAGACGGCCGTCTTGCCACGTGACCTGCGGGGCGCATGCCCCCGCCCATTGGTCACAACAGCGCAAGGCAGTGGACACGCAAAAACAAGCTGCTTAGGTTTTCCAATCCTCCAAGTGGTTTCGACGTGACATCTCGCTCATCAAGGTGGTACTGATGACCTGGTAGGGACCACCACCAGGCATCAATTACATGCAATAACGTCCACTCAACTAAAAAACAACGCGTAAAGCTATTTCGTTTCATTTATATCCCTAACCAAATTATTAGACGCACTTCGATCTTTTGTTTGGGACACGGGGGCGCACTTGGAAGAGCAAACGGAAAGTTGAGAGCTCGATGCTCGGGCCAGCCAAAGACAATCATGCATACGGGAGTGGTAAATTGGTAATTTTAAATTAACGTCGTACTATAGCAACACAACGGGCTATTGACGACGGTCAGGAATCAATCCCCTAAGGGAAAGTTTCTAGGACAACACCACGTCTTTTGAACCACGGTCAGATTACATCTAACAACACCTGATCACAATTCAGGCAACACCTGAGCTAGCACCCCACTCTTCAAACCTCCACACCAACCCAACGTGAGGACTTTCGGCCACGACCGATTTAAGGTGCACCAGCCTCCTCTACACTATACGCTTACAAACGTCCATGCACTGCCCTGGATTCAAACTTCCGATGTAGAGGCTACCACCTTAACCACCAGACCAGTTGATCGGCTACGGGAGCTGGTGCACGTTAAATCTGTCGTGACCTCAAATGTCTTCACGAGGGCGTGGTGCGGGGTACCAGATCAATCGTTGTTCTCGGATCTTTCACTTTATGATAGATCCAGGACCGTCGCCAATAGCCCGATGTGTTGCTCCAGTACGACGTTCATTAACTACTTATCACGTCCTCCGAAGGTAGTGCGGACATTCTTTGTCTACCCGGCGTTCTGTTTATCTTCTGGGTTACCCTTGTAGTTTTAAAATCAGGACAAAACTGCTGTAAAGTTTTTTTTTTTGTTATCCCTCAACTTTTCATGCATGCCCCCAGCACTAATCAGGGCTAATGAAAGTCCGTCGTGTATGAAGGATGCCCTGGAGCATGTTAAATCTATCGTGGCCTCAAATATCGTCCGTAAGTGTGTTGTGGAATTTGGAGAGTGTGGTACCATCTCAGATGTGACCTCCGGGGTTTAAAATGACGTGTTTTCCTCGCTCTTTCCCTTGGGATTGATTCCGGATCGTTGACAATGTCTTCAGTGCGATTTGAATTTAATGACTACTGTGTAACGTCGCAGACACCGCCACTGACCTTTGATTCCAAATTCCTGAAACGTATGCACAAGCCCTGCTGATGAATGTCGCAACAGCTGTTTGTTTTGGGGGTGCCAGTGATTTGTGGCTGGAGGAATGAGGGGTCTGCCGACACAGGAGATTGGTTGCAGAACTCGAGGGAAGCGGAGGTTTTGCGGTGCTCGTTGATGAGGCTGTCTTGCGCCTGTTTCGCACCACCCATGTCATAGAGATGCAAATCTCTAGTGTACATATAATTATTTGCAAAATAAATGCAAGTTATTTTTAAACTAGGCTATTTCATTTTGCAGAAAGACACACCACTCGGCCACTCTCCAGCCTTTGATCAACTTTGCTTTTGAAATAATTTCCTGTCCGCACCAAAGCTTCTAATTCGTGGCCACGAATATTACTGGTTTTTATTCTTATTTTTTAATTTATAATGATTTATCACTCATAAACGACGATTTATAAACAAGTGATATGTTACCATCAGAAAAAAGATAAAGTTGTCCTCGCTCAAACAAAGCCTTTTACGCGTATCCATGCGAGTTCTTTTATAATAATCCTGCGAAAGTGTGTCATAAAAGTTGCGGCGTTTTTCAACTCCTACATAGCAAAAATTTATTATTTGAAAATTATAGTGTACACTTTTTAAAGATGCATTCCAAAATACATTTCTAATTGATGAAAATCGACTTCGAAATACACTTTAATGCTACAATCTTTCGGAATACACTTTAATGCTACAATATTTCGAAAACTACTTTAAAATACATTCAAGCAAATTCTGAAAGCCGAAAATTAAATGAAAAATCGAATTATAAGTATTATAAATGTGTTGCACCATGTAGCAATAAGAGCCATTACCATTACCATATGTAACAATAATTTCCTAAAAAATTTTCAAATAGATGTGAGTTATAAGTTGATTAGGTTTTTATGGCTTCCTATATGTCCACGCTGCGCCATATACTAGTCATAAAATGTCAAGTAATGGGCATACACATTCAAGGAAACTGCACGAAAGAGAAAAATATAACTTGGGAGGAATGAAACAGCGTGGAAAAAAGTTTAACGTCGCAAAATAAAGATGACTTAAGACAAGAAATATGTATCATACTTTTATGAAATGCATATTTTTATGAAATGTAAGGGTACTTCATGATATATAATGAAATCACTGCAAAATACTTTTAAGTTTATTATTAAGTTTAGTTACATTGGTAAAATTTTATAAGAAATGAGAGTAATTGCCATACAGTTGAAGTTGGAAAAAAGTATAGAGTCGATATGATTTATTTTTTAGTAAGTGATGTGGGGAACCTCTTTAGTCTATTATTGTATTAATCGTCAGCTTATAGAGCTTATACAGCTTGGAAGGTGTCCACGGCAATGTTCCACGAATTTTCAATTGCAGTTTTTAGATCAGAATTGCTGCTATACTGTCGTCCATTCTTGTAAACATCTCGAGCTAGAATGCCCCAATGGTTTTCCATTAGATTCAGGTCGGGACTTCGAGATGGCCATTGTAGAGTTTTTACCTCATTCGACTTCATCCAGGATTTTGTAGAGCTCGAAGTATGCACAGATGCATTGTCTTGTTGAAATGTCCAATCGCATGATGTAATCAGAGGAACAACCAGCAACACACTATATGCCAGCATGTTCTGACTGAATTAATTTTGTTATAGATAAAAACATTTTCTGTTGAACCACCGGCTGTAAATGCGGCCCAAGTCATGACAGATCCCTTTCCGTTTTGAAAAAAAGGTGGTGTTCTTTACGCAGATCATACCAGTACAATTATTAAATCCTTCTGGTCAACCTAAATTAAACTTTTTTTTCGTCCTTAAACACTACATCATTCCAGTTGGTGCCAGCCGTTAAATGTTTCCGGGCAAACTTAAAACGTGAATCAATATACCGCTTAGAATGTGGAGGTTTTCCTTTTATAACTTCTTGTACACAACATTAGGATTTCTGTGCAGTGCATTTCTTATTGTTCGACACAGGGCAACTGTATCTTACTTTTAATTTGCGAGAAAAACAATTTTTTTTGCTTGCAGGTGTGCCTCTGGATCTGTCTCTCTTGCCTTGAAGAAATTATCTTTGACCTTCTTGTTCGCTGTTTTGTGCCATAGCTACCAGGATTAATGAGAAAGCGGTTAACTACAGCCTTCAATCTTCCAATTTTTCGTGCAATTTCAGCATCACTATAACCAGCATCTTTAAAAGCTAGTATTTTGCCTCGTTCAGTTTCTGATAAGTGTAATCCTCTCCGGCGTTCTATTAAAATACACAAGAACAAAACTTCTATTCGCTTCTAGTATACGAGAGAAATGCCTTCTTAGTTTATTTATTCTTTCAGATGATGTTATCAGCAGACGATTTTATACTTTTTGTCCAAGCTTACATAATCCAAAAAATATCAGGTTTTTTTTACAAATATATTTTAGCTTATTATTCGGTAGCATTAATTTAAGTCGTAAAAATTTGCACAGTTTGAAATTGCAGTAGTTTTCCATATTTGGCGATTTTTCGTCCGATGCTATACTTTTTCCAGGGCTGTACAGCTTACAGGTGACCTTTGGCGTGTTATAAGACAAAAATGAACTAAACTTAACAATTTTGTTGAAGCTTTGAGAGCTTAGAAGCAAAATAAACACATTATAATAAAGAAACGAATCGAAATAACAGAAATCTAGTAAATTAAATTCTGAAATAAAATGTTGAAATAACTTGATAAATATAACCTACAAAATTGCATTTAAAGGCGTAGACTTAAGAATAATGGTTGGTTTGGTGTTTTATGGCGCATAGGCCATATTTTGCCAAGCTGCGCCAAACTTAAGACAATCATGAGAGGAAAACGCTGAAGGGTATGCGAGAATAAAACAAAAAAGAGGGCAGATCGTACCTTGGGGTTGTGATGTCCGTATACACCTGAAGAAGATGTGCCCCTAAGGGCATAAAGAATAACGGATGAATATTTTTTGCCTGAAGTGTTTAAGTTCCGTAGATGCAGCTCTGGGAGCAAAGGAGACAGAAAGTTTAGAGTCGTATGCACGTAACGTAAACACATGATCCGTGAAGCTGCTCGTATTCACGCCTTTAAAATCTACTCCTACAGAGGAATCAATCATTGTCGACTGGAAGGGAAGGCAAATCCCAATCGTTCGCCCCCAATCACCAGACCCTCCCCTCCCTTCGTTCTAGATAGGTAGGTATCACTTTCGCAACAAACAGCCGCCAAAGGCCTTACTTTTGGAAGGGGTGATATACCATTAAATCCCTAAAATCTGGGAACTGTACTTTTTTAATTGCACCTCCTAATCGTATTCACAAGACTAGCAGTTTGGTGACTTAAAAATCGTGCTGGGAAATGCCATATCAAAGTGCCGTTGTGATACAAAAAGCTACAGAAGCAACAAGTGACCTATACAATTAAATACTCTTTCAAAAAGAAAAGAAACCTGCTGTTAGTATATAAAAAAAATTTAAACATCCCCGTGTGATAAAAGAGTGCTTTTAAAATTACAATTTAACTTCTCGCGATGTCTCTACCAAACCGGATACTTTGTTTATTTCTTTGCAAAGATTGAATGTTGGAGGAAGTTGTCCTTCGAGGATTGGTTCGTCGTTCTATGGCCTTCTTTTCTTCTTACTAAACAGTAACATAATCAACGTTCAGAGGATGTATAAAAAAAGTAGAAATCAATAAGAACTGTATAGATGGCCTCGGAAAGTTCATATTTTAAGACCCAGACTACCAATTCTAACCAAAGGGTGTTAGACTTCCGAGTCTATTTATACAAAGGTGATTAACCTTTAGACTATGGCGTATACAGTATTTGTACCACATGATCACGCCAAGAAAGAATTGAGACTACGGTCAGCACAGCAATATACTTGAAATTTATAAGAATCGCGCCAAGAAATAATTTAGACTACGGCCGGTGCGTAATGGTAATGGTAATTTTAGTTAACGTCGTACTAGAGCAACACAACGGGCTATTGACGACGATCCGGAATCAGTCCCTTAAGGGAAAGATTCGAGGACAACACCTCGTCATTTTGAACCACGGTCAGATAACGAAGCAACACCTGAGCTTTCACCCCACTCTCCAAACTTCCACGCCAACCCAACGTGAGGACTTTCGGTAACGACAGATTTAAGGTGCACCAGCCGCCTCTACACCATACGTTTACAAACATCCATGCCCGGACCCGGATTCGAACCAGGAACCTTCCGATCTAGAGGCTAACACCTTAACCACTATACCGGTTGGTCGGCTAGCCGGTGCGACAGTTGTACAGCCATTAAAAAAAAAAAAAAAAACTCACCCGATCGCAATTGCACAATTTACATCACATAACAAGACGGAAGGTAGTAATCGATAGGGATTAATGTTTTCTATAAATATCAATATTTGAAATTTATCTAAGTGGCCATCTTCGTATTAAATTGGGTGCTTGCTCCGATAATTTCAATACGAACCCCCATCTTTTATCACAAATTTGGATTCTACACACAATTTCAGGCGGATGTGATGAAAAAATAATGTCAAATGGCTTAAAATTGACCGAGAAAATCCATAAAAATCCATTTAGGGAGCGTATACATTTTCGGAGTTCAATCACAATATGAATATTAATAAAGACGTGTAGTGGCCGTCGCAGTCAATGACCTATTGTAGGCGCATTGGTATGGAGCCCAAAGTCAGAACCCATTCTGATTGAATCCCTGGATCTGTTGTCAGAAATGTTTTTTCACTTTGTGAACAACACCCAATAACGATAATAATCATCGAATTTTGCAAACATTCTCACTTCGCTACTAATTATGGACGTAATGAGCTGAAATTTGGAATTCCGATGTTTCAGTAACAGTTGAATTACGTGGTATCCAAATTTGCCCATATTTCTATTCATAATTTTTATGAATATTAATTTCATAATTGATACAAAATAGTAAACTTAGTTTGATAGTTAAAATGTTAGAAATAGATTGTGTTTGAGTTTTTGCGTAGCAAAGGATGAAAAAACAATTTCTAAGAAGAATTAATGTTTTTAGCAAATATAACAAAAATTGTTAAACCCCAATTTAACAACAGGAGATTTAATTTTCAAACACTTATGAATCGGTGAAAAATCCAATAAAATTGCTTAACTTTTTTCATATTTACGCCTGAAATTGTATGTAGAATCCAAATTTGTGATAAAAGATGGGTGCTTGTATTGAAATTATCGGAGCAAGCACCCAATTTAATATGAAGACGGTCCCATAGACAAATTTTAAATATTGATATTTGTAGAAAAAATTAATCCCTATCGATTGCTACCTTCCGTTTTGTTCTGCGGTGTAAATTGTGCAATCGGGTAAGTCATGTTTTTTTTTTTTTTTTGACGGGTGTGCCTTTAAAGTTAAAAGAATTAAGCCGTTGAACCCTGAAAGTTATAAGAATCGCGCCAGATGTATTTTAACTTTTTAAAAATTTTTAAACTCCTCCTTTTATATATCATGTATTTTTTTCACTAATATCAACCGCATGTGTTCCTTTTGTGTGTACTTGTATGTTCAGTGTTTTTTTACATGCCTTTTCTGACCGATGGTATTTTCCGGTTTTTATTTTTTAGCAGAATTTACTCTCAAGTTTCGGCGCATTGCCGTTGTTCGTGTTTGTATTCTGGCCTGTTGACACTTGTAGAATTAAATAACGGATTTTTAATAAATGTGGCATGTCTCAATGGAGAACCTTCTCTCCCCCCCCCCCCCCCGGGAGTCATAAAAGGTGCTCTATGCCTCCGGCTTGAAGACCCGGGGCTGGTCTTAAAAATAATAAAAAAAAGGTAACATCCTGTTCATTAATCGTCACGTCGAAAACTTCTCTGTAGTGGCTTGCACCTGGGGGAAAAACTTGCACCAAACTGTCACCAATTATCGGACAGTGTTTTTCTTGCTTGGATCTTCTTTCTCCTTGGAGAAAACGAGTCATTTTGTTTGGATGAGACATCTCAGCTTCAGCAAACTTAACCCGATGTAGGACAAGGTATCTCGTCGAAACACTCGGAGGGTAAAAGACGCCAAGAGTGGAAGTGCATTGCTTATTTGTACACGCCACCTCATATAACGATAATAGTTGTTTTCAATTAACGTCGTACTAGAGCAACACAACGGGCTATTGACGACGGTCCGGGTTCAATGTCCTAAGGGAACAATCCAAGGGCAACACCACGTCATTTTGAACCACGGTCAGATGACGAGGCAACATCCGAGCTGGCACTCCACTCTCCAAACTTCCACACCAAACTTAACGTGAGGATTATCGGCCACGACAGATTTAAGGTGCAGCAGCATCTACACCATACGCTTCCAAACATCCATGCACTGACCAGAACCCGGAACGTTCCGATTTAGAAGTTAACACCTTAACCACCAGACTGGTGGGGATCGGCCCCTCACATAACGAATAGATACTCTCAAAACCACGTGATACAACTGCCTCTAACAGATGTTTTCCCATACGAGACAATTCGCACATTAGATATCCATTGCTTACGGTGTTATCGCCTAATGCTAGTATCAATGTGTGCTATAAAAAGCAGCAATGGGTCGCAGAAAGGATGGTTTGAGACTGGTGGCGGCTACTGTTGGAATCGGTTCAACCTCTTTGGAGAACTTGATTTTAGCAGTCCGTATGGTGGTAGGTAAACGTCGTACTGGAGCAATACAACGGCCAATTGATGACAGTCCGGGATCAATCCCTCAAGGGACAACACCACGTCATTTGGAACCACGGTCAGATGACGAGGCAACACCTGAGCTGGTACCCCACTCTCCGAACTCCCACACCACACCAACGTGAGGACATTCAAGGCCACGACAGATTTAACGTGCACCAGACCCCTTGGTATACAGCGGTGTTTGTTGGATTCGAACTCGCAACCCTCCGGTTGCTTAACCATTACCCTTCCAACCGGGCCACCGCTGCCACATTCCGTATAGTGGATGCGACCTACGAAACTTGTAATAGAGTGTTCATCTTATGTGAACTTGCAATCATATAGACGATATTGTAGAAGAAGTGAAAGGATAGACAAGGCTTTAGAGACTTGGTGTGTATTTGTAAATAAGTTATCAATAAAAACTAATTTTATTTTAATTATCCATCGGTCCCAATCGCTGTCATAAGCGAACACCTACACGTTGGAGCCCTGCACAAAACTCTTCAAACGAATTTAGTAAAACTGAAACGAATCCTTCTCTTTCCTCAAATCTGGTTAATTTTGTATTTGTCTCCCTTCCCTCCACAGCGAGTTCGGGATGGGGGGGGGGGCGCTTTTCGACTCTAGTTTGTTTTTCGATGGGAGTGAAAGAGTTCTCTCCGGGAAGCACGCTCGATGCGGTCAGAGATAAGGTTTGCCCAACAGCCCTTTGTGGAGTATGAAAAGGGGAGAGGGGAAAAATGGTAGAGCGTTTTTGAAGAAGGGGGCGTTTGACGGATTCGAGGGTTGTTTACGAAACGGACCGCGAGCGCAAAATATAATATGACACCGCGGGATGAAAAGGTTTTGTAATTGCTTCTTTTCGCGACACCCTGATCAAACACCCCCGGCCACCAGAAAAACATACGTTGGCCACGATACTGTTCACTCGAATACACGCTCCCAGAGCCTTATTTCTGGGAAATAAACGTTTTAAAGGAAGGCTCGAAGCGACAATTTCAATAGGTTTGCATTATGAACGTTATTGTTTCGTGCCATAGTCCTCATTAGTGTTGTATTTTTATTTCTAAATATTTCTTGTGACTTTCTATGTGAGTCAGCGGGCCGTGAAACATAACATGCTGGCTGAATGCGGCGAACAGCGGGTCGGCGAAACCTGATAGGAGCGAGTTTTTCAGTGTAAACATAAACACACTACAAGAAGACGAAGGAAATACTTCCGGCTGAGAATTTGGCGTTTCGTCGATATGCATTCATGCACTAATATCCTCAGACACTAATTTATTCTTGTGGAACAATCATAATTAGATTTCATGGAACAGACAACTGTAACGCGTGTATTGGTCACATTTTTACAAAATGAAAACACAAAAAATGTCACATTAAAATTTTATCTGAAAGCGAAATTTGACTAAAAGTAACGTACTGCTGTTGTTTCGAATTAATTTTTGTCTACATATGCTCGACCAAGTTCATGAAACTCTCCATTAAAAAGTTGAAAACTAAAGGATTCTTCAAAAGGTTATGAGGATCCAAACGGTCACGTTGAGATGGAGAAGATTGTGATTTCTTTCATTTAGGACAAACGGGAAAAGTTTTATATCCACTTTGAAATTTGAGAGAGATTGCATGGTCATTTTTTATCCGTTTTTTTTTCTTTAATATGATTGAAGATGTTAAGAAAATCACTGATTTAAACGTAATGAAGTTAACAGGATACGTTGGTTGAGAATCGGAATTCTAGCTGGGTCATTCCACGCAAAATGAGCAAATAGGCTGTGGCTGACACATCACCGATTTTAATGAAAAGTAGTTTCTAAATAGATCGCATATAGTAAGGAGGAACTGCCAAATATTAACTGTCAGAAATGGATATTTTTTATTTTTCATATTTTCATATTTTTTATTGAATTTTAAAATTCAAGGTCACACAAATGTAGATTTTTGTAGCACTAATAGTAGCTTGTTTGAGACCCAATATTTCAAAAAGTTATTGACACAAATTATAAATTTTTATATTGTTACATTCTTCAGTAAAAGTTCTTTCAGGAAATGTCAGAATTTTGTTTAATATCCGGCACTTCTCGTTCTGAAGGATCGGCGAAAATAGAGATTTGTCCAATATGATACCTTTTTCAAATTGCTCTAGTACCTCTAAAAATGGAAAGACAATATCAAAAATAATTCTTAACAAAGCCCTTCTTTTATATAAAAGGTAGGTATAATTTAGTGATTGTAGTCCTATTCCTTATTAAAGAAAAAAAATAATAAAAAAGGAAAATAATTGAAAACGGCGATTTTTCTGTATTTTTAAATACAAATTTTACTGTGAAGGACATCTCCGAAAAACTCATAAATTTTCAGTATTATGTGTCCAGATGTATATTATCTGTCCTGAAATTTTCATCATTCTAATTTGCTTATTTTTGTCCCAGGAGCATTTTTAACTATATGGAAACTATAGTTTTATTTTATCGCATGATGAAACAAAACAGGCGGAAACACGCCATCAAGCCATCCATTTCCTCATTGAAAGAGATGTTATTACATTCAATGACAGATAATAGAATAAATAAACACTACTAAATGAATTATGGTTATAAATGTGCTTGGGTTGCTATAAACTGATAATTTTTTGCTGAACCGAAAGCTTTCGAATACCGGCGAATGTTCAAGTGGCAATCCATAAGTGTTCCATCCATTGAAATGATCATTAGTCGGTTAGAGAAGTCTTTTGTATTTTCTTGTAGTTTTTAGGAAATATTATTACTATGTTTGATTTGATAGTAAAAGAGATTTTAAAATTCCTGAACTTTCGAAATGTGACGTGGGAGAAATGTTGCAAGAAAACTGCCATAAAATCCATTCTGTAAAAGAAACCGAATTAAAAGAACTTTCCTAACTTACAGATAAAATCAAAGAATTGTTGTATTTGAAATTAGGTAGGAAGTTTGAAAACATATGTCTTCACCATGAGAAAGTGTATTTAATGAAGTATACTTACTTATTCCGAAGAACTTGTTGTAAAGTCCTTGTTGTAAGTTCCTTTTAAAAGTCACAAACGTGCCGTGAAAAAGTCCCTGCGAATAATAACACTAGATATTGCCAAGAAATCAGCTGGATTGCTCTCGCCAGGTAAAAAGATCTGTCTCACATGTGAAATTGGTGTTAAAAATTTTATTACATAAGAGGATGCAACAGATTTTGATTTTGAAACGGAAGCTTTAGAGAAACAATACGAGGAACTCAATAACAGCCTACAGAACATGGGAAATTCGCCTGTTAAAAAGGTTCGTAAACTCAGCATGACTCAAAAAAAATATTATGGCAGAAGAAAATTACAGAAATTTGTTTCAACTGCTAAAATAAATTTGGGAACTGTTTTGCAAGTAAACCTCAATAAAATTAATAGTACACATGCGACTGAAAGTAAGGAAGATTTTTTATTGGTTAATAGAACAGCTGAAAGCAAAGTTTGCTGAAACAACATCCCCTGCAGAAAAAATTCAAATTCTAACTGTTGTTCCAAAGAGCTGGAGTCTGGAAAAAATAAGGACAGAATTTTCTACCACATTGTATTTAGCAAGGAAAACCTGCTAAGAGACAAGGCAAAAAAATTAATGACAATATTATTGCAATAGTATAAACTTTTACGAGTCTGATGACATAAGTCGGCTATGTCCAGGACAAAAAAGACTATGTTAATGTAAACTCAGATGAAGGTAAAGTCCCAAAACAAAAAAGGTTGATTCTTTGTAACTTAAAAGAAGGATACCAGCAGTTTAAGGAACAGCATGGGAGTGCAAAGATTGGTTTCAGTAAATTTGCTGAATTAAGACCGAAACATTGTGTACTAGCTGGAAGTAATGGTACACATTCCGTGTGTGTGTGTGCACCATACATCAAAATATGAAACTGATGTTACACGCTATTAAACCTCATTATTCTTTGCTAGAGCTAATGAAATTATATGTTTGTAACATTGAAAAGGAAAAATGTATGTTCGGAGAATGTGATAAGTGTCCAAAAGATCAATTTCGTGCTCAAATAGAAAATTTTGAGGTTTTCCAAAATTTAGAAGAAATTATTTACAAGCGTTGGATTTCGACCGACAGATCTACTCTAATCACACAAGTCCAGTCAACAGAAGAATTTCTTTACTCACTTGTTGAGAGTATGTCTGGATTGACAAAACATAATTTCATTGCTAAATCGCAGTCCAAATTTTTGGAGGAAAAGAAATTGACTGTTTCCCAGGAGGAGTGCATTGTACTCCTCGATTTTTCAGAAAATTATTCATTTATTGTTCAGGATGCAATTCAAGGATTCCATTGGGAAACTACTCAAGCTACACTGCACCCATTTGTACTTTATGGGAAGGATAACGAAAACAGGTTTCAAATCCTTTCAATGTGTGTTATTAGTGACCATACATGATACATTGAGTGTATTTGCATTTCAGACTGCCGTAATCCCTTTTATAAAAGAAAGGTTTCTTTCTGTGAAGAAACTTATCTATTTCAGCGATAGGTGTTCAGCACAGTATAATAACCGGAAAAACGTTTCCAACATTTGCCATCATGAATCCGATTTTGAATTGAAAGCAGAATGGCACTTTTTCGCTACAAGTCAAGGCAAAAGCCCATGCGATGGAATCGGTGGAACTATCAAACGGTTAGCCGCAAGAACAAGTTTACAGAGACCATACAACAATCAGATTTTAAATGCAAAACAACTATTTTCCTTCTGTACTTCAACCATTTCAAACATCAAATTCTTTTATGTGCCTTCAACTGATGTTATTCAAATTGAGTCTTATCTTCAACAAAGGTTTAATGAAGTGACCGCAACCATTACGGGTACTCGTAACTGTCATTGCTACATTCCTATTCCAAATTGTACGACACTAATTCGAGTGTCATATTTATCGCAATCGCCAGGAAAAGAAGTAAAGAGTTTAAAAAGAATTCAGCAGCACAAAAAAAAAATCACGTTTCAATAATAGAAGAAGCAAAGAGTACTTGTGAGTTTTACCACATTGTGAATTTGAAAAGGTAATTAGTTAAAATTCATAATTTTCTATGATACTACGTTGAAATTTTTAAGCTTGTTTTGACACTCATTTTTTCTGCTTTTATAATTCACCCTTAAAGTTAAACTTGATTTGGTATTTCTTTGTTGAATTAGGGTTTCATTATCTATATTTTATTTCACTGTTATCATTGAAGTTCTCGTAACATGCATAGAGTGGGAAGCAAATGTTGTGATTTTGTTTTTATTATTGTTGCTTTAGGACTCAGATTACAATCCTGATTTTTTTTTACAAGTAATATACATATTAAACTGTATTCCTGTGAAATGTAGGTTTTGTAAAAGCTGTCCTTCATTTGATTTCTTATGCCTATTTAGAGTAGAAAATTATCATTTTGTACTTTTCGTTAGCTATTTTGAAAATGAAAGAATTAAAATACGACTTCCAAACTCTATCAGTAATATTATCATATCTAGCATTGTAACTGGCATGAATTTAAAGTATGTCGTAAAATTTCTTTAGCCCATAGAAATGTTTTTAATTCCGTCAAAAATGACAATTTTCCATTTTTTGCAACTAAATTTTGGATTAAATATGATGTTTAAAAAGGTTGTTGCCACAGTGAAAAAAAGAACATTTTATACAGATTATAAAAATGTAAAACATGTTTGTCTACGTTAAGTAGTTTTTGAGAAACAGAACTTCAAACATGCAACATTAAGCGATCTCGCAACTGTTCTTCAAAGTTGGAAGTCCTAAAAATGCCTCCAATTACGAAAATATTTAATTTTGAACCTAATTCTTTTGGACATTGTTATTTATGCATAAACTAAACCCCTGTACCAAATTTCATGAAAATCCATTACCATACGGCCACGGGTTTTTCCTGATTTTTGCTCATTTCACTTGGAATGACCCAGCTGTGAATACCATTGGATTTGAATGAATTTCGTTTTTCATACGCTTCTTGATGAAGGTCGGGAACAGAAAAAGCTTCAGTTTCTGAGAAGAGGGGTGGGTAGTTGAATTAAAGTCGCACTGGAGCAGCACAACGGATTGTTGGCGATGGTCCTAGATCCATCCGAAAGGAACTATCCTTGGACAACACCTCGTCGTTTGAACCAAGGACAGATGAAGAGATCAACACTTGAGCAAACACCACATCGACGTGAGGACACTTGAGATCACGACAGATTTAACATGCACCAGCCTCAGGTATACGACTGTTTGTTCGGATCGAATTTTGAACTCTCAACCATCCGGTTAATTATCTGGTACTCTTTCAACTGGGCCACTGCTTCCCCTTCTGGGAAGATAAAGTAACATCTCTTAAGGACCGGTGCACACATCCGGATTTTCAACAAGCTGCGCCGCGGCGGCAACGAAGCCCAACTATGCACACATAACCGTGAAATGACGCAAGTACTCATTTCGCGCCATTTGCGATAAATATTCTATCGAAGAAAACGTGTTTATTTCCCTTACTTGGAGTACAAAAAAGTATATTTTTAAACACAAAATAGACGTTACTGGATACAACCATTTATTAATTATTATTTATATTCCATTTATTTATGAAAACAAGGTACTTCAGAACGAAGACGCGTGTGCGTCGAGTTGCGGAACTGCGGCACAAATTGTACGCAAGTTGGACGTGCGTCACTGCAGCTCCGCCGGAGGCATGTGTGCACTACTCCATTGGATCTAATGTATCTCAGACCGCACTTGCGTTGCGGCC
This sequence comes from Metellina segmentata, assembly GCA_947359465.1. Lineage (NCBI taxonomy): Eukaryota > Metazoa > Arthropoda > Arachnida > Araneae > Tetragnathidae > Metellina > Metellina segmentata. The sequence continues at coordinate 124,269,220 of OX375875.1, forward strand.
GTTGAAAACCGGATGTGTGCAAAGGGCCTACCACGTTCGCTGCGGATCTCGCGCCAGCGCGTGATGTGGAGTGACGTCTCAGTAGCCAGTCACGCGTTCGCGCGGGAAGAACTGCGCTTCAACATTTATTCTCTCCGCTTCAATTGGCATTATACGTTAGATGTTGGAGTGTTGGCGTGGATTGGTAATTTTTTATTAACGTCGTGTTAGAGGAACACAACGGGTTATTGACGACGGTCCAAGATCAATCCCTTAAGGGAAAAATCCGAGGACAGCACCTCGTAATTTTGAACCACGGTCAGATGACGAAGCTACTCCTGAGCAGGCACACCACTCCCCAAACTTCTATACCCACCCAACTTGAGGACTTTCTGCCACGGCAGATTTAAGGTGCACCAGCCACCTCTACACCATACGCTTACAAACATTCATGCTCGGACCCGGATTCGAACTAGGAACCTTCCGATCTAGAGGCTAACACCATAACCACTCTACCGGTTGGTCGGCGGTATTGGCGTAGAGTAAAGGTTAGAAGGTAGTTGCAAAGGTATGTGGTTTCGAATTTATACGAGTAGCTTTAATTTATTTGTTGGCTGAGCGTTCGCTAATCTACTCTGGTATTGGCCTACTTTTCAATCATTTTTGTTATAAAAAGTAAGTTGGCTTCTGGGAAAAACTCATTTCTACGTGACCGGCAGCGATGTGTTAGAAAAGGTCTTGATGACTCCAAAGGGACCAGCCTGAGAACAATCACACAGAACTTATTTAATAAAAGGATAGCGCTGTGGTTGCCTGTTTGGAATAGCAAGGAATATACAACCAGGACCGAGTTCGTAACTTTATCCTGGCAAAGACAGTCGTGTACATAGGGACTAGCGCACGTTCAATCTGTCGTGGCGTCGTGTGGATGTTTGGAGAGTGGGGTGGAAGCTCATCTGACCGTTGTTCAAAAAGACGAAGGTTTGTTTTCGATTCCCGACCGTAACCAATAACCCGTTGCGTTACTACAGTGCGATGTTGGCTACCTACCTACCTACCGATAAAATCATAAATAAACCCAGTTACGAAGTGTTGAAAAGGATATAAATGAGCGAGTCGGTGAATATTTTAAATTCCGCTCCAACCCGACAATACGAGTGGATACGTTTAGGAGTAGAGAGGGAGAAAAAAAAAGGAGCGCATTGTGATTTGGAGTGGAGCGGCGTGTTCCGAACAGGAAGACAGTCGTTTATTTTAAGGCCCATTCACTCGCGAAGTTAACCACGCGACCCGAACAATAGCGCCACCGCCGTGAGAGCGGGGAAACTGAGAGCACGCACGCGCGTTTGTTGATAGATAGACTCTCTCTCCATTGCCAGAGACGAAACGGTTCGTTTATATTGATGGCCCACTTCCGATCGGCGCAGCGTTTAGGAAATTAGGCGACGTGATCTCCATGACCAGCCACATTTTCGTGACCGGCACTTGACCACGTCGAGATTCTCGGAGAACCTTCTCCCTCTTTCACGTTTTACAACGAAGGGAAAGGGGAGTGGAACATTCGACATCCCAAACGAAGGTCCATAAATCTCTGTAGCCGAGAAGGACGTTGATGGTCATAATCGATTGGCACCCGTTGGTGTTGGTGACTTGAGGGGAAATAGTAGTGTCGTTGTGCATGCTTTTCAGATTATTTGTACTCATACTCCATACATACAATTGTATCTTGCCAAGGACGTGTACAAAGGAAGGACTAGTTTCTTCGAAACGTTTTGAATGTTACAAAATAAATGCTGAAGTTACCTGATCCCTCCAAGAGTTTTGACGTTACCTGACAGTGGTTCAAAGCTGCCTGGTGTTTGTCCTCGGATCTTTTTTTTTTTTTTTTGGCAAGATATCTCGCCAAGATCTGGTCAGTTTTGTGAAAGACGAGATATCTCGTCGAGAAAAAACTGTCCTATCACTCCAAGGGAGAATGAAGGTGCAAGTAGGTAAAACAAACTGTCCCTTGGACAGAAGTGGTGAAAGTAAGGAACAGGTTCGTACAACCAAAACCTGGCCTCTGGAAGACAGTTTTTGACATAAAGATAAACTACGAGGAAGATGCCCGTAAATTGGAAATCGTAGAAGGGTCCTAACGTAATGAAATACTCTTTTAACATTCGATTGCATAAGCAGGCCGAGACATCTCCAGTGGCTCACGAAATTCTCCAAAGAGATTTTTTCAAAAGCTCAAAACTATGAAATAAAATTTAATTTTATATTTTATATTCACCGTAACATTCCTAAAGGTAGGTTTTAAGTGCCAAATGTTCGTACAGTTCTGTCCAGTCTATTTCAGAAACGCAAGATAATCATAAAATAAAGTTTTGTTGCACATGTGTTTGCATGTAGAACAACTTCTATGTCGAGGGTGTACAAAATTGAGAAGAATTTGCGTTAATCCTTTGGAATATTTTTGTCCATTTCTCTGATACAATTATCTTCTCTGCTTTGAATATCACAATTTTGAGCCACTTTTTCTTATTAGGACAACACATTTTTAAGCCCATTGAGTTCCTGATATTAGGGCGGGGTGAATAATTGCTTAAGATGGTAACATAAACTTTAAATTAAATATATTACTCTGTACCTGTTTTCTCTTTGTGATGTTAACTATGGACACAGAAAAATGTATTCTAAATCCAAATTTTGAGCACCTTTTTCAAAAAACTATTTAGTTAAATATTTCCTTTTCCCATGATTTCATCAGTAAAAGCTAAATTTCCAACATCTCCAGTCAGACTACAACACCTTACAAGCTCCGATACGTAGGCATGTTTGGGTAGGTAGATAGTTAGCTTACGTCGCACTGAACCAACACAACGTGCTATTGGTGACGGTCCGCTATCGAAACGGAAGGGAAAGATCAAGGACAATGCCTCGTAATTTTGAACCACGGTTAGATGACTAGGTAAACACCTGAGCTGACATCCCACTCTCCAAACTTTCACACTACACCAACGCAAGCATGCTTGGGAGTGTGTATAGTTTAATGAAGTATTCAGTTTTAGGGTTTTCTGATAAGCGTGTCATAGATCAATACTCCGAAAAAAGATTTGAATTTGCTTTCTTGGCTTTAAACTGCGGTATGTTTTTGGAGGAGCTGACCGGTTTGTCAGCATACTAAAATGTGAACCACTTCCACAGCATACTACACCCACTCCCAAACATGGCTGTGTTTCAATGATTATAATGGGGTTCTATACATGCTGGAGAGGTTGGAAATTCATTTTTTTTAATGAAATCATGGAAACGTGAATTATTGAACACTATTAAGAACAATTCTTTTAAAAGTGCATAAAATTTGTAATTGGAGTCAAATTTTTGTGTATATAGAGAACTTTTACACTCAGATAGAAGAGGTTCAGAGCTCTAATCTGGAGAACTTCAACTCTATCAACCGGACTACCGCAGAAAATCAAAAAGGACTGCTCACGCAAATATTATTTTAGTTTAGTTTAATTGAATTGATTTCACCGAACATTGCGCCAGACAAATTAAAACCAATTTACTAATTTTTTCGTTCGCAATAGCCGTGATAAAACAAGAAAACAAAAAGACAATAAACCTATTCTCTTAAAAAAAATATTTTAAAAGTACAGTCAAACTTTTCAATAAAGTTGCTACAGTATAGTTCGTAATTGCTACTGAAATTACACTAATTCTAGAAATTTTGAACAAACTTCTGTCAAATTTGTAAAAAGAAAACTCAAGATGCCGTTAGATTTGTGCTATGAGATAAAATAGTGCTACGGACTCATCTTTCACAGTTCAAGAAATTCTAATTCATCATATCGAGGGAGTTATGTGGAGTCTTAATACGAAATTGCAAATTAAACACAAATTTCCCCTCAATATTACTAAGCAAAATCCGCAGAAAAATTCCACAACTGCGCAGTTACCTCAAAAAATATGTATTTTCCAAATTATTCTTTTAAGAAGTTAAACAATTGATTCATTGAATTTCGCGATGAAAAATCAACTGTTTCAGGATAGATGAAAATTTCTGTAAATGTTGTTTCTCTGCTAAGGTGAAGCTACTGAGAAGAAACACAAACATTGTGCTGACCAACCGGTCTGGTGGTTAAGGTGATAGCCTCTGAATCGGAAGGTTCCTGGTTCGAATCCCGATCAGTGCATGGATGTTTGTAAGCTTATGGTGTAGAGGCGATCGGTACACGTTAAATCTGTCGTGGCCGAAAGTACTCACGTTGGGATTTCATTTGAGATTCTGAAAATGTGTTTTTCAGTGATCAACAATAAGTTATTTTGTAATTTTAGAAGACTTGAACCTGCATAATAAAAAAAAAATCAAAGACTTTAATAAAATGTAGTAATAAAAATTTCGGGTTTTTGTGGTTTAGGCCACTATTGCTCTGATAGCCTCATATAATCAATAGATTAAAATGAGTGCTAACACTTGAAATTTTAAGAAAAAGCATGACCTCTTAAAAGTAGATCGACCGATATAATTTTAGAATTTATTTTTTAATTGGATATTTCTACACTTGAAATATTTGAAAAGTGTCTCATAACTACGTTTCTCGGAGCCCTTTAATTCATTACGCTTTATTAGTCCCTTTAGACTGAACTGGATACAAAAGAAATAGAAAAATACTGTATGACTCTTTTCCGATGGAGCCGAATTGGTTTTGTGTGAACCTCTGTTTGTAAATTAGGAATATCATTCTTAATCCTGCAGGGTTTTAAGCGATTTTCGAACTACACACACATTGGAGGCTCATGGCCTAACACCTTCAGTTTTTGAAATATAATAATTACTGATTTTAAAGAGCATTGACTTGACACTAGGATTGAATGAAAATTATTTTACATGTATAAAACAAAACTATTTTGATAAGACACTAGGTTTACTATAAACATATTTTATGTTGCTAGTTTGTATTTCTATTTTGTAGAAAAATCTAATTACTTATTTGTTTCCACATACGGTCAAACGCAAAGGATTAAACCAATCACATTAAAGAGAGAAAAGGTTTGGAAGTACAGAACATAGAGCAAACAAAACACAGTACAACTAATTCACCAGCAACATGAATTACAGTAAAGAAACACAACGCTATGAATAGCATATAGTGGAAAATGTATACTACACTACCCTACAATAATGGACCGGACAGCGAAATGGGAAGGGAAATAATACATGCTTTAATAAGGGGATAGTCCCCCACGTGCTGCAAATGACACTAGCAACTCTTCTGGGCATACTTTCAACAAAGTTTTGATACACAGCTATTGCTATTTGTGTATTACTGCAGCAAGAATGTCGCCAGCTCAGCTGTCGATTTCGGACGTGGTTCCCTGGTCCGTAAGCGTCACTCTAACTCGTCCCAGAAATGTTCTATGGGGCTTAGGTAAGGAGTCTGAGCAGGCCAGGGAAGACGTTTTACATCCATATATTGATACCACTGCCTGACAGAGGCTGCAACGTGACATGGAGCGTTGTCGTCCTGGAAGTAACATCCGTCCATTCCAAAAAATTGCCACAGCTTAGGAAGAACCCGATTGTCCAAAATGTTCATGTAGGCCAGGGGTGGCCAACCTGTGGCGCATGCGCCAAACTTGGCGCATTGGATGATTACAAGTGGCGCATTGGATGATTACAAGTGGCACATTGCATCCTTGCACCTACTTATTCTTTTGAAAAGTTATATATGTCGTTTTGTTACGACATACAGATGTGAACAAACAGTATCCTCCATGGAATTTATTAAAAGGAAAACGAGGTAGCGAATGACTGATTCAAATTTATAGAATTCTCTGTAATAGATATTGTTTTTCATAAATATAGTTAAATCATTTAAAAATTTTAATTGTGCCGATAAACATACTTTTATTAAAAAAGTTATTAAGGATATGGCAGGACCATGAATGTAAGGTAGAAAAGGTGCTTGAGTTGTATGGCGCATCTGAACTCGCATGTGAAAAAAATTGACGCATGGTATGTAAAACGTTGGCCACCTCTGATGTAGGCGTTGGCGTTCAATTGACCAGGAACAACATGCAAAGGTCCCAAGCCATACCACGCAAAACACCCCCAAACGAGTAGTCGGATTTTATGCAAATCCGCTGGCGTCCTATCCATTATAGTAGGGTAGTGTATAATTTGATCCAATTAGTGTGTCTAGTAAACGTGTTACGAGGTAAACACCTGAGCTAGCACCCCACTCTCCAAACTTCCGCACCACCACTCCAACGTTAGGACTTTTGAGGACACGATAGATTAAACGTGCACCATCTTCCTCCCACCCCTCCGAGTACACGGTGGCCTTTGGTTGGACCAAGTTTGGAACTCGGAACCCTATGGTGCAATCCTCAGATTGCGCAAATCCGTTACTCCTCCATCCAGGCTGTCGTGGACATCACCCGGACATGAATACGTAACAATTACGAGCAAGCTTTAGAAATAAAAGCCCGAGCTGAAAACCAATTCACATCCATTGCGGCACGTAGAAGTAAAATGTCGCGGGGTAAAAAATGCACTCCGAACACAACCACTTTCTGTCCGTCTTCTGTGCGATTAGGTATTCATAACTGCACCCCTCTCTCCTCGCGGAGGGTTCGTGGGGTGGGGGCTATGGGAACAAGCGTCGCGTGACGCGAGCACGCGACCCGCCATTGTGGGTCACGGGTCTCGACTCGCGTGTCTGATAGTGATCCCCCGTGACGGGCTCCCGGACCCTGTGCCAGACATGAGGATCGGTATCGGACATAAACGAGAATTAATTTTTTTTTCATTTCCATGAAAATACACTATTGCTATCATCAGTTCTTTTCCCTCTCAGGAGTTGTGACCGGCGTGGCTATACCCACTGCCCTAGCAACCTTCGAGATATGGGCGGCGCAGGTTCGATTCCTGTCAGATACGTGTCACTAAAATCTTTCATCGAGTGAATGTCTGTTGCTTGATATTGTACGCCAGGCTCAGCATTTGGAATGGCATGGGTAGGATAGGTAGTTGAATCAACGTCTCATTGAAGAAAAGAGAACTGTAACTTAAAAACCGTCATTGAGGATTAATTAATCTATACTCTAAACAAAAAAAAATTGACGCATACAGAAGAAGTTGTCTGATTTCGATAAAATGGGTGGATGGTGAAGAACATACATAAAAAAATACGATTAAAATTTCAGAATAATTGAATGATTTATATTTAAGAATTTGACCGGCTACAAAGGGAGGAAGTTAATAAGGCGTTGGTCCACCTCTGGCCTGGATTCAAGCTGTCACCCGGCCTGGCACAGACTGAAAATGTTCCGGATGGTGTCCTGTGGAATTTCTCGCCAAATTGTCTTTAACTGTCGGGCTAAAGGGTCGACATTCCGGGATGGTTGCCATCGCCTTCACATAACGTCCCAAATATACTCTATGGGAGAGAGATCGAGAGACCTAGCTAGCCAAGGAATTGTTGGGAAAGCTCGAAGACGATTCATAGCAATACGTGTCATGTGCGGCATTATCTTGCTGAAAAGTAAATCCGAGGTGTCGCAAAAGGAACGGTAGCACATCCGATCGTAGAATGTCGTCTACGTACCGCTGTGCTGTAAGTGTGCCAGAAATGACTACCAAAGGGCTATAAAAAGAGATGGCACCCCAGACCCTAACGCCCTGTTGTGGGCATGTGTGCAGTGCGATAATAAGGGCACGATTCCCAAGTTGCCCACGATGTCTCCAGACCAGTCTGCAGTTGTCGTCAGTACACAGTTGGAAACGGGACTCGTCACTAAAGATTATACTTCCTCAGTCAGCGCTGTTCCAAGTAGATCGAGTCAGGCACCACTGTAATTCTACACATTCTTGGTCCGTCGACTTTTTTTTGTTATAGAGTATACATTGAAATAAAGTATGGGAATGCGAGTAATGACATTTTGCCATCAATAGATCTGTGAAATTTGGTGAGTTTAGCGTGGGTCTGCTAGTTGTTTGGTTCATTTATAGTGGTTTTATGTTACAAAGACCTTGTTTGGCCAAGATGCACCAGACACAAGACGCTCAATTTTCAAGTAATAGATTAGCACACAATGAAAGGTTTTTCTGACACAAAAGAGAGAAATACACACATTCAGTGAGGAACGCATCTGACAGGAATCGAATTGGCTCTGCTCACAACTCGAAGATTGCTAGCGCAGTGGGCACGTCCACTGAGCCACGCCTGCCCCACGAGAAATAAATACGTTACCACAACCACGTAATTTTAATTATTTTTCGGTCCACGTAATTTGAACATTAGTGTGTGCGCGTATGGATCACTTTGATCTTAACTGAAAATGCGAAAACAGTAAAGCACAATGCAGCGCCCACAAAAGCGACGACTGAATGAGATACGCGTTCGTTCCCGTGCGGGCTGCGCATTAACCCGGGCGGTCACCGGTCGCTACGGCTTGCGATCGCTCTCATGGGCGACACGTGCCGCCCATTCAGGGCGTACATGGGGCGGACAGGCTTCCAATTTTAAGCCGCGCTGCACCCAACGTCGTAGGAAAGGAGTTCAGTAAAAAACCATCGCTTCGTTTTTTAAGTGGAATTAAAATAATCTTTTAATGGGACCATCTCTTTCATCACGTAATTCCACTTTTAAACGAGGACGTTTATTCGTATTTTAATTCCCCTCTTGAAAAGAAGCCTTGAAAGAAGAGTTCGGCTTAGGGTTCTGTGATGCATAATTTTAAAACTAAAGTGCTTCAGTTATGCTTGGGATGGAAACAAATTTTTACATAGGTAAGTGGCCGTCTTTGAACATCTTAAAGGTCGTTTGTTTCAAGTGATGCGGCGGTCGTTAGGTAGCTATTTTAATTAACGTCTTACTGGAGCAACAGAATGGGTTATTGACGATGATCCGGGATCAAATCCGAAGATCCGAGAACAACGTCATTTTGAATCACGGTCAGATGGCGAGGCAATACCCGAGCTCGAACCCCACTCTCCAAACTTCCACATCAACCCAACGTGACACAACTGCCTGTAACAGATGTTTTCCCATGCGATACAGCTCCCACATTAGACATCCATTTGCTTACGGTGTTATCGCGAAATGCTAGTATCAATATGTGCTATAAAAAGCAGCAATGTGACGCAGAAAGAAGGTTTGAGACTGATGGTGGCTGCTGTTGGAATCGGTCTCAACCTCTTTCGAGAACTTGATTTTAGCAGTCCGTATAGTGATTAACGTCGTACTGGAGCAGCACAACGGGCTATTGATTACGGTCCGGGATCAATCCCTAAATGGAAAGACCCGAGGACTGCGCTACGTCATTTTGAACCACGGTCAGATGACGAGGCAACACCTGAGATGGCACCTCACTCTCCAAACTTCCACGCCACGCCAACGTGAGGACATTTGAGGCCACGGGAGATAAAACGTGCACCAGCCCCCTTGTACTCGATGCTCTTTGGTTAGATTCGATCTCGTAACCCTCCGGTTGCTGTTCCGTTACTCTTCCAAAAGGTCTTCCACGGTCCCGATCCTAAATAGGTTAAATACAAAATGGTTTCAGTCCCGAGGTTTCATCCAAAATCCAACGGTTCTCCTTGTCCAGGGGCCAAGTGACCAACGTCACCTCTCCTCCAGAACCTCGTTGGCGAAGCTTGTCAGTTCAAAAAACGAGGGGACTGCTGGACATTCATCTACCCCATCCCATCGTAAACATGGTTGAATATCACCCATTAAATTCTTTAAATTTTTCATTCTTCTTTAAATGTTTCCTTCCTCCTTGAATTCTGAACTCCAACAGTTAGGGCCAATTAACACGTTCGCTGCCAAAGCTGACATGGTGCGTTAATAGTTATTGCCCCGCCGTGGAAATGGGTTTTTCCCAGAAACCAATACCAGAATAGATTGGTGAAAGCTCAGCCAACACTTTTGTAATTGCACCATCTGTTAGAGGATTATCAGATTGCATTTTTCTTTATAAAGCTATAAATATTCGAAACCTCACATACCTTTATAACTAGCTTCTAACCTTAACACCACGGCAACACCTAATGCCAATCGAAGCGGAGAATAGATGTTGATACGCAGCTCTTCCCACGCAAACGCGTGACTGGTTACGGAAACATCGCTGGAGCGTAATTGACTAATTCGTAATTTCTCTCCAAAGCTTACTTGCCTTAACGAGTCAGTCATCTGACGACCCAAGTACCAATGGTCGCAGTCAGTTGATGGGAGGGGTGATCTCCGATCTCTTTTGCGGCGTGCCTTATGTTTACCTCAGCATTGAAGTTATTTTCTGTACCCGACATTTTATTTTAATATTCAGTCCCCCCTCCCCTTTATGTTATTAGTTCTTATTTTAGCTTTGTGTTCTCTTGATGATGTGGAGATGAGCTGCTTTGTGCAGCGGGTACTCCGAAAGTGAGAGTCTAGTCTAGTCCAGAGCGAGAGTGAGTGTCATCGAGACGGCATTGACGTCAGAGAGGAGCCCCTCAAGAAGGGACAGCGTGCTCTTCCTGGAGGTGTCAGATAGGAGCTCCCATTTGCATGTCGTATTTTGATTACGAGGGCAGGGCACCTTTGAAGGAAAACAAAGCCCTCAGGACTCGTCGGTATCGGAAGTCCCCGACATCCGGAACAAGCTCGCCGGCCGGATCTGCGATAAACAGCCGAGGGTTCGCTTTCTTCCGGATGCGTTTCCGGCATCTATAACCGTGCTCTGTCCAGTGCAGAGAAACGTTCCGCGTTGCCGTTTGACGTCACTTCGCATGGAGATTAGAGAGGAATAACGAACGGCGATTCCTTTCCACACCAGGCGAGAAAGAAAAGGGACGGAGCCAGGAAGATCGCGACGATACATCAATCCTTTCAGGGGTGACGAGACGTCTGGCGTTTTACCAATTTCTTTCTTATCTCACAAGAGGTGGACAGTGTCCCGGTTGAAGAGCAACGGGCTAGCAAATGGAGGGTTGCAACTTCAAATCCAACCAAAGACCGTCGTGCACAAAGGGGGTTGATGCACATTAAATCTGTCGTGGCCTCAAATATCCTCACGATGGCTCTCACGTTTGGCCAGCTAAGGTGTGATCTCGTCGTATGACCGTGGTTCAAAGTGACGTGGTGTTTTCCTTCGGGGATTATTCCCGGACGGCCACCGTCCGTCGTTTTACTCCAGTAAGACGTTAATTTTAAAAAATTCCAAAAAACCCTTCCTAGTTGTCTCGACGAGGCATCTCTTCAATATTCAGCAAGGCAGACTTGATCTTGATGAATCTTTTCCTCTTTTATAACTCTTGATGCCGGTCTGGTGATGAAGGTGTTAGCCTCTAGATCGGAAGGTTCGAATCTGGGTCAATGCATGGCGTATGGAGTAGAGGCGGTTGGTGCACCTTCAATCGGTCGTGTCCGAACGTTGGGTTGGTGTGAAAGTTTGGAGAGTATGGTGCCAGCTCAGGTGTAGCCTCGTCAACTGACCGTGGTTTAAAATTACGTGGTGTTGTCCTCGGATCTTTCCCATAGGGAATGGATCCCGGACCGTCGTCAATAGTCCGGTGTATTGATCTAGTACGACGTGAATTTAAAATTACCATCACTTGAGAACTCTATCTCTTGATGAATTTTAATTGAAATATATTTTAGCCATTAGGTGTGTGTGTGTTTTATAGCCCCTGTGTAATCTCCTTAACCATCCTAAATACATATCGTAAATAAATCTACATGGCGTGTATTTTAAGAAATGACAGTTAAAATGATTCCGTCTCCCTGTATGCCTCTTTTCGGCCCTCCAGCCATTGAATACTGTTCCTCGTCATGTGTTAGTTGTGTGAAGTGTGGTGGGTCTTTTCTTTGTTGTACTCTGTTCAAATTTTTTCTGCTATGTTTTAATTTTACTCTTTGCCCTTTAATACATTTTGTTCTATTTATGCACTTGTACTAGGTGTACAAATGTTACATTGTACATGATACTTTTTAAAACTTTTTCTCTCTTTCCCTCTTCTCGCTTACCGTTCCTCCGGAGACAATTCTAATCCCCTGGAGAGTAAGGGGGACAAAGGTATAGTAATTAATACATTGATGGACGAAGATATCTCGTCACTGGAAGAAAGCTGACCCGATCTTGATCTCGGCATCACCCAAAATTTGGCAATATTTTGAGGACGCGATAGCTCGTAATTAGATAAGCAGGTAGGTATTTAATCACGTCGCACTGGAACTGGCTATTGGCGGTAGGGATGCGACGTCGATGTTAATGTTTTCAAAACATCGATGTTTAAAAAAAAAACATCGATGTATTGGAGTCGATGTTTTTGCAACATCTATGTTTATACTTGTCGATGTTTTTACGTCATCGATGTTTTATTTTTCAATCAAAAAAGTACCATTTAAAAAATTTTAAAAATAACCAAGTAGCATAATTTTTATAATCACCAAATTGAACATACCTTTAGACCCAAATGGCCAAGGGTGAAGGGTCTGAAAAGTAGGGATGCGACATCTATGTCGATGTTTCAAAACATTGATGTTTTATAAAAAAAACATCGATTTATTGGAGCCGATGTCGCATCACTAGTTGCTAAACCAGTTTTAAGAAATGGGGGGAAAAGTTTAAATACACTGAATTTTTTAAACATCGATGCATTATCTACATTGATGTTTTAATTTTGAACATCGATGTTTTGCTATTGATGTCGCATCAATAGTTGCTAAACCAGTTTTAAGAAACGGGGAAAAAAGTTTAAATACACTGAATTTTAAAAACATCGATGTTTTTGGGGCGATGTATTATCAACATCGATGTTTAAATTTTGAACATCGATGTTTCAAAACATCGATGTTTTGCTGTCGATATCGCATCCCTAATTGGCGGCAGTCCGGGAGCAACCCCCGAAGGGATACGCCACGTCATTTTGAACCGCTACCCGATCACGAGGCAACGCATGTGCCTATGGCACACCCCACCTCTCCAAACATCTACACCACGCCAACGTGGGGACATTTGAGGCAACGACAGATTTAACCCCGGTATCAGAAAGTGCTTAAAACTACGACGTACGTATCTGAACAAAGTCTTTGCCTCCAGAACAATTTTTCCTTAATTTATCATATTTTTGGTCAATTATTTTTCAATCACACGTTACGATGTTCTGTAGTGCAGGGCTCGAAATACCCGGGTGCACAGGTGCACTGTGCACGTGAAAATAAAATTGTGCACCTAATTTTTTCCCGCTAGGCGCACCTGTGTGCCTAATTAAAAAACTTAGGTGCACCTTGTGCACCTGTATTAAAAAATATATTTCGAGGCCTGCTGTAGTGCGCTACTTGCCACACTTTTTTTTTCTTTTCTAGCTACGGAACAACCTCTTTACACCACCCAAACTACCACACACACTTTATAAATAACGCATCTTTTATGTCAATGACAAAATATTTAACTTCAAAAGTTAACAACAGAATTGCAAATTCTGAAAGTTTGCCTTGGTTTCAAATAAAGTGAGTGAATTAATTTTGATCTTTTGTTATAAATATGTAATACATATTAAGCCGATAATTGTGTTTTACACCTGTTTTTGATTTGACTGCAGTTTTCAAAATTCCGACAAACTGCCTGCAGAACAATTGCAATTGCCTGGAATTGTGTTGCAGAACACTGAATATAATTCTGCACCTGTGACGTAGCCTTCCGTGGTTTCACGAGGATAACCGCTAAGAGTTCACAACGCCGCTCTTCATGTGCCGTGATGACTAACGCTCCATCACCATTGGTATTAGGTATATGTTTCAATTAACGCTTTACTGGAGCATCATAACAAGCTATTGACGACGGTCCGGGATCGATCCCCCAAGGAAAAGATTCGAGGACAACGACCTGTCATTTCGAACCACGGTCACACGGTCAGATGACGACGCAACACCTGAGCTGGCACCACACTCTCCAAACTTCCACACTACACCAACTTGAGCACATTTGAGGTCACGGCCGATTTAACGTGCACCCGTCCCCTTGGTAACGACGGTCTTTTGTTGGATTCGAACTCGCTACCTTACGGTTGCTTATCCGTTGCTCGTCCAGCCAACCAAAATTGGCAATGCGAAAAATGTCCATAGGACAAACTTGACTTCCACAAAATCATATATATCATGAGAATCATATTAGATGTCAACACAATAATTGGCATCTAATATACTTTTGTGAAAACAAATCTATGTGGTACACAGGTGGATTAGGTTTAGTGCAGAAATGTTTTTGAAACAGCATCTCTGGCAATATTTCAATATTATTATGTTATTAAATACACTCTATAACAGAAAAAATCGACGCACCAAGAAGGAGTTGTCCGATGGAGACAAAAATTGATGGATAGGAAAATTATGCACAGAATAGAAAATGATTAAAATTTCAGAATAATTGAATGATTTATTTCAGAGTTATAGTAACGAGCTCAATAAGACGTTGACCCGCTTCTAGCCTGGATGCAAGCTGCCACACGGCGTGGCATAGACCGATAAAGGTCCCGGATGGTCTCCTGCGGTATTTCTTGCCAAATTTGCTCCAATTGTCGGACTACGCCATCAACATTCCTTACCGAATGCAGTCGCCTTCCCATCATATCCCAGAGATGCTCGATGGGAGAGAGATCTGGTGATCTGGCTGGCCAAGGAAGTGTTTGACAAGCTTGAAGACAATTCATAGAAACACGTGCTATATGTGGTCTGGAATTGTCTTGCTTAAAAAAAGCCCAGGGTACAGCGAAAGGAACGGTAGCAAAAGAGGTCTCAGAATGTCGTCAACGTACCGCTGTGCAGTAAGTGTACCTCTAATGACGACCAAAGGGGCCCGGCTATCAAGGGAAATGGCACCCCAGACCATAACTGCTTGTTGACGGCCCGTGTGGCGTGCAATAGTGAAAGCAGGATCGGCACGCTGCCCTGGGCGTCTCCAGACACGTCTTCGATGATCGTCAGGACACAGTTAGTTGGAAGCTGGATTCGTCGCTAAAGACTATACGTCCCCAGTCAGCATCATTCCAGCCTGATCGAGCCAAGTACCACTGTAATATGGCTCGACAGTGTGCAGGCGTGAGTGGCAGGTGGCGTAACGGTCCGTACGAGCGTAGATTTCGCTCTCTCAGCCGTCTGTGAATGGTCATGGTGGACACTCGTGTGTGGGTCGCACTACTGATGGTTGATAGCGATGAATCAGGCACTGTGACAGCTGATCTGACAATCACTCTGTCCTCGCGATCTGTTGTGGCCCTACGTCGACCGCTACCATCATGACGCTGAAATCTGCCATTGTCCACCCACTCTTGCCAGCATCTTCTAATCGCCGCATCGCTTCGACTCACATGACGAGCGATTCTCCGATTTGCCCAACCTGCCTCTTTCAATCGAATGATACGACCTCTTTCAAACTCTGAAAGTTGCTCGTAATGAGCTCGAATCCTGCGGCGAGGCATTTTTTAGTCGTTGAAAGGTATCCTAAATCGCAATGCAGCAGAACATTTTAACAACAGTTCAAGAACGATTCCTTATATACATCTGCTGGATGCACAGTTCCGATGCGCTGGAAATCGCACTATTCATTCATTGGACACCAAATTTAATCATTTGCATATTTGGTCAAAACATTTTTGCATACGAAATTTCAAAGCAATCGGATGATTCTTTCTTGGTGCGTCGATTTTTTTTTTTGTTATAGAGTATACAACAATATTTAATAGCATAATACTAATATTATATGCTACATATTAAATATAGTAATATCTTTCAATCTAATACATTAAACAAAAATATTTGATGCGTGAATGCTTTATCGTTCTAAAGATTACTTTGATGTAGAAAGTATATTGTTACTAGTGGGTCTGTCCCCTGCTCGCAAACGCTCGCCAACCCCCGGAGGATTGCGAACGAATCCTCATTGGTTCGCTGCGCGAACCTATGCTCGCTTCACTGGCCTCAATGAAGACATGTGTCCTAGCAGAAGGGATTGTTTACAAAATATGTTACCAAAAAAATGTTTTTCAAATCTAAATTTGCTGTATTACAGAAAAAATATATACAGTATCTCTAAAATCAGAATTCAAATGAAAACTTTGTGCCAATTTTGACTCGAAATGTGAGCGTTGTATTGGAAATTGAATACCCAGCATGTTGTTTGTGTGTACATTTTCCCAGAACTCGAACGACCCACACTTTTTCATTGAGTTTGTTGCCGTGCAAGCGTCTTGTAGTGCAAGCGTCTTGTTGAACTATAATTGTTGGCCCTGAAAAGATCCTCCGCTTTCTTTGATTTCTATTATAAACTAACTGCAACAGCTCATTAAAATTTCCTTTTTTTTCCAATAAAATTTCATCCGATAACGCTATAAATTCAATCGATGCGCGAGACTTCGCGATAAACAAACAATCGTACAGTGTTGCCAAAACGCGATTACAAATAACGTCTTTTTTGCGTGCCACGTAAGAGAATTATATATATAGATTATATGAACCTATACTATTATATAAGAACGAGAAAGACGGAACCAATTTCGAAATTCCGCACGTGCAGAATAATTTATTAAAATGCAGCAACAAGGTATTTCTGAAAATTTGATTAGGACATTGCAGTTCATATACTTTATACACTATGTCTACGAGTCTCGGCAATTTTAATGAGCCAACTGCCCATAAGTGTCAACATTGAAAGTAAGTGAAGCAAGTGAGAGGTGAAGGCCGATTCTGCAAAGATGGAGTCCTAAACAGTTGATAGTGACTAGAAAAAGGCCAAACGCATTTAAAAACCTTTTCATCCGCTCTTAACGTGGCTGGATGTCTGTTGTCCGTGCGAACATTTCGTTGTGAAATAAATTTATTTGTTTAAATATGAATAAAGTACTTGTCTGTGTGATTATTCTTCAGGATCACAGTTGCGTCTGCTGGTGTTCGGAATTTTTAGACTGATTGGTTCATCGAATGTTTTGCTTAATCTGTCTTTTTATTATCGAATATCCGTTTGTTTTATAATCTTTAAAAAATTACAACACTTAAAACCAGAATTATTTGACACTTTGCTGCCAAAAAGTAAACATTCCATACTAACATCTCTCTTCAAAGAAGAAAAGAACTGTTCAAGACACTGTTTGACAGTTCAATTTTGTGTGAAAAATAATTCTCGCTCTCGAATTTTGAAAAGGATTTTGGGGGTGTATATCAACACGATTCATTTTTTATTTACTTCTAAGGTTCTAATAACGGTACATTATTCCAGAGGATACTTAGAATACATTCTGCGGTATGAACAATGAGCCCGCCGAGGCTCAGTGGGTATGCCCACTGCGCTAGCAAACTGCGATTTGTAACCGGCAGATTCGATTTCTTCCTGAGTGTGTTTCTATGTTCTGTCTCAGTAAAGCTTTCCATGTGTGTGTATGTTCATTACTTGATAGTCTTGCGCAGTATTGTCAGATAATTGTTGCTCCATAAAAGCCAACCAATCGACACGAACAAATTATTTCAATACAAACGCGTTTGGACTTGTTCAAGAACTGTGTCAGTGTTAAGTCATATACCCAAGCTTCACTTAACCATCGTGAGCAAAAGGTGGAGCAACAGTCCAAACGGAAACTGAAGGTTGTGCCCTTTTATGAAAAGTAAGAAATTCTATTGCAATAGTTATTTGACTTTGGAAATTTTAATTTAAATTTTAAAAAGTAAAGATTAAAAAAATTAAAAAAAAGGGGCCACGGGGTAGCCCGGATGGAAGAGTAACGAACTAGCAAACGGACGGTTGCAAGTTCGAATCCAACCCAAGACCGTCGTATACAAAGGGGATGGATCACGTTAAATCTGTCGCTGCTCCAAATGTCCTCACGTTGGAGTGGGAGTTTAGAGAGGTGGGGTTCCAAGCTCAGTTGTGAACTCATCTGACCGCATTGTTGTCCTCGGATCTTTCACTTCGGTATTCGATGTCGAACCGTCGCCAATAACCCGTTGAATTGATCCAGTGCGACGCTAATTAAATACTTACCTACCTAAAATAATAACTTTTTGAGAAAACCTTGTACACAAATTTCTTTCATTGTCATTTGGGAATACCGTCGAATGCACCTCCTAGTGATACTCCTAATTATGTCACTCACGATGAGCCTTGATTTTTCAAAGTCTTCAGTCAAAAGTTATCACTTAACATAAATTTGTGCCTTTTATAACAATTTGGTGTCTTAGAATGACTCTCAGAAGCTTGTAGAAATATGGTTTTAAAACGTTTGTTTTGCAGCAAAATGCTACGTTTTCCCGCGATTTTCTAATCACGGGCACAAATAATCGATATTATTATACTAAACCTTGTTTCACGGGGTCTTTTTCTTTTCCTACCCAACGGGACGGAAATAACTCTTTCCGCTCCCAATGACGTTTAATTGACACTCTATATCCGGTTAGATATCCGGCGTTACGTCTACGCACTCTTGCTCGAAACAACACTGAAATAGAATTGGGATTCCTGCAATTATCGCGATAAATGCTGATGCTATGCGCAATGGCAACTACACACGTTGTTTCGGAACTTTCCAGATGTGACTCCTTTTCGCCATTTGGATTGTCGCTTTGCTCAATCAAAAAATCTGGGTCGAATTGAGGGAAAGAAAGAGGGACTTACCGAATGTCTGAGCCCTGGCATCCGGGTACACGAGTGCCGCTGTTTCGTTGGTCCTGATGGGGCTGACGATGGGGCGGTAGATCTCGGAGGGGCCCTGCTTCGGGGGCGGGTAGTTGCCGAAGAGTTCTCCCTGGGCCACCAGGTCGTTGGGATACTGCAGCAGTGGACTGGGGTAGCTCAAGTACGGGTCTCGGAAGGGGTAACCGGTACTGTACACGGACCTAGTTTCTGCGTAGTCCACGCACTTGAGGCTGGAGACGTCCTCTTGCAACCTCGATTCGGAGTCCAGGTCTCTGTAGTCTGCCGGAAAGAAGGACGTGAGTCTCGACAGTGGAGGATTTGGCATTCATACCTTTATACATACCCATCTCTGCCTTTGAAACGTCATATGCACACACATTTCGCATTTTGGAATATACATATATCTAGCTCTTCAAATCACGTTGGACTTTACTCCTACGACCATAACAATAGGAGGAATAAAATTTGCAAAAAGTATAGAAATCTTATATTTGACTAACCACTGCGAGGCTAGCCCGGCGTTGCCCGTGCCAGTTGCTTTTGTAGGGTTGATTTGCTTCGCAAACCAAAAAATATAAATATTTAATTGATAAATTATTTATTAAAAGAAAATCTAACCTATAAAGTATCTATCTGGTGTCAAATTTTCCGCAGATTTCAAATCCGTTGACAGTTTTAATCAATCTTTAACCATCCCGAATTTACAAAAAAATAAAAAATAAACCTTAATAATGCCAGCTAAAATGTTTTTTTTTTTTTTTTTTTTTTTTTTAATTTTCTTTGCTTTCTTTTGTTGAAATGGTAAGAGGGCTGAAAATGTAATCTGTTTATTTTTGGAACCCCAATTTTAGCGTGACGTCCTATTCTCTTGCGAAAAAATAAAAGATATTTAATATAAATTAATTACTGTAAATCAATACTTAATATAAATATAAAAGATATTTAATATATTTAACATAAAGATTTTATTTATTTAAAGAAATCATATTTTTAGGTATATATGAGGTTCTGATGTGAAATTTTCCGTAAATTTCAAATAGGTTGAAATTTTTATTCTATCTTTAACGGTCTAGGAGATAGAAAAAAAGAACTTCTTAACTAAAGTTAAAACTTTTTTTTATCGTCGGCTGGGAAAATCTTTCCTTTGCGCAAATGAAAACGGAAAAATTAAATTTGAATCTGTCATATCTTCATTCTGTCGCCATTCCAAAGTAAACAATAATAATTAAATTTTATTAAAGTTATTTTAAAATGTTCTAGATGGAATTTTAAAATTCGCCGCGACCCTAAAATTGCAAAAATTTTGGACTACCTGTGTGCCAAATCCCATTACTGTAAGTGCCATAGATTCGTCAGGACTTTGCGTAAATGAAACAAACAAACAGACAAACACTTCCTTTTATAATATTAGAGATATGCCTTTTAAAACATTGAGCGGGATCTAAACCTGAATAGTTTTTGCATTTTGCTATTTTGTCATATTTTTTAATGGATGGCAGACGTTTAAATCCCGAATTAATTTAAGTAAAAGAATATAATAATTCAATATCTGAATACCTGACCAATATTTTTAGAAAATTACTTTACAAACTGGAAAAATTGTAACTTTTTTTTTAAATAAGGCGTCTTGCAAAAATGATAATTTTTGTCTATTTTCGTACACTTTTTGCTCCATTTGTAGGAAAAATAATTTTTTAACACAATACTTTCTCTCATAAAATGCTTTTTCTAGTAGAAATCAATAACAAAATCTATAAAAAAAATCTCAAATTCCGTAATAATTTCAAAACTTTCCTCCCGCGCGAAGGTATCTTCGTTGAAAAGTCATTTTTGACTATTTTATTTAATATTCTTTATATTTAGACTTTTCTTTCTTTACCAAACTGTCAATACTTCGTCTGTACGGCAGGGTGTCAAGATTTAAATCACTTGAATTTAAATCTTGATTAATCAACTATTAAAATCCTGATTTTAATCAAAGGATATTTTTTTAAAACAAATCATTGATTTAAATCAAAACCAATCTTACATTTTTATAACTAAGTAAATATACCCTAGGAAAATCACAGAACTAGTCAAATGCTTTAACCTTTCTGTACTAATGGCTTAACCCAGAACTGATCAGGTTTTGAAAAATGTTTGGCACTAGACACTTGCAAATAATCTGAAGTGTCTATGGACTAAATAATCTCTTGAGTGTTGAGAAAGGGATTTTGCCAAACAGTAAAGTTAAAAACAAGCTGATATCTATTTGAAAGTTTTGACAATGTTCGTGCATAATTTTATAATATGTTACGAACAATAAAGCATTCATTCATTAAGCGTGGGAAGTATGGGAAAATATTGTACAGTAAAGTTATACTTAAAAGTGTTTAGCTATTTATATTGTCTGACTCAGTAGGCCTACCTCTAAAAGTTTAGACAGCCAAAGAAACACCCCACTAGTAGGCTTAAACTACTTGTTATCCGTTTAATTGACTGTGGCCAATGGCTTAGCTATAGTGATTTTTCAACTACTTTTTTAAAAATTGAGACTTAAATACAAAATAACACAATTAATGTGATTAATAATTTATTAAATAAAAAATACAACTGAGCTTTCTATTTGAAAGGATGAAAGTTTAAACACTATGGACATCTTTCATTTTGCAAAAGGCACCCCCGAATAATCACCTGTCACTTTAAGAGTAGTGACCCATAAAAAAAATATTTATCTAATCAGTCTATAATTTAGGTCTGTCACTTACACTTACTGATAAATTTGTTAACATGATGATGTAATTTACTCAAAAAAAACTATGTAGGATGTCAACTTGTGTTTTAAAGTTAAACATATGTTTTACCTTTTGCTTTTATTTTGAAAATTCATTTTTTAAATGTATTACCATGCAACAAACTGTGATTTTTTAAAATAAATATTGACTTACCTTGTCACAAATAATGATTGTTTACTAAAAATAGATATTGGTTTTTCATGTCATGTCAAAAACTCAATTTTTTATTTAACAAATTTATTTATAATTATTATAAAAACAGTGTATGCCTGGGGCGTAAAACAGGGTAAAACAGGGCCTGCAGAACTTGGACACAAATCTTACACATGCATCCCCACTTAGTACTTGGACACAAATCCCCATGTAGTACATTTTACATACATCCTTGCTGTATAACAAAGCTCCATTACATCCTTGCTGTATAACAAAGCGACAAAAAGACGAAATGTGACACTAAGGTTACTACTACAAAAGATGATTTTAAAGGAATTTAGAATTCCCTTTCTTACCGTTCTTTTCATATAAAATTGTTCAACACAATTCATAAAATGACGAATCTACGTTGAGTGGCTCTAGCACTCATTGTCAACAAAACTATTACTTTTACTTGTGAAACTCTTGCATCAGGCATGCGACATCGTCGAATTTTGCCATCTTTGCAAAAAAGGATTACAAATTAATTTCATAAATATTCATCATTAGCTTTTTAATTAGCATTTTTTCTTGAAAATTACATTTTGTGGTTGTACCAACACAAATGTTTCGTTCCGGTTTGATGAAAAATATCGTCTGTCCCAAATATTCGGAAATCGTTTATATTTAGTTTAAACCAAAAATAAGTCTCGAAATAAATGAAGTATCAGAGTTAAAATTCTATAAAAAAATAATTTTTGGAAAAATAATTGCTTTTTTTAGGAGAACTGGTAAAATAATCCAAGTAATCGTAATACTCAATATAGATTCCAGATTTTCCAAAACTACGAAATTTTGGTTGATTTAAGTATGCTAACTCAGATGTTTAAGCAATAAACATATCTAGATATGGTAACAAAGAAGCGTTTGATATTGCATTCACTAAACTAGCATACAATGTATAAAATAGAGCACATTGTATTCAAATATATGGAATAAAATTCATGTGATGCCTGTACAAGCACACAAACACAAAATCGAACATAGAACGGACAGACAGACTAACCCAATTAAGTTCAGTCACTAATTGAATGTAAGCACTCACAGTATGTAAAAAATTATATTGCATGAAATTATATTCAACCGTTTGGACGTAGCACAGGCACACACAAACCAACATCTGAACAGACCAAACGCACAAGAAATGAATTTTGTATCAGAACAACCCAAAACGGATAGAAAATATTCAAAGCTAACACTCTATTCATATTTATCTAGATATCTCATGAGTGGAAAGGAATGGTACATATCTTTTAGTTCAGACCCTAACTTATTGAGAGACTATGCTAAATTTTAGGCAATTGTACTCATGAATTTTTAAGTTATGTTTATTTGCATAAATTTTCCAATTTTTGCAATTGTTTAAAAAAAAAAATACTAATTTTGAAAATTTTTGTTTGATATATAATGTTTTTTTTTTTTTTTTTTTTTTAGTTTTCTTACCTTAAAAAGAAAACATAGTACAATTTGAGCACTTACAAAAAGAATTCCGAAAGTAGTCAGATACCTTAAGAGCACAGATGGAGAACTCTGGATAGTGTGTACCTTTCCAGCGGTTCATACCTGTGAAGATTAACTTGGAGCATATTGGTGTGAAAGAGAGTACACCTCAACCTTAAAATTCTTTTCGGCACACTGAAGAAACACGTTTTTTGCTGGAACGCATTAAATCTCCAAATGGTTTTAAAGCGATCTTCTCTTCTTTTCTCTTCCACCACGTTCTGACAAATTTTGCTAATGAAGAAATATCTCATCAAGATAATGCCGATTTTCTCATGATGAAAAGATTGAGATCTGAATGGTTTTCTTCTAATGACGAGATATCTCAGTGTGTTCATCAAGTACCAGGTAAATTTTACTAGTGACGAGAAACATCGCCGAGACAACCATCAGGAGGTGAAAAGAGAGTATGCTAGGTGATTGAATGGAAAGAAGGTATTGGACAAAACAAGAAAATTCTCTTGGTCTATTCGCCTCGATACGAGAGATGAATGGTGGATCGAATAAAAGGTTTTCTCTGAAATCGCTTTTGCAGAAGAGTTGAAAAGCTGTCTTTTACCTATAATAAATGCCTGTATTTTTGTTTAATTATATTTAACGTCTTTAGCCCTCTACCAAGCGTTGAATAATGTTGAAATTTGGTAAATTTGATGGAGATGGTAATGGTAATGGTAATTTTAGTTAACGTCGTACTAGAGCAACACAACGGGCTATTGACAACGGTCCGGGATCAATCTCTTAAGAGAACCAATTACTATCGAATTCAGCTACTATTGAGAATTATATAGGTAGGTATTTAATTAACGTCGCACTGGAGCCATACATTGGGCTATTGACGACAGTCCGAGATCAATGCCCCAAGGGAAATATTGTAATTTTGAACCACGGTCAGATGGCGTATTAACACCTGAGCTGGCCACCCCACCCTCCAAACATAAAATCTGGTGTCGAAGAAGGAAAAACAGAAAATAATTTTCGGCTTTAAGCTTTTTGAGGCCAAGACAGACTGGCTTCTGCAAATTACTTAGAGAAATTCGTGAACAGCCCTCATCCTAAAACGTACGCCGACCAACCGATCTGGTGGTTAAGGTGTTAGCCTCTAGATCGGAAGGTTCCTGGTTCAAATCCCGGTCAGTGCATGGATGTTTGTAAACGTATGGTGTAGAGGCGGCTGGTGCACCTTCAATCTGTCGGGGGCCAAAAGTTTTCACGTTGTGTGGGTATTGACATTTGGAGAGAGGGGTGTCAGCTCAGGTGTTGCCTCATCATCTGACCGTGGTTCAAAATTACGAGGTGTTGTCCTCGGATTTTTCAATTAAGGGAATGATCCCGGACCGTCGTCAATAGTTCGTTGTGTTACTCTTGTTCGACGTTAAGTAAAAATTACCAATTACCTACAGGTGTGTAGGCGATCTGTTTTGATATTTTTTGTTGCGTGGACGGACATAGATGTTAAAAAGTTTACGAGTTTTTAAAGTAAGACATCCCTGTGCCTGCAATAGTTTGTAACTTCCTAAGCTAAAGTGAGCCGTGGATCCCGGTTGGAAGAGCAACTGGAAGATTGCGAGTTTAAATCCAACCAAAGACCGTCGTGTCGAAAGGGGCTTGGAGTGCGTTTAATTTGTCGTGGCTACAAATGTCCTCACGTTGTCGTGGTGTGGAAGTTTCGAGTGGAGTGCCATCTCAGGTGTCGCCTCGTCCTCTAAACGTGGTGCTGTACTTGGATTTTTTCCTTTTGAATTGATCCTGGACCGTCGCCAATAGCTCGTCGTGTTTCTCCCAGTGATGAAAATACTATGCTATCCTAAACAAAAGTGCTTTTGTTGCTTACGAAGCAGTTGTAGGCCGAAAGGAAGCAAACTAATCCTCCTGGTGGTTGTCTGGTAAGGTAAATTTAATTAACGTCCTACTAGTGCAAAAAAACGGCCTATTGATGACGGTCCGGGATCAATCCCTAAGGGAAAGATTCGAAGACAACACCACGTAATTTTGAACCACTGTCAGATGACAAGTCAACTCCTGAGATGGCCACCCCACTCTCCAAACTTCCATATCCACACAACGTTCGGACGTTCGGCCACGACATTTTTAAGATGCACCAGCCGTCTCTACACAATACGCTTACAAACATCCATGTACTGACCACGATTCGAACCAGGGACCTTCCGATCTAGAGGTCAACACATTAACCACCAGAACGGTTGGTTGGCAGAATTTGATAGATTACATTATTACATTTGTTTTGCCTCATTCCTTATATTGATAAACAAACCTTAAAATGAATATAGCGTCTTTAGTAGCAGCTTTTAGTAATTGTGAATGAACGAGTAACATAAAAGTTGATAGTCTGTAGGTGGTCTGAACTGTGGTCCAAATTAGCTTTATTAATTAATAAAGAAATGTTAAAAACTTAAACATTTTATAATTTGTTTGTTTACTATGGATAATAGATACATTACATTTATACATACACCTATAAAAATCTCTGAAATGTGCAAAAATAATATTCAAGTGCTAAATATATATTCAAATTCAGAAGCTTTGGTATTTAATTGATCCACATAACAATTAACATTGTTAAATGCGGTGCTTTATCACATGATATCAATGGATTTCAGTATCATAAACACTCAATTACAAAATTTGGCCCTGAATAAAATCTAAGATATGAATAAATATATTCTTTACGAATAAATTAGATTGCAACTAAATAAAAGAACATAAAATCTTAAATTGATGAGCTGTGTTGCAACGTAAATTTAACGAATACACCTTAACATTTATGGTGTATGTCGAGAAAAAATAGGGTCAATGGCAATTCGCACGATTTTTCAAAATAATAATTTTAAGAATGACGATTTGTATGAAATTGGTTAAAATTAGTAATTTTACATGAATTGCAGTTTAACATAGAAACGTTAAAATAAGTAAATGATGGAAACCCTTCATACTTGCGATAAAGGTGTTGTTTATTCGGAGGGTCTTCTGAGATATTAAAGCTTTATAGAAACGCTATTTTTAAGAAACAGAACTGAAATGAACAAAGATCATCCAGGGTGAAACTCAAAATTCCGACATTTCTTCGAGTCAAAAACTCTGTCAACAATGCTCAGGAAAAGATATATCTTAAGTAAGAGGTAGACGTGCTTGACATGCGACAATTGAATAGAGACATTTGTTTTTCTTAAAGCGAAAACATAAAATTTAATATAAGTCTTCCACAGTTTGGTTGGATTTGGTTTTTATAGTGCATGGGGGCCAAAACTTTGGCAAGCTGCTACTAACTTAATTATTTACTTGAACTTACTTGACGTTGACAAGACAGAAGACGTCATGTAAATGGACGTACACACGCAAGGAACTTTTACTGACAGAGAAGAGAGAAATACACCCAGGAACGTTACAAGAAACGAACCTTTCCAGTTCAGTTTAGAGAGAGTGGGGCCGCAGCTCAGGTGTTGCCTCGTCGTCTGAACGTGGTTCAGAATTACGTGGTGTTGTCCTCGGATTTTTCCCTTAGGGGATTGATCCCGGACCGTCGTTGATAGCCCGTTGTGTTGCTCTAGTACGGCGTTAATTAAAAATTGCCATTACCAGTTCAGTTAGAAAGGTACTTAATTACCGTCGCACTGGATCAACACTATGGACTGTTGGTGAAGGTCCAGGATCAATCCCTATGGGAAAGATCTAAGGACAGCACCATTAGAGTTCAGATACTCTGACATCAGGTAGGTAGTTGCATTAGCATAAGTTACATTGTATAAACACAACGGGCTATTGGCGACGGTCGCAGATCCATCCAGAAAGGAAAGTTTCGAGGACAACTCATCGTCATATTGAACCACGGGTCAGATGACGAGAACCAAACGATGGCATCCCACTCAACAAACCTCCTCCCCACGGCATCACGAGAACATTGGAGGTCCGACGGATTTGACATGAACCAGCCCCCATGTACACGACAGTCCTTTTGGTTGGATAGAGTTTCGAACTCGCAACCCTACGATTGCTAAATGAATACTCTTCTAACCGGACTACAGCGGCCTCTCTAAAAACAACAAAGGGCTTTGATGCTGGATTTGATATTTTTAATTTACGTCACACTGGAGCAACCCGACGGACTATTGGTGGCTATCCGGGATCAACCCCGCTAAGGGAAAGAGCCGAGGACAACACCTCGTCATTTTGAACCACGGTCAGATGACGAGGTCACACCTGGAACCCCACTCTCCAAACTTCCACACCACGCCGCGCTTTGATGCTGGATAGCTCCCCGAAACAAAGACGTGAAAGGACAGAGCACTTACCCGAGTTGAGGGTCTTGGGTTCCTCGTAAGAGTCCTGTCGCCTCTCTGGGTGCACCAGAACAGAGTGTTCCTTCTGGAGTCCCACGTCGGCCCACTCCGCGTCTTCACACTTGACGGCGTCCGGCGCGCAGACCTCGTCGTCCCCGTACAGAGTCCTCGACACCTCCAGGAGACCGACGGTCCCCTTTTCCGGTTCCGTCCTGCCACTGTAGTCCGCTCCTCCTGTCGTCCTGGTGTAGTCCTGTTCCTCATAGCGGCCCTCGAACATCGCTGCTGCTCCGACGCGCGTCGGAATCATTGTAACCGACGGACCTCCGGTCCCACTTCCTGTAGTCCTGGTTCCTGGAAGTGCGATTTGGAAAGCTCACTTCCTCAGAGGAAGGATGCTGCCGCAAGGTGCTGAGGCAATCCGATGGACGGATTGTGTCTTCGACGGACGAGTTTGTTGACTTCTCGCACTTAATCGATTTCGGATCAAAGGGGGTATGCATTAATTAACGTCACACTGCAGCGACACAACGTGCCATTGGTGACGTTCCGGGATCGAACCCCGAAGGGAAAGGTCCGAAGTCAACACAACGTAGTTTTGAACTACTGTTGCTAATTTGGTAATTTTTTAATTAACGTCGCTCTGGAGCAACACAACGGGTAATTGACGACAGTCAGGGGTTAATCCCTTAAGGGGAAAGATTCGTGGACACCACCACGTCATTTTGAACCACGGTCAGATGACGAGGCAACACCTGAGCTGGTACCCTACTCTCCACACTAACCCAACGTGAGGACTTTTGGCCACGACAGATTTAAGGTACACCAGCCGCCTCTACAGCATACGCTTACAAACATCCATGCCCTGACCCGGATACGAACCAGGAACCTTCCGATCTGGAGGTTAACCCTTGACCTCAGAGCAGTGAACCACGGTTGGATGACGAGGTAGGTCAACCCCTAAGCTGGCACACCACGTGCACCAGTTTTGTTGATTTCTCACATTCAATCGTATTCGGATCAAAGTGGGGACAATCCGGTATCAATCCCAAAGAAAAAATTCCAATGATAACTCTTCGTAATTTTGAACCCCGGTCAGATCACGCGGTTATGGACAGTGTCAGTTAAGAACACCCTCTACAAACGTCTTCCCTCAATTGGGGGATTTTCACAACACGATTATTAGGAACCACCAGGAAAATGTGTGTGGTTCTAGATTCCTATACTACAAATGCATCCAGAAAATGCATGACTCGATAAATTAATATATTGAGAGAATTTTAAATACGTTTCTGTAAGAGATCGTATGGATATATCGTTGTACCTAAAATCACAATATATATTTGGGATACTCTGGCATTGGAACTGCATCCATCCATTACCTTTAGTACAATGGCTGTAATATCTCTTATGGGTGCACGCATAAAGCTTTATTTGCCTATGCCCGATACTGGATAACGAAGTACTCAAATAAAACATTAAACCCTAATACCTTTATCGATCCTTGAAGGGCACCAGGGATATGGTAGAATATTTGCAAGGACTAAGTACGCAATGCGGAATTTTTATAAATTACATTACAAAGCCATCGCCTACATCGAGCAGTGGAAACCACAAGGAAGACGACTCTCCTCAACAACTGCGTGGTAGAATACAAATGAGGATTGACATCTCTACCAAACACCGTGATTCTTACAAACCGCAGATTCTCCAATCGAACTCCAAGTGCAGAGCTTCACAAAGGTGATAGTTGTCAAGTGTTCAAACTATATAGAAGCACCCAGCTAAAAAAAACAAGCAGCCGCAATTGCCCAATGGGGTGAAAGATTTGGCGTATATTCATGATCTCTCATACATCCCCCAATTCAACCAACCCGCTGGGGCAAGAAATTTTTATTAGCCCTATCGCGTATTCGCGTCGATAACCGAAAAACGAGGGAGGATTTTGTTTCTCACACATTCGATTTGAGGGTTATCGCAGAAATTAATAGATCACGGCATATGCTCCGAATGGGGGGGGGGGGGGGCGAGACCCCCCACGCATGGCACACCCACCCACTCTCGCTTGCGTAACAGAAAAAGTGAACAATCACGCGATCCTCGTAACACTTCGCGATGGGGGGAGGGGAGCGCCGTGGGGTTCTCATAACAACACGTCATTACGAGTCGCGATGAGCGGAGTGTGGGAATAGATGCCGTGTAATGAGGGTCGAGATTGATTGCGTGGTCTCTGATGCACCCGTTTTGTCACCTGACCATTGGTGATGTGACGGGGATGATTCCCATTAAGCATCCCGTGGGAACTTTTCCTTGTCCTATTTGCAACATCGACGGTACTCCATTCAATGATGGAGATGTTACTAATTGCAAGGATCGCCAATAACTCGCTCTGCTGCTCCAGTGCAACGTCAATTAACTACCTACCTAATTTCGAGGTAGATAGTTAACATCACACTGGGGGCAATACAATGGGCTATCGGCAACGGTTCAGGATCAAGATCCAAGGACAATGCCACGATTGATCCAGGACCACCGCCAACAGCCCGTTGTGTTGATCGAGTGTGACTTTAATTACCTACCTACGAAGGACAACAACCCGTCATTTCGAACCACGGTCAGGTGACAAGAACAACACCTGAGCTGGCAGCCCACTCTATAAACTTCCAAACCACGCCTACGGGAGGACATTTGAGGCCAAGACAGATTTAACATACACCAGCCCCCGTGTACACGACGGTCTTCTATGGAACCTAGTTTCGAACTCGCAACCCTCCTGTTGCTCTTTTAACAGGGCCGCAGTAGCTCAGTTGGAAGGTAATTGGTAATTTTTTAGTTAACGTCGTACTAGAGCAACACAACGGGCTATTGACGACGGTCCGGGATCAGTCCTTTAAGGGTAAGATCCGAGGACAACACCTCGTAATTTTGAACCACGGTCAGATGACGAAGCGACACCTGAGCTGGCACCCCACTCTCCAAACTTCCACGCCAACCCAACGTGAGGACTTTCGGCCACGACATATTTAAGGTGCACCAGCCGCCTCTACACCATACGTTTACAAACATCCATGCCTCGACCCGGATTCGAACCAGGAACCTTCCGATCTAGAGGGAAGAGCAAGGATCGTGGTTGATTCGAAATCCGATTCAACCAACCCTCGTGACCTATTTAGAAGCAGGTTTCCATTAAAATCCGTGATCAGCCCCACGGATCATTTTCTCAGGGTTGATACTCATAATCCAACCTGTGCGCTTGATCTTAGAGATCCGCTTATAAGTCGTCAATGGACACACACACTAAGAAAGTTTTTTTTTTTACAGACACTGAAGATAAAGAAGTACACCCAGGGAGGAATCGAACCTGCGCCGCGTACAACTTGAAGTGCGTGTGCGTGCTTGCTTGAATGGACTTTTGGAATGTGAAAGTGGAATTTGATTTTATTGGAGGTATGTTGCCATTTGACAGTTAATTTATGTAATAGTTTTTTAAATAGTTATGTATATAACGTATAGTAAGTTTGTATGTTATGTATAGCAAGTTTGTATGTCATGTACAGTGCGGTCTTAAGGCCCAGGGCCTCGGCGTTAAGTTGTACCTAGGGCCTACTCTTATTTAATTATTGCTATTTTTAAATAGAATGCTAAGCTTTTGTATGGTATTTTGGTAAGTGTGGCATGTGGCATTTTTTATATACATTCATTTTATTTAAAAAATTACGAATGCCACTGTGACGGTTCTTTCTTTCGGCGGATTTCCTAATCCTCTGTCTTGTCGTCCGCTAACCATTAAAACAAGTCCAGGAGCATATTTCAACATATATTGACACCAAAATCTTGATTATAAGCTATACAAATGATACACAGTTCCCCACTGGAACAGATGCAGTCTACGTTTATTGGAGTGGCAACGGCCTTGGAGCTTTTTTTGGTGCACTTCTAGTAGGGAGTTATGACAGGTTAAGGCAACCCATCTGTATTACGATTATTGTGGTTTTTATGGCAACCTGGTTTCTGTGCAGATGTTGGGAGGATTCAAACTTCTGTAGCAGATCTGTAATACAAGCAAAAGAAAGCCATAACCGTCACTAAATAGGATAATAAAGCACTTTTTTTTAAAACATACAGTGTCCAAATACTTTTTTCCATATAGTGCAGGGCTCGAAATACCCGTGTGCACATGAAAATATAATTGTGCACCTAATTTTTTCCCACTAGGTGTACACAGTGCACCTTGTGCACCTAATTTAAAAACTTAAGTGCACTAGGTGCACCTGTATTAAAAAATCTATTTCGAGGCCTGATATAGTGTATGTGGTGATACATATTTTCAAGGGAAAAAAAAGATAACTTTTTTGTTGCAGTAAAAATGGGAAAAGTTGCATTTATCCTTCCCTAAAATTGCATTATAGAAATAAAGTTGCAGTTATTTTTGATACATTAAAATCTAAAATAAATTATTCGTAAAAAATGAAAAAATTCAAAATGTATTGACATTTTTTGTAATGTACAACAGTATTATAATACATCAATAAATACAGAAGAACATTGATATCGTTGAACGGGCGATCCTTGGCCAGTAATTTCTTTAACATTGATAAACTGCGCTTAACAGAGATTGTAGTTGCCTTTGTTGCAGTAGCAAATACTGACTTGGAGGAAAATCATCTCAGGAAAATGTAGCAATAACCGTCAGGTCATTATTCTTTTCCAGTTGTATTTTAAGATACGCTTTAAGGTTGCAAGGATCTTTAAAATTCATCGATCTGATATCTTCATACGCTGTTTCGATGTTGTACGCTTTCAATTCCGATTTTTCTGCTAGACGAATCAAATATTCGTAACTGCTTTTGATATTCAGCAAACTTTTTGGCAGCTCTGGGTCGCAAACTGGTTTTTTTAGGCGACGCACTAAAATGCCGTCGCCACTGAAACCGCTCACAATGTCCTTTACAGTGGGAAGGTGGTCGGCGCAGTGAAATGCTGTCCGAAGCTATGTTGCCCAGCGTGTGAGTACTGGCTCAGGCAGTTGGCCGATGGTCTGAAAAGCGGCTTTTCAGAGCTTGTTTTCTACTGTAGCTGCCTTATACAAGCGATGAGATTATCCACATTTGTATAGAATCCGCGGACTTTATCTGCAGTTCTGATACAAATGTGTCACGCAAGAAACTTGGAGCAATCGCAGATAAAGTACATTGAGTGTGTTTCCAGCCTCAGTCGTATAATATGCTGTATCGGATAGCAGAAGCGCAAAATCCTTTTCGCTTAACATTCAGAGACTTTAAAACGTCATCTACAAGGCGAACAACATATTAATGATCGACACTCACCTCGCATACTCTTCAGTCGATTACGCAAATTTCCTCTGGTTTATTAAGAGTGCCAACCAATGGGTTAAAAGTACTTGCCATTTATTTCACTTTCGTCTGTTAGGACGAATACCTTTTTCCATGAACTTCTTGTTTGATCCGCAATACTTTGGAGTTCGCAAGGTCAGACACACGGGATCGAAGGGTTGATTCAGAGGAAAAAAGGAAATATTAATTTCATAGTAATTAATTTAAGCTAAATTTTAAAAAGTTGCAGGTAGTTGCATATATGTCGCGGTTATAACTCATTTACAATACACCCCATGTAGAAGGAATTTTGGTTTTAGTACTTTCATGCAGTGTAGAATGTGTGAAAAAAAAGTTTCATTGGTTACAAAATGTAGCCCTAGTTATAACACAACCTTTTGTATCTTGAAAGTTGTCCTATCCATTAGCATTAGAAGCATTTTCTGTCGTGCTAAATGTAATTGGCGAGTTTTTCTGCGTTGAAACGAACAGGAATCGTTTTTGGGATCTCCGCCCCCTGCTCTCCAAACCCCGGGGATTGCTAAGCAATCCCATTTGGTTTGCTTCGCAGTCAATCCCATTTGCTTGGCTTTGCAAATCAACCATCCTGTCGCAAGTGATTTCGCCTTTTTTCCCCTTTTATCATTTTTTTTTCTAATGGCGGGCACATTTTGACCGAAGTCATTGGACACTACAAGGCCGGAAGTGATGGCCACTTGTGAAGGAGCACCCAGTGGGAGGGCCATCATTGCCCCTAACAATTACTTTCGTAATTTTGAACCATGTTCAGATGACGAAGCAACACCTGAGCTGGTATACACTTACAAACATCCATGCCCGAACCCGGAATCGAACCGGGGACCTTCCGATCTAGAGGCTAACACCTTAACCACTATACCGGTTGGTCGGCCCTTTTATCATTTAATGCCTACTAAACTAATAGCCGCATCGTAAAAAGCCATCTCCATCTTGTACCCTGTACAATTTTGAATAAACCATGTTAATCTCGTAATATTCTGATCTGTACTTAATCGGCAAACCCTCTGAGAATCGAGTTGAAAAAACGAGCATGACGAGACAGCGTGTTTCAAGAGCATCTGGCAAACCCGTCAATCAGAAAATGTACGACGCGAAGTAGAATGAACGCAATCGTACCGCGATCTAAAAAATACGAAATTGGTATGACCAACTTTTGATTGCATCGAATTTATTTAAAACTAATTTAAAAAATAATTGAATTATCTCCTACGAACAGGGCCAGAAGGTTATCAGGACTTGTACCAAGTGCGGAGCTGATCAGGCTTCGCCAGCTCATACTTTAAAATGTATTGACTTTACAATGGACAAGGTTTCTCGGAACCTCTACTTTTCTTGGACTTATTGAGGGTTTATGGACTCGTGGACTTCGTATAATTTAAAGAGACTATGTCGGGGATTAGTAAGACAACAACAACAAAAATAATTGAGTAAAAGAGTACATTCTAAGCAATACTGCGATGGTTTCAAATTTAAAAACTAATAGTAATAAGAAAGTAATCTGACAGTTTTAACAAAAAAAAAATCCCGATTTTCAAAAAAAAAAAAATATTATCAGGAACCAAATTGAAATTCCTAAAAAAACTCGACAATCTGCAAAAATTTCCGTTTAGAGGTAC
This sequence comes from Metellina segmentata, assembly GCA_947359465.1. Taxonomy (NCBI): domain Eukaryota; kingdom Metazoa; phylum Arthropoda; class Arachnida; order Araneae; family Tetragnathidae; genus Metellina; species Metellina segmentata. The sequence goes on from OX375875.1 coordinate 124,303,602, forward strand.
GCTGAAAAAAAATCACGGCGTAAGACTGAAAATTTCTACGTCTTTTGCTCACTCGCGTTAGAAATTTCGCGTTTTCAATTTTGACGCTTAATAAACCCTAAACTAAGAGCCGCATCGGAAAAAAATCTTCAAAATTGTCCAGGTAATTGGTAATTTTAGTTAACGTCGTACTAGAGCAACACAACGGGCTATTGACGACGGTCCGGGATCAGTCCCTTAAGGGAAAGATCCGAGGACAACGCCTCGTAATTTTGAACCACGGTCAGATGACGAAGCAACACCTGAGCTGGCACCCCACTCTCCAAACTTTCACGCCAACCCAACGTGAGGACTTTCGGCCACGACAGATTTAAGGTGCACCAGCCGCCTCTACACCATACGCTTACAAACATCCATACCCGAACCCGGAACCGGGAAAACGATGAAGAACAAACCATGTTAATTTCGTAATTTAATAATCCATACTTTCTCGGAAAACCGTCTAAGAATCGAACAAAAAAACCTAGTTTTCAATCCTGCAACAACGGCGGCGGTCACTTTTTTTAAATTTTGAGAGAAATGTGTTTCCTTTCCGTACTCTCACGTGACGTTACTAGGCTTGTTTTCCAAATGATTCCAGCACGCCGCCAATAAAAATTCGAAAGAATGAATCTCGAACTGATGCGTGATAGGTGATTAGTCAACGCCAGATAACCTTAACATACGTATTTGTGCCATGTATGATGCTTGGGTAACAAGAAAATTCTTGGCATTCCATCTAGTTCGATTGTTTTTGTACTGAAATTGCTCAAGCATAAATTGATACATTGCTAAATCGGGGCACATTCAATTTCATGATTGATGTCCTGTAAAATCATTTTAAAAAATTCGTCTCATCATTCTCCGAGGTGAGACCCTGGGGTAGCCTGAGGGGTCCAATTTGATATTTAAAAAATTGGTGGGTATTTTATTTAACGTCGCACTGGAGCAACGGAAAGGAAACGAAGGGAAAGAACCGAGGACACCACAGCGTCATCTTGAACCAGGTCACATGACGAGGCAAGACCTGTGAGCTGGCACTCTCCAAACTTCCACACTACGCTGGGCCGGTCTGAGAGGAATTTATTGCAGATGCGAGAAGATGATTCGCCCCCCCCCCCGTTTCAAAGATTCGCCGAATTATTCCCCTCCCACAGAATAGCCTACTGTTAAATTAATTTATTTCATTGCAAAAATGCGAACTTTACACTGACGGTTTTTTTTTTCCTACTAGGCCTTCACAGGCTAATGGATTTTGTGACATTAAACACATCCATTATATTAAAAAATAGTTTCCATGGTGATTGGTTTACAAAACATGTCAATGGTACTTATTCATTTCGAAATAATTTAATACAGTATAAATTCAACATTTCATTTACAGCATTTGTACAGTCACGGGGGAAAATACGATCCACCTCCTTTATTTCGAGCACTTTTCATACTACAGCAAATTCCAAAGGTATCATTCAAGGGAATGACGTCCTCTTCAAATTCAAATCCAAAACAATTGCATACGGAGACGTCTTGATATCAAATTTTGCACAAACGAAATTTTTAATGGGAAACACCATGTTTTGATGCCATAATCAGATTATGCATCGTTAAATTTGTCTAAATAAGAAATTTTATGACTTTACTGTCTATACATAAGATATTTAATACTAAAGTTAGAGTTTAGTTTAGAGTTTCAATTTCAGGGATCATCCCCACTTAGTAAGGCGCTATTCTTAGATAGAGAGAATTGAAATTTCGTTGTTGGATCGATATTAAGTTAGAGGCGGCCAGGGATTATGGTCCTTGATAGCGTTTGATATTTTAGGAGGGATCTTAGAATCACGAAAAGTTGATACCTAATTTCTATAGTCTGATATGGATCTTTAAGATGATATTTGCATATATACTAAAACAAGTTAAAGTTGGGTAACTGAATATATCCTCAATGAGTTCCACAACTTGAGTTTTGAAACATTGAATTTCATTAACTTTGTCTTCGGCATTAAAATCCTTTGAATACTGAAGCCTCAAATCCACCCACCCCCTTCCTCCTTCTAGAGTATTTAAAAATCTTTGTATCTTCGTTGGAAAGGAAAAAAAATCAGAAATTCTGCCGCCTGTGTGACGATTTTATTTCGCCAACCGGTGCCTCTTTATCATGGACAAGCCATAGGATACGGCACTGGCCCCCATCTTGGCACCAGATGCGATCTGTCACATGGGCCTTTGACCAGCCTTGACAGTACGCTAACGTGAGGACAGGACACAACGGGTTGGGTTGGCGTGGAAGTTTGGAGAGTGGGGTGCCAGCTCAAGTGGTGCTTCGTCACCTGACCGTGGTTCAAAATGACGAGGTGTTGTCCTCGGATCTTTCCCTTAAGGGACTGATCCCGGACCGTCGTCAATAGCCCGTTGTGTTGCTCTAGTACGACGTTAACTAAAAATTACCAATTACCATTACCAGGACACAACGGATATAACACTGGCCAGTCCTTCACTGTACACGACGGTCTGTGGTTGGATTCAAACTCGCGGCCTTTCGTTTTCTACCGCGTTTTTTTTAAATTATTGTTTCACTTTTTAGTCATCCATTATGATGTACTTAATTGTCATTGGAAGCATTCAGTTTGAGATCCGACCAATCGGTATAGTGGTTAAGGTGTTAGCCTCTAGATCGGAAGGACCGTGGTTCAAAATTACGAGGTGTTGTCCTCCGTTCTTTCCCTTAAAGGACTGATTCCGGACCGCCGTCAATAGCCCGTTGTGTTGCTCTAGTATGACGTTAACTAAAATTACCTAGATCGGAAGGTTCCTGGTTCGAATCCGGGCATGGATGTTTGTAAGCGTAAGGTGTAGAGGCATCTAATGCACCTTAAATCTGTAGTGGCCGAAAGTCCTCACGTTGGGTTGGTGTGAAAGTTTGGAGAGTAGGGGCCCAGCTCAGGTGTTGCTTCGTCATCTGACCGGGGTTCAAAATTACGAGGTGTTGTCCTCGGATCTTTCTCTTAAGGGATTGATTATGGACCGTTGTGTTTCTCTAGTGCGATGTTAATTAAAAAATACCATTCAGTTTGAATTATTACATTTAATCTAGCCAAGCAACGAATGTTAATTACAGTAAGAGTAGATACGTTTTGTTCCTTTGGACTGAATTTATTGTGGTTTGCTATAACTTAGTGATTGTTATAGTGTGCTGTTTTACATATTTATTTTTCGCATGACCCCTTTAAGTGCTACTCTTTCTAACTTGCTTATGCATTAAATTTCTTTTTCTAGTTACTTATAAATTGTGTCCTTCTCTAAATTGAACTAACTCACTTCTCACTATTTAAACCTATGAAACGTATTATTTTTACTGTTAATGTCTAAATTTATTATTTCTATTGTATGTCTAGATTTAATTGCACTAAAATATTTTCAAATGGACAGAACCAAACTTAGTTTTATAATTTTCAGGCGTTTGTGAATCTCAAAACTATGTATTGTGCCATGTAAAATGCTTTTGTTCAACCCTATTCTTTTGTTCTCTGTTGTAGTTTAATAAATGTCGCACGTGTGCCCCGCTGAGGCTCTTGGTGCTTGAGGACATCCCCATGTCCCTCTCAATAACCCTTATGGCAAGTTTGATCTAGAGAAAGGTGCGATTTCAACGCCCAGACAATTGCTTTAACATCTACCATCTAGTTCCATCACTGTTCATTCCGATGCCTTTAAAATGTCCTGTTTTCAGCCTAGTGGCTGTGTTCCGTTTTCATTTTACAAATTTGTTTAATTTTAATTTTTTGCGACAAGTTTTACTAAAGCATTAGCATCGGTAATAATTTTTGGGATTTGTTTGTTCAGCATTTAATTCTCTGGCTTCCCTTGCCAATTGATCCATAGCTCCATTCCCTTCTTTATGTCCACATGTGCGAGAATCCACTGAAGAGTGCGCCTTTCTCCAATCACACAATGATTTGTTGCAGATGCGAGCGGACACATTTAAGGTTGTCATTGCAATTGCTTCTGAGGTAGATCTGGAACCACTGAAGATATTTCTAGGTCTTCAAGATAAGTTTTGCTATGTTGATGAGAGGGTTCCCATTCCATTTCACAAATAAAATTCCAACTTTTCCGGACAAATCTTTAAAAAATTCCAGGTCATACCTAAGCAATTCACGATATTTTTAAGGTGAAAAACCAAGAAATAACTTTGCATTCAATAGCCAATAAAAACCAATTTAAGAACTATTCACTGTAAAAATTAATACAAAGCACAAGTAATTCTGCATTAAAATAACTTGTTCAAATAATACAACACAATTGACTTAAAAATTAATTAGCGATTTAATGTATCATAAGCATGAAATTCTTCAATTTAAGTGGACGAAACAAAATTCTTAACCTGTTAAATAACAGCAGTTTCTTTTAAAATCGGTTGAAAAATTCAATTCTAAAATAAAGTGTTACGAAACTGCGTACGAATCTCACTGGCTACTTTTTTCCAAAGCGTCTGAGAAGCCATGGTCAGTCACTTTCCCGTGTTTCAGACAAAATATCGTAATTTACCCCGTCTTTTTTAAGGACAAAATTAAATTCCCCGACGGTTCCAGGTTTACTCTGACCTGTGGGAACCCTGTTTAAATAAGTTCCAAGAGCCTTAGATAGTGGTTTTTGATCTCTTGAGAATTAGGCGACGGTCTTAAAGCCTCAGAGTCGTTTTTCATAAGTTTAAATAGGAATAACTCACATTGTTTTTCAAGCACTTCTCATCTTTCTAAAGATGAGAAATAAATTTGATGTTTAGCTTCTTCAGTCCCTCTTCTCAAAATATTTTATCGGCTATTCAATGTACTTAAGACTCATAAATTATTAAAAAAATAAACGAGTCTTTATGGGGTAATGACCCTAAAAAATACATTAGACATTTTAGAACATTGTTTTTATGAACTATTAGGATATATCCGAAAGGGAACAGCAAGAATTAATGTAGTTTTACGTTCTGAAGTTAATAAAAGCAACGGAAAGAAAAAAGCTATAACTTAAGTGTACTTAAGGAAAGAAAGCTGAACATCAAATTTATTGAGTGAGAGTAAACTTCTTGCAGTTTTGGATGCAGAGTTTCAACTCACAATTCTTAAATATATCTTCAACCTTCTGACACAATGGTGATGTATCTCTCTTATCTGATTTACATTATTAGTGACAGTTTTATTTACTGCTAAGATTTTATGGCATGATAGAAAAATTTGTGGTGAACATAGTTCCCACTTTTCAAGCAAAAAAAAATTAGATTTTTTTTATTTTTAAGACTACATTTTAAATAGATTGCAATCGATTAACCCACTGGTGAAGAAACTTTCACATGTGCTTGGTCTGGGTTTTAAAAACATATTTTTAGCAGGCCTATAAAAAGGATGCCTTTGATTTTTATCACTAGGCCTATGACAATAATAGTCGATTTCGGTTTTCTAATGAAGATACAACAGAATGTTCAGTGTTGTAAAAACTAAGGCTTTTAATGGCCCTTAAAATCTAAAATAAAAAATGCGGTCCTTTTAATGTCCATAGGATTGATGTAAAATCTTTAGTTTTACCTTTATGTTATTGATTGCTACCTAAGCTAAAATCATACTTCAAAAAATTGCAAATTGACATAATGCTTTCAATTCCTAGTTTTAAACATTCATGTCCATTATCCATGTAATGTTTCAACTAGAGGATTCTTTAAAACACACACAAGGCAGAACCTGTGGCATTAATGAGTAAATTGGTAATAAATTTTTTCCCCACAGCAATACACAGTACAGGACAAAAAGTTCTGATGTTAAAATTTTATTTACATAATTATCACATTTTACAATACGACAAAACGGTTTGAATCACTATTCGACTTGAGTATCCTGCCTAAGGATGTTGCATCTTTCAAAAAAAAAAAAATCTTATTACCAGCAAATTTACACTAGAGTATTACTTATAACAGCTTTACAATCGCTATTTTCACAGAGCAAAATCAATTTACACTAAAATAACAAAGAGATAAGTACAAATTATTCCTGTACATGTAAGTATTAAAATGTTGATATATTGTTTCATCTAAGTGAGACTTGCCACACTAAAGGCTGAGAAAATAAATAATGAAAGAAAAACAAAATTCTTGATACACTTTAAAAATTTATTCATTAGTTTCTCATAACACTATTAGGAGTTGACACAAAATCACCATCTTAGTCATTTTAATAGTAATTCAAGCAATTAATTAGAGGAGTTATTTGTAAAAAAGTTACAACAGCATTAAAAAAAAATTAGTTAGTGTCAAACTATTTAATACCATAGAGTTGAAAGGCCTGTTTTCTTTTGAAGTACATTGAGGCTCAAACATGCAGAAAATCACATAGCACTTGTTGTTTTCAGATGAGCAAAGTGTTTTCTTGCAATGTGAGCTATTCCTGATGTTTACATCCTATTGAAGATATAACATTACAGTAATGATGCCTCATTGTCCACATTTCAGTGCTGTGTATTAAGTAGGGCATCATTATAATTTTGATCTAACCATTGCTTTATCGTGGAGGGCACAGGGTAACAGCAGCAAGTGGTGCAGAAAGTAACACTGTGCCTCCTTTTGGTGTCAGTACTATTGATTAAAAAGCAGGTCTTCATTTTGGCCTTCATATGAACTGACAACATTAAAAGTGTAGAAACTAAATTTTTTCTCCAAAATTTTGAATTTTTTTAGAGTAAATATTAATAGAATAGAATTAAATATTATTAATAATTACACAATTAGTAATAAATTCAATAAGTAATTGATATCAATAACAGAATAAGTAATATTCACTTTCAATTAATCATTACATAGTACCGAGACACAGTATGACACGAGACATAATTATACAGTAACCCTTCTATAGTCAGGCTCAAAAGCGACGTGAATGTTCCCAAGTATTTCTTGAAGTATTTGAAAAGACCAAATTACACTGTTTTGAAAAAAAAAAACAGTTCCATTTCTTACATAAGCATAAAGAGATAAGCTAAAATTGGACTTCCTTGTTACACAGCACCTACCACTTGTTTAACTATAATAGGTGATACAAATCGCATACAGACAAGGAAAAGCAATTGATAATTGTGTCAGACCATATTTCCTAGTCAGTTCTTAAAATGAAAAGGAAAAATTTGGTTCACACAAATTATAGAAAATCACATCAAACCCTTACACATGAAATTCTATAAAATCCAAGAAATGGGAATTTTGTAATTTAGACTCATAATTATCAGCTTCAAAATTTTGATGATTATTTAAATGTAGGAAATTTTATTTGATGTAGTGCTGCATCAAATAAATTTTTAGAAAAAATGCCTAAAAGTCATGTCGAAAAAAAAAGACACCATTTTCATGTGATTTAGAAAAATACCAAAAATGTTTTATACAAATACACATTCAAGGTGGTCTAATAATTCCCCAAACTTTCATAATGATAAACATGTTCTGTGTAATAGGTAAAAATCAACTGAGGTTGTTTTTGTTAACATTATTTAACCTATTGGGAAGAAAAACATTAGGAAAAACTTTAACTTCCTAATTTTCTATGGTAAAATGTACAAATATCATTAGACACTATACCAGTAGTATATCACAGTTATACAAATATTCCAGTTCTAGATATTTCCAACTGTTTGTTCACTATGCCAGAAATGTAAATATGTACAGTTATACATTTGTTTTCTTTGCAAGCCAATGTTTTTCAATCTCAATCAAATAATGTGTATTACGCCACACACAATGAAAATATGATCATACGAAGATGCATCTGGCATTTTTTCTATTGTTGATTTTAACTGTGGAAAGGAAACAGAAGAAATGAAACAATTTAAGAATACAAAGTCTGGATTCATACCGGAACAAGAATACAAAATCTGTAAACAAAAAGTAATGATTTTTTATACTTATAATATTTAGAACTTTTTTTTAAGCTCTTCAATAGAAAACTTAATTTTAATGTTGGCTAACAAGTGAACGAGACGTTTGAGTTAATGTATTTCACAAACTGAATAAAAAACGACAAAAGATTAATGTGAGCAGAGAAATTCGCAGGATACTTCCCAGATGATAAAAACTAACATGAACAATAGGGCCTGAAACAGAAACAAACAATTTTATTATTCTGCAACTGGTGAATGAATTGACATTAGTACACATAATGAAAGAAAATTCTGTTTTTGAGAACCAATAGATTTAATTTGTCACTGTCATTTTTTGATAAAAAAAGCTAAACAAAAATTAGAGTTGTGAGAATATTAAATTTCACAGACAATCAAATTTCAAAAAGAAGGAACGTTGAAAATCTTCATGTTGCTTTTTTTTATAAAAATATTTACATTCAATATAAAAGTAATACTGACAAAAAGAATCAAAACTGTTGTTCTATATATGCTTTTCACAAAATTATGAAATCTTGTAGCACATAATTAATTTTGTACAATTTTTATATGTATGTTTGTCGTAAAAATTGTGCCTGTCCAGTATCATTTTCCACTAATTTTAAAGTAAATATGAGTTTGAAAATGTAAAGCTTTTAAAAAAAGTGAAGATTTACTAGAACCGAGACCTATGGATTAAGAACTGCGCTGCTATTCAAATCAGAACCTATTACGCAGTCAGAGCTAATTACGCATAAAAATTCTAAACCAGTTCTGGAATTAACACAAATAGAAATATTTTATCAAGGTCAGATCCAGTAGAAAACAAACTTTCATTCCCACTGATATTACCTCTGCTTCTAAAGGAGAGAGCCATGAATATTACTCTTCAAATAGAACGATCGTTTTCATATTCTTCAGTAAATCCAAGTTTTGTTATAAATTAAAAAATGATTAAAATAACTAGAAGAAATATTTTGCTGATTACAATTAGTTGCTTATAATATACTTAATCTGACAAATTATTTTGGTTACATCATACTTAAATTTGGTACTAGCTTTCAAAACCCTAGCAAATCTTTGCCTGAAATAGCAGAGAAGTCAACACAAAAATATTACCTCTGAAATTCACAAAGTGCTGATGTACATTTGTTGCGCACAAGAAAAGTTGCAATGGCTTCAGCAACCTTCAAAAGAGAAAAAGTTTTATAAAAATCTAGGATCATTTTATTTTTAAAGGTCAATGCTTTTTATTCAATTAGTGTATTTTTATACAGTGCCAACATCAGTCGCTAATATCCCATCACAAACAGTAACACCAATTGTTAAATTTGTTAGGTTCATGTTATAAAAAAGATCAGCTTTAAAAGCCTATAAAGATGACCAGTTCAAAAGTTAAATGAATAATTTTGTTCTACTTTGATATTTTGGAATTGTCATCTCTGTTTTTAATATAGCATTCTCATCAGTAAATTAACATTAAGTAGAAAAGAAACCTTAGCTTTTGTAAGAAACTTCTAAAACCTAAGAAATTTGAATGGGTTACACTAATTTTGTTTTAAATATATAATCAGTTCATTGCATATTGCAATTATTACATTGCACCTTCTCATGAAAAATGACATAACTGAAAAAGTAAATTTTACAGAAAACCAAAAAGATTGAACAGAGGTAACATTCTTTTACATTGAATTTTTAGATTTACATCATATGTTCTTTAAGAATTGTAACACTTTTCCTGATTTGTATCAGTTAAAAAGAATTGACTGATCTTTCAAAACCTTAACTTCCATTTTGAGTTCTACCAAAATCAGTCCATCCTTAAGTTTTAATTATTTCAATCCTTTATGCATCTTGCTTCTTGGGAAGAAAGAAAGAAATTGCAAGGGCAAAGAAAAATTTGCTGATAAGAAATGAGAAAGCCCAAACTAAATGCATTTTATTTTAAAATTGAAAGCTACACATTAATCAAAAATTCTAAGGTAAAACCTTTGGTTGGTTATTCAGGTTTTATGGCAGAAGGTCCAAAGTAGTACAAACTACACTTAATATCAGATAAAATAGTAGAATACAAGTTAACTTAAAAAATTGTCATTAAATAAAGTTAATAATTCAATTTAGGCTAACTGCTTGAAACAAGTGAACTTTAAACTTCTAATTCTAAAGGAACTGATTGAAATTTGTTCTGCTATTCGCAAACTGAAAATTTGTAGAAGTAAAAAACTGTGATACAGCGGAACATGAAAGAGGTTACTGCATTTCACATACGCTTAGGAAATAATACAACACTATTTTATTAAAATCTAATCATGTAGCAGCACTATTTAAAATATAATTTCAAAATTTATTTGAGTTTTACCTTGTCAGGATCGTCTTCATGAACAGCATGACCACACTGAGGTAGTACTTGCATTTGAAATTTACCTACAAAATTTAAACATTTGCTGTTGACAATTTAAAATTTTTCCTAACACAGAATAAATATTTTACAAAAGAAAGGAAGAAAAGTGTTTGTTATATATGTATATACTATTTACCAATAAATATTTGGACACGTGTAAAAGAAAAAAAAATGTATTCATATTCAGTAGTTGGTAGAGCCTCCACGAGAAGCCATTACAGCCTCAACTCTTCGGGGCATGCTTTCCACAAGTCCTTGTATGACGGCTAGTGGTATTTTCTACCACTCGACTTGGAGAAGACATGCAAGTTCCTTCACCGATTTTGGATGGTTGTTGCACTCCTTAATTTGGCGATCCAACTCGTCCCAGAGGTTCTCGATAGGGTTCATGTCTGGGCAGGCCAGTCTATTCGGTTAATCCCATTGTCACCATACCAATCCATGGTGGACATGACAGCTGGCGTTGTTGTCCTGGAAGTAACATGGCTCCAACCCCTAAAACTGCCACAAAGTAGGAAGCACACTGTCATCAAAAATAGTGCCTATGCATTGAGCTTAACATAAATTTGGACCAAGGGTCCCAGTCCAGAAGAAACACCCCCAGACCATATTTCCACCTGTGCCAAACTTTACTGTGGGCACAATGCATTCTAGCAGGAAGCGTTCTCCAGGCAAGACCCAGACATCCAAACGGTAGAGGGTGAACCTTGATTTGTCGCTTCAGAGAACCCGTTTCCACTGATCTACGGTCCACTTTCGACGTGAACCCCATTAAGCGAGCAGTGCGGTTGGACTTTGTGATCAAAGGCTTATGAGTGACAGCACGACCCTGAAAACCAAGCAGATGTGCTTCCTTATGGATGGTATTAATTGAAACAACACTCCCTGATGCCTGTTGAAACTCCTGGAGTATGTGGGTCATCGGTTGGGTGCGGTTCTTCCGAATTTCTCTGGACAGCACCCGCCGGTCTCTATCTCCCAGTTTCGTGGGTCTGCCGAATCGGGACACACTCCGACAATCACTGCTCAACTTCCACTTCTGAATCACACAGGCCACAGTCGATTTTGGGTCATTCAGCTCGCTAGATATGTCCCTTAAGGATCGGCCATTTCTGTGATACCCGACGATTACACCTTTCTCGAAATCAGATAACTCTGCACTTCGAGGCATCTTGCATGCGACTAATACCAATATTGTTTCCTACATGATATTTAACGGGGGAGGGCGCGACGTATATAACAACCGCAGATATCGTCATTTGCATGGGTGTCCAAATACTTATGGGTAGATAGTGTATACATTTATGCGTCATAACAACAGAAATTATAAGCCTGCAGTCATGACAGAGTAGCAAGATTAGGCAACTGTATGAGGGGATGATCCATTAGGGAGTGTAATTCTAGTTAATGCAGAGGCAAAAATGTTATAAAAATTCTTTATTACTTCAATATTAAACTAGTAACTAGGGTTGGGCCGTTACTTGTTTATATGTAACTTGTTACAATTACAATTACTTTTCGTAAAAAAATAAGGAATTACCTGTAAAATTACTACGTTTCAATAGTAACACATTACAATTACTTTTTACAACAAAATTCCATATTTACAAATGCTTTAAAAATAATGTAGGAATTAATAAATGAAAATTTTTTTATCAACTCTATTACATCTTTATAAGAAAATCTATTTATTGTGATACAGCAAAAGCTGCATCTCTCAAAATGTTTGTCACTTACGCGTCTGCGATTAGTATGGAGACAAACAGCCAGAACTAAAGAACCTTTAAACAGCCGCACTGGCTGGCAAGGGAGTATTGTATTTTACAAATATGCTTTTTACTGTAGGTAGAGAACAGAATGCAGATAAACTACAATCTTTGTTTTGAAAATAAGTGGATAACTCAAAATCGGCTAAAGGATGTCTTGTTTTCACTGTCTCAAAAAATTCATCGTCACTGTTAGATGAATGTTAGTCATCATCAATACAATCAGTAGAAAAGGCTTCATTTTTGTGAGCACAATATTTCTCTTCTACGATTCGTTAGATATTTTCTCTTTGGAATCAGTTATGACAGGATCAAGCCAAGTGCCGAGTTTAAACTTTGGGTGAAGAACACCAGTCACTACGTTTTTATCAGTAAAAAAAATGTTTAAATCTATTTTTAGCACCTTGTGTTAAAGAAATATTAAACAGTTCACAGTACTTTAAGGAGTCCTTTGAGTTATGTAACGAGTTACTGTAAATAAAATTATCACAAATGAAGGATCATTATTCTAAGATGCAAAAAAATACCTTGCATTTGTCCAATGGTAAGATCTTTGTCCAATCTATCAACACCTGCAAACAAAAAAGTATTACATGACCATTTCGGTAGGACTACATGTCTGCCATCGATCAGGATTTAAAATAAACATGAGAACAGTTTCAGCAAAAATGCTTGTTGTTCCCTTCCTTTCTAAATCTTACTACAACTCCTGACGTCACTCATTTGTTGTTTATGATTTTTACATATTTGATTACTATATAGGCCAAGATACATTTAATTTTGTAATATATCTTAACAAATATAATGTTCTTGAGATGCATTTTAGTACTTTACTGCGCTAATAGAAAAGCACTTTGCAAGTAATAAACAGCATTTTTGATCTAGAAGTGATTTTCCAAGTGAGAAATGAACCCTACTATGAGAAATAAGTCAATTTTGATGACCTATGAATGGTAATTATAAGGAATATGAGCTAAATGAATGGGAGCACTGTTAGTTGCGAATTTATACATACATGCAATAAAAAGAACATTTAACATTTTTTTATACAAAAATTCTGAGGATTTATTGGAATTCATGGTTTATTATTTATTTTTGAAAAGTAAACTGTTACTGCACATAATAAAAACTAATTTTTATAAACTTTTGAAACAAAAAAAATTATAAAAGCAAACAAACAAATATTACATTTTAGGGGAATCAGTTAGATATTTCTTGAGACATTCAGATATTTTAGGAAAATATGTAACACAATACCAACGACGATGGCAAAAGGCCTACATTGTACTGATTAAGAGTGACATTGTTTGGTAACATGACAAACCTAAAATATAATGCTAATATTCATCCCTTAAGACTAACCTGCTAAAAGCAACAACTTGGGAATTGATGAAGAAAGAAACATGTTTGAAAGCCCTTCAAACCAACCTGAAAAAGAAAATGACACATTAATCTTCTAAAGCGTAGATTTTACTTTGCGCTATAGTAACATAAATTCAATATTCATGTTTTATTAAACGTGAGTTTTAAGTACTTACCAGTCCAAAATTTTTCTGTCTTAGATAATTCTATCCTCCACACATATTTAGGAGATAAAGAGGGCTGTAAAAGAAATAGCAAATATGAGGGACAAGAACATCAATTTGCTTTGATTTTTAAAACTGGGACAACACAATCCAGTCTTTACTGTTAAATTTAAAATATCATCTTTATATCTTTTTCAATATTGCTCAACTGAAAATCTAAAAGTGGAACTAGTTTATTTTACTATTAGTCTACAAGGAATGCTGATTTCATGAGTGCATGTTTAAGCCATTTGCATTCTGGATCATTTTGATATGCAGTTGGAACAACTAAAAAGGTATTTCAATGTTTAGGTACCTTTAGTACAGTGTGGCTTCAGTTAGAAGGCATATGACCTTGGGGAAGTGCATTTATAAAGGTAATAAACTCATCAATGAAAAGGGCTACAAAACACAAAATCCAGCACAGAGATGATTATTTATTTTGCCTATTCACCATCGCTTCTGGCACCGAATGATAAACTCAATCTACAAACCCTAATGGAGTTGGCAACTGTGGGGAACACATTGATAATGTTTAACCTTACATAAGAATAAGGAATTTGCTTCTTTGTATCTTTAGTGTCTGGTTCTCAAAAATCTTGCTTCCTTTCTACGGTTTTTATACTTGGAGTACATCTTTATTATCAGTCTACTCAAAACATACATTCTTCCTTAGACATTTCTGTAATTTAAAAATTGTAATTTTCAATGTAACCATTGAGGCCCACATAGAGGCACTTGAAAGACAGTCACTTGTAGACCTTTAAAGAAAGATACCCAGCAATAAATTTTCTGAGATTAACTAGCTTCTATAATTTATTTGTGGAATTTTTCAGGTTCTTTTAATGTGATAAAATACAGATTAACCTATACTTGATGGTACAATCTTGATCTCCTCCACCAAGAAAGAGATTCAAGTTTTGGTGACTAAAAATACCACTTTAGAGATTTATCAAGACACATGTATGTGGAAGTATAAAATATCAGAAGTACACCTGCCATTTCCCGTGATCCATGAAGGATTGCAACACTCTCCAACATTGGAAACCCAGTCATCAGTAGCACTTCATACCGACATATTACATACGACATAGAAAATTAATAAAAAGTTACTAAATAATAAATAATTAATTAATAAATAAAATTTAAAAAATATTGAATTAATTGAAACAAATATTTTTAAATAATATTCAAAATTATTGACTAAATATATAAGTGAATGAAGCTTTAAAAATCACACATTGTAACAAAACAAAGTGGCTTTTTTATTTTCTAGTCCAAGTTTCTAACATCAGGATTGTTGAAGATAGAGTGAACATTTCAACGGATTTTAAAGCAGCGTAAAATTCTATGCCAGATCAATACCAAGAACAGATTCAATAATTCAATTACTTACTATTTGATTTATTAATTATTACTTTTTTTACTAAATAAATAATTATTTATTTGAAGAGAATCGCATTTAAGGTATTGATCTGGTGTAAAATTTTACGCAGATTTCAAATCCATTGAAATTTTCAATCTGTCTTTTACGATCCTGATTGTACAAAAACAAACTAAACAATGCCAGTAAAAAATTTCTGTTTGTTTTGCTTCCCTCCGATCGAATTGTTTGGCGCAGGGAATGAAATGTTGCCGCTACAAGAGAAAAAACGTTCCACAATTGTTTGAGACCGTTATGACGATTGTCATGCAAATGGCGGCTCCGCTAATTTTCGAAACGCGCTCACTGACGCTCTTTAGGAAACCAATGCCATCAGTTTGTTTAAACAACGTTTTAAGTGACGTCATCCGCAACTACAGTACGGCTGCTAGATAACGGCTCCACTTTCTTAGGAAACCGTAGCTTTACTGTCTTAGCGGAAGCATCTTCCGAAGACATCGTTTCCACAATGCAATCGCCTACGTCATTCCGGAGGGGGAAAATGAAGGAATAATGCTTTCTCATAGCAGGTGGGGAAGGGAAAGCGGTATTGGGGAAGAGCATTTTCGGCGTTTGTTGTACGATATCAGTAGTTTTTCACTATACATTTGTAGCTGTGTAGTTTTCACCTAATTTCCGTTGCAACTATGGAAATTCCGTAACAATTGGAGAGTCTGAGGAAGCGATCAAGCGAGAGGATGACAATAGAGGGTTCCAGACGGATTGCCGAACGAGACTTCTACAGAAGGTGTCAGACTGTCATGCACAACAAACATGTGATGTAACGATGATCCAAAACTTAGTTCCCCTGTAAATAGTTTCTCACTATCCATTGTAATTAAACATATTTAATATAGTATAGAATGTCTCTTCTCATCTATTTATCAACAAAATAGGGTTCTGAATATTTTATTGCATGTATTTAATTTTAAATTTACATCAGAATATTCAAAAGGCACTCCTCAAGGGTAAATTAAAGGTTTTTATGAAGAGAGAGCATCTTATCAAGGTCTGCACCTAAGCTGGAACAAACCCGACGGGCTGTAAAATTAGATTTTACACGATTAAATTAAATGGTGGAGATAATCTGCACCAATTAACAAAAATGCAGTTTCCATCCTCGCATACTGCCACTAGAGGTTTCACGGACCAGAACAGTAAACAGACTGATCGACACAACAACTGCTCAAAACTACTTACAACATGTAGGCTGTGTCATAACCTATGTAAAATTTTGTACCTTTTTTAATTCAATGTGGTGTCAGTGTTCATCTCAGCCATCCAGCTTCTTCAAATCTTCATCACACCCTGGACTACATAAATATAACAGAATACTTACAGCATTAGGTACTTTGAAATCAGTGCTCTGGGATGGTGTGGGATTGCTTGATTTGTGCTCCTCGTCTTCCTCCGCCTCTTCCATGATGCTGTCAGAGGGTGGCACTTGCCTGGGTGCCAACGCTTCGCTGCCGGACGGCTCGCTCGAGGGTGGCAAATGGGTGTCTTTGGTGGCGGGTTCTCCAGTAGTAGAGCTTCAAGAGATCAATGGACACAATCAATAGTTTCTTCAATTGGAGAACTTCAGCTCAAATACAGTACAAAGTCCAAAATTCTTCAGACCTCGGCCATTCCAAATTTCAGATAATTTGCATTTTTTGTCAAAAAAAAAACTTAACTGACCCCACCTTGTGAATTTTGCGTTTGCAACAGAAAAATAGCCGATATATAAACAGGAATAATTTTTTTGGTATTTACTCTGAACATGTCTGTTATTTAGCATTGTTTCATCAATTAGGTCCAGGTTTAACTCCATGTTTATTAAAAATTGTCGGATAGATGTAAAAAAGTGAGAAAAACAAAAAAACAATGGTCAGCAAAGCGTCCGGAATTTGGACAATTCCGGATATCGCACGTCCGGTTTTGGGACTTCATACTGTACTTGATTTTTCTTTTTGGATCTGAATTTTCAAAAAAATGTAACAGGATTCATACTTAACAAAATCTTCACAAGAGTTTTGAGGAGGAATTTGATCACATGCCTGAATAAGAAAACTAATTACAAAATAAGTTTGTTTTCTTAACTAGTATAATAAAAAAATATGTGAACGTTCATTTGGTTGGTTGTTTTGGAGTTTTATGGTGCAAGGGCCATGTTTGGCCAAGCTGAGCCAAACATAAGACATCAAATAAAACATGTTGTGAATGGAAAGAAAAAGGATTAGTGTGATGAAATCGGAAAAAGATCACATGGATATTACAGGAACACGACCTTAGTGTTTATTAGGCAGTAAACCCCATGGGAAAAGAAAAAATCACTCAGGTACCTCTGGTCCGTGAAACCAATACACATGTAAAAATGAACTTCTGAGGGAGAGCACTCATTTGGAGTTTATATGGAAAAAACAAAAACTCTTGGCCATATTTCTTTATTTAAATTTATACATTTGCAACGATCTCCCGACAGGTGATTACGAACACAGATAAGTTTTAAGAACAGTTGTTCTGGTTGCTACTGTTCTAGTAGACGATGTATGACAAAGTCTGTGTTCTGATACGATCAAGAACATGAAATCTTGGTGCTGTTCTGGATAAAAACACAAAGAAGGTCAGATTCGTTGAAGACTTGAGAGAAGGGAGATGTATTTTTGCACCAGACAGTGCGGCGTGTATATCTCAAACTTTGTATTGTAAAAATAAATGTGCATGTCCAATGTTTCAATGTAAAATTCCCAAAACTCGAAATAAATATGTTTATTATTTAAAAAGATTACAAATTCAGCAACTTAAAAAGAACTTACTCCATTAGCAATTTCTTAGAACCTTTTTTTTTCTGTTACAAAATAACTGGAATAAAGGCCCACTTATCAAATATCTCCCTACCCAATTATGGATTCCCTAATCACCTTACATAGCAAGACTCCTGGCTTCATTCAATAGTTAATCTATGTGAAGAAGTTCAATCACAGCCATCATTCCCCTCTTAGTGTTGAAGAAAATTTCTGAGTTTCAAAATGGCATCAGGAAACACACAAATGATTATTTAAAAAGAAAAGAAAGTTTAATATTCATACAGTGGACAGAAAAGAATGATAGTGCAGTTACTTTTTTAGCTGTCCAGGCATGGATACTTTGGCCGATTCCACATTTCTAATCTGACCACTTCTTACACTAAAACAGAAATGCAAACTATGACTACAAACAAAAGTAAAAAATAGGTTATAATTCAAACATGCTGCTTTTGTTCAAAAATAATCTGTTTTAGTATATTATGTTAGTTACACAACATAATAGGAATATGTTTACTTTTCAAAGATATATCTGAGTATGATGAAATTTCAGTTAGAGAAAATGTTTCCATTGTTCAAGTTCTTTCTGCAGCAGCAAACTGACTTGATTCATTAAAGTAATGTTCCCATAGAAAGAGTCTTACTTTTATGCATTAAAAGCTCATACATAAAATGGTTTTAAGCACTTACCACCACTCGATGGCTGTTTGCAAGGTGTTAAAAGAAGGAGGACGACTTCTCAAAAAACTCTGCATACTCTGTAAGGCATCCAGTGCTGTACCTGCAATAATTATCATGTCTAAGTATGTGCACACAAGTACCTAAAATGTTTACACACAACATTACCATAGCTGCTACAGCCTAAACACTTGCGAAAGAGTAGCATAAATTTTTTTAAATAGTTAGTCTATTCTTTCAAGCTCTATTTTAGTTGCTCAAATGCAAAATCATTTGGCTAAAACACAAAATGTGCTAATTTAGTATAAAACAGACTGTGAAGATCATGTAAAGAAAATTAAATTTCTAAATTAAAAAACTAAGTATTTTTGTTGAAATACACTCATTGCCATAAAAATGTGCACACCAAGAAAAATTGGTCAAAATGACGTGTGTTGCTGTAAAGCGAAGGCAGGATTGAGACGTTCACAACAGGGCGATTGTCATCACTGCTCAAATTGAATCTAGATTCGTCGCTGAAGATGACCTGGTTCCATTCCGTTGCAGTCCAATCCCGTCATGTGCGACACCACTCCAAACGGAGGCGTCGGTGGGTGGGTGTCATTGGCAGCACACATAATGGGAGCCGCGATACCAGATGTCTTTCAGCCAGGCGCCTTGCGATGGTTCGGGAAGACACAGGGACCCGTAGTGAAGTTGCTGCATGTGTCTGGATAGCGGCCAATCAGGCAGTTGGCTCTACGCATGCGTTTCGTATGATGTGACGGTCTTCTCGACGACTGGTCTGTCGAGGACGTCAGCCTGGTCGCAGTGTAAATGACGTCTCTTCTGTCCACTGGTCCCAACACCTTCTCACAGTAAAATCAGAACAGCCTACTTGACAAGCTACTCGCTGAGCTGATCATCCAGCTTCCATCATCCCGATGATTCTTCTTCTCTCAAACTCTGACAGTTGCTCATATTGTCTTCGATGGCGGCGTAACGGCATGTCTACCTCAGCGTTCCCTTTGCAAAAGATTAACTACACTCAAACAAGTTCTGCTTACCTGTTTTATACTCCAAGGAGAACGAAGTTTAACGCCGTCTAGTGGCATTACGCAATCACGCTGCATTTCTAATCATTTGCATATCTGGCTGACAAGTACCTTCATACCAAGTTGCGTTACGATCCCACAATTATTTCTTGGTGCGCAAATTTTTAGGGCAATGAGTGTATATTTGGTCATACAGAAAGTTCTCTGCATTTTCAAATCGAAGCTAGCTTTGTTTTTATTATTTTGCTACCGCTGATAAGGAATGACCTTGATTGAAGCAGATGTTTAAATTCAGTCTTTTCTGCTTACACTGCATAACTATAGCATGTGTTGTGGCATAATAACTATAGCATGTGTAGGGTTTGGGGAGACATGGTAGGGCATAAAAAGTGCAATCTTGCAAGGTGTTGCTTGCTAGGCGCCAGGGTAAAACATGCAGTTGAGGCAGGTGTAGTTAAAGGGGAGGAAAAGGCAGTAGTGTGGGTGGGAACTAATGATGTAGAGAGGACCACTAATGTTGAGTTTAAGAAGGAAGCGGAAACACTTTTAAGAGGCATTAAGTTTCATGGGGTAGAGGTAACACTATTAGGATTACTATCTAGGTATGGGTTAGGTAATGGGTGGTTAAATCAAAGGGCCAATAAGATGAACGGGTTGTTAAGGGATTTGTGTGAGAGGGAGGAGGTTAGATTTTTAGATGTTTGGAAGGAGTGTAGGAGGGATTGGATAAGCAGGGACAATTTGCATTTAAGCTTGATAGGTAATAGGGAGGTTGGCAAGCGGGTTTTGAATATTCTGGAGTCAAAAAACTAGTATACAAGCAGGGATGGGAAGGACATAGAGGGTTGACAGTACACAGTAATTGCTTAGGAAAACTAACAGGGTCTAAATTGCAGGAGACAAACAATACAAAGGGAAAGTGCAATGTAAGTGAGAAAAATAATACAAGGGGAAAGTGCAATATGAAGGTGAAAAATAAGCTAAAAGTATTTTATTGTAATGCTCGCAGTGTGAGAAATAAAATGGATGAGCTCAAGGGAATTGCACAAGCAAAGGATATAGATATCATTGGGATTACTAAAAGTTGGGCAAGCAGTGAAGATGCACAAATTTTAGAATTAAGTGGATTCACAATGTTTAGGGAGGACAGAGTGAATAGGAAAGGGGGTGGGGTTTTGATTTATGTGAGAGAATTCTTAAACTGTACGGAAATAAAGTTAAATAGTAAAACTGAGGGTATAGAATCAGTCTGGGTGAAACTGAATACAGACAAAGGCAAAGGACTAATTCTGGGTAGTATATATAGACCTCCTGTTTGTAGTGAAGAGCAAGAAAAGGGCATGTGCAATCTGATAAACGAAGCATGTCAAAAAGGAGAATTAATTTTAATGGGGGACTATAACTATCCAAATATTGACTGGACAAACAATCTAGCTACAAATGGGAAAGGGGCAGAATTTTTGGAAGTGATACATGATTGTTTTTTGTACCAGATGGTGTATGAGGATACTAGGGACAATGCAATATTGGATTTGATTTTCAGCAATGATGAGGATAGGGTGCAGGATTTGGTTATAGGTGAGCCACTGGGAGAAAGTGATCATAGAAGTATCAGATTAAGTATAAATTTTCAGTCAACATACACAATCAATAGTAGGATAATTCCAAATTTCAGAAAGGTAAATTTTCATAGGATAAGGGAAGAGTTAAAGGAGACATTCAAAGGAGGATTATTAGCACAGCATCATTCTGAACAATGGGAGGAATTCAAGAATAAGTTAGACAGGGTGTTAAAAAAACATGTAACGTTTGGGAAAAAAGGAAAATCTAGAAAATTGCTCTCTATGTGGTTTTCAGGGGAAACACACAAAGCTTTAAAATTAAAACAAAGACCATACAGGGTATATAAAAGCACTGGTAACAACAGGGACAAGGAAGCATATCTGAAAGCCAGAAAGGAGTTTAAAAGTATTAGTCGGAAGCAAAAGGTGTCCTTGGAGGAAAAATTAGCCAGGGAAATAAATATAAACCCAAAAGAATTTTTTGCATATGCAAGTGGTAAAAATAAATTTAGTACTACACTGGGCCCGTTGGAGGGGAGGGGAGGTGAATTAATGCAAGACGAGGTGAAAATGGCAAACGTGTTAAATGACTTTTTCTGGGGTTTTTTCAATGGTAACTATAATTTAAAAAAGGATCCCAAGGACGGAGCCTTTGCAGGGGGTATAATTAAAGAATGCAATTTTAAAAGGGAAGAAATAGTACATCAGTTGAAAAGAATTAAGCCATCTAAAGCACCAGGGCCAGACGATATTAGTGGAATGCGTGGAAGAATTGGGGGAAGTAATTCACACGATATTTAATTCAACATATAGCATGGGTTGCGTACCAATGGATTGGAAGTTGGCCAACATAACTCCAAATTTCAAAAAGGGAATACAAAGTGATCCGGGCAACTATAGACCAGTAAGTCTAACATCAGTAATTTGCAAAATATTTGAATCTCTGTTAAAAAAGCATATAATGTTATACTTGGAGGAGGGGGGACTGTTATCAGAGAACCAGTATGGGTTTAGGAAGGGCAGATCCTGCTCTACAAACCTTTTGAAGTTCTACGAAAAAATTTCTGAGGAGCTGGATAATAAGAGCAGTGTGGATATCATGTACATAGATTTTCAAAAAGCTTTTGATAAAGTACCTCATGAGGTATTACTGTTTAAATTGGAAAGGCTGGGGATTCAGGGAAAAACATTGACATGGATAAAGAATTGGTTATTGGGTAGAAAGCAGAGAGTGCAGGTAAAAGGAAACTATTCACAGTGGACAGAAGTTATAAGTGGGGTGCCTCAGGGATCAGTTTTGGGACCAATTTAGTTATAATTTTCATAGATGATATAGGTCAGGGGATCAAGAATAGAATCAGTATATTTGCGCATATGACTTAAAAATATGGGGAACAGTGGATACCAAGTTACAGATAGAGAATAATGCGTCACCAATGTTTAGCTGCGGGTAAAAAGGCTAATAGGTTATTGGGGTATATTAAAAAGACTGTAACTTCAAGGGATAAGAATATAATCTTGCTGTTATATAAGGGTTTAGTACGACCACATCTAAAATATGCTGTACAATTCTGGGCTCCATATATGAGAAAGGACATAGAATTAATTGAAAGGGTTCAGCACAGAGCTACAAAAATAATAAAGGGGCTAGCAAATTTCGACTATAATGAACGTTTAAGTAAGCTAAACATGTATACGCTGGAAAGAAGAAGGAGGGGAGATTTGATTCAGCTTTTCAAGTTTGTAAAACAAGGGGACACAGAGGGCTTAAATTTCAATAGGGATAACAGAACAAGGGGCCATGGGTATAAATTGAATAAGACACATTTTAATCGGGATTTAAGGAAAAACTACTACTTTAATAGGGTAATAGACAGTTGGAACGCGTTGCCAGAAAATTTAGTTAATTCAAAGGGAGTGTACGAATTTAAGATACAATTGGATAGTCAATGGGAATTGGGGAATTTATAAACAAAGGACCAGCCTTGTTGGGCTTGAGCCTGTAACTGGTCGTCAATATTTGTATTTGTATAATTTTTGTTTCACTGCAGTGTTAAGAATGGAGAACCAGAAAGTTCCCTTTCGTCTTTTATTTTAAGAAAGGAAAAAATGCTAGTCAGACTGCTCGTAAAATGTGTGCTGTATATTAACATAGTGCTGTTTCTGAGGCCACAGTTTGAAGATGGTTTGTTAAATTTAAGCATCGAAATTTCAGCCTCGAAGATGATGCACGCTCTGGACAACCATCCTCTGTAAACAAGGACCTATTAAAAGATGCTATCACTGAAAATCCACATTACACAGTTCAGGAACTATCACACATTCTAAATATTTCAAAATCAGGCAACAAATTCGGAAAAATACTGTTCTCAAATGGCAGTATTAAAAGCAGAAATCGAAGCAGAGGCCAGAACTGACCAATCCTCAAAGTGTTGTCTTCCAGCATGACAGTGCTCAGTCCCACATTTCACTGAATGTCAGACCAAGCCCATATTCACCATGTCCCCTCAGATTTTCACATCTTCAGGTCACTTCAAAAATTGTTTGAACGGTCTAGAGTCAAGTTTTTGGAGACTCTCAAAACAGCACCTCGATAACTTCTTTACAAATGAGCCTAATGATTTTCTTAAAAAAAGAAATTTTCCAGCTGTCAGAAAGATGACAAAAAGTCATAAAACAAAACGGGACTTAAGTGATTCAATACAATTTTCTTGTTTTTGTACTGCTTCATTGGTATTTATCTTAAAAAATGCGCATAACTTTTTGGAAAACCCAATAAATATATATATACACACACACACACAAAGTGCAACTCGGATAAAACAAACACGTCTCTAATTCGAAATCTTCGTTAATTCGAAAATTTCTGTTAGTCTCTTGAACTTCTCATTAAATCAATGTTAAAAAATCGTGGATAATTCTAAGTTCAATTTCCTTAGTTCAAACCATAATGACTCTTCAGCCTTTCATTGTTACGAAATCCTCGCCGAAATACCCCCACCCATTCGACAAGTGACACAGTGAAAATAGTTTTCGAAACGCAGGAACTACCAATAAAACTGACCCTGCTTCATTCGTAGAAGAAAATGTTCCCCCCACCCCCCGTACCAGACACATGGGATAGCAATATGTGCTTGACATTCAAAGAATATGTCAAGTTGGATGAAAACTGGAAGTTTGTGGAGAGCTGTCAGATCAAGACATTTTATCAGAGGTGTTAAATAAGACGAGTGCAGCAGGGTAAGACATTGAAGATGATGTAGAGGAAGAAGAAGAGACGCCAATCTCTTCATCGTCAGAGGTGCCTTTTTATTTAGGTGAATTTCATCGATGCATTGAACGATAAACTAACGTACGTGAAGGTGTTTTCCATTCACTCAACATGCTTGTTGATTTTGTTAACTTTAAGTGACTGAATTCTACAAAACAATCAGATATTGCACAATTGTTGAAAAACTATAATTTTAGGTATTGAATGTAATATGTACTGTAGCTTACATAATGTAAATATTATTTTGTTTATATACATATAATGTTTAAGTCTTTCATACCATGATCTTTCTCAATAAAAGTTACTTATTGACAGAATAAACTTTTCAAGCATTCAGTGGACCTGAAATTAAAGTTAAAAGATGTAACTTTTTTCATTTGAAGTTTTGGATAATTTGAATTATTTTAGCAGTCCCTTCAGCTTTGAATTATTCAAGTTGCACTGTATATATATATATATATATATATATATATATATATATTAAAAAAAAGTTACCGCCGCCGCAGGATTGAAAAATGTGTTGTTAAGCTTGATTCTTAGACGGTTTCCCGAGAAAGTACTCATCGGAAAAAAATGAAATTAACATGCTTTGTTCTTCATCGTATTCCCTGGATAATTATTAAGATTTTTTCCCGATGCGGCTATTAGTTTAGGTTTTATTAAGTGTTAAAGTTGAAGAAGTGAAATTTCTTCCGCGAGTGAGCAAAACACATTCAAATTTTCAGTCTTTAGTCGTGAGTTTTTTTTAAGAGTACCTCTCAACGTAAATTTTTGCAGCTAGTCGAGTTTTTTTTTTAAATTTCAATTTGGTTCTTGATAATATTTTTTTGAAATTCGGGAAAAATCGGGACATTTTTGTTATTTTTTATTAAAACTGCCGTATCTATATCTTATTACTATTAGTTTTTAATTTTTTAAATATTGCAGTATACCTCAGAATGTACTTTCTTACGGTACTATTTTTTAAAAAATCGGTTAATAATTAAATTGGATGCGATCAAAAGTTGGTGATACAAAATTCGGAATCTTTGGATATTTTTGCTACTTTTTGTCACAACAGTTATATCTACAGAAAAAACCATTATTTTTTAAATTTGAGAACGTCACTGAATACATTACATTACACTCTTTCTTATGGTACAATTATTTTTTAAATCGGTTAATGAATAAAATCGATGCAATTAAAAGTGGGTCATACAATTTTCGGAACTTTCAGATCGTAATTTCCGATATAAAACTAAAACTGTCATATCTATATCGTATTACTATTAGTTTTTAATTTTTAAAATATCGCAGTATACCTCAGAATGTTCTCTTTCTTACAGTACAATTATTTTTAAAATTGGTTGATAAATAAATTGAATGCAATCAAAAGTTAGTGACACAAATTTCGTAATTTTTATTTCGCTGAGCAAATTTGCGGAGCATTGCATTCGCGGAGGGTTGTATTTTTTACTATCGGGTTCGCCAGATATCAAATTTATTGTAGCACCAATTGCCATGAAAACGATTTCTTTTTATTTGGCGAGGAAAAAGGCTCGCTTTTTTCCCTCTGTTTTCAGACGGTTTACCGAGAAAGTACAAAGTACAGATCGTAAAGTTTTTAGATTAACACGGTTTACTTAAAATTGTACAGGGAACAAGATGCAGAAGATTTTTTACTGATGCGGCTATTAGTTTAGGGTGCATTAAGTGTTAAAGTAAAAATAAGTGAAATCACTTGCAAAAGAAGTATTGGTTTGCGAAGCAAAGGAAACAGGATTGCGTAGCAATCCCCGGGGGTCGGCGAGCAGGTTGCGAAGCCCTCGTTGTGACGTCATGGACCGGAAAGTGAAATTAGGATAATACAAATTATTCAGATAGTTTCACTGTGCGAAAGGAATGTTGGTTTGCGAAGCAAACCAAATGGCATATGTAAAAGGAGTGTTGGTTTGCGAAGCAAACCAAATGGGATTGCGTAGCAATCCCCAGGGGTTGGCGAGCGTAAGCGAGCAGGGGGCTGAGCCCCCTAGTATATATATATATATATATATATATATATACAGTCAGTAAAGGTTATATGGACAACTCAGCGGTCCAGAAAAATTAGACCCTATATGCAGAACAATACTACACTATTTAATTATGGCAGGATTATATTCACCTTTGAATTATTCAAGTTGCACTGTGTGTATATATATACTGACTGTATATATATATATACAGTCAGTAAAGGTTATATGGTCAACTCAGCGGTCCAGAAAAATTAGACCCTATAAGTGGGGTGACCATATATGCGGAACAATACTACACTATTTAATTATGGCGGGATTATATTCACCTTTGAATTATTCAAGTTGCACTGTGTGTATATATATATATATATACAGTCAGTAAAGGTTATATGGACAACTCAGCGGTCCAGAAAAATTAGACCCTATATGCGGAACAATACTACACTATTTAATTATGGCAGGATTATATTCACCTATCAGAATATAGTGCTCATAAACAAATGATTAAACTTTTAAGAACATTTTAAAAATGAATTATATTAACTGGGTTCTCTCTGGAACGAGGAATCAAGGTTCACCCACTACCCTTCGGATGGTAGGGTCTGACGTCTGCCTGGAGAATGCATCCTGCTAGAATGCACTGTGCCCACAGTGAAGTTTGGCAGAGGCGGAATTATGGTCTGGGGGTGTTTCTCCTAATATGGACTGGGACCTTGGATTAAATTCATGGTAAGCTCAACGCCGAGGCCTACTGCACTACACGGTTATGAGTTCGTTAGTTTTCTTTCCCCCTACACATTTTTCACCTTTGAAACAAAGAGTTCTGTCTGTCAAGATCCGATAAAAAAGTCTGCATTCATCAACGTTGAAGACGTTGGCAGATTCATACCTTTCAAGGACTTTTTTTCTTTTGGTCATTCCATGTGTTGCTCCTTGCCTCAAGAAATGTTACAAATACTATTTTTCAACAAAAAAAAACCCACGGTGACCTCATTGAAAAGATAAAAAACTGACCCTATAACCGTTACCCAGAAAATAAAATGACTATATATATATATATATATACAGAGGCTGTTCACACATATTTTAGACAATTTTGGTTAGCAGTAATAAAAAATAGTTTGCTGCAAAAGAAATAATTGCAGTTGTACAATGTTTTTAAAAATAAAAATTATCGTCTGCGGCTTGAGACGTTTGTTTTTATTAAAAATGCCGTTTTTAACGAAGCAGTGGTTAGAAGGCTATATTTATGCTCTTTCCGAAGAGAAATATTCATATTCCGTTATCCAAAAATGATGTGAGAGTCATGGTTTTGTGATATCTAAAGCGTCGATAGGTAATATCGCCAACAAGAAAGGAAAAAAACGTCAAATTGGAGCCTGAAGTGGGACAAAAATTCCAAACAAGTATCCAAGGAAGAACCGGACACCTTCCACTATTGCAAAGGTACGTTGTTTAATGTTAAAAGAAAATCCTCCTAGTCAAAGGACAGTTGCAAAATCAATAAAATGCTCTGTGTCCACAGTAAACAAAATGATAAACGTTGATTTAAATCTTGAGAGAGCGAAAAACGCAATGTGCATCGTCTTTCTCTAAAGCATATCACTGAACACAGGACACGCTGCCGAATTCTATATGAGAAACACTTATCCAAAGAAAAATGGAAAAAAATTGTCACAATAGATGAATCATGGGTGTATTTAAATGATTGCAGCAAAAAAAAAAAGCCATTTATTATCATAAAAGGGGAGAAAAAAAATTTAAGTGCGTGGTTCACAGAATCGAATGAAAGTTTTTCTAAGGGGTTCATGATTGTTGCTGGTTTTTCATATAATGGCAAGTTATAGATAAAGAGAGTAGAAAAAAATGTCAAGATTAACTCCAAATACTTTCAGCAACATATTTTATCGCCGATTTTTCTGAATGAAATACCATCGCTTTACCCACAGTGCCATCAATCTGTGGAACTCCATCAAGACAAAACTAGCAGTCACACATCAAAATCCACTTTAAATTTCCTAAAAGAAATGGAACAAAAAACCGGTATCAAGGCCATACCCATCACTGATATCCCTACTAAATCTCCCGAAGTATCACCTATGGATTTTTGAGCTTTCCGACTTTTAAAATCTGCATTATCCAAACGTCATCCCACAACCCTTGCAGGACTCTGGAAAGCTGTTCAGGAGAAATGGGATAGAATACCTTTTCTGACACTTCAAAAGGCATTATTATCCTGGAAATTAAAGTGTTGAAAGATAGTTGAGAATAAGGGCTATCAAATAGAACATTTAAAACACAAGAATTTTATGTAATTTAGTTTTGTGAATACAATATACATTGTCTAAAAAATGTGTGAACAGCCTCTGTATATATATAGCCCAATTTGGCCAAGATGCACCAAACACATGACAATGTCAAATAAGAAATAAAAGAGGGATCCACGAACAGAGTAATGGAATGAAAGCAGAAATTGTAGGTTGCACTTACATTCTTCTTTGTTTTCATGTAAAGGACCCTTATTTTTCATTCACAAATTAAAAACTTTTTGTTCCCAACAATCACAACAAATTGTATTCGTAAGTGTATGTGGAGGCCTCCAAATTGACCACCAATGGTAACTGTTCTTTGTGTTCCGACCGGAGCTTCGAAAGTTTTTGTGAGCTACAAACATGCAAAAATTAAGAAAAAAAGAAGGAACGTTCATTTAGATTTTTAGATTTATTCTAACTTTCTGCCACTGACTGTGGAATCACGTTAAATTCTTGTAGATGTAAATAAGCTAATTTCTGGAGTTGTAAATATGTTATAGTAAAGCAAGTTTTATCCATTCTGATGTCATGTCTACATGATTTCATTACTTACGCAATACTGGCGTTTGTTACAAACAAACCGCTAGATGTAGTTTTGTCATACTCTTGTCATGTTTATTCCATGATCCTCTTTGCATACAGTTTTACTAAAACAAATTTCTTTGGTTTGTGTATTTTTGAGTCATGGATGTATATCTATTCTATATTTATAGCAATTAAAATAACTTGGTTCGATTAATAAATAAATGGTCTTAATTAATAAATCTTGTGTGGACTCACCTTCAACAACATCAATCACGATGAGGCCAATGGCAGAAGGAATTAAATTCCTGTATACAGCATGCACAGCAATGGCACCACCCATGCTGAAAGAACAGGAGGTAAATCAGACAACTTGGTAACATAAAACTAAAAGAATGGTGACATTATCAAGATTATTGCACACAGGGTGACACCCTATTTGAGTCTTGGAAAGTTCAACATGGCTAATTTCATAAAGGATAAACAAGTAAAAATATTGGAAACTTATTTTCATGACGGCAGATCTGTTAGTTTGTTGCAAAGAGCTCACTGCAGCCACTTCACTGTATCAACTTCCCACTGGGACATCTGAATTATGTGCTTGTGCATGCATTCGGTAGTCAATACTGTGTTGTGCATGCCTAACATTTACGGCCGTATTCACAAGTCCGAGTTAACTCGAGGATCAACGATAATCCGCAAGTTATCGAAAAAACCGTATTCACAAGTCCTGATCCGTGGTTTAAACTGACGTTTCTGTGTTACATTTTGATCCTCCAAAATTGGCGAGTTAACTCGCGAGTTACATTTAACGCATGCGCATTACTATCCTTTTGTAAAAACAAAATGGATGACACATTTCATTCTATGCTCAATTACAGTATTCTTGCGATGACTGGACTGGATCTGTCATTACGAAGCACCTGCTGCATAGCAGCTCATCGTAATATTGCTTAAATGGAAAAATTTAAACATATTTGTATTGAAATTCAAAAGAAAAATGGAAATAAAGATAGCTGAATAAATGTAAACAAGCAGCTTGGCAGAAACATAGATGGCGGCACCTCCGTCGGCTAAAAGGGAAAGGTAGAATATGACCATGGCAGATGCAAATTCGTCGTAGAATAAAAATTATTCTGTTGATTTATTACAATTAAAGAAAATTGACGATGCAAGTTAATTTTCACACCACCAACACTCACCCATACTGACAAGTACAAAGATAATCGACAATGCCTTGATTCATTTGTCAAGACGTTGTGTACAATTCTTTCTTGCAAAATTTAGGTTTCCATAAAAATCCAATTTGAAATTAAAAACCTTTGCATTTCTTTTCTCAAATCCAAATTAAAATGTTGCATGCGTTCTATTGAATCATAATTTGGAATCAACTCTACGGCAAAGTACGTGCTTGATCAGTATGAATGCAGATTCGTCCGTCCTAACCAATATAATGTAAACAATATCACGTGATCGTGAAGAGGCCAATCACAGCGAGCGTCTCATTTTAATAATTGGATCACTTAACACGCCGTTTGAGAATACCGTTTTTGATAATCCTCGAGTTAACTCTTTCTCGCGGATCAACTGATTCTCGAGTTAACTCGAGACTTGTGAATATGGCCGTTAGTTTACTATTTGCAATCTTTGAGGAATAGCATTTGTTAGTCATGAGTACTTATTTCCATTGAAGCAGAAATCATTATTAGTTTTGCATCATGGCAACTCAAGGTGATGTTGAAGTTGAGTTGACAAATGAAGGGAACAGTGCCATGTCTAAAATTCACACCCTTCTCAAAGCCCAGTTCAAATTCTGATTGTTCCCAAAACTGAAAGGATGTGGAAAGACTGGTTTTCCCCTGATGTTAAAATTGCTGCGAAATCAAACAAAACTTGCTTCAAGGACAAAATGAAAAAAGGATGACATGTTTTGAAAAATTAGGTACTAATGTTTAAAAGGGAAAACATTCATACATTTTGTTTCCATTTTCATCATTTCATTATGTCCTACACTTAATTTTTATATGATGGGAAGCCCTACTCATCAATCAATCCCCACACTGCAAGCCTTTAGGATGAGTAAAACCAAAAATCTGCAAACCAGTAGCCTACCTAAAATTAGATGTTCCATGAATGTTTGAAAAATTAGATGCTTCATGAAATGCTTTCAATACTTTTTTAAACAAATTTTTACAAACATGGTTTTTTTTAATTAATACTAAGAATGTCCAGTAACTAGGTAAACAATACAGTCTGTTTGAATATTGTGGTTTTCTTAGCTGCAATTAGTTTGGCTGGACAGAAAAATTTTCATTCTTAACTCGAACTCTTCATAAGATTTCATTTGTTTTCCATGCTGTTAGCATTTTACAGAATCAGTTTTTCTGAGTTTCCAAACAGAAACCTCTGTATCATTTCTATTTAAATGCAAAGATTGTTGAGTATACATATATAATATGTATACTCGACAATGTTTGCAATTAAAAGTTTATATATATATATATATATATATATATATATATACACATACACACAGTAGTACCAAAGGAAAATATCCACAGTTTTAAGAATTTTTCAGTAGTTAAGTAAAAATTGAAGAAATCAGGTTTAATAACATGCATTTATCATTAATTTAAATTTGAAGCATATATGCAACACATTATATTATTTATAATTAGTTTGATATATTATACATGAAAACACATATACAGAACCAATAATTGTGTATGAAAAAATTATATATAAAAAAACATTTTTAATAAAATTTAAGCAGTCTCTCCCATTTACCAAAAGAAATATAATAATAATAAAAAAACACAGAAATAAGTAAACTAATTGATGTGTTGTGAAAAATAAATAAAATCTAATTTTTCAGTAAAGAAAATCATTAATTCCATAATTCGTAGTTCCCCCGATCCACTTCCGTAGAAACTATGAAAAATCCGTAGAAGTTGGCATCTATGTATACTGTATAAGAATATTTTTCATGGTGTAAACAGTCAGAACTTATCTAGACTGTTTTAAAACTTAAAAAAAAACAAAAGCCATTACTTCAAAATTCATACAATTTCAAAATTTAAAAGTAAAATAGGTAAAATTTTAATGGATACATAGGAACTGTAATGAAATTGAGCAACAGAAAAAATACTCATTAGCAAAAATGTTGCAAAACGATTGAAAATTTATGTAGTGAGATGTTTCATTATAACTTTGCTATTCGCCATAGCACAAGGCTATCAGAACAAGAGTGGAGTAACGCACAAAACAGTGAGAAATTTTAGTATAACCTTCTATTTTTTTGGAAATGTACAGATTCAAGTCTTCTAAACTTACAAAATAACTTATTGTTGATCACTGACAAATAAGAAAAATTAATTTATCTCCATTGGGTATATTGGCGGGTTAGGATGAAAGTTCAGAATGGTTGTCAACTCTGCAGTTATGCAATGACAGGTGTGCCATAATCAAAGCACTTGTGAAATAGTAGTATAACAAGAATAAATTTTTTAAATTCTGTCAAAAGTTTCTGAAACCCTATTTTCAGGGTGTAAAAAAATTAATTAATCGGATTTTTTAAATTTAAATCAGATTTTTTTATTTAAATTTTTTTAGGCCCTATACACTGTTTTTACAATAACTATATATAAATTTGTTAAATAAAAAATTGAGTTTGTGACATGGTAAATCAATATTTACTTAACATTTGTTTAACTTTAAAAACACAAGTTGACATTCTACATAGTTTTCCTTGAGTAAATTACATTATCATGTTAACAAATTTATCAGTAAGTGTAAGTTGACAGACCTAAATTATAGTGTTTGTGAGAAGTAGAATAGAGGACAAAGAAATAATCAGACTATAGTAAATTCTAATAATAAAACTGCTGAGCAGCAATAACAGGCTTCCCAGGGGTTCTTACCTTTGAAAATAGTCGCTTTAGTTGCCTTATATGTGAAAAATAGTAGCCAAAATAGTCTCCTCAATTATACAAAATTAGCACTATATTAGCACTGTACATTTTTCATTGTGAATTTTTTTTAGATTTATGATTTTTTGAAAGATGATTAATAGGGGGGGGGGCATATTTTCTTTTTTTAACAACACTGTTCAATGTACTTGCTTTCCTTTCTTGCTCCTTCTCTTTTTGACGAATTTGTTCAGCTGTTTAAAGCATTCCTTGAGCAATGCACATTTGAACGGGGTCTTTCTTTTCTATAGCTTTTTTAAAGCGGTCATTCCCCCTTTCTTTAATAACGAATCGGCTGAAGACTGCATCTCCTTTTGCTCTTAGGAGAGCTTTTACTCTAAATTCTATATTTGTAATTGTTTATTTTCTCTTGTGTAATTCTTTTTCTAATAATTCTAGTTTTCTTCTTTCTCTCTATCTTCTTTTGTTTTCTGTTGCTTTAATTTTTTTTGCTCCTCCAAAAACGTGAAGTAGGATTTAGAAGTGTATGCCATACTCAGAAGCTTTTTGGTTATCGACACCTTCGAACCTATTCCATCTCGGATATTCAATCTGGCATTTAACATTTTATCAGACTTCGACTTCTCTTCTGAGAGGATACGTTGTGAAATCGAGAATCCTCTCTCAACGTCACTATTATCATGACTGAGAATAAGACAAGCTTTTTCAAAAGTGATGTTACATTTGGATATTTTTTTTTCTCACCAATTGCATTTATTTCTTTGATTTTGCTTCTCCATATGTGGTTAATTCTAACGTGTTTTACATCTTTGGGAGATACAAAGTCAGTTTCCAAAAGAAGCCGCACATCTCTTACTTTTACTTCATCGATATCAAGAAATGATAGGGCTCTTGCAATATTGCATGCATACTTTACACTCCTTTCTTTAGAAACTTCAACTGGTTGTAAACATTGAAACTTTCAGAGGAATTTTCCACTACGCAATGAAGCTTTTTTTAAAGATAGTTAAATGCTGCTAAATAAGTGTGCCTCATTTTATGTTTACACGTAATTTGATCAGAACTTTTTAGATCAATGATCAAGTCCCTGATTTTTTTGCCCACAATATACCTTTGCTATGGCAACAATTGCTCAGTAGAAAAAACTTCATTCACATTTGTGTCCTTACAAATTCTGCCGCCAAGTTTTATCATTAATACCCTCAGTTCGGCGTATAAAATGTGGATAAGTGATGCTGATGTTTTTAAAAAAATTCAGAAAAGGTTCAAATAGCTCAGCACTTTCAAATACAAATTGTAACTCAATTTTAATGTCTGCATATTTTAAATATCTTGAAATTCTTTTGTATTTTTCAAACTGCGTCAGTGTTGGCTGTTTAGATGGAATGAAGTCCAAAAAGTAATCAACAATTGCAGGCCATTGAGCTAATAGCCTTTCGGCAGCTGGTCACATTGTCAACCAACGTGTTGATGTATGTTTGTCGAAGGTTTTGTTTTCGCATTTTTTTTTTCCTTGTGCCACTCTAAAATTTTCCCATCTTGAGAATTTTTTGAAGTATAAATATCTACAGTTAATTCTTTGGCCACTTCACCACAACACAATCATCAATATTTCGGTTATTTTACGAAAAAAGTCGCCTTGCGATGAAAATAGTTCTCGTTTTTTGCCAAAATAGTTGCTTTTGACGATTTTCAATGTTCATTTTCTGAAAAAAGTCGCCATGCCTTGAAAATAGTCGCTTTAGTCGCCTCTGGGAGGCCTGCAATAATAAATGAATTTTCACTTACTTTTAATTCATATTGTATCTTCCTTTCTGCTGACAATTTAATGGCTGTGTGTGAAAATGTATACTTCTACTCTTTAATCTCTATTGCTCGCCACAAGAATAAGCTAACTGGCAAAAGCCTTAAAAAACTTCACTTCCTACTTGTGTTTTTTAGCTAATGAAATCAGTCACCCCTTTAGTTTATAATTTTGAATCAAACTGTTGCATACTTCTTTTAAGTGTTTATATTATAAGTGATGTTAATCAGGAATGTTCATTCATTACTCTTCCTGGCATTTATATTTATTATGTCATGTGTGTTTACATTACTGTTTCCAGTATATAGTATATTCTAATAAGCTACAACTGGCTGTTGCAATCTTTTATAATATGCAGTAATTGACCCAGTTCCCTCTGAGCTGGGTGTAGCCATTAGTGCTGAAATCCCCATGAGTGCAGAAAAATTAAAGCATTTGACCACATCTGTGATTATTCTGTGGTGCATACACTTAATATTAAAAATGTGTGATTAGTTGTGATTAAAAAAAATAATTTGATTTAAATCAGTGATTTTAATTGTTGATTTAAATCAAGTGATTTCAAGTGAATCTTGATACCCCGCCTATTTTATCAGATACTCAGATCTTACCGAAACAATTTTTATTTTGAAATTAAAAACTAAATATTTTTGAAATAACATGGAAATCTAACATCCAGATTCTGATGTTTAACTTTTACTGTGGCTTGATGCCAAGACTTCGAAATTGGCATAACTTGAAAAATATTTTCCCAAAAGATAAATATTTTTCAGTCTGCTATTAGTCAAAAAGAGGTTGCAGAAATTTTGCGAAAAGTAGCTTTTGAGACTATTTTGGTTTAAAAGATACATCGGCAAGTTTAAAAAAGTAGCCAAAACTCGCATGTGGCAACCCTGCAATGGTTACAATTCCAAGCTTCTCATAAAGCTCACGTTAGATAGCCTTTTATTTCACCTTTATTTTTCAATGAATGAATCAAACTCATAAGACTTCAATATACAAATGCATGCAAAACTGAAAGATAAAAAGTGTTTCAAAGGAATTGAATAAACAATACCTGTGTCCGACCAACACGACCGGTGGCTGATCTTCGTCCCCGAAAAGAGTGCTAAACACTTCACCCACATCACTAAATAAATTAATACAAAAGTTCATTTAATTGATCTGGATAGAACAAGGATTTTATAACTAGTCAAGACTCCATACACCAAAGACTTTTTTAATTCACAAAATAGACAATTTTTCATTAAACAATTTTATAGATTGTCGATAAAAATATTTCTTTGTATAATTTATCAAGTAATTGTGATTACTTGTATAATCAATAAAAATAGTAAAATTTAAAAATAAAATTTTTAAAGCAATATTTTAGGATGATTAATTTGATATTACTACACAGGAAAAATAAGCACATAGAATTTAACAATATACAATATTCTCGTATGTTGAGATATTATTACTGTTCAAAATTGGCAAGGAGACTAAACTATGTATAAATTGTTATTTTTTTACTAAATTCACCATTTTGCCTTTAAATTCCACTCTTTTCTTTAAAAGTCATTGACAAAATGTTAAGAATAATACCGAAATTTAACAGATAATTTTCTTTAAACATTCAGATTCTTTGGAACACTTATTTTTGTATCATATTGATGTATTGATGAACATTTCATCTGGACAACCAAAGGGATACAAAACATGTCTATGTCATGATATCTCATGGAAACAGGAATAGTTTCCCTTTCAACTTTTGTGTTTTTAGGACGGCAGATATTTATATGGCATACTAGGAAAAACAGTTAACG
The DNA here is from genome assembly GCA_947359465.1 of Metellina segmentata. Lineage (NCBI taxonomy): Eukaryota > Metazoa > Arthropoda > Arachnida > Araneae > Tetragnathidae > Metellina > Metellina segmentata. The sequence goes on from OX375875.1 coordinate 124,340,371, forward strand.
TGAAATGTGTAACTCTTTTGGAATTATTCATACAAATGTATACATTGTAGTTTACGATCTTTTTTCATGTGTTTACTAAGTAGTTTTTGAGTTTTTACATAATGTATTACTTTTCTCTGTAGTTATAATTTTTTTTATTATTTTGAAGATTAGACATTTTCAAAAAATACTCTTTATGATTCATTTCTCTGGTGACTTTTTTGCCAATCTTTGACCTCCCATACTAAAACCCCCTCAAATACACTCTATAACAAAAAAAATCGACGCACCAAGAAGAAATCATCCGATTGCTTTGAAATTTCGTATGCAAAAATGTTTTGACCAAATATGCAAATGATTAAAATTTGGTGTCCAATGAATGAATAGTGCGATCTCCAGTGCATCGGAACTGCGCATCCAGCAGATGTATATAAGGAGTTGTTCTTGAACTGTTGTTCAAAATTTCTGCTGCATTGCGATTTAGGATACCTTTCAATGGCTGAAAAAATGCCGCAAGATTCGAGCTCATTACAAGCAACTTTCAGAGTTTGAAAGAGGTCGTATCATTGGATTGAAAGAGGCAGGTTGGGCAAATCGGAGAATCGCTCGTCATGCGAGTCGAAGCGATGTGGTGATTAGAAGATGCTGGCAAGAGTGGGTGGACAATGGCAGATTTCAGCGTCATGATGGTAGTGGTCGACGTAGGGCCACAACAGATCCCGAGGACAGAGTGATTGTCAGATCAGCTGTCACAGCGCCTAATTCATCGCTATGAACCATCAGTCGTGCGACCCACACACAAGTGTCCGCCATGACCATTCACAGACGGCTGAGAGAGCGAAATCCATTACGCCACCTGCCACTCACGCCTGCACACTGTCGAGCCATATTACAGTGGTGCTTAGCTCGATCACGCTGGAATGATGCTGACTGGGGACGTATAGTCTTTAGCGACGAATCCTGCTTACAACTGACTGTGTCCTGACGATCATCGAAGACGTGTCTGGAGACGCTCAGGGCAGCGTGCCGATCCTGCATTCACTATTGCACGGCACATGGGCCCTCAACAAGGAGTTATGGTCTGGGGTGCCATTTCCCTTGATAGCCGGACCCATTTGGTCGTCATTAGAGGTACACTTACTGCACAGCGGTACGTTGACGACATTCTGAGACCTGTTTTGCTACCGTTCCTTTCGCAGTACCCTGGGCTTATTTTTCAGCAAGACAATGCCAGACCACATACGGCATGTGTTGCTATGAACTGTCTTCAAGCTTGTCAAACACTTCCTTGGCCAGCCAGATCACCAGATCTCTCTCCCATCGAGCATGTCTGGGATATGATGGTGAAGGAGACTGCATCTGGTAGGGAATGTTGATGACGTAGTCCGACAATTGGAGCAAATTTGGCAAGAAATACTGCAGGAGACCATCCGGGAGCTTTATCGGTCTATGCCACGCTGTGTGGCAGCTTGCATCCAGGCTAGAGGCGGGTCAACACCTTATTGAGCTCGTTACTGTAACTCTGAAATAAATCATTCAATTGTTCTGAAATTTTAATAATTTTCTATTCTGTACATAATTTTCCTATCCACCAATTTTGGTCTCCATCGGACAACCCCTTCTTGGTGCGTCGATTTTTTTGTTATAGAGTGTATATTAAATCAATAAACTTCTAACTAGTAAGTCTATTATTCTGAATAAATACGTTTAAAAATTCCTCCTGTCCATATCAGATAACAGCATGCCACAAAACTTAAGATAAGAAACAGCTTACCTAGACATTCTTTCTGCTGAGAGATCCTCTTCATCTACAGCTTGAGTTTCACCTAAAGAAGATTTCTTTATTAAAAAGTTGCAGGTGACATTTTTGATTTCTTATGCCACAAGTAGAGAATGTAAAAGAGAAAATCATAGGTGCCAGGTCACAATTTAACTACAAAACTAATTTTACAAAAAAAACCTGATAGAACTACCAATAAACTAGTGTATTTTGGTGTAGAAAAATATTATTTTACATGCAGTACACTGCTTTTTTCAGTTGTTCTTTATTTTCATTTAGTATCATTAAATTATCTTGTCAATCTCATTTCACAGACTTATTTTATTACAATTACAACTTAGTAGATAAAAAGTATATACTTTAGGTTTCCAGGTGAATATCATGAGAAAGAATATTTTTAGCTTTTTGTTTTTGGCAAAAATAATGTCAAGAGGAGGAAAATTCTACAAAATTGAAAAATACCTTGTCCTCAATAAAAAAATATTAAACCTAACTATACAATGACATTACAAGGCAGGGTTCACACTCTTCAAACAAATGAAAAAAGAGAGCCTTTTCAAGGCTAGTTTTTATTTTACTGTCACATTTCGCATCAGTTGCAATAGTGTCTAATAACTCATGAGTGAACATGTGAATAAACTTGATAAATATTTCACATGTGCTAGGTTTGGATCTCAAGGAAATCTCTTTCAAAATATGTATCCAAATATTAGAGGTTGTTAATTTTACAAGTTGGAGACTATTCTTTTGAAACTCATTTTTTATGAAAAATATAATCAAAAACTTAACTGTTTTCTTAGCACACTGAAATTAATTTATTCAGTGCTTCAAAGTCAATTAATTTTTAATTCACTTTTTTCTTTTATTTTGTATGCTTGTTTATTTATTACCTGGGAAACATAAGTTTGTCTTTTTGATATGTAAAATTATTTTGTCATCCGCCTCTCAGATGATGTGATGGAATTGAGAATAGTAAGTGTAATGAATTATACATGAAAGTAAAATAAAAATGTACTTGCATACCAAGTAAATAGCACAAATGTTTAAAATACTGAGAATGGGAGCAGTTACTAAAATACACTCATGTCCATAAATTAAGGATAATGCCAGCTCCGGCAAATAAAGGTTCAGAAACAAAACAAACGTGACTTATTCATAAAGCCCATTTATTAAACAAAAGAACAAAAAAAGATGGTGTATGTATGATACCATTCATAACAACTACAATTTTTGCTCATTGGAGCAATTACATGCCGATGAAATACAGTCCATACAACGCCTAGGCATGCTGAGGATCTAATTATCGAGCTGATCTTGGGGAAGATCACTCCACTCAGCAAGCAATGCTCTTTGAAGTTCCGGTACACATGTATGAGGTGGTTGACGGGCTGCAAGCCGTCAGCCAAGCATGTCGCACACATGCTCTAACGGATTCAAGTCAGGTGAGAATGCTGGCCATTCCATACGGATGATATCCTCAGATTCAAGGCATTCGTTTACAATGTTTGCACAGTGAGGACGGGCGTTGTCATCTACAAACAGAAATTCTACACTCATGGCACCCCTAAACAAACGTACAGGTTGTTCCAGATTGATGTGCCGATAAATTTGGCCTCTCATGGTTCCGATTTGAACACGTAGATCTGTTCTGGAGCCCAGTATAATTCTGCCCCAAACGAGCAATCCTGCACTTTAGAGCTCGATTTCTGCGTGATTCTGAATTATCCTTAATTTATGGACATGAGTGTAATTTGTGGGTGCTTAAATGATAATTAGAAAAAGAATAAGTTATTCTATGACTAAATTTTTCAATCTATCTGCAAAATATTACAGTATAAAGCATATATGCAATCAATAAATATAAAAGGTTTTTAATTCCTCTTTTTCTCATTACTAACTTATAAACTAAAAAGATCAAATAAAAGATATTTAAATACCGTGGCCTCGACAATCCAAAGCTGCAACTTGGCACTCGACTAACTGACTAATAGTAGTCTGTAAATATGCAAAAACACATATTAATTTATCATTTTAGTACAGAACACAAGTCAACCACATCACACACTCGAGATCAACTGATCCACATAAAAAATTTCTTTCCTTCTTTTCTCAAAGCAAACTTAATTGCTAATTTTTGAAGAAAATCAGTACTATCTCCACTATTATAAAAGGAAGTGTCTATCTGCGAGTCTTTAGACGAATCTATACAACTTACAGACATGAAATTTCGCACACTGGTAGTCCTAAAGGTGAGTGAATGACTAGAATTTTAAAATTTAATCTATAATGTTTTTTAATTCATTTACTGGCATCCTTTTTTATTTGGTTTATTAAAAATGGCAACAGTGTGGAATCTAGCATTTCTTCTTTTGTGAAGCTTTATTCTTATTGCGTTTCATTTCTTTTGGACGCAGGCCAAGTTTCCAATAATGTCACTGACGGACTGCTTTGATTTCAATGGATATTTTATTTTATTTTTTCTTAATTCTCAACAGATTGCAAATTGGAAGAACTTTCCGATCTTTTTGATTTGAGTCACGGCCCAGTGCAGTCGCTCTTTTCAGGTTGTATTGCTTCTTGCTTTTGTAAAAGCATAACTTATTACTGTTTAATTTGGTTTAGCATCAACCCATTAACAGCGGTTGGTAAGAAAATTTGCCATTCAACATTTTAATTTTTTTCCTTGGAAATATATGGTAGGAGTGGTTCCACTCAGTGTTTTTTTCTTTCTAAGAATCAACCAATTAAAATCCTGCACTAGTCATGCATTTCCCAGATAGATTTATCGGTGAAAACGTGGTTCAAAGCTAGAATTTCTTGCGAGCGCGAAGACTGTCTCGTCCATCCATTGCTAAAGATGCAAAAAAAACTCTTTAATTACTGTTTTGATCTATTTTTTGTGTTTCATTGTAATGGGAGGAATCCATTGTTTATATTAATACACAAAAAAAATCCAAAGAAACTTATTTTATAGACGTTAGGTAGACGTATTGTTGATTGGCAAGTAATCTTGCCAATGCAGAGACTGACAAAGATTGTGACAGAAGTGATGACGAGGTGCAAAGAGATCTTGATCACTTGCCGCAAAGAATACTTTCCACCACATGTGAAATAAGTTGTCAGTTAGACCATGAAGAGAGCAATACAGATGATCACCTAGCACTTATGTTACACGAAAGATGCCAAAGCAATAATAAAATCTGAAGGTAGAAGACTTAAAAAAAAAAAAAAGAATGAAGCTGGAACAAAAATTCAGAATTTTACTACCATGTACAAACCAACTGCCATGGATTTGTGTCACGAAAGTGTAAAATTCCCATTACAGAGTCTGAAGCGTTTCCTTACCAATGAACTGATAGGCCACATTTTAACACAATCACTACTTTACCCATCTCAAAAAAATCTATTGTAAGAAATATTAGGAAGATTGGGAACACCTCTCATCGGTCCAGGATGATCTTTAGTGCTGCAGACGAATGCATCCAACCAACAAAGATAGAATAGATGGGATCTCATTGGCTTTACAAGTCAGACCAACAGTTTGGATAATGCAAAAATTGTGGCGGAAGGTCAGTTTATAGATGCCGGAAATGTCAGGTTCCTTTACATCCCGAGTGTCACAAGACTTATCTCGCAGCATAGTCAAAACCAAGAGTGCAGCAAATGTTCGCACTTTAGGGGTGATACTTGTTCTCAGAAAAATGGGATTACTTTATGTAATAGTTATTAAACATGAATATTGAATTGGCTTTTGAGATTATTTACTTGGATAAACTGTTCATTTGAATTTCTTCCTCAAATACAATGAGTAATAATATGAAAAAAAAAATACAAAGGCACTGAAATTGGTGTCTGAAGAAGGTGGCGCCACCTATGGGGTTCACAACTGGTCAATATTCCTTCATATTGTTTGTTTTAATGTGTTATATAAAAATTTCATTGTTTTTTCAAGTTATTTGTGTCTTTCTACAATTGTGTAGAACATATAATACTTTTACAATTATATGCACACTATAGACAATTGGTTAAAAAACTTGCCAGTTAAAAAATCATAAAAATAATTTTCGAAAAAATCTGAAAAATTTAATGTATAGTTTGATTTAAATAAACAAGTTATAAGATAAAAAGTAAATTTTTTTAAACAATTTTAAAGTCGCCTTTAATGGGTTAAGACTTTTACTTTTTTGCTTTTTCCTTCAGCTTTAAAACTTTTTGATAGTTTTTATCATTTGGTTTTGATTTATATTGTTTGTCAGAATCAGTGATTAGCATTAAGACTTTTTAAAAGCATTATACTTAATTTTTATCATTTTGGTTTTGATTTACGTTGTTTGCCGGAATCAGTGACTAGCGTTAAGACGTTTTAAAAAAGCATGACTTTCTTGGTTTTTTTCTTTAGCTTTAAGACTTTGTGAAAGAATAGGAATACTTAATTTAATCATTTATGCAATTTTTGTTTAATTTCTTTTTGTTGGAATCAGTGACATTGACTTTTTTTTTAAGGCATAACTTTGTCACTGCCAACGCCGCGCGGGTACTGCTAGTTATACAATAAAAATTAGAAAATCACTTTCTTTCTAAATAATTCAGCAGAAATTTAACCCAATGAGTCCCAGAAAATCCACCCATAGTCATTAAAATAAAGTAATGAACTGCTTTTTGAATTTTAAAAATGCAAATAATAAACCATATGTGCACTATTTTATGTATTGAAATGTAAATACAGTCGCACAAAAAAATTGAACTACTCTTCATTTAAACATTTTTAACAGTAGAGCAAATTCAAAGATGGTATTAAACAGAGGATAACATTTTCTATAAATTAAAATGCATAACATATACATAAGGGTCGTCTTCATATTAAATTGAGCATCAACTTCATAATTTCCAATAGCAACCCCTATTTTGATGCAAAATTTTGAATTTCAGAATTATAAGTACAGAAAGTTTGGAACTCTTAATGGAGGGGGAGGGTTCAATGTTTCCTAAACTTTTAAGAATATCTTCTTAAATAATATTCCTTATAGCTCTGAAATTTTGTACTATGTTGCTATTACAGAACCCAAGCAAAATACATAATTTTTTAGATTTTAAATAATTTTTAATTTGCAATATTAATTATTAAATTAACATTCTCTCTCAAAAAAGTTGTGAATAGAAACCTTGATATATTTTGAAAGAAACCAATTCAAAAAGACTTTAAATTATACCATACAAAATTTCAGCTCTTTCCTCAAAAATTTTTGCGCTGCACTTAAATATTCGTCATTTACAGTAATTTTAGGGCATTACCAAAAGTTGAAAAAATTATGACAAACCTTAGGAATACGTAAACATTTTTGAAAATGTTGGGAAACATCATTACTGCAATCTAACCGGCATTGCCTTCTACCTGTCATGTGTGGTACAGCTGAATAATGATCAATCTAACAGTAGGAAGTAGCAAAACTGTGTGTTTCTGATAATTGTTATTGCAAGTCATGTTATAGTAAATTGTTTTAATGGAAAGCTTATTTAATAGTTACTAAAAATAACAGTTAGTGTACGAGTTTAACAGTTATCATTAACTATAGAAATTGAAGTTCATGGTAAAATTATACTGGAAATACTAACTATCATTCTTTCCAAATTTTGAACAAATTTAAATAGCTTAATATTTGTGATAGTTATTGAAATCTGTTTTTGTAAATAGCCGTTATTTTAACAAATAAACAGTTGCTGACTAATTAGAAATAATTTAGATCTAATAGTAATTTTAAATGTTGAGATAATCTCTGAAATGGACAATGGTTTTAACATGTAATATCTCCAGATATAAAAGTAGTAAATTCAAGAATTCCTTATTTAGACCAATTTGATGACATGGAATCTGATTAAGGCATCAACAAACAGCTCTGCTAATAGAAATATGGATGTTTATGCAAAATTTTATATGAAGACAGCCCTTTATACAATTTTTTGGCATTTGAATTAAAAGAAGACATTATTACCTAATGAACAATATCTTAGATTTTGCTTTACTATGAAGAGTGCTTGAAATGAAAGGGGTTAAATATTTCCCCCATGACTAAATAAAATTATCGGAGGGAGAAATGAAGTTTGGAATTTAATGAGAAAGTACTTAAGAAAATCAAATGAAGTGCATGAAATTCAAACAGCTACAGCAGACTAACATGGCAACAATTGAACAAAGAAAGCAAACTGACCGTCAACAAGGACCAAGAGAGTCCACTGTATCCTCCTCCATGCAGCAGCAGTAGAAGTGGACCAGAACATCCTTTTAAGTACACTCTAAAAGTCTAAATTTCAATTAAGGCCAATTGTTTCTTTAATGCAATGAACAGTTACAAATAACTTTAAGACAAAGATTTCAACCCCATTACTACTTTCAAAATGAAAGCAGTCAAAAATACCCATTCTGAAAGAAAGAAAAAGCTCATGTGACATAAGTACAGATTTTCTGCAAACTGAGTCTCGGGATATTGTATAACAATTATGTGAATTAAATTGGAAGCATTCTGTTTGATTTGAGTCACAGAATCTATACTTGTTTCTTTAGCCTAGATGTCACTGATCGAATGTTTTTTTGTTTTTTTTGTCTTTCATTTCCTTAAGAGATTGTAAGTTGGAAACATTCTATTTGATTGGTATCACATAATTTGTTTTTCTTTCAAATCATTATTTATTGTTGTTTTCTTTTCACCTCATTATGTATTGTTTTCCTTTCATTTCATTCCTTGTTTTAAGTTTTTTCCAGAGTTCTTAATGGATACAGTTCTTCATAGATTTTCTTTTTGGAAGTGATGGAGTACCTTGTTTATGTTCTGTTTGATTTGAGTATAGCAATATGCCAAGCTTTCCTTCGATTTCATTATTACTTTTAATTTTCTTTCAAATTGGAAGAATTAACGTTCTGTTTGATTAAAGTCACAGTCCAGTGCACTCACATCAGGTTGTATTGTTTCTTGCCAAAAATGTTATCACAGTCAACACAGTGCGGGTGCTGCTAGTATGAAATAACTATGAAGAAGATGCATGTTATTTAATTCAAATTAGTTAAAAACTAGATCAAACAAGTTAAGTAGACTGTTTATAAAAAAATAACATTTAGTCACAATGAAAAAGTTTTCAGCAGTATCACAACAGCATTCCAATTTTTTGCAACTAAATCTCCTATAATTGAGAAATTTAATATTTTCATTGTTTTGTATAAAATGTTCATTTTTTATTTAAACAGAATTAGGAATTTTTGTGTTTTGATCCCTTAGAATTCTTTACATGCTAGTGTAACTATTCTGTATTCATGGAATTAAAATTTGGAATGTAAATTAATTTAAAAATTGAGAATGTTAACAAAATCAATGATGGATTGAAGAGGAATACCATTTTAATGATTATGGTGATTTTTTTTATTGTAAAGCTCAAAATTCCACTAAATTGGCATGTTCTGGGAAATGCTATTACACTTACTATATGCTGTTCCTTAGAGAAAAGCTTCATTTTCTTGCATGTTATGTGCAAACCCTTTTTGTGTGGTTAAAATATAATTTTGAAATGCTTATCAATCCTCTGAGAAATTTTTAAGCTATGTATAGTTTCATGTCTTGGCTCATTTTTTACAATTTACTTTTAAATAAATTTTTTTTATTAATTTTATTTTCAATTGGTGACAAATTTTTTTCCCTCAAAACCAATTAATTACTTTACATAAATAAAGTTTTATTTTATTCAAATTTTCGTATGAATGGAAAATTCTGAAATTTGTCTTATTTCTATTAATTTTATAGAAAAAATTATAATATGGTATTAGTAGAATCCTGTAACCTTATTTATCTAGGTCCAAAAAATTTAACGTCACCAGTTATGGGTTAAAATCAACCCATAGATGCTCAAGAACCAGATGGGAAAGCATTGCTTATACATGGCATTTGTTGTGCTGTTTTATTTGTTCAATCATGTGATTAACTTTTCTAATTCTTGTATTGTGTTTTAAATGTGCAAACATTTACCCTGCTATATTTCCTAATATATTAATGTTATACCATCATAAATATTAACATTCAACATAAATCAAAACTATCTAGAAACAACACTGAGATGTGCATGGTTTATGCCCAGCAAGTTTAAACTTGTACAGGCAAAGGATTAATTCAATAAAAAAAAAAATTTTAATCCGATTTAAATCAAATTGATTTTTATGAAGTGTTTTGGAATCATGATTTTTTATGCCCTCCCATCTGTGTAATTCCTACACAACAATGGCTACTCTTTTAGTCAGAAATACCATGTTCTCTAAGCCGAGTTAAGATTATTTTAGTCAGTCCACCTGTTTCCAACATGTGCTGCCTGTCTACTATAAGAACTGCACACCACACAGTCAGGATAAAGTGGTTACTTACTATAGGAACACGACTTGTCCATTTTGTGAAGGGGTGGATGTTTTAATTTCATATTATTTTTAGCAAATGTTAATAGCAGAAAAAAACAATTTACCCTGGTATAATCTCGTACCAAAGAAAATACTATTTTTTTCCAATTTGTTGGTACACCAATGTGATCAATTTGAATACTTTTTAAAGCACTCTCTCTAAAGAAAATGAGATACAGTCCACTTCTGTGTCAACAAACAGGCATAGACTATGTGATGGTAGCCATTCTCATGGTACAGTTAGTCAAAATTAACTGCCCCTAAGCTAGAAAAGAAAGGATACACTGCCATCAGAAATTTCAACATCACGGTACGTATCAAAATATTTGTCCCAAGAGACAGGAGTGTAATCACGCCGCCTGCTAATTTTTCTGGCAGCCAATCTGGGGAAAGAATTAACAAAATAAGATAAAACATTTTTAATTATACTATAAATATAATGCTCAAATGAAATTGAATAATTGAGAAACAGGAGTCAAAATAGGTTGTAAAAATTGGATGGAGTAGCAAATAGTAGGTACAGTGACCCAAACCAAGGATATTAATCTACTTGATAAATACCCTTGGGGCACATCTTCTTTAAGTGTTTACCTGTTTTACAAATATAAGGTACCCTAGTGATCTATTTTTTTTCCTATGGGGTTTATTGCCTCTGGTAGACATGAGGGTCATGACCCCAGGATGCCCAAGTTACCTTTCTCTATACTTTTTTTCTTCAGACTTTCCTTTCATAATTATGTGACATAGCCAGTATTGTGTTTGGCACAGCTTAGCCAAATATGGTTCTTGTGCTTTAAAAACCAATACCAACTCATTAGATGTATTACAGCGTATATAAATAATTTTATTGATCAAAATTCTCAACTATATTGTCCAAAAAATGTTAGAACAAAACCCAACATGTCTAACTAAAACCAACACCTCATATTTTCTTGTACTGTAGTTAACGTAAATCAGCTCTTGCAACAGTAACAATACAGTTAGCATTGAAGACAGAAGTGCTGTTGTCCAATATAATTATATATTTAAATTTAATGGTCATTAAATTTTCAAATGCTAAATTTTTTAATTTCTCTAATCAAAGTTGGATCTGCATTAAACAAAACTTACAATTAAAAGTCATTTTTACAGTGTAAGACCATATTAAGGACTTAAGTTCAGATTATTATTTTGTGGCTTAGAAAAGATAGTTAGCAGTTCCAAAAATGAAATAACAGGAATTATAATTTGTTGAAAAAATTCTGCACTTTTTTGATAACCTTTTCCGTTATGCCCGTATTTGACTCCTCTAAGTTTGACAACTTTCTTTTTATTATTAAAGGAATAAATTTTTCTTCAAATCGTGATTTATATTGAAGGACAAAATAAGACTGACGTCTGTAACTGAAATATCTTCACCTTCAATCTTTTGAATCGATTTGTGTAAATTATCGAAAAAAGGAAGACACTTTTCGAGGAAGGACAGAACCCACAAAAGAAGGACTGTCCTCCCTAAAGGAGGACGATTGGTCACGTTAACCCTCTGCATAGGAAAGCGCCTGAGAATCTGTTTCCTTTCGTTACGGGGGGACAGGGAAAAAGAATGTTGTCGGATTCCCAACAAGACGCCTGGATCCATTAAGCGCTTCTTTCCCTTTCTTCTCCAGGCCTTCAAAGAAGGGGGCGTATTTTGCGGTCACTGTTGATCACATCTAGCTGCGGGATACCGATACTGCTTTCTCAATGGTGTCAATTTTTAGACTAGTCATTGAAATTGCAAATGGAAGATAGGGTTTTTAGTTTTAAAACGAACGATAAACGTCGACATGTCTATGTCTATATATACACAATGTATTACATAATTCAAATTTTATTAACTACTTCGGCTATAAATTTTAAATACTTATTCTAAAAACAGGTGGTTTCGATAATTTGTTTTTAATATTCCTTTGATTATCCATATTTCCTTTGACTTTGTTTTATATAATAATGTTTTTTTTTGTAATTTTATGGGTTAATTTCTGCGACTTTTATAGGTTTTCTTCAAAACAGCTTTTGCAAAAGCATTTCTGACATATTTCGCACTCCCATGTGCTCTCTACAAATCTGTTAGTAAACGTTTTTATTTCGTTTAATTATTTTTTTCGGCCAGGACGGATTTAAGGTGCACCAGCCGCCTCTACACCATACTCTTACGAACATCTATGCCCGGACCCGGATTCGAACCAGGAACCTTCCGATCTAACACTCATAACAAGAACGATTCCAAAATATCTCCATAGTTCATCAATCCTTTCGATATCTTGCCAATGTTTATCCTCTAATTCTCTTTTCTTTGCACAGAGAATTGCATATTTATTAGTGTTTACTTGAATCACTTCAATCATCCGAGTAATTCAACCGAAATTAACAATTTGAAAAAATCCAATGCTGTTGAGCCTGTTAGCAAATTATGCACAGATACTGTGTGATGCACAAATTTTGTTTCCTGTATGCATTCACTCTGAACGTCATTTGATCAGTCAACATTAAAATTAAGCGTCGACTCATCAAGGCTTTCACCAAATTCATTTTAAATTCCCCCTTATCTTCTTGAAATAAACTGCTATCTAAAACACAGTTTACTTTCTTAGTACTTTTAGAGAATTATCATCATCCGATTAAAAAAAATATGATTCGTGAGTATCTTGAAACAAAATTGCTTTACTTTCCGCTCGGTTCAGCGTTTTGGTTTTGCTTGACATAATAATCACGAATCAAATCCGTATTTATTTCAAGCCTATAAAGCAAATAGATTTAAGGCTAATAATATCTGCTGAAATAGGAAGTCTTGAAAAAGACTTTTTTACAGAATTACAAAGCACAACCTCGAAGCAGGGAGTGAAGGTAAAGTTCACGTGAGAAAATAATTCAAGAACACAATGGCACATAAACATTCCCAAGTGAGCCTGAACTGGTTCTGTGTCACAGAATACCATGCTTCGGAAAGATAAAGGACTTCTTGAGTAGTTTTTGACCCCCTATGGTGCATACAAAGGAGATGGTCAAGTAGAGTGACAAGGTGATACACCTCCTAGGGGAAAGCACTAATCTCGGGCACTCTCCGTATTCTGCTTGTCCGGGCGCCTCTCGTAACGAAAGGTTGAATTGATATTTCAAGGCTTCGTATGCAGAGGGTTAAATAGTACATTTATACAAAAAGTTTTAGATATTGATAATGCGGACCAATTATTTCAAATCCCATTATTTTTGAAACCTGACTTTCAAAACATAAAAATACAAATTCGTTACATTCAGATGTGTTACCTTTTATTCACTAGTCTATTGTTGTTTTTTGTGGAATAGATTAGTATGCTTGTTAACAATTGTGAAGTCAATGCTAACAAATCCCTGCTCAGAAAACATTTAAACCATAACAAGATCCCGAAAATTTTGAAAGTACTTTTCACGAAGATTACGGTAATTCTTCACTTCAAATAGCAAATTTTTGACAGGAGGGAAATGCGTGAGGATGATGTTTCAGTTTCGAAGTCACCAAATATTGACGAATTCTGATAAAATATTAGAAATTCCTTAACATAACTCACCCTGTGCCTCCGGAATACATAGGGGGCAATTTACTTTTTAAAAGTTCTTTGGCAACAGCCGACATGAAGAATTGAAGTAAAAATTAGAAACTATTAGAAGAGTTCAAAAGAATTGAATCGTGCGGGTTAATAATAATGTGTTCCAAGTGTTATTAGATATCTAAAGTAGACATCTTTTGGATTTGAAAGAAATTTCGGAAAATGAACTTTTTCCAAACCAAACAATCTATGCACATTGCCAGATTCGCTTTAGAATGAGACACGGGAAAACAATTGACGAAAGACTGAGGCAAAACAGACAGTTTTGAGAGACGCCTCTAGATCGGAAGGTTCCTGGTTCGAATCCGGGTCCGGATGTTTGTAATCGTATGATGTAGAGGCGGCTGGTTCACCTTAAATCTGTCGTGTCCGAAAGTCCTCACGTTAGGTTGGCGTGGAAGTTTGGAGATTGGGGTGTCAGCTCAGGTGTTGCTTCGTCATCTGACCGTGGTTCAATATTACGAGGTGTTGTCCTCGAATCTTTCCCTTATTGACTGATCCCGGACCGTCGTTAATAGCCCGTTGTGTTGTTCTAGTACGACTTTAACTAAAATTACCAGTCCAGTGTACGTATATTAAAGACTAATCCACCTTTTTGGGTTTGATCATGGACTGACACCAATGCCCCGTTGTGTAAATAACCCCTATAGGAGGTATTGGTTGTGTTGCTCTAGTGTGAAGTTAATTAAAATATCTACTTACCCACCTAATTTTTGGTGAAACCAACTGGGCTACTACGGATTGTTATAGTTATTCAGACAGTTAAGTGTAGGATGAGTTCTTAATCACCTCGCTTTTCCTCCTGGCTTTGGTTTCCTTCCTGGTGTTATTCTCTGTTTATGTTTACATAGATGGAACTGTTTCCATTCATTCGTGTTTCAAAATCCTTGCTCACATTACTTTCCCCACACGCAACAATCAGCTGTACGATGCGTACTCGTTGAATTTTCCATTTTCTTTTATTCGCATCTTGAATTGGCGGACGAAATGTCTGGGTCCCGTCATAACATCTCTGATAACCAGGCATCTGCTTCGGATAATGAAACCGATCATTACGGGACTGCGAAACATCAGCAGGCTGCTACTTCCAATCATACCAAAGTATTGAATTCTCAAGGATCGGATTCATCACTCTCGTCAAACCATCAGAAGTAGGTACTTTCAAGATATCTGCTTGGATTCTCACTATAATCATTTTAAGATACTGTGAAGTATGCCTGTTCTTAATCACGAATTCCTATTTTGTTTTTAAGATTCAGTTTCGTGAGTAAGAATTATTTTTTAAAGGGTAGCGTAAATCTCACAATAATATTTTAAATATCTTTGTTGTATGCATATTTTATTTAAATTATTTACTGAGCTTAATTTCTTTGTTCAGAGGTTGAAAGATGACTTAACTACTTATATTAATGCTTGACCTACCCAAAATAATCTTGCATTTGTATACAGTTACATCTGAATAGTATTTCGTGTTTCTTACTTCACTTATTCTTCCATTTAGTGAATTACCTGAACCCAGATTGAATACATTTCTCTTCTGTACTAAGTAACTTTTAAATTACAAATTGAAACCAACAGAAAAATGTAAAAATGCAATTTCACATGCCTTTTCAATGGCATTAAATGAAAAGTTATTTTAAGTGTTTATTGTTTTATTGGTTAATCAGTACATTTTCCCCTTTGTTACTGCAAATGAAGCTCAGTTCCTTCAAGCCACACCATGAACTGTATGCATAAGATTGCTCACTGGATGTCTGAATTATGTATATTGTCTAGCCAAATTATAACTAAAAATAAAATTTCCCATTACAATGACTATAATTGAAGGAAAATCCAAGAATTTTGCCCAAGTTTTATGGAAAGTTGGAGATGTTCCTAAGGAGCTAGAGATAAGCTTGATACAATTAAAATTTATTTACAAGCTTTGTAGACCTATTCACACTAGATAAAATACTGTCACCATTGTATTACTAAGCATAGGGGAAGACGGGGTAGAATGAAACATAACTTCTAAAATTAGTAAAATTTGTCACAGAATGTTACAATTTATATATATGTTATGCAACTATATGTTCCAATTACTGATGTTATTTGGATACATTCGCACTTCTACAACATTAGCTATAGAAGATTATTGGTTTTTCAACATTGAAAGCAAGTTTCTTTACTAAAAGTAATTTTGTTTCTTTTCCCTCATTGTTATATGTAATAATTATTTTTTGTATACATTGTTATCTTTGTGTTGTTGTCTTCATACCTCCAAAACCAAAATTTAAAAAAAAAAATTAATATTTGATGTTTGAAATTTTTTTTATTTAGTAACCCCAGTACGGGGTACAAAAAAACACTTGCAGATGGGGTACAATAAAACATGTTTCATTGTGGCCCTGGTGAATGCATTTACCTGAAGTAATATATCACTGGTAAATATAATATCACTGATATAAAATAACATATTACTGGGTGTCACTAATATAAATAAAACACTTTTACTAAGGAAATGGCAACACCTAACAATAATAGGAAAAGGCAGCACCAAATCAAAACAGTAATTTTAAAAAAGCATGCAAAATAAAGCTGTTTTTTTTTTTTCCTTAAAAAAAAGTACAGGTTTCAATAGTAAGTTAGGTTTTTTTTTTTTCAAAAACATTTAAAAATAGTTTATTTGTTTCATAGGCCTAAACTGCACTTACTACAGTTCTCAGTCAAAGGGCCCGAAGAGTCAATTAACTTCTGGTGAAAGGGGTTTTCTTGTTACTATGTGTGGATTTATTAATGCTTCTGGAAATTCTATACCCCATTATTTAGTATTTCCTAGAGCAAGTTGCATGTTGAATGGAGTTCCACCTGGGACTGCGGGTGATGCAACAAAATCAGGATGGACGAATGGAGATATTTTTATTAATATTCGAACACATTTCCAGGCATATGCACGCTGTTCGAAAGAAAATCCAACTGTACTAATAATGGGCAATCATGAATCACATATTATGATTTCCAGTCTAAATTTTACAAAAGATAACGGAATTGTTGTTGTAACCCTGCCCTCACATATCAGTAACAAATTACAGCCTTTAGACAAAACTGTGTTCAAGTCACTTAAAAATTTCTTTAATCTAGCTGCAAATAATTGGATACTGTGTAATCCAGGTCGTACAATCTCTATCCATGAGATATTTTCGATGATTGGCACTGTTTATTGTAAGTCTTTCACTTCACAAAAGGTTTTTCAACGACTGGAATATGGCCTTTCAATAGAGAAACGTTTGGTGAAGAAGATTATTTATGTTCGTACGTGTCAGATATGCCTTGTCCTACTGAAAATTATTTCTGTGGTCAGATCAATGAAACTGAAGAGCTGACTAATGGAACTGAAGACTAGACAGACAAAACCCAAGAATCAGAAGTGGTGGATCTTGCCATTAGTAGATCAGAATCGCTGAGTGTAGGTTGTTCAGCAACTGTTTGTACACCATGCACTAGATCTAAACCTGTGAGGAAACACATTTCTCTTCAAGAGATAAAACCTTATCCATAGGCTGGTCCAAGAAGCAAGGTAATAGTAGGAAAACAGAAGAAAAAAAAGAGTTTTGTTCTAACCACACCATAAAAAATGCTCTTGTTAAGCAATTAGAAAGTAAAAAGAGGGAAAAAACTAAGAAGATATTGTTTTCTAAACAAACTACCTCCTACAGAATCTGAAGATGACGATGATCCAGATTATTTTCCAGCTCCAGCTGATCACCGAAGTACTAAGAATGAGATATCCATACACATAGCATGTGTGACACAAGCAGTATCTGTATAAATGATTATGTTTTAATCAAGGAGGGTGAACTGAAATGTAAGGAAATATATTCTGTTGGAGAAATCATAAATTTAAATGATGTCGAATGTGACTAAAATAAGCTATATAGGGTGAAAATTGCTTGCATCATTTGGAGTGTTTCATTGTACCCCAGTATGTGTTTCAATGTACCCCGGCATACAGGGTACAATGAAATACTGTGAGACATTTACTTTTTGTTATTTTTCAAGCATAAAGATATTGTTTAGAACCTAATCAAAATTTATTTAGATGGGGGAAATACAAGATTAAAAGTATGCATGAATTATATTTTTGTACATGCAAAATTGTGGATAGGAAAAAATAATTAGTATATTTTGTTTCATTGTACCCCGTCTTCTCCTACACTATGGCAGGGCACAACATATCACAGTCGCCATGGCTCCTAAATTTTCTGTTTCTGTAGAAAATGTTTATTTTTCATGGAAAAAATTTGATTTTTTAGCTAAATCTAATGAGAAAATTGCAAGCTACAGCGAGCTTATTAGAAAATTCTTCAGAATTTAAAATATCGATGTTAGCTGCAGAAAAGGACGATGCTATTTCTAAAGGTTTGCACGAGCAATTGTTAGACTTCAAATTTGTTTATATGCTTCATTTTCTTTTGGAACTATAAAGAGCCTATTTCTGCTCTTTCAAAGAGAAGAAATTTTTTTAAGCAGTGTTGAATTGCATGTTAGAAACACAATTGCAACACTTGAATTGTTGAAAAATAGCCTGAAAAAAAGTATTTGATGTATTTGTCAAAAATACATCTTTTGATGGAATTGATCAAGGTGTGTATGTGTACAATTGCTTGTATTAATCAACACTGTTCAGTCTTCCAATGAATCTGTAAAACAAAATATGATAACACATAGAATCATATACCTAGGAGAACGATTTTTGAATCAGGATTCTAACAAAAGTCATATATGTTTATACATTCGGCTGGCCAACAGGAGCTTCTTTAGTAAGTTATGGTGTGAGTGAGATAGTAGAACTAGCACAATATTACACTGCTTGACAATTGCTAAGGAACAAACACAATTTAAAAAATAATTGATAATATTCATTGATTAAAGAAATGAAACTTAGTATACATTTAATTAAGATACTATGCATTAAGTATAAAGCATAATATTATAGATTTTGGCCCATGGAAAAGCAAGATGATAAAAAAGAAAAAATCTGCTCTTAAGAGCAATTTCCAAAGTCTCGAAAAATGTTCTTTCTATCCGGAGTCATGACAGATATAGTCACTCAGTAAGAAGTAAGGCCTCCTTGCAGATTTAGCATCTGCTATGCATGTTCTCCACTAAACAGTCGAGGAGTGCTTGGGGGATATTGTCCCATTCCTTTCAAAGCAGTTTTGAGCGCCTGCACAATTTGGTCGCCCACGGTCAAATTCACTCAGATGATGCCTTTGAGACATTCCCCACTTGATACTTGCACCACAAGACGGAATTTATCTAAATGGCTTTCAAAACCTTAAATCGGGATTTTCTGTAGATACTTTACTGTTTGAAATTTCAATTAATAAACAGCTTGTGTGCGCTGTCTTTTATACAGATAAGAGACATTGCTCTATAGCACCCTCTGCATTTACTTTTTCTACGATTGAACGGCTTTCCGAATCGCAGTTTTGCATAAATCGGTTGTTCCTTAGCAATTGTCAAACAGTGTATGAAAAACCACTTTCATCGTTCTTTAAAGATTAATGAAAATTATCTGCAATCTCTATACAATAAGTGGTATGAATTCAAAGTACTTGGGAAAGGAAAAAAAAATTAAAGTTCTTGAAGTAGCAGTAAGCAGTATCTAATAATTTATAGATTCCCAATTTTAGGACACTTGATATCCATAGTGTGTGTGCTTCGTTTCTACAGTATGCTGTGAGCGGGGCTTCAGTTTGATGAATTTGATTAAAAATTAATTTAGGTTCTCAATGCGAGAGGAAAGTTTTATGTAATGGTGTGCAATATGAATGGACCATCAGTGAAAAGATTTTGATTCCACAAACGCTGTGGACAAGTGGTATTTCAGTTCTAAAGCAACAAGACATGTTCATGGCCACATAAAAGGTCAAAAATGGATTAAAATGTATAATGTAGGTAGTAAAAATGTTATTTTTTATTGCCTCAGTTACTATAAATAGCATACCTATTATTTACTGTGGGTGTGTAATGAGTTCTGTGATTTACTCAGCATTAGAAAAAAAAATATTAGTATATGTATTGCACTGGTCCTGATTCTAAATTTTCTTATTTTTGTGATCCCCTACACTATGGCAAGTGAGTGAACAAGCAAGATTGCAATTTTATTTATAGATTACATAGACTTTTATGTATTTGCACGAAAACTTTTAAAATCTTGCTAGTAAAGGCCGTATCACCACCAAATCTATCCTTTCGCTACTAATTTTAGAAGTTTTTCCATTTCCTTTAAATGAGGGACTATCGTGGCTCAGTGGGTATGCCCACTGCACTAGCAATGTGAGAGTTGTTGGGGCTTAAACTCTTCCCTATGTGTATTTCTCTCTTCTGTGTCACTGAAACTTTCCTTGTGTTACTTGATATTGTCTATCGTGTCTGGTGCAGATAGCTAAATATTGCCTTGTACTATTAAAAACCCAATTCAACTACAGGCGCGTTCTCATGCATCAAGTTTAATTGACCGATTAGAGTTGATCAATAAAAGTTGAATACGACTTGAATCAGTTTTCGTTCACACATTTCAATAGAAACTGATCATGTTTCATTTTTAAAATGGCATCAAAAGCAGCTGTGCGTGAAGTTGTACAGATAGTAAGTTTTGTTAAAAGAACCAAATACAATTTTATTTAACATGAAAAGAATCATAATAAACGTCATTTTTGCAAGTTTAGCTTTAGCAAGTATATCAGATGCTCCTGCGAATCATCTCCATATTGTTCTCGGTTGCATAATTCATTTGATACTGACGACGACCATTGAGGTGTATGAAGAGAAGGTGAAAATGCAAGTGATGTTTTTAAGAGTTCCAATGTCTTATTACAGTTTGAATTTGTTCATGGCAGATGATTATATTGTAAAGATGCATCTGTTTTTGCAAGACAATGACATATTTAGCAAATATGTCGGATTCATGATAGTTCATGATCACTTTTATTTTGAAACTGTTATTTAGAATTGGTATAGCTATATAATCTTTGTCATTTCTTTTCTTGAAACATTCAAGATCAGTCACTCTTCTTGTGTTCATAGTAAACCCTTGTTTTAAAATTTGTGATCAAATATAAAATTGGTAGACTCAATCCATAGATAAAAATCAAAAAGTTACATTTGGCCCCTCTCCCACATTGAATTAAAATCCGGGATACTAGGTACTGGTGATACTAATTACCAAGGCCTAGATTTTTCTTCATTGTCATCTCTTTGTTAGTGCTTCACAGACAATGTCCTTACAAGTAGAAATTATCTTTCAAAACTTCAACTAAAAATGTTGTCTTTTTTAATCGTATTTTTAAAGTTAGGAAATTTTGTGTTCATTTTTTGAGTTTTTAGCATAATACTTCAGTTTTGTCCCTGTTTTTCTTTTTGTAACACTTCCAGGTTCCTCCTTTTAGTTTTGCTGTACTAAACACTGCAAATGATTCATCTACTAGCTTCTGGTGCCTAGCATACCTACCCTTTGACCTAATACGAAACTGATGGGATTTTCTATTGGCAGGTCTCTCTGTAAAAGTGATACTGAGGATTTTTTTCTTTAGTTGACGAAACATCACATACTTTTGAATCTGAGCTGTTCTAAAGCGTTTAATAGAGACAAAATCTGAACGATCAGCAGGGTTTTCTCAAATTGGGATTCATTGGCCTATACCAGTCATCCTGAAATATTAGAAACATGATAATGTCTTGCATGAAAATGCCCAAGTGCATTCAAGATTGGTTACTGGTATTTCACCATATTTATTCTATGAAGGATATACCTGTATAGATGACCATTTTTGGTCAGGAATATATATTATATATTCAGGTATAAACCTAGTAAAATTTACAAGAAAGCAAATAGAATGAATAGGAAGTGAACCCACTTTTTCCCAGTGAAAATGTGGGAGTCACTTAAAACATAGAGATGTGTGTGAAAACATATTTAATTTACAATTAACAGAGAAAATATTTGGCCAATCAACTATATCAATTCAAGTTTTCAGGTAAAATGTTCAAATTTTTGGATTAACTAATCAATTACCATAATCATATAAACTTTTAACAAATATTTACAAACTGTTGCCTTTTTTCTTAAAGGAAACCATCATTGCCCACTTTGCAATTGAGTGGTGCTGATGGAGTGATCCAAGAGGTGTCATCAATCGATGGAGCATCAATTAGGTATTCTATTTTATAATTACCAATGAATATACAGTTGAGACTGTATTAGGGTCGTTCGGAATGTAATACCCATTTGAGCAAGCACACCACTGTGGCAGTGGCACCGGTCAAGGTCAACCAGTTTTAGGGACTTGTCTGCCGTCTTTTAACTGAATTACATAGCATTAAAAAGGTTATTGTTGTTTTGGTAAGCAAACAAAATATCCAAGGAAATCGAGGGTGTCACCAAATGTGAAATAAGATGTGATCCGTTTTCTAAACTCAAAAAAATTGCGACAAAGCCAAATCTATCGTTAAATTAAAGCAGTGTATGGTGAAATGATTGATGAATCATGTGTGTCATTGGTGCTGAAATTTTATTGAGGGAGGAGAGAACGTCCAATGGTGAGGGAGCTATGCACCATCTAAGTGTCATTACGGATGAGCTTGTCAAATCTGTCTACAAACTCATCAAACCAGTTCAACACGTGACTTTGGATGAAATTTGGGATAAATTTGCACTGTCATTTAGCAAGTGTAACAGATCACCAAATGCAGAAAAAATTTTGCAACATCTATAAACAAGTTTCATTGGGATTTTTACGGACTTAGCCCCCAGTGACTTTCATTTGTTTGCAAAACTTAAACAAACATTGGAAAGTTGGAAAACATTTTGCGAACAATGAGGAGCTTAAAGACGTTACTGCTTATCTCAATGGACTGGTAAAGGAGAAGTATGATGCTGGTATTCGAAATCTCTTTCGTCACAAAATACGACATGTTTAACCTGCAAGGGGACTGTAGAAAAGTAATATAAGGTATAAAAATGTAAAATAAAAAGTGGTTGAAAAATTTTAATTGGTCTATTTTATTTTAAAATGGGTATTACTTTCTTAATGACCCTTGTAGCAAACTTGTATTTAATGAATTGTGCAAAACATGTAGCAATGGCATCTCTCATTTTGGGTACCTAGGATTTAGTGTCCCTGCTGTTGATGCTTTATAGAAATAATTGTTAACTGGTAATGTTTTAATATTAACTCCCGTTTGGGGGGTACACTGTATTGTCATCATGACCTTATCTTGTGATCTTTACTGTGGGGTCATGGGTATGCATGGAAGGACATAATCCTCTCAAAGCTACTAAATTTGTCTTAATGTCTCTTTAACACTGGGCCCTTTAAATTCCCTCAAGTTGACTTTAGCTTCATTTCAGAGTCAATCAATCTCAGATGCCTTTTATTTTCCTTTATGTAAATAGAAAACAAGATGCGAATCTTGATACAAAATCTAGTATCCCGAGGAAAAAGTGATTAGCATGGACAGACCATCGTGCTAGTCAATTATCATCAGATAAGACTCCATGTCCAAATCTCAATGTTGCATGTAGAAGAAGAGAGATGGAGCCCTAATGGATTTGTGTCATTTCATCAGAATTATGAGCTATACTACAACTATCTGATCCACCCATGTCAAAAGAATAGGAAATTTGTAGCCATTTGGGCCACTGTGCCCTCAGGGACACATTGTTAGGTCTGCATGGGCATCGAAATGCTAGTGTACTCAAGTGATTTGTCCTCCCTTTTGAAACCCTTCTGCATTTTACTTCTTTCCTCTCTCGTTGGGCTCAACACGACTGCGAAATATGGCCCCTGCGTCTGAAAGCACCAAATCAACCGTTTGGTTTGCTTCAGTATCATTTGGTCTGGTTTTGTAAAGATAGTGAAACTAAAGGTTTTTTGGGTATGTAGTGTAGTTAAAATGTCTATAATACTGGGTTATTACATATCTATCAATATATTTCAGGATTAGTCCAAGTGCAAGTTCTGACAAGGAGACAGGCTCTGTTAAGAGCTCGGAAGCCAAGAACTCCAGTTCTGTGTCAGGCTCCGTAAAGAGCTCAGAAGCCAGGAACTCCAGTTCCGTGTCAGTCTCCGTAAAGAGCTCGGAAGCCAGGACCTCTAGTACCGTGTCTCCTACGGTTGTTGTCAATTCAGTCGGCAGCTCAGCCACCTCGTTGCAGAATGCATCCTACACCAAAGAGTCCTATGATGACATTCAGTGTTCTGGAATTGATGCCAGCTGCAGCATGTCCCCAGGTTCAATCAGCCAGGAAAGCTCTCTGTTTCCCGACAACCTGAGTCGGTCGTCAGAGTCTGGAAAGTCCATTGATCTGGGACCCCAGAGAACACCTGAGAGTCAAACTTCACGTTCTGACATCAGCAAGACTGAAAAACTCAAGAACGCAGAAAAGAAGGAAAAGAAGAAATCATCGTGGTACAATGTTAGTAATCGATCTCTTTTATATTTGTTCTGCATTTTCCTGCCATCTACTTAAATGTGTAAAATGTTTTGCAACTAAATAATAGATTAACTCTACCATTATGTATTCAGCATCGAAGAAACTTTTAAATAGTGTGTTTCATATGAAATGTTCGTTGTAAATAATTAACATATTTTATCAGATTTAGTATTGATTAGTTTGAAATTTTGTTTCACTTCTCTGATTTTCTAAGGGTATTCATTAATAATTTTATGTACATTAAAGTCTAGAGGTTTCTCTTGAATAACAATATGTGCTTTAATCATACAATTTTATATATAGATAATTTTCTTCTCAATAATATACACTCATTGCCATAAAAATTTGCACACCTAGAAATAATTGTGGGATTGTAACGAAACTTGGCGTGAAGGTACATGTCAGCCAGATATGCAAATGATTAGAAATGCAGCATGATTACGTAATGCCACTAGAGGGCGTAGGAGTATAAAACAGATATGCAGAGCTTGTTTGAGTGTAGTTAATCTTTTGCAAAGGGAACGCCGAGGTAGACATGCCGTTACGCTGCCATCCAAGACAACATGAGCAGCTTCGAGAGGGGAAGAATCATCGGGATGATGGAAGCTGGGTGGTCAAGTAGGCCGTTCTGATTTTACTGTGAGGAGGTGTTGGGACCAGTAGACATAAGAGACGTCATTTACACGGCGACCAGGCTCAGGACGCCCTCGACAGACCAGTCGCCAAGAAGACCATCACATCATATAAAACGCATGCCTAGAACCAACTGCCTCATTGACAGCACCTTCACTACGGGCCCCTGTGTCTTCCCGAACCATTGCAAGGCGCCTGGCTGAAGGACATCTGGTATCGTGCCGCCCATTATGTGTGCTTCCAATGACTCCCACCCATCAACGCCTCCGTTTGGAGTGGTGTCGCGCGACGGGATTGGACGGCAATGGAATGGAACCAGGTCGTCTTCAGCAACGAATCTAGATTCAATTTAATCAGTGATGACAATTGTGTTCGTGTGTGGAGGCCCCGTGGTGAACGCCTCAATCCTGCCTTTGCTTTACAGCGACACACCGCTTCCACAACTGGTGTGATGGTATGGGGTGCCATTGCTTACGATACACGGTCACCCCTAATATTGATCCATGTCACAATGACAGCCCAGCAGTACGTTTATGACATCCTTCAGCCACATGTGATGCCACTCATGGCAGGGCTCCCAGGAGCCATTTTTCAACAAGACAATGCTCGGCCACACACAAGCAAGGATGTCACAAGACTGCTTCCGCGACATTACCACCCTTCCCTGGCCTGCTCGATCCCTAGTTTTGTTACCAATCGAGCATATCTGGGATCATTAGGGACGGCAAGTTGGACACCCTTCGAGTTTGGTCAAACTAAAGGCACGTTTACAGCAACTGTGGAACGAGATGTCTCAGGAGATCATACAGAACTATTATGCCCCAATGTCCGTTCGTATTGCATCGTGCATTCGCGCTAGAGTGTGTCCAACAGAGTACGAAAACTTCCTTTCATTTGTACTTTTTTCAGCAATAAATGATCCTTTTTCTTTGATTTTCTAATCACTTACTTATATCAAAGTAGTACTTACATGTGTAAAATTTTGTTTCATTTTGACAACTTTGTCTTGGTGCACAAATTTTTATGGCGGTGATTGTATTATTGCTACACATTCTCATTTGGTTTACTTCGCAAACCAACACCACAGGCAACACCGTGATGGCCTCAAAGTGACTAGTAATAAATAAATGCTGACTAGTAATTAAAAATATTAAATGTAAAAGAAAATTATATTTAAGGTATCGATCTGGTTTAAAATTTTCCACAGATTTCAAATCCCTTGAAATTTTTACTCGATCTTTAAAGAACGCAAAGATAGAAAACCTGAAATAGTCTTTGCCCATGACAAGGTTGAAATCGCTAGCAAGAAAGTTATATCAATGTAAATCAAAACATGCTAGAATTATAAATCCATTTGGAATGGTTTTAAAGGCATTAGGACAAAAAACGCAGAATCTGTCCTTTCTTAAATGTGACGTCAGCTCTGAGTGATGTCATAACTTGGCACAGTTCCAAGGTCGAAAAACGCAAAATCCTTTCTTCAATCGAGGAGCTATGATGTAACTTTCCCCAAAAGAACGGAAGGTAAAAAAAACTAATAATTTGTTTTAAAATGTTCTAGATTCAATTTTAAAATTCAAGCTGGACACAAAAAATTCAGACTACCTGTGTGCCAAATTTCATTAGTGTAAGTACCATAGATTCATCAGGACACTGTATACATACACACAAAAAACACTTACTTTTATAATATTAGACATTTACTATATAAGTTTTCATATGAATATTTGTGGAGAAGTAAAACATTTCACTGTGTTGGGTATTTTTCACCTATCTCCAGCAGAAAATAAGCACACTGAAAAGATAGCTGGATTGTTCCAAAACAGAAAAATATCTTGAACACTGGTCTCTAAAACACCTGATTTTAGTTTTTAAGGGCCAATATTCACTGATTAATATTTACTGAAAGTCCTTAAAATGATGATAATTGAATGTTTTCACAAGAACGCTGCATATTTTATTTCACCTGCATTCAAAAACCAAGACCAATGATAGGTGCTCAAGGTCACCACAAATCAGTGACAACATATTCATAGATTTGCTAAAAATTTATGTTTTAAAAACTGGGTCTGAGACCCTAACCTACACTCATGATTCTTCCCCTGAGCACTTGCAGTTTAATCTGTTACGATTTATATGAAATGTACCCTTAAGAATTAAAAAATCGCCTTAAAGAGGTCTTGGAAAAAAGCCTTAATTTTTATTTTCCTTTATATATATGGCGCTAATTTTTAGTACATAACATGAAACAGAGTAAAACATTTGTGATGGAGTACTTTTTGGTATGTTAAAGTTCTCTGTCAATTTTATACATCTGTTATAAAAGCATTTAATGTTAGATTCCTTTCATAAAATAAAATGTGGCACATCTTTATATAGACTTTTTTGTGGCAATGCTTTTGGCATAGTTTTTTAAGTGCTTTTAGTTTCACCAAGGAAGACTTTCTTAGAAAAAAACTTTTTATGCTTTGTGGAAAATTATTAAAAAAATTTCTGAAAATAATTTTTTAAACAGAAAAAAATCCACATTTGACTGATTATTTTTAACAAGGTAAGTAAGTATTTTTACGTTAATGAAAAGCTCTACTTTTTCTGAAACAGTATCCAAGTTTGCCCAAGTTATATAATTGAATAGTTTTAAGTCTAATAGAGTCGGGTTATGTAATATAAATATTATAAGAGATCACATTAATTTTTGCAAACTGGTGTTATTTAGGCATATATTTTGAAGGTAATGATTTACAAAATTAATAAAATTGATTCAAATAATTATGAGGTTGTAATAAAGCGTCATTGCCTTAGCCACCTAAAATGTTTTATCTTGAAATTTTGTATTTCTAAGTGTCAACTTACATTTATCCTTTGTTGCTTCAAAAAAATAAGCTATTGTAATCCTTATATTTACAGGTCAAGAATGTCAAAACTATGGTATGCTTGATTCTAACATCTTTAAGGAAGAATTCTCTAAAAATATTTTTTACGGTTCCCTAAAAATGTGTGAAGGGTTATAATCAAACTAGTATCGTAGGATTATTTAATAATAATCATTTCCCTTATCCAAGTAAATGGATTGTTATAGAAGTTTTTTGCTTGGATGAGAAAAATAATGTTGAAATACATTAAAAAAATATGATAAATTTAAACTGATAATACAAATACCAAGTACCTATCCTTAAATAGAGATTTACTTAAAGAAATGTTTATGTCATAAATTTAGCAATTAATTTTATATCTCAGTTTAATGTTATTTTTTCGCATTGTTTACTGTTTAAGATTAAAATGTATAGATAACTTTACTATCAGTATTCTACTTGAGAGTAATCCTTGCTGTTTTAGTAATTTCTTTGTTTTCATGGAACTGCTGTGCCTGACACAGGATGGCCAAATATGGCTCTTGCGCTATAAAACTCGACTACTAACCATGGAATTGTCATGTGTTTGATGTTTTTATTCAGCCTCAATTTTGGTTGTTTTTTGTCATTTATCACAAAACTATTCCAATTTTTAAAGGCTTCCAAGTGTTTGGTCTTCAGAGTGTAAGAACAGTCTTTAATAATAAAAATTCAGGATGACTATTATTATTGAGGCAATTTCCATGTTTAGTGTGGTAAATAATTTAAAAAATATGTTTATTATTAAAACCCCCCTTTTTTTTTTCATTTTTAGATGTTGAATCCTACTTATAAGTCTCGCAGTGATGATTTCAAACGTCTTTTCAAAGACCTTCCAGATTCAGAGCGTTTGATTGTGGGTAAGTGAACCTCAAAGTTTTAATGTGAATTAAAATCATTGTCTGAAACTATTTTCCAGGTAAAATAATTTTGAAATCTGGGAGTTCTTGAACAATTCACCCACAATAATTTCCCACTTTCAGAAAAATCTTAATTTCTTTGTCATTACTTCACGAATTTACTTCTTTCCTATCGCAATTGAATGAATAAAAGATATAAAATCTGTTGGAGAATAGGAAGTCCTTCACCATGTAAGACAGGACGCAGAGCAGATGGTATTCAACTGTCAACTTCTTTTTCTTAGTGATGCCTCTGGAAACTGGTACCTAGTCTTTGTCCAGGTCGCCTATCTTGCAACCAAAATACAAATGATATGCTTTCTTTAACTATTGCCCTTATGGTCTTTTTTTGGGCAGCAAATGTCACTTCTCATATATAACAGAAGTTATTAGTATTATTCATGCAGCCATGAGGCATAATTACTATTTATTTTACACTGTAACAATCACTCGTGTATGCTAGAGCTTCGAAAAGTATTGGCGAAATGAAAGAAGCTTATTGAGCCGTGACATTTCGCGTTTATAAATATACTATTGCTTGCTCTTGTGCAATTACCTTCGTGAAGCCTCCAATAGTAACTTGGCGTGTATGATGCAGTAACTTATTTGTGTAAAAAGATGATGAAATCTGCAGCAACAATTTTACTAAATTGCATTATATTACTTTATAGCACCTGTATAACATACAAAACATCCATATCTCTGCAACGAGAGCCAATCAACTTTTTTAAGGTGATATTCGTGTTCAGCACGTTGAAATCATTCAGGATAGGGTTCTTTCATCCAAGAAGCGATTTCACTGTTGACCAGTGTAATTAATGTTATTCAATGCTATAGTCAGACCTGAGATAGATATGGGCTGTATTTATACATGGTGTAAGTCTTTCCCTCTAAATGTTGTAGAAATAGTATCCTCATTTATAAAAATTACACATTGGAAAAGCAGAAAAAAGGAAGTGTGAAAATTTCAAGATAAAATGGAATATTTAAATCAAAATCAATCAAAAGAATCTAGAACACAACTACAATATCTTGCACACTTTCAAATTTTGTGAAGTGACTTGAAAATGCAAGTCTTTTTTGTAAGGAATTCCTGCCAAGTATGTATAATTTTATCTTCTAATTCTTAATCAATGAGGAAAGTAAATAATTCAAATTCAGTTTGGTTAGTTTTTGACTGTACATTCGATACTTTTCAGTTACCTTGGGTCACATTTTCTCGACGACATCCTCAGTGCCATTTGCATTTACTTATGCTTTCTGCACTTTTTATGCTTTTCAATTATCTTGGGTCATATTTTTTTGGGCAAATGAATCCAAAGCATTGGAACAGTTATAGGACTCCACCAAGTGACATAACAAAAACAACACGGTACTGCTAGACACCTTATGTACATATTTAGTGAAGTTTATCTGCAAAAAAATTTGCAAGAAGAAAATCCCTTTGATGCAATTTTGGTTGCAATAGGAGTGTGTTTCTCACTGAAAGTAAGTATTTTCTGAAACTTTTTTGCTACCTTCTTTTTTATAATTTCTCTTTGTTTACATCATGCAATTTCTAAGAAGTTTTAATGGAAAAATGTAAGTTTTCTCTGCTAGTTTGGTGTTACTTTTTCGTCGCCAAAAGAATACGACCAGAGGTAAACCAAAAATTAAAAACCCAGAAAGTATAAGTAAATGCAAATGGTGCCGAGTTGTCACCAAGAAAATGTGACATGAGATAACAGTAAAGTATCGTATATACTGTGACTACATATTTATGTGTCACATTCCCCTGGATGTTTTTTAATTTATTCTTCAACCTGGACAAACACTTCTGGAACCTTGTGCTTGAAATTAGTCCAAAATTAACCAATTATTGACTGATTTCATTCTAAACAGATTTCCTGGTAGGTGCTACACACACATGCATTCCTAACACTACTTTAAAAGATGTTTCATTTCTGTGATTGTTGTCTGATTGCTAAGTAAGTTTTCCCACTGCATGGTGTTGCTAGTGGTTGAGCAAGAAAAACATTTGTGACCTAGTTTCAGTTCATTGATGCCCACGAGTAATAGCATCCGATAGTTATGAGTGCTACCTTCGAGTTACAGATGAAGCAGCATTCAAGATGTAGAGTTTGAAAGAAAAATATTTTGGAATAAGGTCTGAAAAATAACTTTTGTATCATGACAACGCAACGCTGCATTGCAGCCGACAAACAATGCGATTTGTGGCAAGCCTAGAATTCACTCCCATTACCGACCAGATTTGATTCCATCAGTTCTCTTGTTTGTTCTGGAATTGAAAGAATGCGAAAAGGTCAACATTTATCCTGGAATGTGGACATTGCTGTATTGAAATGGATCTAAAGCAAACCTGTAATTTCCATCGTGGACAGAATGAAAAAGTGGAGAGCAATGTGGAAAAAATACATTGCTATAAATTGTGACTGCTAAACCAAAGTTGTAATATTTTAGAGAAATAAATTTTCTTTGTTTTGTTACAAATTCCACTATTTATAGTGAAAAACTTATTTTTTAGATACAATTGAAGACCTTGCTTATCAGTCAACCCTCATAATTCTATTTGTAATTCAATTGGGTTTTCCTGAATTGGTGATTAAGCTGTAGTTATGTCTGAAAATGTTTCTGTCGTGTGTTACTATGCTTTCTTCCCAAGGAAGTCTATATGTGAAACAGTTGTTGAAAACAGTTCTAAAATTGAAAATTGGCTAAAAGAATGATACACTTTTCATCTCTACTATTATAAAAGGAAGTGGTTGTGTGTGTACGCATTGTCCTGACAAATCTATGGCACTTACAATAATCAGATTTGGCACATAGGTAGACCGAATTTTTTGTGCAAGCCTGTATTTTAAAATTTAGTCTAGAACATTTTAAAATGAATTCAATTTAATTTTTTTGTTTTGCTTAGAATGGCAACAGCATAAAGAGATGATGGACTCTAAATTTATTTTTTCCGGGTTTCCGTTTCATTTTGTGAAGAAAAAAGTTTCAAAAAAAAAAAAATAATAAAGTTTTAACTGGAGTTATCTAGTTCTTTTTTCTATCTCCTAGATCGTTAAAGATAGAGTAAAAAAAGTAACAAAAATATCCACTTGTTTCACAAACCAAATGGAAATGTGTAGCAATCACCAGGAGTTGGGGAGCAGTGATCACACCTGACCCCACGAAAAGAACTGTAACTAGCTGTGCTAATCATCAATTATTTTTACAACAAATTAAAAAATATTCCAAATATATTCTTTTTTGTTAAATAACTTATTTGTTTTTTACCTGACTTTATTTGTGCATTTGCTATTTTGACACTTATTTATGTGAACATATGTATTTACATTTGCTAGCCGAGTATTTTGAAAGAGTAACAAATATCTATTGACATTGAAAACAATTGCTGAATTTGACAGAACTCTTGGCCACTGGTCTAACCAAATTGAGCTTATATATGGCAAAAGATGTATCATTTGGTTTGAAAAAGGATATTTTCGTAATAAAGTATTGGAATCAAGGAGCTCATTAAAGGGTGTAGGTTCATTAAAGCTTATCAAATGCAATCACAACGTGCAAAGTATGTTGACATATTGTTGCAAAATATGTAATTGTATGTTCTATAAAAATGAATACTTTTCTATTCCATTTGAAAAATAAAGGAAGTTTTTGTTTGCTCTGCCATTCAAATTCTGAATTTGTTGAGAACTGGTTAATACTCAGTTATGAAAATTCCTTGTAATGAGTTATGTATTTTCCGATTCTCGCGTTACATACCATGTTCAAATTTAATGGACTCATAGAACAGACAAAACCTGATTTCTAAAGTGCCAGCCAATAAGCAATGGTGGAAAATAGCCTATCAATCGTCTCTTGGTAGGTAAAGTGTTAATTTTAAGGCCTGCTTTGTAGATGTGGAGAAAAGGCTTGTTAGTACTGCATAATAAAGCATCTTTCGTTTCCAGATTATTCATGTGCTTTGCAGAAAGATATACTTGTGCATGGCAGGCTGTATGTTTCGCAAAATTACGTCTGCTTTTATGCGAACATCTTCCGATGGGAAACGTTTGTGAGTATTGCTTGATCATTAATTGCTTCTATGATACTAACAACCTGATATCTGCTTTGAAACATTTTGTAAAGGAAGTTTTTTCTGCTTACTCAGTAACGTATTAATGCCCCAGACCCATTCTGTTAATATTTATCATGCAAGACCAAAGCTTCTTGTGTTTGAAACTGAAAAATCAGGAACACTTAATTATCACTACTTGTATTCCAACTTTGATGCATCATTTTATGGTTCCTGTTAACTGACTGCTGAAAAACCAGAGTGAAAAAAAAATTTAGTTTCATTTCATTCAGACCACTTTGTTTGCCATCCACAGATGACCTCTCTGCAGGGAAAAGCCGTGGGCCCATTCGTCAATCGTATGTTGACAGGTCACCAGTCACTCTATTGATGGCCAACATTCCTTTACGGTGAGAAAAGTCCTTCAGGTTTAAGCAGACGTCACAATACGTACACATCTTTTTCAATTCAACCTATATTTTTTATTTGATATATAGTAAACACTATAGCTAACTACTGTACTTTCATTGATGTAGACCCTGTTGGATCACACCCCAATAAGAATTATTTGTTATAAACCGCGGACTTTCATTGAAACGGGCAACCTTCAACCCCTATTAGTCCGTTGTTATGAGGTTCTACTGCACTTCGTTTAATGCACAAGTCTAGAAGCAGGAATGCCGATAATTTTCTGCTTTTTTTTTTTTTGCCCAGCTTATGCTTTCTATTCCTTGCAATTATATCATAGTATCATGTTTTCAAATAAGGCATATTAAAGAAATAGCAGTGTTCTAAAAACTAATTGTCCCATTTTTTCGTCTATTCAATTAGTTACCTGGAAACCAAAAGCCTGTGCCTATTTTAACAAACTGTTTATAGCTTTCTTATATGCTTTCCCACTTACTACAGCACTATGTGTAAGCAGCCACCACAAATGAGAGAAGTAGTAAAAATTCTGTTCTATACATGAATCAACCGTAATCTGGTACTGTTGGAAAACCAAGATGCAAATGTCCACAGAGACTATAGAGTGCAATATAGTCGGGAATGCTTTATTTTGGTGCTTAAGAACTCTTAAAATGTTTTACAAGAACTTTTCATAGCAGTATGTACAAAATGTGACAAAGATAGTGAAATTGAAAAATAACTTTTATCTTTTGTATTAGTGCTTTTAATCGAAAGTGTGAAATTACTTTGGATTATGTTAAGGATGAAACAACTTGCTGGCAATCTTGGAGAAACTGAAGTAGTGATGACGTTTGCGAACCTTTTATATTTAATTTATCTGTAATAGAATGAATCCAATGACTTAATTATTTTAAATTTGATTATTAATAGTTTATATAGTTAGTAATTGCATTTTAATATTGGATTACCGAGAAATTACACTCACCGAGCAAGTGATTAAGAAAGTAATTCCAAAATGAATATCATAATGCATGCAACTGAAATATTTGTAAATAATCATTTTAATTGATACTTTTATTTGTAATTTATAAAAAAAAGTCAGAATATCTTTTCTTCTGCAATTTCAAATAGATAATATAATGATTTCAGGCTGTTTATATATTTTTAAATAAATTATTGGAGGGCAAAAAGTTTCCTTTTCCCTTGCTTTAAATAAGTGTAAATTACAAATTTTTACCTAACTAAATAAATAATTATCCTCAATGATACTGAAAATATATACAAAATAAACCCTGTTGTTTACTGAATTTAGTAATACATATGATCCCACACATCTGTTAAACCTTCATGAAAAAGGCTCCCATAGGTTAATAGTTCCATGTTAGAGTAGATGTTAGTATAGATGGCAGCAACAAGTAGGAGATATACACTGAAGAGCCAAAGCATTATGACCACCTACTCAATAATACGTTGCGCCTCCTTTGGCCTGCAAAACAGCTGCAACTCGCCTAGGCATAGATGCCACAAGTTCTTGGTACATGACTGGAAACAGGTTGTACCAAATGTCTAAGCAGTGTTCACGCAAAGTCGAGATATTTGGACATGGTAATTTATGTTTACTGACTAGCTATATAAACAAATTCTAACTAAATAATGAAAAACATTTATATATATTTAATTTTATTTTTTACAAAAGTTTGACCAAATATGCCGTAAAACCCAACCACCGAGTAGTGAATGGTTTTAAGTAAATAGCAAGCATACATTCCATCTGCAGATATATCTATATATACTAAGTTTAAAACAGTTAAAATGGAAGGTTAATATTCTAAAAATACTCAACATGTGAATACATAAAAAAATATGTTGCTTCTGATATTACATCAGGCTTTAAATTTAGTTTTAAATTTGTGACCGATTTGATATAATCTTAACTTTTAAAGAGGAACAGATCCAGAAGAACTTTTGGGATAAAGATATGATTGAAATAAATACAGAACTCCAGTTATCCAGATAGCTTTGAGGAAAAAGGAAATCTGCATTAAAATATTTTATTGTCAGTTGATGACAAAGAGTGGCTGGTGTGTGATTCTTCGAACCCTGAATTACAAATTCTCCGTGATGAACTCATTCAATAGATGGGAGAATTCATTGATAACGCGGAAGATGACTACAACATTGATACTCAACCAAACGCAGGACCGTCAATTAGTAAGGCGTTTGAGTGCTTTGACCGTAACTAAAATGGATGGAGCAGCATCCTGAGTGCAAGCATCTACAGCTACTCACCGCAATTGCATGCAAGACTGGGCTGCATGAAAACAACTAAAGACAAAGAAACAACTGACTTTGATCGATATCTTTAAGCAATGATAAATTTAATACAATGTGCAAGTACAAAATGTAAACAAAATTGTTTTCATAGTCATTTCACATTACATACTAAAGCAAAATTCGTTATTTTACTAAGAAATAACCTTTTTTTCCACAAGTTATCCAATTTTCCGGATGGGGTCTGGGCCTAATTGATTTGGATAGTTGGAGTTCTACTGTATCTATATTTCAAAAATACCATAGTCGTAAAATGTGCCATTTTTCTTATTCACATGTAACAGGGATAATTATTTAAAAAATTGAATTACATGTATAGTTTTTTTTGTTATCTAATTGCACACTGATCGAGGTTATACAAGATTAGGTCTGTTAAAATCTGTCCTTTCTGCAGTTTCCACGTTATTTAATATCTCGGACGTTTCATTTAGTAGCAGCCACCGTAATTTTAAATATTGTGTATACCAGAGGTTTTCAAACTAATGCAGCAGCTAGAAAAACTGGGATGCACAGTAGCTTGGTTGGAAGAGCAGCGTATTAGCAAATGAAGAGTTGTTTTGGGCTGAAAGCAAACCAGGAGGACAGATCACTTGGGTGCCTTGTGATGTGATGAACGTACACACCTAAAAATGTGTCCCTGAGTTCAAAGATCAATCCAACCAAGGACTGTCATGTATGTGGTGGCTGGTGCACTTTACATTTATTGTGACCTCATGTTGGCATGATGTGGAAGTTTGGAGAGTCATCTGGCCATGGCTCAAAGTTACAAGGTATCCTTGGATCCTTGCCTTCGTATTAATCCAGGACTGTCGCCAATTGCCGTTGTGTTGCCGCAATGTTATGTTGATTCAATTACCCACCTAAAAAAGCTGCAGGAAATGCCAGGGAAGCCATAGATATCTTGAGTGCTTTCTGATGGGACAGATATAAAATAAAGATAAATTCTTCACTGTTATGAGTATTTTATTCGAAATTACTTGAAACTGATGTTATTAGTTGAGACGATGGTCAGGATAAATCGAAGGGCGTTGAAAGACATTTATGAAATGATACATTTTGATTAAAAAATGGTGCAGGTCTGAGGTTGGCATCCATTGGTGACATAGGGCTGTTGAAGTGGTTCCCTATATAACATTTATATTTCGTCTGTACGGGTTGAAGTAGCTCCCCAACTACCTAATGTGCACATTCCATCGCTTGGAATGAATGTGCACAATCCACTGCTTGGATAGAACATGCATATTCATCTCTGCGAGGTAGGACATATGTTTCTGTTCTTTTGCCATTTTATTTGTTTTAAATAAGTTGATTTGGTAGACTTTTAAACCTCATAATCTCATTCTTTTGACCAAGCATGCAAACTGAAAAATACATTTCTAGTCTAGTTAGAAATGGGACAAATTCGAAACAGTAAAAGTAGCTCCGGATGAAGTATTACTGTTTATTGTAATTTTTGTTTCTCTTTGTTCATTCCCTCAGGGACACATCTCTTTTAGATGGAGGCAATGCTCTCACAGGTTATTGGGACAGACCCAGGGGCTTGGTGGCCAGAAGTACTTGAGTGATCTTTTGCTTTCCCCATCGGGGTTTACTGTCTTTAGTCAGCACAGGTCCCAGGGGTACCCAAGCGATCTTTTTCTGCTCTCATCCCCAATCCTTCTTTTTTCCCTTTTATGACATTTTTTACTTGGTGTTCTCTTGTTTGGCCAAATGTGGCTCTTGTGCCATACAACCCCAAACCAACCCATTCTCTTTGTTCAATAATGTTAGTTACCCCTTTTACACATCTTTGATAGTTAAATTGATGTAATTGATTAAAATAGGCAATTAGTTTAAATATTTAATTTGTTCTTTTTCAACTTTTGGTACAAAAGAGTCATTGAGATTTTACGTTTTGTTGAAGGGAATCAATGCACTCTGAAAAAAGTTTTGAAATGACTGGTGTTTATCACGGTGTATTTGATAGGCCAGGCCTCGAAATAGATTTTTTAATGCAGGTGTACCTAAACTTTGAAATTAGGTGCACATTAAAAAAAACCTAATATAAGGGCATTAATGTAGTGTAAACTACTTTATTATTTGGGTATGTTTATATAGATTAGTAGTAGATGGTAAATAAAAATCTAAATTCTCTGGCACACGGCTGTAGTGACAGTCTCTTCAACAGAGACATCTAGCGATGTTTCGATCATCGGAAAGTTCTGTGTCAGTGGCACAAGTAAACCTTCCTCCTGTATAAACCCATTATGGCCCAGCGATTTTGTTTTTACCTAGTGTGGATTTAGGAATTTTAGTTACTTTCCTATAGGGCGAGAGAGGTCAATATTAATATATTTTGTTCAAACATCAAAATAACATAATACGTTTCACCCCTTTTTTTAACGTTAGGTGCACTGCGTGCATCTAGCGGAAAAAATTAGGTGCACAATTTTATTTTCATGTGCACCCGAGTATTTCGAGCCCTGGTTTCAAAATACGTTTCTTCCCCCCCCCCCCTTCCTGCATCTACTAGTGAATATCTTGTTCGTAATCTAAAATGTTACCATTATCAGCACATTTGTTTTTTAATTCAGTGGCATTTGTGATTTCTTTTCAATTTTGTAGCTCCTTATTCGTTTCCAAGACATCACCAGCATGACCAAAGAGAAGACGGCCAGGGTCATTCCCAATGCTATACAAGTAACAACAGACACTGAGAAGCATTTCTTTACTTCATTTGGTGCTAGGGATAAAACGTTTCTCATGCTTTTCCGGATTTGGCAGAATAAATTGCTGAAACAGGTACTATCTATCTCCCTTCTCTTCAGTCACCTATGTGAGCGTGAATAACACCTGCATTTGTGTCACTTGTGGTTTCCATTGATAACACTAATTGGCAATTTGACATTTAATGTTAAGGAATAGTGAAATTATTTAGCAAAATGAAGGTGGATGGATTTGCTATCGTTTTGCATCCCCTGCACAAATGTATTTTCCCAGTTATCATATTTCATTACAATTTTCAATACACCAATATACGAAATTGTGTGTGTTTTTTATAGTTTGAAAAAACAAAAGGAAATTAAACATAAAAACTATCGGGAAATTTTCGAATGTAAAAGTATTGGTGGATCAGGGCATCATCAGGGAGGTGCCTGACCCAGACAATACAAAATGGCGTTTTCTACATATAAGCATAAATCAAATGTATAAGGTATCTATCTTGTGTAAAATTTTCCGCAGATTTCAAATCCGTTGAAATTTTTAATCCATCTTTAACGATCCCGATTTTACAAAAAAGAACTAAACAATGCCAGTCAAAAAAATTTACATATTATTTTGCTTTTCTTGGCTGGAATCATATGAGCGCAGGAAATTGATTTCTCGAGCGCAATGGTTGGCGTGACGTCACTATCTCTTGCGAAAATTAAAAGATACCCTTGTCAACCCTGATTGCTACGCATTCCCATTTAATTGCTAAGGGATGGAAGGTGAAAAAAATCGGCATGGTTCCAAAGGCTGACATTAATAGTGATGATTGTGACATAATGTCCTATGGGATATATATAAGCTAAAGAGCAAATAACTATACAGCCTCAGCATTTATCCCACTAGAAAATGAAATTTAAAACAAAAGTTAAAACTAACCATGAAAGCATGCTGAAGCTGCAGACATAGCATGTAAGTAATTTGATTTCAAGAACAAAAGAAAATTTATATTAATTGTACAAATACAAAAGGAAATTTTAAAAAGTAATAAGGTGTCAAAATATTCCTGAAAATGAAGAAATGTTGGGGTGGGGGCTTCTCTTGTCTTACTGCTGCCCACATGCAGAAAACACCTATTGTGATGTGGGATTTCAATATCTTGAAATCTTTTAAAAGCGTCTTTTCAGTTCGGTAATTAATATAATCCTTAAAGATAGATTAAAAATTTCTACTGATTTGAAATCTGGAAAATTTTACACCAGATCGATACCTTACATTTAATTTTCTGTAAATAAATAATTTTTCCAATTGTAACTTTTTGATTTTTGCAATATGAATATGGCTGCATTACGCAAAGACTCACTTGAAACCATCATGGTGTTGCCTGTGGTGTTGGTTTGGGAAGCAATCACTGGGGGTTGGCATTTATTTTTTTAAAAGGTCATATTTTTATTTAAAAGAAAGTGAATTGGAACATAATAACTAGGGCAACTTTTTGCAACAAATGCAACTTTTTTTCACGCGTTCTACGCTGTATGTAAAGTACTAAAACCAAAATTTTTTCTACATGGGGTGAATAGTAAGTGAGTTATAACCGCAACATAAATGCAACTTTCTGCATAAATGCAACTTTTTTTATAAATGCAACCACCTGCAACTTTTTAAAATATAGCTTAAAATTAATTAATATCATATTACTATTTAATTTTTTCTCTCTAAATCAACCCTTCGATCACGTGTGTCTGATCTTGTGAATGCCGAAGTATTGCGGATCAAACAAGTTCATAGTAAGAAGGTGATCCTCCTAAGACGAAAGTGAAATAAATGGCAAGAAGTATTTTAACACATTGGTTGGCACTCTTGATAATCCTGAAGAAACTTGCGTATTCGACTGCAAAGTTTGCGAGGTGAGTGACGATCATCAATATGTGATTCGCCTTGTAGATGACATTTTAAAATTTCTGAATGTTGAGCAAAAGGTAAACAGCAGAAGGCTACTATCCGATTCAGCATATTATATGACAGCGGCTGGCGCAGGTTTTCAATGTTAAAAAAATTACTGGCCAAGGATCGGCCATTCAATGTTCTTCTGTATTTCGGTATGTATTATAATACTGTTGCACATGACTAAAATTGTCAATATATATATATATATATATATATATATATTTCATTTTTTATGAAAAAGTTATTTTAGAATTATTCAGTGTATCAAAAATAAACGCAACTTTATTTCCATAAATGCATCTTTAGGGAATGATAAATGCAACTTTTCCCATTTTTACTGCAACAAAAAAGTTGCCCTAATAATAACAATTGAGGGGCAAGGTCTAACCTTCAACGAGCCAACTCAGAAAGTAACCCATACTTGGGCTGTATAAACACATTTATATACAATTGATACATGACGATACATAAAATTCACATAATTAGTTGCCAACTTGACAAAAATATGGATAACGATATCCGGATTTATAACACATACAGGGGAAAACAGTGAAGTTACGATCGTAACTTGTTACAATCGAATTAATAGTCAATCGAATAATTACAACTAACGAATTAATAGTTTTCCCAATGAGTAGAGCATACAACCCAACTCCCGGGAAAAGTAAAGTGGTATGTAAGCGTGTAGGTAATAGTGATGCGACATCGACAGCAAAACATCGATGTTTTGAAACATCAAAGTTGATAATACATCGCCCCAAAACTATCGATATTTTTAAAATTCAGTGTATTTAAACTTTTTTCCCCATTTCTTAAAAATGGTTTAGCAACTAGTGATGTGACATCAACAGCAAAACATCTGTATTCAAAATTAAAACATCGACGTTGATAATACATCACCCCAAAACCATCGATGTTTTTAAAATCCAGTGTGCTTTAAACTTTTTTCCCACATTTCTTAAAACTGGTTTAGCAACTAGTGATACGACATCGGCTCCAATACATCGATGTTTTTACAAAACATCAATGTTTTGAAAACATTGACATCGATGTCGCATCCCTACTTTTCAGACCCTTCACCCTAGGCCACTTTGGTCTAAAAGTATGTTCAATTTGCTTATTATAAAAATTATGCAACTTGGTTATTTTTTTAAAATTTTTATAATGTTACTTTTTTAAATTAAAAAATTAAACATCGACAACGTAAAAACATTGACAAGTTTTAACATCGATGTCGCATCCCTAGTAGGTAAGTCAGAAAAATAAAAGTCGGGTAATAATGATTTTTCTTAACACAAATGTATAGTCCTTGTGCTATAAAACCCCAAAACAACCAACCCGCAGGCCAAAAAATGCTTGATATTTCATTTTAGTTTTTGAGAACCCTTAAAAAAACTATGCATTTTTGCTGAAAGTACTTAAAATAGTTTTAAATGCTGCTTTCGCAAGAGTGCTTCAAAATTTATTTCACCTGCACAGAATCCAACATCAGTAATACTTGTTTGAGGTTAAGTGTCATCAAAAATCAGGTGCATAAAATTGATAGGTTAGCTACAGTAGGTATTTTTGAAATTGGGTACTGAGACCCCTAGCAGCCAATGGTAACTTCTCATGTGCACTCATAGGGCAATCTATGTTAAACGTAGCCAAGAGAAGAACAAAAATAATCTTAAAAAGGGTCTTTTGCTTAAAGAGTGGGTTAGGTGGTTATTGAACGTCGCACTAGAGCAATACTACATGCTATTGACTATGGTCTGCGATCAATCCTCAATTCATCAGAGGACAACATGTAATTTTGGATCACTGTCAGATGACAAGGTCAACATTTCTCCAAATGTTCACACTGCGTCAAGGTGAGAGCATTTGAGGCCACTATAGATTTAACATGCCCCCCATGTGCTCAACGGTCTTCGGTTGGACCAAATTTTGAACTCGG
Source organism: Metellina segmentata (assembly GCA_947359465.1). NCBI lineage: Eukaryota > Metazoa > Arthropoda > Arachnida > Araneae > Tetragnathidae > Metellina > Metellina segmentata. Next base: position 124,382,436 of record OX375875.1, read on the forward strand.
GAAACTATCTGGTTATGTGGAAAAGTTGTCCACTATTTACTGTCTGATTGATTTCAATGTTCTTTGCAGCCCATGTCTTCCCAGGAACGGTGGCAATGGGTTCATTTCAGTTATGGTCAAGAACTGGGGCTCACGAGTGATGACGACGACTACGTGGCCCCTCTTTTGGTGGAAGATGATATCAAGAACAGTGAGGTTGCAGAGTTAAATATCATTAAGTTATTGGATAAATCGCAGGAGAAAGGCGATTTTGCTAATCTTCCTGAAAGCGCTAGTGAACTGTTGGCTGACGAAAATTCAGTGAGTTTACTTTGTTCAAATGACTAACTTTTAGCTGGACTAGTGAATATGTTTTGGCAAATTTTTTCTATATATTGAAGTTAGCTATAAATTAATAATTCCACCAGATTTATTATTTACATTGTGGAATTTAGCTCCCAATGCTGTGAATCCAAAATATGTTTGATGCAGCACTGCATTTTATTTAATGATAAAAATATTTTTTTAATTGTATTTGTATCTATAAAAAGCTGACTAAAGAATCTGTTTTTGTAGAAGTAGTTCTATATTTTTAGTTTTAGTACATGAAACCAAATTATATCTCAATTCAACAAAATAATGTGCATTTTTGTAGTCATAATTACCAACTTGGTGAGTGAAAAAAGTAGTTTATTCGAATTGAATTACATATGTATAAAGATGAGTGGTTAGTATCAATGGTGCATGCATGAGAGGAATATTATAGTATAATGTAATCAAACAGTAACATATTTTTGTAGCCCAAAATCATTGTACATGTTTATGAGAAAGATTCCCCATTCCCCCCCCCCCTAAAAATAAGCTAAAAATCATAGCATTTTGAAATTGGCTAAATCAACCATTGTAGTAAATATCAGGGTTTGAAAAAATGTTTAAAAAATAATAATAATAATTGGATTTCATTTAAATTTGTTCACTGCATGCTTAAACTTTTTGTATATGAGGCATGCAAGTATAGTTCCTAAATAGTGTTGATTTATGTAAAATAATATACGCTCATGTCCAAAATTATCTTTACATACCCAAAAATAATTATATTCCATGAAATACCTAATCGGTGTAATCCATTTTTGCGGGGAATATATGAAAGACAAGCCTAATTAGAATTATCGAATCAAAAGTGTTCAAACGGTTTCTGATTTGCAAATCAACAAGGCGTTACGTCATCTGACCATGAATCAAGTGCTTTGCATATGTATATCATATGCAGTGGAAATAGTTATATCATATGCAGTGTTCTTAAATTGTTTCCTTTTTATTTATATGTAATGAAATTATGTCTCATTCCAGAAAAATTCATAAAATTATAGTTCACAGTTTCTGAGAAATCCATGATTTTATGCATGTTAAGATAATTTTGGAAAACAGTGTGTATAAGTATTTAGAAAATATGAAAGGTCTACAACTTTGCTTCCGGCTTTTTCCTATAGTTGGCTTTAGCGGTAAGTGGTAGTCGATATAAATAGAACATAGACGTCATGCAATAAACTTGGGCATCTGGCAACATAACCCCATAGAAACATTAGTCAATTTGTGTCTGCATCAAAGTTATTCTCGATTGAAAATGTCAGTTTACGAGCCAAATTCTCGTCATTTGCGGGAGGTTTTAATTTTTTGCTTTAATATGAAAAATTCTGCATCTGAGGCTCATTGAATGCTCTCAAATACATATGGTGAGGCTGCTATTAGTAAAAGAATGTGTAGTGAGTGGTTTTAACGCTTCAAGAATGGTGATTTTTCACGTCGAAGACCGGCATAGCAGTGGAAGAGAAAGGTTTTCGAAGATGCAGAATTGGAGGCATTACTTAGTGAAGAATCGTCAAAGTCAAAAAGATTTGGCACAGTCATTGGGAGTGACTCAACAAGCACTTTCAAAATGCCTCAAAGACATGGGAATGATTCAGAAGCAAGGAAATTGGGTGCCGTACGAGTTGAAACCGAGAGATGTTGAACGGCGTTTGTTTGCTCGTGAACAGCTGCTTGAAAGGCAAAGATGGAAGGGATTTCTGCATTGCATTGTCACTGGGGATAAAAAATTATTCATTACGATAACCCCAAACGCAGAAAATCATGGGGTATTCCGGCTGTGCTTCTTCGTTGATGGCCAAACCGAATATTCACGGCTCCAAAGTCATGCTCTGTATTTGGGACCAGCTTAGCATAGTGTATTATGAGCTGTTAAAACCGACAATCACAGCAATCATTATCAAACGCAATTAATGCGTTTGAGCCTAGCATTGAAAGACAAACGGCCACAATGCAACAAAAGACATGATAAAGTGATTTTGCAACATGACAATGCTCGACCCCATGTTGCGAAAGTGATCAAGCCATACTTGGAAACGTTGAAATGGGAAGTCCTACCCCCCCCCCCCAGCCGTATTCTCCAGACGTTGCTCCCTCTGACTATCACTTGTTTCGATCAATGGCGCACAGCCTGGCTGACCAGCACTTTCGGTCTTATGAAGGAATAAAAAATTGGATCGATTTGTGTGGATCGCTTTAAAAGATGACCAGTTTTTTCAACACGGGATTTGTACGCTTCCCGAAAGATAAGAGAAAGTAGTGGCCAACGATGGTCAATACTTTGAACCATATAAGTATAACCAGTTTTTTACAATTAAGCCTCAAATTTCAGGGGGAAAATGCCGGAAGCAAAGTTGCATACCTTATAGTAGGGCAAAATTTTGAAAGATAAGCAATAAAATTTATCATCATGTCTCATGAATTTTTTCTTTCAATTGAATTGCATTTCATGATAATTTTTAAAAGGTAGGTAGTTAATTGAGAGGTCGCACTGGAACAATGCAATAGGCTACAGCAATGGTCCGTGATCAATCTCAAAGGGAAAGTTTTGAGGAGGCCTTGTAATTTTTTACCATGATCAGATGGTGAGAACAACACCTGCGATGGCACCCCACTTCCCAAATTTCCACACTAAAGTGAGGACATTTGATGACAGATTTCACAAGCACCTGCTCTCTGCACATGACATGGAGGGAAAATGTGTAATTTAAAATATTTTTGTAGATCAAAAAAAGGAAAGAAATTTTAATTTTTCTGGATTTTTTGTTACCCAATTAGTTTCTGATGAACTAAGTGATGTTTTACTCCTCCCAATAATTTCTTAAGGTTGACGCCACTTCATTCCAATTGACAACTACCATGGCCACTGCTGAGCACATCTTGGACTGAATGGGCCTTTCTAGAGGGGATATCTACTCTTACCCCCTTATTGTGCTTGAATTTCTTGGAGTAAATGGACTTCGTCAGACACTGAGGATTAGAAACAAACAATAACTACCATCTCAAATAGAGAATACCTTAGTGGGAGCAAATTTTTAAGCTTTTGAAAGAAATAACATCCATTTTGTCTCATATTATTTACTCCAATAAGAAAATTTAGAGTTTGATTTAAATCAATGATTTTTTTTTAGTAAAAATTATTTGATTTAAATCAATGTACCCTATTAAAAACGTAGAATGTTTGGGATCCATGTATATAATGAGTGCTTTAAAATGCGCTTTCTACATTTCGTGGGTCTGCGTTTTATGAGCAAGGTAAAATTCCCTAAATTGGCAGTATTTTTACAAAGTAGGATGACTCATCTTCTGAAGTCTGATGATTAAAATCCAATTTGTTTTGCAGGAATCGGCAAACGGTTACGAGGGCAACTCGGATCTTCCAACAATCGAAGATGGGAAGGAGGATGAGCTGTTTCAACAGAATGACACCAAATGCATCCTGAATCCAAAGACCTCTGAGTATCCCACTGACATGAGCGATACGACGGAAAGTGCAGATAACATTGAGGGTGAGCATTCACTATTCCTTTCTTATCTGTGTACAGTAGTGTCACTGCACCCTTCCCACAAAAGCTTTAATCTTTGTTGGAAGTCCTTAAAATATTTTAAACACCCTAGTTTGTACAAGAGCACTGCATGTTTTGTTTCTTCTGCTTTCAAAAACCAAGATTGATGATGCTCATCCACTGGTTGAGTGTCCTCAAACATCAGAACATATTAACTATGAAATTAATACTTATAATATTTTTACATATGGTTCTGAAAATATTATATATGCAAATCTGGGGAGAGCTTCCGAAGACTGAATGGGTTTTGGGAATGAGTGGGGTGTAGAACTCTCCCATGCCCTCGCCAGAGACTGCACTAAGCACAACTGTAGACTGTTTTTGATTTATTTTCTTGTTTTTAAGTTGAGTTGAATTGGGTGCAGTGAATGTTTCACTTCCATGCACAGGTGGAGTGCCGTCCTAAACACTTACAGGATATTTTTTATATTGCATAATAAATAAAAATCACATACACAACAGTTTACGTATCAGTCAAAAGCAAATAATCGAAAAAATAAATTCTTTTTAACTGTCACAATTTTTTAAAATGCGATATTTGGGCCTCTGACTTACAAATGTTTTCAATATCTGGTCTCGTGTGTAAAATAGCTCTTATCTTTTCCTCTTCTTTATTTGTCAGCCTTTCATATTTGTCTTAATTTTTGTTAATGTTGAAAAATCAAGCTTGCATAAGTGCAATATTCAAAATTGTTATAAAATTGTAATTGCTTTTTCAGAAATAGTTTTAAACTTGGCTTGAACAGAAATCCAAAATTCTTCAACTGTTATTTCGTAAAATTTCATTTTGAGAGTAGGATCCGTTGACAACGTAATGAATTCTTCCTCTTGTAACAAAAACTCATAAATTTATGTGTTGACTGCAGTAAATAGATTTCGTATCCAATTATAATTTTCGATATTCAATACAGGAAAGTAATTCACACTTTTTCTTCTAATAATGCTAGATGTTGTTTACGATAGGAATTATTTCATTGATATTGCTATTTTGGACATAAGGAAACAGGTCTGCTGTCATCTTTTGAATTATGTATGTCTCCAAATTTTCTTTTTTTCTTCTGACAGTCTGTCAGTGGTTATTAGAATATTTTCAGTTTTACCATCTGTGGCAGTTCTTATTAAAACAGATTTCCTGTAGCCTCCGCCTTGTTGTCCCCAACATTCAAACAATAAACGTCTTCTGATTAATTCAACATTTTATTTTAATCTTGATTACTTTCTATACACAAAAAAACAAGCTAGACCATTAAGCCTTGCATCTATTGACACGGTCAGGAAAAATCCAAAAGTTCCCCAGCTCAAGCAAACACCTTTTTCGCTGGCCATCATACCCCTTATCTTCTTTTAAAACCGTTCCTCACAAACACGCCCTGGCGACGTCTTGCTGAGGTGACGGGGAACTTCACACCTTCCCTACAGGCATTCGTGTTATTTTATCAATTGGAAGATATCAGCTAAACATGCCATTTTAATACACACCAAATATCTTTTGTAAGAAAGGATTTTTTAAATATCAATCCCTTCATTTTGAAAAAACATTGACGATTCATACTTAAGTACCAAAATTCGGTTCAGCACTCAACCTCACAATAATAGCTCAATATGTAAAAGTAAACATTCATGCTGAAGTTCCGTAGATTTACAAAATGTTTTTAAATAGGTGTTTGTAAAGATCGCGATTTGATGTGGTTTACCATAATTACAATTTGGTCTAATAAGGATTTGAATGCTATAGGTAATGTTTTTGAGGCAAGTGATTCTCAGTGTAAAAACGGTGTGTGGATAAGATATTGTGTGGATAAGATATAAGATTTTCTTTGCAAAACTTATAAATCCTTTAATAGAACCAACCATTGAAGGAGCACTATTGGTACAGATTCCTACACATTGGTCCCATGTTATGTTAAATTTATCTAAATATGACGAAATGGAGTAAAAAATATCCTATCCTGTTGTGCATTTGATTCGTTGTCTGCAGCATAAAAATGGATTCATTATTTTGCTTTCATCAAAGAAATGAACTAATCCTAGTCAGGGTGTCAAGATTTAAATCACTTGATTTTAATCAAATGATTTTTTTTTTAAATCATTGATTTAAATCACAACCAATTTTACATTTTTATAACTAAGTAAATACACTCTAGAAAAATCACAGAATTTGTCAAATGCTTTGAACTTTCTGCACACATGGTGATTTCAGCACTAATGGCTGCACCTCGTACTGTTGAGCTTTTAAAAAAATGTTTGGCACTGGACACTTGCAAATAATCTGAGGTGTCTATGGACTAAGTAATCTGTTGAGTCAGGGATTTTGCCAAACAGTAAAGTAAAAAATAAGTTGACATCTATTTGAAAGTTTTTACAATGTTCATGCATAATTTTATGTTACAAACAATAAAGCAGTAGGCCTACATCTACGTAAATGTCAAGACAGCCAACGAAAATCCCCACAAAGTAGGCCTAAACTACTTGTTACCCCTTTAATTGATTGACCAATGGCTTAGCTATAGTGATTTTTCAACTACTTTTTTTTAATTGAGACATAAATACTAAATAACACAGTTAATGTGATTAATAATTTATTAAATAAAAAATTCAACTGAGCTTTCTATTTGAAAGGATGAAAGTTTAAACACAATGAACATCTTTTATTTTGCAAAATGCACCCTGAAACAGTCACCTTTCACTTTAAGAGTAGTGACCCATAGCAAATATTTATTTAATCAGACTAATTTAGGTCTCACTTACACTTACTAATACCTTTGTTAACATGATTATGTTAATTTACTCAAGAAAAACTATGGAGGATGTCAACTTGTGTTTTAAAGTTAAACAAATGTCTTATCTTTTGCTCTTGTTTTGAAAATTCATTTTTTAAATGTAATGTCATGTAACACACAATGATATTTAGTAAAATAAATATTAATTTACCATATCACAAATTCCGATTGTTTACTTAATTAAATATTAGTTTACATATCATGTCAGAAACTCAATTTTTTATTTAACAAATTTATAGGCCCTACAGAAATTTAAATTTAAAAAATCCGATTTTTGATTTAAATTAAATAAATCCGATTAATTGATTTTTTTGAAAAAATCATTATTTTTTTACACACTGATCCTAGTACATGAGAGAGCTATACCGCTGATATCAGTGGACTCGTCAATTTGTAAAGAAAGTATTGTTCTGAAACCTAATTAGTAACTATTTTCTCAATATCATTTGTCATGTATATTTCTGTTTTGTACTATTGGATATTATATATCCTGCAACTAAATTTATCAAATGGCTAATTTACCATTTTGAAACAAAATGTTAAATAAATTCATTCGATTTATGACGAGATAGTCTGTCTTTAAAAAATGCATCCGCATACTAAAAGACAATAAACAGAATAATTTAATACCATCTTTTGTATTGTTTACAAACATAACTAATGCAATACCGAAATGCTATGCAGAATGTAGAATAACAAAACAATTCTTGACTGTGTTGTATTTTTGGATATTATTATATATTCTGTAACTAGAATGTTAACCCTACTCACAAAGACCAAATCTTATTCCTTTATGACACATCAAGCTGATATAGCAATCTGTTAGTACATCAAAGCAGTGAATTTTAAATAATTATAATTTTTATTTTCTTTCAGGAATTTTTAATAGTGGTAAAATATTTTTAATGTTATTTTTCAGTTAGATTTCTGGTTTGAAGAAATGTAATTGTATTTAAACAAGGAGTCAACTAAAATGTATAGCATATAAATAATTCAATATGGCAGTCCCAATCACAGGAAATGTTAACACACGTAATACTGTTAGGAAATGACCATATTTCTGGCCTTTTGTTTTCTCATCACAGTCGACAAAAAATCATGGGAGCAGCAGAAAACTCTTCTGTTTCCCCTGCAGCATCTCTAATGGATTCAGTACATGACATTTGCCCACAGGCTACAGTACAGGGTTCCCATGGTCCTTGAAAAGTCCTTGAATATTTTTTTCCTTACTAGGGGCCCTTGAAAGTCCTTGAAAACTACGGAATTTGGTAAAAAGTGCTTGAAAGTACTTGATTTTTTTAACTATTTGATAATTGTGTAATATTGTCTTGCATTGGAACTTGTCCAGACTAGTTTCCTCCGCAGCAGGTGTTTCATTTGAGTGTCATTCTGAATGAAGCCAGTGCATTGCGCTTTGACACTACGTGATATACTAATAATGCTACGTCTAGATCGTCCATTTTCCAAAGTATTTGTTCCATCTAAGTTGACACCTCTGGTCTCTCTCTCGGCTGCTTTGTTATGCCCACCACATCATGGCGTATCACGGCCGCTAGATAACAGCACCGCTTTCTTAGGAAACCGCAGCTTTAGCAGTCAGGACGTCATTAGAAACCTATCATGCATCCAAAGAAATGAAGCCAAATGCTTATTGCAAAAATATAAAAGTTACAGTTGAAAAAAAAAAAAAAAATTAAGAAAATCACATTTAAGATATTTTTTTGTTGTAAAAGTTTTTGCAGATTTCAAATCCTTTGAAATTTTTACTCTATCTTTAACGATTGCAAAGATAGGGCTTTTTTTATTCTCTAGTCTAAGTTTCTAACACCAGTCAAAACTTTTGATTTGTTTCTCAAACAACAATCTGAGAAAAGTAAATCTAAATTATAACCAAAATTGATGATAACCTTTCTGTTTTTGACTGTCAATGATTTAAATTTTTTTTTTTTTTTTTTGACAGTTTTCTTTTTAATTGACAAATTTTAGGTATTTGAAAAATATTTTTGGTTTTGAAAAGTCCTTGAATTTTTTTTTTTTTTGATAAAGGAGTGGGAACCATTCAGTAGCCCAGATGGGAAGAGTAATGGATTATTAACTGCAGGGTTGAGAGTTCATAACTGAGTCCAGCCACAGACTCGTGTACGCGGGGGTACTTTGATACTGTTGTGGCCTCGCGTTGGCATGGTGCGGAAGTGAGGGGTCAGCTCAGATGTTTTAGTGTGGTTCAAAATTACAAGGTGTTGCTCTTGACACTTTCCCTTTGGGATCCCGAACCATCACCAATGGCCCGTTTTGTTTGTGTTAGTGACCCCCAGTGAAGTGCTAATTAACTACCTGACAACTAATGGATGCGACTTTTCTGTTACAGATGTGGAGTTGAAATGTCCATGTCCGAGCCATGAGGGAAAAGAAGTTCTGAATGCTGTCTTTCCATTGCCTGTTGAGCAGGTGTTTTCCCTCATTTTTACTGGTTCTAAATTTTACAATGACCTGCTAGAATCAAGGAAAACATATGGTAAAAATCCTCTTTTAAATATTTTTGTAGTGGTTCCACTTTTGCTGTTTTATTTTAATTTCACTAAAAATCGATAAATATATCTTCTATGTATCAGTGCAAAAGGGATTAAGTCTGAATATTCACGAGTCCACAGAAGTAACTGTGTCATTAATTAAAAAATAATGTAACATGCTTAAAATCAAAACTAAATGAGTACTAATCTAAATTACAATAATTAGTATCATGGCAGTCTTTTTCTAAGGGACTATTTGTGAGAAAGACTGGAATATTCAACTGAAGATTCTGATCAGTAGCCGTTTTGAGACTTAACCTCTTTTGCCCTGACATGGAATCTATATAAACAGTTAAATATTCATTCAACTGTTTTGTATGCAAATAGATTTTCAATATCTATTTTTGATGGGGTTAATCTATTTATAATATCACTCTCCATCTCATGGCTACTTTTTTACTGATTTATTCAGTGCTTAATGTTTTCACTCATTATCAGTACTAGCCTGCAAGTCAGCCAAGAGAAAAATGAAGTTTGTAGCAATACACAAATAAAATACAGTGAAATGCAAATAGATATCAGATGCATACAAAATCTGAAACATCAAAGCTAAGCAATTTTTGTTTTAGAATTGATTAATACTATCTACTCTGGTGTAGGCACAGAAGAACATTTATTAATTATGTGTTACATGATGGTTTAATAATAATTTTGAAACAGTGGCTATTTGATAGCAGCAATGCTGCACTGGTTACTGTAAATGCTAATCAGGAAACGAAACCAGAAATTAGCAAATTTCGGAAGATGATTTTCTACTGTAAAATGTCCCAAACGTGTCATCGGGTTTTGAGTTTTTTTACTTTTCAAAATGAATTGAGAAGAAAGCTTTTGAAGAAAACAAACAAGTCAGCTGCTAATGTAGTACACAAAAATTAAAAGTAGCACTAAAAAATTAAGGAAAAAAACAAGCATACCACCAAAATACAAGTCTGTCCCAAAATTAATGAGGAAAAAAATTATGTAAAGTAAATAATTGTTCTTACAAAAAAAACACTTAATAATCTTTGAAGTATGTGCCTTGGGTAGCAATACAACAAGTCCAATATTGCTGCCAGTGGTTGTAGCATTGTTTAAACTCATTTTGTGAGATGCCGCGAAGCGTAGTGATTACAGCATTTTCAACATTTAGGATTTTGTCAATATGATGTCCTTTCATGTCCATCTTATTCCGTGAAAAAAAAATCACAGGGGGCAAGGTCAGGACTGTATGGTGGATGGGAAAGCACAGGGTCGTGTTAATGGGTTAGGTATTCAGTCAGAACCAACGCCGTGTGGGGCCGAGCTTTGTCATGGTGGGTGATCTAGCTGCCAGCGACGCTTTTCTTCAAGTGCTTCAGCACTTCCAAATAAAAGTGTGAATTCACTGTCAGCCCAAGTGGTACGAATTCTCTATGGACCACTCCTTTAGAGTCGAAGAACACGATCAGTAGTGTTTTGACACGTGATTTGCTCATCCGAGCCTTCTTTTCGTCGAGGTGAGTTTGGAGTGTTATATTCCAAGCTTTGCCGCTCAGTCACTGGGTCGTATTCAAACACACAACTTTTGTCACCTGTTATCACTCTTGTTAGGAAGTTTTGGTCACTGGATACACGATCCAACATTTCCTGCAAAATTGTCATACGAATTTCTTTGTTTCAGAAAACAACACTTTAGGCACTAATTTCCCACAAATTTTATGCATTTGCAATTTGTCAGTAACTATGCGGTGGACATCTGTTTTTGCCAACCCTGTCATTTCCGCAATTGAACGTAAATTTAATCGCCAGTCGGTGTTCAAAACATTCCTCACTCGATCGATGTTTTCATAGTCAGTGGTCGTCTTTCATGCGATCATCTTTAACGTTCTGTCAGCCGTTCCTAAACGCAGTGTGCCACTTGTAGATTTACGATTGTGAGAAAGCTTCATCTTTGTAAGCCTCCTTTAACATTTGCAATGTTTTATTACCACTTTTACCGTGTTTAAACGCAAAACTTTATTGCATAGAATTGTTCAGTAGATCGTTGTATCTTAGGCATAATGTGTCACACTCACAACGACTCACTGTTAGGCCACTGGGCATGCACTGTGAATTAGAAGCAGCGACATTCCAATCCACATTTCTGAGCCACCGGTTTTCCTTGCCGATGTGCCAGAAATGCACAGAAAAAAATTTCTCATTACTTTTGGGACAGACATTGTATTTGTACAGCAAGTAAAAATATTTCATGAATTGTTTGGTTTTATTTAAAAACCATTTTATGTATATGTCACTGTACTTATTCCATGTGGTTCACAGAATTTGGCTCATTATTTTTAGCCCAAACTTTGAGATGGGGGCCCATGGTAGCCCAGTAAGGGATTAGCAACCTGAGGGTTACGAGTTCAAGTATACGGGTGCTTGTGCACATTAAATCTGTCATATCCTTAAATGTCCCCATGTGGGTGTGGACATTTGTAGAGCAGGGGGTGATCTCAGGTGTGATGTGATCTGACCATGGTTCAAAATTACATGGCATTGTCCTTGGAGTTCTCTCTTTGGGATTGATTCTGGGCCGTCACCACTAACCCATTGTGTTGCTCCAGTGTGATGTTAATTAGCTTCCCAAATCATAATGGAGTCACTTTTTATGTCCATCACAGATATAATAGAAAGTCCATGGCAACTGTGTCCTGAATATGACTTGAAGATGAGGCAGGTTACTTATACTCTTACATTGAACCATTCCATGGCCAAGAGTGCACAAACAACAGAAACACAGGTCAGTTGATTTCTTTTATTATTCTTTTTGAAACTGTTTATCAAAGTATCAAATGGAATGAAAGCAAGGTTTATGCTTGTATAGATCTATTAGCAGCAATGCATTCTTTAGTTGAACCTCCTCAACTGTAAGGGTTTACATGTGAATTGTACACAGGGCACATCTTTCAGTGTGTGTGTATGGGTTCATGGATCCAAGGTACTCTAGTGATCTTTTGTTTTCCCATGAGGTTTACTGTCTTTAGTGAATACAGGTATCACTGGGTACCCAATCGATCTTTTTCTGCTTTCATCCCAGTGATTTTTATTTGACATTGTCTTGCATTCAACGCGGCTTACCCAATTACGGCCCTTGTGCCTAAATTCCCCCAAAACAGCCCCGATGTTATGTGAACGTTATGTTAAATTATTTTTTCCCTGTTGTCAGACATCTACATGCTTCAATATTACAGGGTTCCCACAAGTCAGGGAAAACCTGGAATTGTTAGGAAATTTTTGTCCAAAAAAATCAGGGAAATTGACGGAAAAGTTGCGAATTTTTATCTAAAATCTGGAAAATTGCCTCAATGACCTGGAAAATGATAGATAGACGTTTTGAAGAAAGGTAGCCAGTAAGATTCGTGAACAGTTTCAGATCACTTTATTTTTATGAATTGAATGTTTCAACTGATTTTAAAAGAAACGACTAGTATTAAACAGGTAAAAAATTTTGTCTTGTCCACTGGCTTCAATTAAAGATTTTCATGCTTACGATACATTAATTCACAAATTGATTTATAAGTCAAATATGTTGCTTAATTTGAATAATTTATTTTAATGCAAAATTACTTGTGCTTTTGTGTATTAATTTTTACAGTGTATAATTCTTAAATTGGTTTTTATTATTGGCTAAATGCTATTTGAATGCTAAATTATTTCTTTGTTTTTTACCTTGAAAATGTCATGAATTGCTTAAGTATGAGCTGAAAAAGTCGGGGAATTTTATTTCTGAAATAGAGTGGGAACCCTGATATTATTTTTTATTACATTTTTTCCCAAGCGACTCCAGTTTCAAAGTTGTGGCACTAGCCATGGCAACCACAACAGAAAAGCATTGAAATATGCAATCACTGGATTGTCGTAAAAATTTCGTGAAGAAATTGTTTAATTTTTTAATTTGAAAATTTAAATTTTTTAGTGAGATCATTAACATCTGTTTCATACTTTATTAGCACATTTTTTGAGTCAGACAATTCATTTTGTACCTGAGTAACTAAAAGTGCTACTCAAATAGAGTAAAGACTGTTTTTGCTATGATTTTTTTTTTAAATGTATGGTACTTTTGAGTTACTTTTTCACTAGAGCTTTGGCTGTAGCAGCCCTGTAGTACCAACAGTTCTTTACTTCCACTTCATCTATCAATGACAAAAATATCACTTGACCTAAAAAAAAAGTTTCAGTGTGTATTATAAAAGGTATATGGGGAGTGTGTGTGTGTTTAAAAGTGTCTTAAACTGCATTTTATGTGTTAAGTGCTGAAATTTTTAGTTTCTATGACAGGAAACTTAATATCTATATAAGCAGAGTAATGAAAAAAGCTTGCCTGTCTAATGTCTGGTGGTATTCTCAAAAAATACAAATGTTTTGATATATGCTGAAGTATTTGTAACTCATGGGACAAACTTGAAGGGCACACTAAAACAATATTTTTTTATGTATTTGTTTTAATATATGGATGAATTTAGGTACAATCAACTATTGTGCAGGAAATGAAACAAGATGTTCATTTACATAATTATTTTACATTTACTTGTTTGCAATGGCTACTTAAACCACCAACATTAATGCAAGCTTATCAGCATTGATGCATAGATTAATGGACTTTTCCCCCTCTGAAGTGCACTCTTTTGTTTGGTGTGTGCTTGAAAATCATTCCTTTGCTGTAACCTGTCTGTTGAAAGGCATGAGCAGGTCATGCTGCCAAGTTTGCGTTAATGTTGGTCTAAGCAGTTACTGTAAAATAATGATATAAATAAATATTTTGTTTCATTTCCTGAGTAATTTTTGTGTCTAAACACATCACTTGCAGCCATACATTGTCATAAAAAATTATTCTTATAGTGTATGCTCTAACACCCCTTGGGAAGTTTATCTCATAAGTGACCTTGTATTTCTCAAGCATCCTTATTAGAATTAAAGTTATATATATTCACCAGCATCTGTTTTTACTTTGCATGTGTTGCAATTCTTCAAATTTGTGACAAAGTAATTATATATTTTCAGAAACTGCTGAAGCACAGTAAGCAGGGCCATGTGTATACTGTGGACTGTGATGTTGTCAATACTGGTATACCCTACAGTGATGCCTTTAATGTCAAATCTGTGTACTGTATAACCAGGGTTTCGAAAAAAGAATGCCGCCTCCGCATTTCGGGTTGTGTGAGGTATAAGAAATCTGTTTGGGGATTGGTAAAATGTAAGTCAGTTATTAAAGTATCTTAGTATTAACATTCATTTGAAGTTAAGGTTGTGGTATATTATCGATGTAGGGCTCTTGTGTTAGGTAATGTGCAGTGTTACCCTCAGTTTTGAAGATACAGTAGAGTCCCAACTATCCGAGTTAATGTGGACCAAGAGTAACTCGGATAACCAAAAAACTAGGTTAAGGCAAAAAGCAAATGCAAAACAATCTGTATTTTAAAAAAAGTTGCTGTCGCAAGATTGAAAACAGTTGTTTAGCTCAATTGGCAAACTGGGACGGAACCCCCTTGTATGAAAAGAATAAGAAAACGAAATCAAACTATCAAGAGCAGCTGCGAGACCGGCAACACCAAGCCCAGTCCTGATTAAACTTAACTCTTTAATTTCCCTTTTTATAAAAGCAAATGCTCTGCGAAGAGATAAAAGAAAACATCCTTTTTTTTTTTCTTGCGGTCTCCATTCTATAATTTGTTTATGTACTTTCATATTACTAATAAGTGTACACTTAAAGGCCCATATAGTAACTGCTGAATTAGCATCTCCACTTGGTTGAAAGTCAGGTATTACATTGTATAATACGGGTTTTTTTTTCGATGTTTTTTTAAAAGTCCTTAGAAAATCCTTATTTTGTCCAAGAAAGTCCTTATTTTTAGTTAGAAAAAAAAGAGTGGGAACCCTGATCTTCATAAAGTTATGTTTTGAATATGTGTAATTAAATTGCATTTTAGAGAAATTTAAATAACATGCATCTGCATTTTCAATTCCGTGCATACATTCATTCACACTATGAAAACTTCACTAGTTGAGTTCCCATATTAACTACTATCTTTTCTGTTTTGAGCTACTTCAGTCACTAAAAGTATTTTGGAATGTCCCACATTTTTAATGCATTAATCAGTAAGGAAAACAAGTCAGTATACTAGTTCTAAATAACGATTTCTCATTCTGAGAAACTTGTGGTTTCATATCATTTTGACAATTGAATACTGGATGAAGTTAAGTAATTTACTCAATTGGAATTCATTCTGCTGTAAATAAAATCTTCAATGCTTCAGTTCAAAACTATTGTGTCTTAGAGTAGCTGTGATATATTTAGAAACAATGCATGAGTTGAGTTATGTTTTACCTTTTTCAGCTCTCATTGAGAAAAGTGCAATGCAAGGCTTAGCAGATTTTGCCACAGATTTAGGTAAGTAGTCATTACTTCCTCCTGCTGTGGCAGATAATGAGCTTTGACTTGGTTTTTGTATGGAAATATCATTTAAACCTGATACAATTTGGCACATTTGTTCTTGGTCAATATTTTGAAGCATGTAATAAGTGTCATTCTTTGACTTCACATATTTTCAAGTCACAAAGAACTATCTATCAACTGGTCTGCAGTTGTGGTTTATAAACCTTTCTGATATGTTAAATTCTTTAAGCAAGGTGCTCTTAGAAAACCATATTTAGACATGACTTTTCATTTCTGTTTTTAGAAGCCCAACATTTGTTTCAAAGTTTCAAAACCCTTTTTAAGCTTGCTTATAATTCTTTCTTAAACTATTTTTTGTGATTTGCTTCAATTTAATTTACATAGGAAGTTCTAAAAGTTTCTGGCTTAAAAGTGTGGTAATTTAACAAAATATCTTTCAATGTAATCACCCTTTATTTCAATACATTTTTAGAATGACTAATTAACTCATCTATACTACTTTTAAAAAACTGAATTTTTGAACACACAGTAAAAAATCTGAACTTCTGTCGTTAAAATGATCTTTAACTTATAAAATGATTCACTTCATCATGTGAATTTTTATAACGAATGTGTGACTTCAATTTGAAATATTAGTGACCATGTGGTACTCAAGTATAAACATTCCATTTTGAAACATCAGACAATACTTCTATCAGTAGACAAAGTCAAATATGTCAACTCTAACATGTTCAGTCCAAAAAGGTTTGAACTTTAGTATGTATGTTGCTGATTTTCCCTAATGATACGTGTTTCTGTTACAGCTAGTGCCCTTCAAAAAGAGGCTGAAGTTTCTAGTCAGAGTATGTCCAAAAAGCCTCGAAGACGGAAGCGAATGAAATTTGATCCCGTCAAATGCGAAACATTGAAAGATGCTCCTAGAATATTGCAAAGACAACCAACTGTTAGAAATATAGGTATAATTATATTTTGGAATCGGTGATTTCATGCATTCACCATGCAGTTTAGTAAGTGAATTTAAGAAGTCAGATTTCTTTATCTAACATATTCAAGAGCATCACTGAGCATTTACAAATATTTTGAATTTTCAGTAATATTATTAATTTAGTTGTAATAATTTGAATGTGCATTATAATTTAAATATATTTAATAATATTAATGCATAAATTATAACTATTCATATTTTTCCAGGTTCTTCTATTTCTGGTATAGATCTAGCTTCTTTAGGATCAACTCCAGATATTGTTATTCGTGTGATTCTTATAACGTGAGTATTATATTTCTTTTCATTTCTACTTGAAGCTTTGCATTCAATTGATTTGTGTGTCAAAAATGAGAACACTCACATGGTGAATGTTACTTCTAAATTCACTCTTAATCAGTTAAACTGTGTTTTCATTGAGTTTGTTAGTTAAATCTCATAGTATATGGAAACAATTGACTGATTAACTTGGCTGTTTTAATCTAACTTGCCAAGTCTAACAGTCAAAACTCTAAACAAGTTAGAATCTGAACAGGGTTGTTTGAAACATCCTGATGGGTATTGATGACATAAAATGATATTTTTTTTTAATTACTGGATGATTTTAAAAATTAAGATGAGCAAGTGTATTTTCTGTATAATGAATATCAAAGTATTCATGTTAACATTCATGTAGAATCCATACCTCATGCTGCCACCAGAGGTCGTACAGAACAGAACTGTAACTTAATTTATTTTAAAACTCAGTTATTGTGACATTGGTTATTGCTCCGTCCATACAACTCATACATGTGCTAGTGTGTAGGCTGTGCCATGATCCATGTAACCTCTTCTATGCCTACCTTTAGAATAATTATAGGGTGGTAACAAAATCTTATTCTTGGAAATCAGGGAAATTTTGATAACATTAAACGACAACTATTATTGTTTATCCAATTTAGAAATGCGCAATTACGAGTACTTTTGAGGATCGAATAAAACTTATTCGCCGAAATCGTAATTTGAATAAAGAACACCGGCGTCGTAGTTATTAAACACTACAAGAACTGCCGCCGCCATTTTCCACGTCTCGTTGCTGTGAGGCCGACAATACAACTTGTGGTACACAATTTAAAATTTGTGTAACTAATAATGTTTTTTATTTTCATTAAATTAATATTTTTTGCTTACAATTACATTTTGTAGAATTTTTTCTGTACATTTGATTTTAATGTATAGGGCCATGTGTAATAGGTTCATAATCCACAATTTTTTTTTTCTATCCAATGTTTTCAATTGCTACTGTAAGTGTTCCACTAAAAGTTTCAACCCTTACAATAACAATTAAAATAACTGAAGAGAAAAAATACAAAATATTTGTGGAGAATGATCCTTTCACCTGAAATTTAAATATTGAAAAATAATGTGTGGATACTGTATGTCGATACCTATCACGGATCACAACATTTATTAAGGAATTGTAAAATCGGGGACATTTTTATAACAGTATCAGTGAACTTTTTTTTTCGAGGATTTTGTTGCCACCCTGAATTAAATGTTGTATATTACTCCTCATTTCCGTTTCAACCAGCTTCATCACACCGTACTACGTTCATATGTTTATTGCAAGAAGCAGTCTTGTTTTCATAAGGAGCTTTTAGTTTTCTGGTTACAATCAAAGGACCACTTCCGTTTCCAAAGCATTCTCTGATTTTCCTTTCTTAAGGTCATTTTCTTACGAAATTTAAAATTTGTGTGAATCCCATTTGCTTCTCAATCCTATTCCATTCTGCAACATTGGAACGCATTCGGTTCAGATGAACGAGATATCCGATTCAGACATTATCTTTGATTCTGTAATGACTAATGTATTACCTTGATTCCTCAGGATCAAATATACTTGCTTGTGTGTTATGTCTTTATTATATTAAATATATTAAACCGTAGCCTTTCCTTCCAATGATTTTGTTTTTCTATTTGCAGGTTAGTAATTCTACTATTTTTAAATATGTTGCTATTTTATAAGCTGTGGTCTTTAGAAGATCAGAGCTCAAAGCAAATACTTCCAGCTGCCTTGGAATATGCTGAGAGGTGAGGAAAATTATGTCATCCTAATATTTTAATTTGATGTATTTAATGTATTAAAATTTTAGAATTTAAAGAATTATCTTTATGTATACTTGTCCACATCTGGATCATGCGCCTTGAAACCCAAACCAACCAAGCAACCATCTCTTTATGTACAACACTACACATACAATGTAGTCATGGTACCAGGAAGAATGAATACTTTCTCGCAATAGATTGTACCGTCTGAAAGGACTCTCTGTCGATATAAATAAGCAGAAGATGGAAATAGATTGCTGTGATTTAGTTTCAACATTGTTCAAAACCACAGTTAGGCTTTATTAGGCAATGGAGATGTGGCACTTATTGATGAGATCGTACCATTTCAAGACAATTCTGGTTATATGGCTAGAATTCCAGCACTAAATGTATCCCATTTTTTAATGAAGTAGTCCTGAAACAGAGTGGTAACAAAATCAGGAAAAATTTCCAAAGTTCACAAAAAATCGGGGAATTTTTTAAATTTTTATGAAAACGGTAACTATTGTCATTTGTGGCCTATTTAGAGATGCACAATTAAAAGTACTTTTGAGAATCGCATAAATAGTTTTCGCTGAAATTGTAATTCGAATAAAGAAAACTGGCGTCGTAATTTTCAAACCTGTCGAAAACCGCCGCCATGGTTTTTGCTGCCAGAGCATCTTGTTGCTGTGAGGCCAGAGATACATTTGTGTAACTAATGATGTTTTTTTTGTGCATTAAATTAACATTTTTTGCTTGCAATTACATTTTTGGTAAAGCTTCAATCTAAGTTTATAGCAGTATAACGGCCTTGGTGCTTTTTTGGTGCACTTCTAAATTTGCCAAGGAAGGAATTCTTTCAAATGAACCTTTGAAATCAACCTACAGTTCAACGAATTTTGAAAGAACTTTAAAAGAATACTGTTAGGAGAATCCTTCAGATCAAGTGACATTTGCTGCCCACTGCCGATGATCCAACGTTTTTTGCAATCAACAAAATGAGAACATCATACAACGGAACTAATACAGGCAAACTAATTTATTAAAACATAGAAGAAGACATTCAAGTTCAATTACATACAATATCAGCTTTCCGATTGGCTTAGAACAAGCGACATTACATTGCAGCTTTCCGATTGGCTAAAACAAGGGAGATCACACAGTGGCACCACAAAACAAATAGGTGCGTGGGCGAATATATATGCATGAATCAGCAGGAAAGGATTGCATCCATAATGGAAACCAACAAATGCTGGCCACGCAGTGGCTAGTATTTGTTAGTTTCCATTATGGATGTTGTTGTCCAAATTGGATGGCGTTGCCTGTGACAGTTCTTTTCGTGGGGTCAGGTGCTAACTAATTAACTCCTCGCTAACCCTCAGTGATAGCTACGAATACAGTTTGAGAAACAAACAAAATGAGAATTCGTAGCATATTGGATAACAGCCATCATGGCGTTGCCCGTGGTGTTGGTTTGCTTCACAAACCAAACAGAAATTCATAGCCTATTGGAATGAATTGCCTGTGCGCAAACCAAATTATGAATATTGTGAGCTATGATTTGGCTTCGTAAATTGGATAACAGCCATAAGGGAGTTGCCCGTGGTGTCTGTTGGTTTGTTTCGCAAACCAAATGGGAATTCCGTGCGACGTCTCAGTCTCTTGTGAAAATATAAATGTTTAGTTGAAAATTATTTATTAAAAGAAAATCGAATGTATAAGGTATCTATCTGGTGTCGAATTTCAAATCCGTTGAAATTTTCAATCTATCTTTAACGATCCCGATTCTAGAAAAAAGTGTACTAAACAATGCCAGCCAAAATGTATTTTATTTTCCTTTTTCACTAAAAATCTTTCTAAACGTCACAATCTCTTGCAAAAACTTTGAAGATATTCAATTTTAAATTTTTATTTATTTATTATTTTTTTTAAACTTATTTTTAAGTATTGATCTAATGTGAAATTTTCTGCAGATTTGAAATCCGTTGAAATTTTTACTCTATCTTCAACGGTCAAGTAGATAGAAAAAGTACTAAATACTCCAGTTAAAAGTTTAATTGTTTTTTATCGTCTGCTGGAAAATCATTCCTCTGTGCAAAATGATAACGGAAACGAAAAAATAAATTTAGAATCTGTAATCTTCTATGCTGTTGCATTCAATTATAATTACATTTCATCAAATTCGTTTTAAAATGTTCTAGATTGAATTTTAAAATTTGCTGCGACCCAAAAATTGCAAAACATTTGGACTATCTGTGATGTAAGTGGAGTCAGGACTTTGTGTGCAGGAAACAAACAGACCGACTGACAAACACTTCCGTTTATAATATTAAGAGATTCAAAATGAATATTTAACCTTTTGACTACGACTATTGATATAACAAGCGAGATTTTACCTTGACGCCCCATGTGATGTATGATTTCAGGGCCTGAAGGACATAAATAGGCTGTAAATCGATTGGTAAAAGAGACTCGACTGAAAGTATTTGAGATTGCATGAAAATCTAGTTTCACTCTGAAAAAAATGCAAGTGCAGCATTAGCCCGATTGGAAGAGTAGCTAACTATCAAACAGACGCAAGGTTGTGAGTTTGAAACTTGACCGTACCAAAGAGCGTCAGCTACGTGATGCATGTTAAATCTGTTGTGGTCTCCAATGTCGTCAGATTGCCTTGATGTGCAAGTTAGGAGAGTGGGATGCCAGCTTCAGTATGTCCTCGTCGCCTGACCGTGATTAAAAAATAAGCGATGTTGTCCTTGTATCTGTCCCTTTGGGAGGGATCCAGAACCATTGACAATAGCCTGTTGTGTTGCTCCAGTGTGACATTAATTAAAATAACCTGGGACAAGTGAATACATATAGTTGAACTGGAATTATAATGAAAATTTGTAACATGTAGTTAAGAAAAAAGTTATTAAAATAAAAATTAAACACAATTCCCAGAATTTTTTATACTACAAAGGAAGTCTACAAATCTATTGTCATCCAATTGTGATAAGTAAATTAAATTTCCATCAGAATTTTTAAGGTTTTGCTAGTTTAATCAGCTCATTTTACTGACTTTATTTGCTATTTTCAGTCTGATTATCTGATTTTTTGCTCTGAAAGCTTACCACATTAGCTTTGAATCCTCATCACAGCTTTGAAAATAGTGTTGAAAGAGAAAATACGAAGACAAAAATTGGTTTTACTCAAATGGATATTATATGAATAAAAATTGAGAGATTTTATGCACAATACACAAATTTATAATTCTTTGCATCATGCCGTTTAAAAGTTTTCATTACATTATTCTATTTCTGTTAAATTCTGGCTGTCCATGTTAGAATTCTTGTAATTTTGCTTTTTTTTATACTTCCTCTCCTGGTCTGAGGCATTTTTATATTCAATTTTTAA
The DNA here is from genome assembly GCA_947359465.1 of Metellina segmentata. Classification (NCBI taxonomy): domain Eukaryota; kingdom Metazoa; phylum Arthropoda; class Arachnida; order Araneae; family Tetragnathidae; genus Metellina; species Metellina segmentata. Next base: position 124,404,536 of record OX375875.1, read on the forward strand.
AAGCTTCCTTACCTTGTTTTTTAACCTTTCTTGGCTATTCCTAACCCACTTTGCAGTTTTTCCTTTTTTGTAATACTAGGGGCTCCGCCCCCTGCTTACCTATGGTCACCAACCCATGGGGAATGCTAAGCATCCCAATTTGGTTTGCTTTGCAAACCAACACTCCTTTCACAGAGTCAATCTCCTTATACAATCTTAAATCTGTCATTTAGTCTTTATGTAATCCGACTTTTGCATCTGCCTGTTTCCAAAGAGGGGGCTGACAGCTGTGTTCACCGAAAAACCCCAGAGGCAACATACCAAGGAGCCCCTCCGAGTAAACTAAACTGGGGACACCCGAGTAGAAAGCCATCAATGCAGGGTGGCGGGAAAATTGAATCCTGTGCTGTGAGTTTTGAATCCTGTGCTGCGAAACTATTTTAATTTGTATGTTCCTAATGGCTGATTTTCTGATCTGCACTTAATCGGCACACCGTCTTAGAATCGAGCAAAAAAGCGATCATGACGTCACAGCGAGTTTCAAGGGCATCTGGCAAACCCTTTAGTCAGAAAACATAACCTTTATTTCCATGAACGCAATCGCTCCGCGATCTAAAAAATACAAAACTTGTGTGACCAACTTTTGATTGCATCAAATTTATTTATTAACCAATTCAAAAATAATTGTACCATCAGAAAAAGTACATTCTAAGGTTTTCTGCAATGTTTCAAATTTAAAAACTAATGGTAATAAAATGTAGATATGACAATTTTTTTAAAAATAACAAAAATGTCCTGATTTTTCCTGAATTTTAAAAAAAAATTCAGGAACCAAATTGAAATTTCTAAAAAAACTTGGCATAGTGCAAAGGTATTCTAAAAAAATCACAGCTGAAGACTGAAAATTTGTGCATCTTTTGCTCACTCGCGTTAGAAATTTCGCTTTTAGACTGTCATGCTTAATGCACCCTAAATTAATAGCCACATCGAAAAAAAAATCTTTTCCATCTTGTTCCCTGTACAACTTTAAAGAAATCATGTTAATTTTGTAATTTTCTTATCCGTACTTTTTCAGGAAACCGTCTAACAATCGAGCGAAAAAAGTGAGTTTTCAATCCTGCGGCAGCAGCTATAACTTTCTTTAATATAGAGAGATTCTGCATTCTTAAAATGCATGTAGTTGCCATTTAAATGTATTATATCATGTGTTTTAGCTTTCCAAGTGAATGGGGGAAAAGCCGTCTACATTTTATCAAACACCCCCTCAAACAATTTAAAGTTTTATGTAGAAACGTTTCTAAAATTCCATTTAAAGTTTTAGTCATATCTTTTAAACTGCTTAGTTTCTCGATTTTTTTTAAAGCTTTTATTAATTGACTGCCGTTTTTTATGTTGAAAGCATTTATTCCCTTATTTACATTTTTTAATGTTTTTAACTTTTTCACATAATTTTTCCAATTGTTTTAATGCTTGGACTATTTGTATTACTTTCGAACTTTTTTTCTGGGTATATTTTTAATCACGCGTTTGGCTCAGCTTGTCTGTTAATGGACCTTGTGCCATAAAACCCAAACCAAACTTCTAGGAAATGTGTGTACAGTGGCATTAAGCCTAGAGAAGTGACATCCCTTTTTCTCTCTGCAGTCATTCGTCATTTACCAAAGAAGAGTACCTGCACCTGCTCCAGAAACAGGATGTCCTCCACAGAGCTGAAACTGGGAGATGGAGGGACGCTCTCGCTGAAGTCATCAAACTCATCCATTTGGTAAGCCTCTTTAAAAACAATTCGTTTCTGAACCTTCTTCTATCAGGGTGTCTACTGGTCCTGAAAAAGTCTTGAAATCATAAACTTTGTCCCGAAAATCAGGGATGAGATACTTCCGTCTTTTGTAGGTATGTCCGACTTTTCTTTAATTTTTTTTAAAAATAACCGATTTTTTTAAAGAAAAAATTTTGATATTTGCACTTTTTGTCTTCTATAAACGTAAAATGCGCCAAACAAGACATGTGTCATCAACATTGCACTCCTAAATTCTGCCAAGTATAGGTATTCTGCCAGAGGTATACGCCGTATACCCTCTGGTTTATCCAGCAAATTCTGTATATGCTCTGCTGTTTCTTAAAAACTATGTACACCGCTTTGCTTTTCCTAGAAAACATGATGTGAAACGCAGATAGCTGTAAAAGCAAACAAAAAGTTTCTATTTCAAGATATCCCTTGATACATAATTCCAAATCATACCTATTAATCAAAAGCAATTCATTCAAAGTACTGTCGCTAAAATAAAATCCAGACTTTGTTCTCATGTTAATGAAAAAAATTGTCAACTTTTGAAGGATATATCCATGCTTGATCCAGAAAATATAAATACAGGGGATATTTGCCATGGAGATAAGGAGGTAAAAAGGATTTGTCCACGTTCTGGTGTAGGTGAAATGTGCACTATCCAGGGTTTGAGGAACCAATGAAAACGCCCAAGTTGTTCCAGAAAAATTAAAGCCTCTTTTTAAGAACAATTTAAATATTACACAGTTCCACAGCCGAGTGCGAGGGCGGATTTAGTTTAATGAATAACATATTGTAACAGATTTGAGATCATCTTAATTGATTTTAAACATCTCCAATCTAATGATTAATATAAATAAATCACCTAAAAAACAGTTTCAACTGGAAAAAAATTGTAAATTCTTGGTTGACCAACCATTGTTTTTCAGTAGACAATAGATCAAGAATAAGCGTTATAAAAAAATACACAGAGACAGATTTCTCTCGTCAAGCAGTTTGGAAAATATTTCAATGAAAATGATAGAGATATTGCTTAAAATTTGTTTTTCAAAAAAAAAACATCCTTTTTTATATGTGTTTAAATATTTTTCTCTTAACATTTCCTGTAATTATTTTATATCATAGTGAAATATTAATATAGTGATAGTTTCAAATTTGAATATCACTCGATGTTAGTCTGCATATTTTGCTTTGCATAAATACAGTAAATTTCTCACTGAACAAACCTTGCGAACACGAATTTCTGCTTAAGTCGGAGTTTCTTCTAAGTTCCACATTTCCTTTCCTGTAATATAAAATTAATATAGGCTTTTTTTTCTCTCGATAATTTGAACTTTGATTAATTCTAACATATTCCTGGACCTTGAGTATACCCCATGGGCACCCGCAGGAGGGGGATGATCAACCCCCTGACTTATGGATTTCCTATATATGTATGTGCGTGTGTGTTCATGTTTTTTGCCCTCCCTGTGAAAAGTGTAAGTAGTAAGTACATGTTTCGCTTTCGCCTCCTAATTGAAAACATTTCTGGGTGCGTCCATGGAATACCCTCTGTTTTTTTACGACTACAGCACCAGTGGCCACCGCTTGAAACATAGACTGCATCTATTTTTTGCAACGTGAATTTTCAAAATAATGCTTCTTTTAAGGGCAATATTTATGATTTTGTTTTAATAATATAAATTATTTCTTCTGTAATATGAGTTATTAATTTTAAGTTTTACAAAAGTTGATTTAATTAGAAAATAAGAATATTTACAGAAAAATATAAGCCAGCAGAAATGGATTAGAGATTTTGATAAAAGGTATGAAAATCAAACGACAGTTTAATGGAATTTGAAAGAACTTTCTGGAATATTAAAAATAAAAATTTTAAACTTTCCATTTGCCGAGGTTGTCTTAAAATCCACAATAACCGTGATGATGGGTTATGAACCTGTCACTACTCGCTACTAAAAGTGCACCAAAAAAACGCCAAGATCGTTGCCACCGCTATAAACGTAGCTGTACCAAAACAGGTTTTTATATGTTTTAAATTAAGTATATTTTTAGCGATTTATTACGGTAAAATTGGTGAAAAGCTATAATTATGCTCATTTTTATTTTTAGTGTCAACATATTATTTTCAAAAACATTTATGCTATTTAATGAAATAATATTTATTTGATTTATTCTTTTGTAATGTAGCGTTTTTATTTCCTGTTAATTTAATTTTTGTATCAAGGTTTTGGAAAAATTGAAACTGTTAAAAAAAAATTGCACCTTTGGTGAGATGTTCAAAAATATGCATAAAAATAACATTTTCAACCAACTTTATGCAATTTATTTTATACTATTATATTTACATAGTTCCCAAGATATTTGTTCTTTTTAAGTGAAATACAGTTTCACGTGCCCTTTTTATTTTTTGCAAAATTTGAGTTGACATGAATTTTCAGAATTTTTGTCCTTTTCCCACTTTTATGCCTGAAAAATTTAACTCCTCTATTATCAGAAAAATGCCATTATGGATTTTGGTTTGCCATTAAGAAAAATCTTGCAAATAGAAACTGATGGCCCAGTTGTTAATTTAAAATTTCTTGAAGGATTTTGATGAGCATATTTAAAACGTACAAGGTAATGCAAATGCACTCTTAGATGTTAGAACTTGTTCTCTTCGTTTGATTCATGGATGCTATAAAACAGCACTGATGAAATCCAAAAGGGATATGAATGATTTCTAGCATGCCGCTTATTATCTGTTCAAGGACCTTTCTTCAACACGAGCAGATAATCATCATTTTTCTGGCGCATCTTTATTTCCGTTGAAATTATGTGCAATCAGATGGGTTAAAAATTCAATGTAATTGAAAGGGAAATTACTATATTTTCCTATCTAAAGTTATATGTTAAAGGTGTGCAAGATCATCCTCCACCCACAAAAAACTTTGAGACTGTGTCTAAGTTCCTTAAAGATGATTTCTTCTTCCTAAGCGGTACTTTTTACAATCTGTTACCTGGGGGGAAATTGGTGTCATTCTTGATTTACTACTTTCAAGCTGATAAGCCCCTCACATCTATTTGAGGAATTAACTTAGCTATTTAATACTATTGCTTCAAGTTTCCTTAAAAAAAATGCAGTAAGAAATCTAGGTGACAACAAATAAGCCTAATAATTTTTTTTTATATATATAATTTTCCAGAAAATGCAAGAAAGATGGCAAAAAGTCGTAGAACAAAATGGTGCTTATGCGATTCAAAAATATATATATTTTTTTTATGTTTCCGTACTGCTTCATTGAAATTCATCATAAAAAACCCGGATAACTTTCAGGATGACCCAATATATGTTGAAGGTACATTATTTGTCTTTGCTTTTAGAAAGTTTTATAGTGGGACACGCATGTGTTCATAGTTAAAAATGTTCTAAATAAATAGAAGTGTGTAATCATTTTCCATAAACACCTGAATTGTTTTTCCAATCGGGATGAAAGAGCTTGTTTTATGAAGCTCTGATTTCCATTCCTGTTTTATGTTCTTTAGATTGAGAAATCCCTGTCAGAACTTAAAAGCAGCATTGACACCTACAGTAGCACATCTGTCCTGAAAGCCATCGCCCTGCGGATGACGCAGAATGCAGCCGAAGACTCCACCGCATCCCCGCAACCAGATACTGCAGAGGAGTGAAGATAATTAGTTCGTTATCTGAAAACCAAAAATTATATATGCATTGATGTAAGTTGTATCAACACCAATCAAAGCTATTGTTATATATTTCATAGACTATTTATTTAAAAAGAAAAGATTCTATTGAAACTGTTTTTTATGTTTCGCTATTAAAGTCAACATTTATATGTCACAGGCCTTTTTATGGAGAAAAAGGTGCAAGGATTTTTTAACAAAGCAGAGATGCCAACCATCCCGAAACAATTTTTGCCTTTCGTACTGCAATAGTGAGTTTATAACGGAAAATATCACACGAGCTAGATTAACTATATTTTTGCATTCTTTACACACATCGAGTGTTTTCCCAATTGCTCTAATTTATTACAATTGCCTATGTTATTCGTAAACAATATTTTGCGTTATTTTTTTATTACTTTAAAATTTTGAAATTCTATGAATTTTTAAATAGTTTAATGGGGTCATGTGCATGTTAAATCTGCTGTGGCCTCAAATGTCCTCACATTGGTTTGGTGCGAAAGTTTGGAGAGTGGGGGTGCCACCTCAGCTGTTGTTCTCATCATCTGACTGGTTCAAAATGATGAGTCATCCTTAGATCTTTCCCTTCTGGATTGATCCTGGATCGCCAATAGCCCTTTATGTGCCCGGATGTTAGTTAACTACACACCTTAAATGACTTATTTGAGTTCATTTTGAAATCTAAACAATCAAAGCAATTTTTCACTGTTTCTGTATCATTAAACTGAGTTCTAAGGGAAGATGTAGTTACTGATCACTTAAGATTGAGAATAGTTCTCCAAAACAGAATTACTGAATCCCAGTAAGCAACAGAACTGAGATATTAATATATGTACATAATTAGTATATGGAACTTTAATATTGATTACTTATAGATTATATTGACTTCAGGAAATTGCAAAATATTTCCCGAAACACCTAATCAGGTTGGTATCTCTGAAATAGTAATAAATGGGAACAATTGACCAAGTAAAGATGTATATCACTTTAGAATTCCCCTTCCTTATATCACCACTGCTTCAGGAAGAGGTCTGAATCAAAACTCAATGGTATATAGTTTGATTGTCGCAATCTACAATTTGGCTTTAGGCAAAGTTAAGTGAGGATTTGTTAAAAAAAAAAAAGCTGATTATTGTATATAAAATATTTTTGTCTTGAAATGAATGTTCCAAAGTGATTCTAACCAAAATTATAAAGGCATAAGGTTAGTGGGACAGTTCCATGCATGTCAATATGGATACAGGCGTGGACTTGCTTCCAAACTTGTATTTTGATTAACCCAAAGAATTTACTCAAAATTCTTTATTTTATTTTTAAATAAAAGATTTTTAATAATTTAATTAATTTTATAAATTATATTGGAACTGATGTGGGCAGATTATCATCGATAGGTGGACTGAATCAACTTATTTTAATGATTGAGAATGTTATATCGATTAAAATTTTCTGGATTTTCTTTTATCTGCACACACAGCTGCCGATAGTTTCCCAAATAATGCATTATCATTTCTTTTAAGTATTGCTAGGCACATTGGGATGAATGGGTCTGAACAGCCTGTTTTGCCCAAGATGTTTTTATTGATTCGAAAAATTGTAAATTTTTAATACATTGATTATCTCAAGTTTACCACCCATGTGAAATTTTCCACACAACTAGCCATACCTATTTGGGTATCAAATTAAAACCTACATTTTTTTTCAACTTTCTTCATTCATCAAATTAGCATTGTTTTCAGATGTTAACATTGCTAGATATAGTCACTTGTACCATACACTAAACTTGCTCCCCACTTATTTCACTCCATGTTCTGTAAGAAAAGTGTCTAATTTTGGGAAAAGAATTGATTTTCTCTGATACGTTAATTATGTAATCAAAATAAATTGTAATTTTTCAGTAATTGAATTCTATATTGTGTTCCTCTGATATTGTGTTCCACAAAAATGCCTTATTTGTATTTGTTTGGAAACAATTAAATTATGCATCATGGAATTCTGCATGTAAATGAAACCTGTCTGCAAACTGAACTATTTCCCTGGATTTAAATTAAATCAATTGTGATTCGTTTCGAATTCAAGTATTAAAGTTAGAATTACTTTTACAAGTGCAGCTATCTGGCATTCATTACAAATTGAAGCATAATCAATCATCAAATGGATGCTATAAGCATAGTGTGCAATAATCCAGTTCAATTTTTTTATAACATGGTGTGCAATGGAGGAACTTTTGTCAATGGAAATGAATCATGAAATTCAAAAATTGTGGTTTTTCAACATAATAATGAACTGTCAACAAAATGAAAGGATATATGAAAACTTGAAGTTTGTTTCCAAATGGTGGAGATAGTAATTATACTATCAACAGATACGTTCCAATACCAGCTGCTTTTAATGTTGTGGTAATATAATCATAAATTTCCGGTCAAAATGTCCAAAAATTTAATGGGTGACAATTTTACAATGAATTTTTAAAAACTTGCCAAACGAAATTGAAACATACTTCTCTATTTCAATCCTGATAGTTCATTTTTACTGGCAATATAAAATCTTGCTTTATACATGTTTTTAATAGTAGCAAAAGTGACCAAAAAATCGGACTGCTGGTGTATATAGACTAAACACGAGGGAGTAGTGACACATCTCTATTCCTATTTTCATCTGTATTCTCATGAAGATAAAAGAATATGTGATATATGATCTATTGTTAATATGCGTCATTAAGTTTTTCTAATCTAGATCAGAGGTACTTGATTTGTGAAACTGGCACCTTTATAGCAAGGTTGACTTCAGGAATTATGTAAAAATATTGTTGAGTTTTTATAAAACTGTTTACAGATTCATTTTGTTCATTTACTTTTGTCTTCTATTCTTACTTTTGTTCAGATGGAGGTAAGTTGCCTCAAATATCAACCTGAATGGGTGGATTTTTACAATTTTCAGATAATCGCTATATAAGTATTTTGATTTGCATCTCTCCATTCATTCAGTGGAAACACACACTAACACATGAAAAGCTGTTATGGAGCAAGACAAATCACTAGGTTGCGGTTGATAAAAGATACAGAACAGCTTCAGTCTATGTTTATAGCAGTGGCAAGGGCCTTGGCGCTCTTTTAGCGCACTTCTAAAGTTGCCAGGGAAATAAATATTTCAAATAAACCAATAAAATCAAATAACAGTTTAATTTGGATTTTAAAAGAACTTTCTAGAATATTCAAAATAAAAATTTAAACTTTCCGCTTGCTGGGGTTCTTTTAACCTACCTTAACTCGCTACTAGAAGTGCACCAAGACCGTTGCCACTGCTATAAACATAGACTGAAACTGAACTAAAAATATTAAAACTCTTGCAGTCCTTTTATGTTTGTTTTATTTTCAAAGAGGAATAGAATAGACATTGCACAGATTGTTTTTGTAATGCATACTTCCATTTATGAGGGTTTGATTCGCATATAAATGACAGATTTGCAGAGTGGTTAGAATTGAGATTGAACAATAGTTGGGTCACGTGATTCCCTGTCTAACACCAATCTGAAAATGTCAATTTCAGGTAGTAAGTGGCGCATGTTTGATTCCTCCCTGGGTGTATTTCTATCTTCCGTGTCAGTAAAACTCTCCTTGTGTATGTTACTTGATACTGTATGCCTAATGCAGCATGGCCAAATAGGGCATTGCTGAGTAACGCCCACACTGGAGGAAAAAACAACCAACCGAAGAAGCAAAAAAAACCACTCCCCTTATGCGAACCGGAACTATTGGGACCCCTTTTGATGGGGCAAAAAGGAGAAACGACGCTACAGGGACAATATTCGAGCTTGGACATTCAACAGGGTTGGACACGCGATGTCTCTCCACTGCAACCAAAACTTTAAACTGCTGAGGTGATGAGTTGTATAAACCTCTAGGATAAAATTTAACCAATGTTAAATTTGTCCTCTGTTATTCGTCTTCACATTGTGTCCTGAATTTTTAATTTATGCCGCTCCATACCGCTGGCAAAATAGGGGCAAGTACCCAAATCTATTCACATTCTAATTCGTATACACATTCGATTCATATATTCTCCTTTATGTTCAAAACGTTAAAGAACAGGCATAAAAGCCCAACTTCACATCTCACAGTGGTTCAAAATTACGTGGTGTTAGCCTTTAGATCGAAAGGTTCCTGGTTCGAATCCGGGTACGGGCATGGATGTTTGTAAACGTATGGTATAGAGGCGGCTGGTGCACCTTAAATCTGTCGTGGCCGAAAGTTCTCTCGTTGGGCTGGCGTGGAAGTTTGGAGAGTGGGGTGTCAGCTCAGGTGACCGTGGTTCAAAATTACGGGGTGTCCTCGGCTCTTTCCCTTAAGGGACTGATCTCGGACCGTCGTCAATAGCCCGTTGTGTTGCTCTAGTACGACGTTAACTAAAATTACCATTACCTCGAAATCTTTCCCTCAGGGATTGACCCCAAACCGTCATCAACAGTGTGTTGCGTTGTTCCAGTATGACGTTTATTCAAATACCTACATACCCATTCCCACAACAAACGGAAAAAAATGAATAGCCACATCTATTGGCTGCAAAAATCCTAGGAAAGAATATATAGTCCTTAAGAAAGTCAGAAACTAATTGGGAGTCATGCAGGAAAGATTGCAGAAAACAGATACATCGGAGTGAACCCCACAGAGGGTCAATTCAGATGGGGGAGGGTTCGAGTACCAGTGTTGATGGAGGTGATATTTCTCAAATGTTTATGGTACAGCTACAGTCGACGTTTATAGCGGTGGCAACGACTTTGGCGATTTTTTTTTGGCGCACTTCTGAAGTCGCCAAGGAAATAATTATTTCAAAAATCTTTTTCTTTCACAAATATTTTTTTTTTACAATGGAAAATGAAAGCTTCAAAAGACATTGGAGAACGTTTTGAGAAATATATTTTTTAAAACGTCCACAAAAAGTAGTAAGCTTAAACTTTTTTTTTCAACGGATTGCAAGAAATAATACAGCCCGATACGTCAGAACTGTACCGTAAAAAAGTTACAATAAAAGAAAATTTCACAACTTTTGTAAAACCGTTAAATGAACCAATGTATCAAAGGATATTTTAAAATTAAAATAATCAATGGAATCAAAGAAAAAATTTCAAACGAACCAATGAAATCAAACGACTTTAGCGGATTTTGAAAGAACTTTCTAGAATAATTTAAATTTAAACTTTCCGTTTGCCATGAAATCCGCAATAACCGTAAATACAGATGGGTTACCTTAACCTATCATAACTCGTTACTAGAAGTGCGCACAAAAAAAAGGCCGTTGCCATTAATGTAGACTGCAGCTGTGCCATATTTATTAACCGTTTTGCAGTTTTTCTTTAAAACAATGCCTTTTATAATGTTTGAGCCTGGTCAAATAAATAGTTCCCAGTGCAATGCGTGTGAAGTGAGTGTGCTTCCAACCACTCCATCTATGGAATGCGCTGCCTAAAAGTCTTGCGGTCTTTCCTATAGCCCGTATCCACAGGGCTCCTAACAGGTTTCAAGGTCTAAAAAGGTGACTAATTGAACCAAAAATGTGACTAATCAAGCAGAAAAAGGTGACAAATAACAATAATGCTAAATATATTCAAGTATAAAGATAGAAAAGAAAATGATCATTCCCAGCCACCTCTATCTTTTCTTTCTTTGGAAGGATAGTTTTATTTTCTTCATTTAAAAAATACATGATTTTAAAATATTGACATCAAAATAAAAAAATTGTAAATATGATTTTTTAATTTGTTTACTTTTGACACAGTTTACAGAATTTCTTCCTTTTCTTTGAAAGATTGTCTCCTTTTTTTGTTGAAAAAGTCTGAAATTAATTTTGTCTTTTTCTTCTCAATAGAAGAATGTCTTTTTATTAAAGTCGGTCTTGCTGACCAGCATCATCTGAGACTTCTGCCGCTCCTTCAATCATTGCCTGAGCAAGTGCTGCTGCCTTAAAATCTTTATTTTTTATCGCCTTCTTGAGCCTTTCATTGGCTTCCTTTAATAATTTTGAAGCACTGTCCAATGCCTCATCTTCTTTCTTACGCGTAATTTTAAGTTTTCGTTCTTCTTCCTCTATCACCTTTCTTTTCTTTGCCAGCTGCTTTAAATTTTTTTTTCTCTGCTTCCAGTCTATCGTTTTCTTTCCTCTCCTCTAATTTTTCTTGTGCCTCACGTTTTATATCTCTCTATATTAAAAAAAAAGTTACCGCCGCCGCAGAATTGAAAACTGTTGTTTAGCTGGATGCTTAGACGGTTTCCCGAGAAAGTACTGATCAGAAAAAAACGAAATTAACATGGTTTGTTCTTTGTCGTATTCCCTGGACAATTGTTAAGATTTTTTTCCGATGCGGCTTTTAGTTTAGTGTTTAAGTGTCAAAATTGAAAAAGCGAAATTTCTTCCGCGAGTGAGCAAAACACATACAAATTTTCAGTCTTCAGCCGTGAGTTTTTTTTTTAAGAGTTCCTCTCAACATAAATTTCTGCAGCTCGTCGAGTTTTTTTTTTTGAAATTTCACTTTGGTTCTTGATAATATATTTTTTTAATTCGGGAAAAATCGGGACATTTACGGTCCTTTTTTTTAAAACTGTCGTATCTATATCTTATTACTATTAGTTTTTAATATTTAAGATATCGCAGTATACCTCAGAATATACTCTTTCTTACGGTACAATTATTTTTGAAATTGGTTAATAATTAAATTCGATGCTATCTAAAGTTGGTCATACAAAATTCGGAATCTTTGGATATTTTCGCTACTTTTTGTTTAAAAAAAACTGTCATATCAACAGCCTAGTTCTATTATTTTTTTAATTTGAGAACATTACTGAATACATTACATTACACTCTTTCTTATGGTACAATTATTTTTTAAATTTGTTAATAAAAAAAAACGATGCAATTAAAAGTTGGTCATACAATTTTCGAAACTTTCAGATCGTAATTTCCGATACAAAACTAAAACTGTCATATCTATATCGTATTACTATTTGTTTTTAATTTTGAAAATATCGCAGTATACCTCAGAATGTACTCTTTCTTACGGTACAATTATTTTTAAAATTGGTCCATAAATAAATTTGATGCAATCAAAAGTTGGTCACCCAAATTTCGTATTTTTTAGTGCAGCAGGTTTCCGCACGCAGTTGTCGGTTGTAGTTTTGACCATCGGGTTTGCCAGATATCAATTTTATCGTAGCAACAATTGCCACAAAAACAATTTCTTTTTATTTGGCGAGGAAAAAGGCTCGCTTTTTCCACTCTGTTCTCAGATGGTTTACGGAGAAAGTACGAAGTACAGATTGTAAAGTTAGGAGATTAACACGGTTTACTTAAAATTGTACAGGGAACAAGATGCATAAGGTTTTTTACAGATGCGGCTATTAGTTTAGGGTGCATTAAGTGTTAAAGTAAAAAAAAAGTGAAATCACTTGCGAAAGTATTGGTTTGCTTCGCAAACCAAACGGGATTACGTAGCAATCCCCGGGGGTCGGCGAACGTAAGCGAGCGAGGGGCGAAGCCCTCGCTGTGACGTCATGGACCGGAAAGTCAAATCAGGATTATACGAATTATTCGGATAGTTTCGCTATTCAGGAGATTCACTCTGCGAAAGGAATGTTGGTTTGCGAAGCAAACCAAATGGGATTACGCAGCAATCCCCGAGGGTTGGCAAGCGTAAGCGAGCAGAGGGCGGAGCCCCTAGTCTTCTAAATAGGCATTATATGCAACCCTTCCCATATCCATTAGCTTTGATGTGATCGGCAACAAATGAGGTTGATTGTCAAAATTTGCTGGGGGGGGGGCTACTTTTCACCCTCATCAATGCATTGAGTGTGCGTTCTGACATTGATGCTCTCATCACCCGTCAAAGCTCTTCCTGAGGCTGAGAAGCCACGTTCAATGTCAGCATTACCATGAGAAGGTGGCAGAGGAACCTTCACTAGCTTTGACACAACTGGGTACTTAGGATTCACACCACTAATGTCTCGCAGTCTGAAGAACTGGTTCCAGTAAACATCGATACGCTTCATTCTAGATCCTTCTTACTCAAATTCTTTTTGGAGTAATTTCCACTCATCCAGTAGTATGTCTGTCGGGATATCCCATGGAATTGGTCTTGCAACTTCTAATACTTGTCGCACACTCTCGATACTGAGTCTTTCAAGAGGATCAAGCCAGGATAAACATTTAAGCAGAGATGAACTGAAGGAGGACTTCATCAAAACATATTTAACACTGGCAATGTAATGCTTCTGAGTCTTTAGAAAAAAGAAATTCATTTCCTTCTCTTTCACATTCTGAAGCGCTCTAGAAATTTGATCTCCAATCACAATATCAGCCAGAGGCAACAGTTTCTGAGGACATATATCTTCTAATTTATCCATTTTCAAATCTCGAATAAATTCGTCTTTGTGGATCCTACCCAAAATTGTTCTTGTCAACAATTCAAGTTGAGAATGAAGGTTATGTATTGGAGGTTCTTTTTTCTGAAGAAATCCGGTTACATGATTAAATATACTTGCACTTGATGCAGTGGCGGACAAGTCAAGTGTAGGCCCCAAGCGGTAAAATTTTCGAGGCCCTCATACTCATGTTAAAAAAAAGAAAGGTAGTCAAAAATTTCATACCATAACACATTATATAAATTTTTAAAAAAAACGGAGTTTTTTTACATGAATTTCCGTCTTGTTTTATTGCAAATTCGTCAATTATCTTGGCAGTGTCAATACGGTTTTAAATGTTTGCCTTACATTCAGAATGGTCTTATTAATTTATCTTTCTTCTCCCATAGTACTACTTAAGTAAGTTTTTACACGATTTAAAAAAGGAAATGATTTTTCTCCTGACGAATTAGATAAGGGAATTGTTAAAAGAAATTTCAGTAATATTTCAACATTCGGAAATGTGAAGACATTTCTTTGGCGGCTCGATAGATGTTTGGTGTGGATTTTATAATCCCCTCGTTTTCTTTTAGAAATATTAAAACATTTCTAAATTTATCTTCAAAAGTACTAACATCAATGTCATTTTTGTAATTATCCTTCAACCTTTTTATCTTGTTCTTTTTTAAATTCTGCTTTAGTGTTATATGACAAAAATGCATTGACTGTGAAATTTTCTTACTGTAAATTCATGTGTCCGACTTCTTTGTTTACGTTAAAAAAAAATTATCTTTTGTTGTCTACGTGTTTGTTTTTCTTCCACATTAAATGATAGGCCTGATAAATCAGTTGCATCTTTCAACTTATTCAAATTCTTCACTGAAACTATTGATAAAATTTTCAAATGACGTCAGTAGGATATATCCTTTTAATATATATAGTTCGCATTCCACTGATTTACTAGTAGCATATATTCTTTGTAAAATACTATTCCAAATAACTGTCATTACGGCGGTTTCATATTTGTCCATTTTCTTCAGAAGTGAAGTCGCCTCCACTATGCCAACTTTTTTTTCTTCTAAATTACAAATTTCAGTTAAAGTCTCTTATATGGGTGAAACCAAGTTTTATAGCTAAAGACACTACGTGGCCAGCACGGCGTTGCCCGTGACCATTCCAAAAAGATCGAAAACGTTGATTCAAGTGAAAAAATAATAATAAATTCATTTAAAAAGGTTCTAGATTAAATTTGAAAATTCGGACAGGACACAAATTCACAGAATTTTAGAACTGCCTGTGTGCCAAATTTCATTATAATAAGAAAGAAAAAACAATAACACTCGCCAACCCCGGAGATAGCTAAACAATTCCCAAAACGATCACAATAGCCCACTGTGTTGGTCCGGTGCGACGTTAATTAAATACATACCATAAACAATCGCGAAGACGATTCCAAAGTACTTAAAAGTCGTGACGTCATTACCTGATGCACCCATATTCGTATTGAAAAATAAAGTTACAATTGAAAAATTATTTAATGAAAGAAAATCGAACGAATAAGGTAGTATCTATCTGGTGTAAAATTTTCCGCAGATTTCAAATTCGTTGCAAGTTTTAATCTATCTTTAATAATCCCGATTTTACAAAAAAGAACTAAACAATGCCAGTCAAAATTTTTTTTGTTTTGTTTTGCTTCCCTTCATTCGAATCATTTCAGCGCAATACAAGAATCTGATCTCTCGATCGCAAAGCGTGACGTCACAATATCTTGCAAAAATATAAAGATAAACAAAAAGTTATTTTTTAAAGAAAATCAAATGCATTAGGTATCGATTTCCCGCAGATTTCATTTCTGTTGAAATCGAATCAAACGAAGGTAAAAATCTTCGCGGCAGCGAAATTCGTATTGGAAAAAATATAAAAGTTACAATTTGAAAATTATTTGTTTAAAGACGTTACGTATCGATATGATGTAAAATTTTCCGCAGATTTGAAATCCGTGAAATTTTTACTCTATCTTTAACGATCTAGGAGATAGAAAAAAGAACTACGTAACTTCACTTAAAACTGTTTATTTGTTTTGTTCGTCCGCTGAAATCTTTGCTCGGAAAATGAAACGTAAACGATAAATTTAGAATCTGTGATCTCTTTATACTGTAGCCATTCTAAGAAAAACAATAATTATATTAAATGCGAATAAATTAATTTAAAAATGTTCAAGAGTAAATTTAAAATTCAGGCGCTTTAGAAAAATGTGGACTACATGTGTGCCAAATTTCATTACTGTAAGTGCCATAGATTCTGCAGGACACTGATCACAGAGATACATACAGACAAACACTTCCTTTTACACTCATTGCCATAAAAATTTGCACACCAAGAAATAATTGTGGGATCGTAACGAAACTTGGCATCAAGGTACATGTCGGACAGTTATGCAAATGATTAGAAATGCAGCGTGATTGCGTAATGCCACTAGAGGGCGTTGAACTTCATTCTCCTTGGAGTATAAAACAGGTAAAAATGGTAATTTTTAGTTAACGTCGTACTAGAGCAACACAACGGGCTATTGACGACGGTCCGGGATCAGTCCCTTAAGGGAAAGATTCGAGGACAACACCTCGTAATTTTGAACCACGGTCAGATGTCGAAGCAACACCTGAGCTGGCACCCCACTCTCCAAACTTCCACGCCAACCCAACGTGAGGACTTTCGGCCACGACAGATTTAAGGTGCACCAACCGCCTCTACACCATACGTTTCCAAACATCCATACCCGGATTCGAACCAGGAACCTTCCGATCTAGAGGCTAACACCTTAACCACTATACCGGTTGGTCGGCTGTATAAAACAGGTAAGCAGAGCTTGTTTGAGTACTTAATCTTTTGCACAGGAAACGCTGAGGTAGACATGCCGTTACGCCACCATCGAAGACAATATGAGCAGCTGTCAGAGTTTGAGAGGAGAAGAATCATCGAGATGATGGAAGCTGGGTGGTCAGCTCGGCGAGTAGCTCGTTAAATAGGCCGTTCTGATTTTACTGTGAGGAGGTGTTGGGACCAGTGGACAGAAGAGACGATACTTACACGACGACCAGGCTCAGGACGCCCTCGACAGACCAGTCGTCGAGAAGACCGTCACACAGGCACGTGCCAACAGGGGGGGCCGGGGGGTTTTTGGCCCCTCCTGTCACTGAGGTGGAGGGGCGAAATATGGCTTTCGCCCCTCCACAATATCAAAGAACATTATTAACATTTTAACTTCAAAAATAACATTAAACAGTACCGTTGAAGCAAATTTGGACTAATATCATTTTCTGTCAATAGATGCAGACCCAGATCTGGAGGAGGGCAAACAGGCATTTGCCAACAGGGGGGGCAGAGGGTATTTGGTCCCTCCCGTCACTGAGGAGAAGGGGCGAAAGCCATATTTCTCCCCTCCACACACACACTATCAGGGAACATTATTAACATTTTATCTTCAAAATTAACACTAAAAAGTGCCGTTAAAGCAAATTTGGACTCTGATTTCATTTCCTGTCAATAGATGCAGGCCCAGATCTAGAGGAGGGCAAACAGGCACTTGTCAACAGGAGGCCAAAGGGTATTTGGTCCCTCCTGTCACTGAGGAGAATTGGCGAAAGCCATATTTAGCCCCTCCACACTATCAAGGAACATTATTAACATTTTAACTTCAAAAGTAACATTAAACAGCACCGTTGAATCAAATTTAGACTAATTTCATTTCCTGTCAATAGATGCAGGCCCAGATCTAGAGGAGTGCAAACGGCATTTGCTCTGGACAGCCGATTTCGTGGGTGAGGCGCAAAATTAGTGAGAAAAAAATGTATAATGTATGAAAACAAATAAAAATTATAGTACATGAAGATTTTCGTACATTGTCAACACTTTGCATGTACTCAAGATAGTTGGGTGACCCTTCGACGACATTGACAAATTACTGCAAACCATTTAATTAAAACAAAACAACTATCGCAGTCATTTCCGTAGTACATCTCTACACACACATGCCTCAATATATCCATATCCATAAACATAAAAAACTTTTTACGAAGGTTTTATCAGAAAGGTTTATGACTTTTCTCCAGCGCGTTGTTGAATAGATTTATTTAAAATTGTTTAAATGATAGTTTTGGACATTTTTTTTGGTAAAAAAAATGCATATATATATGTGGGATTGTGCGACGAGCGCGCCAAAGCCTGATACGTCCGCAGCAGTAACGCCACCTAGAGGAAGCGTCCGCTCAGAAGCGACCGCAGCAATGAGACAGATGTTCCCCCAGACACCGAAGCTAGCAGTTGGGCAGACGGCCCATGACTTTTTAGGCAGATGGCCTCTTAGTTGTCGGATATTCTTAATTGTCAAAGATGTTTGTAAATATACTGTAAATACATTAATTTTGTAATTAAACTTAAATTTAAACTTTAAGAGTTATTTATCATTTACCTTTTACGAACCCACATATATTTGAGGGTTTGGCCTGGATTTAATTAAAGGCCGAAGATTGCCGTTTTTATCTGAACCGTTCGAGAAACGCATTTTACGCTTAGACGCGGACAATTCCAATATTCGCCTGATGCTCATCGGATTCAAGGTGCGAACTTCATTTGACTGAAGGACCGTGACTCAGCATATTGGATCTTGAGGAATACTTCATCTGAACTGTGAGTACAGATTTTTCATTTTGACACTAACATGGCTACGTATTTAGCCGGAGCACGCAAGATCGATCTTCTAGCGCTGATAGAGGAATTAGATCTAATAGCAACGGAAGGAACCAAAATTCCGCAGCTTATTAAGTTAATAACGAAAGCCGATGAATACAATGAGGAATTAACAAAAACGCTTTTAAAAAGGATTGTTTCTGAACGAGAAACAAAGGAAAGAGACGATAAAGCTGAACGCGAAAGGGAAGCTAAAGAAAACGAAAAGAAAGCAGAACGCGAATTTCAGTTGAAGAAGTTACAGCTAGAAAACAAAAGTACTGGAAGTTTCGATTTTATTTCCCCACTTAAAACTGACTTTTCAAAACTAATGACACGTTTCGACGGAAACTGTGATTTAAGCATGTATTTATCTTTGTTTGAAAAACAAATTAAACGCATAGAAATACCTAAAGAAAATTGGGTTATTTTCCTCGTGAGTCTTTTACCGTTGGATATCGCAAATTTAATTGCAAGAGAGCCTGATCCGCTCGCAAATGATTACGACCACGTGAAAAAACTTTTACTGAATCGATTTAAACTAACACCGGAGCAGTTTCGACAGCACTTTTTTACTCATAAAAAAGAAACAACCGCATCTTGGCGTGATTTCGCCTACGAGTTAGATAATTTTTTCGAAGAATGGGTTGTGGGTCTTAGTATCTCTAAATATGAAGAATTGAAAGATCTCATAGTGGCGGATCAAATTAAAAGGAAAATACCGTTTGAAATGCGCGAGCATTTTATTGATGAATTACCGAAATTGAATAAAGTAGCCGAATTAGTGAATAAATTGGATGAGTACGAGGCGGCAAGATTCCATCTTAAAAGACCGGGAGCTAGAGATATGAAATCAGCTGAAACACAAAGTCATCAGCGCTCCAAGAAATTCAATGATAAACCGTCGATCGTCCGTGCTCACCAAAGTGTTACTAACCAATATGTTAAATGTTTTTCATGTAATGAAATTGGTCATAGAATTTCTGAGTGTCCAAATAAGAATAAAGGAATTAAATGTTTAAAGTGTAATGAATATGGACACCGTAAATTCGAATGTAATAAAGGTGTAAAAACTGATATAAATGAAGAAAAGAAGGTTTTAATTAATATGTCCAGTAATCATGAAAAGAAGTTGTATAAATGTCTTAAAATTATGAGTAAATATGTTGATGCTTTAATTGATACAGGATCAGATTTATCTATTTTGAAATATGATTTTTATATGCAAATTGGTGCACCAGAATTAACCCCCTGTGACATAATGTTAAATGGTATTGGAAATCAAAGTGTAAAATCACTTGGTTATTTTTGTGCTGAAATTACTATTGACAATTTTAATATTCTCACTGAGTTTTTTGTTATTGAAAACTTGTGTTGCAATATTGTGATTGGGATGGACGTAATTAACAAGCTTAATATTTCAATATCAGGAAATTATTTAAGGATTTTGAGCTTTCGAGAAAACTCTATTAATCTTTCTTTCACACACACTTCGGAAGTGAAAGAGTCAGAAAAAATAAAAGCTAAGCGTTTTGAGGGACCTCATTCAGGAAGTAAAGGAATAAAAACAAAAACGAGTTGCCGAAATGGAGCCACTGTTTTGGAATCCGAAAGTAATGAAAGGCAGATGTTTGGTATCCCCTCCCCCCTGACTCACCCTTTCAAAGAAGAAAACAGGTGTGAACTATTGGCGACTGCCATTAATATTCCAATGATAGGCGTTGCGTCATCTTGTGTACAGGATGTTCAAGAAAATGATTTGACTTTTAATCCTTTATCCGAATTGCCGATTTCCTTGACAGATGAAATTGAATTGCAACATATAAAAGATCCTAAAATAAGAAACGAGTTAGATATTTTGATTAGTGAATATAAGCCGCATAAAATTAAAGACACAGAAGTAAAAATGACTTTAATTTTAACTGATGATATACCGATTTGTCAGAGACCGCACCGAATGTCTTTAAAAGAACAGAAAATAGTTGAGGAACAAATACAAGTATGGTTAAAAGACGGAATAATTAAACCCTCCTGTTCTAACTACGCTTCACCCATTGTTTTGTGTAAAAAGAAGGGTAATAATTCATACAGATTGTGCGTTGATTATCGATCGGTTAATCGAAAGTTAATCAAAGATAAGCATCCACTCCCATTAATTCAAGATGTTTTAGATTGCTTGGGAAACGCACAGGTATTTTCCACTTTGGACTTAAAAAACGCATTTTTCAACATACCAATGGACCCTGATTCGACACGTTACACAGCATTTGTTACCCATGAAGGACAGTACGAATTCAATGTTGTACCTTTCGGATGTAGTAACTCACCAAGTGTTTTTGTGAGGTACATAAACACGGTGTTTAGAGACTTAATTCGAGACAAGACTATAATAATTTACATGGATGATATTGTTATACCTTCCATTGATGAACAAGAAGGGCTTGAAAAAATTAAAAGGGTTTTGAAGGTTGCGTCAGAATACGGCGTAATAATAAAATTTAAAAAGTGTCAATTTCTTCAACATTCGATAGAATTTCTCGGATACGTTATCGAGGGCGGCAAAATTCAACCTTCCCCATCCAAGACGCGTGCAGTGAAAAATTTTCCCCAGCCGAAAAATGTAAAACAAGTCATGAGTTTTTTGGGTCTTTGCTCTTACTTTCGACAATTTGTCGGTGGATTTTCAAGAATTGCAAAACCATTAAGTGACCTGCTTCGAAATAATGTCGAATGGACATTTGGCTCTGAGCAAGTCAAAGCATTTGAAAGGCTAAAGGAAATTCTCTCAAGTAGTCCGGTATTGCATCTCTTTAGGCAAGGAGCAACCTTAGAATTACATACGGATGCTAGTAGCCACGGCTTTGGAGCTGTTTTGCTTCAGCAAGCTCACGATGGGAAATTTCATCCCATTCACTTCATGAGCAAGAAGACTGCTCCTCAACAAGAGAAGTATTGTTCTTACGAATTGGAAGTACTGGCTGTAATCGAGGCTTTGCGAAAATTTCGCTACTACTTGTTGGGTACTAAGTTTAAAATAGTGACCGATTGCGCTGCATTTCAGAGGACTATGCAGAAAAAAGAGCTTACACCAAAAATTGCTCGATGGGCATTGTCACTCGAAGAATATGATTATGAGGTTGTCCATAGATCAGGCACCCAAATGAAGCATGTGGATGCCCTAAGCAGGAACATACTGTTGATAACAACTCGTGCACAAGGAGAATTAACAACCCAAATAGAAGCTGCACAACATCTAGATGATCACATTAAAGCAATTAAAACTCTAGTTGAAGAAGGACATGACAGTGAACATTTCATTAAAGCAGGAGTTCTATACAAGTATGAGAATGGGAAAGAACTACTAATGGTTCCTCAGGCGATGCAAAATAACATCATTAAAGAAGTTCACAACAAAGGTCACTTTGGCGCTGCCAAGACAGAGGAAATTCTTAAGCAACAGTTTTTTATTCCTAATGCAAGAAAACATGTTGAAATCGTTATTTCTAATTGCGTACAGTGCATCCTCTGCAATAGAAAACGTGGAAAAGGCGAAGGGTTTCTTAATCCAGTGCCGAAAGACAACGTTCCACTTGGGACTTACAATATCGACTTTTTGGGACCCCTTCCAACAACGAATAAAAGATACCAACATATTTTCTCGGTAGTCGATGCCTTTACGAAGTTTGTCTGGTTGTACCCAGTGAAATCTACCTCGGCTAGCGATGCTATCGAAAAGCTGAAATTACAACAAGCTACTTTTGGAAACCCATCACGAATAATTTCAGATAGGGGATCAGCGTTTACATCGAAGGAATTCACTGATTATTGTACTGATCAGGGAATTGAACATTGTAAAATAACAACCGGAATTCCTAGAGGCAATGGGCAGGCAGAAAGGATTATTGGTCTGCTGATTCCTGTTCTTGCCAAACTTTCAATAGAGGAGCCTAGCAAATGGTTCAAATATGTTCCAAGTCTACAAAGTATCATAAACAGTACACCATCCAGAAGTACGAAGCATACGCCATTCGAACTGATGATTGGCATCACAATGAAAAATAAAGAAGATCTGAAGATAAAAAATATATTGGAAGAAGAGTATGAAAAGTCCATGATGAAGGATAGAGAAGAATTACGCGAACAAGCAAAAGACAATATTTTCAAATTGCAACAGGAAAATAAACGTCAGTATAACAAAGGGAGAAAAAAATCTAGAGTGTACAAAGTAGGAGATCTAGTGGCCATTCAGCGTACGCAGTTTGGAGTTGGGCTTAAGCTGAAACCTAAATTTTTGGGACCCTATCGAGTTGTAAAAGTGTCTCCTAATGACAGATATGCCATTGAAAAAGTGGGCGATCATGAAGGTCCAAGCCTAACTACTTCAGCAGCTGATTACATGAAACCCTGGTCCACTGGTCAACAGTAAAAAAAAAATGTATATATAAGCCTTTTTTCCCTCTTTCTTTCTTCTTTTTTGTTTGTATTTCAGATATGTGAGAATGTTATGGCCTGTTTACTGATGTTGAAGATGGCGAATTTCGAGGACGAAATTACAGTCAGGATAGCCGATTGTGGGATTGTGCGACGAGCGCGCCAAAGCCTGATACGTCCGCAGCAGTAACGCCACCTAGAGGAAGCGTCCGCTCAGAAGCGACCGCAGCAATGAGACAGATGTTCCCCCAGACACCGAAGCTAGCAGTTGGGCAGACGGCCCATGACTTTTTAGGCAGATGGCCTCTTAGTTGTCGGATATTCTTAATTGTCAAAGATGTTTGTAAATATACTGTAAATACATTAATTTTGTAATTAAACTTAAATTTAAACTTTAAGAGTTATTTATCATTTACCTTTTACGAACCCACATATATATACAGAGAGAGAGAGAAAGAAGCACAGAGGGGGCAGCGCACATTATGAGAGCTTCGATATATTCCCCGAAATGGGTAATAAATGAAGGGTCAAGGGGCAACACAAAATTAGATTTTGAAAATAACGAATTTGAAAGTTTTCTAACACGTAAATGTATGAAAAGTTTATCAAGAAACTTCGAACAAATTTTATTTGTGTAGTAAAAGTTTATATTTAACTAAAAGGGAAAAAAAATTGTTTCAAAGATCCAAAGTACCAAAAGATAAAATTCTTCCTCTGAATATGTGAAGATAGGTGGCCCAGCACATACCGATACTTTATCACTTTGTTTTACGGCTTTAAAGTGGTTCTACCCCCAAAATGAATGCACGTGGTGCTCGCACTTGAATGCTACGAGATGATTATCTCATTTTCGAATCCTTTAAATGCATTGTAGGGCTCGACCAAGTCTTTGACGGCATGTCTTAAGAAAAGCGATTTATTTTTATGACCGACTGACGGATTGTATGTTAGAGTTTTATTGTCCTAGGTCCCAAACTGGACAAGTAGAGCCTGACCAACTGACGGAAATATCGTTTGAAGATAAGGGCATTCCGGAAATCGCAACAAATCTGCCATTGCTTATTTTGATGATTTACAATATAGGGTCTTTTAAATTGTCGGCTTTCTTATTTGAAGTAAATACAAGAAAACTGCCTGCAAGTGAACTGTTCTGAATTTTTGCCCGATGGATTATTTAGACTTACGGATTTCCTTGACGAGTGAGGTTCCGAGAATAATGTTTTGAAAGTGAACACATGAATTTGTGAAGTAATTAAGTGACGGAAACGTGAGAACAGTGCATTGTTAAAACTTGTTGCTTTGCAAACCAACACTCCTGTCGTAAGTGATTTCGCTTTTTCTTACTTTAACCATTAATGCACCTTAAACTGATAGCCGCATCAGTAAAAAAAAACATCTCCATTTTGTTCCCAGTACAATTTTGAATAAACCATGTTAATCTCGTAATATTCTGATCTGTACTGTAACGTCGTGATAAAAGAAATAGCCCTTTTAAAAGAATTAAAGAAAAATTTATTTACAATATGGTAGCGACATCACCGTTACAACTACCTCTCATCATACGTTTTAAACATAACGGCTAAAACACGCCATTCGAACACTGCACTCAGTCCACACTTCAACGAAGCATCCAATCGACTCTAAAAAAAGCCGTTACAAAAAAATATCTTTTCACCAACGTTATACATAAAAGAAAAAAAATGAACTTCCGGGAAAACCATTTAAGCTCACATAAATATGTCAAAAGAAAAGATATCCTTTCCAAGAGTAATAAGAAGTATAAATAAACACAGGAAGTATCACAATATCTTGGAATAAGGAAAAAGAAATATTATCATAACATTTAAAAGATATTCCGGAAGTGTACGTTACAACTCTTCCCCCCTTAGAATAACTTTTTACCCTGTAAAAAGTTACCATAACTTTAAGAAAAACTAAATTCTACAAAATTTTATACAAATATTTACAAATATGCATACAACTGCCAAGTTACCTAAAAAAAACAATAAAAATAAACTCGAAGGACATTTTGGTAACTCAGAACAGTCGGCTAAGGCTGTCAGCATTCTGGTGTTTTCTGCCCTGACGATGGATTACCTCATAGTTCCAGGGCTGCAATGCAAGAGCCCATCTCATGAGACGTGGATTTACCCCAGAGTTCTTTTTTAACCATACTAGAGGATTATGATCAGTTTGGATAAAGAACCTGGTAGGTCCATCCAGGTAGCATCGTAGCTTCTTGACAGCAAACACAATAGCGGCACATTCCTTTTCGGCTTTCAAGATCTGCGAATGTCGGACCGACATTCGATATGGCTTCGCACAGAGGGGCTTTATTTCAGAAAGTTCGATATCAAACTGGATACGATCTGTGAGGCCAGGCACGTTTGAGAAACAATTGGAATATTTACATATAATACAACTGAGCTGGTCAATCTGGTCGTCATCCAGTCTTCCTTTCACTTCACTGTTTCTCAATATCTCCTCGAGATCAAAAATATTGGGATTGTTTTCCACGGGCGGGAATTCTTCTTCCAACTCTGATTCTTCATCCTCACAAGTAGTGACCAGATTTATGAATTCAGGCCTCTGGTAATAAGGTTTTAAAAGATTTACATGGTAGATTTGTGACGAATTTTTCCGGTTAGGCAGGGCAACAAAGTAGTTCGTCTCCGAAATCTTGCTTTCAATGGTCCCAGGACCATGCCATTGAACCGCTAACTTATTTACAGGTGAGGGTGCCAGTACCAGTACTTTATCTCCAACATTGAATTCACGTTTCACGGTATTTTTGTCGTACCATTTTTTTCTTTTCTTGGCAGCTTCCTCCATATTATCAATGGCTAGGCTGCAACATTTTTCCAATCTTCTGAGAAGATTGATGATATATTCAACAACTGAAGAATTTCCTTCTTCCGGCTGTAACCAGTTTTCATACAGAAGAGTGACGGGAGTCCGTAAGTTTTTTCCATGAACCAATTCAGCTGGACTGAATCCGGTGGATTCATGAGTAACTGTCCTTAAGGCGAACAAGACTGCATGGACATGCTTCTCCCAATCTGGTCCTTCTTCGGTACACAAAACTCTCAAAATCCGTTTCAGGGTACGATGAAACCTTTCTACCGGATTGCTCTGGGGATGATACACAGAGCTAAGTACCACCTTGATGCCGAAACGTTCAAAAAATTCCGATGTGAGTTCGCTCATAAACGAGGTTCCCTGGTCGTGTTGAATCTCCTTAGGAAAACCCATTCGACTAAAAATCTGAAGGAGAGCATTAATTACGGATCTAGATGTTATGTTTGGTACTGCCACAGCATCTGGGTACTTCGACGACATACACATTGCCGTAATCAGGTATCTTTGGCCTGAGTCCGTCACGGGCAAAGGTCCTACAGCGTCAATATTAATACGGGAAAAAACTTCAGTAATCACTGGAACAAGAGTCATCGGCGCTTTTTTCTTGTCCCTTGCCTTTCCAGCTCTCTGGCAGGAATCGCAAGCCTTCACGAAGTCCTCTGCTTCTTTGTAACAGTTTTTCCAGAAAAAGTACTTGGTCATTCTGTCTTTGGTCTTGGTGGTCCCAAGATGACCTGACGTGCCTTCATGACACAATTTCAGTATCTTTTCTCGATACTCTATGGGCACGACGATGAGCTTCCTTTCGATACCACTCTTGTCCTTCTTGATCTTTACCAAAAGTCGGCCCTTCTCCAGTTCAAAATCTTTAGGAGGGTTTCCATTTTGGATTTGTTTTACTTGAGAGCTCATCTCTTCATCTTCACCTTGAGCCTTGATTAGCTGCTCAGTGTCCACTTTTAACAATTCAGTGATATCTTGATCTTCTGCCACCTGAGTGAACTCGTCACTTACTTCCCCTGTTTCCATTTCAATTTTTTCCAAGGTACTGAATTCTTCGGCTGGGAAAGGGTTTTCGGATTCTTTAATTAAAGATTGAGATTCTTCCCTTTCTTTCACTTTTTTCTGATGCCTTGTCAGTACTGCATTTATTTGATCCACAGATTGACAATCTTCCCTTTTAACAAGGCAGCAGTCCGATTCCCTAAAAGATATCGTCCGCGGTCTAGTTCATCTGGAATCACAGCAGCTTTAGTGAGTGTTTTTCCCAATTCACACTCTACCAAAACTTCGGCAAGAGGTAAACAAGTTGAGCTGGAGTCCAAAGGTTGCTGTACCCAAACATGTTCACCAGTCATGTCAGCTGAATTCACCAATTTCCGACACACAATGTCAATGGTCGCTCCGGTATCTCTTAGTAAATTTATATCCTGACCGTTTATTTTTCCTTTCATGATATACGGTTCCAGGTACTTCTCAGGTTCTTTGTCCGAAATGTAATTTACAGTTTCCGGTTTCTTCAACTTTGGACAATTTGGTCGGATATGACCAGGCTGATTGCAATGAAAACACCGCATCTGTCTCCTGCGGTCGAATTCCGGATTTGGGTCTTGTTCGGAAAATCTTCGTTCTATCTTAACCCCTTTACCATTTATGGTATCACTTCTCCTTGGTGGATTATCGGTCTTTTCAAACTTGTTTTGAACTCGACCCTCGAACTTGTCTTTCGCAAAGACAGGGTATCGTTTCACAGTTCGTCTAACGTCTTTAAACTTCTCCAACAGTTCCACCAAATCTGTAGGGGAGTTTATTTCTGTCCATTCTCTGAGATACATATCTTTGAATTCGGATGGTGTTTTTTTCTTCATCTGATCTGTGATGATCAAATCTCTCAGTTTTTCAAAAGTAAGGACCTGACAACCTGCAATCCATCCATCGAAATAAGTAGACAATTCATGATAGAAATCCCTCCAGTTCCGATCAACTGCTTTATGGTGTGAACTAAATAACTGTCGAAATCTTTCTGGTGTTAGTTTGAACCTTTTTAACAGAATATTTTTGATGTGATCATAATTTGTAGCTAGGTCAGCTGGTTCACGGGCTATTATATGAGCAATCTCTTGGGGGATCAAACTTAGTAGGTGAGATACCCACATTTCTTTTCCCAACGACAGCAAAGTTGCCTGTCGCTCGAACAAGATTAAATAAAGACTCATATCATCTTTCATGTCGTATTTCGGAAGGATCTTGGTCAAGTCTCGATTCGATGGTCTAGAATGAGCAACTGCACCTTGCTGGGTTTGTCTAGTTGCTTCTATTCTCAATTTTTCCAACTCATACTCTCGTTCTTTCTGTTTTTCTTCAAGGTCTTCAATTCTCCGCTTTTCTTCCACTTCAAGGGCTTCAATTCTCCGCTTTTCTTCCACTTCAAGGGCTTCATTTCTCCGCTTTTCTTCCACTTCAAAGGCTTCATTTGTCTTTCGAGTTTCTATAATTCTACCAAAAAGTGCTTTGGTGAATTCCTCATCATATCCCTCACTTGAAGTAATAAGATTCACTAACTGTTTTATGGATTTTTCTACGGTGATTTCTAAATCTATCTCCTCCACCAATTTGATCAAGTCCTCTTTCTTTCCCTTAACTAAATAAGTCATGATTAAATTCTAAACAGTTTCCCCCTTTGGACTCAAATATAACGTAAGGTACAAAATGAAAACTTTTCGAAACCGAAACCGTCCAGAATTCTGACTTACCTTATAGCCAAGCCACAAGAAATATAACTCAAAGACAATAGAACAATAGAAAAGAAATAAATGTACAAAAACCAATTTTGTAACCCAAAAGACCTTAAAAAGAAAATTAATTTTTAAAAAATTTAAATCAAAATACCATTTAAAATACAAAACAAATTTAAATTATTAACTAAGATAAATAATCATCTACGACAACTAAAATCTCTTAAATTTCTATTTCAGATAAATTCCAAATCAATACTAATTTCTATTATAAAAGCAAAATTTGCAATTAAGAAATTTTTTTGTTTCGAAACCTGTTACGATAAATGGAAGTTATCACAAAAACAGAAGTAAAATTGTACATTAAATATAATAGTGCATAAAACTTTAGACTTAAAACCGAAACCACTTATCTGGAACAGTTGCTTGATGGTACACAGGAAGTCCTTGAGCAGGAACCCAAAGTTCGAACTGGACTTTGCTGACGATGACAGGACGGGATGCCCAAAAAGTTCGGACCGGATGGCCCTTTCGATGCTGAACACACACGCGTTTCACACACAGGAACAGGACGGGATGTCCCAATTCTACTGACCGGACTAAGCTTCGTTGCTGGACACACGCAGTAACAGGACACGTTTCATACACAGAAACAGAACGGGATATCCAAAAACATCGGACCGGATGGCCCACTTCGTTGTTGCCGGACGCACGCAAATTCTCCACTCACGAGGACGGGATGTCCACAAACTTCGGACCGGATGGCCCCCTTCGTTGCTGCCGGACGCACGCAAATACTCCACTCACGAGGACGGGATGTCCACAAACTTCGGACCGGATGACCCCTTCGTTGCTGCCGGACGCACGCAAATACTCCACTCACGAGGACCGGATGGCCTCCTTCGTTGCTGCAGGACGCACGCAAATACTCCACTCACGAGGACGGGATGTCCACAAACTTCGGACCGGATGGCCTCCTTCGTTGCTGCAGGACGCACGCAACTATTCCACTCACGAGGACGGGATGTCCAAAAACTTCAGACCGGATGGCCTTCTTCGTTGCTGCAGGACGCACGCAAATTTTCGCTGAACACAGGACGAGATGTCCACAGTTTATTCTCAAATCAGGACGGGATGTCCAAGACTTCAATTTAATGGGAACGATCGCAGTGCATGCCACCATTAATAGGTAGCTGTAACGTCGTGATAAAAGAAATAGCCCTTTTAAAAGAATTAAAGAAAAATTTATTTACAATATGGTAGCGACATCACCGTTACAACTACCTCTCATCATACGTTTTAAACATAACGGCTAAAACACGCCATTCGAACACTGCACTCAGTCCACACTTCAACGAAGCATCCAATCGACTCTAAAAAAAGCCGTTACAAAAAAATATCTTTTCACCAACGTTATACATAAAAGAAAAAAAATGAACTTCCGGGAAAACCATTTAAGCTCACATAAATATGTCAAAAGAAAAGATATCCTTTCCAAGAGTAATAAGAAGTATAAATAAACACAGGAAGTATCACAATATCTTGGAATAAGGAAAAAGAAATATTGTCATAACATTTAAAAGATATTCCGGAAGTGTACGTTACAGTACTCAATCGACAAACCATCTTGAGAACCGAGTGAAAAAACCCAGTTTTCAATCCTGCGACAGCGGCGGTGGTAACTCTTTTTAATATAGAGAGATTCTTAAATATTTCTAACTTAAAACAACAGAGAGTAATACCCAATTATTGAAAAACGGGTTTCCAATAAAAATACCTATTCCAAGTTGTAGTTAACAAAAACATTCTTATTTTCATATAAGTAGTATGAACAAAATTTGCGGTCGCTAAGCAGTAAAAATTAATTTTTGATGAATGTTAGACAATAATAAATCTAATAAATTGGCTACCTGAACCATTATATTCCAAACTTTCGTCCGATATATGAGCCGCCGACCAACCGGTATAGTGGTTAAGGTGTTAGCATCTAGATCGGAAGGTTCCAGGTTCGAATCCGGGACGGGGCATGGATGTTTGTAAGCGTATGGCGTAGAGGCGGCTGGTGCACCTTAAATCTGTCGACCTCACGTTGGGTTGGTGTGAAAGTTTGGAGAGTGGGGGTGCTAGCTCAGGTGTTGTTTCGTCATCTGACCGTGGTTCAAAATTACGAAGTGTTGTCCTCGGATCTTTTCCTTAAAGGATTAATCCCGGACCGTCGTCAATAGCCCGTTGTGTTGCTCAAATACGATATTAACTAATAATTACCAATTACCGACATATGAGCCTTAAAATTTAATTAATAGAAAATTTCCTCATTCTCGAAAAAACGAGGAATTTTCAATATAATTTTCCGCAGGGGTTTATTATTATCTATCATATTTATATTAATATTGCACTTAGAATTTTAAAACTTTGCCTATGTAAGTTGCAATTGGTGAAAAAAGTTTTTCCAAATTAAAAATCATCAAAAATTATTTCAGATCCACAATCACTCTACATAGACTAAGTAGATTGACTATAACTATCGAAAATGAGTTTTCTGATAAATTCTGTTTTAAAGAACAAGATTATGCAGAGTAAAAGGTCAAAGGAAAATTTTTCGATTAAAAATGGAATTTTTTATTATTGTCAATTGTGCTTTTTTAAACCAAATTTTCAAATACATTTTATATTTTAATTATTGTTATTAGCTTTTAAAATTAATGTTTATCTTATTTCATTGGTTTTTAAAAATATTGCCTACTGTGCTTCATTGAAACCAAATTTTTAAATATAGATTCTCTTTAAAAAAATTATGAGCACTCATAATTACTCATAGGCGGCAGAGTCAGAATCGAGATATTTTTTACCCATGTGCTTCAAGCAAATCAAATATAAATCTAAAAAGTTCAGAAAAATCGAGACGTTTACGAAAAAATCGACGTTTTAATTTCTAATTTAAATGTATTGTAAGTTTTAAAATTCCCCTTAAAGTCATTTTATAAATATTGTATTCAGAAAGAAAATATGATTTTTTAAAATCAAGTGTTAATTGATGAATATCTTTTTATGTAAATTAATTAACTGTTTATAATTTATTATTAATAATTAATCAATATTAATATAATTAATTTATTCTTCCCATTTTTTACAGGGGTACTTTCGGTAGGACCCCCCCCCCCAATTCAACAACCCTAGTTAAGCCTATGCTCGGCCCCCCTCTATTCAAAACGTTGGCACGTCCCTGCCGTCACATCATGAGAAACGCACGTGTAGAGCCAACTGACTCATTGGCCGCTATCTAGACACAGGCAGCACCTTCACTAAGGGCCCCTGTGTCTTCCCGAACCATCACAAAGCGCCTGGCTAAAGGACATCTGGTATCGCGGCGCCCATTACGTGTGTTGCCAATGGCACCCACTCACCGACGTCTCCGTTTGGAGTGGTGTCGCGCACGACGGGATTGGACTGTAACGGAATGGAACCAGGTCGTCTTCAGCGACGAATCTAGATTCAATTTGAGCAGTGATGACAATCGTGTTCGTGCGTGTGGAGGCCCCGTGGCGAACGCCTCAATCCTGCCTTCGCTTTACAAGCGACACACCGCTCCCACAGCTGGTGTGATGGTATGGGGTGTCATTGCTTACGATACACGGTCACCCCTAATATTGATCCATGGTACAATGACAGTCCAGCGGTTCGTCCATGACATCCTTCAGCCATATGTGTTGCCACTTATGGCAGGGCTCCCAGGAGCCATTTTTCAACAAGACAATGCTCGGCCACACACAGCAAGGATGTCACAAAACTGCCTCCGCCACATTAACACCCTTCAATGGCCTGTTCTATCCCAGATTTGTCACCAATTCAGCATATCTGGGATCATTTGGGACGATCATTTGATCAAGTTGGACACCCTACGAGTTTGGTCGAACTAGAGGCCCGTTTACAGCATCTGTGGTACGAGATGTCTCAAGACATCATACGGAATTTGTATGCATCAATGCCCGCTCGTATCACATCGTGCTTTCGCGCTAGAAGGGGTCCAACAGAGAAATAAAACTTCCGTTCATTTGTATTTTTTTCAGCAATAAATGATCCTTTTTCTTTGATTTTCTGATCACTTACTTATATCAAAGTAGTACTTACATGTGTAAAATTTCGTTTCATTTTGACGACTTTTTCTTGGTGCGCAAATTTTTATGGCAATGAGTGTATAATAGCAAAGAAGGTAGAGTATCTGCTCTTGCTTACCATCTTGTATTGGAAACTGTTTTCACTGCACTTAAAGACGCACTTTGTAAAGACCCTGTCACAAGTTTCCTCGAACCCTAATGAAAAGACATTTTAAGACCTCGGAGCCCTACGAGGCCGCTTAGTCCGCCTCTGACTTGATACGACAAATATCACCTCAGCCTTCATAGTTTCTCTTCTAAGTAAATGAACAATTTTTTTTGTAGCCTGTTCTTTGTATCATGTTTGACTTCTTTATCGGAATGTAGTCAAAGAAATACACAGTCCAGTCACATTAATGTGACCACCACCTACTTTCGACGTCAATGTGAAATAACCAATCACAAAAGGCAGGTGGCAGCACATTGCAGTGGAGTGTATATAAAGGATGTCCTTGGGCATCGGAAAGCATTTCAATCGTTGGCGTAATGCAGAAACGTAGCGATTTATCCGGCGTCCAAAAGGGCATGATTATTGGCTTTCGGAAACGGCTAATTTTGTGAACTGTTCGCGTGCCGCCGTGGTAAAAGTATACCGTGCATGACAAAATGGCACTATCCAAAATCAGCGGCACATGTGGTGCACCACGGGCTATAGATGATAGAGGCGAACGAAGGCTACGGAGATGCGTTCGGGCTAATAGACGTGCAACTGTTGAGCAACTGACCGCCTAGATGAACCAAGGGGCTACCAAGAGTGTATCCTCAATAACGGTTCAGCGAACGTTGCTGCGCATGGGCCTCCGCAGCACACGCCTGGTTAATGCACCTATGCTGACTGCTGTTCATCGGCGGCGAAGGCTGGAATTGGCACGCCAGTACCGCAACTGGACGTCCACAGAATGGCGACAGGTGGCTTTTTCCGATGAATCACGTTTTATGCTCCATCGGACAGATGAACGTTGGCGTATACGGCGTGAAACGTTACAAACACCCTGCAACAATTGCCGGAAGGATCCAGGCTGGAGGAGGGAGCATTATGGTTTGGGGAATGTTTTCTTGGCATTCACTGGGAGCACTCATCATTGTGGAAGGCACGATGGATCAGCACAAGTACGCATCTGTCCTTGCGGACCATGTCCACCCCTACATGCGAATTGTTTTTCCTCAGAATGATGGCAACCAGCAGGACAATGCGAGGTGTCATACGGCTCGCAGTGTATGTGCGTGGTTCGAAGAGCACCAGGATGAGTTTACCGTACTCCCCTGGCCAGCAAACTCACCGGATTTAAAAAAAATCGAGAATCTGTGGGACCACCTCGATCGGGTTGTTCGCGCCATGGATCCTCAACCGCGTAATCTAGCGCAGCTGGCCACGGCACTGGAGTCGGCATGACCTCAACATCCCAGTGAACACCTTCAGAAACCTAATTGACTCTCTTCCTGCACATCTCGCAGCGGTCCGCTCTGCCAAAGTTGGTTATTCTGGCTTTTGACAGGTGGTCACATTAATGTGACTGGACTGTGTACTTTCGCACTGCAATCCACTGTTCAAGCAACCTTTCAGCAGCTGGCTTTTGACTTAGCCACCTGCTTGATGAAATGGCGAGTGGGAAGTTTCAAGTCTTCTTGAATTTGTTTGTATGTTGACCAACGCTTAGGCCACCGATTAAAAAATATGTGAATAGTAAAAAGTAGTTCAGACACATCTTCCCCTAACTCTTTTAGACCTTTAAGAAAAGCTGTTATGTACTGTGTGAATATTACATGTCCCAATGTAAATTAGTTCTTTTTTTTCGGGTAGAAAGTTATGAGTCATTAATCTTTTCAAAAACTGACCATCACTAAAAATCCTCAAGAATATGAAAAATCAACTTCGATGATAACAGATGATATTCAATACGTACGCAACACTCCTTCCATATTTAACCCTCTGCTTACAGAGACGGCCTAAATTTTGGATTATCTGGTTAGAGAGGGGTTTGGAATCTTTCAGATCTCAAACTCATGAAGTCGATTAAGATTCCCATGCCCTCATTTCTGTGCCACAAAGAGAGCAGCGCGTTCTGGATGGGGAACTTTGAGAGCTTAGAATGTGCGATAGGTTTATCTATCCCTTTCCGAGTTTACCCCGACGTATCTATACCTTCTAGACATAATCATACCCACAATAGAAACTAAAACATGCGATGACAAAGGTACTAAATGCAACAGGCGCCTCAATCCCATGATAGTATTTTACGCAAGTCCAACTTGATTGGTTAATCGGATCACATGACCTAGATACGTATGCCATGAAAATTTTTCTGTTGGCGATTTATCTCTTCCTTTCTGCTTTTCTTTTCAGATCCATGGCTATGGGTGGGAGCCGAAAATTGTATCCTTTTATTATATAAGTTAGTGTTTTATGTATGCTTTTTGTTACATCAGAATGGTCCTAAGCCAGGGTTGGATACGACACCATCATCCTAAAGCAAAGGGGACGGCAGAGGGGCGGGAAAATATCAGCTGGTAGCGAGTTCAGGAGTGGTTCTTAGATTATTTATGTAAAATCAACGGAAGCTTGGAAAAATATAAAAAGGGTATTAAAAATTAGAAAAAGTAATTTAGACTCAAAAGGAATTAAATTGGAATTTTTAAAAAATAATTTGGAGGATCTAAAATTTATTCCGCCTGCTGGATTCGAACTCGTAAAGTCATCATCCGCTGCCAATCTGAAAGTTGGTGACTTTAGCCATCGGTGCAACACGGAAAAAGGGCTCTTTATGGTTACTGCAACAATCAGATTGGCGAGATATCCAAGCCCGTGAAACTAGCCAATCAAGTTGGACTTGCGTAAAGTACTATCATGGGATTGAGCCGCTTCTCTAAATGCATTACCTCTCCTCCTGGGTTTTTACATTGAATATCAGCTTGATCCGTCCGGTCTCTTGACCTCTCCATTTTCGTCTTATTCCAGAATCCGAAAATAAAATTGGTCTGTTGAGACCGCCCTCAGATCTGTGCATGGAGGATGTTATCCCCCCTTTAAGTGACCACTGGCATCAATCACCATTTAAGAGCTGTCAGCGTCTGACCTAGAGTGTTCCTCCTTTCGTTGACCGATGATATCTATCGTTTTTTAATCCATTCTTGCAGTGGAACGTAACACGCAACGAAGTTGAATTCGTGCAAACCCTGGGTTTTTTTTAATAGAGAAAATGAATTTTTTTTCTTCTTTAAATTTAAGAACTTGAAACCCCTGAAAAGGTAACGTGTTAGGAGCCCTGCACTACACAAAAACAGGTTTGAGTGTACTCTATAAATACCTAAATCCAACAATTCACAATCAATTTGTTACATGCACGATTGAAACAACGCACACACGTCTCAAAACAATGAAACATTTATTATATTATACAGCAAATTTTTTACAACACTTTGAAATTGACAGATGTAATGTACATATAAATAGAATATAAAAATTTCAAACATTATAGCAGAAAATTAAAAGTCAGCATCCAAAGTGAATTTATGATCTTCTTTCTTGGACATAACACCACATTTCTGGTATTCACCAACCTTTTTCTCAAAAAAGTTTGTTTTCCCCTCAAGGCTGATATGTTCCATAAAATCGAAAGGATTTTCAACATTATACACCTGTAGGAAAGATAATTAGTCACATTAGAAAATTAAGAACATTACACTAAAACCTTGTTAGTTAGCAACCAATCTTTAATGAATCAAAGGATTTCGTCGCTAGGTGTCGAGCAGTGTGCGTCGCGTTTTCGGAGCTCCCGCGAAATTCAAGTTGTTTTTGAGTTATTCTTCATTTATTTAGTGCTAGGCAGTGTATTACTTCTATTTCTATCAGTTCAAACATTTCTAATTGTTTTTAAAGTAATTTTATAGTCCTTGTTCTTAGTTTTTGACTTGTCAAATAGACCTAAGTCAAGTCTCGTTAGGCCTAAGAGACGTATGTCTCGTTGGGCCTAAATATTTTGTGTTTAAGTGCAGTGCTTTTTCTGTGTATTTGACTTAGTGCTTTTTCTGTATGTTTGATTTTGTTTAGTGCTTTTTCTGTGCATTGATTGTTACTTTGGATAAGCATGGGTATAGTTAGAATGTTCAAGATGAGGACAGAGGGAGCCAGTGGGGAGTTTTATGTGGAATGTGACTTGTGTGGGAATATGGTTGAGGCAGGAAAGGGGGGTGTGAGTGGGATTCAAATGTCAGAGAAGGTTGAATTTACATGCAAGAGTTGTTTACAGGTGGGTGATTTGAGGAAGGAGCTGGAGGCTTTGAAGGTGACGTCTGCAGAGGGAGTGGAAAAGGGTGTCCAATGTGTAGACTTGGGGCATGTTGATCAGGGGGATAAGGTAACTAGAGGGGTAGTGGTTGGTGATTCAATGGTTAGGGTTTTGGGAGAAATGGCAGGGTGTAAAAAGCGCAATTTTGCAAGGTGTTGCTTGCCAGGGTAAAACATGTAGTTGAGGCAGGTGTTGTTAAAGGGGAGGAAAAGGCAGTAGTGTGGGTGGGAACAAATGATGTAGAGAGGACTACTAATGTTGAGTTTAAGAGGGAAGCAGAAACACTTTTAAGAGGCATTAAGTCTCATGGGGCAGAGGTAACAGTATTAGGATTACTACCTAGGTAATGGGTGGTTAAATCAAAGGGCCAATAAGATGAACGGGTTGTTAAGAGATTTGTGTGAGAGGGAGGAGGTTAGATGTTTGGAAGGAGTGTAGGAGGGATTGGATAAGCAGGGACAATTTGCATTAAAGTCTGATAGGTAATAGGGAGGTTGGCAAGCGGGTTTTGAATATTCTGGAGTCAAAAAACTAGAATACAAGCAGGGATGGGAAGGACATAGAGGGTTGACAGTACACTGTAATTGCTTAGGAAAACTAACAGGGTCTAAATTGCAGGAGACAAACAATACAAAGGGAAAGTGCAATGTAAGGGAGAAAAACAATACCAAGACAAATAATGCAAGGGGAAAGTGCAATATAAGGGTGAAAAATAAGCTAAAAGTATTTTATTGTAATGCTCGCAGTGTGAGAAATAAAATGGATGAGCTCAAGGGAATTGCACAAGCAGAGGATATAGATATCATTGGGATTACTGAAAGTTGGGCAAACAGTGAAGATGCACAAATTTTAGAATTAAGTGGATTAACAATGTTTAGGGAGGACAGAGTGAATAGGAAAGGGGGTGGGGTTTTGATTTATGTGAGAGAATTCTTAAACTGTACGGAAATAAAGTTAAATAGTAAAACTGAGGGTATAGAATCAGTCTGGGTGAAACTGAATACAGACAAAGGCAAAGGACTAATTCTGGGCAATATATATAGATTTCATGTTTGTAGTGAAGAGCAGGAAAAGGGCATGTGCAATCTGATAAACGAAGCATGTCAAAAAGGAGAATTAATTTTAATGGGGGACTATAACTATCCAAATATTGACTGGACAAACAATCTAGCTACAAATGGGAAAGGGGCAGAATTTTTGGAAGTGATACAGGATTGTTTTTTGTACCAGATGGTGTATGAGGATAGTAGGGACAATGCAATATTGGATTTGATTTTCAGCAATGATGAGGATAGGGTGCAGTATTTGGTTATAGGTGAGCCACTGGGAGAAAGTGATCATAGAAGTATCAGATTAAGTATAAATTTTCAGTCAGCATACACAATCAATAGTAGGATAATTCCAAATTTCAGAAAGGTAAATTTTCACAAGATAAGGGAAGAGTTAAAGGAAACATTCAAAGGGGGATTATTTAGCACCGCATCATTCTGAACAATGGGAGGAATTCAAGAATAAGTTAGACAGGGTGTTAAAAAAACATGTAACGTTCAGGAAAAAAGGAAAATCTAGAAAATTGCTCCCTATGTGGTTTTCAGGGGAAACACACAAAGCTTTAAAATTAAAACAAAGAACATACAGGGTATATAAAAGCACTAGTAACGACAGGGACAAAGAGGCATATCAGAAAGCCAGAAAGGAGTTTAAAACTTTTAGTCGGAAGCAAAAGGTGTCCTCGGAGGAAAAATTAGCAAGGGAAATAAATATAACCCCAAAAGAATTTTTTGCATATGCAAGTGGTAAAAATAAATTTAGTACTACACTGGGCCCGTTGGAGGGGAAGGGAGGTGAATTAATTCAAGACGAGGTGGGAATGGCAAATGTGTTAAATGCCTTTTTTCTGGGGGTTTTCAATGGTAACTATAATTTAAAAAAGGATCCCAAGGATGGAGCCTTTGCAGGGGGTATAATTAAAAAATGCAAATTCAACAGGGAAGAAATAGTACATTGAAAAGATTTAAGCCATCTAAAGCACCAGGGCCAGACGATATTTATCCGAGAGTACTAGTGGAATGCGCGGAAGAACTGGGGGAAGTAATTCACACGATATTTAATTCAACATATAGCACAGGTTGGGTACCAATGGATTGGAAGTTGGCCAACATAACTCCAATTTTCAAAAAGGGAATACAAAGTGATCCGGGCAACTACAGACCAGTAAGTCTAACATCAGTAATTTGCAAAATATTCGAATCTCTGTTAAAAAAGCATATAATGTTATACTTGGAGGAGGGGGGACTGTTATCAGAGAATCAGTATGGGTTTAGGAATGGCAGATCCTGCTCTACAAACCTTTTGAAGTTCTACGAAAAAATTACTGAGGAGCTGGATAATAAGAGCAGTGTGGATATCATGTACATAGATTTTCAAAATACTTTTGATAAAGTACCTCATGAGGCATTACTGTTTAAATTGGAAAGGCTGGGGATTCAGGTAAAAACATTAATATGGATAAAGAATTGGTTATTGGGTAGAAAGCAGAGAGTGCAGGTAAAAGGAAATTATTCACAGTGGACAGAAGTTATAAGTGGGGTGCCTCAGGGATCAGTTTTGGGACCAATTTTATTTATAATTTTCATAGATGATATAGGTCAGGGGATAAAGAATAGAATCAGTATATTTGCAGATGACTTAAAAATATGGGGGACAGTGGATACCAAGTTACAGATAGAAAATTTACAAGGGGATTTTGAAAAGATATCCGAATGGGCTGTAAAATGGGGTATGTCATTTAATGTAGGGAAATGTCAAGTTCTGCATATGGGTTACAGGAACAGTGGAGCCGAGTACTGTCTGCAGGGAGTAAAGGTAAAGGAGGGAGAAACAGTCAAGGATCTTGGGGTGATAATTCACAGGGATTTTAAAATGGGTCACGAATGTTCAGCTGCGGGTAAAAAGGCTAATAGGTTATTGGGGCATATTAAAAAGACTAACCTTAAGGGATAAGAATATAATCTTGCCGTTATATAAGGGTTTAGTAAGACCACATCTAGTATATGCTGTACAATTCTGGGCTCCATATATGAGAAAGGACATAGAATCAATTGAAAGCGTTCAGCACAGAGCTACAAAAATAATAAAGGGGCTAGCAAATTTCGACTATAATGAACGTTTAAGTAAGCTAAACATGTATACACTGGAAAGAAGGAGGGGGGATTTGATTCAGCGTTTCAAGTTTGTAAAACAAGGGGACACAGAGGGCTTAAATTTCAATAGGGATAACAGAACAAGGGGCCATGGGTATAAATTGAATAAGACACATTTTAATCGGGATTTAAGGAAAAACTACTACTTTAATAGGGTAATAGACAGTTGGAACGCGTTGCCTGAAAATATAGTTAATTCAAAGGGAGTGTACGAATTTAAGACACAATTGGATAGTCAGTGGGAATTGGGGAATGCATAAACAAAGGACCAGCCTTGTTGGGCTTGAGCCTGTAGCTGGTCGTCAATATTTGTATATGTATTTAGGCCACAACATTTTAAGACTTGTAAACATCTTGTACAATTAGTAAAACACAACTTAGAATTTTAAATATGCTGTAATTTTTATAGGTTGATCTATTTGTAACAATGCATGTTTTTTTAAAGTAGCAAAAAATAAGATTTATTTATCAAAAAAAATAATAATGAAATTTAAACAATGGCAAAAGCAAATGGTAAACAAACCAGCATCCCCACCAAACACCTATTAATCAGCATGCTTTTGAAGACACTAATTGTTGAAAATACATTATCGACACCTCACCACTATAAATGTACAAGACACATTTCTATAGTACTTGGAATTATTGTGGTCTCATGTTGACAAAAAAAAAATCTATAATCAGAAATTTTTCAAACTGGCCCACATATTGTTCAATTTTGTATTTAGTACTTCCTGCTCAAATTTGTAGAGGAAGTTTCGAGAAATATGATGCATGTGCAAGGGTGAAAATATTTTACATATGGCTAATTTGTAAAAGAAACTATTCAGTAATATTGCTTTTTTTTACTTGGCTCTTGTTGAATGTTTGGTTTGCAAGCAGAAAAATAAATCTCAAACTGTTAGCTATTATTGTAATAGATACTATAAAACACAGAAGGAAAAGCGAAGCTCGTTCTTGGGTCTGAGTTAGGAAAAGAATGTGACTAAGAAAAGGGAAGGAACCAGAAGACAAAATATTTTTGCTAAAGTATGTTGTAAAGACTTGGCAATGACAGAAGTGTCCTATGAAGTTGATTTAGAAATGGCGAAAGAAAAAAAGAAACCCATTTTTTGACGGAAAAGAAATTGTTAAGGCGTTAACTTCAAATGTTTACACGCCACCTTGGTAATAAAGGTATTGAAAGGAAAGCAGACGAAATTGCTATACTAAGGCAGACAGTTACAAGACGTACAGAGAAACTCTCTCGGAATGTATATCACCAACTGGAAGACTAGCTTCGAATGAATCAACGAACATAGGTGATGTAGCCCAGTTAAGCATTTTTACGAGGAATTGATATTAATTCTAATGTATTTGAAGAACTTGTTAGTCTGGAGACATTGCATGTTAAAAACAAGATTATCATATATATTGAAGTGAAAACATGCCTGGAAAATCTAAAATGAGATTATAGTAAACTCATCCGTGTGTACCAATGGAGTGCCGTCAATGACAGGTAAAGTTAATGGCACTACAGCTTTGCTTGAAACTTTT
Organism: Metellina segmentata; assembly: GCA_947359465.1. Lineage (NCBI taxonomy): Eukaryota > Metazoa > Arthropoda > Arachnida > Araneae > Tetragnathidae > Metellina > Metellina segmentata. The sequence goes on from OX375875.1 coordinate 124,446,298, forward strand.
TTTAATCTTTCTGTGCTAATATATCACTGCATTACAGACCAAGAGGAACTGTGTGGAAAAATTTAATGCAGTAAGTTATGTGAAATGTGTGAATAAAATTAGAGCAATAGCATTAAACCAGGGATGGGCAAACTTTTTCGGTCGTGGGCCGAAAATCGAAAAAAAAAGTTTGGCGGGCCAAGATAAAATTTTCTAAAATTTTAAAAACAATATACCAGTATTACAATTTAAATATGTTAATGAGATAAATGGAATTCCGATTTCATTTTTAAAAGTTCCTTATATTGAGGTTCAAAGTGAGATGTACTGATTCTAAGGAACGAGGCTAAATGCTCATCAGTCAGTCTACTTCTAAAATAATTCTTTCTAAGGTTCATAGTTGAAAACACTTGTTCACATATTTAAGATGAAGCAAACATAGCACTGATTTTCTGGGCGTGAGATATTAAATTTGGGAAATTTACTTTCGATAATGATTTGTAAAACTCTAACTTTGGCATATTTAGAAACAACTGCATGAGATGATTGTTAGATTACAACTCAATTAATTGAAGCTGCAAATCTGACCTCACTGCTTCACAATTTACGTTGAAAGGCATGGTAAAAATACCCAATTCTGTTTGAATGGCACTGAAATCTTGAAATCTGCGTTCGAACTCAAAATGCAGTTTTTTCAAGCCATCTTCATAATTCTTCTCTTCATTTACTGAGCGTATTGAATTTAACCTCGAAAAATGAGACAGGTCGTTCTTAGCTAGCTGCCCAGCAAACAGATTAAGTTTAAAAGCTTTGAGATGGGCCCAGATATCGTCGATAAATTGATTATCCCCTTGCATCTTGACATTCAAGTTGCTCATATGACAAAGATCTGTGAAAAATGCAAAGTCCGAAAGTCATTCTGTATGTTCTAACATTTCGCACTCCGCAGAACACTGTTTCTCATGGAAGAACGACACAATGTCGTCTTTCAGCTGCCAAACTCACTCAAAAACACATCCTGCAATAAGCCACTTTACTTTCGTGTAATACAGTACATCAGAGTATTCAGATTGCACGGATTGAAGAAATTCTATCCGCGGGCCGGATAAAACCTTCTGGGGGGCCGTAATTTGCCCATCCATGCATTAAACAGACGAGATTTCAGAGAATATTGTGAATTGTTAGATTTAGAATATATGGTGAACTTGGTCCATCGTTGTGAGGTGCACTGGCTTTTTAGGGCAGGTTCTGTGTAGATTTTGGAAATTGAAAAATACTGTTTATAATTTTTTAGTACAGGAAAATGAACTACCTGAGAAAGAACCTTATTATTTGATTTGGCATTTTTTAGTTGATGTTACAAGCCCCATATCAATGATCTAAATTCGAAACTCCAAGGCAAGAATAAATTGTTTCCTAGCTTAGTAAATAGCACCAATGCATTTAAAATTAAATTAAAGCTGTTAATATCTTAGTTAGAAAATTAGAACGAGCCAATTTTCACACTTGAAAAAGCAGAGTGAATTTGATACAAATAGCAATTTGATGAAATATATCGAAAATATCAAGTCTTTTGAAAGTCGTTTTCATGATTTAGCTTTAGAAGAAAACTGCAAAAACAAATTCATTCTTAAAAAATGTTTCTGACACAATTATTTTCTAGCATTCATTAAACCTGTGAACATTTCCCAACACCAAAAAAACTTGCACAAAAAATGACATGTGTCGTTTTGGAATGACATACTGATGTGAACAAGCACATTCACCCATAAAATTTATAAAAAGCAAAATGAGGTCGCAAATGATTGATTCAAATTTGAATTCTTTGTAACAAATTTAACACCAAACACTGAAAGACAAGCAATATTCTAAAGTAGGATCGATAAAGTCGATATTCAAACAGGTTAATGGTAAGTAATGTTTATGTGATGTAATAGATAGTGTTTTACATACAATAATCAAATCATTTAAAAATGTTAAGTATGTCTATAAACATACTTTTAATAAAAAGGTTAATAAGGATATACCAGGGGGACCATGAACAAAGAAGGTGGAAAACATACTTGAGTTGTATGGTGCATCTGAACTAACACATGAAAAAAAAATTGTCCCATGGTATGTAAAAGGTTGGCCACCCCTGCCCTAAACAGTAGTCCTGGTCTAATTAGCACTTGAGTATCTAAAATGGATCACAGTGACTAGCAAACCTAAACTAGATTAGTAATTTTGAGGCAATTTTTTTCCAACCTTTTGGAGTCAACAAAATCTAAGAGCTGCTTATTATACAGAAAGAGGAAGAATACCTTTTCACATCCTAGTTCCAACAGAAGCCTGTCTGCAACAAACTCTATGTACTGCCTCATTAGGGTGCAGTTCATGCCTATGAGGGCAACAGGCAGGGCATCAGTCAGGAACTCCTGCTCGATGGCCACAGCATCCTTGATAATCTGGGTGACCCTCTTTGATGAAGGCTTGTTTTTGATGTGGCTGAACATGAGGCAGGCAAAGTCACAATGTAGACCCTGGAAGAAATGCAAGCATGAAATAGATCACTAATAGGTAGGCATCAGCATCGCACTCGAGCAACACAACAGGCTATTGGCGCGTCCGGAATCAGTCTCGGCGGGAAGGATGCTTTGACACTACATAATTTCAAGCCACAGTCAGATGACAAGGCAACACCTGAGCTAGCCCCCCACTCTCAAAAACTTTCGACACCACGGCAACGCGAGGATATTTGAGACAACGGAAGATTTAACGTGCACCAGCCCCCTTGTACAAGATGGCCTTTGGTTGGATTCAAACTCGCAACCTTCCGGTTGCTAATATGATGGATGCTCTTCCAACTGGGCCTACAATGGCCATGATCACAAATAGAAGTTTTCTAATAAACATTTTTGAACCACTGCTCCTTTTGAATTTGTATGTGACTTACTGGAGAGCATGACTATTTAAATTGTCATATTTGCATAATTATCATTTGAATACCTACTTTGGTTCATTATTGATAGAAGTTTATTTTTTGTTTCAAAAGTTCTAATTCTTTTAATTATTATAGTTTATCTTTATTGATAGTTATACGATTGTTTGCACTCAAACTTCAGCATTAGCATAATGGGAAAATCCGATTTTGTAAAAGTGTCTAAAGACTAGATGGAATAATACAGTTAAGAACTCTTCATTTGAGCAAAACATCTGAAGACTTCTTTCGTTCTTTAGCCAAACCACTACTGCAATGTCTTTAACTTAGAAAATATCAATTAATATTTCATGTCTCGAATACACTAATTCAATTCATTTAGATGAGGCAAGTCTTTTGTAAATAAGCTGAAACTGAATTTTGATAGTGAATATTGTCCTAATACATTTGGTTTTCTTTTTATTAAATTATGTGGTCTTCTAAACAGCTGCATTTATTCATTCGAAAATGATTCATTTTTTTTCATTTCAAATTATTCATTTTTAAAACTTGCTTACCATTTTATGAGTCATAAGTAATTGTATGTGAAGCGAGTGCACAAAACAATTTGAGAAGTTTCCCATTTCCAAAAAATCCCTACTGCATTTATTTGTTAAGCATATCTATGAACTTTCAAAGGAGATGTACCTCATCCCTGCTGATGAGCTCGTTGCTGAAGGTCAGTCCGGGCATCAGACCTCGCTTTTTCAACCAGAAGATGGAGGCGAAGGAACCGGAGAAGAAAATGCCCTCCACTGCAGCAAACGCCACAACGCGTTCTCCAAAGGAGGCATTTGGGTGTCCAATCCAGGAAAGGGCCCACTCTGCCTTTCTCTTGACACAGGGAAGGGTCTCAATGGCATTGAATAACTTCTCCCTGAAATGAGCATGGTTGTAAATATGAAAATCAGGGCAAGACACTCGGAACAAAACTTAGCCAAAAGCAAAGAACCAGGGGAAAAAATCATTCTGCAAAATAAGGATTTGATATGCTTAATACATCAGGTAGGTATAAACATCGCACTGAAGCTACACAACAGTCTATTGCCGACAATCCAGGATTCATCCTGAACTCTAAGATCCGAGAACATGAGCTCAAGATCACAGAAAACCTCAATTTGAACCAGTCAAACAATGAGGTCATACCTCAGTTGACCCCACACGCTCTAAACTTCCAAACCAACATGAGGACCTTAATACAATACTCTTACAATTGGGCTACGGCAGTTTGCTTTTTACATAATTAGCTTAAGAGCAAAAGTTGTATGTTTGTAGTAACATGTACTGTTGATCTAGAGAAAACTCATTAACCAACAAAGAATTTTTTTACGGTACAGCTGTTTTAAAATCAGTTATCTCTACTTTTTTAAAGGAAGTGTTTGTGTCTGAGGTGTCCAGACGAATCTTTAGCGATAACGGTCAGAAAATTTTGCACACAGGTAGTCCTAAATATGAATGGATAGACCTCGTAGCATGAATTTTAAAATAGAACACTTTTCAATAAATTTATTTGCATATTTTTTATTATTTGGTTTCTAAAGAAAGGCAACAGGGCAACTTACAGCTTCTAAATTTTCCTTTGATTTCATTGGTTGTTTTAAGTTTTATCTACAGTTCTTAACAGATTTTCGTTTTGCAAATGAGGGAGTACCTAATCATTTATTTTGTATTTGTATGTGTGCCAAATTTTTTAAAAAATGTTCTGTTTAATTTGAGTCACAGAATCTACACTCGTTTCTAGTTTTTTATTTATTTAATTTTTATTGTTTCTGCAATTTTTTTTGTTTATTATTGTTCAATTTGGTTTTGATTTACGTTGTTTGTTTGGAATCAATGAGGTTTAGCGTTGACACTTTTTTGAAACCATAACTTTATTTTGAAGGTGTGTAATTTCTGCAATTTTTTTTGTATACAGATATTTAATTTTTATCATTCATGCATTTTTTGTTTTTACCGTTTAATTCAATTTTGTCGGAATCAGTGAGGTTGACAAAAAGCATAACTTTGTCATAGGCAACACCGTGCGGGCATTGCTGGTAACTAATAAAAAAATTATAAACACTTGACACTTATCTTTTAATCTAATTGCAATGATTAAGAAATTTTTATCACCATGAAAATAAGAATTTAGTGTTTGCAAAAAAAAATGTCAGTTAATGAGTTTATTCATGTCATATCATCAACAGGAATATCTATGAATGATATAGTAATGGTCACACACACTACTATCACTTATTTTAGAGATTACAATATTAATGGAGAATATTGTTGAAACATTAAATTTTCAGTTTTAAAAAGCACATTAATGAAAGGCATAATTTTTTTTATTTAACTAAGTTGTTAAAGAATATTATTTACCAATATGAAAAATTTTCAAGACTATTATTTTTATTCAATGTTAAACCATTTTACCTTTCTGCATTGTCTTTGATGTAGGTATCAATGAGAAGACTATACATCTCAGAGTGGACGTTCTCTATGGCGATCTGGAAACCATAGAAACAGCGTGCTTCTGTCACCTGGACTTCTTGACTGAATCTTTCAACCTGCAATAAAAAATGATTTCAGGCAAAGTATGCATACACAAATAAAGGACTAGACAACTCGAAATACTTAAAGTCATAGAAAAAATAATTTCAAGAAATGTATTAAAATCTACTGCATTAACTCACAATGAAAAATCTCAAAATATAAAACATGCACTTTTATGCAGGTGTTTCATAGTTCGTTAATATATACACATATTAAATATTGTTAGATATATACTAAACATTTTTGTTCTTTAAAAGAATGAAATCAGCCAAAATGCAAGAAAGGTTACATTAATAAGTATGTACAATACAAAATCTCGAATCCATCGGCCATTCAGGATTTTATGTCCGGAATACATTTGTAATACTAAATTAGCAAACATATAAATAAGAATAATTTTTTAAAAATAGAATGCAACAAATTTAATTTTCAAATCTTGCTGTTTCATCAATTTGGTCCAGGTTGAACACCTTGTTCTTAAAATTGTACTGTTTAAAGTAGTAACAGCAATATTATTCATAACAATTTTAATAATTGATGATCTCCAAACAATCCTAAAATTTTGATTATCAGAAATTATGAAAACTGAATTTTCTTAGGTAAATTTTTGAAAAATCAGAATTAAAAGAACACTCAAGTCAACAATTCAGATTTTCAATAGCAGTAGCTGTTACATCAGGAAAATGAAGAAGGAAATCTTTGAAAGTTACCAAGTTTTCATTCACAATTCCATCACTTGCGGCAAAGAAAGCCAAGATGTGGGATACGAAATGCTTTTCATCAGGTTTCAATTTCACCCAGTCAGCAAGATCTTTTGACAGGTCTACTTCCTCAGCCGTCCAGAACGAAGCTTCGGCCTTCTTGTACATTTGCCAGATGTCCTGGTACTCGATAGGAAAGATCACAAACCTCCGAGGATTTTCTCGTAACAAAGGCTCGTCTGACGTTTTGGGGATCACTGGCTTTGAAACTTGTTTCTTTTCACTTTTCACAGATTTTGTGTCATCCTAAGAAAATCAATTGTTAAGACTGTTAATTTAAAAATCGACAGAGTTACAAAAACAAGGTAAACAACTAAAATGTCATTCTGACAAGGTCTAGAACAATTCCCCAAACTTTTTTGGTGTAATACCATCTTTTCAAAGACAATTTTCTTTAGCATCCACTCAGCAATACTATCAACATAATATAATGCAAGTGTATCCACCTATAACTTCAGAGTTTTACCAACATATTTTCGTAGTTTTACTTGTAATTTTTAGAATTTCAAAAAGCTAGTTCGGCTTTTAAACAGAACTATAACTACAAAACTATTAAAATTGAACTACATTTTTTTTTAATAGCACAAAAGCACACTACATTTTTTACTATTATTAGCACTTAATACCAATCTGTAAAATTGAAAAAAAATTCAAATATGAAAAAATCCGATTGGTGTTGTCTAACCAATTTATTTACATAAATCTATATTTTCATCAACAGCATTCTTAAATCTTCAGTCAACTATTTGTAGTTATTGTACTAAAAAAAAGGATGACAGAAATGCAATAAAAATTTTCAGTCATATTTGCCTGCAAATATATAAAGACAAATCGGATAGATCTATAAAATAGCACAATGAATGACTGTTGTCTTGATTTTAGATTGGTCATTGTTTCTTGCACTTTAACAACATATAATTCTTGCAATGTAGCATTACTGTAATGGGTATCTGTACAGTCAAGATAAGTATTAATTTAAAATATTTTGAGGTGACAAATTTTGTTAGCATTTATCTTGCCGTTTATTAGTACCTGCTCCTCAATACTATCCCTATACTGTACTGCCCCACCCCTATTTTCCTTGGAACCAGTATTGTCCCACCCCAAGATTCCCTTCTGAGAATAGTGTTAGTTCTGTCAGTATTTGTTGACATTGAACATTAAAAAGTTTTAAACATTGAAAAGCATGTCACTACATTCAGACTACCAAAATTTCACAAGAAATTTTTTTTACCACTAGGTGAAAATGATGTTTAAGGGAAAGTAAATGCCCCCTTTCAGAAAAACAAAGTATACTAGGAATACCCTAAAATGACAAAAATACCACTATGCAAATAAGTCAAACATACATAAATATGCCAAATAAAATGTTGTGCACTTATTTCACTTGAATATCTTTTCATCTTGCCATAGCAAATGCAAAATCATAGCCCTAAATATAAATGTTCAAATAATTGTCATTTAAATGATAGTCAAATGTTAAAGTTATCCTAATTAGCAATTATTACTAATAACACATTTCCCCATACTTTCTTTGTAAATCCTACAAGTCTGTTGATAAGAAAACGTTCGATTTTCAAAAAATTATTAATCTTTGGTCCCTTTGAATACTTATGTTCTCAGACATCTTAATTTTAAAAGCTTATCAAATTTTAGGCAAAATGTTTTGTCTAGTGAACGATGTAAGTGGGAGACTAACAGTGAGGCAATAAAGTTTTAAAAAGTATTTTTATCACTCACAAATTAATTTCGCAATCTTTTAAAAAATTACAGTGTTTCTTTCGAACGAAAACTTCAAATAGAAATTAAGTTTCTTGTTAAACTACATAGAAAAACTACATGCTAAAATAACGGTTTTTTACTAGAAAAAGTTTCCGTTAATACTTAATAGTAGATATTTATCGCCAACAATTGAAAGATATTATTTTATCATTGTATGTTAGCAATTAATACTAACAAAAATGAAAGCAAGTGGAGGCACGGAAATAATTTTACTTTGTGCACTCTGAAAAAAGCAATGTCTTCAAAGAAAGGCTAAGTAAATTCTTTGCTAGCAAATAAATTATACCTGGTTTTCTTTGTCACGACTGAGGTCATTTTTCAAATTGTTGGAAATTTCACGAAGAGACATAGTAGATATTTTCGTTGAAGATGGAAAATAAAATTGGAACTTGCGGGACAATAAGTTGCTGCTGCACCTTCCAAGAGACGCTGTGAATATGCCGCCAAAAATTACTTTTGCCGCGCTTAATACTAGAGCATGCGCAGTAGTCATCTATTGAATTTCGAGGAATTATATTTTACTGATTCTAACCTATAAGAAAAAAAACAAAAACTTCAAATCCGTTTCTCCGAACTATGGACTGTGAGTGTTTCAGATGTTCAGAAACTTGGCACAAGAACAAAAGCTTCATTAGTATTTTATAACATTGCTAAAATTGAAGAAAACGAAAACGTTTGCAAAGCAGACGGTTTTCTAAATCTCTTTACAAATGACGCAACATGATCCCGCGGTTGAATAAGTTCCATCTGCTGATTGGTTGAAATGGCTAGGAATCATACTGCCGAGAGTGAAATGAAAGAAAGTAAAAAGATGCCATTTAGGCGTTAAAATTCTTATATGAAATTAAAATATATTTCATGAAAAATTTACTATACTCTAGCTTCAGAATGAGATAATTAAAATACTATTCTTAATTATCCAAATCCATACATTGAATTTTTAAAGTATATCTGTTGGTGGAATTCTAAAAAAAGAACATTGACAATGCACATAACACTGCGGGTTTTTTTTTTAAATAATTTTCCCCAATGATTACCATTTTTAATTAAATAACCAGGACTATGAATTTATTGTAACATGTAAAAAGGCTACAAAACAAGAAATCTGGAATGAAGTAAAAACTAAAGAAGCAGAAGTTTGCATGCAAATATTTTTTAAAGGTTTTAATCCGTTACCTTGTGGTGTCCTGTGTTGATGTGATGCTGTGTATCGAAATAAGTGACGAAAATATTGTTAGTTATGAGCTAGTAGAGGAGCAGAAAAATAAATTTAACTTGTTCTAAAGAACGATTGTATGTTTTAACCGAAATATTTAAGCTATATTATCAGTCTCATTGTTTCTACGTCACGCGTACTCCGAATAAATTTGGCAGCCATATTGTCATAGATCGAGAAAGGCTATAACAGAATATACTGGGTCGGATAGCAATTGTACAATACAGTACCGAGCTAAAGTAAGTAATTCAGTATTTAAAAAAAGATGTTGAAATGTGTCATTATTTGAGTATGTGTTCATTTGACTACGTTGTCTCTAATTTCGAATTTATCGATTTTAATACCTAAAATGGCTGAAGGTTAACGAAGGAAAAATTTATGGATGGATCTTCATGAAGCATCTTTATGTAACACAATACTCCGTTTTTAACAGCTTCGGTTTTCTCACAACTTGAAACCTGATGCTAATGTCTTAACTGGTATGCTACTGTCATTGATGCTGTTTTAGCTGGATTCAATTACATAATGAATCGCACCGTTTCAGGTCTTATATTTGGGGGAATGGTTTGGATGTCTAAGCTCTCGTCGATTGTTGTGTTGCGGCGATATAAAAAAAAGTAATGTCACTGCTTATTAAACTATGTGTTATGAATGTAGTTGGAGTAATTGTTTTCCATTCTTTAAACTCTCAATTGCTTCATTTGAACTATCGATGCAGACATATACATGTACGTATTTCTGTAATAACCTAATTTCTACGTTTACTATCTGGTTCAGAACTGAGCATTCGAAGTTGTAGTGTTGGTTTCTATCGCTTAGTTCCTCTAACTAAATTTAAATGGAAATGTTCCGCGGAATTTGACTAGCGTTTGGTCAGTAGGTAACCCGACGTGTTTACTCTGCACTTTATTTACGACTTTCAAATCGCTGGTAAATCTGTCTGGGGAAATGATATCGTCTAATCTCAATTGGGGTTTCGTTCCTTGTACTTGAGTCCTTCACAAGGACTGAAATTGCTTTTGAGCAAGTTGCAAATTCCATCTTCCGGAGTAGAGTTATTTAATGAATTGCTACCTAATTTTTATAGATATTAAGTGATGTGTACAATGATAGTGACATCAAATGTATTTAAAGTTTGTTTTAAACAAACTTTTTAGAATTGTGAGGGAGTTGTCTTGTTACATCGGTGTATATTGCAGCAAGCTTTAACCTTTTATTATCCCAATGGGAGATGTTTAGTCTAGAAGACACATTTTGTATTTGTTAAATTTTTCAGTGAGTTTTATGATCTATATTGGTCAGATGCGTGACAATATACAAATGTTTTTTGGCATGAAAATTTCCAATTATTTGTAGTTCTCTAGTACTAGTGTAATTAGCTAGAGTTAAGTACATTTGAAGTTGGGAATATGTAAGTTTGTGCACTGCAAATTGTAAAAACGTTTTGAGGTATAAAACTGACGTTAGTTTGTTCAAACTGCAAATCAACCTCAATTTATGTAGCCCAAATAGCAAAAATATCTATCAAAGGGTTTGCCATCTTTAGTTTTTCTCCAGCTTCTAATTATTCAAAACAATTTGCCTGTCTTGCAATTCAATAACATTTAGGATCGGTTTTGGTTATTTTTAATTCGGAGGGAGGAGAGAAATACATTAAGTCAAAATTGCTGAGTTTGCAGGCATTTTTAGGCTTAACTTAAATGCAGTAGCAACTTTACTGCTGCTGAAATTTAATTATGGTAATCAATTTTGAATCTAAACAAAGCAGTTGTGTGTCTGGGATCATACTTTCCTTGATTTGGTTCAATAGAATTAAACTCTTTAACTGTATAGTTTTTCCACTTGTTCTGGAAGTGTATCTAAGCTGTTGCACATTTTCAGTAATTTGATTTCTTGCTAAAATTATCTTAACCGTACAAATGCATACTAACATTTTTATTTTTCCTTGAGGTCTTAATTTCAAAATTTTCCATTTGTTTTATATGTTGTATTTAAAATTATGATTGTTAAATGTGATTATATTTGCTTATATTGATTGAAATGCATTTAAAGAAAGTTTAATTTAAGGGAAACTTTTGGTGCATATTTAAATCTCCTTGTCAAGTGCAGATTTGCCTTTTCTAAAAGCAGTTGTGTTGTAGATACAACATATATGCAAGAATTTTAATATTAAGTCGAATCCTAGTTAATGTTATACTCTTGGAGCTATTTCATTTCCCTTATTTGCTGGTACTGAAGAAAACTCGTATCAATGGCAGAGTGAAAAATTAGTTTTAAAACAATGCTGGAGATGAGATGCAAACTTTGGTAACTGTATGTGCTATGATTTAAGCAATTTGTGTTCCAGACTCTAATTGTGTGGTTCTTTTAGGTATTTTCTCTTAACCTCGCTGAGTGTTAAGGTTTCTTGAAAGGCTTGCCATGGCTTCTGTCCAGGCGGAGACTATCGTCAACCCAAATCATAACCCTAGCAGTCCAAATAGACTAGGATTATCCTTGAATTCCAATTCAATCACAAGGTATGTTTGACAATCTATCTTGCTAATTGAGCTTCAGTATTCCTACAGTTGGATAAAACCTTGTTTCATTTTGACTAGAAAATAATCAACCTTATCACTAATAGTTCTACAAGTCCAGGTTTAGCGTTCTGGATGTGAATTTTTGCGGAATGCTCCTTTGTTGACATTGCACTTGTCGCTAAAAAAATCTTTTCTAATTCATCTAGATCCCTTGATGAAATCCAGAAAGCTGTTCATCCTGACATAGTTTTATATAAAATAAACCATCGACCACTCCCTCACTTAAAGTTGGCCCTATCCCAAGAAAAAAAACTTTATATTGCAAAAAAAAATCTTAAAACAGGGCTTGAAATACCCTTGTGCACATGAAACTAAAAGTGTGCACCTAATTTTTTCACACTATTTGCATGCAGTGCATATAACGCTAAAAAAGGAGGGAACGTGTTTTGTGTTATTTTAATGTTTGAACAAAATATTAGAAAATATTTAATTATTACAAAATAAAGGAACATAATTGATATTTCTTTATTTCTGATTATAATTCAATAAACACTATGTGAAAACAAAATAGGTGGGTCGTAATTGGTTTATACAGGGAAAAGGGTTTACTTATGCTACTGCCACAAGAACTTTCCGATCGAAACATTTTCCAGATGGCTCGGTTGAAGCAACTGTCGCGACAGCTGTGTGCTAGAGAAGGGAGAATTTAGATGTTTAAATATTTTTATATACTCTCTATGACTAACCTATATAAACATGCACAACTAATAAAGTAGTTTACATTACATTAATGCTCTTATATTAAGTTTTTTAAATGTGCACCTAAAGAATAACCTATGCTCCTAATTTAAAAACTTACGTGCACCTGTATTATAAAATCTATTTTGAGGCCTGTCCTAAATCTTATAACATCGAATACATTAGGCACATTAAGTTAAAGAAAGGATAAGTTTTGGATGTAGAAAATAGCGAGAAACAATACAACACAATGTACAGGGATGTGACTAATATCATACTGGAGGTTTTTATTTGTCAAATTTACTCAAGACTGAAAATAATTGGTAAATTAAAAAGAACCAGTGAAATCAAAGGACAAATTAAAATGCAAGTTTGAGCTTACTGCTTGTCCTAATAAAGATGGTTGGCCTTTACCTGCCATAACTTGCTACAAAAGTATGCTTACATCGAATCTGTATCAGATTTTTGTCCCTAAGGCTAAACCGTAATATTCGCTAAAACATTTTAAAAGCCCTAATTTTTTCCTACTTATACTCTACTGAAGTTGCATATCTTAATTCATTTGCACGATTTGAAAAACAAGGCTAATGATACTCGGCCTAAATAAAATATCATTGTATTCTATTTTAAATGGGTGCAAGAAGACTTACAAAGGGTACATATCGTGCCCTGTCTGGCAAAAATCTTGGTTACGGATATTTTTCAGCTACAAAATGGCAGTAACATACAGTTTAATTATTTAAAGGCCAAAAAAGTCTTAAAACTGTAACTGATTATATTTATATCTAGCGTTTTTTGAAACTAAATTTTCTAGGAATACTGAATACTTTGTTAAATGTAGTCTTTTAAAATGTAAAATAAGCCTTGAAAAGATCTTAATTTCCCTTTTGATTGAAGTGATAGAAACAATGTTATGTTGGATTACATTTTAGATCAAAAATATAAATTGGATATGTTTTATCCATCGGGTTGGGATTTCAAAGTATCTAATAACAGATTTAGGAACTAGTTTATCTCCATGAGTTATTTCCTTGGATTTTCTTCAAATCTATATCAAAGGTTATTTTTAGTTTTAGGATTATATGGACACATTGGACATAAATTCATTTGTATATAAGTTGTTTTTAAATCCAAAGAATGAATCAAGCTTCAGACATACTCCAAATTCAAATATTTGTTCATTAAGATTGTTTAAAGCCTTTGAAAGAAAATGAAATCTGACTGTCAAATTTAAAATATGGGGAAGTGTTACAAATTCTTATTAAAGTTGTCTCAATATTTACAGCATTTATCTTGTGTATGAGGTCATGCATTGTCATGATAAAAGTGTACATTTTTAACAAGTGTTGCTAGATTCAATTTATAATGTCTCAAGCTTGAAATGCTTAACTATTGACTATTATAGTGGACTTGTTTTGTTAGTTTACTTAGTACAAAATTTTTTTTCTACTGTACAGTCGTTAAGGTCTTTTTAATTAAAAAAAATAAGTATTTTTAATTACGTGTTAAATTGCATTATTTTAACAATATAAACCCCAAAGTGCTCTTGTATCGGGCATTATTAAACCACTCATTTTGATAAAACTAAACTACTTAAATGGTGTTTTCCAAGTCGTTTGTTTTTAAATTTTTATTGCAATATATAAAACCACTGGAATACCAAAACTATCTTTATCTATTTCTTGCATAATTCATCTTATTGCCATGGTAGTGTTAACATATTTTAGAGTAACATGTCTTGCTGTATTTTAAAATTGAATTCATATATTAAAGTAAGGATTTTTTTTTTTACATTAGAGACATGATGGCTGATGACATGGGATGGAAAGCAAAACTAAAAATTCCTCCAAAGGACAAAAGGAAAAAGACATCTGTAAGTTAAATTTACCGAATTCTGAATCATTGTACAAATTGAGAGAATGAATGCGTGATGAAATAAAGTGAATTTAATATTCTAATTGTTATTGGGAAAATAAAAATTTACTTCCCCAGATCTTTGCAAGTTTATTGAGAAAGAAAAGTAGTAATATGTGTAAAACAAATTTTGAGGAAACTGAACATTTTTTATACACAGGACAATGTTAATACGACACGTAAAAGTAACTTGTGGTGGCTGTTGTCTGGTTGATTAATTTTTCTACTATGAGAATAAGGAGGCACTCCATTGGATATTATTAGCTGGGAGTAATAAAGGTGAACTTTACATGCTTGGAATGTCTTTTTCAGATATCTTGAATCTTTTGCATCACAAGACCATATAAGCAGTATTCTTAGCCAGTCATTGGATTATTTGATTTGGCAGAGAAAGTTGTTTTTGGAAGTTTAGTATAACTTGTCTTTAATGTTTTTACAAAAATAGTTGAGTAATTGTAAATATAACAATTTATTTGTCCGAGTAGTCTCCTTTGTCTTTTCAAATTCTGATCATTATGGCCCATGTGCCATAAAATGCAACTAAGTTCATAAAGGAATTGAGTTGCAATTCATATTACGTGCTATTTTATATGTAAATAGTTAACATTCTGAAATACAGAATAAACATTGCTCGCAGGCTGTGGTGTAAAAGTGAAACTTAACAGTTGTCACTCGCCATGTGGAGACTGAAAAATTTTGCTTCAGTCGCCACACTTTCTTAAAAACACTGGTTTTAAATGGAAACCTCCAATTTTACTTTTTTTTTTAACAATCCTTGGTTAAAAAAAAAAAACTTATCCAATGGTGGGCATTATTGATTCGTAATCATTTTGCCACTACAAGGCGAAGTGATGGCCACTTGTGAAGGAGCTCCCAATGGGAGAAAAAAGTCTGAACACATGCGTATATAACGTGTGTGTTCTACACAATATGTGAAGACTCGAAAGTGGCCACTGGCCGCTTACAGAATTTTTTAACTTTCACCTTTACTGTGATGGCGCATGGTTTTACCATTCGCTTAAATTTACATGGATATGTAGGCGAGAAGACTGGACATAAACCAAATTTTATACTTAACGTAAGATAATCGTGGAAGCCGGCGTAATTCGCTGTTTCTATTCCTTTATAATACAAGTCATTTTTAACCTTGAGTTTAAAGGCCCAAAATGTGCAATTGCACACCTTGTCTACTGTGGATGATCAGAATCAGTCTTTAGGAATGTGCTTATAAAAGGTGATGGTAGGGGAACGAAAGAATTATCTATCTTGTAAGCTTAAGAACCAACTGGACATATCTCAATTGGATGCTAGCTTTAGTCTGAAACATGGAGAGGCCTCATCTGAATATTGTACATGACAAACCAATCAATGCAAAACAGTGATTCCTGGTCCCTTTAGCTTTGAATTAAGAGTTATTTTTGCTTGCAAATTTATGTTTATCTGGGAAGCTAAGCTTGTTATATATTTACATGCCCCGACTCATACTGGCATTTGGGTCATGTACAATTTAATTTTACTAAGAGCTACTTTTACATTTAAACCACTTTTAAATAAGTTTGTTTTCTGTTAATGTTTGATATCTGACCTGGTGGGGTTACTAACTGTGGCAGTGATCTGCAAGTTGTACCTAAAAGGCTGTACTTCCTCTCATCAAAATTTGTTATTCACTTCAATCAATTTTGTGAATTTTATTTTAGATTCTACACAGAGGGCTAATTTTAATTTGCAATTATAAATTGCCATTTTTCTAATCCATCACTAGGTGTCTAGTTTTTATCTTGTCTGTGGTGCAGCTTTGGCCAGATATGGCCCTTGTGCTACAAAACCTAACCAACCTAAAAGTTAAGTGGTACTGGTTTGATTTCTCCTGGTATCTCTTATATGTAAGAAAGCTTGATGGTTGGCCCTTGCACAAACTGTCTGAATGTTTGACATGGTTTCCTTTCCTGTACAGGATGTAACAGATACAAAAGGGAATGAATTCGAAGACTTCTGCCTGAAGAGAGAACTCCTGATGGGGATCTTTGAGAAAGGCTGGGAGAAGCCTTCTCCTATTCAAGAAGCTAGTATTCCTATCGCCCTCCTTGGCAGAGACATATTAGCAAGGGCAAAAAATGGTACCGGAAAGACGGGTGCCTACATCATTCCCATTCTCCAAAGAATCGACATAACAAAAGACTACATTCAAGGTATGCTTTGGTCTCTAAAAGAGTAGATTTAAATTTTTTTTCACTATTTAATATATTTTTATTAAATTAAAGCATTAACAATTTAGACTTGGTCCCAATAATTTGAAACATTACATTGTGTGTTGCCTATTAGACAGGGTCTTGCTGACTGTAAGATGTGATAATGATGAGTTCATATAGTTTGTGAAATTAGGTTTCACAAATAAATGGGCGAAAGATGCAAAAAGGTAAAGTTGAATGCATTAATTCAACAAAACACATGAGACCATCTAGGTAAACTACCCAATTTGGCCACACCATTCAATTTAGTTTAACTCGGTTAACAGACTCGAACTTAAAGATACAAGAATCTAGATAACACTAATCAAATTAAAAACAGATCAACAATATAAAAATACTAGACAGGCTTTCATCTAGATCAGCAAAGGGAAAATAATCCCAAAGAGCAAAAACTTGTCATTTTACTGTTGGATTCAGATTGGAGAAGTCGACATTTTTTCAAACATTAAGGCAAGAGAGATGTCCCCAAACAGCGGGGCATCCGGAACAGTTCATCAGCGTTGACCAGGAAACTCTTGGAGTTGATTAATTCTCGCCATTGAATGATGACCAGAATAGTCTGTAAAAAAACATTTGGTGATGGGTTTTTTCGTCAAATGGTGGCTGAACCCATTGGTTAGCTGGTGTCTTTAGAATTTCTTCCCATTGGTCCCGAGTTGGATGGCGGCTGGGACAGCAGCGAGGCGACGCTACAGAATCGGTCGGAACGGAAATTCGAATAACTGGATGAAGCTACCGCAACCATTGAACGGCGATAGTACCTTTTAGTGTCCGTCCAATAGCGAGACACGTGACGCTCTGCTCAAGACGGGATATCGGATGTCAATACAGATCACTGCAATGAATGGAAATTGAGGAGACAACTGAAGAGAAGCCCTGGTCTGAACTGTTTTTGAGCCTTTTATAGGCACAAAGTTTCAGAAATTGAGTTGTCAATGTTCTTGTCTTACTTGCGTCGAAAAACTCGGATTCACTTGGGTGAAATTGTAAATGCGCTATGTGTTGGCCTCTTCGAATTCGCCACTGGGCTGATTGGTTGGACATTCAAATCTCTCACTTCCAAGCCATGTTCAAACTCGTTAGACACATTACATGCAATTAGTTGGACTAAACGTTAATATATTAGGGTTTAGGAAGCAGGATGGTAAAGTTAGACTAAGTTGAATATTCTTTCTTGAGTAACTTTGGTTGATGAAATGGCTTTTTGAATAGAGCTTGTTTTTCCACTAACACTAAAATTTAAATGGGTTCCCCTTCCAATGAAAAAATATGGTATAAAAAAAATATTTTTGCCAAAAGAAAACAAAACTACTTTTTATGATTATCTTAATTACAGGCATGATGCTTGCTGAATAGTTTGCTGTAAGGTTCTTTTCATTTAAATTTCATTCAAATAAGTGGTCATTTACAACAGGAAACATGTTAAACAGAGCCTATTCCTTTATCAGATGTGAGTGGTTGCCAGATCGGGTGTCGCCTCGTCATCTGAACATTGTTCCAACTTACATGGTGTTCTCGGTACTTTCCTGTTGGGATTGATCCTGGACTGTCAATAGCCCATTGTGTTGCAGTACAATGTTAATTAAAATAATTTATAAGATGCAACAAATTCACTTGTGAAATGGCATCTTGTAAAGCCAAAACTTATGCAGGGTGAAGTAGATAAAATTTAACCTAACACCCTTTCACCATGTGAACTGGCCTCATACATTTGAAACTTATCTGCAGAATAAATTTGAGTGATTTGGTTTCGGTGTGCAAAAATAACATTTGTTAGTTTTCTAGTTGTAGCGTCCTAATAAGTTCCAACACCTTGAATCCCCTTAATTAGAGCATAAGTATTTCTAGGAATTAACCAATTAAGTTTAAAGAAATCCATATTCGAGCCTAACCCCTTTGGATCTATAAAATTCTAATAGTTAAGCTTGGGAACCTCAACACAAAAGGGGAAATCTATATAATTAAGAATGGAGTGTTTGTACACATTGGATATTTTGAACCCATTTCAAATTTTCTATCTGTTTAGGATACTTGTGATACCAAATGCACAAGAGACTGTTTTGGTATCTGTTATGTGCCCATACTACGTTTAAGCGGTTGAATATATTTTCACGAAACTTTGCATACTGTGAGTACTTGCATTCATTTAGTGTCTGAACTTAGTTGTGCAAACCTGTCAAATTTCCTGTTCTATTTTGTGGTTGTACAAGTATTGCATTAAATGAATTTAATGTGTTAATGCAATGTTCTAAATATGGTGTATCATATTTTAGTTTAGTGAATACATTGTTTAAAATTTCTTTGTTCATACTTTTTACAATCTGTTACCTTGGGGGTAATTGGTCATTTTTGATTTACTTTTAAGATAAGCCCCGTTTACCACATCTATATGAGGAATTAACTTTGCTATTTAAAACTATTGCTTCACGTTTCCTTTTTTTAAAAAGATGCAGTCAAAAATCTGGGTGACATGCTCAACGACAAGGAACTTCATGTACCCCAAAAAAATTGTTGGGTTTGGTGCTTCTACTGCTTTGTCAAATGTAACAGAAACCAACACAGAATACTGCCTCAAAGATAATGCTAGCATTTTGTAGTTAATCTTTTAAATCAAGTGAAAATGATGTCTCCCTTGTGTAAAAGAACTGGTCAAAGGGTTGCTTTTCACCACAATCGTGCTATCATTTGAATCAATCGGACCAAATAGAGTGGGTATTGCACTGAAGGAATTTGTAACAAAAAAGCAACTAACATCAATTGGTATTGACAATTTTTCATGGCAATGCTGCTGTTGAGTGAAGTTTTTCAGGTAACTGTCTTGTTGAAAATCTAGAAGAAAATTCATTGATAGCTCAATGTTCAGTTCTTTCTGCTGTTTTAAAACTATGGTATGGTGGTAAAGAAAATATTGATATAACCACAGGAATGATTACAGCTGTTTGCTGTGCTTCTGGGGAAAAGAACTGAGGCCTTATAACGATAAAGATTGAGGCAGAATTCTGAAGAATTTAGGCAAATTACAAATGATGAAATTGAACAAGTAGACAAAAAAATCATGCTAACTGAAATGAGAATGGTGTAACTTCCCTAATCCTACCACATTCGGAGACAGTATTTTTAAATACACAAATTGATATATAATTTTTTACCG
This sequence comes from Metellina segmentata, assembly GCA_947359465.1. Lineage (NCBI taxonomy): Eukaryota > Metazoa > Arthropoda > Arachnida > Araneae > Tetragnathidae > Metellina > Metellina segmentata. Next base: position 124,466,098 of record OX375875.1, read on the forward strand.
ACTTCACTTGATACATAAAACATGGAAATAAAAAATTTTACATTACGAAATGTTTTTAAAGTAATTGTTGATTTCTTACATTTGTATTAAAATTTCAAGTATGCAGAAAACAAAAATAATGAATATAAAAGGGTATTTGTTCAATGTTCATCTACTTTGACATGATTTATGGGTCATTCTTGCAAAATAGGCAAAATTCATGTCCCTTCAAAATTTATAGAATTCTATCACTCTGAAGATTTTGTCAACTTTCAAGAATAGTTTAGGATCACTTTTATGATCTACAGAATTAGAAAATTAATGACATATTTTTTTATTTTATACATTTTTAAAACTTTAAAATATCAAATATCATTGTCCTGGCATGTCCCTGAGTGGAATTTTACAATTTCTTCATTCATTAGGGTTTTAATATTTATTTATATATTCTTGTAATTAATTTATTCTGCTTCTTTATACATTTGAAAGGTTATTAGTTACAATAATGGAAATAATATTGCAAAAATTTCCAAAAGTAACTTCAATAACTATTGTCCCAAGTAATATCATCATTTTCCTGGAATCTCAAATATCATTATGTGGGCAGTTAATAGATGACAGCACTGAGTTAGAAGAATACTTTTCAAGTAATCTGGGGTTGAGGTTATTTAAATAAATAACTGCCATTTTTAAAAGTTATATCAACTTTTTTTTTGGTCAGCACATACAAGTTCAGAGTTCAAGGTTTATGTATATTGAAGATCATTTTCCTGGCTTTGATAAAAATTAAATGTTTGTAGTAAATTTTTATTTTTATTATCAAGCGCATAAAAGATATTTCTTAAATGTGTGTGAAATTCAAACTGAAATTTTTAAGAGTTCATCCATTAAGCCCTGAACAAGCCTATTTCATCATTATCCTGGCCATCATTGTCCTGCCTTTAACATACCAAGTCAATGATGTCAAGACAGAAAATGATGTTTTATGTTCAGTATTTTATAAATATTTAAATTATTATCTGAAGACAAATATATTCTTTACTTTTAACTATTAACTTTTGATTATTTATTATCCATTGTAATTTTTTTAATAGTAAAATACCTTATAATGGGCTTGAAATTTTGAAACTTATTTGTTTCTTTTATTTAAAACTTTTTTTTTGTCATTGCACCTAAAAATGTCTAGATAGTACTAAATATCCTTTATCACATGCTCTTTTTTTATAAGTTGTAAACAATATATGGACAGATATGAGTGGTAAAAAGAAACAAACATATGAGGAAAGGTTGTTAAAGAAAAGGTTAGCTGAGAAACGTCGTCAGGAGCATTTAAAAAAAATTCCATAACGTTTGATACAAGATAAATTGAAGAGGCATGTGAAATATATGTTAACCAAAAGAAGAAAGGAGTGGTAAAGCCTATAGCTAAAATGAGTTCGAGGCAGAAAAGGGGAATTATAAAAATAGGAAAGAAAATAAATTAAAAACTCTATTGCTTGAACAAGAAATTGTCATCCGATAGAATTGGCTACCAAGTGAAAGTGGTATAGATATTCAACTTTCAGGTACTTCAAACCCAGACACAACAAGAGATGATAATGTTAAGAAAAAAAGTTAGAAGAGATAGAGCAGAGACTTGCATTCGTATAAAGAAACTGGAAGAAAAATTTTAAAAATATACAAGGCAAATGGAAAAGTACAAAAAGAAATACTACAGATCAAAAATAGCTGAGAATTGATTGTAGTAATTTAACACCACACAGCAAAACACGTAATCTGTTAAAAAAGCGTAAAAGTTGCAGTAATAGCTATCCACAATGTTCCTACTTTCTAATAATACTTAAATATTCGGGAATCCATAATTTCCCGAAGTGTCATGTTCCCAGTAATTTTATTTATGTACTTAATCAGCTGAATTAAAAATACATGGTCAATGAAATGTTCAACAAGAAATTTATATATTTTTTTCTATGTTCATCATTGTCTTGGCAGGTTCGTCAGTGTCCTGCCTTCCAATATTTTGAAATATTTTTTTCCTTAACAAAATGTTAATAATTTAGATTGCTGATATTTTTAATTTACTTTTAATTTTAATTTACATGGTAGAAAATTATTAGGTCAAAAAAATAAAGTTTTAAAAACCTTTGATTGAAAAAATTTTAAGAAGCCAATTTTTCCTATATCACAAGAATGACCCTTATGGTTTGTCTTAATTTTTTAAATTTTATTTAGAAAACGGTTTATTAAAGCTCAAATTTAATACTAGAATCCTCTTTTCTCGAGAGTCCAAAAGGCCCCTAAACGGACCTACAAAAATTTAGTAGATGCTCTGTGATTTTTTTTTTACGATGTGTAATTAAAGAAAGATATATATTTATTTTCCTCGGAGGGAAAACTTTTCAGCATTACTTCCAGATTGGATATGCAGTTTAAATAATTTACCTCATGAGAGTAGCTAAAAGTTTCCATAACAAAATTGAAAAATTCCTGTGTCCACTGTAATTTAAGATAATTTATTGTTCCAATAGGGTTATAATATATTGTCCTTTCTACAAGTTTTTGGATATGGTTACAAAAATTATTTTGTATGTACTTTCAATGTAATTTTTAAAGATATTTTGGGAAAACTAGTACGCTGAATTGGATGAGAAGGGACCGATTGTTAGAGTATATTTTGGATCTTTATAAACAAAAACTAATATGTGTAAATCAATTGTAACACGTTTAGTCTCTTCCACTTCAGGCTATGATTGGTTCTTTGTCATCCATCCTTATTTGAAATATATATAGGATGACGGGGATTATTCAATTCTCTCTTTTTCTAAAGCCTACGTGTGAGGTAAAATACACCCATTTGTATACTTTTATAAATACCATGTAATCTAAACTATTTAAAGTATAATTACTTCACATAAATAAATCGGGATTACTGTTATCTAATACTGGATACGGCTTTTATTTGTCCCTATCAATAATAGTGTTTTCTAATGGTGGGTTAAGTGATCCAGGGATTAAAATGAGACACACGCTGTGATTGGCTACTACAGTATCCTCACGATTACGTAATATTGTTTATAGTGGTTATAACACACGAATCTGCATTCATACTGATCAAGCACGTACTTCGCAGTAGAATTGATTCCAAATTGTGATTAAATGGAACATATATAGCATTTTAATTTGGGGTTGGGAAAAGAAATGCAAAAGTATTTCATTTCAAATTGGATTTTAATGGAAACCTAATTTTTCAAGAAAGAATTGTACATAATATCTTGACAAATGAATGTAATCTGATTATCTTTACTTGTTGGTATGGTTGTGTGTTGTTGGTGTGAAAAGCAACCTGCACTGACAATTTTCTTTCATTTGTAATAAATCAATGGAATAATTTTTATTCTACAATGAATTTGCTTCTGCCATGGTCATATTCTATGGTTTGCGCTCTCATTGAGTTAATTACTGTCGACTCGGAATATAGTTCAAACCAGAACACATCTGGGCATGTCTATTTTGTAGAAAATTTAATCAGTCTTGTTCTGATTCATATACAGGGTTCCCACGGGTGCTTAGAAACTGCTTATTTAGGCCTTCCATTTCTGAGGCCCCTTAGAAGTGCTTATTTTTCATCAATAGTCCTTAAAAAGTGCTTATTTTCCTATGAAAACAAAATTCAGTTTTCAGATATTTTTCTACAATATTTCCGACCTCTTTTTAGAAGCTGATCGACGATAAAACTGCTTACAAGTACAGTTTTGGTGACGATTCAGGAACTGGCTTGCTTGAATAGCAACCCTTGATACGCGATATACAAATCGTCGATCGTACTCTTGATGAGCACATATCTTGATAAGCACGTAATACACTTTAAAAACTTGAAAACCCATGAAAATCGGTCTGTTTTCGACTTGTGAGTGGCTCTTGCAATGCACAAAATAGTTGCCTTGATAGAGGAAACAAGAATACAATCATCAAATGTTAATTAATTTTGTTTTATTCAGTTACCCATGAGTGCAATGTTTTAAAAATTTATTATAATTATGGGGAAGTGTATTTTTAAGTTTGTAGGTGAATCGAAAACAAAAAGATAATTTATTTTAATTAATACTGCTATGCAAGTGGCAACCCAATGTGTTGCAATTTTTTTTTTTTTTATCTAGCTTTTTCTATGCTTTTATTTTTTTGTAAAAACTATCCCAGAAAAAAAAACTTTGAATATTTTTAAGGGTGATTCTGCTCTGAAAATTTGAAGGAATCTGTTATCAAAGTTCCAAAAAAAAAACTCTGCTCCATTAAAAAAAAAAAGGAAAAGATTGCAAAAACGTAACCAGTGTGCTGGAAAACCGAAAATAGTCGTGAAATTTCATGAATCGGGAAAAGTCGTTTGAAAACTGGAAATTTCGGACTGTCATCATATTTGGCCGCTGACCGAAAGCGAAAGTAATTTTTCTAGGCTTTGTAATTTTTTCTCTTTGTATCTGGGTGACAAATATTTTCAAATTTTTTTTTTTTCATTAAAATGATGTTTGTTACAGTATGGTGTAGAGGCGGCTGGTGCACCTTAAATCTGTCGTGACCGAAAGTCCTCACGTTAAGTTGGTGTGGAAGTTTGGAGAATGGGGCGCCAGCTCGGATGTCTAGTCATGTGACCGTGGTTCAAAATTATGTGGCAATACACCGAATGGCTTAAACTAGGACGGTGGCAACTAGTTGAATATCTGTTCAATAAAATTTCATTTTATTTTTTAACCATTTTATAAATTTATCAAATTTTTTGCATAAATCTTATGATTTGTTTTGGTTCACGGGAGAAAAAAAAAATATTTTCAAAACTCGTTTGGTCTCCGATCTAGTCAAATTTGACTGACATATGCAACTTGCAATCCTTTTAGTAAATTAATAGTTTGCCACTAATTTTATTTTATTGAAACCTCCCATGTGCCAATAAATGAATTTACTTCTTATTTTCATTATGAATTTATGAAAGTGTATTACAAAATAATTACTGGAGTGAGTCCATTTGATAAGCAGACTGAAGCTGCAGACGCAACAAGGTAAGCAATGTAATTTAAAAGAAAAAAAGTTAGGAAATTTTCGAAAATGAAAATGTTGGTGGATCAGGGAGGAGCCTGATCCAGACAACACAAAATGGTGTTTCCTGCTCATGAGCAGCAATATGGTAAAAAAATTGCTCATATACTCCCCTAAAGACCATTAAAAAGTAAAAATAAAATATTAAAGGAATAAGAAAACAAAATCAAACTCGCAACAGCAGCTGGGAGACCGACAACACCAAGTCTGGTCCTCGTCAAACTTAACTCTTTCCCTTTTTATAAAAGCAAATGCACTGTGATGAGATAAAAGAAAAACATCCAAAGTTTTTCTTGCGGTCTCCATTCTACAATACTTACACATATTACTAATACGTGTACACGTACATACCCATATATTAATTGCTGAATTTTGTAAAAATCAGATGGCTGATTTTGAAACATCTCATTTTTGTGTGTAATTTTTAGAAAATAGACTTGAATATTAAATTTTTTACGTAATCTGTAAGAGCATCCCTATGTGGTCGAAAGTCGTTGTATAATACGGTTTCTTCAATGCTTTAGTAAGTCCTTATTTTTAGTTAGAAAAAAAGAGTGAGAACCCTGATATAAGATTGGTTGAATGCAAGTTGTTGCAAGAATACTGTAATTTAGCATAGAATGAAATGTGTCCATTGCATGCGTTAACTCGCCGATTTTGAAAGATCAAAATGTAACACCGAAACAGGAGTTCAAACCAAGGATCGGGCATTGTGACTACGTTTTTTTTTGATAACCCAGGGATTATCATTGATCCTCAAGTTAACTCGGTCTTGTGAATACGGCCGTTACATATTTTATAATGTACTTAATTAAGATGCTATAATATGGTAAGTCTTTTGCAATCTCTAACTTTGAACTGTCCTAATTTTACTATATTTAATTAGTTCTGACTTTCATACCTATATTTGTGTTCAATGCAAAGCAGTCTCGGGAAAGTCCAATTTTTCAAAGCTTGAACCTTTTCTGTCATTTAATGATGCATTTTTGTTTTCAGCCCTGGTAATAGTCCCTACAAGAGAACTGGCCCTTCAGACCAGTCAAATCTGCATTGAGCTTTCGAAGCATATAGGTGCACGAGTCATGGTAACTACTGGAGGCACAAATCTTAAAGATGATATCATGCGGATTTACGAAAATGGTAAGTCTTTATTTTGCACTGATTTTATTCCTTCACTATTAGTTCCCTCTACAATTGCTGCTTTTCATTTCAGTTCACATTATTATTGCCACACCTGGACGAATATTGGATTTGATGGAGAAAAACGTTGCTAAAATGGACAGATGTAATATGTTAATATTAGATGAGGTAAATGTTTAATTAATTTGCATGTGCATTGTGTCGTGATTGTATATTAAGGAATGAAATTATGCTTGATAATTCAAACTTATGGTTTGATGCTAAATTATGCATATGTAATTTTGAATATAAATATCCATACATTTGTAGGTGTTAATTGAGTGCCAAGCTGTTACGAAACAATTTTTTAGATGTGCATCAATTCTGATAAACCAAAGCGATGATTTAGCAAAATTTAATTGAGAGAGAGAATCCTTCGAAAATTAATCAATGAAAATGCTGCTTAAATATTGCGTTTTGGGTGCAATTTGCGTTTTGGGTGGTATTTCGCTTTGCATTTTGCCACATTGATAGCAATAACTGCTGACTGAAGCCAAATAAAAATGGAGAGGACACTAGTTTAATTTTTTGTTATACTAAGGGCTCCGTCCCTGCTTGCCCATGCTCCCCAATCCTTGGTGATTGCTATGCAAACCAATACTCCTTTCAATTTTCAATCCTATGCGATGGCGAAATTATCTTAATATAGGTATATTCCTCATGTGACTTTTCAGGCCATGATGTCACAGCGAGGTTCACCAAGGCTGTTTCATCTCGGCAATGAACAATTTGTATACTATCTCGAAATTATACTTTTCATCGCATAGAATTTTATTTATAAACCAATTTTATGAATAATACCATAAAAAAGTGTATTCTAAATTTTCACATGGTATTTTAAAGCTAATAGCAGAGTTGCCAACCCTCCAGATTTCGTCAGAAGACTCCCCACTTTTCCGGATTTTCTTTGAATTTCTCCCACGTTTCTCTTTATTTTTCGAAACCTTGAAAAACCTCTGCAACCAACCAACTGGTAAGGTAAAAGGATCTTTCAGAAATGAGATTCTTCCGACTTTTCTTAATTTTTTGAGAAAATGACCGATTTTTTTAAAATCTTTTTTTAAGAAAAAAAATTTTGACTTTTGCCCTTTTTTGTCTTCTATAAACATAAAATGTGCCAAATGAGACATATCTCGACAACATTGCACTCCTAAATTTTGCTAAGCTGATGTCTTGCAAATTCTTCTTCAAAAAGAATCCTTTGCGAGAAGCGTATTAGTTTTTCGGCAAACCTGGAAAATTTGGATTTTGAACTAGTTGGCGTATGTTGTTGCTGTAAATTTCATAGGTAAAGCTACGGTTTCCTAAGAAACCGGAGCTGTTATCTAACTAATGTGATTTGTCATGATGCGGCGAAAAAAGTACAAATGAAATATTTTCAAGTTGATCAGCTTTTAATGTGATTTTTCTTTCAACTAGAAAATAAGATTCTAGTTTATTTAGTCTTTTATGGCAACCTCGGCAAGCGGAAAGTTTAAATTTTCATTTGAATGTTCTAGAAAGTACTTTCAAATCCGTTATAACTTCTTTCTTTGGCGACTTTAGAAATGCGCCAAGGCAGTAGCCACCACTTTAAACATAGACTATAGCTATTTTTTGCAATGGAAATTTTCAAAATGATGCTTCGTTTGAGGGCAATATTTGTGATTGTTTTACTACGTTAAAATTAATAACTCCTATTATCCAAGAAATAATCAAAGTTTTATTTGATTTAATTAGAAAATAAGAATATTTACAGGAAAATGTAAGCCGATGGAAATTGATTCGAGATTTTGAAAAACAGTATTTTATATTCGAAAATAGTTTGTAGATTTAAACTGAATTAAGTTATTTTATTATTATTTATTTTATTACCCCCGATCGATTGAAAAAGCCTTGGAGGAAAAGATCGTAAACTGAGTGAGTGCTAAACAACCTGGAAAAGGAGTTTGAAAACTCAAAATTTCGGTCTCATCGTATTTGGCCGCTGACAAAAAAAAGAAAGTAATTTTTCTGTGCTTTATAATTTTTTTCTCTTTGTATCCAGGTGACAAAATACTCAATAGCCGATTGTGCTAAAATTTCACTTCACTTTGCTTTTGGCATGCCTTGTGCAATCCGTTTCTGTTGTCAGCCTAGATGATTATTCTCTAATTTTGTTTTATTAAAATGCTTTATATCCAATAAAATTCCTTTTTTTTTTTTAAACCATAGCATAAATTTGATAAATTTATCATAGTTTTTAGATAGCTCTTATGATTTGTTTCGGTTCATGGGAAAATGCTTTCTTCAAACTCGTTTGGTCTTTGATCCCGTCAAATTTGACTGACGTATGCCACTAATTTTATTTTATTGAAACCTCTGATATGCCAAAAACAAAAAGGTTTAAATAAAAAAAATTCGGAAAATTTTGAAAATGTAAGTGTTGGTGGATCAGGGAAGAAAAGCCTGACCCAGGCAACACAAAATTGTGTTTTCTTTGTATGAGCAGTAGTATGTTAAAAAATTGCTCTTTTACTCCCCCAAAGACCATAAAAAGCAAATACGAAACAATCTGTATTAAAAAAAAATTGCTGTCGCAGGATTGAAAACTGAGTTGTTTAGCTCGATTGGCGAGCTGGGGCGGAACCCCCTAGTATGAAAAAAAAATAATAATACCTAATCAAACTCAACAGCAGCTGCCAGACCGGCAACACCTAGCCCTGATCAAACTAAACTCTTTATTTCCCTTTTATAAAAGCAAATGCTCTGCGAAGAGCATTTTCTTGTGGTCTCCATTCTATAAATTGTTTATGTACTTGCATGTTACTAATACGTGTACATGTAAATGCCCATATATTAACTGCTGAATTTTGTAAAAATCATAATCTTATTTTCAAAAATTACACACAAATGCCACACAAAAATGAGATTTAAAAAATAAGCAGTAACTAATCTGTAAGAGCATCTTCACTTGGTCAAAAATCGGGTTACATTGTATAAAACTGTTTTTTTTTCTTTCAATGTTTTATTATAAAGTCCTTAATTTCGGTGAGGAAAAAAAAAGTGGGAGAACCCTGTCTTGGATAAAATTAGTTTATATTAAAGTGGAAAGTATTAGGATATGTTGCATTCGTTTTTTACTTCATTGCATTTAAACATGAATATATTTGTTTGTATAATAGATTAGTAGTCTTAATTGTTAATTATGTTTATCGCATATTCATTCTTACATAACTATTTTAAAATTTAAATTAAAAAAAACATCTGTATTTGTTTTGTTGGTTTAGTGCCAATAGAAATGTACAAGTTTTTCTTTATAAGTGATTGTGGGAGTGAAATGTAGATAAAATTTCTCCAGATTTCCTATGAAAATCTGATTTTTTACTTTAGCAGATTGGCAACTCTAATAGTATTAAGCTAGATATGATAGTTTTAGTTTTGTATTGGAAATTTCGTTCTGAAAAATACGAAATTTGTATGGCCTCCTTTTAATTTCATCGAATTTATTTATTAACCAATTTCAAAAATAATTGTACCATATGAAAGAGTACATTCTTGGGTTTCCTGTGATGTTTCAAATATAAAACATGTATAGCTTATTAATATTAGTTGACTGTTTTAACAAAATAACGAAAATGACCTGATTTTTGCCTAACTTCAAAAAATACTATTGGGAACAAAATTGAAATTTCTAAAAAAAAAAAATTCAGCGAGGGGCAAACAATTGTGTTTAGAGGTACTCTAAAAACACTTACGGTTGAATACTGGAAATTTGTACGTGTTTTGCTCACTTGCATTAGAAATTTCGCTTTTTCCGACTGACACAATATATTTAAGATAATAGCAGCATCAGAAAAAAAAAATCTTCTGTCTAGTTCCATGTTAATTTCGTAATTTTCTGATCCTTACTTTCTCGGGAAAACGTCTTAAGAATCGAGCAAAAAAGGTTTTCCATTCTGTGGCAGTGGTTTATTTTTAATATAGGGGAAATTAGCCTTATTTGGCATGATTTCGGTTGTAGGTTTTAACATGGTTGTGCCACTTTAACTAAGAGTGTATTCTAAGCCTCTATTTTTAACCAGTGACTTCATAGCCAAAATTCCTTAACTGGAAATGTTTTTGTTAATTAAAAAAAAAATTAGATTTCAATGCTATTACGGCTTGAAAAATACAGTGAAATTTTTGCTGACGACTGCAGCCAATCTTGCTACAGCAGCAAATAACATATATAATATACATATTTAAATGGTTGATTTGGCACTTAGAAATATTTCAGTTTGTGAAATAGTAATTTGGCTTTTCTTTTGGAATGAAAGTTTTCCTTAAGATTCTATTCCAGCAGAATTGTTTAAGTTCTTCAATTGTGTGCACTACAGGAAGGAAGATTTCGTGAAATAAAAAATATTTGGTTTTGAAATCTTTTCATTTATGCTAGAGTTCGTAATCGGCTCTTTCTTACTTAGTTGACTCATTTTGTGTTTTTACTAATTCCCATGCTTATTTTAACGCCCTAATTCAAATAAAATTGTCTTGCTATTTTTGAATTTATTCTTCTAAAGATATGTTCTGTTTTACAAGTGCTTTATTATTCCTAGTTCTGTGTTAATTTTTTTAAGACTTCCCCTTTTATAAAAAACGTGTTATCAAAATGCTATTTTCGCTGAAACTAATTGGAATGTTAATTGTTAAAGGCTAGATTTTTTAAAAGCTTTTATACAAACTTATTTGTTACATTTTTCTTAAATACCATCTTAAATTTTATTTCATTAATTTAATATATGAATTTGGAAATGGTGTTTTGAGTTGGTTATTAATCATAAGTAAGAAAGTAGTTGTATTTTGACCTTAATGTTTTTACTGTGCGAAAGTGTAATTCGAAAAAGCATTGTCCTTTTAACAGTTTTTCATTTCATTGCAGGCTGATAAACTGCTGTCGCAAGATTTCAAAGGTATACTGGATAAAGTTATAAGCTATTTACCAAGTGATCGTCAGATTCTTCTATATTCTGCTACTTTTCCTTTGACAGTTGAACAGTTTATGGTGAGAATTCTTCCATGCAATTCCTTTATTTATTTTAGCATTATACTTGGTTCAGATTAGTCACAAGAATTATTTTTCTATTTCCTCCAAATATGCAACGCTTCGTATAACTCCAAATCTAGTATTGAAATTAGGCTTTTATTAAACTGAGCTGCAAATAAAATTAAGAAATATGGCAAATTGTATTATATGGAGCAAGTTTAGATAAAAATTGTATATTATCTTTTAATGTGAAATTCAAAATAAAATGTTCATAAAACTGAAAACTAAAAATGCTCATAATAAAACTGAAGCGCATTTCATCAATGTATAGAAACTTATAATTGCTTTACCAAAAGTATTTTGTAATTTAATTGAATTATTTTTTTGTCTCTACACTTAGCTTAATTTCAATACGAATACCCAACATCGTTAATAGATAAACATTAAGCAATAGAAAATGTTCTCGATAAGAAATTGGTTTTCTGTGCAAATAATTTGTTTCTTCGTTTTGTTTATTGAAGTTTTTGAGCAATTATCGTTAGGGGCAAATGGAAGCAGAATTTAAGCTTTGAGTAAAACGAGTTTCCTTTTCAAAGATTTTGGATTATTTTGAAATTGTTTTAAAAAGGTGTGCTTATGAATAGTAAGCATGTGATTTTATAGATCTACGAATACAGTTGGATGTTTGCCAGATTTGTAGTTTGCTCAGTGTAAAAATGCTAAATAAGTTTATATATAATGGATGTTTGTATCAAAAAGTAGATAAATACTTCAAAAATTTAGATTAAATACTTTAAAAATTAGATTATTTTCTTTTTGTGAAGTCAATTCTGTGTTAGCATAGTTAGTCTAATTTATTCTTACAAATAGTAGCTTTGACGTAATTTGTGTAAAATAAAAAATTAGACGAGTTTAATTTTACAAATATTTTTTAATGAACAGTTTTAGTTTTTTTCTTTATTGCTGGCATTTCTTTTGCTGTTCACATTTACTTTGATAAACAAATCCTATTCCAATTCTTAAATCCGTTTTTTAAAGCATGTTTCTTAAACTATATTTTGCTGAAATGCCTAATTCACTTTGGGATTTTTCCTATCTGTATCCTAGAAATAAACCGAAATAACTAATTTTGTCGATCCCTATAAATGCATCTCTGGAGAAATGGGGAGGTTCTATGTAAATGCAGATAGACAAAATTAGAGTTGGGAATGTGTATCTTTAATGTTATAAAATGCATCCTTTAATATATCTGTACCCTAAAGGTACATATATAATATAGGATACATTTCCTAAGTCTTGGTTACTCTTCAGATTTGAGTCGTTGGTCTTCGAAAGCCCAGCCTGGTTAAGAGCTTTATTTCTGTCGTAATTCCCTTATCTTCTAGCGGAAACATCTCTCTGATCCATATGAAATAAATCTCATGGATGAGCTGACTTTAAAAGGTGTGACACAATATTATGCCTTTGTGCAAGAGAGGCAAAAAGTTCACTGTTTAAATACATTGTTTTCAAAAGTAAGTAATTTTCCAAAGTCTTAAAATATTGAATTCTTAAGATGACTTTTTCATTCTTGTGTAAACTAGTGTTCCAGTTTATATTTGTTTGTTGACTTCTGTTTAAAATATTGCCCTGCTTTGAATATAATGTACTGCTGAAATGAATATTTCCACTTTGGTTTATTGATTCCATTATGAACCAAAGTAGTTAGCAGTTTAATTATTCCATAAATTGTCATAAAAATATTTTGAAATTGATAAGCCTTGCTTATTTTATATTGACAATCGAATCTGCATCTTTAATGGATTAGCATTTTCCTGAATAATTCTTTAAAGAAAATTCAAATTGAATTTTGACTCTAATTCAGATTTAAGTTAACAGTAAAGTTACACATTTGATATGTTAATACATTAAGTAGCTGACATAACATTTCAAAAAATTAACTAGAGAAATTAAAATTCAGGTTTGATTTAAGTGTTCAAAATTGAAGTTAATTTGTGGTAATGAAATCTAACTTTAGCATGCATTCTAGTCTTTAAATTGAAGTTTCAGTGTAATATATATAAATTAAAGTTACAATTTACACCGCAATAATGCATTGTTCTTTGTTTCCAGCTGCAAATAAACCAGTCAATAATTTTTTGCAATTCTACCCAGCGTGTAGAGCTTCTTGCTAAGAAAATTACAGAATTGGGTTATTCCTGTTATTATATACACGCAAGAATGTCGCAGCAACATCGTAATCGTGTCTTCCATGATTTTCGTGCTGGACTGTGTCGAAATTTAGTGTGTTCTGGTGAGTTCCTTGGGTTATGCAAGGCAAGTGTTGTATTGTGATATTGCATGTAGCTGCAAATGTTAAATAGGTATGTGTCTCATTGTAAAGGCGACTCTTGTATTTATTATCAGGACACCTTTTCCCATTGATTTGATGCTTACAATTTTGAAGTTTAGCTTTGTTATTACTTTGACTATTTTCTTAGATTAACATTTTATGAGTGCTCTGGAAAATGTTTAGTGTCGCTGTTAAAATGCAACTTCTAGTTATTTAGCCCATTTCCATAGTTGCATAATTTATATTGGTATAGTTAACCTTGCATTTGATTTGTACAAGATATACTGCTCGGATAATTTTACTACTTTATAACTTGATCGTAATGAATCCAAAACTAGAAATATTTTATTGTGGATGCTTTAATTTACAGATCTCTTTACCCGAGGAATTGATATACAAGCGGTCAATGTTGTGATAAACTTTGATTTCCCAAAGATGGCGGAGACCTACTTGCACCGCATCGGTCGATCTGGAAGATTTGGTCACCTTGGCATTGCCATAAATTTAATAACCTACGAAGATAGATTCAATCTACATCGCATTGAACAAGAATTAGGGACAGAAATAAAGCCAATTCCAAAGGTAACCTTTTCTGTGAAATTGTGTATAGCTTCAAAGTTTGATGTGTTGTCTTTGTATCTGTTGTGAAGCTTTTCCTAACAACTTCTTGTATCTGCAGGTTATTGACAAGAGCCTCTATGTTCCAGAATTTCAGTTTGATGAAACTGATGCAAACAGCCAATAAATGCTCATTATGGTGAGATAACTTCATTCTTTCTGAATAAAGTCCTTGCATGAGCATTATATGAAATATCTAAATTGAAAATAACTAATTGATGTGTTTTTGTTTGAGGGTATTGTTGAATTAAGGGTTTAAAATGGGTTATAATTTATAGTAGGATTAAAACAAACGCATGCATGAAATTGACGAGTCGCATAATGGAACCTTGACTCTAAGATTACTCGGCTTGTAAAGAGGCTCTTTTCTGAGATATAAAGGGGGATTTGGTAAGATTACAAACTGGAGGCAGTGTTTTTCTCTAAGCTAAATCGCTAGGTAATTGTTTTAACTGGTGATCAGATGTCCCAGTGTTTAAGAAATAACCTTATTTCTTTTTATTATACTGAAATTAGACTTGAAGCCATGTTCAAACGTATTGATACTGAATCTAATTCTTTTTCCTTTTGAATGTCTGCATTAGGGAATCGGGTGCATCTTAATTTTGAAAACTGCCCTTTCATTCTCGGGGTTCCCACGGTCCTTAAATTTTTTTTTCTAACTTGGGGCTCTTGAAAGAATTTGAATTTTTTTTTTTTAAACTAGTACATAATTGTGTAATTTTATCTTGCATTGGAACTTATCCAGACTAGTTTCCTCCACAGTAGGTGTGCCATTTGAGCATCATTCTGAATGAAACCAGTGTTTTGCGCTTTGACACTATGTAATATACTAATAATGCTACGTCTAGATCGTAGTTGGCACCTCTGGTCTCTGTTAAGATGGCTGCCTTGTTATGCCCACCGCTTTTTTATTCTCTAGTCTTAACACTAGTAAAAACTTGTTTCTCAAACAAAATAAACCATGACAGTCGTCTGTTGCAGGCAGTGGACAATAGCAAAGTGGGATTGTGTTATGTAGATCAGTGTGCAAGCTCCCATACTCTTTGTGCCACTGAAATTGATATGTATGCAAGTGGCCCGATATTTAGCATTGAGACAAGAAGCCCACTTTGTCAAAAAAAAATCATACGTTTGGTGAGGGAAAAGAAATCTAAATTATAACCAAAATTGATGACTTTTTTTTTTTTGACCATCGGTAGTTAAAAAAATTATGTTGGTCCTTAAAAGTCCTTGAATTTTTTTTGGATAAAGGTGTGGGAACCATGATTCAGAATCTTTCCATTTATTCCCTAAATAAAAAAAATGATTGAGAAAACACTTGTAATAAGTAGTTAAAACTTGATTTACATTAATTATATAATCTTCTCCGACCTAAACTAGTTTTCCCAACTTCAGCCACTTTTTGGTGGATTCAGTCCACTTGTACAAATCTGTACACTATAGTTTTATCAGGTGTAAACTTGTTTTGCTAATGTAAGTTGCAAAATCTAATCTATTGAATTTATGGTGCATTGAAATATCGCATTCCCTAGCTTGTAGTTTGTGATCAATTTAAAGCTTTTGCTGAGGGTGTTTACATATAAAAATGTTGCATTGGTCTTGCCAAACAATTATTACACTGTTTCTGTAGGAGAGAAATTTAGTAAATGGGAATTCTCAATGTTTGATATTGATCTCTAGTGTAATGCTCGAGTAAAATTAAAGTGATTGGTTTCCTGCAAGCAATGCATCGAGTGCACTCTGAAGAAAGTTGTGGTGTTGGACTGTTTAAAGATCCCTTTTGGTTGGGTTGGTGCACTGACCCTTTTAAGTGATATTTGTTAACGTGTTTTTAAAACATGAAGATCTAATATATTTTACATAGAATGAAAATGTATTTGTGTGTTTTGGGGTGGTTCTGGTATGCTTTTATACTGGCCATGTGAAGCACTCGGACACCAAATGAGATTGTATTGGTCTTAATATTGGGTGTCCCTGGCTGTATTAACTCATTGTGCTTGCAGGTTCAGTTGTTTAACCTTTCAATGCGTCCAGTGTGAGGTTCTAATTTGCCTTTTCTTTTTTTTCAGACTTTTAATCAACAGCTGTGAGATCTCCCAAGAGGTTAATTTCCTTGTGTAAAGAACCGATTTATCATGTGGCACAGTCTGCCAGTATTTATTTTTACTCTTTAGTATTTATTTACACTATTGTGTGGGGGCTGATACAAGAAGCCATCACTTGGCCAGCGACTCATTGGATCCAAGGTTCCCTGCTTTGGCCAGATGTCGCAACTTACAAATAATTGGCCACTTTTTACTCGCAACTCCTTCAAAATATTTTGATTTCCGGCTGTCAGTGGTGCCTAGTTTATAAAAGACAGCCTTTTCTGAATTGTGGCTCTCCCCCCAGTTTTTTCGTTGAAACTTCAGTAAATTCTTATTAATTTGTAAGACTCGACCCACACCGTTTGAACTAAATTTCCGAGATTTTTCGCGGCTGTGTAAATATTGTGTACAGTTGGGACTTCATGTGTTAATGGTGTCATACTTGTAAATATAAAAACACCCCTTCCTGTGTTGATGGTTTCATCAGCACTGTTTTCACAACAAACTGAGTTGATCATGTTTTGAAGAGCGATGGTTTTTCTTCAAAAGACTATGCTCATCTGGAAAGCCTTGTTTACTAGTCTTAAAAAGATTGCCCCATTGTGTGGTAAACTCTTGGAATGGGAAAAAAAAAACTAAGATAGTTGCGTGTAAGCTGAACTTTCATTTTTAAAGCAATTTTTGCTTTCCAGATGAGTGTTGTTCTTATTTGTAGGTTTTCTACACCTATTTTTGTAATCTAAAAGTTTACCTGGCTCGGATATCTCTCTGGATATACACTGTCTTTATTTTTAATGTGTGTGTGTGGGAGAAGCAGCATTCTATTTTTTTTAACGTTCACTTTCATTTTCTGCTATGAAAATCTGAGGTTTTAGGTGAACGATGGGGCCTTTCGTTTTTTGGCCCTTCTTTGTGTTGTGCTTTTTATCCAGAGAAATATCCGCCAGCTATAAGTGTACATAATCTATTTCCGATGCCGGGTGTATTCATGAAATCCTGCATACAATTTTTGTGCATGTCGTTGGGAACTTGGACCGGAGAAGCTACTCTTTCGGACAGACAGTGCATGGATACAACGCAAACACATTCGTAACAAAGATCTAGTGCCAATGAGTATTGATCCAGGAAAACAGCAAGTTGAAGCGAACCTGAAATTCTGACTGCCCATCCAAGTTCCCGAGCAAGTTGCCTACGTCTTGGAAGAAAATGTGCTGCTGTGTCTTGATATTTATGTCTAATGTGAAACCTCAGATTTTCAGTTTAACATCAAAAGAAATCAAAAACGGACGCCTGGGTACGGTATTGTTTTCCGGCTCCGCTTCCGTTTTTGATCTTTTTTTAATCTTTGTGGGAGCGAAACCCGCCTTTGCAACTAAAACGTTTCTCTTCTGGGTGAAGCTTTATTGAATGCGTAATTATCCTATTTTACCAAAATGATGTGTTGCAACGTGCGGTTGGGTTCTCTCAAAGCCGCGATACCGATCCCTCGTTGGCTTGCTCATAGTTTCGCTCCCATGTGTTATTGACGAACCGCGCAAAGCCCATCGTTTGCGCCCAAGTGGATCACTAAATTACCCGAACTCAATTTAATTTTTGGTTAAGTACTTTTAGGTGAATTCCTTGACCTGTTTCTTGATGAAAATTTAATTTTTTAATGAAATAAAAACTATTCTGATTGGCAGTATGTCTAGTGCTTGACTATTGCAGGAAACATGAAAATTACAAAGTTGTCACTAGGATTTTTGTGAAATGAAGACTTGGAAGAAATGTTATGTATGAAACTGATCTCTTTTTCTTTCATACAAAGGTTTTTACATAAATAGTACTATATGTAACATGATCTATTGTCTTTAAACCTAAAGTAAAATTCAAGAAATTAGAACATCTTAAATTTAGCCAGAAGATTTAATTTAGATTATCAATATGTTTCATTACAATTAGGAGATAAATTATAAACTGTCAATTTATTGTAAGATTTAAAAAAGGCCATAAGTTTCCATACTTAATTATAACCCATGTTTCAATACAATAGTTCAATTGTTTAAAGTACTTTCATTTGGAATCTTCCTTGCAAGATAAAGTGTTGGGAATTTCCATCTATTGGATTAAGAATGAAATAAACCTATTTTTTATACACTTTATGTTCCTGAAAAGACATATCTATGGGGGGTAGGAAGAAAATTGGTTCTGGATCTAAAAAATTTAATATTTTCATGCAGTTTATTTTATTTCAACGTAATACATGTATGTAATAAAAATATTAATGTAAATTTGAAATGAAAGATTTTTTATGAACAAAAATCTGTAATAAACTAAGTTAAATCAATTTTCACTTTCTGACAAACGACATATGTATGACTAAAATATCACTAGAAATATTGTGGACAGTGAAAGAGGGTTCTGTCAACGACTTCAGTTCAGATTGAAACGTAGATGTGCACCAAATTCAATATTTACAGGTAAATTGATAAAAGAAATCGCGCGTTTCCAAACGCGTACACGCTAGCTGTTCTGCAGTCTATTTGTGCATTTAATATATGAACGATACTACTATGCACTAGGAATGTCAACTCTTGGGAAAATAGCCGGGTTTTTTCTTCCGGTTTAACAGTAAAAAAAAACTATTTTTAAAATTTTCAATGTGTTTCTATTTAGTTGTATATAGAAAATGTCAAATGTTACAAAAATGCACATTAATTCTAAAATACACCCAAACTTAATCGTTTCAAAATAAAGGTATACAAACTAATAAAATAATTAAAACATTAGTTACCCGTTTCTAATCCCCTAGGTCTAGCCTAGTCTGTGGATAAGCAGAAAGGGGATCCACTAGGAGATCCTTTCTAGACATCCTGATGCAGTTCAAGAGATGAGAGGGGCAGGCCTATGCAGAGTTGCATTTAGGGCAGATAGAGAAGGTGACCCTACACAAATCTAAGACACGTAGAATGAGTTACCTTGTTTTATCTATTCAACCCAATACTTTTCATTTACTCTGCTCGGTTATATGCTGGTTAGTTAATCGACTTCTGTCATCCGAAGCCACAGAATTCAGAGCAGATACTAATCTTTCAGATGGCACTGAATCTGTCAAATACTTAGACCTGCATTAGCATTGCTAGCTTTTTTCTTTGAGCCCAAAATTCAAGTGGACTACTATCCTTTAACAACAGAGGCTGCTGCAAATATAGTTTGAGCTCATTGGGAAAGTGAGCATCTGCACCCTGCGATTGTGGAAGAATTGATTTTGTTGTGTTGCCCAAAGAAGGCTTGGGTTTGTTGAATCGGAACTCTGGTATAGCTGAAGGAGGCAAATTTTTCCTAATTGATTCAGGCAGTGCGTTCACTCTTTGCTGACTTGGGGAAACTGCTTGACTAGCAATTGTGGTAGACGTAGTTTTTTTTAAATCTGGGGTCAGAAAGAGACTTTAGAAAAAAGAAGTTTTGAACGAGAGGTAAAACTTGGCTAACATTTTAGAAATATGAACAAGGGTTATATTTGCCAGTGTTACCTTAATACATGAAATAAGAGGGACAACTAGACTACCAGTTAAATATTCACTCCCAGAAATTTCTAAGACTTGCATACACATTTTATTAAACTGCTTTTATATTTATTTTATCTTGGCGTTTGGCGCAGCTTGTCCGTTTTTGAGCAAACGCGGAATAAATTTAGAATAAAATCCAATCCCAGAAATTTCTGTTGTGGCCTCCTTAAACGGCCCTAATATGCTTACTATTTCCGATAGTTCAATGTCTGACCCAGAGAGCTCTTATAAGGTTGGATTTGCCAACACGTGCGACGTATGGGGATAAATGGATAAATCTCTCCAATATGCCATAAGTGTTATTCCACCTTGTTGGGACGGATTGAACAAAAAGAATATTTTCTTCTCGGTACTTCGCTCTTCAGATTATTCATTAAACAAATTACTGTGCCTAGCAAACTTTATTTGCTTTATTTCCCAATGGGCTCTTTTAACTTCGAGTTAGCACTATCCTCTAATCTTTCCATTATAAGAGTCCAAGAAGTCTCCGATTTTCGATTAGATGTACTCTCCAGTATGCGGCGACCGAGCATAATTCTCTAGGAGTTAATTATTAGGGCCTGTAAATCTATTATCAAAGGTCGTTTGTTTCTTGCCGCAAAAGCACGACGATTCCATGGCACTTGCAGCAATGAGATTTAGCACACAGGTAGTCCGAATTGTTTGGGAGGCGGCGAATTTTAAAATTCGATCTAGCACATTTTTAAATGAATTTAATTATTGTTTTCTTTGGATGGCAAATGCATAAAGATATGACAGTTTCTAAATTTATTTTTTCGTTTTCATTTTGCGCATAAGAATGATTTTCCAGCAGAGGATTAAAAAAAAAATGTAACTTTAGTTTTGTATTTTTTTTTCTATCTCCTAGATCGTTAAAGATAAAGTAAAAATTTCAACATTTGAAACCTGCGAAAAATTTCACTTTAAAGCGATACCTAAAATATGATTTTCTTTAAAAATATATATATTTTAAATTGAATATATCTTTTATATTTTCGCAAGAGATTGTGACGTCACGTGAACTTTCTCGTTCCAAAAAAAGAAAAACTGATTACATTTTCAGTCCTATTCCATTTCCACGAGTAAGCAAAAAATAAAAAACATTGACTGGGATTGTTAAGTTTTTTTTTCGTAAAATCGGAATGGCTAAAGATTGAAAATTTGCGGAAAATTTCACTTTAGAGTGGTACCTAAAAATATGATTTTCTTTAAATACATTTTTAAATTGAATATTTCTTCAACGGTTACTAATGTAAATATATTATCTATCAAAATCGAAGTAAGAGTGACCGCAATCCTTGCAGATAAAGTGAGCTGAGCTAAGTTCTTGCGGTATTTCTGAAATTCCGCATAGACTAAACAATGCAAAGTCACGGGAGTGGTTGAAAAGGGATATAAACTGGATCGTGAAAAATCAAGTTATGAAAAGAGAACCATTTGCATTCCGTAAACATGAGCCACGAATATAATAATCGGGTCCGGTTTTTTCTTTCGGTTATTAGTTTTTAAAATAACCGTGCCAAGAAAAAACCGGTTAACCGAAACACAAAAAATCGGTTTAACCGGACTGTTATTGACATCCCTAATATGCACTAATAAAAAATTTTCTTGAAGAAAAAATTGGCTATTCCGGCTTGGTGTTAAATCAAATCGGTGTGAAAGAATTAGTTGTACCTCATTCGACATAAATGGATCCTTACACGTAAAGGAAACTAATAGATTTCTGTATCATTCAATCGACTGATTCTCAAATTTTGAAGGTAATTAACTTTTGATAAGGTTCTTTAACCTAAAATTTCATGCTGGTAAATTCCCCATTATGTTGCCCACGCCGAAATACAGCTTTTATTCCAAAGTAATGCATGCAGATTTAAGACATTTCTGGATTTGCCAAACATTTAACCAGAATTTATGAGCTAATGTTTCTGTAATTTGCTGCCATTATCCACGGCAATGCAAAATCAAATTACAAGAGAGCTTTGTGCCCTTGCTTTGGATGTTAATGGTTTAAAATCTGTACTAAGACCTGACTAGGTGGATTTTCAATAGCCAAGAGTGACACGATGTCGAATAGGCCTTAGTCCCTAGTTTTGCCTTTATTGGTCCATAAAATAACTGCAGCACCTTTAAGTTGGATAGTGATTATACTAGACCCGAAATCAACCATTTGAATGCACAAAACTATTGAGTTGTACGTGCTAGATCTTGCTAGAGTACTTATATGATAGGCTCTAGGCCTTGCATGATAAGAGTTCTGTATGTTACAGCGGAATGAGTTACTGATACAAAGGGTCATCGCTTGTAAAGAACACGCACATGTGTGTTAAGAAAAATATTTAAAATCTATTACCAAAAAAATATCGGAAAATGGTGACTACTTACGAATGAACCGTTATAATTATCAACTGTTAACGCTTGTTTGAGAGTTAATTGGAAAATTAATTACTGAAGCCATATTGATAAGTGTTGCCTAAAAGGTTGAGAAAATGTGTTATGATAAAAAATTCCAAGAATCTATTCATTTTTTTGTTTCTCGAGCAGCAAACATTCTGGTCATGTTGCTCTGTTCTAATTTGCAAAAGATTAATAAATTTAAATTACTTGACTGATAATTTCAACAGTTACTCGCTAAATATTTGTTTTCGTTCTCGATTTATAATCGCTAATAGCCCGATGTGTTGCTCCAATGAGACGTTGATAAAAATAATATACCGTTGCCACTTGTAACATCACGGAGTGAAACACAAATACTCTAGCTTTGCATCCTCTAGATGGCGCCACGGGAGCACGCCAGCGAAATTGATGTCAAAAAGCCGTATTGCGTCACCAGCGATAGGACGGCACTTTCAAATCCGAAAATAAAGAGGAAGCCGGTCTGTTTTTTTTAATCCTTTGCTTTTCCTCCCCCCCCACACACACGCATAGTTCGCTTCTTTTGGAGTGTGCAGTGAACATTTATATACACCACCGGAGAGAGGGGGAGGGGTTGTGAAACCTGTTCTGCTGCTGCTACATTCGAGCGCGGTGTTTTGTGCGGGCTACTTGTAGACGCGCGGCAGACATAAGACAATCGATAAATGACGTTTGCCCACCGCGCAGGGCTCTTCTACAAAGTGCAGCACTGCTTGCCGCGATAGCTTGCAACCAGAACGAGCCGACCTGGTTGTTCAGCGCTCTAGGTTCGAATCCCATAGGTTCTGGCAGTGTTATGGACTGAATGAAATTATCGGTTAAGGGAAATTTAATCATCTCCAGGTTTTTAGAAAAGAGCCATTTTGCAAGTTTTTGGAACTGCAGATTTTTTTAATGTTTAAAACGAATATTTTTCTATCCTTTACAATCTATTGCCTGGTAAGTATTTTAATTAACGTCATACTGGAGAAACAACCTGTTACTGACGACGATCCGGGATCGATCCTAATGCCAGGACTTTTTTTTAAACTAGCATGAAGCCGCAGTAGCCCGATTGGCAGAGTAGCGAATTAGCGACCAGAACTCGGTTTAAACAATGACCGTAGTGTTCGAAGGGCCTGGTACACGTTAAATCGGTCGTGGTGTGGAAGTTTGGAGTGCCAGCCCAGGTGTTGACCTCGTCATCTGACCGTTCAAAGTTACGAAGTGTAATTCCCCTTCGGGATGGATCCCGGACGGTAGCCAATGGCTTGCTGTGTTGCTCCATTGAAACGTTGATTAAATACTTACCTACCTTTAGAAATATTTTATCGCTCCTTTCCTCTTTGAGGGGCCGTCGTGGCCCAATTGGTATGCCCACTGCTCTGGCAATCTTCGAGTTGTAGGCGAAGCAGGTGCGTTCCTCCCTGAGTATATGTCTCTTTTCTGTGTCAGTAAACCTCTCATTGTGTGTTTGTTTATTAATTCATATTGTATGACTTGTGTCATTAAACCACAAAGAAACCAACCTTCCTTTGAAAAGAATCCTCTGCAAAGTTTCTGTTGGTCAATCCCTTTGAATAGAATCCTTTAGAAACAATCTCTAGGTCCTATGCATAGAATAGAATCCTTTTGAATGATTCTATTGTTCATCAGGGGGGAGACAACAAAGTGGGATTATGCATGTGAAAACCCTTGGCCACACACACATACCTGTCTCCTAGAAGAACACCAATTTTTCCGTAGTAGTCCTGGTCCATCTCGACCAACCGGTTTGGTGGTTAAGGAGTTAGCTTCTAGATCGACAGGTTCCTGGTTCGAATCCCGCTCAGTGCATGGATGTTTGGTGTAGAGGCAGCTGATGCACCTTAAATCTGTCGTGGCCGTAAGTCCTCACGTTAGGTGAGTGTGGAAGTGGGGTGTGTGAGTGGGGTGACAATTCGGGTGTTGCCTGTGTCACCTGAACGTGGTTCAAAATTACGTGGTGTTGTCCTCGAATCTTTCGCTTGGGTGATTGATCCTGGATCGTCGTCAATAGCCCGTTGTGTTGGTCTAGTAATACGTTAATTACAAAATTGCCAAATTTCCTGGTCCATCTCGTGAGTCTTTGCATATCAATAAGCGAGAAAAGCCTATCTAAAACTGCTTGATGAGAGGGTATTCTTTGAAATTTTAATTAAGGTAGCACAGGAGAAACACTTGGCGACGGTCAGGGACTAAGCCCGAGAGAAAGATCAGAGGACACCACGTAATTTTGAACCACGTTCAGATGTCACACCATACCAACGTGAGCACATTCGAGGTCACGACAAATTGAACGTACACCAGTCTTCGCGTAACTAATCCGTTACACCTACAATCGGTCTACCACGACTCGCTCGTTGAGAGAGAAATTTTAATTAACGTCGTAGTCTGGAGCAACACAACGGGATATTGACGATGGTCCGGGACCAATCCCCTTTGGGAAAGATCCGAGGACAACACTACGTCATTTTGAACCACGGTCAGATGACGAAGCAACACCTAAGCTAGCACCACACTCTCCAAACTTCCACACCAACCCAACGTGAGGACATTTGATGTCACGACAGACTTAAGGTGCACCAGCCGCCTCAACACCAAACGCTTACAAACAACCATGCACTGACACGGATTCGAACCAGAAACCTTTCGCTCTAGAGGATAACATCTTGACCACCAGACCGGTTGGTCGTTGCGAGGGAGGGCTCGAGCCTTTAAAGAGTCTGTTCAAACATATCTTCGATACTAAAATGGGATTGTTTACAGGTTCCCCGTTGTCGGCAACGCCTTTGCTATTGACACAGAAGCGCCAAGTATTGGGAGAGGGCCAAGGAACACCCTACGTGTATTTTGGGAACAATTTACTTTGTTTATGAATTCCACCCCATTACCTAGGGCCACGGTAGCCCGGTTGGCAGAGTAACGGATTAGCAACCGGAGGGTTGCGAGTTCCAGTCCAACCAAGGACCGTGGTGTACAAAGGTCTGGAGCACGTTAAATCTATCATGGCCTCAAATGTCCTCACTTTGGCGTGGGGTAGAAAGTTCGAAGAATGGAGTGCCAGCTCAAGTGTTACCTCGTCATCTGACCGTGGTTCAAAATTACGTGTTATCCTTGAAGGATTGATCCCGGACCGTCGTTAATTGCCCGTTCTGTTGCTTCAGTACGACGTTAATTAAATTACCTACCTACCACCCTTATATCTATAGATTCAATTATTTATGCTTGAGAGGGGAACACATAAAATAGTGAGGAACTCGGAGCCCTGTCTGCTGGTATGATAAACATACAATCTAAATCAGGTAGGTAGTTGAATTAACGCCACACTGGAACAATGCAATGCGCTATTGGCGGTGGTCCGAAGTCAACCCCCTTGGGAAAAATTCGAGGACAACACCACGTAATTTTGAACCACGTTCAGATGACGAGGTCACACCTGAGCTGGCACCTCCACTCTCCGGACTTCTACGCCAACGTGAGGACATAAGCGACCACGGCAGAGTTAACGTGAACCAGACCCCTTTGTGCCCGACTATTCTTTCGGTTCAATTGGTTCTCGAAGCCCCCCGGTTGCTTCTCCATGACTCATACAACCAGGCTGCCGTTGCCCCAATCTTAGTCTGGACCAGTTACCTTATTGTGCTGCACACTACCTCCTATGTGAAGGCTCCCCATGCCACTTGGACTAGAAGAAATGTGTTGCTCGGCAATAACCAGGGGTTATTACAGGTTTTAAGGTGTAAAAAGTAATCAAACAAAAAAAGTGACAAATAACAATAATGCCAATTGTATTCAAGTATGTATATATTGAATTTATAGCGTTATCGGATAAAATTTTATTGAAAAAAAAATGAATATTAGTCGAGCTGTTGCAGCTTACAAACGACATGTTGGGTATTCGATTTCCAAAGCAAAGCTCATATTTCGAGTCAAAATTTGCTCAAAGTTTTTATTTGAAATCCAAATTGTTCGAGTTTTGATTTCAGAGGTCCTGTACAATTTTTCTGTGGTGCAACAAATTTATATGTGAAAAATATTTATCTGGAATATCATATTTTGTAAACAATGTCTTCATTGATGCGAGCGAAGCGAGCAAGGTTCGTGCAGCGAACCAATCAGGATTGCAAAGCAATCCTCCGGGGGTTGTCGAGCGTTAGCGAGCAGAGTTCGGGCCCCCTAGTAAAGATAAAAAAGAAAAAGATCCTCTCCAGTCACCCCTATCATTTTCTTTTCTTTCTTTGGAAGGATATTTATTTTCTTCTTTTAAAAAGCCAATTCTTTTGAAACGATATTAACAAAAAAATCATGATTTTTAAATAGGTCGTTCATTATTGACATACCTTGAACAATTTATGCCTTTTCTTTGAATGATTATGTCCGATTCTTTTTTGTTTCAAAAGTTTGAAATCCATTTTGTCTTTTTCTTCTCAAGAAAAGAAAATGCATTTTTTTAAATCTGTCTTTGCTGACCAGCACCATCTGAGACTTTTGCTGCCCCTTCAAACATTGTATGAGCAAGTGCTGCTTCCTTAAAATCTTTATTTTTTTTTATCGTCTTCTTGAGTCTATCATTGGCTTCCTTTAACAATTTTGAAGCACTGTCCAACGCCTCATCCTCTTCCTTACACATAATTCTAAGTTTTTGATCTTCTTCTATTACCTTTCTATTCTTTGCAAATTGCTTAAAAATTTTTTTATTTCTCTGCTTCCAGTCTTTATTTTTCTTTCCTGTTCTTCCCTAATTTTTCTTGTACCTTCTGTTTTATGTCTTCTAAATAGGCATTGTAGGCGTCATATGCAACCCTTCCCATATCCATTAGCTTTGATGTGATCGGCACCAAATAAGGATGATTGTCAAAATTTGCCAAGCTACTTTTGACCGTCATCAATCCATTGACTGTGCATGTGATGCTCTGTCTCCTGTCAAAGCTCTTCCTGAGGCTGAGAATCCACGTTCAATGATCACTGACAACAGAGCAGCCTTCACTAGTTTAGACACAACTAGGTATTTAGGATCCACACCATTAATGTCTCGCATTCTGAAGAACTGGTTCCAGTAAACATCAATAGGCTTCATCCAGATCCCTCTTCCTCAAATTCTCTTAGGATTAATTTCCACTCATCCAGAAGTATGTCTGTTGGGACCCCATGACAATGCTCTTGCAACTTCTAATACTTGTTGTACACTTTCACCATTGAGTCTCTCAAGAGTACCAAGACCGGATAAACATTTAAGGAGAGAGGAACTGAAGGAGGGATTTCTTCGAAAGATTTTTAACACTAGCAATGCAATGCTTCTGAGCCCTTAGAAAAAAGAAATTCCTTTCATTCTCTTTCACATTCTGTAGCGCTTAA
Organism: Metellina segmentata; assembly: GCA_947359465.1. Taxonomy (NCBI): domain Eukaryota; kingdom Metazoa; phylum Arthropoda; class Arachnida; order Araneae; family Tetragnathidae; genus Metellina; species Metellina segmentata. The sequence continues at coordinate 124,493,683 of OX375875.1, forward strand.
GGCCCCGTTAACATGAGGCGCGTAAAACGCGCGTTTGTCGAGGCTATCAGGGTCCCGCTCTTCAAGGTCGAAAAGATACATACTTGAATTAGAGGAATGAATACATATAATTTAATGGCGGGACCTTGCTGGCCACGCCATACGCGAGTTGAAACGTCTCATGTGAATGTGGCCTTAGAAATTTGATCTGCAGTCACAATATCAGCCAGAGGCAAGTTTCTGAGAGAGGACATATACCTTCCATTTCATCCATCTTCAAATCTCGAATGAATTCCTCTTTGTAGATCCTACCCAAAATTGTTCTTATCAACAATTCAAGCTGTAAATGAAGATTATGTATTAGGGGTTCATTTTTTTTCTGAAGAAATTCTTTACACGATTAAATATACTTGCACTTGATACGACAAATATCACCTCAGATTTCATAGTTTCTCTTCTAAGTAAATGAACAATTTTCGTGTAGCCTGGTCTTTGTATCATGTTTGGCTTCTTTATTGGAATGTAGTGAAGGAAATACTTCCGCACTACAAACCACTGTTTAAGCAACCTTTCAACAGTTGGCTTTAGGCTTAACCACCTGCTTGAACAATGCTTGATGAAATAGTGAGTGGGAAGTTTCAAGTCAACTACAAGTCTGCTTAGGCCACTGATTAAAAATCTGTAAATAGGAAAAACTAGTTCAGACACACCTTCCCCAAGCTCTTTTAGAGAAAAGCATTACGTATTGTGTGAATATTACACTCTATAACAAAAAAATCGACGCACCAAGAAGGAATCATCCGATTACTTTGAAATTTCGTATGCAAAAATGTTTTGACCAAATATGGAAATTATTAAAATTTGGTGTCCAATGAATGAATAGTGTGATCTCCAGCGCATCGGAACTGCGCATCCAGCAGATGTATATAAGGAGTTATTCTTGAACTGTTGTTAAAAATTTCTGCTGCATTGTGATTTAGGATACCTTTCAACGACTGAAAAAATGCCTCGCCGCAGGATTCGAGCTCATTACGAGCAACTTTCAGAGTTTGAAAGAGGTCGTATCATTGGATTGAAAGAGGTAGGTTGGGCAAATCGGAGAATCGCTCGTCATGTGAGTCGAAGCGATGCGGCGATTAGAAGATGCTGGCAAGAGTGGGTGGACAATGGCAGATTTCAGCGTCATGATGGTAGCGGTCGATGTAGGGCCACAACAGATCGCGAGGACAGAGTGATTGTCAGATCAGCTGTCACAGCGCCTGATTCATCGCTATCAACTATCAGTCGTGCGACCCACATACGAGTGTCCACCATGACCATTCACAAACGAGACAGAGCGAAATCTGCGCTCGTACCGACCGTTACGCCACCTGCCACTCACGCCTGAACACTGCCGAGCCAGTTTACAGTGGTGCTTGGCTCAATCAGGTTGGAATGATGCTGACTGGGGACGTATAGTCTTTAGCGACGAATCCCGCTTCCAACTGTGTCCTGACGATCATCGAAGACGTGTCTGGAGACGCCCAGGGCAGCGTGCCGATCCTGCTCACTATTGCACGCCACACGGGCCCTCAACAAGGAGTTATGGTCTGGGGTGCCATTTCGCTTGATAGCCGAACCCCTTGGGTCGTCATTAGAGGTACACTTACTGCACAGCGGTACGTTGACGACATTCTGAGACCTGTTTTGCTACCGTTCCTTTCGAAGTACCCTGGGCTTATTTTTCAGCAAGACAATGCCAGACCACATACGGCACGTGTTGCTATGAACTGTCTTCAAGCTTGTCAAACACTTCCTTGGCCAGCCAGATCACTAGATCTCTCTCCCATGAGCATGTCTGGGATATGATGGGAAGGCGACTGCATCCGGTAGGGAATGTTGATGACGTAGTCCGACAATTGGAGCAAATTTGGCAAGAAATACCGCAGGAGACCATCCGGGAGTTTTATCGGTCTATGCCACGCCGTGTGGCAGCTTGCATCCAGACTAGAGGCGGGTCAACACCTTATTGAGCTCGTTACTGTAACTCTGAAATAAATCCTTCAATTGTTGTGAAATTTTAATCATTTCTATTCTGTACATAATTTTCCTTTCCACCAATTTTTGTCTCCATCGGACAACTCCTTCTTGGTGCATCGATTTTTTTGTCATAGAGTGTATGTGCCATTCCTATTCCTATATAAAATGCCTTTAAGTGTTGGGAAACGATTTTACTTTGTTGATCTGACTAAAATCTCACACCAGTAAATAATTTACTCTTTATCACAAAGAACTTTCAAGGGCCCCCGAGTTCGGAAAAAAAATTTCAAGGTGGGGAACCTTGGAACCAAGACCGTGGGAACCTTTCCTCAGGTCATCATCATTGAGGGTAAATGAAAATACCTAAAGAAATTGCAATGAAATTTTTAAAAATCTCACTTCTTTTTGCCTTTTTTTTACAAAAAAAAAGTACATAAGCACAAAAAAATTCCAATTTTTCAAATTTAATTGACATTTGACTTTTTTTAGAGGAAAAAATGATTTTTTAAAAAACTGCGCACTATAAATTGTTCTTGTCCAAGTAGAATTTTAGAACTTATACACCTGAAAAAGTAACAAAATGTCAAAAAGGTGACAAACAGTGACGTGTTATATAAGCCCTGCAGTAAACTGAGATGTGGTCAGACATGTAGACGTGTTATGTTTAGTGTGCCGGGACACGGCTGGTCTTCTCTTTCTTTAAACCCAGGATACTCACTGTAACTTGTGCTGTCGTTAGAGTCGTTCACTTTGAATTTTTTAAGTCTTTATCAACAAATAATTATTTACTGGCACTGAGAAGATTCGTTGCGAGAAGGGTAGACCTCCAATAATATATTGTGACAATGCCACCAATTTTACTAGCGACTACAACTTACTGAAAACTATTGACTGGGAAAAACAGAAGTATGAAACAAATCGTTTCCCTATTACTTGGAAATGTATCCCTCCGTCCACCCCATGTTGGGGAGGAAAGATGAATCGGCCTAATAAAAAGAACTCTCAGAAAAGTTTCGTGTAAAGCGTCATTGAACATTGAAGCAATCTTAACGATTCTCTTTGATGCTGAAAGTGTAATTAATGCAAGACCATTGACTTGTTTCAGAGGACGTCGATGACCTTACACCCCTAATTTCAAGTATGTTTTTACAAGAAAACTAAGAATGTTGTACCTGACTAATACATTCTGGATCGAGAAAAAAATTAACAAACAATACAAATATTGCCAAAAAAATTAGACAAGACCTCCATTCCCGAGTGGAATATTTGGGCCAGTTACGAATGGTAAACGCTGTAACTCTCAATATACGGTGTAGGTTGTCATCACTTAACTGGATGTCGTAAGACATCCAGTTCACTCATCTAGTGAATAGCCCGTCGTCTTGCACTAATGCGAGGTTAATGAAGAAACGCGATGGGAATAAAGCTCCGCAAAAGAAGAAACGCTAGATTCCTCACTGTTGCCATTCTTACAAAACCAAATAAAAAATATTTCAATAAATCAGTTTCAAAATGTTTTAGATTAAATTTTAAGCTTCGGGGGGCATTCAATCCCCTTTAGGACTACCTGTGCGCCGAATTTCAAGACTAAGTTGTATAGAGTCATCTGGACACGCACGCACACAGACTTCCTTTTATAATAGTAGAGATATATGGATGTTTGGGGTGTTATAAACTTACCTCAAGGATTATTGAATACGATTTTCCCCCTTGTGCAGTGCTTCAGGTTACTGCTGACCTTTGGAATTAGGCTTAGTGGCAAAAAAGGCCAGCAGTAACCTGACGTTAGGAAACTTAAATTCTAAAATCTTAGCCAAGTATTCAATAATCTTTTAGTTACGTTTGTAAGACACACAGCCAGACACAAACACTTTCTTTTAGAATAGTAGAGACTAGTGTTCGCGATGCCTGATTTTGAGATGCTGCAAACCAATAGATTCGAAATTAGAAGACTTTATTTTTAGTAATCAACCTATTTTTAGGTGTTTTTTTTATGACTATTTTAGGTTTTCGTAGGTTCTAACAAAAGCATCAGAAGATATTTTTATTGGAACCTATAAAATTAATCGATACTTTTTTCACTGAGGTGATAATATTTAAACCACAAACTCTGATTTTATAAATTACAAATAACCTTGTAAAATTTGCAATTTATGAGAGATTTACTGGGATGTGACAACCAATTATAAGATTTTAATTTGATAGTTTATCCATATAAATTGGGGGTTGGCGAGCGCAAGCGAGCATGGGGCGGAGCCCCCTAGTATATAAAAATATCTGTAACTATACTTAAATCAACCATAATTTGGTAGTTTTGGAGTAGTTGGTAGGTATGTTGAGCATTGAAGTAAAATGGATTGTTTAGAAATACTGATCAAAATCAATTATTTTTCGAAAATTCCATTTTTACGGAATTTAAATTATAATTATTTATTGGGAGCGTTTTTGTTTCTTTACAAAATATAAAAAGAAATTCTGAATAGTATTTGGAACAGACGGAAAAGAGAATACAACATTTTTAATATAAAGAACAAGACCTTTTAAAATAGGACTGGTAGATAATATAGATACCTTGGTAATTTTTTGTCGTTTGCTTTTTTTAATTGGTGTCCGCGTTTCTTTCGAGAATCTACACAGTCCAGTCACATTAATGTGACCACCTGTCAAAAGCCAGAATAACCACCTTTAGCAGAGCGGACCGCTGCGAGACGTGCAGGTAGAGAGTCGATTAGGTTTTTGAAGGTGTTCACTGGGATGTTGAACCATGCCGACTCCAGTGCTGCTCTAGATTACGCGGTTGAGGATCCATGGCGCGAACAACCTGATCGAGGTGGTCCCACAGATTCTCGATTGGGTTTAAATCCGGTGAGTTTACTGGCCAGGGGAGTACGGTAAACTCATCCTGGGGCTCTTAGAACCACGCACATACACTGCGAGCTGTATGACACCTCGCATTGTCCTGCTGGTAGATGCCATCATTCTGAGGAAAATAATTCGCATGTAGGGGGTCCGCAAGGACAGATGTGTACTTGTGCTGATCCATCGTGCCTTCCACAATGATGAGTGCTCCCAGTGAATGCCAGGAAAACATTCCCCAAACCATAGTGCTCCCTCCTCCAGCCTGGATCCTTCCGGCAATTGTTGCAGGGTGTTTGCTTTCAGACGTTTCACACCGTATACGCCAACGTCCATCTGTCCGATGGAGCATAAAACGTGATTCATCGGGAAAAGCCACCTGTCGCCACTCTGTGGACGTCCAGTTGCGGTACTGGCGTGCAAATTCCAGCCTTCGCCGCCGATGAACAGCAGTCAGCATAGGTGCATTAACCAGGCGTCTGCTGCGGAGGCCCATGCGCAGCAACGTTCGCTGAACCGTTGTTGAGGATATACTCTTGGCAGGCCCTTGGTTCAACAGTTGCACGTCTATTCGCCCGAACGCATCTCCGTAGCCTTCGTTCGCCTCTGTCATCTATAGCCCGTGGTGCACCACATGTGCCACGCCGCTGATTTTGGATAGTGCCATTTTGCCATGCACGGTATACTTTTACCACGGCGGTACGCGAACAGTTCACAAAATTAGCCGTTTCCGAAATGCGTCCACCCTTGGCCCGAAAGCCAATAATCATGCCCTTTTGGACGTCGGATAAATCGCTACGTTTCTGCATTACGCCAACGATTGAAATGCTTTCCGATGCCCTAGGACATCCTTTATATACACTCCACTGCAATGTGCTGCCACCTGCCTTTTGTGATTGGTTATTTCACGTTGACGTCCAAAGTAGGTGGTGGTCACATTAATGTGACTGGACTGTGTATTTTGTAGTGAAAAAACATACCTTCATTATTTTTCGTTGGAAGCTTTTTTAAAATCTGTTTTAGGGGACTTTATACATCTTTTTATACTGCTGGATTTTCAATTGGATGTTTTTCCTTCAACAACTGTAATCGAGGGGAGTAATGGTTTAATTAGCTTTAGAAACATTTTTAATCATTGGTATGATAATTTTGGAAAATCCTTTTGTTTTTAAAATGACATACGAGACATTTACGCATACTCTGAACTATTCTATACATTTTGGGTGACATTGGCACATTCAAGCCTTCTCTCTCTCTCTCTCTTTCTTACTAAAAATTTAAAATGTTAAAATTCACATTTATTTGCATTTTTGAAATGATGTAACTTTTTATCGTATGGTAGTGTTCTTACATGTGATGAATTGGAATTACTATATTGGAATGGATGAATTGGAATAATTTATTAACGAAAGCGGAAGTTAGATAACCAATTGAACCCGAGTAACGCCGGTAATTCTGCAAGTTAATTAATAAAAATGCACTTAAAACAGGTACAGAATTTACGATGAGTTAATGGTTGGTTTTTCCCCAAATATTAGTATTGACGTTGTTAGTCGAAAAAATTTGTATTCAACGTCTGAAGCATAACAGATTATAATTCCCTATCCAACAAATTCATCTCTATCTCCAGCCCTGTTCTTGTGGTTGACGAAAAATGAACCCTTTAACACTTAAGTTAAATACAGATGTTTCGATTCTTGAGTAGACAAAAGGATCGTAGAGCAACAAACCAAATAACTTTATATAAGCGAAAAATAATTTTTTACGCATTTGAATGACTTTGTACAATCATCGATACATTTTATTGGTAAAGCCCCTGCTGTATCTTCAGATAGAATTCGGCCTGAAAAAAAAACCACATTCAACGGAAAATGATGTCGGGAGGCAATTTTCATTTGAGAAATTTCGATGGCTGTTTCATTCGATTCATCGGGATAAATTCTTAATTAGTTTGGTGTCTGCTTCTTGCTAGAACATCTTATTTCCTGCATACAGCCGGTACTTTGAACTTAATCAAAACTGTTCAAAAACGAAACATATTGTTCTTGATGTTGTGTTCAACTTATGCACTATCCGTGTTCAACTAGGTCCATTCCTATGACTTGTTTTTAACTTTCGGTTTCTATGTTTGGTGAACAGAACGTAATATTTTAGTGTCCTAGTTCCAGTCATATTGCTTTTGCATAGCTATTTAATTCGTTCCCAATTTAATTTAATTTTTCAAATAACACATTGCGTGAAGCTCTATTCTATTAATCTATTTTTGAAAAACGAAGTACACACCTGTAATGACCGTTTATATCTGCTTTCTGGAAGGTAAGATTTTTAAGCTAATAAGCCCTTTTACTCATTTTTAAATAAAAAACTTTTTTTTGGCTTCTTGTAAGATTTGCATGAAAAGAGGATTTCTGTCTTTCCGTTTCTGACGAATAAGGACGGAATTACTTACGTTTTACTATTAGATGGGCCGTGGTAGCCCAGTTGGAAGAAAGGTATTGCGAAATCGACCGTCGTGTACGCGGGAACTGGTGCACAGTCAATCTGTCGTAGCCTCAAATGTCCTCAAGTTTCCGTGGTGTGGAAGATTGGGGTGCATGCTCAGGTGTTACCTCGTGGTCTGACTGTCGTCAAAATTTACGTGACGTTGTCTTCCCTTCTTTACCTTCGGGATTAAACCCAGAACGTCGCTAATAGCCCGTTGTGCTCCAGTGCGACGTTATTTAACTGCCTGCCCTTACTCTTTATAGATTAAGAAATTATTGAACTAAAATGTACTCTTATTTTCTAACTCTTTTCAAGTATTCAAAATATAAGTATAACCATGAGTATTTTCAATTTCAAATATAAAAGTTACGTTACCCACTTTTATCACAGCTTGGAAAAAAGTAACTGAGGTCCGTTATTTAATTCTTATCTGTTTGAATCTGATTTTGAGTACTATGCTTTTCCAAAATTGTTTAAAACGATATACGGAATGAAAATAGCATGATATAAAAATCCAAAAGGACTGTGAGCTATGATCGGCTGTTTTTTTCTGTAGCCTTTTTGTTTTTGCTGTATTCTATCTTTTCTGAGCAAAAAAAAAAGTAGAACCGGAAATGCCTCAGCAGTTTTATCGATACTTATAAAATGAAGTGTTTGTCTGTTTTCCCTGTCCGCTAAATCCTGACGAATCTGTGGCATTCATTCATTTACAGTAATGGGATTTGACAGACAAATTGTACGAGTTTTTTTTAATTTTTGGGCGAATTTTAAAATTGAATCTGGAACATTTCAAAATGAATTTGATGAAATTTAATTATTATTGAATGCAACAGCATAACAGATCACAGATTCTAAATTTATTTTTTTCGTTTCCGTTTTGATTTTGCACGGAGAAATGATTTTCCAGCAGACGATAAAAAACAAATAACCTTTTAACTGGAGTTACTTGGTTCTTTTTTCTATCTCCTACACTAGGGATGGCCAACCCGCGGCAAGCGTGCCACAGTGTGGCACGGCGGAGATTTAATAGTGACATGCGAAGACTTATTAAAAAATTTAAAAAAATAATAATCGTTTTCAGGAACTTGGTCAAAATCCGTAAAAACCCAACTCATACGCTACTGAATAGAACAACGCCGGAAAGCGGCTTGACACCAGTACAACGATGCGGTAAGAGAGCGCGGTCATGGAATGGTTTGATTTGGTGCCGTTGTGCCTTGCAGATGGTCTTGTGTCATGCTAGGGTTGTCCGTTCTCGAGAGAGTGCGACACTCTGGCTCAGTTCATTTTAAACTGCCCAAAAAGACGTTAAGATTTTTTTAAACTGATTTTAGATTTTGGCGTCGGAGCATCGTTTTTTTTTAAATTTAGTTTTAACTATGTCCATGAGTAAACCTTCGACATCGAAAAGAAAATATACGAAGAGGATATTGCAATTCGTGATTTTAAAACTGTCTGCAAGAACAATTTTTGTTTACTCAACAAAATACTTCCAAGCCTGTTTGTTTGATATGTGGAATTTTTTTGTGTTGCAGTGCCGAGAAAAATTAAACCTGGACCGATATTTCAAATAACTGCATAGTGATTTCAACAGCAAATATATCCTGTTGTATCACACTTGCGAACGGAATTTACCAAAAAAATCAAAAGATATCTTTAGCCGGCCAAAACAATCCTTGTTCCAGAAGAGAAATAACGAAATGGATAGTAAAAAATAGCCTATTGCCCAAATGTCGATGATATAAGCGTCAAAAATAGATTGATAAAATAGCTTTGTGTAGAAATACCGTCATGCGTCGTATAGATCAGTGCTCCCCAACCTTTTTATCGCTGCGGACCGGATCAACGTTTGATAATTTTAACGCGGCCCGCTGAAGGGGGGGGGTGACGTTGATTGTTTATATTTTAGATTGTTTTTATTTAATAATTTTAATTTAATTTTTTTTAACATGCCTTCAAAATAAAATACAGTTACACCAAAAAATGAATATAAAGTGTTTTAACATTTTAACGCACTAGAACGCTAAATCAATGAGAACCCTGAGCTTATTTCTTTGCAACTACACGGTTTCATCTGGGGGTAATAGGAGACAATGACACCCGAAGTGTGTTGCTTATGTCCAGTTTATTCCGTTGTTTTGTTTTGGTTGCTGTCACTGCAGAAAACCCCCACTTCACACAGATAGGTTGTGGGAAATGGCAATAGGGATTTAAGTGCTGTGGTGGCAATCTGAGGGTATTCTGCCATGACTTTAATCCAGAACACCGTCAGAGTTGTTGTCTCGAAAGTAGTTTTAAGGCCGCCTTCATTTGCAATTTCCAGCTGTTGATCTTCTTCTTGCACAGACATGCTAGATTCGCCTGATTTGTTGACAAATGGGTCGCGGATCCATTCCTTACCACTTCGTGGGTCTTTTGTGGTTGGGAAGTAGCGCTCGAACTCTTTGAAAAGCGAAAACAGGTGATCGTGCATCAACTGGGAGAATGAATGTTTAGGCTCAGTCTTGCCTAAAATCCCTGCTAATGTCTGAAACATGTACAAAATGCCTCTGTTCACGCGCCGTCCCCACATTTTCAGTTTGGCTTTAAATGCAGCTACTTTTTCTGCCAACTTGAAAACAATTATAACATTTGTCAAAATTGGAAAATAGAGACATACAGAATTCAGAAATCACAATTGAAGCTCTAGTAACAGAACAAATTTCTAGTTCTGATTTACCGCCTCCTAATTTGAGTGGACATTTCATAGATAAGAACCTCACAAACCCGAGAGAAATACACCACAGTAAATAAAATGAAAATAATTTAATGTTCCTTGGGCGGCCCGGTGCCATTTGATCCACGGATCGGTACAGGTCCGCGGCCCGGGGGTTGGGGACCACTGGTATAGATGACATGGGCCAGGATGTTGGCACACAAATTAAATCTGGGGTACAACTATCGAGACACAAAAATCGTCAAATTTTCGAAAACAAATTTTAAATATTAAAAAATTCTCTGTGTCTTTTTGCTTAAAATGACGTCTGAATCGTGTTTCTATCTTAATTAGAACGAGAGATAGAATTAATTTTGTGGTTCTTTGTTTTGAAAATCTAACACTCAGACAGGCAACTCATATGGCAACAACATCTGTGAAAGAAGTTATTTAAGTCTATGGAAACCTTTAAACTATGCAGAAAATAGGAAGAACTTGCAAAAATCAAACTAAACCAAAGATTTAAGAGGAAAGAAGGAGTTAGATACTCATCTGGATGCTCTTAAAGGGTAGTTAATCATTTTATTAATTGTAAATTTGTCTTTAAAACTTTAAATGCGTTTTTCTCCTTGATGTAATTTTTCAAGATTTCCTGTATTCAAATTGTTATAAGTCAAGAACCGATAAAGTTTAAGGGTTGAAATTTGGAATACTTCTTTTTCAAACATTATACTTAAATTTTGATTCAGCAAATTTGAAACAAATATTTACTATTAAAAATATAACTTAAAAAAAAAAGTACCTTAAAATTTTTAGAAGATTTCATTCAAATATTTTTTATTCAATTAATATTTTTAAATTTGCTGAATCAGAATTAAAGTTTATAAATTTGTGAGTAATTTACTGCAAGAATTTTGAAAATTGACCAAGAATATTTTAAGTTTTAGCATTTTAAAATAACCCCTCTTTTTTCAAAAATTTTTAATTTTAAATTTAAAAAAATTGGAAAATTTTTGTGTTGTGTTTTTGCTCATTAGTTAGATGGCTAATCAGTACAAAAAATTCTAAATTCTAAATTAATTAATAAAATTTTTTTTCTAATGTGTCAAGGACCTTTTCTAATGTGTCCCCCTTAACTTTGGATGAAAGCTGTGACATCACAGACAGTGTGCATTTAAGCATATTTGTGCTTTACACGAACGATAATTTTGATATTGTGGAAAAACTTCTTGATTTGTGCCAACTAGTTTTAACTACAGGTGATGACATTTTTAAAGAACATTAAAATGTTATTGAAGTTAACAAAGTAGAGTGGACAAAATTCTATAGTGTTTACACAGATGGAGCGCCTTGCATGGTTGGCAAGTTAAAAGGTTTTGATACATTGCTTGAAAATTATTTGGGAAGAAAAGTTTTTAAGTATCATTGTATTATTCATCAAGAATAAGTCATATATACTTAAAATTCCTTGTGCCAAGGACTTAAACCTGTCTTCTGTTGTTGACCCTGTAGCGTGCTGTATCAACAAAATATGAGCTCGATCTCTGAATCGACGACGATTTCGTGAGCTTTTCCCAAAAGAAACGGAAGAGGATGGCGAGTTACTCCTCCATTGTAGTATGCGTTGGCTTTCCAAAGGAAGTGCACTCGCGAAATTTTGGAATTTGAGGGAGTGTGTTTTAAAATATTTGGAAGAAAACAATGAACTGCCCAGTGAGTTCTTGCTACTCACAAATGAAAATTGGCTATAGGATTTAACTTTTTCTCACCGATATTACGAGACATTTAAGTAATTTCAATTTAAGATTTCAAGGGAAAAGATTGTATTTTTCTACCCTAGTTTGTCATATATCTTCTATTGTGAACAAACTTTTTTTTTGTCTCGATTTTGGAGAAAAATATTAACACATTTTCACATTAATGCAGCAACTAGCTACCAAAGTCAACAATGCTCCGAACTATGATCGATTTAAAAATTTAGTATCCATTTTGCAGGATTCATTCAGTGCTAGGTTTGATGATTTTCAAGATGATAAAAAAAATTATGATCGTTTCACAAATCCTTTTTCAATTTCTCTGCAAGACGTTTAATTGTTACCCTCCTGAAATCCAAATCGAAATTATTGACCTACAGCACCATACTACACTGAAAAGCAAATATAAGCTCGAGAACGCAAAACTATATATCACCAAATACACTGAAAAGCTCCTTATTTCAACTGCAAGTGATCCTAATTCAATTGAATTTTGAAAATTTGTACCAACAAGCAATTTTCTAAATTTACACGATTTGGCTGTCAGATATTGTTGTAGGTTTAGATCAACATGTTTGTGAATAAATCTTTTCTATTATCAACATAATAAAATCAAAATATCGTTCAAGATGAACTGATATGCACCTAAAACACCTAATTTTGTTAGCATCTTCAAGAACTAATCCTAATAAAGATGACTTGGCAAAAGAACTACAAATTCAAAAGCCATATTAATTATTAAGTACTGTTTAATAACTATTTAGAATTAATGTGTTTCAAGTTATTCATTTTTATTTTATACATAACCTAACTGACTGAACCTTTAAAAATGTTTATTAATAATAAAACCTAAGTTTGCACTCTTGTTTTATTAATTGTATTATTTTTTAAATCTCCACTACTCAAATTTACATGGGAAAAAAACTTACAATTAGCGTAAAAATCCCATAATCAGCCTAAAAATAAAATTTTTCATCTTTTTATATTTTTTAGTATATTGGAAAAGTTGGGCACGCATAATTTTTTTTTTCAGATTGTGGCACTCTTCCCAAAAAAGGTTGTCCACCCCTGTCCTAGACCGTTAAAGATAGAGTAAACGGATTTGAAATGTGCGGAAAATTTTACACCATCTTAATACCACGGGCATTGGCAACGTCACGCAGTGGCTAGTTTTGAATAAAAACGAATTGAATGAGGAAAAGGTTTTTTCAGGGTCTGAGGATCATTTTGGGTCTTGTTAAGTGCTTAAGGTTGTTTCCGGATTTTTCAGATTCGTTACTCCCTATTCAGGACATCTCAAATCAACAAAAATGCATTAGCAGATTGGAAAGAGTGCACAAGACAAAAAAGACAAACGACTGACATGAATCTCTTTCCAAACTTTCAAGTAAGGATGGGGCCGGTTTAGACCAGTTGGAAAAACCAACGGTTTACTTTACTTAACAGAGGGTTTCGAGTTAACGCGGTCCAGCCAAAGACCATCGTGAAAACGGGTTGGTGCACGTTAAATCTCGGTATCAAATGAAAATCATGTTGGCGTAGTATGCAATTTTGGAGAGTGGGTTGTCAGCTCAGATGTTCCCTTCTTCTGGCAGTGATTCAAAATTACTTGGTGCTGTATGCGGATCTGTCCCTTAGAGGATTGATCCCGGACCGTCGTCAATAGCTCGTTGTGTTGCTCCAGAACAACGTCAATCAAATACCTACATACCTACCCAAGTTAGGAGGTTACCCCAACACTAGCGCTCTGTTTTCAGCTTTACGAAAAAACCATCTTTTATAATCAAGCCTGAAAAAATGTAATTATTATTTTTTCATTTTTATAACGTTTCTTGTTTAACAGCATTTAACAATCGCGTTTCAAATGTATTAAAAATACATTTCTCAGAGATCTAAATTATGTTACCAAATATCTATCTAGAGGTTAGCACCTTAACCATCAGACCGGATGGTAGGCTTCGTTCTTTTCGGAGAAGATCTCCCCTCAATTCCCCCGATCGGGCAGAGATACACTACCTTACAATAATGGACCGCCGACCAACCGGTATAGTGGTTAAGGTGTTAGCCTCTAGATCGGAAGGTCCCCGGTTCGAATCCGGGTTCGGGCATGGATGTTTGTAAAGCGTATACCAGCTCAGGTGTTGCTTCGTCATCTGAACATGGTGCAAAATTACGAAGTAATTGTTAGGAGCAATGATGGTCCTCCCACTGGGTGCTCCTTCACAAGTGGCCATCACTTCCGGCATTGTAGTGGCCAATGACTTCGGTCAAAATGTGCCCGCCATTAGAAAAAAAAAAAAAACAATAATGGACCGGACAGCAAGATGTGATGGTATAAGGGAAATAATACATGCTTTAATAGGGGGATGGTTCCCCACGTGCTTCAAATACACTAACAACCCTTTGGGGCATACTTTCAACAAGGTTTTGATACACAGCTATGGGCATTTGTGTCCATTCCTGCTGCAAGAATGTCGCCAGCTCAGCTGTAGATTTCGGACGGGGTTCACTGGTCCGTCAGCGTCGTTCTAACTCGTCCCACACATGTTCTATGGGGTTTAGGTCGGGTCTCTAAGCAGACCAGGGAAAACGTTTTGCATCTATATATTGATATCACTGCTTGACAGACGCTGCAACATGACACGGAGTGTTGTCGTCATAGAAGTAACATTCGTCCAGTCCATAAAATTGTCAGAGCGTTGGAAGAACCTGATTGTCCAAAATGTTCATGCTGGCGTCGGTGTTCAATTGACTAGGAACAACACGCAAAGGTCCCATGCCATACCACGAAAAACACCCCCAAAAAAGTAGTCGGATTTTAAGCAAATCCGCTGGCGTCCGGTCCATTATTGCAGGGTAGTGCATATATTATTCTTGCCCTTTCGACGATAATCTAATATTTCATATGCACAGCACATAACCCCGGGTTCCAGTCTCATGCTCAATTCTTTGGATGATGGTTGCCCGCGGTAGTACGATTGGAAGAGCAACGGATTAGCAATCGGAGGGTTGCGAGTTTGAATCCAGCCAAAGACCGTCGTGCACAAACGGGACTGGTGCAGGTTAAATCTGCAATGGCCTCACATGTCCTCACGTTGGCGTGGTGTGGAATTTTGTGATTGGGGTTCTAGCTCAGGTGTGACCTCGTCATCTGACCATGGTTCAAAATTACGAAGTGTTGTCCTTGGATAGTTCTCTTAGGGATTGATCACGGACCGTCGCCAATTGCCCATTGTGTTTCTCCAGTACGACGTTAATCAAAATACCTACCCGCTTCGGGCGATCGGTAATGGTAATGGTAATTTTTAGTTAACGTCGTACTAGAGCAACACAACGGGCTATTGACGACGGTCCGGGATCAGTCCCTTAAGGGAAAGATCCGAGGACAACACCTCGTCATTTTGAACCACGGTCAGATGACGAAGCAACACCTGAGCTGGCACCCCACTCTCCAAACTTCCACGCCAACCCAACGTGAGGACTTTCGGCCACGACAGATTTAAGGTGCACCAGCCGCCTATACACCATACGCTTACCAACATCCATGCCCGAACCCGGATTCCAACCAGGAACCTTCCGATCTAGAGGCTAACACCTTAACCACTATACCGGTTGGTCGGCTCGGGCGATGGGAGAGCGCATGTATTTTTTTTTGTTGCAATAATGAGAAAGAGTGGTTTGGCCTCGAAACCCTTGCGTCTGCATGTGACATAAATGATCCTTGAGCACCCACTCCTCTTAGTTAGGATATCGGTCATACTCATCCAGTCTTGGAACGACCCCCTGAGAACCCCATTCGCTGGTGCAGCAGCGAGATTGCGCTGGAACTGATTTTGTATCATTTTTGTTCTAGACTGAAAATTACTTTGTTAACAAAAATCCCTTCATAAGAACAAACAAGAAGGCCATAACAGATGAAAACCATATTATTCAGACTTGCACAAAAACTTTTTTCATAAAATATTCGAAACGTCCAGAATGCCCAATCAAAGAAAGCGTCTTTTATTGGTCCTTAAATTGAGCGGTGCCGCTGGAGTTCAGTTGGATAACGGATTACAACCGGAGGGATACAAGTTCGAAATTCGGTCCAACCATAAAATCATTTATGCACGTTGAATCTGTACTGGCCTCAAATGTCTTCAAGTTGGCTTGGCGCAGGCGTCGGCCACGACATCGGACCGCGGTTCAAGAAGACGAAGTGTTTCCTTCAGATCCTTTCCCTTCCGGATTGATCCTGGATCCGGGAACATAAGCCATGGCCCGTTCCTGCAGTATTTATTTCGATGAATATACAGGGGTTGGACAAAAATATCGAAACACCTCGTGAAATGCATGTTTGAAAAGAAATGTTTATTCTACTGAAATGTGTAGGTGACGCTCGTGTTTTCGCCTACTGACGCCACCTATACAACGTCGTAAATACGCTGCGCAAGTCAGTCGTTGTCGGGGCAATGTTCTGTGAAGTTGTAATTGCATCATGTCAAAGCTAACAGACTTTGAACGTGGGCAAATTGTTGGAGTTCGTCTGGTGTGATCTTCTGTAAGCAAAGTAGGCGATGTGTTTCGTGTTTCAAGAGGTACTGTATCTAAGATTTATTCCGCATATTTGAAAAGCGGAGAAACATCATCCGCTAAATCACAGCGTTGACGAAAGTTTGTGTTGAGTGATCGTGACAGACGATCATTAAGGAGGATTGTGACTACAAAATAAGAAGACCACAGCTGCAAAAGTTACTGCTGAAATGAAAGTCGTGCTCACAAACCGTATGAGTACCAAAACAATAAGAAGAGAGCTCCATAAGCAGGGTATTTCTGGCCGAGCTGCAATTCAAAAACCATTCATCAGTGATGGTAATGCCTGTAACAGGAAAGAGTGGTGTATAGGTCATAAAGCCTGCTATGGAGAAATGGAAGACCGTAATTTGGTCGGATGAGTCTTGTTTCCCACTGTTTCCCACTTCTGGCCGAGTTTACGTCTGGCGAACGCCATCCCATACAGACTGCTTGTTGCCAAGAGTGAAACATGGCGGGAGTTCTGTGATGGTTTGGGCAGCCATATCGTGGTTTTCTGTAGGCCCCATGGTTACTCCTCAAGGGCACAACAAGGCCAAGCATGTATGTGAACATTTTAGTCGATCAATTCCATCCCATGGTACAAACTTTGTTCCCCAATGGTGATGGTGTCTTGCAAAACGACAAAGCCCCTGTTCACACAGCTCACATCGTCCTGAAATTCTTTTCTGAACTCGAGGACGTTTTGTCACATCCCCTGGCCACCACAATCAGCAGACCTCAATATTTTTGAATCTTTGTAGTCTGCATTGGAGAGGAAAGTGCGTGATCGCTATCCACCGCCATCATCGTTATCTAACCTTTCCACAGTTTTGCAGGAAGGTACAAGATTCCTTGGCAAGCATACAGGAACTGTATTTATCCATTCGAAGAAGACTGCAAGCTGTTTTGCATGCCAACGGTTTTCCTACTCCATATTAGGCAAGGTTACTTGTTTTTTTCACAAACCACTTTTACCTGTCCTATTAGACGGGGTGTCCAAGTCCAAGGTTACTTGTTTTTTCAAAGGTGTTTCCCATATTTTTGTCCAACCCTGTATACTGTAGGGCTTCTGCATCTGGACATGGAAGCAGACCCTGACCACTATGTTGCCACCTGCCCTATAACATCTCATCTACACATCAAGGAACCAGCAACTCAGTACTACGACGCCTAGCTTAAACGCCTAGCTGTTCATCTCTTGGTAAGAGGGAAAATAATACAAATCGTGCGGTTTGTGGCCTCCAGGGAGTTTAAAATCAAGCAAGCGGTTTAAATTCACTTTGGGTTACGCCACTTTAATTGCCTCTTTAACCTCATGGAAAAAAAAAATGTTTCGAGCACCTGCGTGTGTGTTTCAAAGCTCAAAAGTTCTGTTTTGCATCACACAATTTTTTTCCTTTTCTCATTTGGTCATCTTTCACGTAGTGGAAATTTTTTTTTTCCGTGAACCGTTCGTAGGGTTGGTATCTCATGATGGAGTTAAGCTGAGTTAAGTCATTGAACAAGGGTTAAGTACGACAATAAAATAAATGCTGACAGTAAAATATAATATGCTGACAGTAAATAAATATAAGAACTTCGTTCCTCAAAATTAACTTTTCATTTGTCATCGAATTTTTGACGTTTCGGTTACCAAATAACTTATTAATTAATTCTACGGATCTTCCCTACGGAATGGATCGTTGTCAATAGCCCGTTGCGTGGCATCATTCAACTTCCAACACAAACTGAACATGTGGGAGCGATGTGGAAGCTCCGGTGCCGACCTCGTTTTGTGATTCAACATGATGAAGGGTTTTCTCGGATCTTTCCCTTCGGGACGGATCCCGGACCGTCCCCAAGAGCCCGTCGCTCCAGTGCAACGTAAATTAACTTCCACCACGAAGGTAATTGTAATGGTAATTTTAGTTAACGTCGTACTAGAGCAACACAACGGGCTATTGACGACGGTCCGGAATCAGTCCCTTAAGGGAAAGATTCGAGGACAACACCTCGTAATTTTGAACCACGATCTGATGACGAAGCAACACCTGAGCTGGCACCCCACTCTCCAAACTTCCACGCCAACCCAACGTGAGGACTTTCGGCCACGATAGATTTAAGGTGCACCAGCCGCCTCTACACCAACGTTTACAAACATCCATGCCCGGACCCGGATTCGAACCAGGAACCTTCCTATCTAGAGGCTCTAACACCTTAACCACTATACCGGTTGGTCGGCACCACCACGAAGGATACGATACTTCGAAGAGAAACAATAGCCCGTTATGTTGCTCAAGTACGACGTCAATTAAAAATTACCAACTATCAGTCAGAAACAAATGCAACTTTGGGAACCGGAACTTTCATTGAGAGGGAAACGCTCCAAGCGCGTTCGTGGTTCAAATTTACGCGGTATCGTCCCGGGATGCATCCCGGACCGTCTTCAATAGCCCGTCGCGTTGCTCCGGTTCGACGTTAATCAAATACCTACCTTCCCAAAGCAAGCTCGGTTTTCGAAACGCTCGGCCGAGGTGCCCCGAATTGCGAGACATTTTTTCCGCATGAGTGTAAAGGGGCTGATGCGAGGAAAGAGTCGAGCGAGCGCTGTTGGAAACTGAAAGCGGCTCTCTGCGTCGGTTTTGTTTTGCAGGAGCGCGCGCGGGCGTTCACTGAACTTCCATCTCCGAGGAGGAGAAAAAGGGGAAACAGGGTGAATCGATTCCGAATCCCCCCGCTTCAGTCTAGACTGTAGTCTAGACGGACATTGTGCCGCGACCTCGCCGGTGGATCTACTGTACGCGTACACTCCCCCCTTCCTCCTCCCTTCCTCCGCCTGCCGCAGATCGATGCTTCTCATCTCCCGGTCTCATTCCGTCGCCATCTTCCGAAGAGGTAAGTTCTCTCTTCTATCTTCTCTTCCTCATCCCAACTCGGAGAAGGGGAGGACATCCCTTCCCTCCCTCGCAGGTGTGGGAACCTTTCGTTCGGGGTTCCCTTTCCAGCTGAGCGGCAGGGGGAGAGGAGGAGGAATGAAACGCGGAATCCGGCGTCGTTAAGCCTTTCGCGAGGGGGCTCCAACCCCCTCGAATCAAAATGTCCTTAATCCTTGCGGGGGTGGCGGTCCTACGAAATGCTTAAGATCAGCGGAAATAAATAGTCTGGGTACATAAACGTTCCCTCACATTTGATGTTCGGATGTTTTGGTATGCGGTGAGACATGGAGGACCCCATTTCCACTAAAAGAAAAAGCGTTTCGTGCAAAATGTATTCCCCCGTAAAGCGATGCATAAAAAGTTTTAATTTTTTCCACTAAGTGCCCTTTGCAAGGTTAACTTGAGACCGTTGCGCCGCGGATTACTGTCAGTTGAATAGTCTGTTTCGTCCCGATTGTTTCCAGATTCAACTTTCGGTTCACAATATTTGTCTTTTCGAGTATTTTTACTCGGAAAATAAAAATTAAAAATTGACCCGCAATACGCGGATGAGGCGCGACGCAGTTTGGGATATTACTCCACTACTTTCTTACTGACAATAGCCAATTAACGTTGCGATGGTGCAACACAACGGGCTATTTGGAACGGTCCGGCATCTACCCCCGAAGGAAAGAACCGAGGACAACACCGCGTAATTATAACCAACTGTCAAATGACGACTTTCTTATTGGAAGTATTCTATTTAAAACACAGATTATTCTTCTTATATTTTTGGCCGACCAACCGGTATAGTGGTTAAGGTGTTAGCCTCTAGATCGGAAGGTTCCTGGTTCGAATCCGGGTACGGGCATGGATGTTTGTAAGCGTACGGTGTAGAGGCGGCTGGTGCACCTTAAATCTGTCGTGGCCGAAAGTCCTCACGTTGGGTTGGCGTGGAAGTTTGGAGAGTGGGGTGCCATCTCAGGTGTTGCTTCGTCATCTGACCGTGGTTCAAAATTACGAGGTGTTGTCCTCGGATCTTTCCCTCAAGGGACTGATCCCGGACCGTCGTCAATAGCCCGTTGTGTTGCTCTAGTACGACGTTAACTAAAATTACCATTACCATCTTATATTTTTGACGTTGTGGAAAATAAAAACCACCTATTCAATCCTCTCAATCCCCTCCAAAAGGAAAAAGATCGTGTCGTTGAACCACATCATGGCCGCATGTCTCGGAGCCAAACTTGTCAGGTCTCACCGTTAGACACGAAAAAAAAAAAAAGGATGCACTCGCCCATACAAATTAGCCAAAAGGTTGAAATTACATTTGATGAATTCAAGGCTCAATAAGTTGATTGTTTTCAGGGTTATTATTTGACTACCTGTGACGTCTGCTTTAAATATTAGTTCACATAACGGACACTTTCGTTTTTCACATTTTGAAGACTCATTAAGCAGCCGATGCATATCTGTACTTTACACAGTTAACACTTCTGTTTTCAAACGATTGAAAAAATTCAATCTTCAACTTGACAGGATTGATAGCTTGAACACTTTTGGCTTTATTTGAAACAAATATTGATCTAAAAGGCAGCTTTCTCGCTGAACATGCGTCGTTTACTGTTTCCCGTGTATCTTATAATTAGGGCTGTTTCGATTGAAGTAGTTTGTAAAGTTGTGATTAGTCTGATAGTTTAAAAAAAGCTCCAAATTCCTTAAAATATTAAATTTAATTTATTTCGAGCTTTATTATTTTAGAATGTGTTAAACTTTGTTGATACAAAAAAAAATCCAATCTGTTTTTACTTAACCATTGGGTTTAGAGATAGGCGTCCAAAGATTTGACATTTTTCGTGACAGAACCAGGATAACTCATGTTCAAATCTTTCCGTGGACAAATCTTCCGGATCGAAGGCTGATCGAAGCTGAAGTTTTCAGACTTCATCGCAATCTCTCCAGTACACCCACACGAATTGTTTTAAACACTTAAAATATTTTGGCTCTGATATATATTTAGATTTTGCCACCTCACCCCTCGATATTAAAAAAAATTATCCCGTTTTTCCATTAGATAATATTTTTCTAAATAATACCTTCTGGCGAAATATCAAAACGAAAAGGTTTTCATCTCTTGACGGCTGTTTCCAAGCTCTACATTCCAAATTTGTGTGTTCCAGAGATGAAAACGAATAAATAAATTGCAAAATTATTTTTTGTCCTAATTTAAATTAAGAACAATTCACATCATTGTTTAAGGTATAGTTGATGAATAATTTCCTTTCTAAAAAACACTTCTTCTGTTGATTATTCCGTCATCTGACCGTGGTTCAAAATTACGTATTGTTGTACTGGGATCTTTCCCTCAGGATTTGATCCCAGACCGTCGCCAGTAGACCATTGTGTTGCTCCAGAGCGGTGTTAGTTAAAATACCTATGAAGATGGTATAAGCCCTCGTGGTTATGACGATTTCATCCTATGGCAAAAAATTCACCATTGATCAATAATGTGGTGGCTTGAAAATATATGCACTTTATGCCTCAACTGCTGGGTACTACATATCTACTTTGGATCAGAGGAAAAGTTTCAAAAAACATAGTGACAAATTCGTCTGCCGATTAAAAAATAATTGATTCAAAAAGTTTCATCTTTCCCATTTGACTCTACGCTCCTGGTGATTGTCTTGACGAAGAGTTTCGTCATTAGAAAAACTAACCAGATCGTAATCACGTCATCGAAAAAAAAAATAATAATAATAATAATATCGGCACTATCTTGATGTCGAGATATCTCAGCATTAGCAATTGGCCAGATCTTGATGGACGGGATATCTCGTTGAAACTACTTGGAGATCCAATGCGTTAAAATGAGAGTTCGCGAAAAATACCAAAGTGAGGTTTCTCTCGAAGAGCAATCTGGTAAAGAGTAAAATTATTCGAAATATTCAACTATCGGGAAAGGAAATTTCGGCAAAATCTACTGATCGTATTGAAAATTTCAAAATAATTTTATATCCTGAGTCGCTGAAACGTCCTGCATTTTTATTGGTAGCAATAAGATTTCTATTTTAATAAATCAGTCAATATATCGTTTTGGGCTCTGAGGCGAGATGAAATTGTAAATAAACATGACGCATCTAAACTACTGTTACACTTTGTGCAACGAACTCTTTTCAATTGAGTTAAATTAACTATCAGGAAGTCATTAATCATTTTCAAGACATCGCGGAAGCAATTGAAAAATATCAACGAGGAAGTATACAATTTGAATGGGTCGCCTTTCAATGAAGTAACGTTTTCAAGAAAGTTTTTTTCTTTCGAACTAACATGTGACCGACGAATTAGCTATCGATTTTTGTTGGTTGAAATCGTACCTTAGTATGACTAGCAATTAAGGATGGAATTTCTTATCCACGATTCGGCTGAAAACTCAATATGGAATGCTTTTTATGTGTGTTTGTGCATTCTGAAATAAAAATTTCTTGTTTGTAAAATAAACTGAAATTAAAAAAACAAAAGGATTGGTCTCGTAAAACTTTCTGAGCATTGACTTACTTCTTGTTTTATGTTAGTAATTTTCTAATCATATTCTGCATTATATATACAGGGTGGTCCCGAATTCATGGTACAAACTTTAATGGTAGGTACAGGACATTGTAACAATGATTTATTGTATAGGAATGTATAGTCGCAAGTGACGCGGTGAGGCGAAAACAGGGGAAATAACGGCCGAAAGGAAAAACAAAGATTTTATTGAAAGCGTTGTTGACAGGTGTCATGTTTACAGTAATTGTTCAAAATTGCGTCCACCAGTATCGATACATGCTTGACAGCGTCGGTGGAGCGATTGGCGTACACGTTCAAAGATGCCTGGTATTTCACGCACACCTGCAGCAGCTACAGATAAGCGAGCGACGAGATCCTCATCTGAGTCAACTGGAGTCTCATAAACAAGATGCTTTAGATGTCCCCATAAAAAGTAATCGAGGCTCGATAAATCGGGAGATCGGGGTGGCCAAGGGACTGGTCCACCACGCCCAATCCATCGAGTACCAAACGTGGCATTCAGGTAATTCCGTACATCAATGCTGAAGTGTGCTGGCGCCCCATCGTGCTGAAACCACATGCGGTTACGAATGGCGATCGGAACATCATGCAGCAGTTCTATGATCCGGCATTCGTCGATCAGGATACTCCGCGCGATACATTCGTAACGCAGCTCTGCCGTTACCATTTGCACGGCCGTACATGTAATGCATGTCTGCTTTTTCTGCATACGTAAAGTCACCCATCGTCTACGGCAGCACAATTGTGAATGGCGCTTTTCCCTACTGCGATGCATTATGTTCAACAGCGGCTAGACATCTACTGCCCTCTACCGGCAATGATACCAACCGATCACTCCATTTCTCTTTCCTTTTATTTCCCCTGTTTACGCCTCACCGCGTCACTTGCGACTATACATTCCTATACAATAAATCATTGTTACAATGTCCTGTACCTACCATTAAAGTTTGTACCATGAATTCGGGACCACCCTGTATTGTGAAATTTTTAAGTGAAAAATTAATATATGTTCGTTTTTACGCGATGATTACTTGATTGAGTGCAATGTAAAATCAAAGTATTCACTCGCGTGAGGCGTAAATGGCGTTTTGTGACAGTAACTCGGGGGATTTAACTTTTTTTTAAAGAGTAGTGTAATAATGTTCTATTGCATTTGTCATCATTACAAAATGCTACATCCTTTCTGATAACACAGCATAACGTATCTCAAAATAATGGTACTCTTTTAAAACTGTTTTACAAGAGCTGTAGTAAAGAAAAAAAATTTGTACACTGGCTGAAGAACTTTTCTTCAAAAAGAAGTTGCAGTTTAAAGAATCGAGAAGAAGAGTAGACTTCCATCAATTTTGTCAGAAGGTTATTCACGTGTAATACATTTTACTATGTGCGGTGCTACATAACTTTACCTTGATTACATCATTCCGTCCAAATGAAAATGTAGAGCTATGCAGCTGCCATGAAACAAGACGCTAACATGGAGAGAAGATGCTTTTCGTGCACAATATCGAGACTAGCTGCTGGAAAATTTATTAAAAATCTAGTTATTCTACTTGAATTGCACTGAATTGCAGGGCTATTAATTTCCTATGTATTTGAGTCTTGAATGCGATTCATTTACAATCTGAAACAAGCCCGTTTACATAGAGAGTAACCAGCTCATTTGATTTCTCGAATTTTGAATTGATGGCATCAGTATTTTTGTGATGATGTATTTTTTTTAACATCCATTGTAATTGCATTGTATTGAGCAATGCGCAAATACGAAATTCAACGAATTCTTCAGCCCCTTCCCGTTGGAAAAAAGTATTTCGGGAAAATTTCAATATGCTTTCAGTAGTGCAGCCCTCAAAACGTGATTTTAGGAATACATGCAGCAGCACCCACTCACTTGTGCCCTGTGCCCTTCCGCCCTACATTTCTTTATGAATGCTATTTTGAAAAACACAGTCGAGAGGTTGGGGAATGTTGGAACAGACCAGCAAAATCTTTCCGTTCTGAGAAAAAGCTGGCTATTAACCTGCATTGCTGTTAACTAACAGAGCCGTTCGTTACGTGAATGTCGATCATCTGTCACTAAACACACTCCATTCACCTTGAATCGCAGAATGTAACGTTATGTCTACCTTTGCGTCGCTAAGCATCGCTTTTACTGCTTTCCGGCACACTATGGTATTTAAGACACTGGGAATCCTATCACATGTCTCAAGGAGACGATTTTACGGCATCAGGTTTCCAAACTTGCGAGCCGGGGAAGTTAGGCCGAGTCTTGCTCAGTCAGAAGAAAAGGTGTTCGATGTGTGGCACTATTTGCCACTAACGCACGACCGATGCCAAAATAAAGTGAAATAGCTATTTATTCAACAGGAATGTATACATTATTTACACATTAATCAGGGTTTTGTGTTCCTGGATAGGACCCAAAAATACGTCTGTACCGTTTAAGTTTCAGAAATCGTCCCCTCTCATCCCTCCAGTTGACATAGGAGAACAGTTAATTAAAAGCTGGCTAAAGTGCATCCCTTGAGCCTCAAAGTGGTTTTTCGACGAGGTATCTCGTCCACCAAAATGTGGCCAATTTTGCTTATGACGAGAAATCTCGTCATCAAGGTGTTGCCAATTTTTTAATGATGACGCGATCAGGATTAGGTCAGTTTTCTTCTTTATATCGTGATCGCGTTTTCTACTAGTGACGAGAAATCTCGTCCGTCAAGATCTGATCAGTTTTGCTAATGACGAGATAACTCGCCGAGACAACCATCCGGATGGTTAAAAACCAATTTGGACGAGGAAATATTCCCGTAAAGTGGTGCAGATGTCGACCTCCAGATGTTACTATGGACAGCACACGAGAGGTGTATGGTCTATTGTAAATACGTAGCTATTGATAATACATTAACACCTGGTCAGAGTATATCCACTCGATATTCAACAAGTTACCACTATCTCAGCCTAAACCACCGAGTAGGGTGCTACCTCAACATCTGAGCTGGCACACCAACTCAAATATCCACTCGATATATCACTCATACGACTGTTTCTACTGGAATCCAGTGAATTTCGGCCTGCTAACAGTAGAGTTAATCTCAATCTGTTTCCAAGAATTGCAATTTTCAAGGTGACCTGTTTCAACCACCTGTGTTTCCCCCTTCAGCCAAGTTTGAAATTTCAAGATTTTCCATTGCATTTGTGTTTTTTTTTCATTTATTAGAGGCACAGTGCCTTTAAGTATTCAAATCGGGAGGTATATAGGTGAGTTAACGTCGCACTGGAGCAACACATCGGGCTATTGGTGACCGTCTGGGATCCATCCCGAAGGGAAAGATCCAATGACAGCATCTCGACTTTTAGAACCACGATTAGATGACGAGGCGAACACCTGAAAAGGCATCCCACTCTCCAAGCTTCCACACTATGTCAACGTGAGGACATATGAGGCCACGACAGATTTAACGTGCACCATCCCCCACTTACTCGCCGATTTGGTTGGGTTGAATTTAGAGCTCGTAACCCTCCGGTTGCTAATCCGCTACTTTCCCAACTGGGCTACCACGGAGCTTGAAATCAGAATGAACCCGTTGGGTTGCTCCAGTGAGACATTAATTAAATATCTTCTCGAATAGAGAAATTTTATAGATAGTACTAGACTGGAAATTCCAAAATCGCACCTACATATCCTTACCTTCAATTTCAACTCATCCGAAATGCGAAAATTTCAAACATCCCACACTTTTTCTGCCGACCAACCGGTATAGTGGTTAAGGTGTTAGCCTCTAGATCGGAAGGTTCCGGGTACGGGCATGGATGTTTGTAAGCGTATGGTGTAGAGGCGGCTGGTGCACCTTAAATCTGTCGTGGCCGAAAGTCCTCACGTTGGGTTGGCGTGGAAGTTTGGAGAGTGGGGTGCCAGCTCATGTGTTGCTTCGTCATCTGACCGTGGTTCAAAATTGCGAGGTGTTGTCCTCGGATCTTTCCCTCAAGGGACTGATCCCGGACCGTCGTCAATAGCCCGTTGTGTTGCTCTAGTACGACATTAACTAAAATTACCTACCCACACTTTTTCTTATTATCTTTTATCGATGTTTAAATTGGTGACATTTGCTTTTTTGATTATTCGCTGGCTTTGTTCACTGCAGCTGTACCTATTCACTTCAGTCCTTAAACCCAACTCAATTTAGCTGTTTGTACAAGTGATTCTGATTCTAGGTGCCGTCTTAATTCGATGAATATTCGTGACATTTTTCAAGTGAACCCCTATACGAAACTTTGTGCGTTCTGAAACGGTGGCTGTATGCCCACTGCGCTAGTAACATTCGAGTTAGAGGCGGCGCAGGTTCGATTCCATTCAGGTGCATTCTTTCCTTGGTGTATTTTCCTCTCTTCTGAGTCAAGTACGACGGAGTCGGTAAAACGTTCATGGTGTGTGTTTCTATTATTTGATGTCGTAGGTCTTGTGTATGGCGCAGCATGTGGCCCATTGTGCTATAAAAACCCCAAACCAACCAATTGCGACGTCCTAGGAGAGACCATGTCGGAATTCTTTTGTAGCTATTGTTTCTTATTCAAATGCAATCGAAAGGCTTGGTGCATGTAATTATATTTTATTGTGAGTGTCTAAGCTTTAAGTAAACGTGACAAAATGCCGACTGACATCTTAATGTCACAGTTATCCCTGGAGGTTTTGCTCGAGTGTGTACTACACAACGCAATGTCCTTCCTTTCCCTGTACAGCTAAAAGCAATCACCATTCCGATTGATGCTTTTGAAAAATGATTAGGAAACACATGGCATAAAGTTTTTATGGATGAACGTTTGAACTTCAGGTATCCATAGTAATGTGTCCAAGTATCACTTTTAAAATGAATCATCAACATAAGTACTAAGTGAACTTTGTAAACCTCACTGTTCAGTCAACAATCACTTCGGCATCAAACAACTCATGAAATACCAATTTCTCTACCCCACAATTACCTACTATTGAACTTGATCGAATATATATCTTCGGCTTAGAACAGATACTCATGAACTGACATTTTTTTCCCGAAAGCATTAAATGCTTATTTAATGATCGTGAAGAATTTATTCTTATTCGAACCACAGAGTTTAAAAGATTTGTGTGTAGGTAGGCATTTAATTAACGTCGCACTGGAGCATGCGCTATTGGCGATAGTCCGGGATCGAACTCGAAGGGAAAGATCTGAGGACGACACCACGTCATTTTGAACCGCGGTCAGATGACGAGGTCACACCTGAGCTGGCAAACTTCCACGCCACCCCAACGTGAAATCATTTGAGCCTACGACATATTTAACATGTACCAGCCCCCTTTATACATGACGGTCTTTGGTTGGATTCGAAACCTTGCAACCCTCCGGTTGCTAGCTAGTCCGTTTCTCTTCCAACCAGGTTACCGCGGACCCTTAAAAAGTTTCATAACGCCGGAATTCCTTATAATTCTGTAAAAACCTAAAATCTAGTCGAAAAAAGTAGTAAAGTAGTAGTCTAGTTGAAATTGATAGTCGAAAATTCTTAGAGTTAGTTACACAGCTGTAGAGTAAGAAATCTGTTTTGTCAGCCATTGAGTTTCTGCTCTAAGGCAATATGTTTTTTTCCCGTTCTTTTGTACACTTATTGGGAGGTTTTTTATACCATCAATATATTCAGATTTCTCTGACGAGGTAATGAAACTACAATCTTTGAAAAAATTCGATGATAAAAAATTAAAAATCGATAAAAGTATGAAGCTAAAAAGGGGATATTTTTATCTGAATGTCCTGAACTGTTTCGATTGGTAACGTCTTTGATTGTCACCACCAGAAGGCAACCAGGGCATGCGGACTCCCAAACATTTCAGCTTTCAATGGTTTCTTACTGGGATTTGTGAATTGTTTTTTGCCATGCGCAAAAAGCACAAGCCTTTCCCCCTGCCTCCCGTTGAGGCTTGCATCCATTCGATATAATATACTCAGCATACTAGTGTTCTCTCCTCATTTCCCCACCCTTTGTAAAATCCTCAATAGCTTTAGTGTAGCTAGAATATTTAGCCATCACGTCCAAGCACTCCTGTAATAATCAATAATTTTCTGAAACCGCTCTTGGGCGTTATCACCTTCGGCTGGTGACACCATTTGGCAAACGTTATTCGACTCAAATAAGTAGGGTTGAGTGAGGGTTGAATGATAAAGTGGTGTCGATACGTGGGTCCTATGACCGTGCAGTTAGCCCAAGTTTTTCGATTTGCTGTAGATTGTCTTAAAGGGCGATCGTGCAATGCTCAAAAGTCTCAAGGGCACATTTTACGCCCCAAAATCACTGAAACAATGGTAAATGTTTAGGAAAAAAGTACTGGAAAACTGAATACTGTACATTTTCGAATTGGAAAGTAAACGTCCTTTGAGCCTTCTTATTTTATAAAATTGTATGTATGACTTTTGAAACACCGTCTTGGGAAGAGAGGAAAGGCACACCTCATACGTATTACCTAACACGTATTTTCAGTCGATTTATTCTACACTATTGATTTTGACTGACCTTTAGATCCGAGTATAGGGAATATAAGGTAAACATCTTTTAGTTTTACTTTTGCAATAATTTGTGAATCATAGGTGATTTAAACGTATCTCAAAGAACGTGCTGTTTGGACTGCTATCTGATTCCCCTTCAGGTTATTGGTGTAAATATTTTTTGTTGTAATCTATGTGTCTTCGAGTCTGATATCTTTTATATATTAGGGGGAAATTTTTTATAGCTTCCGTCTCTGATTTACCTTGCCCGTAGGCTCTTGACAGGACACAATTGTCCTTGTGTCTCATCCTTTTTGTTCTGAAAACACTCCCGAATCCTTTTAGTACTGTGCCGCGGTAGCCCTGATGGTAGAGCAACGGATTTCCAACTGAAGAGTTTCGACTTCCAAACTAGGTTCAGCCAAAGTGCGTCGTGTACACGGGGCTGGTGCACGCAAAATCTGTCGTGACCACAAACCTCCCTCACGTTGGCGTTGTGTGGTAGTTTGGAGAGTGAGGTGCCAGATCAGGTGTTGTTGTCGTCATCTGATCGTGGTTTAAAGTGACTAGGCGTTGACCTAGGCGACACTTTCTTTCCGGGACCGTCGCCGGTACTCCGTTGTGTTTCTCCTGTCCAACGTCAATTAACTACCTACCTTTTAACTGTCTTTAACTGTATTCGAAATTTAGCTTGAACTCGTAATAATATAACTGCAAGTAAATTATATCTAGTACGACATTAATTAAAAAATTATGAAATTAGCAAGTAACTATTATCATTTAACATGATCCTTGTCTGCAACGATTTATTGTTGCTAATGGTAATGGTAATTTTAGTTAACGTCGTACTAGAGCAACACAACGGGCTATTGACGACGGTCCGGAATCAGTCCCTTAAGGGAAAGATGCGAGGACAACACCTCGTAATTTTGAACCACGGTCAGATGACGAAGCAACACCTGAGCTGGCACCCCACTCTCCAAACTTCCACGCCAACCCAACGTGAGGACTTTCGGCCACGACAGATTTAAGGTGCACCAGCCGCCTCTACACCATACGTTTACAAACATCCATGCCCGGACCCGGATTCGAACCAGGAACCTTCCAATCTAGAGGCTAACACCTTAACCACTATACCGGTTGGTCGGCGATTTATTGTTGCAAACATAGCATTAAACTACACCTAAGATCCCGCTATGGTCATAATAATGGTAATTTTCAATTAACATCGTACTAGAGCACACAACACAATATCCTGCTATGGAAATAATGTCAAATTTCCATTCAAAACAATTGTTCATTAATAACTGCGTATTTTAAGATGTCGTTAATAGCCGTTACGTTGCTCTAGTATGACGTTAATTAAAATTACCTTATCGTATTTTAAGATAGGCCTTCGTAAGCCCGATCTCTCGGAAAATGTCCCATGGATGTTTATAAACGTTTGGTGTAGATGCGGCTGGTGCACCTTAAATCTGACGTGGTCGGAAGTCCTCACGTTGAGTTGGTGTGCAAGTTTGAAGAGTGGGATGCCAACTCAGGTGTTGCCTCGTCATCTGACCGTAGTTCAAAAGTTCGTGGTGTTGGCGTCGAATCTTTCCCTTAGGGGATTGATCCCGGACCTTCGTCAATAGCCCGTTGTGTTGCTCTAGTACGTTAATTAAAAATTACTCGGAAAATGTCCACAGTGACTGTGCATATAAAGAAAGGTAGTTGAATAATGTCGCCCTTGAGTAACACAACGAGCTATTGGTGACGATCCGGGATCAATCCCCTAAGGGAAATCCGAGGACAATACGTCATTTTGAGTCACGGTCAGATGACGAGGCAACACCTGAGCTGAAACCCTACTCTCCAGACCACACCCCCCCGACGTGTGGGCTTTCGACCACGACAGATTTAAGGTGCCCCAGCCGCCGCTACACCATACATTGCAATCATATCCATGCACTGACCAGGATTCGAACCAGAAACCTTCCGATCTAGAGGCTAACACCTTAACCACTAGAACGGTGGGTCGGCACACCAACGGTAGGAGGCCAACCCAGACGTGCACCAGCCTCCGCGTACACGACAGTCTTTGGGTCGGATCTAGTTTCGAACTCGCAACCTCCCGGTCGCTCATTCATCGTCCTTTCAACCCGGCTATCGCGGCCTCTCGCGCATATCTGGGAGTCGTGGTGCAGAGGCGGGGACGACGAAAAAAAAAAGGATCGAATTCGGGAGCGGGGTCAGTGTCTTCCGCTATCCCGAATCCTTGAGAAAGATGCAGACGATGCGCCCTCCCTCCCCCACCCCTTCGGCGCAGCAGACGGTCTTCGACCGCACGCTGTCCGGGATGCAGGTCGATAAACGTCTCCAGACAGCTCCTTCCTCCCGTACCTGGGACTCTCTCCGCGGCGGGACAGAGAGAAGGGGTTGAGTTCGGGGATTCCACATCAGCGATGAGCACGCTCAGTGCATGGGGTTTTATGGCGCAAGGTTCAATAGCGGACCAATGGGCTGCGGCAGCCCGGACGGAGGATCAACGGATTAGCAACCGGAGGGTTCGAATCCTACCGTCGTGTACAAAGGGGGGCTGGTGCACGTCAAACCACTCGTGGCCTACAATGTCCTCACATTGGCGGGGTGTGGAAGTTTGGAGAGTGGGATGCCAGCTGAGATGTTGCCTCGTCATTTGAGCGTAGTTCAAAATGAAGTGGTGTCGTCCTCGGACCTTTCTCTTAGGGGATTGATCCCTGACCGTCGTCAATAGCCCGTTGTGTTGCTCGAGTACGACGTTAATTAAAATGACCTTACCTTACCATTTCTGAGTCAGTTTGGAGAGTGGGTTGCCAGCTAAGGTGTTGCTACGTCATCTGACCGTGGTTCAAAATTTACGAGGTGTTGTCCTCGGATCTTTCCTTTAAGGAACTGATCCCGGACCATCGTCAATAGCCCGTTGTGTTGCTTTAGTACGACGTTAACTAAAATTACCATTTCTGAGTCAGATGTCGCCCGTGTGGATTTGGCGATTATTTCCTCTCTCCAAAGCTCTTCTTCGAGATAGCAATCGATGGTTTGAAGAGCAGCTACTACTGCAGGGTGGGTGAATAGAGGCGAGAGGTGTGCGTTTAACTTCTTCCAGACAGTTCTTACAGTATCTGTACGTTATTGTCTTTAACTTTCATGCCTTTAAAGCGTCCTGCTCTCCGTCTGGTTGTTGTTGTGGTGGTGGTTTTACCATCGGTAGGGGGAGAGAAGTCCGACCACACGCCTCCTCGCGGTCTCCCTGGCCCTTGGGGCCGTGATAGACCGGTTGGAAGAGGGACAGATTAGCAAACAGAGGGTTGTGAGTTCAAATCCAACCGAAGACCGTCATGTACAAAGGGGTCTGGTGCACGTTAATTCTCTCGGGGCCTCAAACGTCCTAACGTTGGCGTGGTGTTGAAATTTGGAGAGCGAGGTGCTAGCTCGGGCGTTACCTCGTCATCAGACCGTGGTTCAAAATGACGTGGTGTTGTATTGCTTCGTTAATTAAAATATCTACTTACCCCTGGTCATTGAAGAACTAAAGTTATGGTCCGATTTTAAATAGAATAACGTAGCAACTGCGCCCAATTTTCCAACGAAGAGTTAGAAAATATTCTTACAAACAAAGATAATAAAAATGTACAAAGCATTTAATCTGCTGCTTGACATTGTTTTGATTTAGCAATTATTTCAAAATGGAACGGTTCCTATTTTTTTATTTGTTATTGAGCTACCTAATGGTGCAATCGTGAATTTTAAAAAATTACCTTCGCGTGACTTGTGTTAAAGTTAAAATTACAGATGGTGAAGCGGGTCGCCAGCAAATAACGGAGTACCGCGGTATGTGCATTTCTGATCTATATATATATTTCACGTTCGCATTCAACACTTACGATCGGTCATGGCTGTGGTCTCTAGACCAGTTTCATTTACTCGTGCGATTTTGTTTGCGTATCCGATAATGTGCAAAATTTTCTTAAGTTTGTAACCCACGATATAAATTTGACAATTTGCGAGTTGCAAACAAGAACTATTTAATACTAAAGAGGCACATGAATTGCCCAAACATTTTTTAATAATCGAAGATGTACTTCATGAATTGTGGAAAGGCAGTGGGCTGTTGGTGACGGTTCCAAAGTACACCTCGTATATTTAATGAGAAGGCTGAGATTATTTTTCGAAGCTCCTAAATCGTGGAATCATTGTGCTTATTTCCTAGAATAATTAAAGCAGGTAGTTGTATTTAACATCCTCTCCTATTTCGATAATTTGTGTTCTGTAAAATACTGTAATACCACAAGAATGTTGAAATCCGAAGACCAACAGCTTAGATGGGCAACCAACTCAAGTGACATTTTTGGCAACACGAGAACTAATGGGACTGGAACCTACGACTTGAAGTGGATTCATTTCAGCCACAGGCATCCATACCATGACCGTGTATCGAACCCAGAGCACGTTGGAACAAGAGCCAGAATCTGATCGCACCTGAAGAGTTTCATTTGATGTATATGTTATGGAAAAAAAAGTGTTAATCTTCAACTGTACTTTTGAATCTTTTTTACTGCATTCCACTGCTAGACACCTTAAACTCAGAAAACGCTTTGTATAAAGTGCGTTGAGATTGGTTGCATTAAAATTCAGTAAAAATGCATTTCAATTAGCTGTTTCTGGGCATGATCCAATATAGCTTTTGCTCCCAACCTACTGCTTCCGGAAATACAAGAATCTCAGAACGATTTTATCTTCTTGAATTAGTAATTAGTTTTATAATTTATCTCTTGCATAAATCAAAACAGTCGTATTTAATATTCCAAAACTGAGCTCAAACTATTATCCCGACAGTGATATCAACCAAAGGCATCAACTTCAGAAATATACACGCTTTTTATTACATAATCCAAACGGGGCAAATGATTAAAAGCCATTTATTCCCTTGATATTTGGAACACTCAATATATCATCAGCTGCATTACCTGACGTTGCTAGGTTTGAATTACTATACTACAGATTGAAATAGATCAGTCCTGACGGACGCGGGTTGCGAGTTCGAATCCAACAAGGAGGCTGGTACACGTTAAATCTGTCGTGGCCTCAAATGCCCTCACGTTGGCGTGGTGTGGAAGTTTGTAGAGTGGGGTGCCAGTTGAGGTGTTGCCTCGTCATCTAACCGTGGTTCAAAATTACGTAGT
The DNA here is from genome assembly GCA_947359465.1 of Metellina segmentata. Lineage (NCBI taxonomy): Eukaryota > Metazoa > Arthropoda > Arachnida > Araneae > Tetragnathidae > Metellina > Metellina segmentata. Next base: position 124,528,186 of record OX375875.1, read on the forward strand.
GTTGTCCTCGGGGATTGATCCCAGACCATCGCCAATAGCCCGTCGTGTTACTTCAGTACGACGTTAATTAAAATACCTTCCTACATACCTATCTGACTGACGCTTTCCACGAACGTGGATTTCTACCTATTTACAGAACTGGAAGAACTTATACATGTATATATAACTAGAGAGAGCCACTGCGTGGCTAGTCCGGCTTTGCCCATGCCTGTGGTGTTGGTTTTCGAAGCAAACCACGAGCAACACTGTGATATAAGGTATTATTCTGGTGTAAAATTTTCCGCAGATTTCAAATCCGTTGAAATTTGTAATCTATCTTTAACGAATCTGCTTTTACGAAAAATAATTAAACAATGCCTGTAATCTGATTTTTTTATCGCGAAATGCAATCTGTTTATTTTTGGAAAGGTAAAGTTACAGTGACGTCACAATCTCGTGCGAAAATATAAAAGATATATTCAATTTAAATAAAGAAATCATATTTTTAGGTATGGATCTAAAGTGAAATTTTCCGCAGATTTCAAATCCGCTGAAATTTTTACTGTTTCTTTAACGGTCAAGGAGATAGAAAAAGAACTAATTGACTCCAGTTAAAAGATTGTTTGTTTTTATGGTCTGGCAGAAAAATTATTCATCCGCGCGCCGGAAACGAAAACAATAAATTTGGAATCTGTGATCTCTTCTATGCTGTAGCATTCAATAATGATTAAATTTCATTAAATTCATTTAAAAATGCTCTAGATTGAATTTTAAAATTCGCCGCGACCCAAAAATTCGCAAAAAATTCGGACTACCTGTGTGCCAAATCTCATTGCTGTACGTGCCATAAAATCGTTAGGATTTTGCAGCAAGAAACACACAGACAGACAAACACTTCCTTTTATAATAGTAAGAGAAGAGAGAGAGAGAGATGGGGAGCGATGTGTGGATGATCGAAAGGACGTGTTGCTGATCTACCATCTCTGGATCACCACTCGTGGAATCAGAAGAGCCACTATGCATCGTTAAAATGTGTCCAATGCCCATTCATAGGTCGCAGTGTCTCAGCAAACATCGAACTGAAGTAGAACATTCGCCTTTTACTTGGGCATAATGAAGTACCCAAAAGGGTAATTCGGTTCACTTCTAATGACAGAATCGATAAACTTGTGCCACTCTGACCCAAAGGCACACACTTTTTTTTTATCATCTGCGTCTGCAAAGGCATGAGGATTCTCTTCAACGTTTTTTTTTTCGAAACAAGGCCAATGTAACCATAATTTATTTAACTGATCGATAAAATTAAAATAGACATAAAACTGAACCTAAAAGCTGTTTTGCTCTACGGTTTCTCTCAACGCAAAACGTTTTTCTACAAACCTTTGGGAGCGCGATGGCTTTTAGGGCATGTTCTATCTATTTTGTATCTATTTATTGAGCGACAAATGGGAGCAAGCTACATTTCTTTCAGACAGCCTGTGCTCCATTTTTTCGAAGCGCTTGATAACATTTATCTACTTCTCTTAGATTATCACTGAACGGTTGTTTTCTTCTCAGAGCCACAGATAGCCCTGTCGAGAAAACAACCGTACAGAGTAACTACTACATGAGTTTCAAGACTACTTTTTCTCTTTAAGCTACATGGGGATGGGAACAATTGACGTGATTTTTCAAAATATTTGTTTCATTTTCATTAAAGGCTTTCACTGGTGTTCGTGGGTTTATTCAAATTTATTTATTAACCTTTCAAGTGGTTTCGATGAGATATCTCGTCCATCAAGATCCGACCGATATATATATATATATATATATATATATATATATATATATATTGCTCATGACAACAAGGTATTACCGATGATTTTTTGATGATGACGAGATCAAGATCTGATCAGTTTCTTCTAATGACGAGATATCTCGTCCAAGGAAATCTGCTCAGGTTTGTAAATGACGAGACACCACTTCGAGACAACCACGGTACTGCGGTAAACCAGTTGAGTGAGCAACGGATTAGCAACCGGAGGGTTGCGAGTTCGAAACTAGGTCCAGCCCAAGACCGTCGTTAACACTGGGGCTGGTGCACGTTAAATCTGTCATGGTCTCAAATGTCCTCTTGCTGCAGTGGGGTGGAAGATTGCAGAAAGGAATCAGCTCAGGCGTTGTTCGCGTCATCTGACCGTGGTTCAAAATTACGAGGCGTTGTCCTCGACTCTTTCCCTTTGAGATGGATCCCGTTCCGTCGTCAATAGTCCGTTGTGCTGCTCCAGTGTGACGTTGATTATCTGCCTACCTACCACGACGTAACCACCAAGAGGGTTAAGCTACGGTTAATTTTGGAATGTGTTTTTAAAAGAATGGGGACCAATTATGGCCCTCTCCACAAAAATGGAACTGCCTTCTTTTAATTTCAGCCCCCAACTATACCTTGCGCCATAAAACCTCAACATCCAATCCAATCAAGCCCCTATCAATAATAGAACGGACGCCAGCGGTTTTACATAAAATCCGACTACTTGTTTGGGTGTGTTTTTTTTTGTGGTATCGCTAGGGACCTTTGCATGTTGTTCCCAGTCAATTGAACGCCCACACGAACATTTTGGCAATCAGGATCTTCCTACATTGTGGAAATTTTATAGAATGGGCAAAAGTTACTTCCAGGACGACAACGATCCATGTCACGTTGCAGCCTCTGTCAAGCAGGGGTATCAAGATATGGATGTAAAACTTTTTCCCTGGTCTGCTCAGAGACCCGACCTAAACCCCATAGAACATGTGTGGGACGAGTTAGAACGACGCTTACGAACCAGGGAACGACGTCCGAAATCTACAGCTGAGCTGGCGACATTCTTGCAGCAGGAATGGACACAAATACCAATAGCTGTGCATCAAACCCTTGTTGAAAGTATGCCCAGAAGGGTTGTTAGTGTATTTGAAGCACCCCTATTAAAGCATGTATTATTTCCCTTATAGTATCATATTTTGCTGCCCGGTCCATTATTGTAGGGTAGAGATCTCCGGGGAATTCAGGGGAGATCCTCTCCGAAAAGATCGAAGCCTACCGACCGGTCTGGTGGTTAAGGTGTTAGCCTCTAGATAGGAAAGTTTATGGTTCGAATCCAGGTCAGTGCATGGATATTTGTAAACGTTTAGTGCAGAGGCGGCTTGTGTACCTTAAATAGGGCCGAACTTTGGATGGGTGTGGAAATTTGAAGAGTGGGGTGCCAGCTCATGTGTTGAATCGTCATCTGACCGTGGTTCAAAATTACGAGGTGTTGTCCTCGGATCTTTCCCTTAGAGGATTGATCCCGGACCGTCGTCAACAGCCCGCTGTGCTCTGGTACGACGTTAATTAAAATTACCTTACTATTTGAACTACGGTCAGATGACGAGGTCACATTTTAGGTGACTCAGAAACTTCCACACCTAGCCATCAAGATCAATGTTCAATGTGAAACATTCCAATTTCAACTGAGTTAGTACCTGAATTAACGTCACACTGGGAGCAACACAACGGCGGCTTAAGTCGAGAAAACACAGCGTGTAACACAGCGAGCATGAGGAAACGGAGTCTCCGAGGACAACACCTCGTCATTTTGAAGCACGTATAGATGCGGCTGGCACCCAACTCTCCAAACTAACACCATGCCCACGTGAGGGTATTTGAGATCACCACATATGTAACGTGTATCAGCCTCTATGTACACTACTTCCTTTGATTTGAGATAGTTTCGAACTCACAACCCTCCGGTTGCTAATCCGTAATATTCGTAGCAATTCATGCTAAATAAGAAAACTAGAATTTACATTCTGAACGTAAATTTCCCAATCTGTTGTATTCAAACGGTTTGATTTATTGAACTTTCGAACAAGAACTTTTATGCATCCAAGTATCGAATACATCATATCGCACCCCGGCAGGAAAAGTGACACAACTCAAAATTGCAGAATTTGAGAAACTTCAACTTAGAGGATACTGAAAAACTTGTATAGAAATAGTCTAAGTTTCTTTTAAATTTTAGGTAAGTAAGGTGGTAACTTCTATTTTATTCCATAGAATAGGAATATAACACGCTGGGGCACCTCATACATATTTTTCAATGACATAACATCCAAATTTTTATTTTTTGACTTGTGTCAATTTTCTTTCCGGGGTGCGAAATGTATTGTTGGTATTTGAGAATAAATTGATTTTATATGTTAAATCTCAAGTTTTTTCATTGGCATTGTGCAATTGTTTAAATATATCTTTCACCTATCTATCCCCTGCAACGTTACTCCTAAACTCCATCCACTTGTATTGGATAGAGAACATAACGTCCCCCTTGTGCCAGGAACATGAATGTGCACATTTTCGGTTTTGGGGTGTAACAGTTGGTTGGATCACTTATTTTGCTGTCTTGAGTTTTGCCAGAAACACGAATGTGGATCCCCAATTGAAACACATTGTTCTCGCCATGCGCGTTTTAGGAAAAGAAAACAGATGAATATAAGGCCCTGTTCACATGAGGCGTTTTCTAACGCGCGTTTGAGAGGTCCGCTTTCCGTGAGCATTAAATCATGTTTTTTTTTATATTCTTTTAATTCAAGGTTCTATCTCTGCGATCGTTGAAGACTGAGTGAATATTTCAACGGATTAGAAATCAGCGTGAAATTCAACGACAGATCGATACCAAAAACAGATTTATTATTTAATTATTTACCATTTGATTATTTAATTTTTTTGGTTTGAAATTATTTATTTAAATAATTAACTATTTATTTGAAAAAAAATTATATCTAAGGTTTTGATCGGGTGCCAAATTTTCCGCAGATTTCAAATCCATTTTCACTCTATCTTCAACGATCGCAAAAATAGAACCTTGAATTAGAAGAATAAAAAAAAAAATTAATACTTACGGAAAGCGGACCTCGCAAACGCGCGTTAGAAAACGCCTCATGTGAGCAGAGCCTTATGAGGGTACGACAAACATTCCAACGCCTCAATTTTTGAAATGTGGACATTCGTGGCTGGCATAAGAGGGACGCATAGGACCGCCATGGAAAGGTATCCCAAACAAAAGCTCTCCGTCGCAGAGGTTGGTTCACGAAGTGTGTCGCGATGTCGAGTGGTGTGTAGCGATTGGTGGCGTGGAGGAAAAGAGCGGCTCTGGTCTAGACGGTCTTAATTGACACGTTTCGATGAGCAGAGGGAATGGCCGGAAACCCGCCGACCGGAGCGGGCCCTTTTTTCGAGAGAACCGGTGGACACATTTCTCGTAATCGGGGCAGAAGGGGTGGCGCGGCATTTCCGCCCGTCTGGCCGCCGCAGACCTTGGGAAAAACCACATCCTGGTCTCGGTCAGACTTCTCTCCCGATGTTTGAACGAGCCAAACCGCAGGACGGGTTTTCGAAAGAGCCGCGCTCTCACGTCACGCGCTCCTTCCCCCCCCCCTTCCCGCAACGGCGCTCTCTTCCAAACGAACGAAACCGCCAAACTGTGAATGGAGGGATGCACTGCAGTCTCAAATGAGTTTTATTCACCTTTGGGTTAACGTCGTTCTGGGGGGCAACGCAACGGGAAATTGACGACTGTCCGGGATCAATCCGAGGACAACACCACGTCATTTTGAACCACTGTCGGATGACGAGGCAACGCATGAGCTGGCACCCTCCAAACTTCCACGCCACGCCAACGTGAGGACATTTGAGTCCACGACAGATTTAACCTACACCAGCCCCCTTTGTACACGACGGTGTTTGTTGGATTGAAACGCGCAACCCTCTGGATGCTAAAGCCGCGTTTACACCGAATACATTTTGCAAATACATTTCTCTCCTTTTTTGTGGACGTTCCTCTCTGCTGCCTCTTTGTCCCTTGACTCCGGTGTAAACGCTTTGTGGATCGGCTTTTCACCCCTTTGTAGAGAAGAGGGATCACTTTTCATCAAGATGTCCTCACCCATTTCACTCCAGACATTGCTGTCTTTGTACTCGGGTGTAGTTGGGTCCCCAGAGGGCCCCTCTCTCTCTAAATAGTTCTATTAATGTTGTTATCAGCTCTTCCGTCCACGCCATTTGAATCACTCACTGGCAGTTGGGCGGGAGATGGGGTCAAGGCAAGCGATGAGGGCAAAATATCACAGAGAGCGAACAAAAGGCGGCGACCACGGGTTGAACTGAAAACACTGAAATCGCCTTCTTCGCAAGGAGGAGATTTTTAATTCCTACAACAGATTAGAGTCGCCGTGTTTGCCCCTCTTTCAAACCAGCTCTCTTATCCCTGCATAGAAAGAAGATAATGACTGAGAATGTACAGCCTCTTCCATAGTTGTAAAATGAACACTTCAAACCTTGTGTGCACCCACCAAACGAGTGAATCATATGGACTGACATCGTTGGGAAAACCTGTCAGTACCCAAAAGCATTAGTCATTAGCCTTGCATTATTCAGCTCGAACAGAGATTCCCAGAACCTTGGAAACACCCTTCGTATAAGATTGGAGTTTTCATTCCGTGGTGATCTTTACTTCATCTTTTCCTTGGGGTATTGAACCAGGACCGTCGTCGATAGCACGTTGTGTTGCTCCAGTACGATGTTAATTAAAAAATGCCAAATACCAGTCGAGTTTTCATTCATGTTTATTGGATCCTAAGAAAAGGGGTTGCCCGGTTGGTGGAGGATCGGATCAGCAATCGGAGGTTTGCCAGTACGAAACTAGCTCCAACAAAGACCGTTGTGTACGTGGGTAATGTTGCACGTTGAATCTCCTCAAATGTCAACGGACGAGACATTTCGTCGATCAAGTATAGAGAAAACTGACCAGATCTCTATCTCGACTTCATCAAAAAATGTCCGAGTATTTGTGTTGTTTTTTATGGCAAGGGGCGTTTGGTGCAAAAGTTTTACTGATGCGCAGTTTTCAAAGTTGGCAAGTATGCAGTGTCAACAATTGAGCTTTGCACCCCACTCTCCAAACTTCCCAATCAAGCCAACGTGCTCACATTTTAGATCAGAACGGATTTAACGTACACTATCCACCGCGTACGCTATGGTCTTTACATGGACCGAGTTTCGAACTCGCAACCCTCCTATCGATGATCCGTTGTACAACTTCAGCAGGCACCCTACTCTCTACATTTCCACACTACGCCAACGTAAGGATATTTGAGGTCATCACAGATTTACCGGGCACCAGCCCCCACCTACACTTTTCTTTGATTGGATCGATTTTCCTCCTGTTGCTAATCCGTTGATCTCCCAACTGTGCTACCGAGAAGTCCAATTTTTTTATTATCTTAAAAAATAGTATAGATATTTTTGAATAAAATGACCCCCTAAATTTTGTTTCTACTATTAGTAGAACCGGAAATATTCAACTTTTATAACATGACAGCTGCAAATCAAATGAGCCTTCATAATTTTAAACGCTATTTTTGTGGTAAATGGGATTTCAATAGTAAAAATGGATATAATTTAAAAACTACTAGTAATAAATGAATGAAAATTTCAAGATTTACTTTTCAAATATAATTCTTAAATTCGTCTTCAGAAATTGTGTATATATATATTTTTTCTATAATTTTTCGAACTTAGTATACTATGTGTATTATGTACTTTATAAACGAAATATTTTTAAAAATTTTTTCTAAAACGCATAAACAGATCACATTTTAGTGATTTTAGCTTTATCTCTCAAAAACTAGCGAATAAAGCCTTGGGGGTTTGTATTAACGTGACAGTCAAGGAAAGGTGATCACCAAGAAACTCAATTTTAAGCTTTCTTTGTAAAGCTTTGCCTACACAAAACATACGATTTGAATAAATGCTTAGTGCTCTTTGTATGAATACTAATATTTTAAGAGTTAATTTTATATAAATGCTAATAATTAAGTTTTCAAAGAAAATAATTATTTGTTCAAAAGAAGCTAAAGTTTTTTTTTTTAAACACATAATTATTTCCAGGTAAAATATAAGACTCGATTATGCGAAGAGAGTTGCATCAGAAACTGGTAATTCTAATAGGGAGCACCTATTTTTCTTTGTATATTTCGTAATGAAAGAGAAAATATTACGAAAATTCTCCAGGCTGACATTTACGGTCATCACGGATTTTTTTAACTGCCATTGTGAAAGACAAACACTTCGACTTTTTAAAAATTTCCCGTGTTTAAGTTTTACACACATCTGGAAAAAAATCCGAATTTTGACGAATCCAGAGAAGTGACCAAAAGGTGCAATGGATTGTTTTTCTTGGAACCTTTCGCCGTGAAATGTTTTATATATTGCTGCAATTGCTTTATACTGTAATCTCAAATATACAAGTTCGCTTTCGTGAAGGTATTCGAAAGTTTTTGTTGTATGCTCTGTGAGCAAAATGAGAATCTTGTGAAACCGCGATGGAGGATATAACTGTGCAACCGTTATTTGAGAGGGGATAGAATACCACACAAGACGAAGTTCACAAGCACCGAAAAGGCAAGAATTAAAATGCACGTTTCATTCTGTTGGTTTTGCAATTGCGATTTATATCATGGAATAATAATTACGAAATAATTTCTCAGCGGTTTCTATTGTTGAGAATGGGAGGATTCATTTTCGACGAACTACTGCTCCGAAACTGTTTCTTTTGCTTTAATTGAATTTCTCAGTATATTCAATTTCACCTCTGTTGGTGAACGTTGCTTTTCAAAAATTGGCAGTGTGGTCTTGCAAAGGTTACGGCAATTAGTTTCTTGCTTCATTCGAACTCATCTATTACGGGCAAAGGGGTAGCGGTAGCCCCAGTTGGAAGAGCAACAGATTTGCAACCGGAGGGTTGCGAGTTCGAAACTCAATCCAGCCAAAGACCGCCGTTACGTGCGTGCACGTTAAATATGTCATGGCTTCAAACGTCTTGACGTTGGCGTGGTGTGTAAGTTTGAAGAGGGGTGTGCCAGCTCAGGTATTGACCACTTAATCGGATCGTGGTTCAATATTACTTAGTGTTGTCCTCGAATCTTTCCCTTTGTGTTGGACAGCCGACCAACCGGTATAGTGGCTAAGGCGTTAGTCTCTAGATCGGAAGGTTCCTGGTTCGAATCCGGTTCCTGCTTCGGCCACCTCTGCACCATAAGTGTATGATTTAGAGGCGGCTGGTGCACCTTAGATCGGTCGTGGCCGAAAGTCCTCACGTTGGGTCAGTGTGGAAGTTTGGAGAGTTGGGTACCAGCTCAGGTATTGCCTCATCATCTGACTGTGGTTCAAAATGACGTGATGCCCTCGGATCTTTCTCTTAGGGGATTGATCCCGGACCGTCGTCAATAGCACGTTGTGTTGCTATAGTACGACGTTAATTAAAAACCGAATACCATCTTATGTATTTGGTAGGTATTTTAATTAACGTCGTACTGGAGCAACAGGGTAGACCCCGCAGTTATCCTTCTAAGGATTTATCGGTTTAGTAGTCTCCCTTGTGTGGTCTATTAGTTTCTTATTTGCTGAATTTCTGCTAGGTTTTCTTGATGGTCATATGGGAACTGTGTTTATATCGTTGCTATAAAATCCCTGCCGCGGATTGTCAGAATGTCACTGATTTTGCAAATGCTTTCTCTGCTCCTGTGATTCAGTGCTACGTTTAGCCATCCTGTAGTACGGGTTATTGATCAGTCCTCTTGGCAAAGATCCGAAGACAACACCATGTAACTTTGAACCACGGTCAGATGACGAGGTAATTTTTGAGCTGGCACCTCACTCTCCAAACTTCCACACCACGCCAACGTGGAGACATTTTAGGCCCACGACAGATTTAACGTGCACCCCCCCCCCCCTTGAACAAACACCTTGGGGTCCATAGATCCTTTGACATTCCCCCTAATATTTGTATGGTTGGTGTCCAACCATCCTCCCGTGAGGTACGACAGAAAATATGAGCAGTGAAATCCATGAATAGAATAAATGCCCCAAAAATCATTCCTATGTGCTGTGGGAAAATCCAAGTAGCATGCTGAATGGGGAAATCTCCACTTGTGTGACTAATGCCCGTGCGTTCAATCCTACCAAAAATAGACTGCATCGATCGATGCAAAGAGTTATATAAGACGCCCCTGAATAGCGATACTGGGTGTCGTGTGAGGAAAGTTTTGCGTTTTTCAATCGCCGTCTTAATCGAGAACATGCTAATCCTTTTCGGGTATGAAGAATCCACCTACCGTGGAAAGGAAACGGTTTCGAAGCTCGAGAGACCCGTGTTACAGTCAGCAGGCGGATTCGAGCAGCACAGATCCAAACCCTGAAAATTGCAACACCCGCACGAATCATGCAAATTAAACGAAACTTGCTCAGTGACGTCTGGATCATCTGGGGCCTTCCAGGAGAGGGGAGCAGACGGCCACCCCAAAAGAGAACGTGTGTTGCAGTTCGGTGATAACTCAAGCCAGAAAGTCATTCAATCTATTGTAGGGTCGGCCTGTAATTCTACTTTGAACACCTGCCTGTCACACACGTCATTTTCTAACGATTCCGAGCACAGCTGTGGAGTTTGACACCCTTTAATGTTGCAGGTGTCGTTGAAAAACACCAGAATCAACATTCCAAGAGGGAGAAGACTCGCCGGAGAAAACGGGAATACGAGAATAGGAAGCGATTGTGCTACGTCTCAAGGGAAGGACACTCGTGAGACAGCTAGACGGTGAAGTTAAACACCGATTATTAAAAAAAAAATAACTGTTTAGGACGAACTTGTGTTTCTTTATGAACGTTCGTTCAGTGAATGTTCCATGCAAAAACTGTAGATAGTTTTCCTATTGTAATTGGATAGCCCGTTGTGTTGCTCTAGTACGACGTTAACTAAAATTACCATTACCTATTGTAATTGGAGACCTTGAAGTTGAAGCCCGACTCCAGTGTAATTATGTGGTGCCAAAAATGCCAAATCGACTGCACAATATATTATTTTTGTTTTATTGCTCTCTGTTAATTTCATAGTTTATTTAAACCATTATAAGAATACGTGGAATAAATTTCTTTTATTTTTGATGATTCTTTCACAGCGTTTGCAATTTTCAAAAGTAGTAGTATATAAAAACATAAAATTGCGTATTTTGACTACACGAAAAATTATTGGATTAAACTTTTGAATCGGAGTGAAAAGAGGAAAGCCTTTCTTTAACTCACAAAATTTGGGAAAGGCATAATCGTGTTTTCAACTACGTCCAATTTCTAAAAATTATTTTTCACGAGCAAAATACTATAAAAAAATTAGTTAAAGTCCTCTTCACCGCATATCCGGGTCGCGGTAGCTTTATTGGAAAAGTAAAGGAGAGTAAGAGAAACCGGAGAGTTGCGAGTTCGAAATTAGGTCCAGTCAAAGATTGTCTTGTATTCGGGTGCTGGTACGCGTTAAATATGTAGTGTCCTCAAGTATCCTCACGGTGGCGTGGTGTGGAAGTTTAGAGAGTGAGTTGCCAGCTCAGCAGGGACATCGTCATTGAAATGTCCTCGGGCCTTCGGCATTGATCCCGTCACCAATAACCCTAACCAGTTGTCCATGGCGACGAAAATAAACTACTCAATTACCTTGTCGTTATCCATCCAGTAGAAGGGCCGCGGTGGCCCAGTTGGAAGGATGCAACAAACACCGTCGTGTACAAAAGGGGGCTGGTGCACGTCGTTAAATTCGTAGTGGCCGAAAGTCCTCATGGCGCTGCGTGGAAGTTCTTAGAGTGGGGTGCCAGCTCATGTCTCGTCATCTGACCGTGGTTCAAAATGACGTGGTGTTGTCCACGGATCTTTGCCTTGGGGGTTTGATCCCGGACCGTCATCAATAGCCCGTTATGTTTCTCCAGTACAACGTTAATTAAAATACCTACCTACCATCCAGTAGAAAATTCCAGTAGCTAAAATTTGTTTAATAGTATGTCTATCTTATAACATTTTCAAATACAGCGAGGTAAAGTTTCCTCTCGAGCGTACTTCTCCTATTCGTCGGCCTTTTTTCCTTCCATCTCTCGCGAACCAAAGCAACCAGGGACTCGATTCAAAGATGCACTAAAAGGATTCAACTTAAAGGAGGTGTGGGATTATCAGTTTGACCTGAAAGTGGACTTGATCCACTCTAGTTCTAAACGCCTCATTTACTGTTTTGCAATTTCTTTAATATTTCACGAATGGGCTTAAATTTTCTTGTACTGCACTACACGTTTCTGGGCACATGTAATTAAGCCCTTACACATCCGTATGTTTAGATATTTGCGTCATTGCCTAATAATTCATTTTACTGTAAAAATGTCGGAAATTCAGTCGGTTCCAATGTTGCCTCAACGCACAAATCATGTTAAATTAACACAGAAATACACCCATGGGTAGTTACTGAGCAGAAAGGTCACTAAAAAAGTTATTTAGAAATCTTGATCAGCTTTAACTTCTTTTACATAGATGTCTTATAGAAGTAGCAGAGAACTTCAGTGACTGAAATGATAGCATTTTAAAGGTAGGTAGGTATTTAAAAGTAACATCGCTCTCTCTGAAGCAACACAGTGGGTGACTGTCCGGGATCTTACCCGAATGGAAAGATCCGAAGACAACAGCACGTAATTTTGAACCACGGTCAGATGACGAGGTCACACCTGAACTGACACCCCACCTTTCCGAACTTCCACACCATACCAAGGGCGTTCGAGGCCACGGCAGATTTAACGTGCAGAAACGCCGGTGTATAAGACGGTCTTTGGTTGGATTCGAACTCGCAAAGTATTTTGGAGATGGGGAAGTAAATTTTATTGCAATCACTCCAAGTTTATGAAAGCAAATCTGGAATTTTGAATCCTTTTTCAAACACATGCATACGCAACTAAATTCAAGAGAAAAAGGTTTGCCCAGATAGAAAATACTTTCCGGTGGTAGGGCAATCTTTCGTATTTCTATTTAAAGGCCCTATTTTGAAATTTATTATGCTTCCTGACATATCCACGCGCATTTCAGCTGATTCAATTCACGCCAGTGTGTGTTTTTGTAAATCTTTTTTAGCATTGGAAATATTTCGGGGAGGACTCAAGGTGGGGCCTTGATTTTAAAACAGTCACTCGTGTCTAGGCCAAGAGACTGTCTTGTCCGATCCCTGAGGCCGTCGTGGCTCGGTGAGTATGCCCACTGCGCTATCACCCTTCGAGTTGTAGGCGGTGCAGCTTCGATTTCTGTGGAGCAGACGGCCCTTATGCCGTAAACCAAGTGTGACACTTACGCTGTAAGCCAAGTGTGGCCATAAACCCCGAAGCCAACACTCCAATCTCTTCCCATTGATAGTCAACTAACACAGATGGTTCGCTTTAGATACAGATGGTGGACAAAAAAATACGAACACCTGTGAAAAAGTATGACGTATTTCACACCTGCAGTACAGCCGTGCCACCTGCAACAGAAATTTGCCACCTAGTGGGCGTGAAGAGGAAGGTATCAGTCTCTCAACAGCAGTCACCTGTGTTGCATGCGTCTATCGAACTGTCTGTGATAAGTTGAAATGTCAGACCTGTCAGAGTTCCAAAGAGGAATGATTGTTGGAGCGCGTTTAGGTGGAGCATCGGTTACGGAAACAGCAAACCTTTTGGGGTTTGCAAGGAGTACGATATCAGCCGTTATGACAGCGTACACGAAAGAGGGTAATTCGACGTCTTCAAAGCACAACAGTGGCCGAAAGTCAAAGCTTGCTGATAGGGATAGACGTTTCTTGAAGCGCATATAGCCCGAAAGCACAAGCAATCATTATCCGAGATAACATCCGAAATGAAGAGTCATCTCCAGGACCCCGTTTCAACAAAAACTGTCAAAAGGGAACTTCATGCTGCGAACATTTATGGCAGAGTGGCAATTCGTAAACCCTTGGTGACAGCAACTAATGCTTTCAAGCGACGCCAATGGTGCAGAGATCACAAAAACTGGTCCACACAGCAGCGGCAACAGGTAATATGGTCAGATGAATCGACATTCCCCCTATTTCAGACGACTTGACGCGTTTATGACTGGAGAACGCCCAGAGAAGCGTTTTATCCTGAATACCTCTTGCCGACTGTGAAGCATGGGGGTGGCTCCATTATGGTATGGGGTGCGATATCTTGGAGCGGTCTTGGGCCACTTGTTATTCTGCATGGGAGGATCACATCCAATGACTATCTAAGCATTCTAGGGGATCATGTCCATCCTTTTGTCCAGACTGTATTCCCTGGAGAGCGACCACTTTTTCAAGACGACAGCGCCCCTATCCACACTGCTAGGTGTGTTCAAGAATAGAAGAGCATGACGATGAAATTGAACATCTCGCCTGGCCCCCTCAGTCTCCGGACTTGAATATTATTGAACATTTATGGGAATATTTGGAGATATTGGGAGGAAACTTCGTTCCCGATTTCCACCTCCATCCAGACTTTCGGAATTAGAGACCGTTCTGCAGGAGGAATGGCTTAATATTCCTTTAAATATTGTCCATGACCTTTATGCATCTATCCCACGTCGCATTAAATCTCTACTTCAGTCAAAGGGTGGTCCAACCTCCTATTAATAAAGATTTTTCCATTATTTCACAGGTGTTCGTGTTATTTTGTCCTCCACCTGTATGTAGCTGAATGAATGTCGCACTGGAGCAACGCAACGGGATATTGGCGACGGTCCATGAGGGAAAACCAACATATCGTCAGTTTTAATCGCGGTCTTATGGCACCTCATCCTCCAAACTTACTAAGTGAGGAAATTTCAAACTACGACAGATTTAACATGCACCAGGTCCCACCTACAAGGCGGTCTATTTGGTTGACCGAGTTTCGAACTTGCTACTCTCCAGTTGCTAATCCATTGCTCTTCCAACTGTGCGGCCCTCGGACTTTTTGAATGAGTGCGTAATACTTGAGGATTTTTTAATTTGGACTACTTACAGCCGTGATCACGCCAAAGAAGAATATAGACTACAGCCTTAACAGCAGTTGTACCTCGAAAGTCATAAGAATTGCGCCAATAAAGAATTTAGACAACGGCCAGTACAGCAGTTGTACCTTGAAAGTTACAAGAATCGCGCCAACAAAGAATATATATATATATAGCCGTATTCGAAAGGTTAAGATGACGTCTTGTGTGTGAATAGTGGATAAACCATCATCACTTTGGAATTCTTTAAAAATTGAAAATTGCTCTCCTGATAAGACGTGCTTTTGTTACGTTGCCCCATTCAGTTCTTAACTATTAAGATTATTACACACAATTTTTCTGTTTAGTGCTGTTTTTTCCTAAAGCGTATCTCGTTTTACTACCTAAAGTATATCTTTTTATGTGAAAAAAGGCTTGCAAATAATATACCTGTACAGTGAAGTAGCTGTTTCTTTACAGTATCGATTCTAATCAGATATCAGAGTCAACAATGGAGCTGAAAACTGACGTACTACAACAGCATAGATTTGATGGCATAGAGATTTTAGCAATCAGTAGTATAATCATACTGGATTCTAACTGCTGATATAAAAATTAACTTGCTGCTTTTTTATTCAGTGCACTCATGTTGAGTACGATCTCTTCGAGCTTATTTACATAATTTTCTCAAATGTGATTCCGATCGTAGTGTTTATTTGGTATTTATTTTTTTTATAACGATGCACAACTCAATTCCTTTTACGTGAAGTAAGCCTATCTGGGTCCGCTTTCTATAGGAACGCAACTGTTGGTAACCTCCGTTCTGTATCTTAACACCTGTTTCCATAAAAGCTCGATTCTTTCAAGGATGCGGAATGCTCAAAAATAACCCCCCGCCGCGTTCCTAAAATTCACACCTTATCAATCATCGTTCCAATTTGATTTCGGAGACTTGGCTTGTGATCGGAGATTTGACCGAGGCGCTGTCAGATCCGTGACTCGGATCTGACAGTATGTAATTTTTGAAAAAAGCAAACGCGAAAACGGAATATCTGATATTCTCTCTCCAGCAGGTGTCAAATCGTGATCGTTGGCAGAAAAATATTCTTTAAATAGAAATTGGTTTCGCGCAATATAAGACACATTTCATGGAACGTACGAGAGAACTCGAAATGTTCCGCCCACTAGAGTTAAAACAATTAACGCACCTGTAAAAATTACACACTAGTCCTAAATTTAGCTCAACAAAGTTGCGTGTGGTTAAATTTATACCAATCCAGTTTGTCGTTTTGTATATTCATTGAAAACGACTTGAACAAGTAAGAAAACAAAGAAAATGGACCGATCCATTCCTGCGTGGTCTTCCTTCGACTACGTCCCAAATCAATCTTATAAATTCCCCATCGGGTAGGGAAGATGAGCGTTTGGATTTCCCTTTCATAGTGATTATCATCAAATCTGTGGCTAAGTTGCCATAGCACCTTTAACGCTGCTTTCAGAATTTGTTTTTTAGGCGTTGAGATTAACGAATTTGATGATGAAAAATAGCGAACTCCATTCTATACTTATACATATGCACTATGCAACAAAAAGTTTAGAAAAATATTTGGGGTATAGGAAACAACGTCGCAGTAGAGCAACGGACTATTGGCGACGGTTTGAGATCCTTCCAGAAGGGAGAGACAACATCTCATTCTGAACCACGTTGAGATGACCCCTTTCTCCGAACTCACACACCACGCTTACGTGCAGACATTTGAGGCCACAGCAGATTTAACGTGCGCCAACTACCGCTTTCAGTAGTGTTTGATTCGACCGATTTTCCCAACCCACCGGTTGCTAATCTGCTGCTCTTTTAACAGAACTACCGCAGACACCTTTGGGATAAAGACCTTTCACCTTATACGAATGAACATAGCAAGCATTCGGTAATTTTTGTTTTTAAAGGGTACTTATGCACTATTGCACACATCTAGAGCAATCCTAGACATCAGCCTCATTGGGTTGGTGTGTAATTTTGGAGAGTGGGGGCCAGCTCAGGTGTTGCCTCGTCATCTGACCGTGGGTCGAAATGACGTGGTGTTGTCCCCGGATCTTTCCCTTAGGGGATTGATTCCGAATAATTCCGTCGTCAATAGCCCATTGTGTTGCTCTAATCCGATCTTAATTAATATTAGCTTACCTACATCAAACGCATCAGAATATCAAACGACAGAATATTTATGCATACCTTAAACTTTTGACTACCACACTATAGATATAACAAGTCTTTCTTGGCGCGATTCATATATCTTTCCAAGTACAATTGCTGTAACAGCCGTTATCTAAATTCTTTCTTGGTGCAATTTTTATAACTCTTTCAAGATAGAATTCTTATAACTTTCAAGTTACAATTGGACGGCTTAAAGTTACAGTAGTGAAAGTCACTTTTTCAAAAACAAAAAAAGACAGACACAGAAACCAGATAAAATGTAACCAAATATTATTAGTTGGACACAGAAACTAGATTCAGATAAGTCAATCTGTTAAGGGGGTTTGGGACTCAAAATATAAAAAAAAAGTCCAATTTTTTTTATACATATTTTTTTATAATTTAAAAAATAATATAGATATTTCTGAATAAAATGATACCTAAAGTTTGTTCCTACCATCTAGAACCGTAAATATTCAACTTTTTTTATAAACATGACAGCTATGAACATAAACATGATGCAAATCAAATAAGCCTTCATAATTTGAAACGCTCTTTTTCTCCTTTTGCGTTAAGTTTGATTTCAATAGAGAAAAATGGATATAACTTAAAAACTATTTGTCATAAATGAATGAAATTTTCTACATTTACTTTTTAAATATATCTCTCTTATTTGTCTTCAGCAATTGTGTGTATATAAATAAATAAATATAAATACAAATATATATATATATATATATATATATATATATATATATATATATATTTATTTATTTATATATATATATATACACACAATATATATATATATTTTTCGAATTTTGTATATTATGTGTTTTATGTAGTTTTTGAAAAAATATATATATTTTCCATTTTTTCTAATTGTTTTAACCAAAAATCACGAAGGCAGTTTATAGTATGAACTTTCAGAAGTTAATTAATGCAAAAATGAAGTGATTTGTTATAGAATATTTTAAAATATAGCAATTTTGCCCAACGTCAAAATTTTTCAATTTTAATTTAAAAAAATTAAGTTTTTAAAATATAAAATAGTGATTATAGTTGCAAAATACAATGTATTCCAACAGAAAACATTTCAGAACAAAAACTTGAAAATTGAAGATTGTAGAATTTTGAGTCCCGTACCAACCCCCTTAACTGAAAACTTGAAGTAAGTCAGGTCCAACGGCCAACTGATGACAGTGGAAGTTCTTTTTTTTTTCTCTAAAAAAGTAAATTACATCATAGTAACTTTAAGCCGTTCAATTGATGTACTGGTCGTTGCCTAAATTTTTTCTTGGCTTGATCGTTGTACATCTGCTATATCGGCTGTAGTCTAAAGGTTAATATACTTTAAATATTGATTTCCCTTGTCACTCTGCGGTGTAGGGGTAATAGTAATTTTAGTTAACGTCGTACTAGAGCAACACAACGGGCTATTGACGACGGTCCGGGATCAGTCCCTTAAGGGAAAGATCCGAGGACAACACCTCGTAATTTTGAACCACGGTCAGATGACTGCATTGTAGGGGCTTACCACTGTAAGAATGTGTGTAATACCCTTCTGATATATAGTTTCACAAGAAGTCTGAAGTTTTCTTTTAAAAAAACCTATTTTAAACCAATTGGTTATTGATCGTAAACCACCCTATTGTGACCAGACTGACGTTTCCAAACTGTTTCCAGTGCGGGGCCAATTTGTTTTTCCCATTCCCATCTTAATTCCGTAGTTTTGTCTCTAACAAAGTTGACCAGATCTTGGACGGGGCCACAGAAACCACCCGGCTGGAAGAGGAATAGCAATATCTCGTTGAAACATTTGGAGGGTGGAAAGTCGTCATTTGTGCAACACTCGAAGAGCTGTCAGACAGGAAGGTGTTTTTCGTGTCATACAAAGATGCACATGAGAAAAAACAGTTAGTAGCAACCCAGACGTTATTATGGCAGCCTCTTTTCTCTACACCAACTATGTCTGGTTCTCTTTGGGTTTATGGCCTCGTCACCTCCTTACTTGTCTGGGAAAGATCTTTTTTAATCTTCCGCTCGTCTGGGACTTTTTGGAGGTGCATGAACTCACACATTTGATCTAGCTTGTCGCAGATCAAGTGGGATAAGAGTCCTTTGGGTTCGATGGTTGCTCACGTGTTACTATAAAATTCCATCAATTGGCAGCATAAAATATTCTTTTTTCTTATAAAGTATACATTTTTAATTAGTGTATGATGTTATGTGTGTGAGTGTCTGAAAAACGCTCATTGATGGGGACGGAGCTGCTTGGGCGCAAGTGTGCAGGAGGGAACTAAATAAAATTTTTGGTACATTTTTGAAGGGAAGATGGAAGCATTTTTTTTGTGCACTCCAATGATTAGGTAGGTATTTTAATTAATGTCGTACTGGAGCAACGGGCTATTAGGATCAATCCCCCAAGGGGGGTATTGATCCGAGGACAACATAACGTAATTTTGACGAGGCAACACCTGAACAGGCACTCCATACTTCCACACCACGCCAACATCAGGACATTTGAGGCGATTTAACGTGCGCCAGTCATCTTTGTACACGACGCTGTTTGTTGGATTCACACTCGCGACCCTCCGATTGCTAATCCGTTGCTCTGGCAACTGGACTACCGCGGTCCCCGCTGTAAAATACATAGAAATGTCTCTCTCAATTTGGAAATCTCGGGTATAACCCATCAGGGATTGATCCTCCGCTGTCCCCAGTTGGAAGTGAATTTTGGGATGATCTCTACTCGGTCCATTCGGATGTGCGGTGGAAAGGCGTCATTTGGGGGAAGCCCCCTGAGTCTGGGCCGTGAAGCATGCGCACTGTTGCGCAACTTCCTCTGAGCTTTCGTTGAAAAACCCAGGAGCGAAACACCTGTGACGTCAACCTTTCGGATGACTTCATGCGACCACCAACTCTACTCCTTCTGTAGCTCTATTCAACATGGAGGTGTTTCTCTACTCCTCACTTCGGGAGCAGCTTCGGTTCCAAAAAGTTTCTCGCCTCATTTGCTTCCTAGTTCCAGATTTTCTAAGCGTCTCGCCCAGTCTCAGTGGGTTTAAAAGCATTCCCTTAAACAGCTCTAAAAGGGAGATATAATCTTTTTGGATGTGAGTTCCCTGACACTGAATGGAAGTACCTCACTGAACATCAACATGCGTCATATATATATATATATATATATATATTAAATAATTTCTTTAAAAAAAGTGCTATCAGAGAGAGAGAGAGAGGTTAGAGAAGGTACACTAAGGTTAAGCACTTGAATAATAGGCAGATCATTAAAATAAAAAATAGAATTGAATGGAATTGATACCATCAACGGATTAGTAATCGGGGGGTTACTCGGAATTTGGTTCAGCCAAAACCGTCGTGTCTACGGGGGCTGGTGCATGTTCAATCTGTCGTGACGTCGAATCTCCTCACGTTGGCGTGTTGAGTAAGTTTGGAGAGTGTGGTGCCAGCTTAAGTGTTACCTCGTCATCTGACCGCGGTTCGAAATGACGTGGTGTTGTCCTCGATCTTTCCCTTGGGGGATTGATCCCGGACTGTCGTCAGTAGCTCGTTGTGTTGTAGCAACCTGTGGAGCATTGCATCCTTTCGCCTACTTATTCTCGTTAAGTAGGTGCCGTAACTGAACCTATCTTCACATTTTCAACACCAGAATGCTCTCAGTTCAATTCATATAGCCTCTTTACTCATCAGTTCGTCGAAATTTTTTGACAGTTTACAGTTGATATTCTGTGTGATCGAATGTGCTGTTTCACATCTGTTTGGCGCATCTGAACTCGTATGTGAAAACAAATTGACACATGGAATGTAAAAGGTTGACCACCCCTACTCTAGTACGACGTTAATTAAAATTACCTTACCTTATCCAAAACCAACCAACCTTTATCACAATCTAGATATGCAAACTCTAATAGGTAGTATTGATCGGAATTAGGTAGTATTGACAGGAGTATTGATCAGGTTTTCGTTAGTATTCACCTGCACACTCACAAGCACAGTTTGTTGGTTTTATGGCGTAGACGCCACATTTGGCCATGCTGCGCCAAACACAATACAGACAAGGAAACTCAGATGACACAACTGAGCTGGCGCCGCACCTCTCCAAACTTCCACACCACGCCAACTATTGAGGTCTCGACAGATTTTACGTGCACCAGCCATCGTGTACGCGGCAGTCTATGGCTGGGCCGAGTTTCGAACTCGCAACCCTCCGGTTGCTAGTACGTTGTTCTTCCAACATGGTTAAATAAATATTTGATGGGAATCAATTTAATGTATTCGTAACAGAAGGAACGTAGTTTTTAACTATCGTCGCACTGGAACAACACATCGGGGTATTGGCGACGGTCCGGGACCCATCCAGAGAACGATCCACTTGTATCACGGTCAGATGTCGAGGTCAACACCTGAGCTGGCACCCCACTCCGCACCACGCCGACGTCGTGAAAAGGAATCGTTAAGACTTTCTTCGGGTGATGCAGACGTCCGCTAAACAAAGTCTCGTTCTCTGTTGGTCCGCACTGGTCGCGTTTCTCCAAGCTCTGTCTGCCTACGTCATGTTCAGCAGAACGTTTCCTGTCGATGACGTATCCGCACGTCATCTCAATCACGGCAGCTCAATCGCGTCGACAGTGAAAAGTGGTTCCGATTCATCTGGAAACCCCGAAATGTGCTGCATCACGCCAACCCTTTCTTTCTGATTCGAAATGGCGCCACATAATCCCCTGCATCTGTTCTCCCGGTCTAGATCGGTAGAGTGGTTAAGGTGTTAGCCTCTAGATCGGAAGGTTCCTGGTTCGAATCCGGGTGAAGGTATGGATGTTTGTAAACGTATGGTGCACATTAAATCTGTCGTGGCCGAAAGTCCTCACGTTGGGTTGGCGTGGAAGTTTGGAGAGTGGGGTGCCAGCTCAGGTGTTGCTTCGTCATCTGACCGTGGTTCAAAATGACGAGGTGTTGTCCTCGGATCTTTCCCTTAAGGGACTGATTCCGAACCGTCGTCAATAGCCCGTTGTGTTGCTCTAGTACGATGTTAACTAAAAATGACTAATTACCCGGTCTAGATCAGTTCGACTCGACTATTATAAATCTCTAGGGCTCTCTTGAATGTTTTTCAAGTAATGTGGAACGCATTCCGCCTCTTATGCGAGTGGCTGCTAGGGAATGAGTACTTCCTTTGTACATTTCGCTCTATGTTAGGGGCCGCTGCAGCCCAGTTGGAAGAGTACCGGATCAGTATCCAGAGGGTTGCGAGTTGGGATGCGACCACAAAACATCGATGTTCAGTATTAAAACATCGATGTTCAGACTAAACCATCGCCCAAAAACCATCAATGTATCCTGTGTTTAAACTTCTCCCCATCTTTTAAAACTGGTTTAGTATCCTCTGACATTAATGTTCGCCCGGAAGGGAGATTTAATTTGTCAGTAACCGTATATTTATTAATTTATAACTAAAATTTTTTTTGTCAAGACAAAGTCAAAAATATTAACAAATCTTTTATTTTCGAATTGAATAATACAAAAGAAAAATTTTTTTGTCAGCAATTTCAAATAGGTACTACTGACTATATGTATAAGTAGGTAGGTGCGTAACAATAATTATTGTTAATTGTTTTTAATTATTTATCAACTTACGGGGAAAACAACAAACTAATTTTTATTTGCTGTGAATAAAAGATATTGTGGCCTATAACTATTATAAGCCCCTATATTTGTTATTTACAGTTTGTTTAAAAAAGAAGTATGTTATTTTATTCCCTTAAACCGACTTCTTTTTTCATTCACTATCCCACCAGTTAGAGAAAAAACTCGTTCTAATAGGGAAAATACTTAGTTGCACGTTTTATTGATTTTTTATTTCTATTATGGTATTTTTTTTCATTCAAAAATAAAACATCGACGACGTAAAAATATCGACATTGTTAAAACATCGATTACAAACAAACAACGGCTCCAATAAATCGATGTTAAATACATCGATGATTTTTTAAACATCGATGTCGCATCCCTACTTGCGAGTTCAAAACTCGGTCCAACCAAAAACAATCGTGTACTTAGATGTTGTTGAAGTTCAATCTGTCGTGACCTCAAATGTCCTCATGGTGACGTGGCATAGAAGTTTGAAAAGTGGGGTGTCAGCTCAGGTGTTGACATCGTCATCTGACCATAGTTAGAAGAAACGAGGCGTTATCCTCGGAGGATAGATCCTGGACCGTCGCTAATAGCCCATCGTGTTTCTCTAGTGCGATGTATAACTATCTATATAACCTACCTTCCTATGTGTTTGTAAAACTTTCCTTATGTGTATTTGACATCGGTTGGCCAACTATGGCCGCGTGCGCTATGAAACCCAACTATGCTAGGTGACAGCGGTTGCTGTAGAAACAGAGGCTTGTTTATTTTGGGTCGAAGCCTCAATTTTATTTTGTTTTGGCGAATGCTAACTGGCAAAAAGAGATGGCTTGGTACCATTGATCTCTGTAACACGTAAAAATACAGTGAAACTTCGAAGCTAAAGAAACCGTTAGTTTTTAACCGTAAGTCCGTTATTAAAAGTTAATTAATTAAATCTCATGCATACTGTACATTTTTGCAGCTCGCCGAGTGTTTTAAGAATTTGGTATCTGATATTTTTTTGAAATTCGGGGCATCTTTGTTATTTTTTTTTTGTTTAAACCGTCATATCTATAGCTTAATACTATTAGTTTGTAGACACGACAACAACAACAATACTATTAGTTTTAAAATTTGAAAACATCACTGGAAACCTTAGAATGTACTCTTACTTAAGGTATAATTATTTTAAAATTGGTTCATAAATAAATTCGATGCGACGAAAATTACAATTTCGCGATAGTGTACAAATTTATCATCGCGGAGAGGAAACGCTACATCTTTCTAACAGGCCTTGAGGTGAAACTCGGTGTGATTTCATGGAAAAGGAAGAAGCTTGCGAAAGGATGTTAGTTTGCGAAGCAAACCACATGCGACTCCGTAGCAATCACCGGGGGTTGTCGAGCGAAGGCGAGCAGGGCGTGGAGCCTCCTAGTTCAGAAAAAATCGCAAGTGTCTCACTTTTCTTTCTCGGGTCCTTTTCACAGTTGAGTTGTAGTGTTGAAGCAGTGTGTAGAACTGGCGCCGTCATGCAGAAATGATTGGGGTGGTGGGACACTACGAACCTTTGCAGCCCACATGTGCACCGAGGAAGTTTCCCCACAGAATTGCAATCAGGCTGAGTAATGCATGGGCTACTGACGAACACTTTCGGATACAGACGGCAGGTTTTCCCATCAGCCAGTCGATGTCGATCGGAATAGTTATTTGGGGAATACGAATGGCGTGTGTTCATCTTGCAAGTATAAAAGGCGCTCGAACACACAATCAAAGAGCCACTTCTTTCTGTGTGGGGAAAGATCCTGCCACCGTCATTTATTTTCGAAAAACCTATACGCGTTGTGCGGTTAGTGACGAAGCTGCGAGACTCCCAAAGGTTTGGGGGCCACGGTAATCCGGTGGGAGAGCATCAGATTAGCAACCGGAGGGTTGCGAGTTCGAATCCAGCCAAAGACGGTCGTGTACAAAGAGGGCTGGTGCACTGTCAATCTGTCGTGGCCTCAAGTTGGCATGGTGTGGAAGTTTGGAGAGTGGGGTGCCCACTGTGGTATTGCCTCGTCATCTGACCATGGTTCAAAATTACGTGGCGTCGTACACTGCTATTTCACTTCGGAGATTGAACCCTGGCCGTCACCAATAGCACATTGCGTTTCTCCAGTGCGACGTTCGTTAAGTGTCAACCTACCCAAAAGTTTGTTAGCTGGCCTTGAAAACACGTTTCGCGTAAGGACGGGTGGTAATTGGTAATTTTTAATTAACGGCGTACCAGAGCAACACAACGGAATATTGGCTACGGTCAGGGATCATTCCCCGAAGAAAGATCCGAGGACAACAGTACGTCATTTTGAACCACGGTTAGATGACGAGGCAACACCTGAGCTGGCACCCCACTCCCCAAACTTCCACACCAACCCAACGTGAGGACTTTCAGCCACCACAGATTTAAGGTGCACCAGCCGCCTTCACATCATATGCTTACAAAAATCCATGCCCGGACCCGGATTCGAACCAGGAACCTTCCGATCTAGAGGTTAACACCTTAACCCCTATACCGGTTGGTCGGCTGCAAGGACGGGTGTAAGCAGTTCCATATCATTTCAATATCATTAAAAAAACAAAATATTAAAAATCAATGTAATCTAGACTGAGTTTAAAATAAAATAACAACTGTATCCCAGTTTCCAGAACTTTTGGGGGTGGGACAACGGGGCTCAGTTCGATTCCTCCCTGTGTGTATTTCTCCTCTCTTGTGCTTGGGGGATTGATCTCGGACCGTCGTCAATAACCCGTTGTGTTGCTCCAATAAGACGTTAATTAAAATACCTACCAACCTCCTCTCTTATGTGCTGAGTCGTAGTAGACCGGTAGGACGAGTAGCGGATTTAGCAACCCGAGGGTCGCGAGTTCGAATCTAGCGAAAGACCGTCGCTTGCGCCAGCCAAAGTGAACTAGTGCATGTTCAATCCGTCGTGACCTCAAACGTCCTCTCGTTGGCGTGGTGTGGAAGTTTGGAGAGCAGATCGTGTGCAATCTCATCATCTGACCTGAATGACGAGGCGTTGTCCTCGCATATTTCTTTCGGAATTGATGCCGTCGCCTTCACCCCCATGTGTCACTCCAATCAACTACCTATTTAAAGGTCCCCTCTGCGAGTTCTCGGCGGCGCGGTTGGGATTCCTCCCCGGATCCACTTTTATCTTCTGTGTCAGTAGAAGTGACCTGGTGTGTGCATGGCCATTTAGTTGCTCGTTAGTTGCGTACACTCGAATCTTCATTCCCCTTGGGCAGTTTGTCTTCGACGAAACATCTCGTCTTTAGCAGATCTTGGACGAAATATCTCGTCCTTAGCAGTACTTGGAAGAGATATCTCGTCTATACACTTGGAGGGTTAAGTCAAAAGGAGTCAATCTTTTATCAGAAAAGAGCATAACGCGTCAAAGCGTTAATATTTTGTATCTTTGTAAGAGTTAAACGGGTAATTTAATGTCGTACTGGAGAAACACCACGGGCTAATAGCGACAGTCCTGGATCCTTCCCGAAAGGAGAGATCTGGGGACATCGCCTCGTCGTTGAACCACGGTCGGTTGATGAGGCAGCATACAAGCTGGCACCCTGCTCTCCAAATTTCCACGCCAACAAAAGGACGTTTGAGGACTCAAAAAATTTAACATGCCAACAGATTTAACGCCATCCCCCGTGTGGTGGTTTTGGGTCGAACCGAGTTTCGAACTCGCAACCCTACTGTTACTAATCCGTTCCTCGGGCAATCGGGCTACGGCGACCCACATACAGAATGAGACACTTTCGTGAAAGGTATTTTAAAAAATAACGGGGGGAGAAATGTTTGTTGTATGTAACGAGGCAGTGATCGTAAACATCTTAAAACACGAATTTTTTAACCGTTAGACTGCAGCCAGTACAGCAGTTGCACTTTGAAAGTTATAAGAATTGCACCAAGAAAGAATTTAGACTACGGCCGGTACATCAGTTGTACCTTGAAAGATATAAGAATTACGCCAAGAAAGAGAGAATCTCGCGCCAGTTATATCTATATCCGTAGTTAAAAGGTTAAATAACAGACCAATACAGATATTTTTGCCGTTTTAAGTCTGGCAAAGGGACGCAAGCCTCCTTCGTCATGATTCTAACATTTCTCATTTAAAAAATGTTTTTCTTCGTACCTCTCACACAGAGTATCACAAGGAAATGTTTTTCTTCCAGTGCTCGTGGTCATGCCATTACGCAGTGACAGAAAAATATCGTGTCTGGATGTGACGTGCAACAGTTAAGGACAGCCGCACCAGTCTGCGCATGCGCTCCTTCCATGAAGAGGAACAAATCCATGAGAGAACATCAATTTCGAAAGGTAATTGGTTTCTGAACATTCTTTTACATTGGTTTCTTCACCTGCGTATTTAGATGCGCGAAGCCTCTTTTGCTTTGTGCCCCCTTTTACAAGAAAGATCATGAAAAGGTGATGTAAAACAAGTTTTTATCTCGACGAAAAAACCCCTCCTTAGCAGACCTTGGACGAGATATTTCGTCCAAGGTCTGCTACCTCGTCGGGATGCATAAAAGTTGGCCCAGCAACATTTCTCCATGCAAACCTTGGATATCTAGAAAATAATTCGTCTGTTTAACCGTATTCAAACGTAAAACCTTAGTTGAAACGGACCGCGGTATCCCGGTTGCAATTGTAACGGATTAGCAACAGGAGGGGAGGCCAGTTCGAAAGTCGATCCTCCAACCAAAGACCGTCCTGTGGGGCTGGTGCTTGTGAGGCCACGACCGATTTTGGGTTGGTGTCATCTAAGGTGTTCACCTCGTCTTCTCACCGTGGCTCAAAACGACAAGGTGTTTTCCTATGAGCTTTCCCTCGGGAGAGATCTTGGACCGTCGCCCGTTGTGTTGCTCCAGTGCGACGTTAATTCAACTACTAGCTAATATGGAACTGGAATATTTGACACTTAACACTGATGTCTGTGTGGATCCTTTTAACTAAACATATTTTCCCGTAACACTGGTATATTATATTCATTTGATTCAAAATTCCATCATTACTATTGTAGAGTGTAATCATGAGATAGTTGATTGAAATGAACCTTTTCTCTTCCTCCCTACATTATACCACTTGTTACTTTTTTTTTAAATCGTGCCCTTTCCCCTAATTGTAAGGGCCGTATGGGCCTTGTAAGCGGCGCAGGTTCTATTGTGTGTATGTCTGTTGATATTGTATGTATTGTGTAGTATGGACAAATATGGCCCATGTGTCACCCCTAACCAACCAAGAGAATTGTAAGACGGGTTCAATAATAAGGAGTGGGCCTGACATACATGACGTATGTTCAATCTGTGGGTCCTCTGACCCAATCAAATCTCGTCACCGGTCGCCGACTCTGAATGGTTTCGTTCGTCGCTCGTTTTTCGATGATACCAGGAGGTGGCACTACGAACATTCATGCCAAGGCAGAACCATTTGCATTGGTGCCGCCGTTCCCACTCTTCAGCTCACTTCCCCGTCGATCTTTACAAGATTCTGCCGCACTCTGTCCAGGTTTTTCCAACACCCCTACAGGGGGCGTCATGGTATGCCCACTGCGCTAACAACCTTTTAGTTGTAGGCGTCGCAAGTTCGATTGCCGTCAGGTGCCTTCCTCACTGGGTGTGTTTATTCTATGCCAGTAAAACTTTCATTGCGTGTCTGTTACTTGATATGGTATGTCTTGTGTCTGGGGCAGCATGGCCAAATACGGCCCTGCGCCGTAAAACTCCAACCATCCAACTCCCCTACTCATACCAGAACAGGGATGATTTGATTCTTAAACGAAAGGGTAGGATTTTATCAGCAGTAAAAAAATTATTTCCATTCCACGAAGCTTCAGTAGATCAGCCTCTCCTGAGATTTGTCTCGACGAGGCATCTTGCCATTAGCAAAGCTAATCAGACCTTGATGAACGCCATTAGAAGACTACTGACTCGATTTTTATCTCATCAAAACATCGGCTTCATCGATGACACTTTGTCATTTGCCATTGGTCCAGATCCTGATGGATGAGTGTAGGAACAAGTATCGCACTCATCAGCAGACTGTAACATGTATTGGAACGGACTCCACATGGACACGGTGTGTCCACAATCACCTTGGAAGGTAGGAAGGAATATTCACTCAGGTCTCACTGGAGCAACACATCGACGCATTGGCGACAGTCCATCAGAAAGGGAGAAATATGGAGAAACGTCATTTTGGACCACGATCAGATGAGAAGGCAACACCACACTCTCCAAACTGCCACACCACGCCAACGTGAGGGCGTTTGAGGCCAATCCGCTACTCTGCCAACTGGGCTACCGGGGCTGGAACACACGCGAAAATCGAGTCCAGAAGTGATCTTTTATCGTCCCTTTGTGTTCGTCCCCGTCGGATGGAGTTCCACACCGGTGAAACCGGTTGCAGTACGTGATACATTACAGGCTGCAATCGGCTGGCGCGCACGCAATCCGTAACGAGGTTCGAACCCGGGTTCCCACCTGGCCCAGGTACACGTGCGGGGAACAAAGGAGGAGAAGGCGCGGCCGGCGCAAATCCGGCCGTGTTCCGCGACCGCATTCGCAGACGCGAAAAAAAAGAAACGGAAACTTCAAAAGACAACCTCAGACTGTTGTATTTCCAACGAAGGAATTTCTTCTTTTTTTGTCTTATCGGCTCGGCTTTTCTGCGTAAGTAGTCGTAGTAGCGAGACGCAAGTGCGGCCCTCTCCCATTGGCCCGTCTGGCGGCGCCCAATGCGTCGAGCGACGCGATTGGCCGAGCGCCGGCGAATGGCAGGCGGTTCTGGGAAGTGTCGGGGCCAGTTCAATGAATGGCTGGACGGACAGACGGCGCAATTTTGCGTCTGTAGGTGTGAAAGGGGACAGTGAACCAGACAGACAGACAGAAAGGATTGTGTGTTCTTCCGTCATCGGGTGCCCTCGACAACGTCTCTTGCCAGTTTCGGATTCAGACGGATTTTACTTCGACGTCGCAGAGGTAAGAATTCCTCCATCACTCACCGTCACTTTGCATTCATTTTCTCCGGTTATAACAACATTCATCTCCCGCTGATGATAAATGCAGCATTCGTTTCGTCCCGGTGATAATAACTTTGCAACAAAATAAGTGAACTTCGGTTTGGAATGAAAATCTTTTCTCTCAGTTTTTTTGAGTAAACTTGCTTTTCCATGGAAAGAGGATCTTTCGTTTTTATCAAACGCCGAATTCTAAAAAGGTCCCCCTGATTTAAACGAAAAATATATGGTAAGCCTAACGATCGCCTACTCTGGGTGTGGTTGGAAATCCCCTCGATTCATCATCCGATGTGATGTAATGGCCAGTACCAAACATTCGAGAAGTCAATTTCACTATGCCTTTTTCCGGTGAGAGGACATCTGACTTGCAGCTCTAGCACCCCGAATGGAACGACTCGAAAAACAAGAAACTAAGTTAGTATATTTAGCTTTTAGGAAGTTATCTCTTGTGGTGTTTCGATTAGAATGTGTCATTTTTAGTGTAAATATATTTGGTATCATGAAAAGGCGACATTTCGAAATGGAAATGCATTCTCTTGAAATAATTATGTGTTTAAGAATTCGAATAGAGAGCATGGAAATTAAATATTAGCATATGTTTTAATTTCTTCCATCTCTTGGAAAAGAAGTTCAAAATTACGAGGTGTTGTCCTCGAGATGGATCCCGGACCGTCGCTGATACCTCGTTGTGGTCCTCCAGTGGGACGTTAATTCGACTCCCTACCCACCTTGAAGAGACTTCGTATTTCAAGCTCCTCTGTAAAATTCATTTTCAGTAGTCACTTTTCTCTTGAAAAGAATCTCGTAACGTATTGGCAAGTCGAAAAGTGTCTGAGCCATATCCTGTTTCTCTTGATCGCCATCAAAAGGTTCGTCACCCCTTCCGTTTCTATTTTGTGCTCAGCCACTGTATTTCGGGATCCGATGGGAATGGAGCGTTGTCTTAACGAAGCGAGCTATTGATTCATGCTTTGGAAATTCCGAAGATTTACGCAGAATTGCGCACTTTTTTCGCGGTCCAGAAATCGATCTGAACCGATGACTCAATCCCTTTTTCGATCTGTGTCAATTGGCATCCAGAAGTGATTTCGGAAAAGTGGTTCGAAAATGTCACCGAGAGGTCTGTGACGTGTTCCCGACATTCCTCGCAGTGGATTTATTTTTATGCGTGAATAATTCCCTCCGCAGAATGTGGATCGTCTCGGAGAGCCTATTGCGTCACGGTGTGACATCGGGGTGCGTGACATCACAGCCGGCAGTGACGTCATCTCGCACGTTCCGTCTGCTCGGCCGTCTTGCCTTCTCTTCGAACAGTCGGTTCGCGCTCTGCCTCGCTGCGGATCATTAATTCCACAAAAGACGGATCGCCATTTGAGTAAATTTGTGCACGTCTCGCACACCCCTCGTCACCGAATGGACACTACTTCGAAATGGTTTGTTTTCTTCCATGTCTCGACTGCTAACCGAATTTGAACTTTTCAATGATTCTTTTTCTTGTGTTGTTTTTGATTTCTCATCTCCTCGGGGAAAATAGCCACTGTCTTAAAATCTTTCCATTAAAAAAAAAGATCAATTTATGATTTGCACTGTTAAGTTTCTTGCTTTCCGACGATGATACCAGCGCTTTCTCAGCTTAAATATTAGGTTGTGTTTCTTGCTGCATCTTTCAAGAACATATATATCCCCCCCCCAAAAAAAAAAAAAAAAAAAAAAAATTCGCCCGCTGCGCTAGCAATCTGTATTCGGTGCACGTTCGATACCTCCTGTGTTCATCTCTCTTCTGTGTCAGTAATTACTTATGTATGTCCCCCTTACTGGACATTGTCTTGTGGTCAAATATGGCACTTGCGGCCATACAACCCCAACTAACCGCGAATATATTGATTTTGAGCTGTGTTATTTGACATGTTGCGATAAGCGCCATTATGTGAATATTATGCGTTTGAGGAACGCTTCCAAGTAAATTTTCTTTTCTGGCCTAGGAGCTCTCTTTTACGGCCTCTAATTAACAAGCAGCTAACAAGCAATTTTAAGCCATAGGTCCCCATATCCCGGCCTTAAGATATGTATTAAGCTTATATGTTGCAACAAAAAGTCATAGGCTCCCGTCTTCCTACAAACCAAACCAAGCTCTCATGTAACCTCCAGCAACAAACTAAACTTATATCCTAGTTTCGGTTCACGAGTTTCGTTTTTGCAATGCCAGACTCAAATGAATAGTGGAGAATTGATTTCTTTTTTGAATTATTAACTATTTCAGTTGATTCTGTATTTTATTTTACTATGTTCGTGGATTGTTTGTGCAGAGCTAGTGGCTTTCTTTTGGTTCTGTTCGTTTTTAATTTGCTATCTTTGCTGGGATTTTAATTCTCTTTGGTTTCAGTGTTATTGTTTTAAAATATTATATTGATAGTAGTTTCTCAAAAGACAAATGCTATTTTGCTGAAATCTCTTCTCGGGAAAGCTTTGGTGCCAAAAATTAATCGAGCTTCTTAATACCTACACACTCGGACTTAAAATAGTTCTAATTATTACACACACCACCGTCTTGTGACTTCAAAATCTCCGCACTGAAACAAAATAGACGCAACTTGGTCTGTTTCTATGGTTGTGGGTTTAAATTCGCAAAGTCTCATTCAATTGAGTTGAGCAAATTGCTTTCGTGTGCCGGTTTCCCAAGACCTCATTCACAATATTTTAGACTTGATAAAGACGTATGGTTTCATGGACTTAGGCCTAGCATGTGCGGAACCACATAGGTCACCAGGGGGAACGACAGTTGAGAAAACAAGGAATTCGATCACTCGAAATGTTACATAAGCAACATTCCACCATCACCGCCCTGCCCTAGTACAAGCTCTTGTGCCCTGGTGCATCTGTGGAAGGGGATGCAGTAAAAAACCGAACAGTCTGAAGAACATCAGGTAGCCCATATGGTGCATAAGACCTTTGACGAAATCCGCAGGGCTACTGGAATCTTTCCAATTGGTTGGAGGTCAGGAAGGAAAGTCACTCAAGAGTCTGGCGTTTTTCTGTTTTCGTTAAAAGTACCCTGTTGAAAGATTGCATGATTTACAAAATACTTTGTCATACTTTCGTTTGAAAACCTTGAATATACACTATAGAATTTCTTTGTGCTTAATCGTGTTGAAGTGCTCTTTTGTTGGTTAAATCTTTGGTAGTAAAGGCTGTCCTCTAATTGCCTTGATAAGTTTAGATTTTACAAATGGCCTCGTAGTTATCTCCATCCCACGGTAAATACCTAGGAGTACCCGGTATTTGAAAACAAACTCCAATTCCTGGGTTTTTTTTTTCATAAACCATGACTATAAATCATGTGTGGCCGTGCAGAATCCTTCCCTCCAAAAAATAAACCTTTTCCCCCCTACGTTTCAGTTCCTGAACAGCTCAGCACAACACTGGCATTTTTCTCTATTCGTTTATGTTAAGTCTCCTCTTGTCTGCGAAGAGTGAACTTTAAAAAATAAGACAAACAACTCTCACCGCAAAACCACATGAATGCTTTCTAAGGGGTGGTGGATGGTTCCATTGCCATGCTCAACCATAAAAATCACGGCAGTTTCAGGTGTCAACTTGGTTAGCAGGATCGTTCCTGAGGAATTAACTGCCTAGCCACGTGCCTACACCCTTTCCATCTTCTCAAAAATCCAGTACTCCATTTTTTTTCTTCTTGTGAGTGTTTTTTTAGTGAACTTCAGAGTACTAGTGCAACTTTGAAAATCCGTGAAAATTCTCCACAAATATTTTCTATTCCAGTCTCGGGAAATCTCCTGATTTTTTTTTTTTGCAAGTATACACTAATAATTCCCTGATTACTGAGGGGAACACATACCAAACTCTTCCTGTATGTGTTGAGAACCTTTATTTTGTATACGCAGGTCATTATCGATATTATCGGTACATCTGAAACACGCATCCCTCGTGTAATAACCATGTGATATTGGGACCCCTGGGACTTGGACCACGTGTCTATCAGTGTATAGTGGTTTCTCGTTTTATCCCTACATTTGTAAGTGAAGGTGGCAACCCTATTAGAAGAGTAACAGATTACAAACCTCAGGGTTGCGAGTGCGGAACAAGTACCAAACAGGAACCAAAACTCGTGTATACGGGGGCTACTGCCCGTTAAACCCTATTTTGCATCTGATTTCCAACTGTGCCCCGGATGTTATATATATATATATATATATATATATATATATATATATATATATATATATATATATATATATATATATATATATATATATATATATATATAGGAACGAGTATCACCGAAACTGCACGACTGGTAGGTTGTTCACGATATGTCGTTGTTAGTATTCATGCAAAGTGGATAAATGACGGTGACACCAAGACGCCAAGGTGTTGGTCGTGCACGCGTCATCAAAGTAAAGAGGACGTCGGAGGCTGTCCCGCTTGGTAAAGCAAAATCGGCGCGAGACAGTGGCTCAGCTGACAGCCCAATGCAATGCAGGTCCAAGCGCGCAAGTGTTTCTGAACACACAGTTCAGCGGACACTGTTGGATATGGGACTGTGTAGCAGATGTCCCACTCGTGTGCCTCTGTTGACCAAGCGTCATCGTCAACTACGCCTACAGTAGGCCCGGGAACATCGAGACTGGACCATGAATGAGCGGAAGAGAGTTGCCTGGTCAGATGAATCCCAATTTCTCATTCATCAAGTCGATGGTCGTGTCAGGGTACGCCGTCTGCTAGGCGAACAGTGGCTCTCCCCTTGTACAGCAGGTTATACACATGATAATGGTGGCGGTATTATACTTTGGGAGACGTTCTCATGAGCAACTCTGTGACCCGTAGTTTTGGTAGAACAGACCATGAACGCTGCGAACTATCTGAACATCATTGCGGGAACATCTGTCTTCCCAACTGGAAATGGAATCTTCCAGCAGGACAACGCCCCATGTCACAAGGCTCGGATTGTGTTGAAGTGTTTCAAGGAGCATACTGATGAATTCCACTTAATGTCCTGGCCACCTAACTCGCTGGATCTTAATCCGATAGAGCACATTTGGGGAGTCATGGAGCGGCAGCTCAGAGCTCAAACACCACCATATCCGAATATCTCGAATTTGCGTGACCGCTGCTTAGACATTTGGTACAACCTATCTCCAGTTATGTACTAAGAACTTATCGCATCTATGCACAGGCAAGTTGCAGCTGTTTTGCAGGCCAAAGGAGGCAATTGATATGATTTGTGTGTTAGATTTGTGTATATGATTGGTCCGCGATATGGATTCTGGGATATATTCTTGTTTAAAAATGGGTATGAAAGTATTTTTTAAATTTGTTTCTTTCAATATATGTATTCATTTGAGCACTAGGTTTTTAATTGTTGAATAAGTATTTGTATTCAGTGCTTTTGCAATTACGGCGACTCGTACCATTGTTACTTGAAGGAACATCTTCCTCTCTTAAGAATTGAGTGTAGTTGTAATATTTAAATTTGTGTCCATAAAAAACTGTTGGTGTTTTTTTGTCAATCGAGAAGTTTCTATTATTGGTTCTTTGTGACTGACATTGGATAGGGGACGGAAGAATTAATTATCATTCCAACGTAGTTTAATTTTCTTTGTCTTTTTGTCCGCACAAAAAGACGTGCAAGCGAGAATTTTCCTGATTGCGATTCAAATAACCGTGCTTTGTTATTTAATGCTTGAGGCTCTCATCGGTTCAATACCAGCATCCTTTTTAAAAGTCATCCTTCGAGTTGTTGGCGGTTCGATTCATATAGGCCCGGGAGCTGAAAGTGCTTAAAACTGCAACGTACATGCGAACGTCTCAACAAACAATGTCTTTGTAGAACAATTTTTCCTTTATTTTATCAAAATTTCGGCCAATTTTTTTTTCAGTCACTAGGGGGCTCCGCCCGCTGATCGCCTACCCTAGGGAATTGCTACGCAATCCCATTTGGTTGGCTTCACAAACCAAAACTCCTGTTGCAATTGTTTTCGTTTTTTTTTTTTTAATTTAACACTTAATGCACCATAAACTAATAACCGCATCAGTAAAAAACCGTTGCCATCTTGTTCCCTGTACAATTTTGAATAAACCATGTTAATCTCGTATTATTCTGATCTGTACATAATCCGGTAAACCGTCCGAGAATCGAGCGAAAAAACGAGCATGACGTCACAGCGAGTTTCAAGGGCATCTGGTGAACCCGTTAGTCAGAAAATGTAATTTTAATTTCCGGGGATAAGAATGAACGCAATCGCTACGTAATCTAAAAAATACGAAATTTGTATGACCAACTTTTGATCGCATCGAATTATTTATTAATCAATTTAAAAAATAATTGTACCGTAAGAAAGAGGCCATTCTGAGGTATACTACGGTGTTTTCAAATTAAAAAACTAATAAGAATATATATGACGGTTTTAACAAAAAAAAATCACATAAATATCGCAAATTTCAAAAAAAAAAAAAAAACGGAAACAAATTGTTGAAACTTCTATAAAAAAAACCCTCGACGAGCTACAAAAATTCACGTTTAGGTGTACTCAAAAAAAAAAAAAAAAATCACGACTGAAAATTTGTTTGTCTATTTAGCTCACTTGCGTTAGAAATTTCGCTTTTTCAATTCTGATACTTAATAAACCCTAAACTATTAGCCTCATCGGAAAAAATTCTTCAAAATTGTCCAAGGAATACGATGAAGAACGAATAATGTTAATTTCGTAATTCTCTGATCCGTACTTTCACGGGAAATCGTCTAAGAATCGAGAGAAAAAACAGTTTTCAATCCTGCTGCGGCAACTTTTTTTTCAAAAAAAAAAAGTTACGATGTTCTGAAGTGCAAAGCTCGCTCCTTGCCACACCTTTTTTTCTTTTCCAACTACGGGACAACCTCCCTACACCCTGCCCAAATTACCACAAAAACTTTTTTAACAACACATCTTCTACACTATCCTACAAAAATGGAACGGACGCTAGCGGATTTTCATAAAATCCGACTACTTGTTTGGGGGTGTTTTTCGTAATTTGGCCCGAGACCTTCTTTGCATGTTGTTCCGTGTAAATTGAACTCCGACGCCTACATGAACATTTTGGACAATCCGGTTCTTCCTACGTTCTGGTAATTTTATGGATTGGATGAATGTTACTTCCAGGACGATAACGCTCCATGTCATGTTACAGCCACTGTCAAGCAGTGGTATCGAGATATAGATGTAAAACGTCGTCCCTGGCCTGCTCCGAGTCCCGAACTAAACTCCATAGAACATTAGTGGAACGAGTTGGAGCGACGCTTACTTACCAGGGAACCACGTCCAGCTGAGCAGGAATGGACACAAGTACCCATAGCTGTGTATCAAAACCGTGTTGAAAGTATCGACAGAAGGGTTGCTAGTGTAATTGCAGCAGGTGGGGGACCAACCCCTTATTAAGCATGTATTCTTTCCCTTATACCATCACATCTTGTTGTCCGGTCTATTTATTGTAGGGTAGTGTATGTCAATGACAAAATATTTAACTTCAAAAGTTATCGACAGAATTGCAAATTCTGAAAGCATTACTTGGTTTTAAATAAAGTAAGTTCCTTACTTTTGATGTTTTCTTATAAAAATATAATTCATATTTAGCCGTTAATTGTGTTTTACGTCTTGTTTCGATTTTATTGCAGCTTTCAAAAATTGCACCAAACGCCTGCAAAACAATTGCAATTGCTTGGTGTTGTGTTGCAGAACACTGAATATAGTAATTCTGCACCTGGGTCTATCGGGTGTAGTTTTCTTTTTTAAGTCAGTGCAACTTTCACTGTGTGTTGTGTATGTCTATAACTTGATATTGTATGTATTGTGTCGAATCGGGGCCATTGCGCCATAAAATACCCAAACCAACCAACCAACTTGGATATAGTACAAACAATAATGCCAAGGCGACAGGATTCACCTAAATTTACATTGTAAAAACAGACATGACCCCTGAAGGTGATACGTCGGCTACCTGTAAGGACGGGAAAGTTTACCGTAGCTCGTGTTTTTCTGTGGGCGTTACGTTAACTCCAATTTTGACACCCTCGACTCATTGTTTTCGCTAATGTGAATGCGTGCAGATTATGAAGTGTCGTTTCACCCATCCTGTGACGGAGTACCCAGATCCCCCGAATACTGTGTGATTGGTTTCTTTCAAAATGGAATCCTTGAATTCGAATAAAAGGGAGGAGTGATATTTCTTGGCATGGATAAGGACATCACGTTTTCCGTGAAGAACTGTAATTGCCACTGGGAAGGACTGCAAATGATCCGAGTTTTCGAACTGCGTCATCCTTCTACGAAAAGACGACCTTTCGATTGACATCTGCAACTGTTAAATATTGTTATGCAAGAAAGCTGCATAGAGCTATGGATCTTTTTCCTGGTGTGTAATGGGTTCCCGCAGCACTAGTTGTATTTTGAATATCGGCCAGACTTCCCCCTGCCTGCCGCTCTTTAGGCCGTCAAAGTCTAGTCTTGGTGCGTGAAGAAATATCTCGTGTACCTTGCGCACTCACACTGCGCAGATTTTACATAGATTCGTTGGAAAACACTTCTGGATCGATCGATGCCATTCGAAGATAACTGACCCATGTCTTGATTTCGTCATCATAAAAAAAAATGGCCAACCTGTTTGTTGATGGACGCGACGTCTCGTCTTGAAAAAGCATGAGAGTTCTTCCATGAAAAGTTAGGTCAGGCGAAAGTTGGCTTTCCCTTGATTGTCTGAAATACGTCTGAGAAACTTTATACTAGTTGTTGACCACAGTTTGTGTGCGTACTATCAATCCAAATGTAAAACTTATGATGAAAAATTCTAAGATCAGTCCTATCAGACAAGAAAATTCAAACCTACAAGGTTTTGCCCTATGGAAATTGCATGTAGTCCATTGATTATTAACTTTAAAATTGAGACGTGCTTTTGTTTCTGAAATAAAATATTGAAAGATGGGCTTTAAAAAAAAATTCGAACTTTTCGGCAATGGATCTCAGTTGCCCGATGCAATTTGGATCCGCTGGCCGGGCTTACACTCAACTAGAAGGCGAAAATAAAACAAAGTGCAGAGGTAATTAAACACTGACAGAAGAGACTCATTTGCATGCTTGGAATGTGGAAAGGACTGATACATTTGTGCATGACCACCTCCAGAATATTGACTAGTAAGTTGCTATTCGAAGGCAACTGTTTCCTTGTAAGACTGAATTCATAATTTAGTTGCTACATGCTTAGAAATGTGAAATCTGTCATACAGCTAACTTTGATTAAAAACTGACATTTTGTGAAAAACAAGTTGGTGGTAATTGGGCTGTCTCCATATCATTTTGAACTCTTGTTGGAGGTGTGCAAACGGATCCCATTAAAATTCTAACGCAAAATTTCGGGTGGGTAGATATTTACATTGACGTCCCACTGGAGCAAACACGACGGGCTATTGGCGATGGTCCGGGATCAAACCAATAGGGAATTGGTAATTTTTAATTAGCGTCGTACTAGAGCAACACAACGGGCTATTGACGACGAACCGAGATCAATGCCATAAGAGAAATATCCGAGGACAAATCCACCTAATTTTGAACCCAAACCATAAGGGAGAGATCCGTGTAAAACTTTAGTAGATGCAAGAGGAGCGAAGTCATTTTTTTTCTCAATTGCTCGTTTTTGAACTGTTGAGATATAATTTGTAAATCTATCGGGTCAACTGTATCATGTTTTATAAAGCCATTATGAGAGCGGGGCCGTCTTGGCTCAGTGGAAATGCCCACTGCGCTAGCAACCTTCGAGTTGTAGGCGGCGCAGGTTTGGTTTCTGCCATGTGCACTCCTCCCTAGATATATTTCTCTTTTCTGTGTCAGTAAACCTTTCATTGTGTGTCTATTGCTATATATTGTATGTCCTGTGTCTGGCGCAGCATTGTCAAATATGGCCCTTGTGCCACAAAACCCCCAAATCAACCAACCCGTCGTGACAGCTTGAAAATGAGATATAACTGAGGTTTGTGTAACTCTGGTTCTGAATGAGTAATTTAAATGTATCACAATTTCCATTAAATAATTTCTGTGCGTGTGTGAACGGAAGGCCGTTGTCCCCCCAATCACAACTCTAAAGGCACTTGATATTGCAATTAGACGTCCTTTGCAATTGAAAAAGTTTCGTCCAATCCGAGAGGTCGCGAACTAATCAATGCGTTTATTGAACGTGGAATTATTCGGGTCTTCCCGTTGGGCGAAACGGTGTTGAATGAGAAGACATTGGTGGCGTACGATATGGTTTATCTTGGGTCTCTTTATGGTGCCTGGTGAGGTTAGACCGAAACCTTCTTTTTAATCGTACAAGTTCCTTTTCTTTCGCTGAAAGGGAATTCTTTTTTCTCAAATTCAATTGTTTGTTATTAGCACAAAATTAGCGTGCCCGAAATTCAATACAATTTGTGTGGAATTGCCTAAGAAATGTAATGGCCCCCTTGGGTCAGTTATTAGATATAAAAAGTTGGATTTCACCTACAAGTCTGGCTTTTTAAGGTTTCTGAGAGAGGTGAAAAGTATAGGGAACAACTGCTAAGAAATCGCGTTGTGTAGATCTCTTTCTGCTGGGCCTTTTGTTCACCTCTTGTTGTTCTCTAAATTCCCACTAGGCGTTTCTCACTACTACTTTCTCAACAGTTCCTGCCGCGAATACAAATATTTCCTTATGAACTGATTGTAATATTTTAATGTAAACCAGTTTCTGCACACCGTGCATCTTAATCAGGGACGGGTTAACCATGGAGTTAAATGAGCACGTGCTAAGGGTAGACTCCAAGAGTAGATATATAGTTCATTAACGTCGCACTGGAGAAACACAACGGGCTATTGGTGACGGTTCGGGATGGATCCTGAAGGGAAAGATCCGAGGACACGACGCCTCGTCTTTTGAACCACGGACAGGCGTCCACACTACGCCAACGTGTGGACCTACGAGAGGCCACGACCAATTGAACGGGCGCCAGCTGGACCGAGTTTCGAACTCGTAACCATCCAGTTGCTAATTCGTCGCTCTTCCAACTGGGATACCACTGTCCTAGACACCAAGGGAATGTTTTTTTTTATTGCTGTAATGCAGATGCAAAGAGAGCCTGAACAAGGTAGGTTATCCGCTGTTGCCTTAGCTATAGTTGACTTATTAAAATTACTCACTCCTTTTGTTCTGTAAAATAAAAAATTAACTATGTTTCATGTGGTTCAGTACCATGCATAGATTTAGAGGTGGGACTGGAATAGGGGGTATCACTACTATTATAAAAGGAAGTGTTTGTTTATGTGTAAATGTGTGCGCAGTGTCCTGACGAATCTATGGCACTTACAGTAATGGGATTTGGCTCACAGGTAGTCCGAATTTTTAGCAATTTTTGTACAAAGCCCGAATTTTAAAATTAAATCTAGAATATTTAAAAAGGAATTTAATTATTATTGTTTTCTTTAGAATGACGACACCGTAAAAAGATGACAGATTCTAATTTTTTTTTTGTTTTTGTTTCAACGTTTTTTTAGCAGACGACAAAAAAAACTAATAAAGTTTTAACTGGCTTCTTCTCTGTCTTGGCGCTTCGTATAAGCAGCTGTTGGTTGATCAGGACTTTTTGCAAGTATATGGGGATCTGGCACGACGGGGCCTTCTGGACCTGGTGTAGGCTTTCCTACACCAGGGGGATGTGCAACAACAAGTTTTAACTGGAGTTATGCTATTCTTTTTTTCTACCTCCTAGATCTTTAAAGATAGAGCGGCGGATTAAAAATCTGCAGACATTTGATCAATACCTAAAAATAGGACTTTTCTTTAAATAAATAATTTTTAAATTGTTATTTTTTCCCATATGACCTTTGCGATCGAGACGTCATATTCCTTTTCCTGCGCCCAAACGCCTCCAGCAAGGGAAAGTAAAAAAAATAAAAAAAAATTGGACTGGCATTCTTTAGTTCTTTCTTGTAAAATCGAGATCGTTAAAGATAAATAGAAAATTTCAACGGATTTGAAATCTGCTGAAAATTTTATACCAGATATTTTGATTTTCTTTTAATAAATAATTTTTCTATTAAATATTTATGTTTCGCAAGAGATTGTGACGTCACGCCGATTGGATCTTTTCGCAATTTGAATTTGGCCGCATTTGAAACTGACGAGGGCATCGTAGTGTTGCCCGCGATGTTGGTTTGCGAAGCAAACCAAATGGGAATTCGTAGCCAATCACCGCAGGTTAGCGAGCAGTGGTCATACCTGACCCCACGAAAAGACTGTCACGGGCAACGCCGTGCTGGCCAAGCAGTGGCTAGTTCTCGATATATTGTATTCACAACCCACTGATATAATTAATTGAATCTGTTTATAAAATACACTAGAATTGTGAATAATTTCTTTATAAAATAAAAAGCACATTGGGGGTTTAAATAAAAATTCCAAAAGCTGCCAAAAGACCCTCAATATATATTTGGAGCAGTAATTATACTATCCAAGATAGCGTGTCTCAAAAAGAACTCAATGGACTAGAAACAGAAATTTAACTCCTAAAAATGACTGTTGGATATTTTATAAGCACATGGAAAATGTTTTCATTATGTTTACATTCGTTTTGTGAAGGGCACTCGCTACTCAAAAGGGGCTTGATCCCCTGTAGCTCCTCCCCTCTGCAACCCCCTGAACAGTTCTGGGCCTTGGATGTGCCTGTGTCGGGCTGACCACTTGGGAGTCTAAAGTTACATGTAAAATGGCTCTACATCTCCTAGAAGATATTTAGACACCTTTTTGGCCTTTTAATAACGAGTAACCTTGTTACCATAAAAGTTATCTGTGCCTTACCAACTGATGTCACTGACGCGATTTGGTTGGTCCTGGGTAGACGTTAGTCTAGGCATGCTGTGGGCCTATTCACAACGGAGAAATATCCACGGGCATACGTTGGTTAGCTTAGGTCAGTTGGCCTTAATCTGCAGTTTTCCAAATTATTAATTTGATTGCTCAAGGCGTGATGTAGTTAGTGAACACATATTACACAAATTATTGAAACAAATGTTAATTTTACCTAAAAACATGAAATCTCTTTTGATGGACTCGCATAATGATTAATGCTTTGGTAAAATTCTAACACTCATCACCAAAAATTGAACTGATTCGTGAAATTTCCACCGATAGAAAAACACCAAACTGAGAGTGGGACATATTAAAGGCATGAGAATTAACATTGATGGCACCAGAAGGTGTCGACCTTGTAAACAACTGTCTGGGCGTTGAACTCGCATCGAATCACATATACCAGCACCTGCCCTGTAATAATTGCTGCTCGTCAGATCACCGATTATCATCCCGAAGAACAGCTTTACAGCGATGAAATAATTCCCAGAGCTGTGTACAATGCACACGGCGACATCTGACTCAGACAATGGACACGACAACAACATTGACACTGGAATGGATATTACATTCACTGAAAAGGCTCAATCATCGCACAGTTGATTTAATTTTACTAGAAACCTTTAATAGTGCTGTGAAATGTTTTTGGACTGTCGTTTCAACGTTCACTTGCGAACAAACATGTGCACAAAAATTAATGTAATGTGTCTTGTTTTCTGGCAGAACAAAGGTAGATTGAACCTGTGCGAATTCGATCTTTGTTTACATGTCGTTTGGCTCAAGACCTTTCGGAAACAATGTCCGCTGTTAAATGTTACTATCCAGTACAAACAAGGAAGTCGAATTCGAATGAAAGAACGGAGTCAAAACCATTTAGAGTAGTTTCCGAAAATATAAAAACGCAACAAATGTCATGTCAGTCAATTAAAATAATTGATGGCGACTCGGATTGAAAAGAGTCACTTTTCCGACTGAGAAAATTCATCAGGGTGAATAAGATAAGTTAATTAAATGAGATACGTATATTTTTCATTGCACATTGGATATATGCACGCTATACTTTTAAACAATTCTTTTAACTGTTTGAACTTTTGAAAGCCTATCTGACCACTTTCTATTGTTTTCCCCAACTAGCTTATGGATCCTACTAGCTACTGTCAACTTCCTGAATTCCCAGTATTTTTAGCCCGTTGTATTGCTCTAGTACGACGTTAATTAAAAAATTACCAATTACCTAGTATTTTGTTTGGAAGAATTCCCTGTATTTTGTTTTGTGTTCCTAAGAATTCCTTGGATTCTTCGAATTCCAGGTCCAAGTTATTTCTTTTCTCCTGCCTCATGCGATGTGGTTGCAGTTTTTCTGCCACTATAAGTTCAATCCAACTCATTTTTGCTC
Organism: Metellina segmentata; assembly: GCA_947359465.1. Lineage (NCBI taxonomy): Eukaryota > Metazoa > Arthropoda > Arachnida > Araneae > Tetragnathidae > Metellina > Metellina segmentata. The sequence continues at coordinate 124,572,195 of OX375875.1, forward strand.
CGTTTGAGCATGTTGAAAAAAAATCTTTGACAACCTTCCTGATATTTCTACCAATTATTTCTAGGATTTTATGATATATCTCGTTGAAACCCCTTAGAGGATCGGAGTGCAATCGATCCATATTTTCTTAATTTGGCTATCGTCTATGCCTAATGGGATACTTTGGGTTCTTGACTTCACATCCTATTTCCTGCAGATTCAACCGTTTGAATAGCGTGACCCAAATTTTGCTTGACCCAGGTTAAAATCTACCATTTGGTTTCAACCTAGTGTTAAAAGTTCTCTAAACTAACTGCTCGAAACAGGTTAATCTGTTCCAAAATGCTGAATGTCACAAAACCTTCTTTGGCCCCTCATTCATGTACTCAGACTAGAAGAATCCGCAAAATTCCAAGGCAGCCAGCCCGACATTGGCACATGTGAGATTCGAACTCACCAAGCGCTTCAAATGACTGCTCTCCAAACGAGTGCTCTAAGAGACACCAAAAATCCAGTCCAATTTTCGAAAGCGTATTGCAACTGTCCGTGGAGCGTGTTTTGTCTGATCGTACAGATAACTCGTGTGTCGTCGGGAATAGGATCACACCTCATTTTCTAGTTAGGGCAATAGGGAGCCTTGTCATGAGAGGGAGCATAAGCGTCGCATGAATTCGTTGGAAACCTCCATGCCTACTGAGAGATCTTGACCTAGACCATGTTGACAAATTCATCGAGTAAATATATCAATGCGTTAGATACCATTTTGATTTTTCAGAATGTTCTTATGAATGTTCTACCTCGTTCTACTTTGCACTAGCGTCTGCATCTCTTCCATTAAATGTGCTCAAAGTGCGAATCTCGCTGGGAATTGTAAGCAAAAGGAGTGTTCCGATCATGTTCTGGATTTCTTTTTTGGAATTCTGGAGTGATGCCCAAGTACCATCAATCCGTTAGAGTTGGATAGAGTGAAAATGAGTGTCTCATTGAAAGGTTAACCAGGGGTAATATTTTACTTTTCACTTTATAAGCCTAAGGTCGTCCAAAGACATGCTGAATTCCAATGGATTGATATCGATCCTTAATGGGGTGCTGGATGACATACTAGAACACCCCCCCCCCTCCCTATGCACTCGTATCTCGTTAAGGACCTGCAAAATGAATTCCGGTTCTACTCGAATCACTCGAGAACCTATCTGCGGTTTTTTAGAATGTCTTCGCCTGGCTCTTTTGTTCTTTTTATGCTCTCGTAGGTTTACCAGACGTCTGGGATATGATAGTCCTGGATCTGCAATTGGGTCCGAGTTTGTGTGTAGGTCGGTTTGTTGAACTTGTGTGAATGGCGAAAGCAGCAGATATTCGCCAAGTACAGACTGTCTTGAAACGAAAAAGTAGAGGATTTTTAAAGGAGTGGTCATAAGATCTGTTATATTATGAAACTGCTAGTGTATTTATTTCAGATACGTTGTTACTTAGGCCAAAGATGATTTTAACCTTTAGATTTTATTAGATTTTAACCGCTTAGATTTTTTCAATCGTCTCACAGAACGGCTCTTAGACTGCATGTCGGACCCCCCTTACCTAATTACCTAACTTGAGCCTTGAGTTGCATTTACGACCGACGTTTTCCTTTCATATTGTTGTGTGGCGCGAGATAGATATCACTGGAACGACCTTCTGCCTTTCCGCAAAAAAATACACACCTCACGGTCGATAGGGTAGGGTACCTAACAAAAGGAGGAACCCTCTAGAAGGTCAGTCGCTGACAGCTCGTTAATGGTGAGCGATGCCAGCTGTCACTTAAAAGAGGGATAACATGCACAGTACACAAATCTATACCATGACGCAGGTGTAAACTAAATTTTAGTGGTTACAGTTGTCTATCTGCCGTAGCGTAACGGTTAAGGCCTCTTAAATATTCCGTAACTAGCGAATAATTGTTAATGTAAATAGTGTTTGCAAATGTTATGCTGCCTTAAATATTCAGTTTCTTAAACTGATTTTAGAATACTGTACACTAGTCGACAACTAAGGACTTAGCAAGTGATTTCTTCTGTTTTACTTCCGCTATTTAAGGAAGCAGTTCTTAACACGTCACTGAGAGTATCATCGAGAATATGCCAAAAACACGAATCGGCAATATCTTGTTTCGTGAAGAAAAACGTTTGGTTCGACGCTATTTTTTGTAAAAAGGCGTCACAGTGCAAGCGTAGATTCCAATTGAAGTGATTTAAACTCTATATTTTGCCATGGCATGAAACATGGAATTATAAACTAGAAAATGCATTCAGGAGAAAACACCCAGAAATTCAGATTCTTGTTTTTGACGTGGTGTGCCGGTATTACCTACTGCATTTCTATCTGCAAGTAGAAATATACGAGAATATTCTGAGGACGTTCTTACTTTTATTTGCAGATCTGCCCTGAAAAGTGTCATATTTACCAAACTTGCCGATTATGGAAAATGCCGTCTTACACTTATTGAAATGGCTGTACTATCGAAGAGAGTGGTGTTTGTTTTTCAAGCTTTTTTTCAGCCATCCTTCCTTTTATATCGTTTAACTATTTCGTAATGCACACATGTTAATATGTTTGTGTTATTGTTTTCAAAATATGAATGCAAAAAGTATTGAACAGATGACTTATTGACTTGTTTGACATCAAAATATGTGTAGATAAATATTTATTGATAAGCTGTATGCAAAGAATCTTTTTAAAATGGCTACACCAAAATCTTGTAGCTATAGTGTATCTATTCCACTTATGTACTTTACAATCACTGTAGTAAAACTTTTCATATCTTTTTGGGAGGCTGAAAACTATTTGTCTAGAATATAATGGAACAATCCCTTGGTATTTTCTGACCTCTTCGCTGTAAAACATTTTGTAAAACGTGTTCAAGTAGTTTTATAGACTGCGCAGTTTTGGTGCAAAAAATGAGTAAAAACGTCATACTTAAAAAAAAAATCGAATTAAAAAATGTTTTCTGATTTTTATGGCTAACATGGTTAAGCGTGTGAGACGTGAGACATGCAAATAGCAGTGTAGGCTTTAGATATTTTAATTTCACATACTACTGTATAAGAAGGTTATATATTTTTGGAAAATATGAAAAAAAAAAAGATCGAAGGGAATATATGAGTCATTTAGTACAATATGTATAACTGGGCAGAGAAAACAAGCTTGTCCCAGGCTCAAAGCTGTCCAGGGCTCCATAACATTGGGGATAAATATGCAAATAATATGAGTAACCAAATATGCAGAGTGGTTCGAGCTGTCTTTTCAGACGTAAAGTTTTTGTGCCTAGCCTTAAGTCCATGTGATAATATTAGAAATATACTGATAAATATTGCAGATAATGATTTTAAAACACGCTAAACTTCCAAAACTTTTATGTATGAAACACATAATTTCTCCAAGTTAGGACCCAGTGCATCCCAATCGATACAATTATCTTCAGTGGCCTCATAGTATGAGGTCAATTATTGTAAGTATTGTAAATTATTATTGTAAGTAAAAAGGATCACTCTGGGGTGTTACTGAGTAGGAGCAGACTTTTAAATAGATTTGCTTTATTCCATGTTATTTCATTTTCAATGACGTGAAAAATGAAAATTAAAGTGATTTAAATCATATGAAAATCATGATATAAACCAAGCTGATTTAAATCGGTATGCCCTGTAAAATATTATAGTCAAGCCCACTTATTGCGAGCTCGGATGCAGCGAAATATCGGTTATTACGACTTTCTTTCTGTCCCTTTGGAACTGCAATATTAAATAGTGTTAAAAGATCGCTTATAGCGTATAGGAGCGTGAATATCGGATACTGCGAAATTTTGAGTCCTGGTAAGGAACTCTCTCTCTCCCCCCTTTTTTTTTTTTTTTCTTTCTTTCTTTAATTTTTCCCCTCCAATTGTGGACGATCAAAACGAGAGGGAAGAGAGGCAACGGAGAAATTTCCGACAACCGTGGGAGAAGGGGTTTTGCTTGTGGAAAAATTTACAGGAAAAAATGCTTTATGCTCATTATGTTGCTATCGATTGCAACGTAGAAATTGAAGCACAACAAACAGGCGATGAACATCATTACAGCAGTGTTACAAAATACTTCTGATGATTCCGAAGAGGAAGACATTGAAATTGAAGTTAATAGACAATTAGTGACATCAAAAATTTGCGTGTGTACTTCGAATTGCATAGCATTGACTCTCGTGATAATTTTAGTGCACTGGAAAAAGAATTATGCAACTGCATTGTAAATTCAACTGTTCAAAAGAAAGTTTTACAAACTTTTTCCCACTATTATGAAATAACGTTTTAGCCTTCGTGTGAAAATTCGTTTGCTTTAGAGCATGTGGTTAACTCCATTTTTTATTATATCGAATATAACAAATAATTTTCTGTGTTTCGTGCGACTTCGCTATATACAGGCTCTACTGTACTACAATTATAAGACAAAATTACGAGGTCTTGTCTCCGGTTCATTCCCTTCGGGATTGATCACGAAATGAATAAGATAGTTAAGTTAAGTAACATTTTTATCTTTGAAAATTTTATGTGAACAAAATTTTTATTCTGGCAGTTAGTTATATCTAATTATCTATTTTTTTTTTCAGATGAAGATGGCTTTTCGAAGATACGTCAAGAGTTCTTCAGGTTCCTTTGTCAGGTTCACAGAAAACGAGGAATACTGAGGCAAGTATCAATATTACTTCCTTCCATATCGTTTTAATTCGTAACTTATGAATTCTGTTGCTCTAAATATTTCCCCCCGAAACTAATCCGTGGTCTTACTCTCGTTTTGTGAATTGAGAATTATCAAGCTCTAGGTTAAATGGGCACTGAATATTTTTGGATAAAGGATGGTTAACGTGAAGCCAGTCTTCCGTTCATTCTGGAAGGTTTTCAGTAGTTTACTTTTTTTTTTTCAAAAGAAGAAACAATCCTGGGTGCTGGTGATTTATATTTTATTTCTGCACATGTAATACGCTCCTACTATTCCAGTGGTCTGCTGATTTTAATTGATTATTTAACTGCGTTCTGCAGAAAACTTATACTCATTCGTATGTTTTTCTGCTGGTAATGGTAATTAACGTCGCACTGGAGAAACACAGCGGGCTATTGACGACGGTCCGAGATTCATCCCCAAGGAAGAGATCCGAGGACAATACCGTTTAGTTTTGAACCAAGGTTAAATGACGAGGTCAACATTTGCGCTGACACCCAACTCTCCGGTTCCTTCACTCTTTCAAGCAGGCCACCGCAGCCCCATATTCTTCTGCTGCGTTCTATACTTATTAGTTAGTTGCCCGTGCCAGTTGCTTCCGTGGGGTTATTGATTTTTTCGCAAAACAAATAGGAGTTCGTTGGCTATTGGATAACAGCCATAACGGAGTTGCCCGTGACAGTTCTTTTGTGGGAATCACATTACCCGTGGTGTTGGTTTGCTTCGCAAACCAAGTGAGCGCAAAATGAAAACGGAAAAAAATAAATTTAGACTCTGATCTTTTATGCTGTTGCTATTGTAAACAAACCAATAACAATTAAATTTCATTAAATTCATTTTAAAATGTTCTTGATTGAATTTTAAAATTCGCCGCGACCCTAAAATTGCAAAAAATGTGGACTACCTGTGTACCAAATCCCATTACTGTAAGTGTCATAGATTCGTCAGGACTTTGCGTACAAGAAACAAACAAACATACAAACACTTCCTTTTATAATATTATTAGTTAAGATTACCGTGTGATTCATTTGTAACGTTTCATTTGTAATATTCCATGTAGAACATCCGATGTAAAATGAAAATGTAATTGTGAAAGTAAGTGACTTGGACAATTGGGTAGGTTGCAGTGCCATTTGATCGATTCGTTCTTTTTTTTTGTTCCAGAACATCATGAGGAGTTAGTGGAAGAAGCTCGTCTGTCTTTAGGTCGTAATGGAAGTCTCGGAAAAGACCCCCAAAACGAAGACCTTGATGATGGTGGATGGAAGGCGAGGCATGCCGAGTCGCTCTCACGTGCTGCATCAGGTGCTTGTGACTGCGCTTCACGAGAGTCAGGTACCTGAAGTAGCGCGCGGAGAGCCCTTGGCCTCACATCGCCCTCTAGCAAGGAGCAGCCGAATGGGGCAACAAGATTTCAAGGCGTGTGTATTATTCCAAGAAGTCAATGGCGTGAATCTTTTCTATTCTTCCTCCGTGAGTGTATTTCTGTGTAAGTAAAACTGTGTGTATGTCCATTACGTGGCGCGTCATGAAACCCCATAAGCCAACCTTTGCACCTGACTATTCAATGAAAAGATTTATATAATTTGTGCACCAAACTCTTGTTGGCACACGAGAATGAAAAGTGTGAAGTTTATCAGCGATAACTTATTTATCTATAAACTTGACAATTAATCTAAACAAGTTGGGCACTCACTAAGGCCCGCGAATCCCTCCGTGGACTACCTTCCCAAAGGGATCCTTTCATGAATCCAGGACATTCTGCTTGTTAACCATCCAAGGTGGTCCATCAAGATTTGACCCATTTTGCTAATGAGACGAGATACCTGAACGAGAGAACCACCAGGAGGTTTAAAAGCAGACCTTAAAAGCTCAGCTTTTTCTTGTGTTCATGATCATAGGTTTCATTTCATTCTATTTTAAAAGAACACACACGAGAACCCAAACGATAACACTAGAACAATAAGTAGTCTTGTTTCAATGTTTGCCCAACCAAGACTGTCTTGTCACTGTTTTCTGATGTTGAAGGTGGTATGCATACTGCCCTAGAAACCCTCGAGTTGTACCAACGTGAAACTTTGGGTATGTAGGTCTTTTAATTAACTTCGCACTGGATCAATCACAAGGGGCTATTGGTCCGATATCACACCAGAAGGGAAAGATCCACTTTAAACTTTGGGAGGTCAAGAGGATAGAACAAAGTAATATATATTCTTTTAATTTCTCGTTTTTGAACTGTAATGTAATTTGTAAAAAAAAAAAAAACTATCATGTTTTAGATTAGTCCATTAAGAGACTGGATCCGTTTTGGCTCAGTGAGTGTGCCCACTGCACTAGCAACCGTTCGAGTTATAGGCGGAGCGGTTCGATCCCTGTCAGGTGCATTCCTCCCTGGTGTATTTCTCTCTTTTCTGTGTCAGTAAAAACTTTCATGGTGTGTTAGTGTGTATTATTTGATATTGTGTACCTCGTGTCTGGCGCAGCATGGCCAAATGGGGCCATGAAACTCCAAACCAACCCACAGAAGGTGGAGATGTTTGAACTCTTGATGACATCTTGTTACCCAGTTCAGTGGACAACAATGGACGCCGTTACGGGAGCCGGCCCTTTGGGGGGTGTTTGAGGTGCGTAGAGTGGATGGAAGACTGTCACCAGTTGTTTGTACTTCATTAGGTGCTCTGGTTTAGGACATGTCCAGGCATCTAAGGGAGTGCAAGTGATAGGTGGCTGATAGCTCAACGACGGTGCAACTCGACAGGGTCGAGGAATGAAGAAATAGCGTGATCTTTTGTGTATTTCCAATAGTGCGTAACATACATTGGGCAGAAATTGCATCATGTAGCGGTAGAGACGATGTCAGAAACATCGTTTCGCTTTTTACTAGCTATACTTTATTTATGACAACATGTGCGCAGCTAAATGGATATTCTGAAGACAAATACATGAGGTAGATAGTTGTATTAACATCGCATTGGGGCGAATGTCCGGAATCGAGCGAAAATATGAGCACACACGGAAGTTCGCTAATGATCGTGTCCCCTAAGGGGTTTGTATAAAAACTTTCGCATTGGATGGTTGTTGAGCCGCAAGGAAGTTTCGTTTCTTTGGCTGTGCATGCAAATATCGACTCCTGACGTCAGTCTGTCACGTGACTTCAATTCTGTTTCACTGCGCTCTCTAGCACCTGAATGACGACTACGTCTGGATTCCATTGGCCTCGATGACTTTGTAACGGTGGTTGACACACAAGTCTTAATTTTGCATTGTTGATTGAATGCAGTTTTTTTTTAAATATTCTGTACTTAGACTTTTTAGCAATTGAGTTGATAGTTTTGTTTTCTGATTGAAATGTTTAGTTCATGTTCATAGTTAAAATGTACTGCAAAACGAAATGCAATTTTAATAAACATTGTTCAAATTTGAGTATTGATCTTTATTGAGACACACCGGTTACAATACCATCTCTCTCAGTGGATTTTTTTTTGTACTGAGCTCATTCGGGTGAATTATGTTTCGTTGGCTCTAACGTATACGCACTGAGGCACCTCTTAAGTTCGAATCACCCATAATTTAAGGAGTCGATACCTGTTGCAGAATTTCTTTGGATCACTTTTAAAAAGCTCTTCTTGTGTGAATCATTTTCCGGTTAGGTAATTGAAATGACGTCACACTCGAGCAACAATATATTTAACGGTTATGTAAAATGAATATTTGTATCAAAATTAATTAGTCTTGGAAGTGGCTTTCACACACAATGTATAGAAATTCAAAGAGCTCAGTTAAATACAGGCAAAGAGAAAATGTGGCACTAGATATTGTTTTACTAGAACGAAATCGATCGTTTGATGTCGCCCGAGGTCATTTTTGTTTTTCTTTTACCATGTATCCAATAGATGGCAGCACCACATTAGACTTCTGGTCCATCAGATAAATCTTGATATACAATTTCGTAGTCCTCTCGATTTCGTGGTTGTTTTTATTTTGTAAAAAGAGGAAATAGCCGTTTAATCGCCTTCCTTGAGCTGTACAAATCGCCGACGTGTATAAATCTAACAACAGTTAAGTGATTACATTTTTGTGACACTTGGAAAATTAAGCGTGGTATACAGGTTTGGAAAAGGTAAGACGTGTTCTACGTCAAAATGCAATTAAAGATAAGCTGAGAGGGTTGTCAGTAAAATTTTGAATGAACACTCATGCGATTTATATATACACTGGTGTAAGAAATTAAGAGAATTTCTAGACCTGGTCGATTATCTCTAGAACTACTGTACCGATTTTAATGAAATTTGATATGTACATTGATACAATGCAAAACAAATAACCATTCAATAATTGTAATACACACGCATGATCGTGCGTAACACTCGTTGGAGTCGGAAGGTATGAAACAGCGGTTGCTTAATAAACAAAAAAATGGGTTAATGGGGGGTATGGTCCCCTCTTACAGATATACAGGTCTTGCAGCGTGATTTCATACTTGAAATAAGGCAGTTTATCATTTCCTGTGGCAATTGGTCCCACGCGTTCAAAACCGCTGTTTTCATTCCCTGGATGGTTCTCGGAGGGGGGCTGCGAGTTCCAATTGCCCTCCCCAGAGCGTCCCAGACATGCTCTATAGGGTTAAGGTCTGGAGATCTGGCTGGCCAATCCATCCGGCGAATATCCTCACTCTCTAGAAATTCGTCGACCAGAAGAGCTCTATGTGGCCTCTCGTTATTGTCCATTAAAATGAACTCAGGGCCAACTGCACCCCTGAAAAGGCGAACATAGGGCTCCAAGACCTCATCCCTATACCTCACACCAGTCACACTGCCTCTTTCAAAGACATGGAGAGGTGTGCGGCCATCCAACAAGATGCCTGCCCAGGCCATTAAACCTCCTCCGCCATAATGGTCGATTTCGCGGACATTGGAGGGTAGGTAGCGGGTCCCTGGTTCTCTCCATATGAACGTACGGAGAGAATCTGTGTTTAGGCTGAACCGGGACTCATCAGTGAAGAGAACGGTCGCCCATTGATCCATACTCCAATCTCTATGCTCTCTGAACCATGATAAGCGGATTCTCCTGTTCGTAGAAGAGAGCGGAACGCAAACAGCAGGTCTTCTTGCGAACAACCCTCTCTCATGAAGTCTTTTGGAAACAATCACCCTTGATACACGGGTTCCTGTGGCTGCATAAAGTCACGAGAGAGCTGAGAAGCTGTATCGCTCCTGTTACGCCTCGCTATAATCGACAAATGGCGATCTTAGGCCGTCGTGGCTCTTGGACGACCTTGCCCAGGCTTTCTCTCGATGGATCCGGTATCCTGGAACTGTTTTCATAAGTCAAACACGACGCTGGGCGTTAAATCTCTATAAATTTGGACTTGAGATTGACCTGCTTCTAGCCTTCCCACAATTCGCCACCTCATTCCATCATCTAAACGTTGGTGGTTAATCATTTTTATTGTTACAATTTGAAATTAACTGATTGCTGCAAAATAACACCACGAAATTCGCCGAGGTGTGCTAGCGAACGAAATGCGTCTTAACTTACGCGCGCTTATAAAGCCTGTTTCTCAACTGGCTCCGTCTACACACACGTGTACGCTTACGTATTTGACGTACAAGATTTGCACTTTTGTCTAGAAGCAGTGGTTTTACATTCAGTTCAGTTTTTTTCATGAAATTCGATAAAATATACAAATTTTCTTAATTTATTTCACCAGTGTATATTTAGTGGTCTTTTTTACTAGAATCGTGAACATTTCCGATATTAAACAAGTGATTTTTTCGAAGTTATAAAGTTACCTGAGAAAACTTTCCACCCGGCGATTACAGAAGTCGTAAACAAAGGCTAACGTTTCTAGATAAAGTTTGTGCGAATATTTAATTCGATTTCTATGACTAAACGGTTGGTAGGTATTTTAATTAACGCCGTCCTGGGCAACACAAGGGGCTATTGGTGACGATCCGGGATCAAATACGAATATATACGGTCACACCTGAGATGTCGCCCCACTCTCCAAACTTCTGCACCTCACCAAATTGAAGACATTTGAAGCCACGACAGATTTTACGTGCATCAGCCCCTTTGTACACGGTGTTCTTGTGTTCGATTCGAACTCGCAACTCTTTCTACCGGACTCCTGCGTAGTAGGGTATGGTAATTTCAGTTAACGTCGTACTAGAGCAACACAACGGGCTATTGACGACGGTCCGGGATCAGTCCCTTGAGGGAAAGATCCGAGGACAACACCTCGTAATTTTGAACCACGGTCAGATGAAAGTAGTAGGGAAATTCGTGCTGTGATACACAAGAGTCCTCCTTTTTTCCCAGCTTTCCTGAATTCGAAAGAATTACTTAGAATACCGTTGGATAGGTTGCTGTATTTATATAACGTCACACTGGATCAACACAACGGGCTTTTGGTGACGGTCTGGGATCAATGCCGAAAAGAAAGATTCGAGGACAATACAACGAACAAGGGATGCGACATCGACAAGAAAACATTGATGCATTTAAACTTTTTTTCCCGATTTTAAAAACTGGTTTAGTAACCTCAAACATTAATGTTAGCCCGGGGAAATACTTAATTGGTCAGTTGTCGTGTTTATTAATTTATAACTATGATTTTTTTTAACTGTCAAATAAAAAAGTAAAAAAAAAATTAATGCGAACAATTAACAAATCTTCAGTTTTCAAATTGAATAATACAAAGGAAAATAATATTTACAACAATCTGAAATAGGTACTACTAACTATAATATAAGTAGGTAGATACGAACTTTTTTACTAATACTACGTACTCTTTCTGATGAGACGGATGTCGCCATCAAATACTTAGTTGCATGGTCATTTCTTTCTTTCTCTCTATCTATTATAAAAAAAAAAGTTGTCGGTCTTTTCAGGTTTATTCGCTTTGTGATTGGTCGATAGTGAGTCTTACGGTTCATCGGGCTAAAGAAATTGGAGCACGCGCAGACGAAAAAACACCAGTTGTAAATTTTAATTCATTCATTCATAAAATTTGAGAGCACGCGCTAGAGAGTTTTCAGAAGATCCGGCAAATTGGGTCGCCGTTCCCATAGCAACAGTCGAATATGAAAATATGAAGAAGTACTATTACGATTCGATTACAACAAACAACACGGATCAGCTAAAACATTTAAAATTATGATGAGATTTCCTCTGAATTTTTAGAATATGTTATGCTAAAATATTTTCCTTTTTATGTGGAAATGAGATGTTTTGTTCTTGACATTTTTTAAAACATTTTGTTTTTATTTACACTACTAGGGGGCTCCGCCCCCTGCTCGCTTACGCTCGCCAACCCCCGGGGATTGCTGCGCAATCCCATTTGGTTTGCTTCGCAAACCAACACTCCTGTCACAGATACCATTTGGTTTGCTTCGCAAACCAACATTACTTTCACAGAGTGAAACTATCTGAATAATTCGTATTATGCTGATTTCACTTTCCGGTTCATGACGTCACAGCGAGGGCTTCGCTGCGTCTCGCTTACGCTCGCCGACCTCGGGGATTGCTACGCAATCCGTTTGGTTTGCTTTCTCAAACCAATACTTCTTTCGCAAGTGATTTAACTTTTTTTTGCTTTAACACTTAATGCACCCTAAACTAATAGCCGCATCAGTAAAAAATCTTCTGCATCTTGTTCCCTGTACAATTTTAACTAAACATTGTTAATATCCAAACTTTACGATCTGTACTTTGTCGGTAAACTGTCTTGAAAACAGAGGGAAAAAAGCGAGCCTTTTTCCTCGCCAAATAAAAAGAAATCGTTTTTATGGCAATTGTTGCTACGATAAATTTGATATCTGGCAAACCCGATAGTCAAAAGTGTAACCCACTACTGCTTTCGGAAGCAGCTATGCGAACTGAAAAATACGAAATTTGTGTCACCAACTTTTGATTGCATCGAATTTATTTATGAACCAATTTTAAAAATAATTGTACCGTAAGAAAGAGTATATTCTGAGGTATACTGCAATATTTTTAAAATTAAAAATTAACAGTAATACTATACAGATATGACCATTTTAGTTTTGTATCGGAAGTTACGATCTGAAAGTTCCGAAAATTGTATGACCCACTTTTATTTGCATCGATTTTATTTATTAACCAATTTGAAAAATAATTGTACCATAAGAAAGAGTGTAATGTAATGTATTCAGTGATGTTTTCAAATTTAAAAAATAATGGCTTTTGCCGTAGACAAAACGGTTTTAACAATAAGTAGCGAAAATATCCAAAGATTCCGAATTTTGTATGACGAACTTTTGATCGCATCCAATTTAATTATTAACCGATTTCAAAAATAATAGTACCGTAAGAAAGAGTATATTCTGAGGTATACTGCTATATTTTAAAAATTAAAAACTAATAGTAATTAGATATAGATACGGCAGTTTTAAAAAAAAGTAACAAAAATGTCCCGATTTTTCCCGAATTTCAAAAAAATATTATCAAGAACCACATTTAAATTTCAAAAAAAACTCGACGAGCTGCAAAAATTTACGTTGAGAGGTACTCTTAAAAAAAACTCACGACTAAAGACTGAAATTTTGAATGTGTTTTGCTCACTCGCGGAAGAAATTTCACTTCTTCAACTTTAACACTTAATAAAACCTAAACTAATAGCTGCATCGGAAAAAAATCTTAATAATTATCCAGGGAATACGATGAAGAACAAAGCATGTTAATTTCATATTTTTCCGATCAGTACTTTCTCGGGAAACCGTCTAAGAATGGAGCTAAACAACAAAAATTTCAATTCTTCGGCGGCGGCGGCGGTAACTTTTTTTTAATATAGAGAGATATTTCCATGTATGAGCCGAGAATTCTTGGAACGTTTTGTAAAGCTAAAGTACTGGGATCGGCTTACATACGATTCCGCTTATCTTGTGAAAAAAGTAGGCAATTTTCCTTTACTCGTGCGCATTCAATAAATATCGCAATGGGAAGGGTACCTTCAATTAATATCGTACTAGAAGTTCGGGATCAATCCAGCAGCGATCCATATGGGGATGGATTGTGAAGCAATCCCATACCCCTCATTGTTGTAACGTATAGTTCGCAAAGCGAACTAAATATGATTGCGTAGCAATCATCGGGGGTTGACGAGCGATTAGAGAGCAGGGGCCGGAGCCCCCTAGTTTCTTAAATTTTAATATGGTACCTTTTTCATTCAAAACTGAAACATCGACAACGTAAAAACATGGCTCCAATGCATCGATGTCACATCCCTACTACTAACTTCCACGCCAACATGAAGACTACCGTCGCGAGTTTCGGTTTTAATCGCATCGCACTTCCTGTCTTGAAACTCCGACGTAATTTTAAAATGACTTTCAAAAGTCTAAATAAATCTTCGAGAACGGGATGAAGAAAGTAACTGAAAAATAATCTCATCGTCATAACAAGTGGAAAGTGAAATCAATGACAAAGCATTTCCACTCGCATTGCAACAGATCAATTCGCGAACCGAAACTTGTTCCGCGCTTGTGTGTTTTCGTGTTGCAAACTGAACTGATTAGAAAGGTGCGATAAACTCTGAAACGTCCGCACCTTAACACCGAGGAGCAGCAACTACAAAAGGAGTCACGGTTCGGTTTTCCTATCGATAACTTTGCTATCTGCATGACCTTGGACAACCAATGTCAAAGATTTTTTAAAGTCAATAGCCCGTTGCATTCCTCTAGTACGACGTTAATTAAAATTGTGTTCTTGAATCTTTCTTTTCGGGTTTGATCCCGTACCTTCGCAAAGAACCCGTTGTGTTGCTCCAGTGTGACGTTAATGCAACTGGTAATTGGTGTTTTTTTAATTAACGTCGTACTAGAGCAACACAACGGACTATTGACGACGGTCCGGGTTCAATCCCCTAAGGTAAAGAACCGAGGACAACACCACGTCAATCTGAACCATGGTTAGCTGACGAGGCAACACCTGATCTGGCACCCCCATTATCCAAACTTCCACACTAACCCAACGTCAGGACTTTCGGCCACGACAGATTTAACGGGCACCAGCCGCTTGTGCACTATACGCTTACAAAGATCCATGCACTAACCCGGATTCGAAAATTGGGAACCTTCCGATTGAGAGGCTAACACCTTAACCACTATACCGGTTGGTCGGTTCTTGTTAACGAATATTGTGACTTAGTTAAAGCTTTTGAAACATAGAAGCACACAATACTTCGTCTAGGCTTCTTAGCAGACACTTTTAGCCACCTGAATGAGTTAAGCACATCAATGCAAGGATTTATATTAACTTAATAATAGCTAGTGCAAAAGTATTTTTATTTATTGAAAAACTGAAAATTTGGGTAGTTGGTAAAAAATTGAATTAAAAATGTGAATTTTGCAAACTTTTCTTCGCTTGTATCAATCGTTCTGGGAAATGAGAATATAATAATTGTATCTGGAATTTCAATACACCTCCAACACTTGAGCGAACCAACTTTATCACTACACGGGAAATATCAGCAAGTTGAGACAGGATACTGGATCCATTTCGATTTGACCTAGATTCGATGGACGACAGCGATTTAATAAAAGAAGATCGTTTTGAAGCCAATATGCACGTATTCAAATGGGACATGAAAAACTGGACTTGGAACAATTCTCGTATGCACAATTAGAACCTTATCCACAGCTGGCAAAAGCAGCGTTACAGACTTACCATTCGTTCCCACCTACCTGTGTGAAATGGGATCTTCATCGCTTTTGCACATAAAAACAAAAGTCTGAAATCGTTTAAATGAAAGCGATGACTACGCGTAACTCTTTCATAAAGGGAGCCTCGCTTCAAAAGTTTTTTTATGAATAATTTAGCCATTAAAAATTGAGATATTGTTTTGTATGTGTGTGTAAATGTATGTTTATTTTTCAAAAAATAAATTATCTTGCAATCGATGTAATTTCCTGAGTGTGAGTATTTATTTTTAGATTCAAGGGGTTGCCGATTACTAAAAAGATTAAGAACCACTGTCCTAAGAGGAGAGTTGAAAACATTTAAACACAATTGCCGAATCTTTTAACTCTGAGCGTCACGTGATTTCCGAAAGTTATTTTACTTAGACTAAATAACCACTCCTATTGGTTGAAAGAATCCATGGCCTCTCAACTTTGGAAAGATTATATTGGGGTCCTTTTCTTAAAATATAATTTTTTTAAACAGATTCTATTGGTCCTTTGATTAGAAATAATCAAGAATTCTCTAATTAGAGATCATAAAACTATTCTCAAGTGATCAACTGCCCATAACTAACCATTGAAGTACTACTATTACAGCACTCTCATTTTCGACATTATATAAATTTCTAGTCGACCAGAATTTCATTTCGACGGTCATAAAATTCTGGGCATTTGACATAAACCCTTTTCACCTCCTAAATCTCAAGCCCTTCGAGAACACTGCCAATTTTATCGACAAGTGGATTTCTGCTGAAAGGTGGCCTGGAAGACGCTGGAATAACCAGAGACGACTTAGACCTGAGAGAGCGAGGACACGCTCGCTTAACCTCTGCCGAACCCTTCTAGTCCCAAAATATCTGTAATTTTGTTGTTCATATATGTAAAGCTGTAGGATGTTCGAATAAATGTTGTTACGATGAAACCCAAATATCTTGTTCTTTACGCTACCCCTTCGGCCATCCTTCCTTTCATCTGGTACAATACTATTGAATTTTTCCTTAGAATAGAAATCTTTGAAAATATTTATTTCCTTTGTCGGCCCAAATATGGCCCGGGCACCATAAAACCCGAAACTAACCAACCAACCTTTCTCTGAATGGAAAGTAGACTATTGGATAACAGCCACCACGGGCAACGTTCATTGTCAAATGCTGTTAAATTCGAATTGCGAAGAGATCCAATCGGCGTGACGTCACAATCTCTTGCAAAAACAAAAATATTTAATTGTGTGAAAAATTATTTATTAAAAGAAAATCAAATGAATAAAGTCTATCTGGTGAAAAATTCTCCGCAGATTTCAAATTCGTTGAAATTTTCAACCTATTTTTCATGATCCCAATTTTACAAAAAAGAACTGAACAATGCCAGTCAAAATTTGTTTTATTTGTTTTGCTTTCCTTCGCTGGAAGCGTTTGAGCGCAGGAAATGGAATCTGATTTCTTGATCGCGCGAAGGTCATATCGCCCCCCCGGCAGGAAAAGTGACACAACTCAAAATTGCAGAATTTGAGAAACATCAACTTAAAGGATAATTTTAAACTTATATTGAAAAAGTATAAGCTTCTTTTAAATTTTAGGTAAGTATTTATGTGGTGGTAACTTCTATTATATTCTATAGAATAGTAATATAACATGCTGGGGCACCTCATACATATTTTTCAATAACATAACATCAAAATTTTTAGTTTATGACTGGTGTCAATTTTTATGCCGGGGTGCGATATGGAAAAAAATATAAAAGTTACAATTTAAAAATTATTTATTTAAAGAAAATTATATTTTTAGATAACGATCAAATGTGAAAATTTCCGCAGATTTTAAATCTGTTTAAACTTTTACTCATCTTTGACAATCTAGGAGATAGAAAAAAAAACTATATAACTCCAGTTAAAATTTTTTTTTTTGTCTGCTAAAAAATCGTTCCTTGGTAATATGGAACGGAAAAAATAAATTCAGAATCTGTCATCTCTTTATGATGTTGCTATTCCAAAGCAACAATAATAATAAATTCATTCAAAAATGTTCTAGATTAAATATTAAAATTTAGGCTTCTCACAAAAATTGCAAAAAATTCGGACTACCTATGTGCCAAGTCTCATTAGACCCGGTGCACACAGCCGGATTTTCAACGTGCAATGCCGCAACGCAAGTACGGTCTGAGATACATTAGAACCAAGTTCCGCAGTTCCCCACGGCGCCGTAACTCGCCGCACTCGCTTCTCCGATCTCAAGTAACTTGTTTTCATAAAAAATGAACTATAAATAATTTATAGTTGTATGCAATAACGTCTATTTTGTTTCAAAATATACTTTTTGTACACCTAGTAAGCGAAATAAACACGTTTTCTTTGATAGAATATTTATCGCAAATGGCGCGAAATAAGTACTTCCGTCATTTCACGGTTATGTGTGCATAGTTGGGCTTCGGTGCCGCAGGTTGAAAAATCGGATGTGTGCACCGGGCCTTAATGTAACTGTCATATATTTGTCAGGATAGTACAATAGAGACACGCAGACATAGTGACAAACACTTCCTTTTATAATACTTTTGTAATGATTAATTCAAATAAATTCACGTAATTTTCTTCAGGAATCGTCTGATGTCAGAAATGCATTTTGTCAAATACTTTGAACAAAGTGTCTTTCGTCAAAAAATAAATGTTCTCGCGCAAAATAGGATAACAATCAAAATTTTAAAGTTTATGGATGGATGTGATGGAATTATTAGGTCCCGCGAAACGTACAAATTGCAATTTGATATTTTATATCGTGCTGCCATCTAGAGTGTATATACAAAACTAAAGTGTTTTCAACATTTTCAGGTTTTTCCTCGCTTGGAAAGGTAACTAAATTCATTTTAAAAAATAGGACCTTTTACACTAAATAATATTTTTGCAAATTAATTAGTTTTCTGAACACATATTGTACTAGTAAACTAGTCTAATCACAATTATAGAGTATACAAATTTATCTCTTCAGTCTAACTTAAAACGAGGCTGCAAAGAAATAGAATCATTGAAGATAGATAAAATATCTTTGAAAAGTTTATTTTCAGGAATTTTATTTTTAAGATTTTGAGTTACCTACCTACCCAGAACATCTCATAATTTGAACCATGGTCAGATGACGAGGTCAGCTCTTGATATGGTACCCCACTCTCCAAACTTCCACACCACGCTAACGTGAGGATATTTGAGGTCATACTAATGCAAGTGCTTTTGGCATTTTTCATAGAGATGTAGAATCAGAGGTAAAGACTAAATCCGACGAGTTTGTGCTTGACTGTGAGTCATATGATGATTATGAACCTGCTAATATTGATGCTACAAACAGTGACGGAAATACTAAGAAAAGAAGTCGAACTTTAAAGTCTATCAAAAACAAGATGGGTGGCTCGTTTGTCAGCCGTCGATGCTGTCCTAAGAAATTTTGATATTATTATTGTTTGGCTGAGTTAATCCTGAGGAAGCAAACTAGTGCTGAATTTAGTGATGCAGTCAATCTGCAGGAAAAACTGGATTGGACATTTTTGAGAACTATCACTTGGTGGCTTAAAGTGTTATCGATAGTAGATGTGTGCTCCCGAGTTTTTCAAGCTAAGACTATTGATCTTTCTTGTTGTTGAAAGTTTTGAAAAAGTTGTGCAAAATTTAAAAATTCTAAATACAGGGGAAATTAAAAAAAAATTAAAACAGTTCTTTAAAAGAGTA
This sequence comes from Metellina segmentata, assembly GCA_947359465.1. Lineage (NCBI taxonomy): Eukaryota > Metazoa > Arthropoda > Arachnida > Araneae > Tetragnathidae > Metellina > Metellina segmentata. The sequence continues at coordinate 124,591,310 of OX375875.1, forward strand.
GCGATGGAAGTTTTCAGTAGTACCAAAGGAAAAATCTGTATTGTAATAATTTTTCAGTAGTCAAGTAAAAATTTAAGAAATCGGCTTTAATAACGCGCATATGTCATTAATTTAAATACTTAATTACAAATTTGAAACATATACGCAACACATATTAATTTATTATTAGTAAGGGATATCATACATTAAAACACATATATAGAACCAATAATTGTGAATGAAAGAATTATGTATAAAAAAAAACACTTAGTAATTAAATTTAAGCACTATCTCCCATTTACTAAAAAAATATAATAATAATAAAAAAATACAGAAATAAGTAAACTAATTGATGTGTTGCGAAAAATAAGTAAAATTAAATTTTTCCGTAGAAAAAAATCATTGATTCCGTAATCCGAAGAACCCGATTCACTTCCGAAGAAACCGTAGTAGTTGGCATCTCTGGGTATTGATGGGTTTGGATAAAAAAAAGACTGATTTTAAGGTTGTATGTGTTCGTAGGACAAAAAAGTTAGACTGTGAGCTCTGCAATGATGAACGACCTGGTGATGCAGTGTCCCATATTAGATCTGAAGTGTTCTACAATTGCCTTGATCGAATGATATCAGAACTTAAAGAAAGATTAAAAGGCTTTAAAACTGTCTGTGAGACATTTGGGTTTTTGCATCCAAAAAAGTTATCAACGTTGTCGCATGAGGATATTCATATTCATGGTAAAAACATTTCCTGACGATTTCACTTCTGAACTTGATATCCTTCAAAACTTTGCATTTTAGTGTTGGTGATAAAGTGAGCGTGGACAACTCAGTCTTAAGTTGTTTACAATTCTTTTTTCACAATTCCATTTTCGATTCCTTTAGTGATTTCGAGATACTTTTTCGGTTATTCTTAACGTTACCGATAGGTGTACCAAATGCCGAATGATCATTCAGCGCACTTCAGAGGTTTAAAACATACGAGGGTAAGTCAGTAAGTATCTGCAATCCATTTTTATTATTTATTACAACAAGAGTACATAGTGTTTAGTGGTATCATTTTTCAACATAGTCATCCTGCTTTTCAATACACTTGGTCAACCGTTGCACAAGCTTTCCGATACCCGCGAAAAGAAAGGTTTTTGGTTGCGCAGCAAGGCCACGCTTGCACCACTTGTTGATCGTAGCTGATCGACGGCCTCTTAAAGCATCTTTAAGTGGACCAAACAGATTATAATCTGAAGGGGCGAGATCGGGATTGTATGCAGGATGCTCCAACATTTCGAAACGCAGTGTCTGAAGAGTTTGAGCGCTGTGAGTGACGGTATGAGGACGCGCATTGTCATGCTACAAAAGGACGTGTTCTGATACCTTAATCATTTTGAACGCAAAATTCAGATGTGGTGCAGTAACTAGTGTGAGAAATATTAAAATGTAATTGATTTTCAATTTCATTTTATTATATTATTATTTATTATATATTTTATTATACATTTATTTTATTTACTATATTATTTAAAAAAAAAATAGTAATAAAATTAAAGTAGGTACAACTTTAATGCCGAGGCTCCGGGCCTTAAGATCGCCACTGACTAGTCCCATATACACAACGGTGCTTTGGTTGGACTGAGTGTGGAACACGCAACCTTACGGTTGCTAATCCAATGCTCTTCAACCTGGGTTACTGTAGAAAGGAGGCTGGTGCACGTTAAAACTATAGTGACCTCAAATGCCCTCACGTTAGAATGGTGTGGTTGTTTGGAGATTAGGGTGCCCTCTCAGGTGTTAAATCGTCATCTGACAGTGATTTAAAATAACGTGGTGTTGCACTGAGATCTTCCCCTTCGTGGGCTGATTTCGGACCTTCACCAAGGGCCTGATGTGCTGTTCCAGTTTGACATTACTTGAAATACCTACATATGCTAATGAGGACATGGAGAACCTAGCCCCGAAGGCGCCACAATCTCCGGCATTGATAGCATAGCACTTGATAAATGGGCCTGCCTTGGTATTTGGTAATAAATTGGTTGATAAGAAAAGAACTGAATAATTATAAAGAAAACATGTGTATTGACAGTTTTGTTTTTAAGTATTGAGATTTTCTTTCACTAGGTTAAGTCAGCCCAAAATAAATTTGTTCAGTTGAAATATTGAAAGAAAAGTATATATTTTTTAAATGTATAAGGAGCTTCTTAAAGGCTGCACGAAATGAAATGCATTGATATCATTGACGGTACAACAAATGATAGGAACTGTAGAATTGGGGAGAAGCAGGATTTCAGTCTCAGCAGGATTTTATGGGAGTGTTGGATCATATATAAATTTTAATTTCGTTTACTGTAGGTTTGGTATTGCAAGAAAAATTTCAATTCAAGAAAAATTTGCGGGTGATTTTGTTAATGAAGTTTTTAAATGAGGAAATTTTGAGAGCTTTTCTTATATTGCTATTACGATAGAACCATCTTGCTTTTGTAATATGGCAAAGGAAAAAATTTTGAATACGTTCGTTTTTTTTTTTTTTTTTTTAAATTTTGGCCCTATTAGCAGTTTTTAAATTGGTTAAGTATATGTTATGATCGGCCAAACGAAGAATCAGTAAATTACTTTCTTGTTGTCTAGTAATAATGTTGGGCTCCGAGAAGTAACTGGATACATGACTGCGGAAGTTTTCCGATATTTGTCTTGTATGTGTTTATAGGTGCTGATTGCTCGGTTGAAGATAATTCTGTGAAAAGTTTATATTTCCAGCACATTTACATTCGGTAATGGTAATGGTAATTTTAGTTAATGTCGTACTAGAGCAACACAACGGGCTATTAACGACGGTCCAGGATCAGTCCCTTAAGGAAAAGATCCGAGGACAACACCTCGTAATTTTGAACCACGGTCAGATGACGAAGCAACACCTGAGCAGGCACCCCACTCTCCAAACTTCCACATCAACCCAACGTGAGGACTTTCGGCCACGACAGATTTAAGGTGCACCAGCCGCCTCTACACCATACGTTTACAAACATCCATGCCCGAACCCGGATTCGTACCAGGAACCTTCCGATCTAGAGGCTAACACCTTAACCACTATACCGGTTGGTCGGCCATTTATATTGGGAAACATCGTTAATTTCATCTTTTGGAATCAGACAAATAAGCAAAACAATCAATCTTTTATTTGCAAGAATTTATTCTCTTTTTAATTGGTGTTGCCAGGTTTTGATGCAGAGCTTTTAGAAAAGAAAGATTATACTCAGCATTCATAGATGCTACGTACGTTTAAACCAGCATACACAGATGCTTCTAAGATACATAGATTGCTACATGTTCTATGTGCTGATTCCAATTAAGATGAGTCTAGGATTACTCCTAAGTATGTGGTCTGTAAAGGTCAAGGGACAGGTTGTCCGTAAAGTTTAAATTGTGGCAAATGAGTAGGATCTCTGCAGAGAAACATGATGGCTGCAGACTTTTCGATATTTAGTTTGATTCTAAGTCTAACAAACCAGTATTCAAGATAGAATACGTGCAAGTTAAGTCAGTGAGAAGTAATTTGGAATTTTTATTTTGCGTAAAAATTGCAGTATCATCTGGGAACATACACTAATTGGTGTTGGTGGTTTGAAGAATGTCATTCATACCTACATACCAACTGAGCTACCGTACAATGAAAACATTTAATTTCTTGCTTAGTTTTAGTTTGCTCTTCTGGCAACAGTTTGTAATTCAAAAGAAGTGAAATGTTGTTTACCAACAAAAATGGAATGATTAAATGTTTGAGAAGATAAAATTTTTTCGAAATGTTTGTGTCGAAATTTGTGCGCATGAAACGAACTGAAGCTTCGTTTAATTTATGTCCAAAGTGGAACAAAAAAAAATATATATATATATAGAAAATTTTACTGTGAATAATTTAGTTCTGATAAATTTTTGAATGTTCATGTTTTCTGCTTGAAAAATTATAGTCTATACATTCATCAGTCTAGTTAAGCAAATTATGGAGCATTTTTTTTGCTTCAAACCTGTTCAATTTGTTTTTTAAAATGAGATTCAAATTTTGCTACATTCAACAATTACACAATTTTTCAAGCATGAGTTATTTTAAGTGGTTTGAAAATCAACAGTGATCTAAAATGTGTTTTGTTGTCATCAATAGCCTTTTGTGTTGCTTCAGTGCAACATACATTAATTACCTACTATGTTTCCCCCTTATTTCTATAAACATCAATATTTTAAAGTTTACATTTCTAAAAAAATAATTTTAACAGAACAGAAACTTAATAAATTATTAGCTGCAAGCAATTTGAGACAGCCTATGTTTTATCTTAAAGGTGGTACAGCTACACTCTACGTTTATGAGTGATGGCAACGGCTTGGCGATTTTTTTTGGCGAACATCTAAAGTCGCCAAGGAAATAATTATTACCTAACTCTTTTTCTGTCACAAATTTTTTTCTTTTTACAACACACTTTTTAAACACATTTCAGAACGTTTAAAAAAGTATATATTTTTAAAAACTTTCACAAAAAGTAGTAAGCTTAAGCACATATCAAAACACATTTGTGAAAGCAGAGAAACTAAGCTACGAATGTTGGTAAGATTACCCTGAAACTTATGAATTACACTGAATACATTGGGCATGTTGAAAAAGAAAGAGATTTACAAAAGAAAAAAAGCAAGTAATAATACAACCTGATAACGTCAGAATTCTTTCCTAAAAAAATAATGAAAACGAAAATGGTCAAAAAAACACATAACTCTTAATCCTATCGTGAAAACTATTATAGTAAAATAAAAATTCCACAACTGTCAAAATACAAATAAATGGATCAATGGTATCACAGAAAACGATTTAAAAGAACCAATGCAATCAAAGGATATTTTAAAAACAAAATAACCAATGGGAGGAAAGAAAAAATTTCAAACGAATCAATGAAATCAAACGATATTAACGGATTTTGGAAGAACTTTCTAGAACATTCAAAATGAAAATTGAAAGTTTCCGTTTGCCGAGGTTGCCATGAAAACCACAGCATCAGTAACGAAAGATGGGTTGCATTAAATTATCGTAACTCGCTACTAGAAATGCGCCAAAAAAAAATCGCCAAGCCGTTGCCATCACTCATAAACGTAGAGTGTAGCTGTACCTTAAAGGTTTTCAAAAGTAAATGTTTATGTAATATACATTTCTATTCTTAGAGAGTTGGCGGATGGAAAGTCTTGGACTTATCTATTCGATAACCAGAAGCATGCACAACTTTCCCTCCTACCTAGAGTCGAGGGGCTAGCGTGTTTTAGAGTCATCACCACGCGACATTATGACTTGCAAGCCCATCTACTCAGGATTGGACTTGCCGATTCTCCACTCTGCAATACTATGCACATGACTATGGAGCACCTTTTCAGTTGCCCCTACCCATGGAAGTAGGAAAGATAAGTAAGTGCCCTAACAAGGTTTCGCTACCGGTTTAACTGAAGCCACATACTTCCACGGTTTTAAAGCACCAATATGGCGGCCGCGCATGCGCTGTTAAAAACCTTTGATTCGGCGCATTTTTTTTTCATATACAGATGTGTTCATTCATTTTGCAATTGAGAGATGATAAATAAATGATTTATTACTAATTTTGGAAATATTTTGTTATTTAAAATGATAATTTAAGTATAATATAAAAAAAAATTTACTACCGTTTTCCCGTTTACTTTTAAATTTTGTGATTGAATATGCTATAGTATAATTACAATATAACTATTATGTATAACTACCTTTGAGTTCTTAGGTTATTGCTTTTTTTTTTTTTTTACACTCATGCTTAAATCTTATTTCAAAATATTCTTTTATTACAGCATGCATGATATGGAACACATTATTATCCAAATGTTGACATATCAAATCCTTGTATTCTGAAAACAAATAGAGAAAACAAATTAATTTAAAGAATGAGACCCACTACTACCCGACATGACACAGGCCTGTCGCCTCAATCCTTTCACTGGACTGTTGCCCTGAAAACATTTAAAGCGAAAGAAATGTATATTCACTAAAGTTAAATAATTTAAGAACACTCTTATAGTTTTAGAATCATTATTAAAACAGCATAAAATAGTGTATTCAGTTAACAATCACTGTCCTTTAAATAACACCAGTTTTATATACAATTGCCTAACAGCTTTTGGATTATTGCTGATGTTTTTACTCTCAAGTTTAAATTTTACGTAGAAAAGTTTAAAGAGCAACAAGGGAAAAAAAGATAAGTGTTTTGGAAATCAAAGATGGAGAGGTTTATAAATCAGGAGCATTTTAGTCACTTATATTCAAATTAAAGGTAAGATTCTGCATTAAAATGTTTTTTGCTTTTTCTCAAAATCTGTTTTATAACATTTTATCTTTACGCAATATAGCATAACTAAAAAGTTATTCTTCAAATGCTCTGATATTTTTTTATATGCTAAGAAAGGGTAATACAGGTAATGATCCTCTATTATGATTGAGGTCAAGTACCATCATAGACAAATATTAAATAATTTCAAAAAATTTACTCTGAAGGTGTTCGGATACTTTAATTCAATCTAAAAACAACAACAAATCAAACTTTTTTACAATTACTTAACTCGATAATAAATAAACATGCTTGATAAATTGGAGACTGATTATAGAAAAATTATGTCCACACAAATCTACCTATATAAAGGGTCCTTTTTTATGAATACTTTCTAAAATTGTAATACATGCAAATACAGTAAAATCTAGGACTGCAAGCATAAATTGTGTGAGCTCATAATTTTAACCATTGGCTCAAGATATGCTTGTTTTGAAAAACTTCATACAGTCACAATGTTTCAGTAGCATTCAAGCAGTTAGTTGCTCAACGCAAAAGAACTTAACTAACAAAAAAAATGCGTTTTAGACAACAAAAATTAATGTTTACAATTCGAATTTTATAACTGCTAACCAAATATGTTTCATTCTAAATCACGTAACATGAGGTAATATTTTCACCCATGAACTAAAAATACCGCTAGTGTTTATTTGACAGTAATACTTTTTCATTAAATAAAAGTTAAACTTCCCTAAAAACAAGTTTCTAACTCTTATTACAACTGGTAGGTTACAAAATCAAACAATTCTGTTAATTAATGAATCAAATTAATAATCCCTTGGATAAATCAGTCAACTTTTCAAAGTAATATTTAAATGTTTTTAAATACGTTTAATTTTGAATATAATGCTGCTTGAACACTTAGAAGTTACAGGTCAAAAAGCTATCAGCCTAAGAGATACATAAAATTAAACTTACCTATGAAACAATATTCCAGGGATCTTCTTTGTGCTTCGGTTTGTACACCCGTAGGCAACACAAGACGTCATATCCAAATCAAAACTAGGAAAATTGTGCGATATATTTCGTTAAAAACTTCAATCAAATAACGGTATAACCACGTTGAATAACATGCACGAGCACAATGTTTTTAAAGCACCAAGATGGCGGCGCGGTTACGGTTTTGGCTTCAACAGTTCAAAGTTAAGGCACTTCCATTATCTTTCCTACTTCCATGCCCCTACCTGCTTGATGTTTGCTCTTGTGATGACTTTAAAGCCCTTAACCTTCCTGGGGCCACCTCTCTGCTCTATTGCACTGCAAGACGCCTCATGTCTGAGAAGACGATGGTGACCATAATTAAAAGAAACAAACAAAACAATATTTTTTACTTATACTTACTCAATTTGTATTTAGCATACCTTCTATTTGAGAATTGATGACAATTTAAGCATTTATTTGATATTTACAATTCTGACTCGTTAATATTTCCAGTTTTAGTAGGAAACAGAATCCTTCAATAACCCAGACCAATGGAGGATTCAAAGTCATGTGTGGTAACCCATATATTCTCATCTTTGATTACTTAACAGGCTGGCACACTTCATATTTCGCTTGGTGTAAGTTACATCTTTTGTGGCTAGTAAAATATTATTATACAGTGTTACTACACAAGAATCATTCATTTTCAGAACCCGATTTATTCAAAAGTATTATACTTACAAATTTGATTGATATATGAAAATAACCACAAAATATTCAAGTTTTATGCTCACTCTACAAATGTTCTATGTGTGTCCCCTTGGTCACACGTCCAGGCAGTAGTTCAATTCAATCCACACATTTTGTAGTGTGATCGCGTCAATGTTCATCAATGCATCACTGATCGCAAAATGCTTTGTTTACAAGGCAGTTCTTTTCCGTACTGCCTTCTGAAAGAACGTTGCACTGCTATAACAGACGAACATTTCGCATATTCTAGGATACAGAAACTCTTTTCTCGCTTTGCCTCCATTTCGGGAGAGACTGAACTGAACTCGTTAGGGATAACTCAAAGACAAACATGAACTAGTGCTACCATGCCACATGGTGTACAAACTTGAATATTTTGTGGTTATTTTCATATATCAATCATATTTGTAAGTATAATACTTTTGAATAAATCGGGTTTTGAAAATGAATGATTCTTTTGTAGTAACCCTGTATTGTCTGCTGATAAGAAAGAGACAGGCTGTTTTTATTTTTAAAATTAAAAAATGAAATTAAAGTTCAGATGAGTGACAGAAAGCATGACTTGTTCTTTCATGTTTAAAACCTACATGAAATACTGTGCCATACTTGATATTTTTTCACTGTCATGTCATTGCTTGGTGATTTGACCTCTGTGTCACTTTCATTGGTAAGTACTATTTTAATTCACATCACACTGGAGTAACAGAACAGGCTATTGGGGATGGTCCATGATTACTCCCCAAGGGAAAGAACCGAGGACACCACCACATAATTTTGAACCAGGGCAAGATGTCACACCTGAGCTGGCGCGAACAGATTTAAAGCACACTAGTCCCCTTTGTACCTGACAATGTTTGTTTACTACCAACCCTCCAGTTCCATTACCCTTCCAACTGTGGCCCTCACTTTTCTACAGGCAAGGAAGAAAGTATGCTGCAAATGTTGTGTACTATACATTGTTACTTTGTTTATTGTCTTATAGTGGCTAACCTGTCTTCATGGTATGCCGATTTAGATCAAGTGATTTTATTTAAAAATCCTGATTTTAATCAAAGTTTACATTTAAAAAAATAATAATTATCTTTTTATTTTGAAATTGATTTTCAAACACTTGTCCTTTTTGTGCTTTCTAAAACAATTTTGGCCACAAATTGTGGGAATAGTACTGTATTTTAGCTTGCAAGATAGATTGATATTTTCCTCTTGCTTTGCACAGGTTAAATTTAAAAATCTGTAGTTAGTGGAAAAGTTCTACTTCATGAAATCCAAGACTGCACTTTGTTTTGTGTTCCATATTTTAATTACCTATTGAACAAGAGTGGCCTGGTGGGTTCTAAATCTTATTTTATGGACGGTTCCCAGACTTTAGAAAACATGATTTTTCATTTTAATTTTTAAGGGCCATTACAATGCCTTAATATTTGCTAAAATTTCTTATAAAGTCTTAGGTTTTGCTATAACACTTGTCTAGGGTCATGAGATTGTGTCCTCACTTGTTGGTCCTACAAGATTTATTTTTAGCAGTTATGGGAAGGGGTTCTTTTTCTTAGCCTCGCTTAAAGGTCTCACTTTACACCATGTGTGGAGATTGGCCTGAAGTTGTGTATGAAATGTGTTTTTTCCCACTTGCTCGTCCACATGCAACGTGGCAGAACATTTGTAACCTTTTCCAGTGTTATGTCTTAAAGTTGTTATTAAGTTTGCAAAACTTATTGTCTGTCTGATTCTCGGAACCACAGCCGTCCAATTCAAAACTGAATGTTTTATTTCACTTGCATTGAACACCAAGATCTTGATTTTTAAGACACTTGTCCTAAGGCATAATATTTATAATTTAAGCTAAAAATGGATGTTTTTGAAACTATCTGGGAGACCCAACTCAGCACACCTTAAAGTTTCTTTACTTGCCCACTATCACAATTTGTGAACTATAGTGTTAAAAAATGAAACAATAGCATTGGAAAACTAATTTTTCTTCCCTTAGGTGTGTACAAACTTCCCGAACACAAGGTACTCTCGTGATCTATTATTTTCCAAAGGGGTTTACTGTCTTTAGTAAACACAGAGATCATAATCACACACACAAGATGGCCACCTAGTGATCCTCATTTCCTTTCTTTTCACAATTACTTGGCACTGTCTTTTGTTTGGTGCAGCGTGGCCAAATGTGGCCCTTGTGCCATAAAACACAAAACAACAAAAAATCTAATTTTTCTTCTATTTGAAGAACAGGAACTTTTTTATGAATAATTTAACTTATTCATCTCAATGACTAGCATAGATAGATTCATCTTTACTATTATAAAATGAAGTGTTTGTGTGTGTGTGGACTGTCCTGACGAATCTATGGCACTCACAATAATGAGATTTGGCACACAGGTAGTCCACATTTTTTGCAAGTTTTCTATTGCGGCAAAATTTTAAAATTCCATCTAGTACATTTTAAAATGAATTTTTTAGTCTTTTTCACCATCTGTCCTTCTCTTTGAAATGTGATGTCAAAGAAGAAGCAAGTAGATTTTGCAATTTTTCCCCAGTGATGTCAGTCTTTTGAACCATGCCATGTTTTCCCAATTCTTGCATGATTTGTCAAATGGGAATACGTAGCAATCACAGGGAGTTGGTGAGCATTAGCAAGCAGTGGTCACTCCTGACCCCACAAAAGGAACTGTCACGGGCAAGGAACATTTTACATTAGATCGATACCTTATACATTTGGTTTTCTTTTAATAAACATTTTTCATTGGAATATTTATATTTTCGCAAGGGATTGTGATGTCATACCGATTGGATCACTTTGCAATTCGAATTGGCCATGATATTGGTTTGCTCAGCAAACCAAATGGGAATTTTTAGCAATCACTGGGGGTTAGTGAGCAGTGGTCACACCTGACCCTGCGAAAAGAATTGTCATGGGCAATGCAGAAACTAATAGATTATACGAGGCTCGTTCGAAAGTAAGTTCCGTTTCATTCTTCCGCCACCGCATCACTACTGACAGTGCACCGGGCATGTGCAATAATCTTCCTTGTCCATTACCTTGCCACTGACACCATTACTCTCAATCTATGCTGTGTTTTCAGTTTGTTGTGATCACTAAAAATATTTCAGACAGTCGAAGAACCCGCCGATTGTGAGATTCAGTCTGTAATTCGTTTCTTGAAGGCAAAGAACAGGAAATCTGCTGAAGATTGCTGTCAAATTACTGAAATTTGTGATGAAATTACAATGTGATAATATGGTGAGAAAGTGAGTTGTTAAAACTTGGGCGCACAATGTAAAACAAAAGGAGAGGAATGTTTAGTTAAGGAACTGTTTCAGGACAATGCTCGGCCCCATGCTACTGGTGTCACTCAAAGGCAAATTGAGAAATTCGGTCGGCAGCAGTTGGATCTTCCCCCTACAGCCTAGTCCTGGCACCGTCTGACAATCAATTTTTCCTGTTTATGAAGCTGACCCTGGAGGTCAGCGCTTTGAAAGCAACGACGACACAAAAAATGCTGTACTGATATGGCTATCATCACATCACTGGCAGAACTTTCTTTGAGGTGGTGATGGTATAGGTATGTTGATCCCCCTCTACGACAAATGTCTCAACATTGGTGGTAACTATGTAGAAAAATAGTTCAAGAAAGGACCTTTCATCTAAACATAAAATTGTCTTTCTTTTCACAAAACGGAGCTTACTTTCCAGACATGCCTCGTATACCTGTAGGTATTCATTCAATTCTGATTTCAGTTATTAGAATCTTAATTTTAATTAATCTACTTGAAGTGTATGAGTCACATTACATTTTATCTTAGTATGTATTGCAAGTTAATGAAGCTAAAAGGAATTTGGTCCTTTCCAAGCACAGGCAATTCTCAACTATATTTAGTTGTTAAAAAGTATGTTAAAACTGTCTTTTTCAAGTAACATTGGTCCCTGTTAAACTTGGATAAAAGATGTTTTCAAGCAATGAGTTTTGCTCATGATCAAAGAAAAAAGATAGTGTATACAGTTAATTTATGTAACTTTGATCAAAAGGGTCCAACTAAATGTAATCACCTGGACATTGCATTTCTTTTCTTTTCACATTTACTTGACACTGTCTGTCTTGTGTTAAGCACAGATTGGCCAAAAATGGCCCTTGTGCCATAAAACCCAAAAGCTACCAACTAATTGTTTTCTATTTTTATTAGTCTGATTAGCTTATATTCAAGGCTACATATGGGTAATACAACAAAGAAAAGTGCATTTTTTTTAAAAATTTGTAGCAAGTATAGAATATTTTAACGTTTTGATTTGTGAATTCTAATTATATTTGGGCATGCATGTTATGATTTAACTATATGGCATTGTGAAAATTTTTCATAAAGCAAATTTGTTACTTATGTCACTTATATGTTAAAGTATAAACTGTACTTTCTGCATTGAATTTTTCTCGATGTTGGAGATTACAATATGAATTTTTAATGTCTTGAAAAATCAACTAGGTTCAATCATAAAATAAAGTTTTATTTAACATTTAATGTATAATTTATTAAAGCTTTTTGCAATTCGTTATTTTCATTTGTGAGATAAATACCAAGGAAATGAGATTTGGCATGTAGTTCAAAATAAAGGTGTTAACAAATGTTATACTTTAGGTATGGGTATAATTTTCCACCCCCAGAATTTTAGATGAAAAAAGAAATTCATGAAAGATAATGGCTAGTATTTTTTAATTGTATTGTATTTAGAATTTAAGTTGACAAAAATGATACCAAAGAAATAAACCTATCTTTAAATGATGAATTACTCATTTAAAATCAAATGAAGATTTTAATAGAAGTTAACTATCATAATTCGAAAAAAATATACTTATAAACCAAATGGTTTAAACTTTAGTTGCATATTGGCTGATTTTTAACGCTTAGATTTTTATTATTCACTAGCTGAATAACCCTGCATTGCTCGGGTTTCAAATATGACTGCGACAGCTAAAATATAGCAGCGATATTTCCCTGTGTTAACTCAAATACACAAACTCTGTATCTGTAGAACATGCTTCCTTGTCCATGTCCATTTATTGCAGAAAAACAAACTTTAGATTTTAAAATTGGGGCTTCAAGCGGCAGTTTTAAGACTACCTGTGTTACAATTTTCATGGCTACAGATTGGTCGGAAGACAGGAAAGAAATAGCCTATGTTTTCCATAGTGTTCTAAAGTATAAGTGTACCATATTTGGTGTGGATTGGTCAAACAGTATAGATTGTTGTTGTTTCTAATCCCCTAGATCTAGCCAGAGGCTAGACCAAGTCCATGAGTCCGTGGATATGCAGAAAGTCACAAATCAGGAGGGGATCCACTAGGCGATCCTCTCTAGTCACCCCGATGCAGTTCAAGAGATGAGAGGCCTGCGCAGAGTTGCGTTTAGGGCAGATAGAGAAGGTCTTGTGACCCTGCACAAATCTAAGACACCTAGTATGTCCACTGGTGAGTCTAGAAATAGTGGTTTGCCGAGCTCTGGAAGGCGCCACCAGGTTTTTTCCTCTTATACCAATCATGTGAGGGAGGAGCTCTCCAAATGTGAAGGTTCTGGATATTTTTTCTGGACTAGACTTCCAGATAGGTCAAAGCAGAGGAGTTGGTGGGTGTGGGAATGTAAACAGCCTCATTTCCCATGACGTGAGAAGGGATCCATTGCAGGAATATCTCATGGTGTTTGGATAGCCGTCTGAGGTTATCCAGGATGGAAATCGTGATTTTGTCTCCAACACTAGGCCAGTTGTTCAATGTTGAATGGCACAACGACTGTCAATCAGAATCCAAATGTCGCTGAGAGTGCAATCCCTCTCAATGGTTCTCAACCCGCAATCAATTGCAATTAGCTCTAACCTGATTCAAAAATCTGTGTTTTTAATCTTCATTTCGATATGAGATAGGTATGTTCTGATGTAGACCCCACTTCCGCAGTTATTAAACTCGTTTTTACATCCGTCGGTGTATATCAGCAGGGTCCCAGGGGGAATGTTATTTATGGCCTCAAGAGCAACCTCCAGTAGTAGTTCAGGTAAATGGGATTTTTTATTGGTATAGGACCCAAGTTCTGTCTGGGTGTACCCTAGGCAGTCCCACACACGGTTTCAATGAATGTTGTTCAACTTGCTTATCTATTAGTCCCATTAATTCTGACTTGAGAAAAAGGGCTATGTCTTTTCAATCATTGATTTGAGGTCCAACCACAAAGGTAAGTGGAAGTTCGATTATGTTCTCCATAACTAAAAATTTTGTTAAAATATTTAACAAGTCCCGAGTCTCTTCTCATCTTCAGAGGCTGTAGATCGCTTTCATAAAAAGCTACTTCTGCAGGACATGAATTACGCTAGCCCGAAATAATGCGATCGGCACTTAAGTGTATTCTTTCTAACTTCGAAAGGTTGGATTCCGAAGCACAAAAATAGATGTGTGATCCATATTCAAGAATAGATCTTATCAATGAGGTGTATGTGGTCCTAAGTGTGGCAGCATCAGCACCCCAATCTCGGCCGGAGATAAATTTTAAGACGTTTGTCTCTTTCTACCCCTATTCTCCAGGTTTTCGATGTGCCTATTGCTGTGGATTTCGGGATCTAGGATGTATCCCAGATATTTGGGGTGCTTTTCTTAGGGAACAGCTAGTCCTCCCATATAGATCTCTGGTTGATAGTTAAAAAGGTGCTGGTTAGTAGTGAAGAAGCTGACCATAGATTTGGAGGTGTTAAAGTGCAGTTTGTGAAGCTCCGCGAACATATTGACTTCAGATAGGACATTATAGGTACTGATTGCTCAGTTGAAGCTAATTCGATAAAAAGTTTATATTTTCAGCACATTTACATTGGGAAACATCGTTAATTTTATCTTTTGGAATCAGACAAATAATCAGAACAACAATCTTTTGTTTGCAAGAATTTATTCTCTTTTTAATTCGTGTTGCCAGGTTTTGATGTAGAGCTTTAAGAAAAGAAAGATTATACTCAGCATTCATTGATGCTCCATACGTTTAACCCAGCATACACAGATGCTTCTAAGATACATAGATTGCTACAACATCATTAATCTCGTACTCAATCAACTTTGTGATGTTCTTCCCTTCCAATAACCAAGCACGAGATTATAAAAATAATAATTTAATTAAACGATTATAAGACAGATACAAACGAACATCTTTTCATCCGGTGCAGTACATCGCACCTCAAAAACAAAACACAACCTTTTTCAACCGAGACAAATATCCGACTGTTAATTTCTCTATGGCAACCCTCCCAAGCAGGGAGGTTAGTCGCCAAGAACTCTCCTAAAATGATCGCCAACAGTGGCCAGATATCACACCTTCCCGCCAAGATGGAGTTTTATCTACAAATCAAAATTTTATCTGATAGCAAAATAGGTCAACTGTTGCGATCGTTTTAACTCTCTATTTTCACAAAATATGAAATAACTATATCTTAAAATATTATCTTAGTAAAAAAATATTAAACAGATCAAGACATAAAAATACACTTTCGATATCAGTAGCAAATCACAACCAAGTTAACAGCAGACGACAAAATAATATATGTACAGAAACAAAACCTTTCTACTTAGACGAATAAAGTTTAAAATCAAACATTTCTATTTCTCTTAAATCAAAATAGACTCCCAGCCAACTCTTTTTCTAGCTACACTTACTAAACAAAGCTAACACTTATACAATATGATAAACTGGAATAAAATTACATCATTATAGTAGCGTGAAATCATTATTTTCCTACCAAATGTATGAACCAAAATTACATATAGAAACTATAAGTACAAAATAACAAATATCTCTTAGCTAACCACATATATTGAAATGAAATCACTATACACAAAAGAAAATCAAGAAAAATGCAAATAAACAACGAAAAGATACTAAATAAATGTAATCTAAGGATATACAATAATTAAAAAGTTTCACGTATTAAAGTTAATGCTAATTGTCACATTTACGCATCAGAAAATAATCTTGATAATGCATCCGCGTGAGGCATTTTAGCTCCTGGGCAATGTTTTATCGTGATGTCATATTTTTGAAGAGCAAAGACCCAACGTTGTAAACGCGAAGATTGAGGAGCGCACTTCGTGAGATACGACAAGGGATTGTGATCGGTAAAAAGTTCTATTTTGGAACCAAAAACTAAAGTTTCAAACTTCTTTAAGCACCATACAATGGCATATGCTTCCCTCTCTATAGTAGATCACGCTTGTTGGGTTTTGTTTAACTTTTGGCTGCCATACACTATATAGGTTGGGGCTTTCCTTGAATATTTTGTGATACACAAGCAGCAACACCAAACTGTGACGCATCTGTGTGAATTATGAATAATTCACTCATAACGAGACTTTGTAGAGCAGGAGCTTTCATTAACGCAGACTTCGGTTTGTTGAACGCTTCGTCGTGTATATCCGACCACGGTAAATTGTCAGGAACTCTCTTCTTTGTTAGTTCTGTCAGAGGTAAAACTACTTCTGCATAACGAGGTATGTATTTTCGATAATAATTGCATAATCCCAGCATGCTTCTCAATTGTTTCTTGGTCTCAGGTCTTGGTAGTTGAGAAATCGCTTTGATTTTGTCTGGATCAGCTTGATGTTTCTCAGACCCGATTATATGGCCTAAATATTTTTTTTCTGACCTAGCAAATGCTCACTTCTGTAGAATCATTGTAAATTGCAGTTCTTCTAACTTAGTAAAAATGAGTCCTAAATGATGTAAGTGATCTTTCATGTTGTTAGAAAAGATAGCTTTGTCGTCAATGTATGCACGACTAAATTCTCTAAATGGTGCTAACGCGCGATTCATTTCTCTCTGGAAGGTGTCAGCTGCGTTTTTCAAACCAAACGGCATGACTTTGAATCTGTACTGAGATCTTTAGGTCTTGAATGAAGTAAAATCACGACTTTCCTCTTCCATTGGGATAGCCCAACATCCCTTTAATAGATCGAGTGTGGTAATGATATTAGCTTTTCCAATGCAATGAAGTAGTTGAATGGCAACTTCCATAGGAAAGTCTTGCGTTCAAAGAGCGATAATCAATGCATAGTCGCATACCTCCGTCCTTCTTGTTTACACACAATGGGGTGAGCGATCTCCGCGGTACTTTCTTCTATTAAATCCAGCTGAATTAATTCGTTAATCAAAGCTTCAGGAACTCTGTAAACAAAGGGTTTTCGTCTCTCTTTTCCATCTTCTTACCTAATCCTATGTTCACCGACATTTGCAATTTTCATTTTTCCTGTAAATAGTTTTCTATGATTCAGTAACAACTTAAGGAGCATATTCTTATCGTCATAAGCCAAATGTTGCAAGTCTAATTCATAGATTCCATCAAATGATTCTTGTTGATTCACAGTCCTGGGAGAAATATCACCAAATTCTTTGTCATTTTCAAAGATGATTAATTCCAACTGCATTGACTTTTGTCTGGAATTTTCGGATTTTGTTCACATGAACGTGTTTTCTTCTTCCATCATCACCGGGACCAGTCCAGCGAGCTCATAATTTGTTGTTCGAGTCAGGAATAAGTTGATACACTTGATCTCCAGGTATGAAACATTTTGATCCAGTCCTTCTATTAAAGTAATCTGCATATGATTGTTGTTTTCCTTCGGCAAATATTTTCACTTGTTCAGCGGTCTGTTCCATCTTCATTTTTATTTCTTGCAAGTAATCCTCTGCAGACTGACTTATGTTTAGGGGTAGGGGAATCTCTCCAGACCATGATGATTTTAGCACTGCCAAAGGTCCTCTTGCTTGTCTTCCGTACATCAGTTGGAAACTTTCTACTTGGAGGTAGTAAGTTTTTTCCCTCCTACTAGATCTGTTTAAAATTTCTGTTCATCTCACTAACTATTCTATGACATCACATGTCATGTGATGTAGAAACGACTTTTTTATCTCTTGGACGACCCTTTTTTATCACTTGGTTAGTTGAAGCTATTTGTTGAAAACGTGTACCCCAAAGCTCTTAAAATGATGCGTTTTACAAACCAACCCAAAGCGTGTAAAAGAATGCGATTCAACGATCAGACTTTTCCAGAGAAAAGCTTAAATTTGTCAATGCAATCACTTCCAGACAATATGTTTCACCTTGGCGAATATTTATTCGTGCTAATTAACAACTCTAATGGTTCTACACGTGTCCACATACGTAAATTTACTTTAGGTAAAGATAGTGTCTTGCAACCAACGAAGGAATGTGTTTCCCTGCATCCGAAAACATGGTATATTCTTATGGAGAAGGTGAGCAAGTTTTTCGCGTTTGCAACTGCCTCCGACGTGAAAGTTATAGAGAAGGAAGTCTGCCTTTCTAAAGCATCATATGCTGAAAAAATGGACTTGGTTTTACAACGTGTATTTCAGAAAAAATACCTTTGTTTTCAGTTCTCGTCCCATTGTGTGTTTATGAATTCTGATCAGTATTTTAAATTGTGCGAATTCTACGCTAATGTGTCAGATATATTGAAAATATGGCTTTTGACTTATTTGCCGCCATACTATATGAAACTGGGAATCAAAAATTGGTTTTCCTGGTGAAAGTTACAAACTTTACTGCAGTGATATTGATAAGTCTGATTGTTGGAGAGAAGTTATAGCTTCTCTCTGCAAGTGCCTAAAGGAAATTGTGGTAAAAAATATTACTATTCTTTTTGATTGCTTAGGTTGTAAGAATGAAATTGTCGATCAATCTGTACATGCTTGAATGAAGATGAGTGTTGACGAACGCTTTTGCGAATATTTCAACCTTGCTTTATGTGCTGTTAACTGGAAAGAGTTTGCTATTAATTTTGTAAGAGAGAGCAATAAATTGTTAAACTTTTATGACATAATATTAGAGGGCAACTTTTTTGAGAATTGGAATACAACAGATATTTTCAATACTGTTAGAGAAATGTATGTAAAAGACCTGTAAGATATGTTATAACAATTATATTAACTGTTTTACCAATTCCTATGTTTTCAATAAATATTTTATCTTCAATCCAGTGTCGTCAAAAAAAAATATTCTACACAAAAATTATTGTATTTTTTTCATAATGTTAAAAAAAAGTTCAATAAGAAAAAAAATTAAACAATTAAAAAAAAAAAATTGAACAGGGAAAAAAAAAATAAAAAAAAAATAAATAAAAATTAAAAAAAAAAATATATATATATATATATATATATATATATTTCTAAAACAAGAGAAAATTCAAATAATAGAAATTAAAAAGAATTTATTGAAAACGAAAGTGTTGGTGGATCAGGGCGTCATCAGGGAGGAGCCTGACCCAAACAACACAAAATGGTGTTTTCTACGAAAATGAGCGCAAAATGCTAAGAAATTGCTCATATACTCCCCCAAACACCATTAAATCGAATATACAAAACTAAAGATTGAAATAAGAAAATTTAAATCAAACCAACAGCAGCAGTCGGGAGACTAGCAACATCAAGCCAGAAGATTGCATCAAATGCCGCTACCCACTTAATTCAACAAAACGCCAACACCAATGACTCAGAGGAAATGACGAAATAGAAAGTCATCGGTGGCGAAGTTGTTGATAATAATAAATCCCCTTTTTTTCTTACTCTATTACTTTTCTTGAAGGATTTATTCCTGACAAGTGAGTTCTATGGAAGTGATATATTGAATTTTTTTTTTAAATGATAATAATAACAAAACATTGAAAGAGGAGTGCTCAAAAGCAGCAACTACCTCTGACAGGTAAATATTTATACAAACATTTTAAACACCACCAAAAAGCAAGTAAAATAAAAACAAAACAAAATACCAAAACAGAGCAGGAATAAAACGAAATCAAACCCGAAGCCGCAGCCGGGAGATCAACAACAGCAAGACTAAAAATTACCACCAAATGCCATCAATTACACAATCCAACTATATGCTAACACCATATTTCCGATGCAGCGAGTCCATAAAAAGCAGAAAAATAAAAATTTAAATAATATTAAAATCTCCAGCCACAATTCAAAAGATATTCATAAATAGTAAAATAAAATTGAAAAGCAACTCCCATGGCTATGAGGAAATTGTGAAAAATAATTATTCATGGGCTGTGTAGCTGTTGATATTAAAAAATCTTTCAAAAATATTATTAAAGAATGAATAAGGGTATTTGTTATTGAGAAGTGTGTTTTTTAGATATTTACATTGTAATAAAAAGTTTGAATCAGAATTACAAATTTTTTTGAAACGTACCAATTGACCAGCAATTGTGTTGTAGTAAATTCTTTTAAAGATATTGGAGTCCCAAAATATTAATTTAATGACTGTAAATTTAAATTCGTTGCGTTTATCATAAACATTAATGTCAACTTTGCCACAAGAAACAGAAATTTTTAAGTCTAGAAAAATCAGTATTATTGTTATCAAGATTGGTTTGAATTAAAGAAAGTTCGTCTGGATAGATGGATTTCCAAATATTAGAAAAGTTGCTATTATTAAAAACAATTAAATCATCAATAAATCTAAAAGCAGTATTAATCTGAAGGCAAAAGTTTTTTTCAAAATAATGAAGAAATAAATTAGCAAGAATGGAAGAAAAATTAGAACCTTGGGGTATGCCCTTAACTTGAGTATAAATATGCTCACCATTAAAAATAAAATTATTAAAAATGCAATAATTAACCAAGAATTCCCATTCCTCAAAATCCAGATCAATTAAGTTTTTAAAGTCATGATAATAACAGTTCAAAACTTCTCTCAATTTGTCCAGGGGTATGCTGGTAAATAGGTCTTTAAAATCATAGGTCTTAATATCATAAACAATATTTTTATCCAAAAAATTCAAAACTTTATTATTATCACATGGTAATCCAGGTAAAGCCTTCAACAATAATGGCAGCAAGGATAATTTTTAAATATTTAAATAGTAGAAAGCCCCGGGTTTAATCATATAGGAATTATTACCACAAGTGATGTAACGGAATTTAGTAGGATTTTTATGAAATTTAGGAATAACGGTAATATACGGTAAAATAATGTGTTGATTGGAAATTTTTACTCTTTTATTTGAAGAAATGATTTTTTTAATAATCGTATTATAGGTAGATTTACAGAATTTATATGTATCTGAATTTTTAAGTTCGGCATCAAGTAAGTTTAAATACAGTTTTTGACAAATGAAAGCATAGTTACCTGAGGCCTTGTCGACTGGGGTAATAATAAATTTATTTTGAATATCCTTAATGGCTAAGTTTAGTGTCTTGTATTTACCGGTATTGTCAAAAATAGATTAAATATTATTATTAATAAAAACTTTAAATTTATCATATAATTTCCATTTCCATTCTGTAAACAAACATAAAGGGACTTTAAATTTAGAAGAGGTCATAAAACAGAAGTTGTCAATGTCTTCCAGAAAGCTTTTAAGTATACTATTTCTTCTAAAATTATAAATAGGCCTAAATTTAGTACCTTTAGACATAACATCCCTTAATTGATCATTTTCAACAATACCCAGATCACCAGTCACAATGTGTCCTAAGTCTTCTTTTAAATAGGGTCTGAAATCTATGTTGTCGCACAAGCAAACAACTTTATCTCGATATAAATCAATCTTACTGCAAAAACGATTGTAATTAAAATTTTTTCTCCCCAAAGGTAAATCATATTTAAAGCATTTTTTTATATTAAGAAATTTAACAGGAAAAATATTTTGTAGGTTATACACAATTCTGTTAAAGTGGAATTTATCGAAAATAGGATGTTTAAAACTTATCTTCATATAAATTGTATTATCTTTACTACTAGTTTTTTTCTTATTAATTTTAGAAAGTCTAGCCTTAAATAGATCACGTAGTAAAAGTAAGAAATGAGGATTGAAAGAGTCAATGTTTGTGAGTAAATTTTTAAACTTAACACACGTACCATCATTCAA
The DNA here is from genome assembly GCA_947359465.1 of Metellina segmentata. Taxonomy (NCBI): domain Eukaryota; kingdom Metazoa; phylum Arthropoda; class Arachnida; order Araneae; family Tetragnathidae; genus Metellina; species Metellina segmentata. The sequence goes on from OX375875.1 coordinate 124,613,234, forward strand.
AGAAAAAATTAAGTTTTTTAAGGGTTTAAAATTAAAATTTTCAATAAAGTGTTTTTCAAGAAATTTCAGGTTTTTTATAAAATTATTAAACTGGTGAATATTTTCAGAGGTGTTTAGTTTCTTATTTTCTCCGCTTCCTCTACAACCTCTCTTCGTTTTCTCTTTTGACGTATGGAATAAAGCAAAAGTATTGCAGTTATCAACATTAACCTGAGTATTTTGAAATAAATCATTCAAACCATAAGGAGCAAGTGTTTTAAATTTTAAAATGTTAATATTTTCTTTGACCAGTCTTAATTTTGTATATTTAACAATATCAAGTATAGTAATTTGTGCATTGCTAAAATCATGTAAAGAAAAATGATGGAATTCCAGGTTTAAAGTGGAGTTGGAGTTATAATTTTTAATATTAGAACGGTGAAGGTTAATGCGCAAGTTCAACGAGTTACTGGTTTGACCAATATAACCCATACCACAGAGGCTGCATCTTAAAAAGTAAATGACATTAGAGGCTTTACAGGCTGGCGAAGTAGAGTTGTCGATAATGTTAGACTCATCCAACTGAGGGCAAGTTTTACAACGTTTATCGCTGCATTTGGAAAATTTAAGTCTACTCATAGAGTCAAAATTATCAACGTTAGGGTAACAGGATTTCGATCCAAGGGGGTCCCCCAAAATCCCCATGTACCGAGCACAGGACTTACCATTTGAAAGTGAGTCCTTTTTGCCAGGCGCTAAAATCAAATTTGAACTATCCATGCAAAAATCATAAAAAATCACATTGTCAGAGGAGTGCGCTGAAGCTGCAACAAACTCTGACTGGTAAAAATAAATATCATTCAAATACTTAATTTAATGGAAGATCAAAATAAAAAGCATGTGTGTTCAACCAGAAAACGAAAGTTAGAAGAAAAGTTAAAACTAACCATGCAAGCGCGCTGAAAGCTGCAGACATAGCATGGTAAGGAATATATTTTTCTAAAACAAGAGAAAATTCAAATAATAGAAACCAAAAAGAATTTATTGAAAACGAAAGTGTTGGTGGATCAGGGCGTCATCAGGGAGGAGCCTGACCCAAACAACACAAAATGGTGTTTTCCACGAAAATGAGCGCAAAATGCTAAGAAATTGCTCATATACTCCCCCAAACACCATTAAATCGAATATACAAAACTAAAGATTGAAATAAGAAAATTTAAATCAAACCAACAGCAGCAACATCAAGCCAGAAGATTGCATCATATATATATATATATATATATATATATATATATATAAAAGTTAAGTAGTAACGAAACAAAGTAGCAAAAAAAGTTCAACAGTAAAAGAAAAAAAAAGTTAAGCAGCAACAAAAAAAAGTTACGGTGGTTTTTTTTAAACGAAAAAGCAAAATAAAGTTTATCAAAAACAATAAAAAAGAAAAAGTGTAGTAAAATATCAATTAGAAAATAAAAAGGAAAAAATCTCAAAATATGAATATTTATTTCCAGATTTCTTGCATTAACAGAGTACTTTTATACACATCTTTCTTAAAGCAATTTGTAACTCCTTTTTTAAAGCATTTTAAAATTCCTCTATCCAAAATAAGTTTAGCATGTAATGAACATACAACAGATAAGTAATATAGTTATTATATTTATGAAAGGTATAAGTCTTTCTCCTACACGATTTTTCCACAAGTCCTTGATAGAAAGTCTTATAATTATTTTAGAAGTTTCGAACTTCCTTACTAGTTTTTTTTTGCTGCCACACATGTGTTAATTTCATAACATTAAACTCAAAATACCACTCTTGTAGAATTCTTTCACGCCATGTTCAGTTAGTCACTAAAAATTGCATCTACTACTTGAATTGATAAAGGGTAGATAACGTTTAGTAACAAATGTACGTTTTAATTTTATGTAAAATATTGGTTCGGCACATAGGATATGTTAAGAGATCTTTCGTACATCTCATGCATGTCACCAGATGACCGCAAGCTTTAAAGTAGCATCCCTTTCCGATTCCAAACAAATTTTACAAAGTCGTACTTCCTATTCGTTGTTTGAGGGGCAAGGTTCGGTTTTTATTAAAACATTGGTATTATTCTTGATTTCATCCACCTGTACAATTTCATCTGTTGGTGTTCTTTTTGATCTAGGGTCAGCAATCATTTGCTGTTGTTGGGCTACCAAATATTTTGGATAAAACTTTATGTGTTCGTGTCTCACTACATCCTCTTCTTGCCAATTTTCAAGCCCTTCGCCACACCAATAACACCTGATCCTGTCCGATATACCGGTATAAAACAATTCGTTTTCGGCCAGGTCCCAAATTTCAAAGTTTGTGCGTGGCCAATCTCTAAACGTAGATAGGCGTTTATTAAGCATAAACATGCTTGGAAATTTTGGCTTCAAATTTAAATATACTAATTATTTTTTCCTATCCACAATTTTGCATGTACAAAAATATAATTAATGCATACTTATAACCTTGTATTTTCCCCATCTAAATAAATTTTGATTAGGTTCTAAACAATATCTTTATGCTTGAAAAATAACAAAAAGTAAATGTCTCAGTGTTTCACTGTACCCCGTATGGCGAGGTACAATGAAACACATACAATGAAACACTCCAAATGATGCAAGCAATTTTCACCCTATATAGTTTATTTTAGTTACATTCGACTTAATTTAAATTTATGATTTCTCCAACAGAATATAATTACGTTTCAGTTCACCTTCTTTGATTGAAACATAAACATTTACTCAGTATACTGCTTGTGTCACACATGTTATGTGTAGATATCTCATTCTTAGTACTTTGTCAGCTTTGATCAGCTGGAGCTGGAAAATATTCTGGATCATTGTCATCTTCAGAGTTTTTAGGAGGTAGTTTGTTTTGAAAACAATACCTTCTTGGATTTTTTTTCCTCTTTTTACCTTCTAATTGCTTAACAAGAGCATTTTTTACTGGTGTGGTTAGAACAAAACTCTTTTTTTTTCCCTGTTTTACTACTCTTACTTCTTTTTTTGGATCAGCCTTGGGGTAAGGTTTTTTCTCTTGAGGAGAAATGTATTTCCTCACAGGTTGAGAGCTAGGGTATGGTGTCTGAACAGTTGTTGAACAACCTGCAGTCGGTGTTTCTGATCTACTAATGGCAAGATCCACAACTTATGATTCTTGGGTTTGTCTGTCTGGTCTTAAGTTTCATTGATCTGATCATGGAAATACTTTTCAGTAGGACAAGGCCTATCTGTGACACGTACGAACACAAATAATCTTCTTCACAAAACATTTCTCTATTGAAAGGCCATATTCCAGTTGCTGAAAAATCTTTTATAATATTTTGTGGAGTGAAAGACTTACAATAAGCAGTGCCAAGCAAAGAAGATATCTCATAGATAGAGATTGTACGACTTAGATTACACAGCATCCAATCATTTGCAGCTAGATTGAAGAAATTTTTAAGTGACTTGAACACAGTTTTGTCTAAAGGCTGCATTTTGTTACTGGTATGTGGGGCAGGGTTACAACAACAATTCCGTTATCTTTCGTAAAATTTAGACTGGAAATCGTAATATGTGATTCATGATTGTCCATTATTAGTACAGCTGGATTTTCTTTAGAACAGTGTGTATGTGCCTGGAAATGTGTTAGAACATTAACAAAAATATCTCCATTCATCCATCCCGATTTTGTTGCATCACCCGGAGTCAAAGGTGGAGCTCCATTCAATATGCAAAACTTGAAATTTACTCTAGGAAATACTAAATAATGGGTATAGAATTTCCAGAAGCATTAATAAATCCACACATAGAAACAAGATCATCCCTTTCACCAGCTAAGTTAATTGACCTATTTGTTTTTGGCCCCTTTGACTGAGAACTTTAGGAGGATTGTGAACTGTAGCAAGTGCAGTTTAGGCCTATGAAATAAATAAACTATTCTTAAATGTTTTTAAGTATAAAAAAAATTAACTTGCTATTGAAATCTGTACTTTTTTTGAAGAAAAAAACAACAGCTTAATTTTGCATGCTTTCAAAATTACTGTTTTGATTTGGTGTTGCCTTTTCATATTAATGTTAGGTGTTGCCATTTTCTTACTAAAAGGGTTTTATTTATATTAGTGACAACCAGTAATATGTTATTTTCTATCAGTGATATTATATTTACCATTGATATATTACTTCAAGTAAATGCATTCACCCGGGGGCACAATGCAACATGTTTCATTGTACCCCGTACTGAGGTTACTAAAGAAAAACATTTTTCAAACTTCTATTATTACTTTTTTTTTTTTTTAATTTTGGTTTTAGAAGTATGAAGACAACAACACAAAGATAGCAATGTATAGAAAAAATAATTATTACATAAAAAACGAGGAAAAAGAAACAAAATTACTTTTAGTAAAGAAACTTACTTTCAATGGTGAAAAACCAATAATCTTCTATTGCTAATATTGTAGAAGTGCAAATGTATCCAAATCACATCAGTAATTGGAACATATAGTTGCATAACATATGTATAAATTGCAACTTTCTGTGACAAATTTTTCTGATTTTAGAAGTAATGTTTCATTGTACCCCTTGTTTCATTGTACCCCGTCTTCCCCTACTGCTCTATTACTCTTAAGTGTAAAATTATAGGGCCTATTGAGTTAAATCCCCTCATAAAGGTTATCTTTGTTAATTTTTAAAAAGTCCGATACCAGTCAAAGATACAAATTTTTGTTCAACAAAAGGCAAAGATTTGTGCCCATAAATAAGTAATTCAATTTGCCGATGTAAATTTAGAAAATTAAAACAACATAATCAAGAGAAATCAGTATACTTTAAAGAAAGTAAAAAACAAGTTCCTCGAATATAAATTATACAGGGTGGTCCCGAATTCATGGTACAAACTTTAATGGTAGGTACAGGACATTGTAACAATGATTTATTGTATAGGAATGTATAGTCGCAAGTGACGCGGTGAGGCGTAAACAGGGGAAATAAAAGGAAAGAGAAATGGAGTGATCGGTTGGTATCATTGCCGGTAGAGGGCAGTAGATGTCTAGCCGCTGTTGAACATGATGCATCGCAGTAGGGAAAAGCGGCTTTCACAATTGTGCTGCCGTAGACGATGGGTGACTTTACGTATGCAGAAAAAGCAGACATGCATTACATGTACGGCCGTGCAAATGGTAACGGCAGAGCTGCGTTACGAATGTATCGCGCGGAGTATCCTGATCGACGAATGCCGGATCATAGAATTTTTCAACGGTTACATCGTCAACTTTGTGAAACAGGTGCGTTCGACGTCAACAGACATGGCGCTGGTCGAGTAAGAGCTGTACGCACTCCAAGGCTGGAAGAAAGCATCTTGAACATTGTGGCTGATAGACCCGAGTCAAGCACAAGAACTGTTGCGCGTGACGTAGGTGTGAGTCATCAGACTGTATGCAGAGTGTTAAACGAAAATCGCTTACACCCCTTCCATTTTCAGAAAGTACAAGCATTGAATCCGGCAGATTATCCTCGCCGCGTGAACTTCTGCCTGTGGGTGATGCAGCAATGTGCGTTGCAGCCGGATTTCGTAGATTATGTGCTATTTACAGATGAAGCGACATTTTCACGCGAGGGTGTCTTTAATGCGCAAAATTTCCATGTGTGGGCAACCGATAATCCACATGCAACGCGTCGACATGCGTTTCAACAACGTTTCAGTATTAATGTGTGGGCTGGTATTGTGAACGACTTTTTGATTGGCCCATACTTACTACCCACGCGGCTCACTGGCGGAAGCTATCTTATTTTTCTGAAAGAAGTGTTACCACAACTGCTGCATGATGTTCCGATCGCCATTCGTAACCGCATGTGGTTTCAGCACGATGGGGCACCAGCACACTTCAGCATTGATGTACGGAATTACCTGAATGCCACGTTTGGTACTCGATGGATTGGGCGTGGTGGACCAGTCCCTTGGCCACCCCGATCTCCCGATTTATCGAGCCTCGATTACTTTTTATGGGTACATCTAAAGCATCTTGTTTATGAGACTCCAGTTGACTCAGATGAGGATCTCGTCGCTCGCTTATCTGTAGCTGCTGCAGGTGTGCGTGAAATACCAGGCATCTTTGAACGTGTACGCCAATCGCTCCACCGACGCTGTCAAGCATGTATCGATACTGGTGGACGCAATTTTGAACAATTACTGTAAACATGACACTTGTCAACAACGCTTTCAATAAAATCTTTGTTTTTCCTTTCGGCCGTTATTTCCCCTGTTTTCGCCTCACCGCGTCACTTGCGACTATACATTCCTATACAATAAATCATTGTTACAATGTCCTGTACCTACCATTAAAGTTTGTACCATGAATTCGGGACCACCCTGTATTTGGTTACATATTTTTTTCTTGCTCAAGTTTAGTCACCGAATTGAATTGTATTCAGCTCATCTACGTGATAGAGCAAAAAACGAACAAATTACATGCACATTTAAGCATACCCCCTTTTGTCAAAATCCTGTATTACAACATAAAGCTTTACTTGTCACATTATCACAAGCACGTGTTTTCTGAGTACATTCTTCACTTACGAGTTTATTGTTACTCACAAAAGATAAAAGACTAAAATAAGATTAACTTTACTGATTAGTAAGTGTATGGTGTTATATAGTTTAGTTCATTGTGTCTCCAGTTTACAATTATTTTTTCCTCGAACAGATAACGCTTTTCAATAGCAATGTTTAACATTTGCGCGCGCAATTGTGGATTTTGATGGATTTCAAACTAAGGAAGGTTTATTAGTACGTGAATACGGATACATCGCTATAAAATCGCAAGTAGCTTCAAGTATTCGTTTTAACCTATCGCCTTATAAGTATAAACTTAGTGCCAAAGATCGTAAAACTGTGCGATACGTTGACAATTACGTGTGTGGAGTTCCTTTCTGTCTCATAGCATGGGAAAACGTGTATCCATTAGAAAGTCTAGACTCTAAACTTTTGGAATTGTACAAGCAGATAAAGAGTGCCTACCACTACCTAGTTGCTTACAGAGTGGTTGTGTTGAGAAACAACGCTTAGATGCCTTGAAATTCCGAACATCAACTTGGAACACTTTGGGTGTCCAAAATTCGATGCACTATGTGCTCTAAGCAGCAACAAAGAGATCCAAAAACTATCATGTGGTCATCACAAAAATCACTTGCATTGCCCAAAAGCTGAGGTGACGGCATTTAATAACTGGCTCATAGGAAATATATGTCTCTTAAAAAATGCAGGCATGTAAAAAATAAGTTCTTTTGTTTTTACTATAATGCATTATTTTGTGTAAATATATGAATCCTGGTTGTTTTTCAATTAAAAAGTGTTATATAGTTTACTTTGTTTCAGTATGACTTCTTTCAATATGTTTTATAATTATTTTTCAATATGTTTTAGAACAATCTTTTTTTGCAGAGATTGTTTAAAGAATACATAGAATTTATACTTAAACATTATTTCAATGATATTTGTTCAATTAAAAATTAATTAGTATTTAAAATTTTCAGTTATTTAATTTTACTCCTGTATAAAACTATCAGTGGTGTGAGTAAATCTTTAGATTATGCATTAACTATCAAGAAAGGGCAAACATTTATTTTGTTTAGCAGCCTAGAAGTGTACATATTATTTTCAAAATCACAAAACCCACTTATTATCCATCTAACGTAGCAATGTAGTATATCTAAAATTATAAAAGACCTATACAATGTATCTCGTAAAATACTTGTACAAAATTGGCATTTCTCTCTGCAATTTAAACTGCATAATATACAATAGGTTTTCAAGTAAATAAAAAGAAGTTCATATGTTTAGTAAAATGTATGATTTGCAAGAGCATTAGAAAAAAAGAACATTTGATTTAGAACTTCAAGGTCGAGAAGTTTATTAAGATTCATTTTCACTACTTCAAATGTACAAGTAAACATCTTCATAGTATGGGTCTTGCAAAGTTTCGACTAAAGGTAAAAAATATTTTACTGCTACAGGTTTCTTAATTTTTTTCTTACATAAAAACACTCTTTAAGAAATCCAACTGCTAAATGTCTTAATTGTAAATTGAAAAGAATTTTTTTTTTTTTGTAATCTGCATTTAAAAATTTGTAATAATAGCGAATTTATATGTTTCAATCGTATTTTTTCAAAATCATTATTAAAATATGTGTAATAGTATCTAATTTTTGTGTAAAAGCATCTTAACATTTTACAATAAATCAAAGAAAATTTCATTTAAAAAAGTTTGTAAATCTAAAAAATTAAATCACTAATTTTCATACAGATTTATTTAAAAAAAAATAATATGGCTACGAAAGAATAACTAAAAAATAATATATAGTTTGATTTCAATACGATTATAACTTCTTCAAATGAACAAGGAGTCATTTGCGTTTCTACTCATTTGTTAAGGTCATCAAACTTTGTAAGTTTATTTAACTTTGTTCCACTGTTTTTTTGTTTAATCAACTTACTTCTGTAAGTCCCGTGTTGAACTTCTGTGGTATATGGGTGAGTTTTCTTTGGTTCAATTAAAAAAAATTTACAAGGAAACATGTTCATAGTATGATTCTTGCAAAGTTTTCAAATTAAAAAAAAAAGGTTTTTGACTTTTATTTAAGCGTACAGCATTTAGAAATAAATTCTGCAATAAAATATATGCTATAGCATCTAATGTATAAATAGTGTTTAAGTGAAAGCATCTAAATTAAAAAACATAAATATTTATAGCAAATAAAATTTTATTTCAGATCTTGCATTGTAAAAGACACAGTTTATAAAGTTAGTATTTAATTTAAAAAAATCCAAAATACAGTGTATGTGGTAAGACACGCATAAAAGTTTCTTTAAAATAACAATAAGATGTAAGTATAAAAAATAATATTCACAAAGGCATAAATATTAATTGTAACGTTTTCCAAATATCACTAATTTATACAATAATTTTTCGAAACGTTAAGTTAATTCTAGGGCATAATGCATTTCCACGGGGCAAGCTGTGTAACCAAAATTTGTTTGTTGGATATATCATTACAAGTAAGCTTCCATTTTCGAGAACAATTTTTAAAGAGTTGTAGTTCTTTCTAGAAAACACAAACTGTCTTTTTTGTCCAAATGAAACAGACGCTATGAGTGCGTTAAGATCCAAGTCCTTCTCGTTATCTTTATGTGCACCTATACAGTCCTTACCATCTTTATAACGGTTCACCAACAGAAAATTAAATATTGCATCAATTATTCGTTCCACTTCACCCTTTATTTCCAACAGTAAAGGAGACCAGGGCTTGGCTGCAATACAAGATCCACTAAATTTATAACTTATAACTTCGTCTCCGTACGCCACAAGTTGTCGAGGTACAGTATGTTTTTACCGTAAATTTCTATAGTAGTTTCCTCTTTCTTTAAATACGTTAATTCGTTTTCCAATCGACGGAACGATTAAAAGACAGACAAAAAAAATAACATAATTTCATCCGGTGTAGTACATTGCACCTCAAAAACAAAACAACCTCTTTCAACTGAGGCAAGTATCCGACTGCCAATTTCTCTATGGCAACCCTTCCACACAGGGAGGTTAGTCGCCAAGAACTCTCCTAAAATGATCGCCAATAGCGGCCAGATATCACAAACTTAATATTAGAATTGGAATTCCAGAGGACAATATCGTCGGCAAATATGCCCACCTCACACTTCTGGGATGATTTTTTCAATTTCTGCCAAATATAAGGAGAAGAGAATTGGGCTAAGCACAGATCCCTGGGGCACACCCAGACTTAATTTGAATTCTGTCGAGAAATAGTCGTTTAATTTTATTCTGATCAGTCTATCCTTCGAATAGTCGCTGATCCAGGGGAGAGCTTTCCACTCAATGCCAAAGAAGTCGAAAAGTTTTAGGATCAGTTTATTTCTCCAGACTCTATCAAATGCCTTTGTCAAGTCCAGGAATGCTGCCACGGTGTGGCTTGTAAGCCTTAGGTTCTGAGAGTCTCTAACACGTTGTCCGAATTAAAGTATCTGATCCACAGTACTGTGTCCTTTTCTAAAACCGTATTGTTCTTTTGTCAGTAAATTTTTGGACTCCAAATAACAGGTGAGTCTTTCCAAAATCTTCCTCTCCATGACCTTACACGAAAAAGTGGTAAGGGCTATGGGTCTGTAACTCTCAGGAGTACCAGCCTTCTTGTTTGGTTTCCTAATAGGGATAATTGTTGCATTTTTTCAATCTTTAGGAATTCTACCAAGCTTCCAAGACAAATTACAGACTCCAAGCAGTCTCAGTTTACCACCCAAGCCAAGTCTTACCATCATCTCCCCATGGATGTTATCAGGCCCCGTAGATTGGATCAAGAGCCTTAAGAACACGTTCCAAATCCTGTAGTGTGAAAGGTCTCTGGAAAATAGGGCTGCCATGGTTTGTGCTGCGACAGCCCTGTACAAGTCTCCTTGCTCTACTCTCCGTAGGCTTATCGTCTTCGGTGAAGTTCAGAGTACTCAACTTTTTGTAATATTTCCCCAATAAATCTGCCGTAACCTTGTCATTTGCGGTTACTTGTCCGTTCTCATTGAGAATGGAATTGCTCTCCTCGAATTGAGGTTGTTTTGTGCTAATATTTTTAGCCAGTTTCCAAATTTTAGTGTTCGGAGTTCGAGCGTCGATTTTGTTGCAAAGTTCAATCCATCTTTTACGCTTTAAAAAGACATAGGTCTATTTGATTTTGACTTTATTCAGTACGGATCTGAGAGCCACATTGTGGGTGATGCTTAAGTCTGTGCAAGGAATTTTCCTTATCAAAAAGAGGCTTCAATAATGGTGACGTGTGCAGAAAGAAGGGAGTGAAGCGTTTGTAATTATCCCTAGGAATGGCCTGTTTAGCCGCCTTAATTATGATGTTCTTGAACAAAGTCCAGTTTTCGTCAAGGTCCTCCATGACAGTCTCAGATTCAAATTCATGAACGGTGATCTCTTTAAAGATTTCCCATTTGACTTTTTTGAAGTTCCAGTAGTTTTTTCGCATACGAGCAGGTTTCTGACTTTCAATCAAGATTGGCAAATGGTCACTGCCTATATTCTGTAACACTGTCCAAGTACAGTGAGGGTAAAGGTCCGGGCTGACGACAGAGAAGTCTAGAGCCTCTTTAGTGTTGTAGCTAAAGGAGTAATGGGTTGTCGTTCCATCTTTAAGACACAAGAGAGCATTATCGTCCAATTGATTGAGCAGTTCTATACCTCTTTGGTTGTTAATAGTGCTGCCCCAATTCGTATGTTTGGCATTAAGACCGCCCAGTAGAATAGAATTTTCATTGAGATTACCTAAAAAACTGTCAGGTAGACCAGCCTGATTCGGAGGATGGTAAGATGTTAAGATGTTTACCCCTCCAATTTATCGTAATTCCCTGCATCTCAAGGTCAGTGGTCATAGGAGGGAGAATATGCAATCTCTGATAATTGACGTTTCTAATGAGAAAGGCCAAGCCACCCCCTCCTCCAACAGGTCTGTCCGAGCGAAGGATATGAAAATCTTTAATTATTAAGAAAGATTTAGCACATAACTTGGTATCTTGAAGAGCAATACTTTGTACCCCTTGGGTATCATCCAAGTCAAGTAAAGCGTTTAGTTTAAATTTCGTGGCGTCAATTAGAAAGTCCGTTGATATTACACTGTAATATCTTGAGATTGTTTGATCTCCAAGCCCAGCAAAAAAAATCAGCATCTTTCCTTCAAAAAAAGATCTATTTTGAAGGTGAATGCAGGTTTTTTGAAGGCAGTTAGATAAGTGCAGATTTTACCCAGGAAAAAAAAAATCAGCAAAAAAACTTCAAAAAAAATCTGCAGGTTTCCTGCATGAATTTCGGACAAAAAACCTGCAGGTTTCCTGCATGAATTTCGGACAAAATTCCTGCAGGAAACCTGCAGTTTTTTGACCGATTGTCATGATGATGAATGACTGGTGGCGCCATCTGGTGGTGAGATAAGTAAACACATTATTTTGGATTCATAACAAAAAAAAATTCGCGGGAATAACGTCGACCTAGAGCAACACAACGGGCTATTGACAATGGTCCACGATCTATTAACAAGAGAACGAACCGAGAACAACACCTCATAACTTTGAATTACGATCAGATGATTGGACTCGAACCCGGGACCAAGGATCTGGAGTTTAGCATGCTATCCACTAGGCCGTAACAGTCATATCCAAGCGTGGTGAATTAATGTACCGAAGGACAACTGGCTCTAACACCTCGGAGATGTTGCGCTGTCTGTTTAAAGTACCGGCAATGCGTACTAGAAGAGTGCGAGAGTGATATCCAATACCGCCTCATACCATAATACCCGGTGCAGGACCAGTGTGGCGGTGCATAACGCAGCTGTTCAGCATCCTCTCTCCACGGTGTCTCCAGACTCGAATCCGACCATCGTGGTGTTGCAGACAGAAGCGTGACTCGTCAGTAAAGACAATTTCATTCCATTCTGCCGTCCACATCCTTCTTTCATCGCACCATTGGCGGCGGAGACGTCTGTGGTTCTGCGTCAAGGGTAGACGTAGCAATGGACGTCTTGTGGACAGACCACTCTGCTGTAAACGGTGTCGAATGGTACGCGCAGACACTGGGTGATGCGTTACAGACTGAATGTGCTGTGCTATGGTTCGTGATGTGGCTGAGAGATCCGTCACTGCCATACGCACAATATGCCTGTCTCACGTGAAATGGTGCACTGAGGTGGATGCGATCGCACACGTCGGTCCGTCGTACACTCCTGCATCCACCGATCAGATACCCGCATTACAGTTGTTTGGTTTCGTCCAACATGACTGCCGATTTCCCTGAAAGATAATCCACAATCTTGGTAGGCCACTATCCTTCCTCTGTCGAAATTGGATACTTGTTCAAAAGATGATCGCAGTTTTCGACGAGGCATAATTGATCGTTTTTTTGAAAAACCACAAGAAAAACACAATTGCCGTACTTGAAATCATCGAAATCGCCAAGCCTTAAATAGCACTTTGAAGTGGTGCCACAGGCGCGCGTGATGTGCGTTTGCGCTGAAATTCTAATCATTTGCATAACTCACCTCCGCTAATGTATGTTGTAAATTTCATATTATTTGCATGCTTCTTTCAGGGTGTTGCATTTACGGTGGCCAGTAGTGTGAGTATATATATATCAACAAACACTGGAAAGGCATTTTAAGGGTCATTTTTTTACTTGCATGACACTAAGAGACACATACATACACTTAAGAGAAACCTTTTCTTTTATTTCTTAGTTTTCAGTTTCAAGAAAGGATTCTGGTTTATATTGACGTAGGCTTTGGGTATTAAAAAATATTGCAATAAAAATACAAATAATTCACACAAGTCAATTTAAATTGTTTCTCTTACCTGTTAAGAACAGGTTAGTAGAATTAATTGATTACACAATTGAGTTCTGATGATTCGCTTATTTCGAAATAACATTCTGTATAACTTTTGTGCTATGTAACTTATAATTAATGATCAAAACAGACCACCCCACTACAAAAATGAATTTAACTTAAGAAATACTGAATGATTATTCAATTAACTTATGAGCAAACTATATAACCATCCTGAAGTGATATGCATTGAGGCACATGACTTCAAGGCAAATTGGGTGTAATGGGCTCAATAAAGCCAAGTTTATCTTTATAATTTAAAAATCATCATCGTTATGCACATTATAACTAAATGAATTGACGAATCTAAATTACAATTATTTGTATCATGGCACATTTATTTTTATTCCTGAATATTTCTAAGCAGGGTGTCAAGATTTAAACCACTTAATTTAAATCAACGATTAAAATCACGATTTTAATAGAATGATTTTTTTAAAAACATTGATTTAAATATCTCACAATTAATCTTATATTTTTATAACTAAGTAAATACACACTAGGAAAATCACAGAATACCCTTTTAATTTACTGTGGCCAATGGCTTAGCAAAAGTGATTTTTCAACTACTTTTTTTTACTTGAGACATAAATACAAAATAACACTATTAATGTGATAAAAAATTTATCGAATAAAATATACAACTGAGCTTTCTATTTGAAAGGATGAAAGTTTAAACAATGTGAAAACTTCTTTCATTTTGCAAAATGAACCCTGAAGCAGTCACTTTAAGAGTAGTGACCCATTACAAATATTTATGTAAACAGACTAATTTAGGTCCGTCTCTTACATTTACTGATAAATTTGTTAACATGATGATGTAATTTACTCCAGAAAAACTATGTAGGATGTCAACTTGTGTTTTTAAGTTAAACAAATGTTTTACCTTTTGCTTTTATTTTGAAAATGTGTTTTTAAATGTATTATTATGTAACAAACTATGAATTTCAGTAAAATATATATTGATTTACCATGTCACAAATTCTGATTGTTTGCTTAAAATAAATATTAATTTACATGTTATGTCAAAAATTCAATTTTTTATTTAACAAACTTATGTATAATTATTTTTAAAACTGTGTGCAGGGCCAACAGAAATTTAAACTAAAAAAACGTGATTTAAATTTAAAAAATACGAATATTTGATTTTTTTAAATTATAATTTAATTTTACACTGTTTCTAAGAAAGAGTGAAATATTCAGTCAGATTTTGAGAAGAGTATAATTTTGACTCCCCTTACTTCTCGTGAAATGCATGCTTGAAAAGAAATGTTTATACAAGTGAAATGTGTAAGTGGCGCTGGTGTTTTCGCATACTGACGCCACCTATTCAACGTCGTAAATACGCTGCGCAGGTCAGTCGTTGTCGGGGCACTGTTCTGTGAAGTTGTAATTGCATCATGTCAGAGCTAACAGACTTTGAACGTGGGCAAATTGTTGGAGCTCGTCTGGTGAGAGCTTCCATAAGCAAGGTAGCCGAAGTGTTTCGTGTTTCAAGAAGTACTGTATCTAAGATTTATTCCGCATATTTGAAAAGCGGAAAAACATCATCCGCTAAATCACAGCGCGGACGAAAGTGTGTGTTGAGTGATTGTGACAGACGATCATTAAGGAGGATTGTGACTAAAAATAAGAAGATCACAGCTGCAAAGTTACTGCTGAAATGAATGTCGTCCTCACAAACACTGTGAGTACCAAAACAATAAAAAGGGGTATTTCTGGCGGAGCTGCAATTCAAAAACCATTCATCAGTGATGCTAATGTCTGTAACAGGAAAAATTGGTGTTTAAGTCATAAAGCCTGGACTTTGGAGTAATGGAAGACCGTAATTTGGCCGGATGAGTCTTGTTTCACACTGTTTCCAACTTCTAGCCGAGTTTACGTCTGGCGAACGCCATCCCATACAGACTGCTTGTTGCCAAGAGTGAAACACGGCGGGGGTTCTGTGATGGTTTGGGCAGCCATATCGTGGGCCGCCATCTGTGGGCCCCATGATTACTCTGCATCTGCAAGGGCACATCAAGTCCAAGGATTATGTGAACATTTTAATCGATCGTCCATCCCATGGTACAAACTTTGTTCCCCAATGGTGATGGTGTCTTCCAAGACGACAAAGCCCCTGTTCACACAGCTCACATCGTCCTGAAATTCTTTTCTGAGCGCGAGGATGTTTTGTCACATCTTCCCTGGCCACCACAGTCAACAGACCTCAATATTTTTGAATTTTTGTAGTCTGCATTGGAGAGGAAAGTGTGTGATCGCTATCCACCGCCATCATCGTTATTTAACCTTTCCACCGTTTTGCAGGAAGGTACAAGATTCCTTGGCAAGCATACAGAAACTGTATTTATCCATTCCAAGAAGACTGCAAGCTGTTTTGAATGCCAACGGTTTTCCTACACCATATTAGGCAAGGTTACTTTTTTTTTATTGTTTCCATATTTTTGTCCAACCCCTATATGAGCAAACGTTATGTCAAAGGAAATGCATCTAAATGTCAAAGCAAAAATTTAGTTTTTATTCACGAAATTTAGTGTCGGTTCTTAAATGTATAGCATAGTCCTAACTGAGCATTAAACTTCTCCAAAGTTTAACGGCCTTTTTTAAATTTACAATAGTTTGTTTTGCTTAAAATTAATACTTTAGTTATTAAATATTTGATTTATAGTGCAATTCTTAGGACTGAATAAATAGATAAAACCTTTACACACAAGTAGATTAGGAAATATGGCAGGGTTATAGATTATTATTTTAATATAAAGCATTTTTCAAAATTCGGTTTAGCCCAAAAGATATACTAATGTCCATCTCGCTCTTTGGGTGTGTTCTGGCATCACAATCCCCAGGAGTGATCTGTCCTCCCTTATGTACTTACCCACACCTTTCTCTCCCTCGATATTCCACTTAACATCTAATTTTGATGTTGGGCATTCCAGGACACTTTTTGAGTCAGTACAGATTTTGAACTTCTGGGATGAAATGAAACTAATGCAAACCTGAAGCTGTCGTTAGACGAGAAATTTTTAACGAAAATGTGTATATCCCCTGGAAGCCCAATGGTGTGCGCTGGTCCTCAAGTATACCGTGTCGCCAAGAGTGCGATCGTACGCCTTCTTCGTATCAAAGAAAATCGATACTAAATGATTCCGGCGCTGAAACACACGGTGGACATTAGTATTAGAATAGTTCCAGTATAAGAATATTACCTATCTTGCCAGCCCGAAATCGCTGTGAAAAGGTGACGAGGCCCGAGTCGTTCTCTAAGATGTAAACAAGACGAGAATTCACCATCCTTTCAGAGTTTGCACATGCATCCCGTAAGTGCTATAGGCCGATAGTTGGAAGGTTGTTTTTGGATCCATTCCAGGTTTGGGGAGCGGACCAACCGGTCTGGTGGTTAAGGTGTTAACTTCTAGATAGGAAGGTTCCTGGTTCGAATCCGGATCAGTGCATGGATGTTTGTAAGCGTATGGTGTAGAGACATCTGGTGCACCTTAAATCTGTAGTGGTCGAAAGTCCTCACGTTGGGTCGGAGTGGAAGTTTGGAGAGTGGTGTGCCAGCTCAGGTGTTGCCTCGTCATCTGACCGTGGTTCAAAATGACGTGGTGTTGTCCTCGGATCTTTCCCTCAGAGGATTGATCTCGGACCATCGTAAATTGTGTTGCTCTAGTGCGACGTTAATTAAAATTACGTTACCAAGTTTGGGAAAAGGTATGACTATCGCAAGTTTTCTAACCAACTTGAAAGTATGTTCCTCCCATATGCGGATGCACATTTGCAAGATGTTACGATTATATTAGTGTATGGGTTGATGTTGGAGCATTATATATCTGATGCCATTAGGACCAGGTGTAGTCATCCTTGTCTCCCGAAGGCATCGCTTCAACTCTCTTTCCGTAAGTGAACAGTCACAGAAAAGTTCGGTGCGAGAACGGAAATCCAGGCGATGGGACTTCGCGCGATGGTTTGAGAGTAAAAATGTGTTCGAATAGGTGGTGGAATTGGAAAAGCTGCAGAGAAAACATGGGTAAAATGGCATTTGCTATCTCAACAGCTCCCGAGACGTGGTGACCATTCTCGCCTTGATTGAAAGAAATTGGATTTTCGGTACATAATCCCATTGCCGTTTGAATGCGGTTACTTAGCTCCTTCGAGGGAGTGGCGGATGTTTTGTTAGAAACATACAAACCGCTTCCATGATTCCCGTTGACTTTGACAGCGTATTAAGGGTGCCTTTGCTTTTAAAATGTTGCAACTTGTCTGCTTTTGGACATTGCGCCATAAAACCCTATCCAAAGCCCGTTGTGTTGCTCAAGTGAGGCGTTAATTCAAAATTACCATTACCATAAAACTTTAATATCCAATCCAATCCTTAGCTTTTGTTAAGGCGATAACTGGTGCATATAGTTCAAGGCACCGGAATCAATGGCAATGCGTTATTGTGGATAAATGATTTTCTCAAGGGAAGAAAATTCTCGGTTAGGTTCAACGGAGAGCGCTCAAAACCTCACAGGTTGTGGACAGGAGTTCCACAGGGCTCAGTCTTAAATCTCCTTCTCTTCCTTATTTATATGAACACCATTCACCCCCATATTTATTCTAACACAAAAATAGCATGCTACGCTGACGACATCGCCGTCTGGCATTCGCATAAAGACATTTCAGTGACGGAAAAGGCTCTAAACACAACCTTGTAAGGTATTGCTGAATGGGCCGAGAATCTAAAACTAACCATCAACGCAGATAAAACAAACTACTGCATTTTCTCTACCGATAGACGACACCGAGGCAAGTACAAAGCTAATATCAAAATCATGAACTCTCAAATCAAAAAGGTTGACCTACCTACCTATCTTGAAGTAACCTTGGATCCTGAACTTCGCTTTACAAAGCACTTTGAACAAACTGAAAATAGAGCCCTTAGAAAACTAAATATACTTAGAAAACTATGTGGCACAACATGGGGCTCAAGATCTCAAACTCTAAAAAGCACCTTCTGCACCGTTATTAGACCAGTGCTTGAATATGCCGCCCCAATTTGGACTCCGGCCTCTCCTGCTGTTAAACAAAAACTCGACTCCGTCCAACATAGAGCTTCTAAAATTATTATAGGTGCTGTCTCATCAACCAACAACGAAAAGGCCGAACAGGAGTGTGGCCTGCCTCCCCTTGAAAGTAGGCGCAACCTCGCCACCATCAAGTTCACTAACAAACTTCGCTCTAACGGCACAGACTATATCTCTACTAAAGTTTTCAATAAATGGAAAGAAACTACCAGGCTTAAACGATCCTCGACTCTCCAGCTTGATAGAGACATCAGAAAACAAGTCAAATTGGAACATTCCTCTTAGGATTTCCTTCAAGAGCCCCCCATTCCTAGAAAACCACCCGAGAATACCAAGTTTGGTTTCAAATTGCTGCAACCATGTTCTAAAAAAGAAGACCCTGTGGCTCTCAGACAAAAAGGACTTGAAACAATAGAAAAGCTCTCTCAGGGAAGCTATGCGATTGCCTACACTGATGGCTCCTCTGACAGATCCCTCAACAGTGGAGGTGCTGGAATTTTCATCCTCTTTCCGGATGGCAGAAATTGCAAACACAAAATCAATACAGGATTAATAGCCTCTAACTTCAGTAGCGAACTCTTAGCGATTAGAGAAGCACTCGCCTTTTACCTGAATGACTCTCAAGCTATAGATTCTACAGAAGGAATAACAATATTTTCAGATTCTAAATCAGCTTTAGAAGCTATCAAAAACGGAGAGACCAACATCACATCCGAAATTATAGTCGTTCTCGAAAGGTTGCACAGCAAGGGAAAATCCTGTGTCCTACAATGAATACCAGCACATGTCAATATTGAGGGAAATGAATGTGCCGATTCTTTGGCCAAAGAAGCTAGATAACTTGATCAGAGGTGCACTACCATCACACTTGCTGATGCTAACGCAGTGGCCAGATATAGAATTATGACTCACACATATAAGACAGAATTCGACTGTCCCAGAAATATCATATCCACTATTGCCATGCTTAGAACTGAGCATTATAAGGGCATGAAGATCCATCCGGACAAAACAAGAACCTATGCCCATTGTAAAAACTGCCCTGAAGTCCAACTCACGCCCAAGCATATCTGGGAATGACCAACTGTTGCGGTGAATCTTTTGAAGATTGGAATGGTTCCACTCAGGGACTCATTACGGGAGATCCTCTACAGCTGGGATGCACCAACATTGGCAGAGGCTGTGACCAATGCTTTTGATGGAATCTAGATCGCTACCCCACTACAATATTGCTTGTCCATGGACACGCGAACAACAACAAACAAGGTTTTGCAGTGTTAATGAAAAGATGAAGATATCTTAGGGATCGCTGAAATAGCCGCTTTAACTTCGGTGACTTTTTGAACTACTTTGTCTATGTTCCACTCTATCATCTATTCATTAACAATGTACTGGGATGTTCAGTCGCCAAAAAATCCCGAACTACCCGTCGTCATTCGAGCCATTTTAATAGTTGAGAAAATTCAAAGATTGCGTTTGACAGCATAACGTTAATCTGTATTGAACGATATACTTGAATTGACTCTTATATAAATAGTGCTAGAAATAAAGAAGGGTGCTTCGTTTTGTTTCCCGCGACAGTACATTTTGGCCAGTTGGCAACTTTAGAAGCAGCCTCATTGATGTAACGGGACGGGTGACTAACAGGATCATTTCCATTAACATGAGAGACGAATATCGGAAAATGTTCGTTGCGCGGATCACTTCCGACAAAAATTCTACAATTGTATCATCTACGTGTGACGTTGTCACTTGATTTAAAAAAATTGCATAAACCTCAGCGCTTGTTTTCTTCCGTATCCATCCAAATAATCCACTGTGTTGCTCCAGTGCTAATTACATTCCTACCTACCTTCCGCAACCAGTAGGAACCTGACGTTCTTCAACGACCTTCTCCTTTGCCTGATAGAATAAAAGTGACCAACCTGTTTATTGCACTGTATAGCTTCGATACTTTATTAAATGCTGAATGCGAGGTAGGTAGATATTTTAATTAACATCATACTGGAGTAACACAACGGGCTATTGACGATGGTCCGGGATCAATCCCCAAGGGCACCCCACACTACGCCAACGTGAGGATATTTGAGGCCAGGACCGATTTAACATGCACCAACACCCTTTGTACACGACGGTGTTTGTTAGATTCGAACTCGTAACCTGAATCGGAGCTAGCTGAATGCAAGTAATAGCCCATTTCTAAAAATTTTAGGTAGGTAGTTAATGTCGCACTAAAGCAACAAAACGGGATAATGACGAGGGTCCGGGATCCATCTCCAAGCGAAAGTTCCGAGGACAATGGCTTTGGGGATGGATCCCGGACCGTCGTCTATTGCCCATTCTGTTGCTCCAGTACGACGTTATTTAAAATACCTACCTACCGAGGACATTTGAACCAGCCAGATAAAGCAACAGCCAACACCTGAGTTGGCACCCCACTTTCCGAACTTCTACATGTCGCCAAAGTGAGGACATTGGATATCACGGTGAGCGACCGATAGCGAGCAGGGGGCGGAGCCCCAGGTATTTGATTACAATATTCTTAATTTTACACATCAAATTTTAGTTTGGTGTGAATACATTATTTAAATTTCCTTTATTCATTTAGTTAAGTTGTATGCTAAAACATCTGGGTAACTTTACTTAAATCAACGATAAGTAGTTTTGGAAATGCTGGAGTGAATATTGAGTATAACGAAAACTTATATTTATTTTACCAGTTGTACTGAAAAGCAATTATTTTTCCAAAATGTAACTTCGAATTCTTTATTTAGCTTTAGCTTTATTTCTTTACAAAAAGCCCACGAAAGTCTTGAGTCATCAACGTTGGCAGTCCGTGTTGAACTTGTCATCGAGCATGTAGCGTCGTTTGTTTCGCTTCTTATGTTATTTTGTATTATTCGTGTATGTAGCTATGTGATGTTACTAAATGTGTCGTGCCAAAGAAAGTCTTCCATCGTTTTACGAACCAACAAGCAATTTCACAATGGATAGGATTTATTTTATGGGTGCAATTTCAGAGGCTCAGTCGCACAGGATTTGATGGGAGAAATTTCAGTGCTGCAATTGGATGAGAGAATATTTTTTGTCTGGGCACCAAAAAAATTTATCGTTTCCAAAGATCCAGATTTCATTTCATGGTTTGTGGATGAAGAAATGAGTGTTAAGTTTTATTTCCTTAGATCCAGTTTATTTCGAACTTTAAAAGTAACAGAAACGGGATAACGTAAGGTTGGATAACTATTTTTCTTATCTTGCATTATATTGCTTGAATAACGATATTTGATTAAATAGGATATTTGTTTTAAAATTCCTTTTTCTGGAAGCGAAAGTTATTTGGTTGAGTTTGAAATTAGAGATCTTACTGTACAATATATGTTTAATATTAAAGAAATGAAGTGGTATTCTTAAAAAATAATTTTACTCTGTAGAGAAGCATGTTACTTCCTACTTTCGATTTGTTGAGAGTAAATGTTGAGCAATTGCATGGTACTGGATTCAAAACCTTAAGTTCATTTGTGTTATGTTACTTTCGTTATTGTTTCTTTTAATTGCATTAATTAATAGCATAGTAGCATTAATAGCACTAACAGTTTCAGTTTCGATTCTAAAAAAATGTCAAAAACAAAGATTTTTTTGTGGTGGAAATGGTCGAAAACGAAATTATGTCGATTTTGAGTAAGGCTAAAAAGAGGATTGGTTGTGTTTGCAAGAGCTCTAGAAAGAAATTCCTCCAAATTAAAAAACAATTTATTAAAAAAATATATATATTAACTCAAATCAGATAATTATCAGGAAGCGTTCGTTAGGGACTTGGTGGTATCATCATTGTTAATCTGGTGGAATGAGTCCCTGCTGAACGAGAAATGCAGAAAAGGACAGAACGGGAAAGATTTGCAAGGGAGGAGAAAGCAAAACAGGATGCTCGGGAACATGAATTAAAAATGCGTGAATTAGAGCTGAAGAACAGCAATACACAAACTCCTGAGGACACGTCTGTCGGAAGTTCCGGGAACAGTCGGGAAATCCCCTTCTCGGAAATTTGAAACTCTGAAAGGTGTCATTTATGACCCTCCTGAAAGGGAAGAGGAATGGTCGTTCTTTTTCCCTCACACAGATATGTTTAAACTTTTCGAAGTTCCAGAACAATATTAAGGCAATATCATTCTAAACTAATGGAGGGCGTACGCCAAAGGGTTACATACAATATTAAACGACGACAGTTTTGATAACTGAAAAAAATTACAGTTCGTCCTGAAGAACAGTGACTTTCGTCCAGTATAAGACAAATTTTGATACGTGTTACCCATGGCGAATCCTACTCACAATATGTCTCGAGAGTGGAAGACGCCTTAGAACTTTTATCTGAAATCTAGCAAAATCAAAAATCTCAAGGAATTAATAATATCTCTCTCCATATTTTCTATACAAATATACAGTTTGACCAATCCACACCAAATATGGTATTACGTCTTATTACACTTATCCATAGAACACTGCGGAATACATAGGCTATTAATTACCTGTCTTCAGACCAATCTATAGCACTTACAACCATGAAAATTGGCACAGGTAGTCCTAAAAGTGCCCTCGAAGACCCAAACTTAAAATATAAAGTTTGTTTTCCTGCAATATATGAATATTGACAAGGAAACACGTTCTACAGGAAACTTAACACGTATGTCGCGAACAACTGCGAACTAGACTAATTATTTTGCTGACTGTAGGTGGCGGCACTGCTGCAAAAACTAACCTTTGTTTTTGACCTCTCTTTTGGCGGCAGATTATGTTATGTCACGAGAGCTGATGCTTGCCAACATGATAACGCTTAAACATGTACATATTCTTGTGTAAATATTTAATGATAGCAATAAATGTTTTAAGTTTGTAAATAAAAAAAGGCCTTTTGCTTTCATTGCTAATTTGTGAGTATAGATTGCTGTAAAGTATAAAACAGAAGTTATTCTCATTCAACGACCCGGGTTAAAGTAGAAGTTGAAGCAAGACAAGTGAAAAAGAAGGTAAGGTAGATTAATTGCCTTTCCTAATAAGTATTGTTTTCAACATTAAAATGGCATCCCTGCCGGGATAGTTGAATTAATAACTGTATAAATTGATCAGAATTAGTTGTGAATCTGAAATCGAAAGTAACGTTAAATACTTTACAGTAAATTATTAGCAATTGAAACGTGAAATAACGATGGCCAATGAGCAAACACAAGCTTTGATAAATGCTTTTAAGAAAAAGCGAACTGTTTTGAGATCATCCGTTAGTAAATTTCTTACTAGATTAGATGATGAAATTAATAAATCAGAAACGGATGAGAATGATATTGAGTTATTATTAGAACAGTTGCATAATAAATTCGAAGCTCTCAAATTAGTTGATAGTGATTTAGAAAAGGTTTTAAGTATAGATGATCTTGAAAAAGAAATTGAATCTGCCGAAGAATATACTGAAAGAGTAATCACTTGTAAAAATTTAGAGCAAAGAAGTATCTACAAAAATTGACTTTAGTTCGTGATGTTTCACTTTCACAATCATCGTATGTTCATAGTGATGAAGTGAGCGTTAAACAACGACAATCGATAAATGTTAAATTGCCAAAAATAACTATTCCGAAATTCTCTGGCAATATAAGCCAATGGCTTACTTTTTGGAATTCATTTGAGACAGCAATTCACAAAAATGAACACTTAGATCAAGTGGACAAATTCAATTATTTGAAAGCACATTTAGCTGGAACAGCTCTAAATACTGTTGAAGGATTTGCTATTTCAAATATTTCTATTATGTGAAAGCTGTTGATGTTTTGAAAGATCGTTTTGCCCGAAAAGACATTTTGATAAACACTCATATGAGTAATTTGATGCGTATGTCCTCTCTTAAGCGTACTAATGACCGTTGAAGGTTTTCGAATACTTTTCGACAACTGTCAAAGCCAAATAAGAAGCTTAGAAACCTTAGGTGTTTCAACGCAAACGTTTGAAAATTTAATGTGCCCTATGATTCTGAAATTACTTCCACATGATTTGGTTTTCGCATTTAACAAAGAATATGATTGCGGAGAATATACCATTAACAATTTAATAGAATTTTTGGGTAAGCATTTAAATGCTTTGGAAAGAGCTGACGCTAGCATTTCCGAATCATTTCGTAATCAAAATATTCCAATGATATTGAGTAGAAGAAATGAACTTTCCCCCCTACCTCACCGTCGACACACTGACGAGGTGTTTCATCGTAGACATAACGCGGAAAGTGAAGAAAAAACTAAATTCGAAAATAATAAAGGTTTTTCATCTACAGCTGCAGAGCTTTTGAGCTCGGAAATAAATACTGAAAAGAAGAATTCTGCGATGTGTGTTTTTTGTAATGAATCAACACATTTTCCAAACGAATGCGTATATGCCTCTAATTTATCTTTCAATGAGAAAAGAGATATTTTAATTAAACGGGGAGGTTGTTTTAAGTGCCTGAAATTAGGTCATGTATCTCGGTTAAGATTATTTGTTCTATGTGTGGAAAAAGACATTTATCTATGATGTGTTATTCTAAAACTTATTCCGACATAAATGAAACTGAAAATGATAAATCAATTAAAAATAAAGCCTTGGCAAATAGTTCTTGCTCTAAGGAAGTGTATTTACAAACATTAATTGTCTGCGTTTCAGAAAATGATAGCAACCATTTTGTGAGAGTTATCTATGATACTGGAAGTCAACGATCATATATAACTAAATTTCTTGCAGAAAAAATGAAATTAAAATGCTTAGGGGAAGAAACTGTTACTCATGGACTTTTTGGCGGGATAGAAAGAAAGGAAAAACATAAAAGATGTTCTATTGAATTAAGTAACATATATAAAACTTTCACTTGTAAATTAGAAGTTATGGATCAAAAAAGGATTTGTGCTTCCATTCCTAAATTGGAAAATAATGATATCATAAATAAATTAAAATTATCGGGAATTCTTTTGAGTGATGTTTCCGTTAATGAAGAAGTTTGTTCATACGAAAAGGATCCAAAAGAAATTCATATTTTGATCGGAGCTGACCTTTGTGGGAAATTATTTACTGGGAAAATTATTTACTGGGGAAATCAAAGATTTATCAACGGATCTTATAGCGATGAATACATGTCTAGGATGGACGATTATGGGGAAAACGAGTTGTTCAAATACTCTATTAACGTTACACGTTAATGATTATAGCATAGCTAATTTATGGAAACTTGATACTCTTGGAATTACTGATCCGGGTGAAAAGGTCACAAGAAAAGAACTTGAAGATGCTGCAAAGGAACATTTTCTCCGTACAGTTATGAGAAGCGAAGGAAGTAGGTATATTGTCAACTTGCCATGGATAAAAGATCATCCAACTTTACCAGATGGTCGGAAGATAGCCGAGAAACGTCTAAGTAGCTGTGTCCAAGCATTAGAAAGAAAAGGGAGGTTGAATGATTATGAAGATGTCTTTAGAGACTGGAGGAATGAAGATATTATTGAAGACATTTCCTTGAACCAGAAATCTGAAACAGAGGAACATTTTTTACCTCATCATCCCGTTTTCAAGACAAATTCGACGACTAGTGTTAGACCAGTGTTTGATGGCTCAGTGAAAGAGAAGAATGCTCTTTCTATTAATGATTGTCTTGAGAAAGGACCAAATATTATCGAACTTATTCCATCAATAATGAATAGATTTCGCTTTGGGAAGTTCGGAGTAATATCAGATATCAAAAGGCTTTTTTGCAGATTGAAGTTGAAGAGAACGATAGACGATATTTGAAGTTTTTATGGTGGAAAAATGGACAGAAAAGTAAACCTAAAATATATCTACATAAAAGAGTTGTCTTTGGAATCACTTCCAGTCCGTTCTTATTGGGAGCCACTTTGGAATTACATTTGAAAAATGCTCCACCCCAGCTGCAAGCAACAGCTCAAATGCTATTGAAATCATTCTACGTTGACAATTGCGTCTGTAGTGTCAACACGGAAACAGAAGTCGAAAAATTTATCTCAGAAGCTCGCACCATATTAAGCACAGCAAAATTCGATCTTCGAGGGTGGGAGCATACTCTGACCAACTATTCAGTAGAAATTCCTGAATCTACAAAAACCGTTCTAGTTTTGGGATTAAATTGGAAATTGAAGACGGATACTTTAGCCTTAGACTTGAAGGAATTTCCGAAAGAAGACAAGCTACCCACAACAAAAAGAAAAATATTATCTGCTGTCCACCGCATATTTGACCCTATTGGCTTTTCGTGTCCTATAACCTTAGGACCTAAAATTTTGCTGCAAGATTGTTGGAAAGCAGGAATCACTTGGGACGCAGAACTACCAATTTTGATGTCTACAAAATTTGATAAATGGAAACATGAATTAAATAACTTGAAAGAATTAGAAATTCCTCGATGTTTGTTTAAAGACTCTGCATTAGATTCTGCATTATCTGTGCATGTATTTTGCGATGCCAGTAAGTCGGCCTATGCGACTTGCATATTTCTACGAACTGAAAGTGAGAGAAGAATAGAATGCGAATTGATACAAGCTAGAAGCAGAGTTTCTCCATTAAAGCCGATTTCCATCCCACGATTGGAACTTTTAGCCTGTCTGATAGGAGCCAGATTGGCTAGTGCTACTAAAGGTGATTTGGGTCACGAAGATGTCCCGACCTATTACTGGTCAGACTCAGTAGATGCTCTTTACAGGATCACGAAAGAAGAAAATTGGGCTACGTTTGTTCACAACAGAGTACAAGAGATCCGACGTTTGACTGATCCAAAGGATTGGAGACATATAGCAGGAATTTTGAATCCTGCTGATCTACCATCCAGAGGGTGCAATGCGACAACATTGGTGAAATCTAGATGGTGGGAAGGCCCAAATTGGCTAAAATGCTCAAAAGAAGAATGGCCTGTTTCTGAGGCTTGTCCAAATTTAGAGGTAGCAAATGCTGAAAAGCGAAAAATTGTCATTTCTGCCATTGACACAGTTGTTGAAAAATTTGATTTTTCAAAATTTTCTTCGTATAGAAAAATTGTGAGAATCATGGCTTGGGTACTCCGATTTATTAGAAATACCACGAACAAAAGAAGTGACAAATTTGTAGGAGAATTAGAGATCGAAGAAATATGTGCTGCAGAAAAAGTAATTCTGAAAGATATTCAGAAACAATGTTTCAGTACGGACATAAATATCAAAAGAGTGAATTGGCCATTAGCAAAGGTACTTCATCTTTATCCTGGAAAAGATGGTAAAGTGAGAATTGCTGAAGTAAAGACCAGGTCTGGATCTATCTTGAGACCTGTACAGAGACTGTACCCTTTAGAGGTTCGCGAAAAGGATTCGCCATATGCAAAGCACTATCAACACCGTGCCCAATGTGACGATCGTCATTCTCGTTTCGAGAGACTCCTCAAGAGACCTAAAAGAATGAACTTGTGACTTTGAGTTTCATATTCCTTCGAGAAACTCGCCCCCAGGGGCATTCCTTCTTTAGGTTTGTACGGGCTTCACAACCCCGGGGTACCTGAGTGATATTCTCTCCCTTTCGTTACTCTCCTCCTCTACCCTTCTGCTTTTTACTTTTTCTTCCTCCCTCGTTGTGGTTGCCTTTTCGGAGGTGAGGGCTCCCCTTGAGAAGCTTTTCGCCAGTCTGTGCTTTTAGCTCCTCTTGGGGATTATATCACCCACGTGTTTGCCGTGCGTGGAGACCTGTGTCTTCGGAAAAGGTGATCCTGGTGATTGAGGGACAACATAACGCCCCAATACATTGCTTCGGCTCCTGCTTCGAATAAACAGGCGGTGTACTTTGGTCCCAGTACATTGATCGGCTGGTGGGTATATCCTGCTAGGACTAACGACCTGCTCACCAACTAGCTCCTTAGGGCAGTCATAGGGGTGAGTTGGGTTCGTATAGTCCCTGGCTAGCACCGGTACAGGAACCTGTATCCCCTCGTTGGACTCCATGGTGGGTGGTGCCGCTGGGGACTGAATATATCTTTTTCAAACATGGAAAACCCAAATTCAACTTCTCCTTCAGTGAAGCAACTTTGTATAAAATCAAATGAAAACAATATATGTCAAGAAAAAATTTTTATTATCAAAAGTAACACCGGAAATCTAAAAAATATATCTGCAATCTTACTCCATAAAACTATACTGGGAATGGTAGGAGAGACTAAAAACATAAAAAAACCCTATCAGGAGATGTACTTGTTGAAGTTTTAAATAGATCACAGGCATTAAACATCCAAAACATTAAATCTGTCGGTTCAATAGAGGTGACTGTTACACCCCACAAAACCTTAAATTCATCAAGAGGTGTAATTTCAGAATCCGATTTAGTACATGACACCGAACAAGACATTCTAGAAACCCTGTCCAACCAATCTGTAATTACTGTAAAAATATTCCTTATTTCAAGAAATGGTCAAAGAATACCCACCAAACATTTAATATTAACTTTTAATACACCAAGCATACCAAAACACGTAAAAATAGCCTATATGAACTGCCCAGTACGACCTTTCATTCCTAACCCAGTTCGCTGTTTCAAATGTCAGAGATTCGGCCACTCTTTCCTTGATTGCCGTGGCAAAGAAACCTGTGCGAAATGCTGTAGTACAGAACATAAGACCGATGTCTGTACTACATCATCCCTTTGCTGTGTAAACTGCAAAGGTGAACATCCAGCTTTTGCCAGGTCTTGCCCTAAATTTCAAACCGAGAAAGAAATTCAGACAGTAAAAGTTCAGCAAAACATTTCATTTCCGGAGGCACGAAAAATTGTTAATGATCGCACCCCAAAACCTAGAATTTCTTACTCTTCAATAGTAAAAAAAACTTTCAAAACTTACGGAACTCAAACCGATGTAACTATTTTTAAGCCATCTGCCCAACATAAAACTTCAATGAACCTACCTATAACGCCTCTTTTTTCTAAAGCATCAGCTACCTCATTAAATACCAAACAGATAAATCAACCAAACCGATCTATAAATACTTCTTTAAAAAGAGCCATATCATCTGAACAAAGTAATATTAAAATAGCTAAAAGTACTTCTCAAACCTCTCTTCAGCCTGATGTTACATCCAGAAACTTGAAAGCTAATCCTAATACCAGTGACCTCATAAATCTATACAACACCGAAAGTGATATTTCCTCTGTAGAGAGTGACGGCTTGGAGACTTCGCCACCCAAGTCCAAGAAGGATCTTCGACAAGACAGATCTCGTCCTAGGACGAGAAAACACAAATAGTTTTTTATTTTCTTTTAAATTTTATTTTTATGGCTTCCTTTCTTTCCTGGAACTGCCGGGGTTTTCGTCAAAAAATTGATGATGCAAAAAACATCATAAATATACACAATCCAGCTGCAATCGCCCTCCAGGAGACGTATTTAAGAAACAATGATTCCACCAACATTCGTCATTTCAGTATATTTAGAAAAGATTACGATGAAGGCCAAAGAGCATGTGGAGGTGTCGCACTGCTTACATCCCATGACTTTCCAGCCACTCAAATTAACCTTCAAACAAATTTACAAGGTGTTGCTGTAAGACTTCATGTCAATATCTTAATTACAATATGCAATTTATACTTACCTCATAACACCCGTATCGCCACTTCTGACTTCAATAATTTAATAGATCAACTTCTGCAACCATTCATCATACTTGGTGACCTAAATGGCCATCATATCCTCTGGGGCAGTTCAGACATTAATCGTAGAGGCAAACAAATCGAAAAAATAATAACAGATAATGATTTATGTATTATGAATAACGGCCAACCTACTTATTTTCACTCACCTTCACTTACTTACCATTCAATAGATCTGGCAATTTGCACTCCCTTCAATTTTACCATTTTGGACCTTTTCTGTCGATCCTTACCTCTACAATAGTGACCATTATCCTATTAAACTAAAATATGAAGGCCAATACCAACCTCACTCTGTCAGCCAAACTAACTACATCTTTCAAACTGCCAACTGGCCACTCTTTACTAGCCTGGCAGATATTTCTAACACAGTAGAAACTGGTGACATCGATGAAGTCACTTCAAAGATAACAGACGTAATTATAGCTAGTGCTGACGCCTCAATTAAAAAAGTCAGAAATGCGCCTAAAAAACAAAAGAAACCTTGGTGGAATGAGGAATGTAGCGATGCGTATCGGAAGCAAAGGAAAGCCTGGAATATCTTCAATAGATATCCAACAAGAGAAAACTATATTAATTATAAAAAAACAAAAGCGGCCTTTCGAAAAATTCAACGACTTAGTAAGAGGGATTCTTGGATAAATTATGTTAATAGTATCAATAGTAAGACCACAAGTAAGCAACTATGGAACAGGATTAAAAGGATTTCCGGTGTTTACCCCAATAGACAAATTAGTATTCTAGAACATAATAACCAAATACTGTCGGCACCCATAGACATAGCAAACACAATTGCTTCATGCCTTTCCGAAATATCCAGCTCCAATAACTACTCTGAAAGTTTAAAAAAAAATTAAGATTGCATCTGAAAAGAATAAAGTTAATTTTACTTCAAACCGTACATTATCTTATAATTGTGATTTTACTTTTCCCGAATTGGCAAAGGCTTTATCCTTAGTTCACAAATCAACTCCTGGCCCAGATAATATTAGTTACGTTATGCTCAAACATCTCTCAAATAGTTCTCTAAATAATCTCCTGAAATTTTATAACAGAATTTGGAACGAGCACACTTTTCCGCATTCATGGAGATATGCTACCATAATACCCATCCTGAAACCGCATAAAGACCCCAAGAACCCCTCAAACTACCGTCCAATAGCCCTGACAAGCTGCTTATGCAAAATTTTAGAGAAGATGGTCAACGCGAGATTACTTTTTATTTTAGAAACAGATAAATGTCTCTCTCCACTTCAAAGTGATTTCCGAAAAGGCCGATCCACTGTTGACAATTTGGTTGCTCTCGAGACTGAAATTAGAAATGCGTTCGTTCAAAATAAACATCTTGTCTCAATTTTTTTCAATATAGAAAAGGCCTATGATCGAACATGGCGACATGGAATTTTAAAGGATATTTTTAACTATGACATAAGAGGAAATCTGCCTATTTTTATTCAAAACTTTTTACAAAAAAGATATTTTAAGGTGAGGATTGGATCTATTTTTTCGGATGTTTTTATACAAGAGGAGGGAGTACCACAAGGCAGTGTTTTAAGTGTAACTTTATTTATTTTAAAAATTAACAATATCGTTTCTCAATTGCCTCCATCAGTTAAAGGTCTTATTTACGTTGACGATCTGCAAATTTCATGCGCAGCTAAAGACATTCGTTTAATAGAGAGACAACTTCAACAGGCAGTTAACAAAATCACTCATTGGACTAACGAAAATGGTTTCAGTTTCTCACCTTCAAAAACCGAGTGTGTTCATTTTTGTAAAAAACGAAATCTTCATCTTGACCCTGAAATACTTTTCAAAGATATTTTAATTAATGTTGTGGACAATTTAAAATTTTTAGGTATCATATTTGACAAGAAGTTGACTTTTCAACCGCATATTTTAAATCTACGCAAACGTTGCGAAAAGGCCCTCAACATATTAAGAGTTTTATCGAAATTATCATGGGGATCTGATCGTACTTGTCTTTTGAAAATATATAGAACTTTAATACGATCAAAATTAGATTACGGCTGCGTGGTGTATGGCTACTAATGGCTACACCCAGCTCAGAGGGAACTGGGCCAATTACTGCATGTTATAAAAGATTGCAACAGCCAGTTGTAACTTATTAGAATATACTATACTAGCCACTGCGTGGCTAGCCCGGCTTTGGCCGTGCCCGTGGTATCGCAAATCAACACCACAGGCAACGTCGTGATGTAAGGTATTAATATGGTGTAAAATTTTCCCCAGATTACAAATCCGTTGAAGATGTATTCAATTTAAAAAGTATTTATTTAAAGAAAATCATACTTTTAGGTATCAATATAAACTGAAATTTTGCGCAGATATCAAATCCGTTCAAATTTTTACTCTATCTTTAACGGTGTAGGAGATAGAAAAAAGAACTACAAATTAAATTAAAGCTTTTTTTTTAATTTTCTGCTGGAAAATCATTATTCGGCGCAAAATGAAAGCGAAAGAGGAAAAAAATAATTTTCTCCGCGTTCTGCGGATGAAAAAACTTGGCATGGTTCCAAACCCTGACTGCAAGGTCGCATGAGTAGAAAAAGTTCTCCGCGTTTGAAAACCCCTATGGAGAATAAAGTCTCTCTTGTCCGACTCTTGTTCTGAGTTTTAAGTCCAAAACCAGACATCGCTAAATTTATTCTCTCTTATGACTCCACATTTTAAAAAGGATATCAGATTATCAAGCCTGCTTTCAGGTTCATTTCCATGAGCGTAATTAGAGCTTCTTTGCCAAGCCCTGAGTAAGTCTGCAGGCATGCAAGACTCTACCAATGGATAAAGCATAGCTGCACATTTCTCAGTTGTTACACCGAGTGTTGAAAGTGCTCGAATCTGAAATTCCAAATTATCGTAAAGGGAGCAGAGAGAATAGGAATTATTCGCGTCAGTTGCATTCCTTAAAACAAGCTTCAACAGCTCTCTAATATATACTTCAACTAACACGTCTTCACGACCGAACCGAGATTTTAAGCTTTCCACAGCCTTTCGGTAATTGTCACCAGTTGTTGGGAAACTTTCAATTATTTCTCTCGCACGTGAACCTTTCACAGTTGCTTGGATAAGATACTGAAACTTATCAACAGCATCGATATCAGGATCTTCATCTATATTTTTAAATTGACACCAAAATGGTAACCAATCTTTCAAATTTCCATCAAATTGTCTAAGTTCAAGTTTAGGAAGCTTAAACTTTCTCAAATTCTGTTTCACCCCATTTTCATCAATGCTTTCAGCATCTACTCTAGAAACATCTAAAATTTGACGGACACTTATAGCGATATCAAGGAATTGAGTTTGGTAGCTTTCACCTACCTCCATTTCATGGTCTAGATCGGCTTCATCGTCATCCAGCAGCACTTGTGATATTTTAGCATCTTGTTCCTTCAGCTGAGCAGCTCTTTCTTCCGTAACATTATAAGAAATTTGCAAAGCCTTCTTATCAGGATCAGGTCGAGGCCAACGAAAAGAGAAGGCCAGGGAGCTCGCGTCGTCACGTGATCCCACGTCACAATCGCCGGCTGACTTCGGGAGAATTCTATCTGTTACTACTCTACTTTAGCCCTTGTTTTGTTAGCGTATCTTGGAATAAAACGGTCGTGTTTGAACTAAAAGAGGAATCAAAATGCCAGACAAATGTTGTGTTCCCTTTTGCAGTTCAAATTACGATAACACAACTGATTATGTGACTGTTTTTCGTTTCCCAAAATCGGAAGCTCTTAAAAATGTTTGGCTGAAGAAAATTCCCCGGGAAAACTTGCAGCTGGGAAAAAGAACTGTTGTATGCAGTAAACATTTCAAGGAGGAAGAGATTATTCGTTTTGATGAGCTGCCCAAAGATGGAAAAATCATTCAAATCCCGAGAAAAATTCCGAAGCTGAAAGAATCTGCATACCCTAGTATATTTCCTGGATGCCCAAGCTATCTCACAGAAAAGAAAGTACCAGAAAGAAAAAACAGAGATTCGAAACTCAAAGAAGTGGATGAGGGAAATTTTCAAAAATTTCAAAGTTATGATCTAATATCATCTTTTCAGCATCTTTCTAATGCTATCCATTGCAAAATTAAGGACTTTCATTTTGAAAATATAGTTGTACATGCAGAGAGCACTGCTATTTTTATTCTTTTTATTGACTTCACAGATGTGCCTGCCGTTAAAGGATCTGTTAAAATTGATTCTGAAATGTGTGTCCGTGTATTTGTAGAAGGTATGGAAATAAATCCATCAACCTTTTTTTATCTTTTGGATTCAAAGAATCGTCTTGTTTTGTGGAGTCAACTTGAAAACATTTTAAGTAGAATCCCGTGCATTTTCTCGGATAAAAAGGAGGACAAGATATTTTATGAAGAATCCATAAAGTACTGGAACAAATATATTTCAAGTAATAATGGTGATAAAAATGTTTATGATTGCAAACATTTCATCAGAGAACAAATATTGTTGTCATCAAAGACAACACTTGGAAAAAAGTATAGTACAGATCTTGTAACTTTTTCATATTCTTTATACATAAAATCTCCATCAGCATATAATTTTCTATATCGTTCCAATCTATTATCTTTACCTTCTGTCGATACCTTGAAACGACTAAATCCTTTTAAAATAAATGAATGTTCTCTGTCAGCAGATAGTGAAGCATATATGAAAATGAAATGTAGTAAGTTAGAAACAAAAGATAAACTTGTAAATTTGCTTTTAGATGAAATTCATGTTAAACCAAATGTATCATATAAAGGAAAAACTGTTGTGGGATTTGCTGAAAATGTTCCTTTAGAAGAAGCAAAAAGTATTCAAAGCTTTATGATCTCATCTGTTTATTCCAATTTTAAAGAAATTGCTGCATTAGTGCCTGTCACTAAATTGACAGGAGATGATTTGTTTAATTTTACATGTACAGTTTTAAAAATGTTAGAAAATGCTGGTTATAATGTCTTGTGTATTATCTCAGATAATAATAGAATTAATAGGAATATGTTTGAGAAAATTGCTGGTGGTAAAATATTTGATCGTGATGTAAAAAATCCTATAAATAATACTAAGTCTTTATATTTGTTATTCGATACTGTACATTTGATTAAGTCTGTTAGAAACAATTGGATCAATCAAATGTGATATTGAAAAAACTTTACAATATCCTGATTTTGATGGTACCAACATTGTAAGAAAAGCTCACTTTGCCTTATTTAGAAAACTTTACAAAATAGAAAGTCAAAATTTAATAAAATATGCTCCAAAATTAAACTATAAAACATTGTATCCTAAAAATATTGAGCGTCAGAACGTTAATTTGGCTTTAAATATTTTTCATGAATCTAATAACCTTGCACTTGAAATTTTTTCTAAAGAAAACTCCTCATTTTTTAACTGGAAAGACACGGCTTGTTTTTTAAACTTAATTAAGTGTTGGTGGGATATTGTAAATGTTAGCCATTTAAATAAAGGTCGTAACACTCACAATGAAAACTCCAATGCATTTAAATATGTAACTGATAGCAGACTGTCATTTTTAGAAAAATTTGCAAAGTGGTTAAATGAATGGAAAGATATGAACCAAAAACCTCGAAGTGGCTGTTTAAGTAATGAAACTTTTTTTGCATTGCAACACACATCATCTACTTTAGTATTAGTGATTAAATACCTCTTACAGTCTGGTGCAAAATTTGTATTGACTAGTAAGTTTCAAACTGATAATCTAGAAGCCAGGTTTGGTCAGTATAGACAAATGTCTGGTGCCAATTATCATATCTCTGTCCAACAAATTCTAGAATCTGAAAGAAAATTGAGAGTCCAAGGTATTTTGCAGCTACATTCAAATAAACATGGAAAAATTCCACTAAAAGAATTTTTAACATCCGTAAGTAACAGTGACAAAAGTGATATTGATATTAGTCCTTTTATTTTTCTAGCAGATGACATTGATTTAAATACCATTACAAAACACGAGCTGAATATTCTTATTTATATTGCTGGTTACTGTGTATTTAAGTTAAATTTGTCATGTGCACAATGCATTACATTATTTTTGCAATCTGATAATTTTTTTGTTGAATATAAAGATATTCCCATAGCTACAGCTGATGTTAAGAATTATTTATCCTTAGTAAACAGGGGGGGCTTAAAATTTCCCTCGTCGTTTGTTATTGATATTGTTTCTTATTCTTACGTAATTTTCCAAAAGTTTTTATCTGAGGAATACGAAACTTTATTTTTAAAATATTCTATCAAGCAACACACTTTGTTTGTAAGTATAGTTGAAATGTATTTGACTGAAACAAACTTAGCTACACATGAAATATGCACAGAATGTGGTTATGATACCTATTTAAAAGTCAGAAATATAATTCAAATAATTGGCAATATTTGTCTTAATAACTACACAAAAGTAATGAGCGATAAGCTTAAATCTAAAACTGATGAAAGAAAGTTGAAAAAATTTAAAACATCTTAAATATATTAAGTTGTGTGTAGATCAAATTTCTTTGAGTTCAAAAATTTTATGAATTAGAAATATCACATTGAAATATTTAGTAATATTCATTCAGTAACTTCAAATGTAATGAGTTATAAGCTTTTTCTAAATATGTTTTGGGAATATTTAGAGTCTCATTATGTGATGTGTTTTGTTCTATTTTCTAATAATATTTGGTGAAATGTTTGATAACAAGTATGAAAAAATTTTTATGTAATGAAAAGATTGTTTCTTTAAAAATAAATATAGTTTGCTTTATTTGTTGAATTTTCTTTTGTTCACATACCCACAGGTAAAATAAATTCATTTATAAGAAAATATTCCAAGAGGAAAAACATGTGTACTTTAAATTTACTAGGGGGAAAATTTGTGTGTTCTTCTGATTGTAAGCTTACTTCTGGAACTGATAAAAGAAAGTTGACAGCTTGATATACTTTAATAATAAAAATATAAGTATATTAATTTTAAGTTAAAAAATATTATGAAAAATATCACATATTTAGTAATGTGTTCATTTAATAACTTCAAATATAAATAATAATAAGCTTATTTCTAAATATAATGTGGGATAATGAATAGTTAATTTATGTGATGTGTTTTGTTCTATATTTTAAATAATATTTGGTGAAATGTTTGAAAAGAAGTATGAAAGAATGTTATGTTATGAAAAGATTTCTTTATTTCACATAACAGGTAAAAATAATTCATTTATAAGTAAATAAATTTCAAAATAAACCTTAAACTATTCCAAGGGGGTAAAAAGTATTGTGTACTAAATTTTCAAGGGAATTGTGTTCCTTGTGATAGTTCAGTATCAATTTAAAATCATGTTATTTCAACATCTTATCAAAAGACTTCAACTCAAAAGAAGGAATTAAAATTTGTATATATTGTTATTCAATACTGTTTCAAGAAAAGAATTTTAATATGAATATTTTATTAACAAAAATAACA
This sequence comes from Metellina segmentata, assembly GCA_947359465.1. NCBI lineage: Eukaryota > Metazoa > Arthropoda > Arachnida > Araneae > Tetragnathidae > Metellina > Metellina segmentata. Next base: position 124,650,844 of record OX375875.1, read on the forward strand.
TTGGGAAATTTTTTTTAATGCTTTTTGTGTGTGAAAAAGGTATAAAATATGTATGCAATCAGATTTATTCTTTAAAACTAAAGGTTATTTTTTTTCTCTGTTTTTAATAAAAATTAATAGGAAATATATTACTAATCAAACTCAAGAAAAATGAACAACAAAATGCTATCTTTTAACTCCAGATTTATTTTTGAAGTTCTTTTATATATATATATATATATATATATATATATATATATATATATATATATATATATATATATATATATATATATATATATATATATATATATATATAAAATAAATTATCTGAAGTAAAATAAATTGTCCTACTCAAGAAAACAGCGATGTGAGATTTCTAAGCCGCCGTTTGTGACGTCACGAAATACTTCCCAGGCCTTATCTTTTCGTTGGCCTCGATCAGGTGCTTCAATTATGGACTTTATTTTATTTAAAACTCTCGTAAAGGCACTACGAGTGGTTTTTCTTAATTTACTTTCGCGATTGATATCCATGTCTTCGAAATCAATATTTAAGTAAATCCTTCAAAAGTCCTGTCGCGGATGCCACTATTTTGGGTGAGAAACACACCGGTAACTCTAGGTTCGAATATAAGAATTTATTCTCATCAAGCATTAATCTATATACAATTCAGCTGGAGACAAAAATACGAGCGTCAATTCCATCGTAATACATATCGCATACTACGCATTAAAGTTCTGAGTTATTACACAACAGCAGACAATCGCCCGATCGGAGGAACCGTGGCGCCTCATGTTTGAAAGAGGAAATGGTTTGTTTTACTTACTTTCTCCAAACGATATTCAACAATCAATACAAATTCTCCACTCACGAGGACGGGATGTCCAAAAACTTCGGACCGAATGGCCCCCTTCGTTGCTGCCGGACGCACACAAATACTCCACTCACGAGGACGGGATGTCCAAAAACTTCGGACCGGATGGCCTCCTTCGTTGCTGCCGGACGCACGCAAAAACTCCACTCACGAGGACGGGATGTCCACAGTTTTTTCACAAATCAGGACGGTATGTCCAAAACTTTAATTTAATGGGAATCGATCCCACCGCTGCCACCATTAATAGGTAGCTGTAACGACGTGATAAAAGAAATAGACTTTTTTAAAAGAATTAAAAAAACATTTATTTAGATTTTGGTAGCGACATCACAGTTACAACTACATCTCATCATACTCTAACATAGCACCGTGTCTACACGTCAAAGAATCATCCAATCGACTACAAAGCCGTTACAAAAAATATCTTTTCACCAATGTTATACATAAAAGAAAAAATGAACTTCCGGGAAAACCATTTAAGCTCACATAAATATGTCAAAAGAAAAGATATCCTTTCCAAGAGTATTAAGAAGTATAATAAACACAGGAAGTATCACAATATCTTGGAATAAGGAAAAAGAAATACTATCATAACATTTAAAAGATATTCCGGAAGTGTACGTTACAGTGGTTCCTGCCAAAATCAGTAGACAGAGTAGCCGCCATTGTTGGAGATCACCGCTGCCACACGCCTCGGCATTGATTCAAAGAGACTTAGGATGTGTTCTTAGTGTACAGCAGACCAAGCAGCTTCCACACGTTGCCAAAGTTGATCTGGTGTGGCAGCTGGAGATGTAATCTGGGTCAATCGTTGAGCAACCATGGACCACATGTTTTCTATCGGCGAAAGATCCGGAGAGCGAGCTGGCCAGGGAAGCAATTCAATCTGGCGATTGAAGAAGAACACTTGGACAATGCGTGCCACGTGTGGTCGAGCATTATCAGGACCAGTGTGGCAGTGCATAACGCAGCTGTTCAGCATCCTCTCTCCACGGTGTCTCCAGACTCGAATCCGACCATCGTGGTGTTGCAGACAGAAGCTTGACTCGTCAGTAAAGACAATTTTCTGAAATTCTAACCATTTGCATATCTCACCTCAACTAATGCATGTTGTAAATTTCATATTATTTGCATGCTTCCTTCAGGGTGTTGCATTTACGGTGGCCAGCAGTGTAATATGAAATTTACAACATGCATTAGCGGAGGTGAGATATGCAAATGATTAGAATTTCCGCGCAGACGCACATCACGCGCGCCTGTGGCGCCACTTCAAAGTGCTATTTAAGGCTTGGAGGTTTCGACTATTTCAAGTACGGCAATTGTGTTCTTCTTGTGGTTTTTTCAAAAAAACGATCAATTATGCCTTGTAGAAAACAGCGATCACCAGGGCCGATCCTAGCAGGTGTGCAGCGCGTGCACCGCACGCGGGCGGCCAAAACAAGGGGCGGCCGCAGGCCGCATAAAGTTCTATAAATCAAGCAAAATGTTTTGAAACTTATAATAAGTCGAATAAATATGCTGAATTTTAAATAGTTATTAAGAAATCAAAATAAGTCCCGATTTCCCGATAGCATAGCATAGTTTAAGAAAAATAGAATGTTAGTGCACAGTGTGTTGGTCCATTGTCCATTAATGTCTACTCTTTACACATATTCTTCATTTGATAGCAAAATTCGTGGCAGAGCCGGCAATACGGCATAGAAAAGGATACCAAATTTTAAATTCTTATCTAAAAAATAACCAAAGGGCATATTTTTGTGGAGCGAAATTAAGACGAGGCTGGAAAAAAATTGTACTATTGACGCGGAACAACAAAATGTTCACAATCGAGAGAAAAAGCGATTTCGCGCCATCATTGAAAGAATAATTGCTGTAGTACAATTTTTAGCCAGTCAAAATTTGGCATTCAGAGGAACTAGTACGAAGTTGTATCATAGAGATAGTGGTAATTTTTTAAAGGCAGTGGAGATGTTGGAGATCCAGTTATTTCAGAACACCTTAATGATGTCAGTAAATACAAAGGTAACAAAACACGTATTCCACACTACTTAACGCAGCATTTTCAAAATGAAATAATTAATATTTTGGCCGAATCTATTCGTAATGAGATAACACGCATTGTCAAAAAAGCCAAATATTACACTGTAATTCTCGACTCTACACCAGATATTAGCCACACGAAACAAATAACGTTTGTAATTAGATGTGTGAACACTACTGATGGTAAAGTAGATATTTTTGAATTTTTTTCTAGGATTTTTTCCAGTAACTAATACTACTGGAGAAGGTCTGTGCAATTTTCTATTAGAGGAGCTATTACCTAGTCTACAGCTCGAAGTTAAAGATATACGGGGTCAGGGCTACGACATTGGATCGAACATGAAGGGGGAAAATATAGGGCTTCATAAACGGATTCTCAATATCAATCCTAGAGCATTATACGTGCCGTGTGCGGCTCATACATTAAATCTCGTCGTTAAAGACGCTGCCAGCTCCAGTGGTGAAATTTCTGGTATTTTGATATAGTACAAGAGGTTTATAATTACTTTTCTGCGTCCCCATAGCGATGGGATTTACTAAAAAAACACGTGAAAAGTCTAACTTTAAAACCGTTAAGCGAAACAAGGTGGGAAAGTCGTATCAATGCTATTAGACCTCTAAAACATTATTACCGCATTAAATGCCTTAATTGAAGATACCACCAGAGACACGAAAACAAAAATGGGTGCTGAATCAATAATTAAAAGTCTTGAAACATTTAAATTTTTGTGTTCAATTTTAATTTGGCATGATTTATTATCAAGAATTGATGTATTGAGTAAAATGCTTCAAAATCCTAAATTAAACATCGCGGAATGCATTGAAGGCTTAGATATTCATAAAAAATATTTAGTTTCCAAAAGATCAGATGATAATTTTAAAATATTTGTTGATTCAGCAACAACACTTGCTAGAGATTTAGGTATTGATCCCGAATTTCCCATCTCGAAGCTCAGGAAAAAGGTCCGTTTATTTGATTGCGAGGGCAGTGATGAACCAGTTTCAAATCCCTTCCAGCAATTCAAGACTGCTTTCTATTTTGCAATTCTTGATCACGCGATCTCTTCGGTAAATGAAAGATTAACCTTATTATCTGAGTGCCATTCAGTATTCAGCTTTCAGTATGATTTTCACAACTTTTCTAATGCTGATCTCATGAAAGCCTGCATGTACTTAGATATTAAGTTACAGTTACAGGAGGAAGGAAATATTGTGAAAGATAGACAGTATAAGTAGTATGTGGGTCCCTTGAGCGTCTAAACAAGATGGCCGCCGTTTGTTTACATTTAGGAGGAGGAATCAGATAACGTTTGTTGGGGGGAGATAAGGATTCGTTGTTGGGGGGAGATAAGGATTTGAGGTGGTTACTGATAAGAACTTGACGTTTTGTTTTCATTTTTCGGTGGACGAGATGACGTCATGTTGTTGATGGTGAGTTTCCATGGTGATGAAGGACTGGTAGCGCCACCTGGTGGTGGGATGAGTAACCGTATTATATGAATTTAAAAAGGATTTTCTCGGATTCGAACCGGGGGACCATGGGTTCCGAAAGCAGACATGCTATCCGTTGAGCTATCGAGCACTTGTGAGGAAAGGGTGTTTAAATGTAGCGTTTGCTTTTTCTCTCAGTTTGGGACTTGTGAAAATATTGGGAGTGGTGGGGTTTTAATTTTGAATAATTAATCTTCTAATGAATTGAGTTGGGAAACGACTGGTAGCGCCATCTAGGGATTTTTCAAGTAACTAATTAAATATAAGATTTGATATTCTCGTATATAATTTCTAATGGTGTGAAAATGACAGGTACCGCCATCTAGGGGTGGAGAAAGTAACACATAGTATTAAAAGGATTTATTTCCCAACTATATTTTAGAATTAAATGGAGAATTATTTGAAAGAAAAATAATAATACGTAGATTCGAACCCAGCAAAAGGTAATCACGGCCAACCGATTTTACACAAGCACTTTATGCGTTCGACCATGATAACCTATATATGATAGTGTTGTATTTAAAATAGACTTTCATTTTGTGAATGCGTACAGTACCAAAGATTGAAAATTCTAGAAGCTTCTGGAAAGGGTGACTCAGTTTTGTTTAGCCTGTATAAGGTTAATTAAGATAACAGAAGAACCGGAGTTATACCCGAAGACACTGATAGGATACAATCTTAATTAAACAACTGTGGCCAAAGTGACTTTTGCAATATGTGTGTTTTACATGAATCATCTATAGTATAGATATAATAATATCCTGTGTGAATAATAATATGTGAATTTGAACCCAGCAAAAGGTGCTCGCGGTCAACAGATTTTACACAAGCACTTTATCCGTTTGATTACGACTACATAAATGATCGTGTTATATTTAAAATAGTCTATCATTCTGTTAATGCGTATAGTACATATTACCAAATATTGAAAAGTCTAGAAGCCTCTGGAACGTGTGAGAATTACACATGACTAAGGATAATGTTTTTGCACGTGTAGGTTAAAGAGAAGGATCGGACTTATACAAGGAGTCATCGATAAAAGTGACTCAAAAGAAAATTAAAGATTAGCTTAAACTACTGAAGTACACGTGTTGTGGTATCTGAAAATGTTAGGGACCAAACAAAAGAAAATGATTATGCTGTTTGATAACTAAGAGGCTTTTAAAAGCATAGTTGAATTTGTTTCTAGGGTCTTTAAATAATTTTGCTTCTCTGGATTTTTGCCCTTCTATTGTTTTTAGATACATCATGGATTCTAGTGATATTAGACCTGCAAAGAAAATGCGTACAGACAAAGAACAGTGTTTTCAGAAATACTGTAAAGATTCTTTATGCTATGAATATGGTAAATTGTTTACAGATTGTGATGGTTGGTCATATTTCCGTCGATTGGAAAACGAATTAACGTATTTAAAGAAAGAGGAAACTACTATAGAAATTTACGGTAAGAAACATACTGTGCCTCGACAACTTGTAGCATATGGAGACGAAGGTATAAGCTATACCTTTAGTGGATCTTGTATTGCAGCCAAGCCCTGGTCTCCTTTACTGTTGGAAATAAAGGGTGAAGTGGAACGAATAATTGATGCAAGATTTAATTTTGTGTTGGTGAACCGTTATAAAGATGGTAAGGACGGTATAGGTGCACATAAAGACAACGAAAAGGACTTGGATCATAATGCACCCATAGCGTCTGTTTCATTTGGACAAAAAAGACAGTTTGTGTTTTCTAGAAAGAACTACAACTCTTTAAAAATTGTTCTGGAAAATGGAAGTTTACTTTTAATGATTTATCCAACCAACAAATTTTGGTTACACAGCTTACCCCGTGGAAATGCATTATGCCCTAGAATCAACTTAACGTTTCGAAAAATTATTGTATAAATTAGTGATAATACCCATATGAGCCCCTGAACTGGAACACAGTGTAAATAGGAATGTACACTAAACGATATTTGGAAAACGTTACAATTAATATTTATGCCTTTGTGAATATTATTTTTTATACTTACATCTTATTGTTATTTTAAAGAAACTTTTATGCGTGTCTTACGACATACACAGTATTCTGGATTTTAAAAATATTAAATACTAATTTTATAAATTGTGTCTTTTTTAATGCAAGATCTGAAATAAAATTTTATTTGCTATAAATATTTATGTGTTTTTTTTAATTTAGATGCTTTCACTTAAACACTAATTATACATTAGATTCTACAGCACATATTTTATTGCAGAATTTATTTTTAAATACTGTACACTTAAGTAAAAATAAAAAATCTTTTTTATTTTATTTGAAAACTTTGCAAAACCATACTATGCATATGTTTCCTTGTAAATTTTTTTTTTTAATTGAACTAAAGAAAACTCACCCATATACCACAGAAGTACAACATGGTACTTACAGAAGTAAGTTGATAAAACAAAGAAACAGTAGAACAAAGTTAATTAAACTTACAAGATTTTATGACCTTAACAAATGAGTAGAAACGCAGATGACTCCTTGTACATTTGAAGAAGTTATAATCGTATTGAAATCTAAACCATATGTTATTTTTTAATTATTATTTCCTAGTCATATAATTTATTTTTAAATTAATCTGGCTAAAATTTAATGATTCAATTTTTTAGATTTACAAACTTTTTGAAATGAAATTTTCTTTGATTTATTGTAAAATATTAAGATGCTTTTACACAAAAATTAGATACTATTACACATATTTTAATAATGATTTTAAAAACATACGATTGAAACATATAAATTCGGTATTATTAAAAAACTTTAAATGCAGATTACAAAAAATAATTATTTTCAATTTACAATTAAGACATTTAGCATTTTGATTTCTTAAAGCATGTTTTTATGTAAGAAAAAAATTAAGAAGAAACCTGTAAAAGTAAAATATTTTTTACCTTTAGTTGAAACATTGCAAGACCCATACTATGAAGATGTTTAATTGTACATTTGAAGTAGTGAAAATGAATATTAATAAACTTTTAGTGCTTGAAGTTCTAAATTAAATGTCTTTATTCTAATGCTTTTGCAAACCATACATTTTACTAAACATATGAACTTCTTTTTATTTACTTGAAAACCTTGTGTATATTATGCAGTTTAAATTGTAGAGTCAAATGCCAATTTTGTACAAATATTTTACAAGATACTTTGTATAGGTCTTTTATAATTTTAGATGTACTACATTGCTACGTTAAATGGATAGTAAGTGGGTTTTTTGTGATTTTTGAAAATAATGTGTACATTTTAAGGCTGCTAAACAAAATAAATTATTGCCCTTTCTTGATAGTTAATGCATAATCTAAAGATTTACTCACACCACTGATAGTTTTACACATGAGTAAAATTTAAAAAACAACGGAAAATTTTAAATACTAATTAATTTTTAAATGAACAAATATCATTGAAATGATGTTTAAGTATAAATTTTATGTATTCTTCAAACAATCTCTGCAAAAAACAAATTGTTCTAAAAAACATATTGAAAAATAATTCAAAAACATATTGAAAAATAATTCTAAAACATTTTGAAAGAAGTCATACTGAAACAAAGTAAACTATATAACACTTTTTAATTGAAAAAAAACACAGGATTCATATATTTTACACAAAGTAATGCACTATAGTAAAAACAAAAGAACGTATTTTTTACATGCCTGCATTTTTTAAGAGACAAATATTTCCTATGAGCCAGTTATTAAAAGCCGTCACCTCAGCTTTTGGGCAATGCAAATGATTTTTGTGATGACCACATGATAGTTTTTTGATCTCTTTGTTGGTGCTTAGAGCACATAGTGCATCGAATTGTGGACACCCAAAGTGTTCCAAGTCGATGTTTGGAATATTCAAGGCATCTAAGCGTTGTTTCTCAACACAACCACCTTTGTAAGCAACTAGGTACTGAGAGACACTCTTTGTCTGCTTGTACAATTCCAAAAGTTTAGAGTCTAGACTTTCTAAGGGATACACGTTTTCCCATGCTATGGGACAGAAAGGAAGTCCACACACGTAATTTTCAACATATCGCAAAGTTTTACGATCTTTGACACTAAGTTTATACTTATAAGGCGATAGGTTAAAACGAATACTCGCAGCTACTTGCGATTTTATAGCGATGTAACCGTATTCACGTACTAAGAAACCTTCGTTAGTTTGAAATCCATCAAAATCCACAATTGCGCAAATGTTAAAAATTGCTATTCAAAAGCGTTATATGCTCGTGGAAAAATAGTTGTAAACTGGAGACACAAAGAACTGAACTATATATAGCACCATACACTTACTAATCAGTAAAGTTAATCTTATTTTAGTCTTTTATCTTTTGTGAGTAACAATAAACTCGTAAGTGAAGAATGTACTCAGAAAACACGTGCTTGTGATAATGTGACAAGTAAAGCTTTATGTAGTAATACAGGATTTTAACAAAAGGGCTTATGCTTAAATGTGCATGTAAATTGTTCTTTTTTTTTTGCTCTATGACGTAGATGAGTTGAATACAATTCAATTCGGTGACTAAACTTGAGCAAGAAAAAAAAATATGTAATCAAATATAATTTATACTTGAGGAACTTGTTTTTTTTACTTTCTTTAAAGTATACCGATTTCTCTTGATTATGTTGTTTTATTTTTCTAAATTTACATCAGTAAATTGAATTACTTATTTATGGGCTCAAATCTTTGCCTTTTGTTGAACAGAAATTAGTATCTTTGACTAGTATACGATTTTTTAAAATTGACGAAGATAACCTTTATGAGGGGATTTAAGGGAACTGAGACGTTCTCGACAGCGCAAAACATGAAAATTTGTGGTGTACAAGACCTCTTTATTTTTCAATAAAAAAGAAATCCCTCAACTAAAAGACTATATTTATAAAAACTACATGCTTCATTCATTATATTACAGTAAAAGTATATTCATTCTTTGCATTATTTTTTAAAATATGAGGAATCGAATAAATACTTACAATAAACAGCCTTCTAATACATGGTGATGAATAGGTACGCTTAAAAATTTTTCTACTGATTGGAAAATCAGAATGCATGCTTTAATATTGACACAAATGTATATGGATTGAAGTAAACAATTTTTTATTGCAGTATGTTGAATGCAAAAATTATTAAAAAAAGTTGAATCGAAAAAATTTGAAATTCTGAAAAAAAATTTTCTGATTGGCTGATTTTTCTCATAAAATTGGTGAATAAAAAAAATACTATCAATAAGAAATTAAATCAATTATGTTCATTGGATGAGTTATTACCCTAGAAAGGTTCATAAAAAATTACACCTCTTTAATATGAATAGAATTTTTTAAGAGCGTACCTATTCATCACCATGTATTAGAAGGCTTTTTATTGTAAGTACTTATTCGATTCCTCATATTTTAAAATATAATGCAAAGAATGAATATACTTTTACTGTAATATAATAAATGAAGCATGTAGTTTTTATAAATATAGTCTTTTAGTTGAGGGATTTCTTTTTTTATTAAAAATAAGGAGGTCTTGTACACCACAAATTTTCATGTTTTGCGTTGTCGAGAACGTCTCAGTTCCCTTAACTCAATAGGCCCTATAATTTTACACTTAAGAGTAACAGAGCAGTATAGTTTTTAGGAAAATGAATAACCATTATGTAAATTTGAAGCCAAAATTTCCAAGCATGTCTATGCTTAATAAACGCCTATCTACGTTTAGAGATTGGCCACGCACAAACTTTGACATTTGGGACCTGGCCGAAAACGGATTGTTTTATACGGGTGTATCGGACAGAGTCAGGTGTTATTGGTGGGGCGAAGGGCTTGAAAATTGGCAAGAAGAGGATGTAGTGAGACACGAACACGTAAAGTTTTATCCAAAATGTTTGGTAGCCCAGCAACAGCAAATGATTGCTGACCCTAGATCAAAAAGAACACCAACAGATGAAATTGTACAGGTGGATGAAATCAAGAATAATACCAATGGTTTAATAAAACCCTATGTAAAAAATTACCCCTCAAACAACGACAAGGACGTACGACTTTGTAAAATTTGTTTAGAATCCGAAATGGATGCTACTTTACAGCCTTGCGGGCATCTGGTGACATGCATGAGATGTACGAAAGGTCTCTTAACGTGTCCTATGTGCCGAACCAATATTTTACATAAAATTAAAACGTACATTTGTTACTAAACGTTATCTATCATTTATCAATTCAAGTAGTAGATGCAATTTTTAGTGACTAACTGAACATGACGTGAAAGAATTCCATAAGAGTGGTATTTTGAGTTTAATGTTATTAAAGTAATACATGTGCGGCAGCAAAAAGACTAGTAAGGAGGTTCGATACTTCTAAAATAATTATAAGACTTTCTATCAAGGACTTGTGGTAAATTCGTGTAGGAAAGACTTATACCTCTTCTAAATATATAAATATAATAACTATTTTACTTATCTGTTGTTTGTTCATTACATGCTAAACCTATTTTGGATAGAGGAATTTTAAAGTGCCTTAAAAAGGAGTTACAAATTGCTTTAAGAAAGATGTGTGTAAAAGTACTCTGTTAATGTAGAATGTTAAAGCTGGAAATAAATATTGATATTTTGAAATTTTTTCCTTTTTTATTTTTCTAATTAATTTTTTACTGCATAACTTTTTCTTTTTTATTGTTCTTAATAAAACTTTATTTTGCTTTTTCCTTTTTTTAAAATAAAAGAACACCGTAACTTATATTTTTTGTTACTGCTTAACTTGTTTTTTCTTTTACTGTAAAAAATTTGTTTTATTGTTAAATTTTTTTTTACTGTTTAATTTTTTTTTAATTGTTTAACTTCTTTTTAAATTATCAAAAAAAATACTATAATTGTTGTATGGAATATTTTTTTTTTGACAACACTGGATTGAAGATAAAATATTTATTGAAAAACATAAGAATCGGTAAAACAGTTAATATAATTGTTATAACATACATATCTTACAAGTCTTGTACATACATTTCTCTAACAGTATTGAAAATATCTGTTCTATTCAAATTCTCAAAAAAAGTTGCCTTCTAATATTATGTCATAAAGTTTAATATTTTATTGCTCTCTCTTACAAAATTAATAGCAAACTCTTTCCAGTTAACAGCACATAAAGCAAGGGTGAAATATTCGCAAAAGCGTTCGTCAACACTCATCTTCATGCAAGCATGTACAGATTGATTGACAATTTCATTCTTACAACCTAAGCAATCATAAATAATAGTAATATTTTTTACCACAATTTCCTTTAGGCACTTGCAGAGAGAAGCTATAACTTCTCTCCAACAATCAGATTTATCAGTATTACTGCAGTAAAATTTGTAGCTTTCACCAGGAAAACCATTTTGGATTTCCATTTTCACATAGTATGGCAGCAAATACGTCAAAAGCGATACTTTCAATACATATGACACACTAGCGTAAAATTCACACAATTTAAAGTACTGATCAAAATTCATAAACACACAATGGGGTGAGAACTGAAAACAATTTTCTTATTTCTGAAATACACGTTGTAAAACCAAGTTCATTATTTCAGCATCAGACGCTTTAGAAAGGAAGACTTCCTTCTCTATAACTTTAAGTCGGAGGCAGTTGCAAACGCGAAAAACTTGGCTCACCTTCTCCATAAGAATATACCATGTTTTCGGATGCATAGAAACACATTCCTTCGTTGGTTGCAAGACACTGTGTCCACATACGTAATTTACGTTAGGTAAACACAGTAGAGCAATAAAATATTAAACTCTATGACATAATATTAGAAGGCAACTTTTTTTGAGAATTTGAATAGAATATTCCATAAAAAATTCCTCTATCCAAAATAGGTTTAGCATGTAATGAACAAACAACAGATAAGTAAAATAGTTATTATATTTAATATATTTAGAAGAGGTATAAGTCTTTCCTACACGATTTTACCACAAGTCCTTGATAGAAAGTCTTATAATTATTTTAGAAGTATCGAACCTCCTTACTAGTCTTTTTGCTGCCGCACATGTATTACTTTAATAACATTAAACTCAAAATACCACTCTTATGGAATTCTTTCACGTCATGTTCAGTTAGTCACTAAAAATTGCATCTACTACTTGAATTGATAAATGATAGATAACGTTTAGTAACAAATGTACGTTTTAATTTTATGTAAAATATTGGTTCGGCACATAGGACACGTTAAGAGACCTTTCGTACATCTCATGCATGTCACCAGATGCCCGCAAGGCTGTAAAGTAGCATCCATTTCGGATTCTAAACAAATTTTACAAAGTCGTACGTCCTTGTCGTTGTTTGAGGGGTAATTTTTTACATAGGGTTTTATTAAACCATTGGTATTATTCTTGATTTCATCCACCTGTACAATTTCATCTGTTGGTGTTCTTTTTGATCTAGGGTCAGCAATCATTTGCTGTTGCTGGGCTACCAAACATTTTGGATAAAACTTTACGTGTTCGTGTCTCACTACATCCTCTTCTTGCCAATTTTCAAGCCCTTCGCCACACCAATAACACCTGACTGTCCGATACACCCGTATAAAACAATCCGTTTTCGGCCAGGTCCCAAATGTCAAAGTTTGTGCGTGGCCAATCTCTAAACGTAGATAGGCGTTTATTAAGCATAGACATGCTTGGAAATTTTGGCTTCAAATTTACATAATGGTTATTCATTTTCCTAAAAACTATACTGCTCTGTTACTCTTAAGTGTAAAATTATAGGGCCTATTGAGTTAAATCCCCTCATAAAGGTTATCTTCGTCAATTTTAAAAAATCGTATACTAGTCAAAGATACTAATTTCTGTTAAACAAAAGGCAAAGATTTGAGCCCATAAATAATTCAATTTACTGATGTAAATTTAGAAAAATAAAACAACATAATCAAGAGAAATCGGTATACTTTAAAGAAAGTAAAAAAAAAACAAGTTCCTCAAGTATAAATTATATTTGATTACATATTTTTTTTTCTTGCTCAAGTTTAGTCACCGAATTGAATTGTATTCAACTCATCTACGTCATAGAGCAAAAAAAAAAGAACAATTTACATGCACATTTAAGCATACCCCCTTTTGTTAAAATCCTGTATTACAACATAAAGCTTTACTTGTCACATTATCACAAGCACGTGTTTTCTGAGTACATTCTTCACTTACGAGTTTATTGTTACTCACAAAAGATAAAAGACTAAAATAAGATTAACTTTACTGATTAGTAAGTGTATGGTGCTATATATAGTTCAGTTCTTTGTGTCTCCAGTTTACAACTATTTTTCCACGAGCATATAACGCTTTTGAATAGCAATGTTTAACATTTGCGCAATTGTGGATTTTGATGGATTTCAAACTAACGAAGGTTTCTTAGTACGTGAATACGGTTACATCGCTATAAAATCGCAAGTAGCTGCGAGTATTGGTTTTAACCTATCGCCTTATAAGTATAAACTTAGTGTCAAAGATCGTAAAACTGTGCGATATGTTGAAAATTACGTGTGTGGACTTCCTTTCTGTCCCATAGCATGGGAAAACGTGTATCCCTTAGAAAGTCTAGACTCTAAACTTTTGGAATTGTACAAGCAGACAAAGAGTGTCTCTCAGTACCTAGTTGCTTACAAAGGTGGTTGTGTTGAGAAACAACGCTTAGATGCCTTGAATATTCCAAACATCGACTTGGAACATTTTGGGTGTCCAAAATTCGATGCACTATGTGCTCTAAGCACCAACAAAGAGATAAAAAAACTATCATGTGGTCATCACAAAAATCATTTGCATTGCCCAAAAGCTGAGGTGACGGCTTTTAATAACTGGCTCATAGGAAATATTTGTCTCTTAAAAAATGCAGGCATGTAAAAAATACGTTCTTTTGTTTTTACTATAGTGCATTACTTTGTGTAAAATATATGAATCCTGTGTTTTTTTTCAATTAAAAAGTGTTATACAGGGTGGTCCCGAATTCATGGTACAAACTTTAATGGTAGGTACAGGACATTGTAACAATGATTTATTGTATAGGATTGTATAGTCGCAAGTGACGCGGTGAGGCGTAAACAGGGGAAATAAAAGGAAAGAGAAATGGAGTGATCGGTTGGTATCATTGCCGGTAGAGGGCAGTAGATGTCTAGCCGCTGTTGAACATGATGCATCGCAGTAGGGAAAAGCGCCATTCACAATTGTGCTGCCGTAGACGATGGGTGACTTTACGTATGCAGAAAAAACAGACATGCATTACATGTACGGCCGTGCAAATGGTAACGGCAGAGCTGCGTTACGAATGTATCGCGCGGAGTATCCTGATCGACGAATGCCGGATCATAGAATTTTTCAACGGTTACATCGTCAACTTTGTGAAACAGGTGCGTTCGACGTCAACAGACATGGCGCTGGTCGAGTAAGAGCTGTACGCACTCCAAGGCTGGAAGAAAGCATCTTGAACGTTGTGGCTGATAGACCCGAGTCAAGCACAAGAACTGTTGCGCGTGACGTAGGTGTGAGTCATCAGACTGTATGCAGAGTGTTAAACGAAAATCGCTTACACCCCTTCCATTTTCAGAAAGTACAAGCATTGAATCCGGCAGATTATCCTCGCCGCGTGAACTTCTGCCTGTGGGTGATGCAGCAATGTGCGTTGCAGCCGGATTTCGTAGATTATGTGCTATTTACAGATGAAGCGACATTTTCACGCGAGGGTGTCTTTAATGCGCACAATTCCCATGTGTGGGCAACCGATAATCCACATGCAACGCGTCGACATGCGTTTCAACAACGTTTCAGTATTAATGTGTGGGCTGGTATTGTGAACGACTTTTTGATTGGCCCATACTTACTACCCACGCGGCTCACTGGCGGAAGCTATCTTATTTTTCTGAAAGAAGTGTTACCACAACTGCTGCATGATGTTCCGATCGCCATTCGTAACCGCATGTGGTTTCAGCACGATGGGGCGCCAGCACACTTCAGCATTGATGTACGGAATTATCTGAATGCCACGTTTGGTACTCGATGGATTGGGCGTGGTGGACCAGTCCCTTGGCCACCCCGATCTCCCGATTTATCGAGCCTCGATTACTTTTTATGGGGACATCTAAAGCATCTTGTTTATGAGACTCCAGTTGACTCAGATGAGGATCTCGTCGCTCGCTTATCTGTAGCTGCTGCAGGTGTGCGTGAAATACCAGGCATCTTTGAACGTGTACGCCAATCGCTCCACCGACGCTGTCAAGCATGTATCGATACTGGTGGACGCAATTTTGAACAATTACTGTAAACATGACACTTGTCAACAACGCTTTCAATAAAATCTTTGTTTTTCCTTTCGGCCGTTATTTCCCCTGTTTTCGCCTCACCGCGTCACTTGCGACTATACATTCCTATACAATAAATCATTGTTACAATGTCCTGTACCTACCATTAAAGTTTGTACCATGAATTCGGGACCACCCTGTATAGTTTACTTTGTTTCAGTATGACTTCTTTCAAAATGTTTTAGAATTATTTTTCAATATGTTTTTGAATTATTTTTCAATATGTTTTAGAACAATTTGTTTTTTGCAGAGATTGTTTGAAGAATACATAAAATTTATACTTAAACATCATTTCAATGATATTTGTTCATTTAAAAATTAATTAGTATTTAAAATTTTCCGTTGTTTTTTAAATTTTACTCATGTGTAAAACTATCAGTGGTGTGAGTAAATCTTTAGATTATGCATTAACTATCAAGAAAGGGCAATAATTTATTTTGTTTAGCAGCCTTAAAATGTACACATTATTTTCAAAAATCACAAAAAACCCACTTACTATCCATTTAACGTAGCAATGTAGTACATCTAAAATTATAAAAGACCTATACAAAGTATCTTGTAAAATATTTGTACAAAATTGGCATTTGACTCTACAATTTAAACTGCATAATATACACAAGGTTTTCAAGTAAATAAAAAGAAGTTCATATGTTTAGTAAAATGTATGGTTTGCAAGAGCATTAGAATAAAGACATTTAATTTAGAACTTCAAGCACTAAAAGTTTATTAATATTCATTTTCACTACTTCAAATGTACAATTAAACATCTTCATAGTATGGGTCTTGCAATGTTTCAACTAAAGGTAAAAAATATTTTACTTTTACAGGTTTCTTCTTAATTTTTTTCTTACATAAAAACATGCTTTAAGAAATCAAAATGCTAAATGTCTTAATTGTAAATTGAAAAGAATTATTTTTTGTAATCTGCATTTAAAGTTTTTTAATAATACCGAATTTATATGTTTCAATCGTATGTTTTTAAAATCATTATTAAAATATGTGTAATAGTATCTAATTTTTGTGTAAAAGCATCTTAATATTTTACAATAAATCAAAGAAAATTTCATTTCAAAAAGTTTGTAAATCTAAAAAATTGAATCATTAAATTTTAGCCAGATTAATTAAAAAAAAAATTATATGACTAGGAAATAATAATTAAACATTAACATATGGTTTAGATTTCAATACGATTATAACTTCTTCAAAAGTACAAGGAGTCATCTGCGTTTCTACTCATTTGTTAAGGTCATAAAATCTTGTAAGTTTAATTAACTTTGTTCTACTGTTTCTTTGTTTTATCAACTTACTTCTGTAAGTACCATGTTGTACTTCTGTGGTATATGTGGGTGAGTTTTCTTTAGTTCAATTAAAAAAAAAATTTACAAGGAAACATATGCATAGTATGGTTTTGCAAAGTTTTCAAATAAAATAAAAAAGATTTTTTATTTTTACTTAAGTGTACAGTATTTAAAAATAAATTCTGCAATAAAATATGTGCTGTAGAATCTAATGTATAATTAGTGTTTAAGTGAAAGCATCTAAATTAAAAAAAACACATAAATATTTATAGCAAATAAAATTTTATTTCAGATCTTGCATTAAAAAAGACACAATTTATAAAATTAGTATTTAATTTTTTTTAAATCCAGAATACTGTGTATGTCGTAAGACACGCATAAAAGTTTCTTTAAAATAACAATAAGATGTAAGTATAAAAAATAATATTCACAAAGGCATAAATATTAATTGTAACGTTTTCCAAATATCGTTTAGTGTACATTCCTATTTACACTGTGTTCCAGTTCAGGGGCTCATATGGGTATTATCACTAATTTATACAATAATTTTTCGAAACGTTAAGTTGATTCTAGGGCATAATGCATTTCCACGGGGTAAGCTGTGTAACCAAAATTTGTTGGTTGGATAAATCATTAAAAGTAAACTTCCATTTTCCAGAACAATTTTTAAAGAGTTGTAGTTCTTTCTAGAAAACACAAACTGTCTTTTTTGTCCAAATGAAACAGACGCTATGGGTGCATTATGATCCAAGTCCTTTTCGTTGTCTTTATGTGCACCTATACAGTCCTTACCATCTTTATAACGGTTCACCAACACAAAATTAAATCTTGCATCAATTATTCGTTCCACTTCACCCTTTATTTCCAACAGTAAAGGAGACCAGGGCTTGGCTGCAATACAAGATCCACTAAAGGTATAGCTTATACCTTCGTCTCCATATGCTACAAGTTGTCGAGGCACAGTATGTTTCTTACCGTAAATTTCTATAGTAGTTTCCTCTTTCTTTAAATACGTTAATTCGTTTTCCAATCGACGGAAATATGACCAACCATCACAATCTGTAAACAATTTACCATATTCATAGCATAAAGAATCTTTACAGTATTTCTGAAAACACTGTTCTTTGTCTGTTTTTTTTTGCAGGTCTAATATCACTAGAATCCATGATGTATCTAAAAACAATAGAAGGGCAAAAATCCAGAGAAGCAAAATTATACAAAGACCCTAGAAACAAATTCAACTATGCTTTTAAAAGCCTCTTAGTTATCAAACAGCATAATCATTTTCTTTTGTTTGGTCCCTAACATTTTCAGATACCACAACACGTGTACTTCAGTAGTTTAAGCTAATCTTTAATTTTCTTTTGAGTCACTTTTATCGATGACTCCTTGTATAAGTCCGATCCTTCTCTTTAACCTACACTTGCAAAAACATTATCCTTAGTCATGTGTAATTCTCACACGTTCCAGAGGCTTCTAGACTTTTCAATATTTGGTAGTATGTACTATACGCATTAACAGAATGATAGACTATTTTAAATATAACACGATCATTTATGTAGTCGTAATCAAACGGATAAAGTGCTTGTGTAAAATCTGTTGACCGCGAGCACCTTTTGCTGGGTTCAAATTCACATATTATTATTCACACAGGATATTATTATATCTATACTATAGATGATTCATGTAAAACACACATATTGCAAAAGTCACTTTGGCCACAGTTGTTTAATTAAGATTGTATCCTATCAGTGTCTTCGGGTATAACTCCGGTTCTTCTGTTATCTTAATTAACCTTATACAGGCTAAACAAAACTGAGTCACCCTTTCCAGAAGCTTCTAGAATTTTCAATCTTTGGTACTGTACGCATTCACAAAATGAAAGTCTATTTTAAATACAACACTATCATATATAGGTTATCATGGTCGAACGCATAAAGTGCTTGTGTAAAATCGGTTGGCCGTGATTACCTTTTGCTGGGTTCGAATCTACGTATTATTATTTTTCTTTCAAATAATTCTCCATTTAATTCTAAAATATAGTTGGGAAATAAATCCTTTTAATACTATGTGTTACTTTCTCCACCCCTAGATGGCGGTACCTGTCATTTTCACACCATTAGAAATTATATACGAGAATATCAAATCTTATATTTAATTAGTTACTTGAAAAATCCCTAGATGGCGCTACCAGTCGTTTCCCAACTCAATTCATTAGAAGATTAATTATTCAAAATTAAAACCCCACCACTCCCAATATTTTCACAAGTCCCAAACTGAGAGAAAAAGCAAACGCTACATTTAAACACCCTTTCCTCACAAGTGCTCGATAGCTCAACGGATAGCATGTCTGCTTTCGGAACCCATGGTCCCCCGGTTCGAATCCGAGAAAATCCTTTTTAAATTCATATAATACGGTTACTCATCCCACCACCAGGTGGCGCTACCAGTCCTTCATCACCATGGAAACTCACCATCAACAACATGACGTCATCTCGTCCACCGAAAAATGAAAACAAAACGTCAAGTTCTTATCAGTAACCACCCCAAATCCTTATCTCCCCCCAACAACGAATCCTTATCTCCCCCCAACAACGTTATCTGATTCCTCCTCCTAAATGTAAACAAACGGCGGCCATCTTGTTTAGACGCTCAAGGGACCCACATACTACTTATACTGTCTATCTTTCACAATATTTCCTTCCTCCTGTAACTGTAACTTAATATCTAAGTACATGCAGGCTTTCATGAGATCAGCATTAGAAAAGTTGTGAAAATCATACTGAAAGCTGAATACTGAATGGCACTCAGATAATAAGGTTAATCTTTCATTTACCGAAGAGATCGCGTGATCAAGAATTGCAAAATAGAAAGCAGTCTTGAATTGCTGGAAGGGATTTGAAACTGGTTCATCACTGCCCTCGCAATCAAATAAACGGACCTTTTTCCTGAGCTTCGAGATGGGAAATTCGGGATCAATACCTAAATCTCTAGCAAGTGTTGTTGCTGAATCAACAAATATTTTAAAATTATCATCTGATCTTTTGGAAACTAAATATTTTTTATGAATATCTAAGCCTTCAATGCATTCCGCGATGTTTAATTTAGGATTTTGAAGCATTTTACTCAATACATCAATTCTTGATAATAAATCATGCCAAATTAAAATTGAACACAAAAATTTAAATGTTTCAAGACTTTTAATTATTGATTCAGCACCCATTTTTGTTTTCGTGTCTCTGGTGGTATCTTCAATTAAGGCATTTAATGCGGTAATAATGTTTTAGAGGTCTAATAGCATTGATACGACTTTCCCACCTTGTTTCGCTTAACGGTTTTAAAGTTAGACTTTTCACGTGTTTTTTTAGTAAATCCCATCGCTATGGGGACGCAGAAAAGTAATTATAAACCTCTTGTACTATATCAAAATACCAGAAATTTCACCACTGGAGCTGGCAGCGTCTTTAACGACGAGATTTAATGTATGAGCCGCACACGGCACGTATAATGCTCTAGGATTGATATTGAGAATCCGTTTATGAAGCCCTATATTTTCCCCCTTCATGTTCGATCCAATGTCGTAGCCCTGACCCCGTATATCTTTAACTTCGAGCTGTAGACTAGGTAATAGCTCCTCTAATAGAAAATTGCACAGACCTTCTCCAGTATAGTATTAGTTACTGGAAAAAATCCTAGAAAAAAATTCAAAAATATCTACTTTACCATCAGTAGTGTTCACACATCTAATTACAAACGTTATTTGTTTCGTGTGGCTAATATCTGGTGTAGAGTCGAGAATTACAGTGTAATATTTGGCTTTTTTGACAATGCGTGTTATCTCATTACGAATAGATTCGGCCAAAATATTAATTATTTCATTTTGAAAATGCTGCGTTAAGTAGTGTGGAATACGTGTTTTGTTACCTTTGTATTTACTGACATCATTAAGGTGTTCTGAAATAACTGGATCTCCAACATCTCCACTGCCTTTAAAAAATTACCACTATCTCTATGATACAACTTCGTACTAGTTCCTCTGAATGCCAAATTTTGACTGGCTAAAAATTGTACTACAGCAATTATTCTTTCAATGATGGCGCGAAATCGCTTTTTCTCTCGATTGTGAACATTTTGTTGTTCCGCGTCAATAGTACAATTTTTTTCCAGCCTCGTCTTAATTTCGCTCCACAAAAATATGCCCTTTGGTTATTTTTTAGATAAGAATTTAAAATTTGGTATCCTTTTCTATGCCGTATTGCCGGCTCTGCCACGAATTTTGCTATCAAATGAAGAATATGTGTAAAGAGTAGACATTAATGGACAATGGACCAACACACTGTGCACTAACATTCTATTTTTCTTAAACTATGCTATGCTATCGGGAAATCGGGACTTATTTTGATTTCTTAATAACTATTTAAAATTCAGCATATTTATTCGACTTATTATAAGTTTCAAAACATTTTGCTTGATTTATAGAACTTTATGCGGCCTGCGGCCGCCCCTTGTTTTGGCCGCCCGCGTGCGGTGCACGCGCTGCACACCTGCTAGGATCGGCCCTGGTGATCGCTGTTTTCTACAAGGCATAATTGATCGTTTTTTTGAAAAAAACACAAGAAGAACACAATTGCCGTACTTGAAATAGTCGAAACCTCCAAGCCTTAAATAGCACTTTGAAGTGGCGCCACAGGCGCGCGTGATGTGCGTCTGCGCGGAAATTCTAATCATTTGCATATCTCACCTCCGCTAATGCATGTTGTAAATTTCATATTACACTGCTGGCCACCGTAAATGCAACACCCTGAAGGAAGCATGCAAATAATATGAAATTTACAACATGCATTAGTTGAGGTGAGATATGCAAATGGTTAGAATTTCAGAAAATTGTCTTTACTGACGAGTCAAGCTTCTGTCTGCAACACCACGATGGTCGGATTCGAGTCTGGAGACACCGTGGAGAGAGGATGCTGAACAGCTGCGTTATGCACTGCCACACTGGTCCTGATAATGCTCGACCACACGTGGCACGCATTGTCCAAGTGTTCTTCTTCAATCGCCAGATTGAATTGCTTCCCTGGCCAGCTCGCTCTCCGGATCTTTCGCCGATAGAAAACATGTGGTCCATGGTTGCTCAACGATTGACCCAGATTACATCTCCAGCTGCCACACCAGATCAACTTTGGCAACGTGTGGAAGCTGCTTGGTCTGCTGTACACTAAGAACACATCCTAAGTCTCTTTGAATCAATGCCGAGGCGTGTGGCAGCGGTGATCTCCAACAATGGCGGCTACTCTGTCTACTGATTTTGGCAGGAACCACTGTAACGTACACTTCCGGAATATCTTTTAAATGTTATGATAGTATTTCTTTTTCCTTATTCCAAGATATTGTGATACTTCCTGTGTTTATTATACTTCTTAATACTCTTGGAAAGGATATCTTTTCTTTTGACATATTTATGTGAGCTTAAATGGTTTTCCCGGAAGTTCATTTTTTCTTTTATGTATAACATTGGTGAAAAGATATTTTTTGTAACGGCTTTGTAGTCGATTGGATGATTCTTTGACGTGTAGACACGGTGCTATGTTAGAGTATGATGAGATGTAGTTGTAACTGTGATGTCGCTACCAAAATCTAAATAAATGTTTTTTTAATTCTTTTAAAAAAGTCTATTTCTTTTATCACGTCGTTACAGCTACCTATTAATGGTGGCAGCGGTGGGATCGATTCCCATTAAATTAAAGTTTTGGACATACCGTCCTGATTTGTGAAAAAACTGTGGACATCCCGTCCTCGTGAGTGGAGTTTTTGCGTGCGTCCGGCAGCAACGAAGGAGGCCATCCGGTCCGAAGTTTTTGGACATCCCGTCCTCGTGAGTGGAGTATTTGTGTGCGTCCGGCAGCAACGAAGGGGGCCATCCGGTCCGAAGTTTTTGGACATCCCGTCCTCGTGAGTGGAGAATTTGTGTTGATTGTTGAATATCGTTTGGAGAAAGTAAGTAAAACAAACCATTTCCTCTTTCAAACATGAGGCGCCACGGTTCCTCCGATCGGGCGATTGTCTGCTGTTGTGTAATAACTCAGAACTTTAATGCGTAGTATGCGATATGTATTACGATGGAATTGACGCTCGTATTTTTGTCTCCAGCTGAATTGTATATAGATTAATGCTTGATGAGAATAAATTCTTATATTCGAACCTAGAGTTACCGGTGTGTTTCTCACCCAAAATAGTGGCGTCCGCGACAGGACTTTTGAAGGATTTACTTAAATATTGATTTCGAAGACATGGATATCAATCGCGAAAGTAAATTAAGAAAAACC
This sequence comes from Metellina segmentata, assembly GCA_947359465.1. Classification (NCBI taxonomy): domain Eukaryota; kingdom Metazoa; phylum Arthropoda; class Arachnida; order Araneae; family Tetragnathidae; genus Metellina; species Metellina segmentata. Next base: position 124,674,159 of record OX375875.1, read on the forward strand.
ACTCGTAGTGCCTTTACGAGAGTTTTAAATAAAATAAAGTCCATAATTGAAGCACCTGATCCTGATAAGAAGGCTTTGCAAATTTCTTATAATGTTACGGAAGAAAGAGCTGCTCAGCTGAAGGAACAAGATGCTAAAATATCACAAGTGCTGCTGGATGACGATGAAGCCGATCTAGACCATGAAATGGAGGTAGGTGAAAGCTACCAAACTCAATTCCTTGATATCGCTATAAGTGTCCGTCAAATTTTAGATGTTTCTAGAGTAGATGCTGAAAGCATTGATGAAAATGGGGTGAAACAGAATTTGAGAAAGTTTAAGCTTCCTAAACTTGAACTTAGACAATTTGATGGAAATTTGAAAGATTGGTTACCATTTTGGTGTCAATTTAAAAATATAGATGAAGATCCTGATATCGATGCTGTTGATAAGTTTCAGTATCTTATCCAAGCAACTGTGAAAGGTTCACGTGCGAGAGAAATAATTGAAAGTTTCCCTGCAACTGGTGACAATTACCGAAAGGCTGTGGAAAGCTTAAAATCTCGGTTCGGTCGTGAAGACGTGTTAGTTGAAGTATATATTAGAGAGCTGTTGAAGCTTGTTTTAAGGAATGCAACTGACGCGAATAATTCCTATTCTCTCTGCTCCCTTTACGATAATTTGGAATTTCAGATTCGAGCACTTTCAACACTCGGTGTAACAACTGAGAAATGTGCAGCTATGCTTTATCCATTGGTAGAGTCTTGCATGCCTGCAGACTTACTCAGGGCTTGGCAAAGAAGCTCTAATTACGCTCATGGAAATGAACCTGAAAGCAGGCTTGATAATCTGATATCCTTTTTAAAATGTGGAGTCAGAAGAGAGAATAAATTTAGCGATGTCTGGTTTTGGACTTAAAACTCAGAACAAGAGTCGGAAAAAGGTCTTCCCTGTAATGGAAAATCGAGTTTCTACAGCAGCGGAGTTGCTAACCACCAGTTCTCTGAATTATAAAAACTGTATTTTCTGTGATGGACAACATGAAAGCTCGAACTGTTTTAATGCGCGTAAAATGAGCTTAGTTCAGAAACAGAAACTATTGAAAGAGAAAGCTTCTTGTTTCAAATGTTTAAAAAAGGGTCATCGCAGTAAAATGTGCAGAAATTTTGTGAAATGTATTATTTGTACCAAAAATCATGTCGTTATAATGTGTCCAGAACTCCCTTGTAATAAAACAATTTGCCCTGAGCTTTGTTCAGAGAAAAAGGAAGATTACCAAGAACAGGAAAAATCTCTTTATTTGGCTAGTTTATCTCTCTGTCCTAAGGTATTTTTACAAACCTTGAAGGTAAATTTAAGAGGACCGTGTTCTTCTTCATGTGTTCGGGTGTTAATCGATACGGGATCTCAAAAGTCTTATATTCTGAAGAGTACTGCTTCCAAAATGCATCTAGAACCTTTACGACAGGAAGTAATCACTCACTCACTTTTTGGTGGTAAAAGAACTAACCCACGGAAACATGATTGTTTTAAAGTCCACTTGGGGAAATTAAACGGCGGATACCTGTGCAATTTTGATGTTCTCGATCAACCCGTAATTTGCGACAACATTTCCTCTGTGAAGTCTGGACCGTGGATAGAAGAATTGAAATCAATGAATATTTCAATAACTGATGATGAAGAGAATTCAGGACCAATCGAAATCTTAATCGGTGCTGATGTTGCTGGAAAACTGTTGACTGGACAGCGAAGAGTTCTTTCATGTGGATTAGTTGCCATTGAAACTGAATTAGGATGGACTTTAATGGGTAAGTCTCCTTTGGAAACTTATGAAAATTCAGCAATGATAGTGACATCAATGTTTGCAAAAGAAGCTACTATCACTGACCTCTGGAGTCTAGACGTTATTGGCATAACTGACTCTGTTTTAAAAAAGTCCAAGGAAGATATAGAGTTTCAAATCAAGGCTCAATTTCAAGAAACTATTTCAATCAATGAAGAAGGGCGTTATGAGGTTTCTCTACCCTGGGCAGATGGTTATCGTCACCTTCCCACATCTCAGATCTTGGCGTTAAAAAGACTGGAGTCAACAACTTGAAAACTTCACTCTGAAAATTTGTTCGATAGGTATAATAAAGTTCTGACAGAACGGAAAGAACTAGGAATAAATGAAGAGGTACCTGCAGATGAAGCAATTGACTATGGACATTACTTACCACACAGGCCCGTAGTAAAAGAAAACAGTACTACAAAGGTGCGCCCTGTGTTCGATGCTTCTGCAAGAGAAAAGTTTCAGCTCTCTTTAAACCAATGTCTTGAATCTGGCCCAAATTTGATAGAGCTTATTCCCTAGATTCTTCTCAGATTTCGGGAACACAGTTATGGAGTCATTTCAGACATTGAGAAAGCTTTTCTGCAGATTAGTATAAGACCTGAAGACAGAGACTATCTTCGACTCTTGTGGTGGAGTCATGAAGATGAGAAGAAATTAAAGATTTTCCGTCATTCACGTGTGGTTTTTGGAGTGAAAAGCAGCCCTTTTCTACTTGGATTTGTTCTTGACTACCACTTGAAAAGGTATTTAGAAAATCCTTTCTACAACAAGCAATTTGTAATGAAACTTCTCAATAGTTTTTATGTGGATAATGTCGTCACAAGTGTTGACAAAAAGGAGGAGTTAATAGAATTCATTAAAGAGTCTACAGCTGTATTGGCAGAAGGGAAATTTAATCTCAGAGACTGGCAATATTCTGGTGATCAACAATCAGATGCTGTTTCCCCAGTATTAGGATTGTCTTGGAATAGATCCAAAGACACCTTGACTGTTAATTTTAACTCTCTGGAGAACTATAATTTAACAGTGATCACAAAGAGAACCATACTCTCTGTAGCTAATAAGGTGTTCGATCCCATTGGATTGATCTGCCCAGTTTCCTTGTTTCCCAAGCTCATTAACACGAGAGGAATTTTTACGCTGGTATCGAGATCTTTTCCTGTTAAGGGAAGTGTTCATTCCTAGGTGGTTTCAAGCTCATGCAAGTGACAAGGAGTCGATCAGTATTCACACCTTCTGTGATGCCAGTCTTCATGCTTATGCTGCTGCTGTGTACGTGAGGATAGAAACCAAAGATGAAGTGCATGTACAACTTTTGGCTGCAAAATCAAGAGTAGTTCCCGTAAAGTCAATCACAATTCCACGTGCGGAGTTATTAGCTGCAACGGTGGGAGCAAGACTGTGTACTTCAGTTCTAGAAGGACTTCAATGGAAAAATTTGGAGTTACACTTTTGGACGGATTCTTCCACAGTCTTAGCATGGATAAAAAGGGATCAACAATGGACTGTTTTTGTCAACAACCGTGTCCGTGAAATACGAAAGCTGACCAATCCTGAAAGTTGGAGACACATTCCTGGCTGTGATAACCCCGCAGACCTCCCGTCAAGAGGATGCTCTGCTAAGCAATTCCTAGAAAGTAGATGGTGGGAGGGTCCTACTTGGCTCAAAGCATCTCCGTTAGAGTGGCCTTCTTCCGCAGTAGTCTTCAATGATGAATCTATTTTGAAGGAGAAGAAGAAAACTAACGAGACTGAAATAAAAGCAGTCACAGGATGTTTGATGACTCATACAACAAATTGCGAATGGTGTGAATCACGGAATGAAGTAGAGAATAATCTTTGCAAATTCCATGGAGATCGATGGTATTTTAGATACTTTTCGAATTATGATAAAATGGTGCGCATGTTATCTTGGATGCAAAGATTTATCGACAATTGCAAGAAGCCTATACATTTCAGGAATTCTGGAGAATTAACATCTGAAGAATTTATGACCGCTGAACGGAAAATAGTAAAGTTAGTGCAGGAAGAATCTTTTAATTCTGATAACAAGAAGCTAACTACATTAAATGTGTACAAGGATGAGTCGGGAATTTTGCGAGTAAAGACTAAAATCATCTTTCGGGAAGATTCGAAAAATTTCAGAAATCCTATGGTTTTACCTTCAGAACACAGTGTAGTTAGAAGACTTATCATGACAGAACATCGAAAAAATTCCCATGCTGGATCTCAGATGCTATTGAATATTTTAAGAGAGAATTTTTGGATACTGAATACACACGAAAAACGATCAGATCTGTACTATCAGAGTGCGTAGTCTGTATAAGACATGGAAAAAACAACCTAGATGCTCCAACGGCTCCATTACCAGAAAATAGAACCAGAGATGCAGATGTGTTTGAAATCACGCGTTTCGACTCAGCAGGACCTCTCTATCTGAAAGAAGGTGTTAAAGCTTGGATTTGCCTATACACCTGTGCTGTGTACCGTGCAGTGCATTTTGAACTTTTGTCTTCCCTCTCGACTGAAACATTTTTATTGAGTTTTCGACGGTTCATTTCAAGACGTGGGAGACCATCAGTAGTCTATTGTGACAATGGGACCAATTTCCTTGGAGCTTCCAATTTACTGAAGTCTGTTGACTGGAATCAGATTGTACAATATAGTACTGTTAGAAAAATTGAATGGAAGTTCAATTCACCAACTGCAGCTTGGTGGGGAGGCTTCTGGGAGAGGTTAGTTGGGGTGATGAAAATTATTTTAAGGAAGGTTTTAAGTAAAGCTCTTTTTTCCTATGAAGAGATGTCCACTGTTTTGTGTGATGTGGAATCAACTATCAATGCAAGACCTCTGACTTATGTTTCTGAGAATGACAGTGAACTTGTTCCTTTGTCTCCTTCTCTGTTCATACGAGATATACGACAGACTGGTGTGCCAGATTTTGACAAGGTGGATGGACATTCTCTGAATAAGAGACTGAAATACCGTCAGAAACTTGTGTCAGACCTGCGGAAACGATTTAGATCCGAGTATTTAGGACAACTAATTCAAAAATCCGAATCTAAAAAGTGCAATCGTCTCATTTCGATTGGCGATGTAGTGATTATTGGAAGTGATAATACCAAACGAGTAGATTGGATTTTGGGTCGGGTTATAGAACTTTTGCCTGGAAAAGAAAACATCACTCGACTGGTACGCTTGCAGACCGCTACGACACAGTTGTTAAGACCTATCTAGAGACTGTATCCTCTAGAAGTGTCTTCAACGTGGATAAGTGATCGTCGTCGTCCTCTTACGAACACTGGTATCCAACCTACCCCTACGAAGGAAGAAGGAACTATAACACGTAGTGGACGGAAGATCAAAGTACCTAGAAAGCTGGACTTGTAACAGTGACTTTCCCATAACTTTAATTCTGACTTTTCTGGAACTTAATGTGAAAAGTGTTAAAAGCTTTAGGAGTTGAATTGATTGTCAATCAACTCAAGGTGGGAGAATGTTGATTGTTGAATATCGTTTGGAGAAAGTAAGTAAAACAAACCATTTCCTCTTTCAAACATGAGGCGCCACGGTTCCTCCGATCGGGCGATTGCCTGCTGTTGTGTAATAACTCAGAACTTTAATGCGTAGTATGCGATATGTATTACGATGGAATTGACGCTCGTATTTTTGTCTCCAGCTGAATTGTATATAGATTAATGCTTGATGAGAATAAATTCTTATATTCGAACCTAGAGTTACCGGTGTGTTTCTCACCAAGTCTCTTTGAATCAATGCCGAGGCGTGTGGCAGCGGTGATCTCCAACAATGGCGGCTACTCTGTCTACTGATTTTGGCAGGAACCACTGTAACGTACACTTCCGGAATATCTTTTAAATGTTATGATAGTATTTCTTTTTCCTTATTTCAAGATATTGTGATACTTCCTGTGTTTATTATACTTCTTAATACTCTTGGAAAGGATATCTTTTCTTTTGACATATTTATGTGAGCTTAAATGGTTTTCCCGGAAGTTCATTTTTTCTTTTATGTATAACGTTGGTGAAAAGATATTTTTTGTAACGGCTTTGTACACGGGGGCGCCTTCTGGCCGAAAAGCGAGTTGTAGAAAGAGGCGTTTCCCCTTAGTATCGTGACGTACCGGCGGGAAAGTCCGACCCTGGCGCCACGACATTTCCCGCACATCTAAATCGGATTTCGTCTTGAATTGTTGAACTCACTGAAGATGTATCCGACCCCACACAACGGCGATTTTTGTTTTGATCAATAGCTAATAATATGAAGTATTTACACACGGAGGCTCATTAATGAAATGAGTACTATTTTTGAGAAAAACGCAACTGAAAAGTATGAAAAACAGCAATCTCAGAGACCATTAACCACTCCCCCCTGCTGTTTTATTGGCCTTGTGGATTGGAACTCTCTGGGTTTGCGGTTTTACTAGGGGGGTCAGTGAAAGGGGATTGTAGATCATTCAACAGTGCAATTTCGGAAACATCTTTACGTTTTTCCTGGGGAAGGTCATTTTGACCACTTGTTTGGAATAGCTGGAAAACGCTCAATCTCAAAACGTTCTGAGAATAAAACTCTAATGATTTCTTATACACTTTAATCTACCATCGATACTTTCATCGAACATAATCCATGCTACAAATAAAGAGATTTCATATTTTTTCAAAATAATCGATTTGCATTTTGAAAATAATGAAAATTCAAGTAAAAGTTTTTAAATTCTTTGTGAGTTTGCGCAACCAAGAACTGATCTAGTGTCGACGAGTTCACGGAATGCTAAAACAAACTTCTCTTTGGAAATGCGTAACATAGGTAACCATGCAACTACGAGAAGGTTATAAGAGCATTAGAAAAAGTTTCTTTATCATAGCCCACCTTGTAGTGGCCGCGGTAACCTTGTTTGATAAGAGTCGCAGATTAGCAAACGGAGGGTTGCGAAATCCAACCAACTAAAAGACCGTCGTGAAGGCGGGGACTGGTGCACGTTAAATCTGCTTTGGCCTCAAATTTCCGAACTTTGGCGCTGTGTGAAAGTTAGGAGAGTGGGTACCAACTCATGTGTTGAACTCGTCATCGAACCGTGGTTCAAAATTGCCAAGTATTGCCCTCGGATCTTTCCCTTTGCGATAATTCCGGACCGTCGCCAATAACCCGTCTGTTTGTTGCTTCCGGTGCGAGGTAAATTTAACAACCTACCCCACACCTTACAAAAAAATATTCCGCGCCTTACAAAGCCTTGATTATTTATTTTAATTTCCACCATACTTCTACGCTTGAGGATAACTCTTACAATCGAGATGAGCGATTCATTTGAGTAGTGGCTGAAGAAAATCTCGGAATTTGAGGTAATACTTACCGGAATTCATGGGTCTAATTCCTTATCAAAAGAAAAAGGGGTTGTCAAAAAAAATGTGCTCCTTGATAACCGAAAAGTATGAGCATATAAACATCGAAGTGATCAAGATGTACGTGAGAACAAGAACATTTATTCGCATATGGCATCTGTGAAAGGAGTGTTGGTTTGCGAAGCAAACCAAATGGGATTGCGTAGCAATCCCCGGGGGTTGACGAGCGTAAACGAGCAGGGGGCGGAGCCGCCTAGTTCATCTAAAAATAGTTTTCAAATGTTTTTTGCTTATTTCTATTAGTACATTCTTTTAGGGTTATTTTGGAGTTTTTGTTGTATGCTGTTTTATATAAAGATCTTTTTCAAAATATTCTTTCTACAAATAGTTTAACATGAATCTAATGATTAAAGAATATATTTCGAACATTATATATGGATCAAGTTCTTACTGATACCAATTCAAATGAGAGAAAACAAAATAATTTTACTTTCCATGCATTCCATTGCTTAGTCACAATTTTATATATTTTATACAGAAATATAGTGTTGATATTAATTGATTGTTTTAAAATTTAATTTTTGGATTATTGACGCGTATATTTTCTATGAATCTCTAAACAAGACTCCAATAACTAAAGAGCACACACACACACACTCTTTAATGGAAACCACTCGAAAGTCTAGTACTCCTCGCAATATATCTTAGCGATACTTAAGAAAAAAAAAGAAACACACTGTGCCTCATTTCTATTCTTCTCTTCAATTAAAATGTTATCAATTTAAAAAAAAATTAAAACACTTTCCTTTAAATCACATTAAGTATTCTGTGGAAATTGATAAACCCTTTCAAACTTAAAGTTACTTGTAGAATATTTCTTTCAGGTTTAAGAACTCTTCCTGTCAGTTTGATTGAACTAAATTGTCATAAATACTATAGTTTTGTTCCACAGTACTCGTGCACTTTTCAAACAATACTGCAGTTAATGATTTCCAATTTTGTTTAGTCGTCCTCTTATATTTCACTAGGGATCTGCTTATGGTGAGTAAATGTTAACAACTACGATGACCCTGATTTTTTTTAAAGAATAAATCTTCTACGTAATCTGCAGACTGCAAACCGGTTATTTTAAATTAAAATAGGGTGTCTTTAATTGAGTGTTAATCGCGTTCAATGAATTAAATACATACTCAGATATGTGTAAACATACCTAAATTACTGCGCTAATTAAACGCAAGAACTTAGATCGTACCAATTGTAATCTATTTATATGATGCACAAAATATGCCATATTTTTTATTAAATAGAGCAATAAAATCAAATAAAAAAAAGAATATTCTTTGTTTTCCAACGATTCTTATTTTCAAATTATATTAAATTTTATCATGACTGAAACGAACACTACACTGTTAAACAGCTAACAATCGCCTTTCACGAAGCAAATCACTTGAGGATATACAGATGCCTGGTAAAACCGCGAAACGAGGGAACCAGGGAGTTCAATTCACAAGGGCAATAAAACAGCAGGGGGGAGTGGCTAATGGACTTGGAGATTTCAGTTTTTCACACTTTTCAGCAACGTTTTACTCAAAAACGGTACTCATGTGGTTGATGAGCATTCGTGTGTAAATGCTTTAAATTATTAGCTATTGATTAAAACAAAAATCGTCGTTTTGTGGTGTAGGATTCGTCTTCAGCGAGTTTTACAATTGAAGACGAAATCCGATTCAGTTGTGTCGAAAACGTCTTGGCGCCAGGGTTGGACTTCCCCGCCGGTACGTCACGATCACTTTCGCGTTCAGAACGAGTTTCCGCTGTGAAGGAGCAAACCTATTCCCCTTCTATAAACCTTGGGCTTTGTAGTCGATTGGATGATTCTTTGACGTGTAGACACGGTGCTATGTTAGAGTATGATGAGATGTAGTTGTAACTGTGATGTCGCTACCAAAATCTAAATAAATGTTTTTTTAATTCTTTTAAAAAAGGCTATTTCTTTTATCACGTCGTTACAGCTACCTATTAATGGTGGCAGCGGTGGGATCGATTCCCATTAAATTAAAGTTTTGGACATCCCGTCCTGATTTGTGAAAAAACTGTGGACATCCCGTCCTCGTGAGTGGAATATTTGCGTGCGTCCTGCAGCAACGAAGAGGGCCATCCGGTTCGAAGTTTCTGGACATCCCGTCCTCGTGAGTGGAGTATTTGCGTGCGTCCGGCAGCAACGAAGAGGGCCATCCGGTCCGAAGTTTTTGGACATCCCGTCCTCGTGAGTGGAGTTTTTGCGTGCGTCCGGCAGCAACGAAGGAGGCCATCCGGTCCGAAGTTTTTGGACATCCCGTCCTCGTGAGTGGAGAATTTGCGTGCGTCCGGCAGCGGCGAAGTGGGCCATCCGGTCCGATATTTTTTGATATCCCGTCCTGTTCCTGTGTGTGAAACGCGTGTGTGTTCAGCAGCGAAAGGGCCATCCGGTCCGAACTTTTTGGGCATCCCGTCCTGTCATCGTCAGCGAAGTCCAGTTCGAACTTTGGGTTCCAGCTCAAGGACTTCCGGTGCACCATCAAGCAACTGTTCCAGATAAGTGGTTTTGGTTTTAAATCTAAAATTTTATGTACTATTGGATATAACGTACAATTTTACTTCTGTTTTTGTGATAACTTCCATTTATCGTAACAGGTTTCGAAACAAAAAATTTCTTAATCGCAAATTTTGCTTTTATAATAGAATTTAGTATTGTTTTGGAATTTATGTGTAATAGAAATTTATGAGATTTTAGTTATCGTAGATGATCATTTATCTTAATTAATAATTTAAATTTGTTTTGTATTTGAAATGGTATTTTGATTTAAATTTATATAAAAAAATTTCTTTTGAAGGTCTTTTGGTTTACAAAATTGGTTTTTGTACATTTATTTCGTTTCTATTGTTCTATTGTCTTTGAGTTAAATTTTTGTGGCATGGCTATAAGGTAAGTCAGAATTCTGGACAGTTTCGGTTTCGAAAAGTTTTCTTTTTGTACCTTACGTTATATTTGAGTCCAAAGGGAAAAAAAGGGGGAAACTGTTTAGAATTTAATCATGACTTATTTAGTTAAGGGAAAGAAAGAGGACTTGATCAAATTGGTTGAGGAGATAGATTTAGAAATCACCGTAGAAAAATCGATAAAACAATTAGTGAATCTTATTACTTCAAGTGAGGGATATAATGAGGAATTCACCAAAGCACTTTTTGGTAGAATTATAGAAACTCGAAAGACAAATGAAGCCCTTGAAGTGGAAGAAAAGCGGAGAAATGAAACCCTTGAAGAAAAGCGGAGAATTGAAGCCCTTGAAGTGGAAGAAAAGCGGAGAATTGAAGACCTTGAAGAAAAGCAGAAAGAACGAGAGTTTCAGTTGGAAAAATTGAGAATAGAAGCAACTAGTCAAACCCAGCGAGGTGCAGTTGATAATTCTAGACCATCGAATCGAGACTTGACCAAGATCCTTCCGAAATACGACATGAAAGATGATATGAGTCTTTATTTAATCTTGTTCGAGCGACAGGCAACTTTGCTGTCGCTGGGAAAAGAAATGTGGGTATCTCACCTATTAAGTTTGATCCCCCAAGAGATTGCTCATATAATAGCCCGTGAACCAACTGACCTAGCTACAAATTATGATCACATAAAAAACATACTGTTAAAAAGGTTCAAACTAACACCAGAAAGATTTCGACAGTTATTTAGTTCACACCATAAAGCAGTTGATCGGAACTGGAGGGATTTCTATCATGAATTGTCTACTTATTGCGATGGATGGATTGCAGGTTGTCAGGTCCTTACTTTTGAGAAACTGAGAGATTTGATCATCACAGATCAGATGAAGAAAAAAACACCATCCGAATTTAAAGATATGTATCTCAGAGAATGGACAGAAATAAACTCCCCTACAGATTTGGTAGAACTGTTGGAGAAGTTTGAAGACGTTAGACGAACTGTGAAACGAAACCCTGTCTTTGCGAAAGACAAGTTCGAGGGTAGAGTTCAAAACAAGTTTGAAAAGACCGAAAATCCACCAAGGAGAAGTGATACCATGAATGGTAAAGGGGTTAAGATAGAACGAAGATTTTCCGAACAAGACCCTAATCCGGAATTCGACCGCAGGAGACAGATGCGGTGTTTTCATTGCAACCAGCCTGGTCATATCCGACCAAATTGTCCAAAGTTGAAGAAACCTTCGGAAACTGTAAATCACATTTCGGACAAAGAACCTGAGAAATACCTGGAACCGTATATCATGAAAGGACAAATAAACGGTCAGGATATAAATCTACTAAGAGATACCGGAGCGACCATTGACATTGTGTGTCGGAAATTGGTGAATTCAGCTGACATGACGGGTGAACATGTTTGGGTACAGCAACCTTTGGACTCTAGCTCAACTTGTTTACCTCTTGCCGAAGTTTTGGTAGAGTGTGAATTGGGAAAAACGCTGACTAAAGCTGCTGTGATTCCAGATGAACTAGACCGCGGACGATATCTTTTAGGGAATCGGACTGCTGCCTCGTTAAAAAGGGAAGATTGTCAATCTGTGGATCAAATAAATGCAGTACTGGCAAGGCATCAGAAAAAAGTGAAAGAAAGGGAAGAATCTCAATCTTTAATTAAAGAATCCGAAAACCCTATCCCATCCGAAGAATTCATAACATTGGAAAAAAATGAAGTGGAAGCAGGGGAAGTAAGTGACGAGTTCACTCAGGTGGCAGAAGATCAAGATATCACTGAATTGTTAAAAGTGGATACTGAGCAACTAATCAAGGCTCAAGGTGAAGATGAAGAGATGAGCTCTCAAGTAAAACAAATCCAAAATGGAAACCCTCCTAAAGATTTTAAACTGGTGAAAGGCAGACTTTTGGTAAAGATCAAGAAGGACAAGAGTGGTATCGAAAGGAAGTTCATCGTCGTGCCCATAGAGTATCGAGAGAAGATACTGAAATTGTGTCATGAAGGCACGTCAGGTCATCTTGGGACCACCAAGACCAAAGACAGAATGACCAAGTACTTTTTCTGGAAAAACTGTTACAAAGAAGCAGAAGACTTCGTGAAGGCTTGCGATTCCTGCCAGAGAGCTGGAAAGGCAAGGGACAAGAAAAAAACACCCATGACTCTTGTTCCAGTGATTACTGAAGTTTTTTCCCGAATTAATATTGACGCTGTAGGACCTTTGCCCGTGACGGACTCAGGCCAAAGATACCTGATTACGGCAATGTGTATGTCGTCGAAGTACCCAGATGCTGTGGCAGTTCAAAACATAACATCGAGATCCGTGATTAATGCTCTCCTTCAGATTTTTAGTCGAATGGGTTTTCCTAAAGAGATTCAACACGACCACACACACAGGGAACCTCGTTTATGAGCGAACTCACATCGGAATTTTTTGAACGTTTCGGCATCAAGGTGGTACTTAGCTCTGTGTTTCATCCCCAGAGCAATCCGGTAGAAAGGTTTCATCGTACCCTGAAACGGATTTTGAGAGTTTTGTGTAACGAAGAAGGACCAGATTGGGAGAAGCATGTCCATGCGGTCTTGTTCGCCTTAAGGACAGTTACTCATGAATCCACCGGATTCAGTCCAGCTGAATTGGTTCATGGAAAAAACTTACGGACTCCCGTCACTCTTCTGTATGAAAACTGGTTACAGCCGGAAGAAGGAAATGCTTCAGTTGTTGAATATATCCTCAATCTTCTGAGAAGACTGGAAAAATGTCGCAGCCTAGCCATTGATAATATATTTAAGAAGCTGCCAAGAAAAGAAAAAAATGGTAGGACAAAAATACCGTGAAACACGAATTCAATGTTGGAGATAAAGTACTGGTACTGGCACCTTCACCTGTAAATAAGTTAGCGGTTCAATGGCATGGTCCTGGGAGCGATATTCCACATTGACTAACTCCCGGGCACTCGCGTCGCCAAGGATTTCGCAATTACGCCAATCCCTGATGCCAACCTCGCGCTTTCTCGCGTTTCATGAGATTATTCGTGAACCGCAGTGATCGCGCGCTGTTTGTTTACGGTGAATTTAATGTTTTGCTATAACATTTTGTTTGCACCCGTTTTTGGGCAACACCACTTCGCGAAATCAATTTCAAAATAAAACTCACCTGTTCAAATTCTTGCGACGAAGACACTCTATCCAACACTTGTTGGTTAGTGAGCTGAAGCTTTCCAAAATTCTATTTCCTCCTCAGTTTGGATTGCACATCAAAAACGATTTTTTTCGTCAGTGCAACTATCCCCGTCTAATGCAAGAAAGAATTCCATCTTCAACTCGCCTAAATATTTGTCTTTAAACGTGTCTATCTTCCATGATAATTCTATCTTCTTCTTCATGTTCTATCTTCCAAGCCTCTGGATAATAAACAAACAAACAATAGTTCCGGAGCAACGCGAAAATAAGGACAAAAATAAAATGTCTACAGATTTTTCTTTAAAAACAGTCATAAAATTCCCTCTCTCTCTCTCTACTCTATTAGCACAAATAATTTCTTTTAAGTCCCAAATGCGGATGTCCAATATTTGGAATTATCAAAACTTTCGAAGAAAAAAAATATTGGACGTTTTACTAACCCGAGTTTTTTTTTTTTCACTTTTTGACAGCTTTTATAGTACAAGGAGGTAAACCTGGACCTAACAACGCAAAATAACGGACATGTTCATAGTAAATATCACACAGAAAAATTAAAAGATTTGCAAGTAAAATTTCTTGCATTGTTTAAAAAAAAAAATCCCTTTTTAAATATTCTTTCTACTTATTCCTATTTATATATCTGCTATTTTAGTATTGCAAACGCAAAATTTGCGGAGGGGAGGTTAGATTAAGGTTTTTTTGACAAAAAATGCAAATAATCCCAAATTCGGAATGGCCGAGGACCTGAGGATTCCGGATTTTGGACTTTGTATTGTTTTAAAGGATAAAAAATTACATGTATACATCAAAGGTTTTATCCCTAAATTATAGAAACAAAATTCTTATACACAATTTCTCCGAAAATGGAAATTTTTTTTTCCTTTTCATAGAGGAAATTTCCCTGCATTGACGCGATTTCGGGAGTGAACCAAAGATTACGCGGAGTTGCGGATTTTCGATTCTTTAGCATAGAAGTTCCGGAGCACTTGGCAACTCTGCTAGTCTCGCAGTCTGAAGAACTGGTTCCAGTAAACATTAATAGGCTTCATTCTAAATCCTTCTTCCTCAAATTCTCTTTTGAGTAATTTCCACTTATCCAGTAGTATGTCTGTCGAGACATCCCATAGCATTCCTCTTGCAAATTCTAATACTTGTCGAACACTCTCGCCACTGAGTCTCTCAAGAGGACCAAGACAGGATAAACTTTTAAGGAGAGATGAACTAAAGGAGGATTTCTTCAAAAGATATTTAACACTGTCAATGTAATGCTTCTGAGCCCTTAGAAAAAAGAAATTCCTTTCCTTCTCTTTCACATTCTGTAGCGCTCTAGAAATTTTATCTCCAATCACAATATCAGCTAGAGGCAACAGTTTCTGAGGACATATATCTTCCGATTTATCCATTTTCAAATCTCAAATAAGTTCCCCTTCGTAGATCCTACCCAAAATTGTTCTTGTCAACAACAATTCAAATTGAGAATGAAGGTTATGTATTAGAGGTTCCTTTTTCTGAAGAAATTCGGTCACACGATTAAATATACTTGCACTTGATACAACAAATATCACCTTAGCCTTCATAGTTTCTCTTCTTTATTGGAATGTTGTCAAGGAAATACTTTCGCACTGCAATCCACTGTTTAAGCAACCTTTCAGCAGCTGGCTTTAGGCTTAGTCACCTGCTTGATGAAATAGTGAGTGGGAAGTTTCAAGTCTTCTTTTGAATTTGTTTGTATGTTGACCAATGCTTAGGCCACTGATTAAAAAATCTGTGAATAGTAAAAATAAGTTCAGACCCATCTTCCCCTAACTCTTTTAGACCTTTACGAAAAGCATTATGTATTGTGTGAATCTTACACATGTCCCAATGTTATTATTTTTTTTTTCGGGTAGAAAGTAATGAGTCCATTAATCTTTTTAAAAACTGACTTTCCGTAATAAAACCTCAAGAATTTGTAATAATCAACTTCGATGATAACAGAGAATGATTTTCAATATGTTCGCAACACTCCGAGACGGTCGAAATTTTTGCATTCTCTGGTTACGGAGGGGTTTGGAATCTTTCAGATCTCAAGCTCCTGAAGAAACGGCTGCAGTCCATTAAGATTTCCATGCCCTCATTTCTGTGCCACAAAGAGAGCAGTGCGTGAATAGCTTCCGTTAAGTAGACAGGAATGTCGGGGTTCTTGATGGGGAGCTTTGAGCGCTTTGAATGTGAGAGGTTGATGATCTATCCCTTTAAAAACTGTGCCGAAGACACCTTTGAGTGTAAATTATCATACATGTTGAAGATTCCACCGTCCTTTCAGAGTTTTCCTTGACGTATCTATACCTTCTGGACATAATCAGACCCACAATAGAAACTGCAACATGTGATGACAAAGGTACTAAACGCATTACCTCTCCTCCTGGGTTTACGTTAATATCAGCTTGATCCGTCCGGTCTCTTGCCCTCTCCATTCTCGTCTTATTCCAGAATCCGAAAATAAAATGGGTCTGTTGAGACCGCCATCAGATCTGTGTATGGAGGATGTTATCCCCCCTTTTAAGTGACCACTGGCATCCATCACCATTTACGAGCTGTCAGCGTCTGACCTCCTAGAGGGTTCCTCCTTTTGTTCGACCCTGTAGAGGGGGTCGGATATGCAGATGGCCCTGCTTCCTTTAAACTTCGCCGCTTCGTTTTACTGATAGCCTTTTCCTGCGGGAAAAATTCCAGAACTTGCTGCTAATACACCCCGGGCAACATGAAGTATTCTTTTACAATTGAAACGGCACGCTTTTGAATCCATTCTTGCGGTGGAATGTAGCACGCATTTCGAAATTGAATGCGTGCGAACCGTTTTTTTGAGGAAATGAATTTTTTAAATTGCTTACCAAAAATTTTTCTTCAAAATATAATTTAAGAACTTAAACCCCTGAAAAGGTGACAAAATGTTAAAAAGGTGACGTGTTAGGAGCCCTGTTAAAGGTTGAATACAAATTTAACACCAGATAACCAAACATCAAGGCGGTTCCCGTGGTGTTACACGGGGCACGGACAATGCCGGGCTAGCCACGCAGTGGCTAGTAGTTAGTATATGTGTAAGTACATATACAAACTGTAGAGTGGAGACCGAAAAAAAAATGGATCTGGTTCTTTTATCTCTTTGCAGTGTATTTGCTTTTACAAAAAGGGGGGTGGGAAAAAAAAAAAGAGTTGTTTTACGAGGACCAGACTTGCTGCTGTTGCAAGTTTGATTTAGTTTTATTATTTTCATATTGTTTTTTAATGGTCTTTAGGGGTCACCTCCCTGATCCACCAACACTTTCATTTTCAAATATTTCCTATTTTTTTTTGTTTTTGAAATAACAGTGCTTACCTTGCTGTATCTGCAGCTTCAGCCTGCTTATGAAATGGAAATTACCCACCCCAGTAATTATTTTACTATACACTTTCATAAATTCATAATGAAATAAGAAGTAAATTCATTTATTGGCACATCGGAGGTTTCAATAAAATATATTTAGTTGCAAACTATTAATTTACTAAAAGTATGTAAAAGGATTGCAAGTTGCATACGTCAGAGTCAAATTTGACTGGATCGGAGACCGAACGAGTTTCTAAGAAAATCCGTGAACCAAAACAGATCATATGAGTTATGCAAAAACTTTGATAAATTTATAAAAAGGTTTAAAAAATAAAATGTAACTTTATTGAATAGATATTCAACAAGTTACCTCAGTCCTAGCCTAAGCCATTCGGTGTATTGCCACACAATTTTGAACCACGGTCAGATGAGGTGACATCTGAGCTGGTGCCCTACTCTCCAAACTTAAACACCAACCCAACGTGAGGACTTTTAGCCACGACAGATTTACGGTGCACCAGCCACTTCTACACGATGCGCTTACAAACATCATTTTAATGAAACAAAATTAATTTGTAAACAATCATCTTAGCTAACAATGGAAACAGATTGCGCATGGCATAACAAAAGAAAGTGAAATTCAAGCACAGTCGGCAACTGAATATTTGCCACCCGGATACAAAGAGAAAAAATTATTAAGCATAGAAAAATTACTTTCGTTTTCGGTCAGCAGCCAAATACGATAAGAGTCCGAAATTTCCAGCTTTCAAACGACTTTTCCCGATTATTGAAATTCCCCGACTATTCTCGGTTCTCCAGCATTGAGGTTTACTATTTTGCGATCTTTTCCTCCAATGTTTTTTTTAAACGAGTGGGTTGGTTTTCTTTTGGAACTGATAACCGATTGCTTCAAATTTTCAAAACAGAATCAATCCCGAGAGAAAATCTTAAATTTTTTCCCCCCTGGAATAGTAGTTGCGAAGAATTAGAAACATAAAAAAAAATTGCAACACATCGGGTTACCACTTAGATAGCAGTATTAATTAAAATAAATTATTTTTATATTGTTTTCGATTCACCTACAAACTTAAAAATACACTTCCCCATAATTATAATAAATTTTTAAAACATTGCACTCGCAGGTAACTGAATAAAACAAAATTAATTAACATTTGATGATTGTATTCTAGTTTCCTCTATCAGGGCAACTATTTTGTGCATTGCAAGAGCCACTCACAAGTCGAAAACAGACAGATTTTCATGTTTTAAAAATGTATTATGAGCTCATCAAGGATTTGTATATTGCGTATCAAGGGTTTCCATTCAATCAAGCCAGTTCCCGAATCATCACCAAAACCGTACTTGTAAGCAGTTTTATCGCTGATCAAACGCTAAAAAGAGGTAGGAAATATTGTGAAAAAATATAGTCATTTGAAAACTGAATTTTGCTTTCAAAGGACTATTGACACAAAATAAGCACTTCTAAGGGCCCTTAGAAATGGAAGGTCAAAGTAAGCACTTTCTAAGCACCCGTGGGAACCCTGAGTTTACTTGCAAAAGAGCTACAGAAGCGTCTGAAGGATGCCGCAATGTATGCTGCTGATGTTTCAGAGTTGACAAGAAAAATATGCAACTCATAACTTAAGGCCCAGAGACATTGAATTCTCAGTACGGGATGAAGTGGTTGTCTTGATCCCAGATTCAATCAACTGTCTGTTCAAGATGGAAACCCGGTGAAATCGTAGACAAGTGATCTACCAATTCATTCTATGTTAAATGGCCCGACTGAAAAGCATTAGTGCACATATATAGTCAAATATAAATGTAATCATTTCGTGTTTCATGTATATTTTCTTATTATGGTGTATGGTTAATTGTGTAGTGCATGTTTATTTCTTTACTTTCAAGAATGCAGAGGTGTCAGTTTGTGTAAAGCTTTAGCATGTGAGCATTGGTTTTTGCTGTGGTTATTTAGGACACAAACATATACCTACAGTTTGTTCTGGCTCAATTTAACGGGATAAGAACAAAATTAAAGAACTAACTTTTTGACGTCGCATCCAGTTTAGTTTCCATGTGCGAGACATGGTCTAGAAAGACTCGAGTCATCAAAGTTGGCAGTCCGTGCTGAACTTGTCATCAAGCAGGTAGCATTGTGTTTTTCTTCTTACGTATTATTCACGTGTGTCGTTAATAAATGTGTCATGCCAAAGAGATAGTCTTCTATCATTTTACGAACCAACAAGCAGTGACATTTATTTAAATATGTGTAGTTAATAATTGCATTCCTTTATTAGGTGTGGTAGTTCGAAGATGTGATGAATGGGAACTGGAATTTATTAAATTAATGAAAGCGAAAGTTAGATAACCAATTCAACTTACGTAATGCCTAGTAATTCACCTAGTATGGTATAAAATACAGATATACAAAGAATAAATGTACATAATTTATTTACATCGGATTGAAAATTAAATAAGCATTAGCATTTTCGACATTACATCAAAGGGGAAAGAACAATTTCACTATTTACAAACTGTTTCACTGTAATAATAGTTTGAGACAAACTGCTTTTTAATAAATATTTATTACTTCCAGAACATAGGGAATAATAGATAAAAACAAAGAGAACATAGAGATGATCTTCGAAACATCTAAGATCCTCTGAAAGAGAAAAAAATTAGAATTAAGACAAATTTCAATTTTATACATTTTCATTATTGTAGGTTACAATTAGATTTTCAATAAATGGATAAGTTAGGCATGTAAACACTTTTTCCTCAATCCTTTTGTTTTCCTAAGGGATTTAACATGTTGAAATGTTTTAAGATGAATATGCGAGGATCTCCAACATGCTGAGAAATGTTGGTCAGAAGAGAGTAGCGACTAGCAGAGGACATTTGTGAACGACTATGTTTATATATATGTAAATATCTTATCTGATACCTTAGAAATGACAATGAACATATAGCTAATTTACCTCATGAAGATAAGAAAAGAACCACAAACACAGCATAAAAGGCATTACAGAATAGATTTGTACTATATTTTTTCATTTGATTCAAAAATTATGTCAGTTTCTAAAAACAATGCTTGATATTAATTTTGTATCATTCGACTTTTTCATACTAAATACTTTATTTACAAATGAATGCCAAATCAACGGCTATAACATTTTTTGAAATTATGATAAAAAGAGGAATTTTAGTTCTCAAGCTGGTATAGATGGCGTCATTCATGTTATGTCTTACGAACTTTGTTCTGTTGGTTCACTGCAGTAATGAAACGTTTAGTACAAAAATAAAATTAGTGTAGAATTAAGATTCGGGTGTCCTTGTGGAAACTATTTGACACAATTTTTTTAGTTAAATTTTAAATCAATAAAAGATAATACTCATTAAACAAACTTCAAGCTATTTATCTGAACAACCGAAACAATTTCAAAAATCAGTTTATACAGTATGGATTCTTGTCTAAAATTGAAATTTTCTACTATTTTTAGACCGAATGTACATTTTGATTGCAACTATTTCCCTGCCTCCAGGTTTCGTTTGTTTCGACATTTTGATGCAAGGACCATATTTGCTGTACCAAACAACAAGTAAAAAATGTCATGAAAGAGAAAAATAGCGGTAGTGGGTTTTAAGGAACAAGGACATATTTGGCCAAGCTGTGTGCCAAACACAGCAGAAAAAGATCATTTGGGTTATTTCAGAAGTGTAATCTACATGCTCATTAAAGACAGTGAAGTCCATGTGAAAGGGAAAGATCACAGAGTATCTGTGAAGCCCGTACACACCTAAAGGGATGTGCCCCTTTTTCAGGTAGGTAAAGTAATTACTGTCCCGTCTCTTGTGATGCTACTTATTCCTGAAGGTAATATATTGTAATCAAAGAGTGATAGTAATAACATTTACTGAATTTTGACTCTACAGACCCAAAAGTACAGTGTAACAATCATAGATAGAGTGTAAGTGTTACACTCAGAATTAAGTTTGGTTCTATAGTGCAAGGTCCAGAGAATGGACAAACTGTGCCAAATACAACATCATGGTTCCCACACCTTTATACAAAAAAAATTCAAGGACTTTTAAGGACTTTTCAAAACCAAAAAAAATATTTTTCAAGGACCTAAAATTTTTTATAACGACCTAAAACAAGGCATACACAAAAGTTGTTAATTAAAAAGAAAAAAATTTGAAAAATATAAAAAAAAAAGACAAAAAATTTTAAAATTACTAATAGTAAAAAAAAAAGTAAGGTTATCCAATTTGGTGAAATATGGATTTTCTTCTCACAGAACCTGTGATTTTTTTTTGCAAAGTGGGCTTCTTGTTTCAATTGCTACTATCGTACTACTTGCACACATATTGATTTCGGTCAAACGATAAAATATTGTACGATAAATTCTTTTGGTGGCACGAAGTATGGAACGGTGGTATGGAAGCTTGCACACGGTTCGATCTACAAGACACAATCTCCATTTTGCTGTCGTCCACTGCCTACAACAGACAGCTGTCATGGTTTATTTTGTTTGAGAAACAAAACAAATAAAAAGTTTTGACTAGTGTTAGGGCTTTTTTATTCTCTAGTCTAGGTTTCTATCTTTGCGATCGTTACAGATAGAGTAAAAATTTCAACGGATTTTAAATCTGCAGAAAATTTTACAACAAAAAGATATCTTAAATGTGATTTTCTTGAATTTTTTTTCCATTGTAACTTTTACATTTTTGCAATAAGAATTTGGCTTCATTTCTTTGGATGCGCGCCAGGTTTCCAATGATGTACTAACTACAAAAGCTACGGTTTCCTAATAAAGCGGTGCTGTTATCTAACGGCCGTGATACGTCCTGATATGGCGGGCATAACAAGGCGTCCGTCTTTACAGAGACTATAGGTGTCAAATTAGACCGACAGAATACTGTGGAAAATGGACGATCTAGACGTAGAATTGTTAATATATCAAGTAGTGTTAAGGGTCGAAATAATGGTTTCATTCAGAATGACGCTCAAATGGCGCACCTGCTGTGGAGGAAACTAGTCTGGACAAGTTTCAATGCAAGACGAAATTACACAGCTATGTACTAGTTAAAAAAATCAAGTACTTTCAAGGACTTTTCACCAAGTTTTGTAATTTTTAAGGACTTTCAAGGGCCCCTAGTTAGGAAAAATAAATTCAAGGACTTTTAAGGACTTTTCAAGGACCGTGGGAACCCTGAACATAAAAGAAAGCCATGATCTAAGCTACTATAAAAGCCCCAAAGAGCAATACAAAATATTCATGAAGAAAGTAATAAAAATATAACAGCAATAAAAAGTCCAAAAGACTTGGTTAGCTGTTTTATGACACAAGGTTTGGTTGATTGCTTACACAAACCAAATCTTACATGATTAAAATACTCAAGTCAATAAAAGCTAAAATCTGGATGCATAATTAAAACATGAAAGTCATTAAGGGAACTTGGAATCAGAAATTACACTGTATCTAAAGGTGACATTAGCACAACATTTAATTGACTGAACACAAAAACTTAAAGTTCCATCTCCACTCTGATATAAATCACCTAAATATGCAAAAAAAGGGTAAAAACTACTACTGTGTGTGGTTTTATTTAATAAAAAATTCATCATTCTAGAATAAACCTAGGAGTGTCCAACAAAAGCAGCAGCAGAATACTTACATTCACTTATTTTTAGTAACAATTACAAACCCACATTTCAGTAATTATAGTGTTCAGTAATTTATAAACATCAATATAAATAAAACACAACTATAGTTAACCAGTGAATGTTAAGTTAAATGTTTTAATTTGGTACATAAACACGGGAGATTAACAGAAATTCTTATGTTATGTGCCTCATCACCCTTCCCTAAAAATAAAGAAATTAATTTAAAATAGTTTAATTATGAATATTGCACTATAATGACATTTGCTCTGAAATTTTTGTCTATTTTTATTGCTAGTGTAGTCTTGTGGTGGGCACAGAGAATGAAGCAAGCTCAAATACTGTTAAATCAATTTGTCAAGGAAATTAAGTTTATTTTCTAAAGATGACCATTTTCATACTTTAAAACTTGATACTTTTAGTTTTTAAAGAGCACGAAATTCAATTCAAAGTAAAACCATTCATATAACACATTTGACAACTAAGTAAAACTCAGCTTTGCTTAACGGGGGCACCCCTCATATGGGAAGAATCTCGAAAATAAAACAGGGAAGAGGCAACAGGATTCTTAACTGAACTAACACATTTCGAACCATTGGTAATTTTAATTAACGTTGTGCTAGAGCAACACAACGGGCTATAACGATGGCCCAGGATCAATCACCTAAGGGAAAGGTCAGAGGACCCCACCACGTAATTTTAAACCATGGTCAGATGTCGAGGCAACACATGAGCTGGTACCCCACTCTCCAAACTTCACACCAACCCAACCTGAGGACTTTCGGTCATGACAGA
This sequence comes from Metellina segmentata, assembly GCA_947359465.1. Classification (NCBI taxonomy): domain Eukaryota; kingdom Metazoa; phylum Arthropoda; class Arachnida; order Araneae; family Tetragnathidae; genus Metellina; species Metellina segmentata. The sequence goes on from OX375875.1 coordinate 124,697,295, forward strand.
TTTAAGGTGCACAAGCCTCCTCTACACCATAAGCTTACAAACATCCGTGTACTGACCCGGTTTCGAACCAGGAACCTTCCAATCTAGAGGCTAACACCTTAAACACCAGACCAGTTGGCCGGCTTGTAAACCACTGGATACGGAACTTGGGAACAAATGTTGCCTGTAACTACTTAATTTACATTTGCCTGTGCAATTAATAAAGTAGGAAGTAGATTAAGTTTTCATTAAGCATTGACTGTGTCGTAGAGAGTGCTTACTTTACTACAGTTATTTTCTACATTATTATTGCAACTAGTTTCACCTTTTCAATCAAAGATAAAAGTAGGGTTTGGTCTACTTTTCACTTTTTAAGGTACGGATTGCATGTATTTTGTGATGAGTTTTAAGGTTTGGGTCTAGTGGACCCAATTAAAAAATAATTTTTAGCTAACTAATCCATATTGTGCCCTCAATTTTTTACAACTCTTGACCCCCCCCTGGATAAATATAAAAAACTTTTGCTTTTTAATTTGTTTCATAAACTTTCAGCAAATATTGAATTTTTAAGGACCCTTAAAAACTAAAATAAAACATAAGGCATGCGGGAACCCTATAAAGCAATGTGGTGCTAATTTTATTAAGGAAGAATTTTTCAGAAGTATACCCATCAGAAGTATATATCAGATACTTTATCTCACTTCTATGGAGATATGTTGTGGTGCTTTAGGATACTCTGCCATCCGAAATGGCAGAAATCATTCTTTTTAGAATACAATAGTGGAAGAGATAATAATTCATTTCACTCTAATGATTAAGATACCTAAATACATGATGTACCAATAAAGTTATCAAAGCTTATTTAGATTCATGCATTTTAATTATGGAAAATACAGTATGTATGGAAGCGCCAGTGTCAAGAACATGTTTACTTGTTAAGGAAGCATGAATTCCTAAATAGAACTAGTGTGAAGTAAAAGTAGGGGTACTCAAATATAAAGGATGAGTGTCAATGTTCTGAAAAGTTACAGGAAAAATATGTAGAGGAAGAATAACAGTTGGTTGTCATACCAGATCAATTGAGAAACACTGCAAAAGTATAGCATTGATGTTAAATTTTCAGCACTGTTCCTAAACCTTTGTGAGTTGGACATTTTGCAATGCAACCATCCAGAGTTAGAATATGGGCGTTTCGTTTAATGGGTAGATTTAATTGTTAAAAGACTTGGAATACATGTCAATTTGTATAACAGTAATTTTATTGATTTAATATTTCCAGTTCAAACCCAATATGACAACCTTTAATCAGTATTGTTTGAGAAAAAATCATTTAAAGGTATTAATAATTTAGAATAACCTGTTATACACCTATACAAGAATGGTATTTCTACATGGACCACAAATCCTGTCTATGTACTAAAACAAATCAACAAGAGCTTTTATATAAAGGCATTTAGGTAAAAATAGCCCAAGATATAAAAGAGTGTAACCCAAGTAATTACAGATCACTTCAACCGGTCTCGTGCCATAATAGATGATTGTAAACATGACATTTTTGCGAATGCTGCAAATAGTAAGTGAAATGTGAGTTATTAGGTTGAGAGGGAAAGCACTAAATGATTTGTTACTCAACAAAATATGATTTTTAGTACTACTTCTTAGCACATTTTCCCATGAAAATTGAGGCACCGAGTCCTACACACAATTTAGAATAATTCCTTTTTAACTGTTATTAATGCAATACAATTTCTCATTCAGCAGGCGAATGTATTAAAAATTCATATTAAAACAACATTTCTCTAAAATTAAAATTTAAACTACAATATCCACACTTCTAAGCAGCCCAAGAGAAAAAAGCATGATATTCTAAGACCCACAAAAAGTTTACTACAAATAAAACCACATACATTATTTTAACATGCAATACATGTCTTTTATTTAAAAGTATGTGAAATTTCAATATGGTGCAATATTTCTGTATCATTACAGATTATTTACATGATTATCTTGTTCTCTGACTGACAAAAAACCTCAATTCCTACTTTATGTCTGTAGATGCCTAAGAAATTTCATATTGCTGCAGAAGGGGGCTAAGACTAAGAATAGTAGTTGAAACAGGGATCCCAATTATAAGGAAAAAGATTTCTCGGCTGTTTGCAATCTTTATTAAGGACATTTAAAAATAAGCTACAGCCAAATAAGTGCTACTTTAAGGCACAAGTGGTTTAATAAAATAACATACTTCGCAACAAAATGCAATGAAGTGTAGAATTAAAATTAGTCTCTAATCAGGAGGAAGATATGCACAGAAGCCATACATGGTACAAGTGTGAAGCAATTGCATTTTGGCAGAAATTAATTTTGCACTTTGACAATTGACCAATAAAAACAACACCCCTGTGATAATATTTTTAACTATCAAACCGTATAAAAACTATATTTTCAGATGAAACATTAAAAAACTTACACTATGATGTTATTGATAGGAATGTGTATGAGCTTCACAAAGAAACCAATGAATCCCATTATAGCAAAGCCAATAGCTGTTGCCATTGCAATCTTTTGGAATTCTGAAAGTAAATTTATGAAATATTATATATATATATATATTATCAGAAAAAAAATTACATTTCAAAAAATTAAGTAAACACTTTCAATTTATTCGCATACTGTTATTTCAAAAACCAGAAAATGGTGGTTAAAACCAGGACACAGAAATAATGCTCTTCAGAAGAAAAACAATACAGAAAAGTAATACCAAAAGAATTAAGAAATGTTTCAAATTTTAATAAGCATTTCAAATTAAGAATACCACTGCAGAATTTATTAACTGATTTTTCTGTTTTTGCACAACTTCTGTGAATGGTAAATTTATACTTAAAATTTTAAATAGCAACAGAAAAATTAAAGATTTATCCACATACATAGCTATTGAAAAATACCATTGACATATTATTTTTAAGTCTGTTAAACTTGTCACAATGTAATGGACTTTTGATATTTGATACAAATATCAGTTTAGAAATAAAATCTAGTTGCTTTGTTGTCAGCACAGCTCGACCATTTTTAATTTCATTTGCTACTATCACTGCTATTAAGCATTGGTATTAATCACTGCTATTAAGAAACCCAAACCCTTTTTATTTTCACCTGTCACTATTTCAGATTGAAAACTTATTTTTATCTGCTGGGAAGGAAGCAAAAAGCAGTGTTTGCTAGGGTTCTCGAAAAGTGTTGCTTCCACACTGTTTGTGTGCATCAACCTTTATATTTAGTTTAGATGCACAAGACTTTTTGAAACACAGTAATTTAAGTTTCAGAAAATTCCAATCTAAGCTCAAAACAGACGCATAAATCTGTGCTAGCTCAACTAAAGCATTGGGGGGGGAGAAGAGTTCCTGCAACAGAATCCTGCATGGTTTGTAACCAGTTTTGACTTTTTTGACCAATACCACATTTCCTAGGATAGTTTAAACCAGGGGTGGCCAACCTTTTACATACTATGCGCCAATTTTTTTCACATACGAGTTCAGATGCGCCATACAACTCTTCTATTATGTGATAGAGTAGTTTCAAAAACAATGCAAAAAACGATTTTCCTGATGGACTTGCTGTAAATAACTCCTTTTCTTACTGTTCATTAAATTCACTTTTTCTCTCATATTTTTTGCGCTTCTTTTGCTCATTTTCTTTTGCATAGTGATAGATAACAGAAATGTTAAAAAAAAACATAAAAAGTACAAAAAATCTTGAAAAAGAACAAACAGATCACAAGTACGTCGTATCACACAGAATATAAATTGCTAACTCAAAAGATACGACATAATGAGGAGTAAGAAAGGTCTATAAATTGAATTGAGAGTACTGTGTTGTTAAAATATGAAGATATTTTCAGTTAGGGCACCTACTTCAAAAGAATAAGGAGGCACAATAATGCAATGCGCCACTTGTAATCATCCAATGCGCCAAGTTTGGCGCATGCGCCACAGGTTGGCCACCCCTGGTTTAAACCAATAGGTTATTTAGTTATGCGTGTTGTGTGGAAAAGCAATCATACAATGCTTGGAAATCTTGTGATGCTTACTTACAATCTTTGGGACTGAAATAAGGTTTACAAATGTAAAAATGTGCTGGTGTCAAACTGCATCCAGAGATTTACTGGTACCCAAGAGTTAGAAGCCATCCTAAATTTACAGGCTGTAATGACTAAATATGCCAATAAAAATGATTGCCACAAAATCTATGCCTGTATCTATTCTGGTATAATAGTATTGGAGCCTGCTGATTTTAATCTGGTCAGTGTATTTGTTGTTTATTTTCAAACATAAAATAATGCCATCTCATGCAATATTTTCCTCACTTAAAGATAAACTATTTACAATACTTTCATCAATAGATGTAGTAAGTTTCCAAACAAGAGGGTTACACAATGGTATACCACACCACAAGCCCTTCCAATAGGGGTAATACCATTTCCAAATGCTTATATTGCAAGGGTAACAATCACTATCATCCAACTTTTTATCTTAAGTAGGTGGATTATTGAGTGCGTTAAATCATGATAAAGATAGACCTTCAAGCTGTACCAAACAATGTAGTCACGGTAAAAAAAAAACCAAACCACCCCTCGTCATACAAGCAATTTTAACAGTAGAGCAAATACAAAAACGACGCTTGACAGGATCTAATATCTTCTATTAGTTCAAATTCATAAAATTTGAATAAAGGGCTGTCTTCATACAAAATTGAGTATCAACTTCATAATTTCAAATTAGAATCCCTTATTTTGACACAATTTCAAATCTATATCCAAATTGAACTTCAGATGCCAAATTTTACGTCACTAGATTTTATTGCATCAACTTTTCATCATTTTATTGCATTATCAAGAACCAAATTGAAATTTCTAAAAAACTCAACAAGTTGCAAAAATTTACATTGAGAGGTACTCTTTAAAAAACTCATGGCTGAAGACGAAATTTTTTATGTGTTTTGCTCACACACGGAAGAAATTTCGCCTTTTCAACTTTTACACTTAATAAACCCTAAACTAATAACCACATTGGAAAAATATCTTTACAATTGTCCAGGGAACATGATGAAGAACAAACCATGTTAATTTCACATTTTTCTGATCTGAACCTTCTCGAAAAACCGTCTAAGAATCGAGCTAAACAACACAGTTTTCAATCCTGTGGCAGCAACTTTGTTTTAATATAGAGATACTAGGACTTGCCGTTTAGAAAGGAGGACAGAAAGATTGGAGTTCCTTATGTTAAATCAGTGTCTTACTTTTATAGATATCTACCTAAATAATATTTCTATAGCGCTGGTATTTTGTACCATGTTGCTGTTAAACATCCACAAACACAAATCTTAACCAGTATTTTATTTAAAAAATAGCCTTTAGTATGCAATAAGCTATGTAGGGGTGAAACTACAAACCTCCCACACTCCTCATCACCAGCGCCCTCTACCTTCTATTCGCTGCGTGAGCAGCGAACGAAGAGAACCAAGTCAAACATAAAAGAGGATGGACGTCCCTCTGATGTGTGGAAAGGACTTGAATGAGCAATACGTGCTCACCGTTAAACTGTTTGTGGCTTAGACATGCCAGACGGGCATTGCTATTGTGTAATCGCCATATGAACACTTACCTGTAAATATCACCAGCTGCACCTCAATCATTAATTAAATATTAAGTTTACTGGAACTGTGTGTGAACTCGATTATAACATCTATAATTATAAAAGGAAGCGTTTGTCTATTTTCCTTCTGCCCGCAAACTCCTGATGAATCTATGGCAATTATAGTATTGGGATTGAGCACACAAGTAGTACGAATGTTTTGCAATTTTTGGGTCACTGAATTTTAAAATTCAATCTAGAACATTAAAAAATAATTTAATAAGTTTTTGCATCGTTCGTTTTTCAAGAAATGAAGAACCACATGCATACTTTTTTTCCATCTGTGACATCAGCCTTTGGAACCATGCCAAGTTTTTTCACCTTTCTGATATCCACAATAAAAGGGAATGTTGGCAAATAGATTTGAACGACCTTCGTTTGTTTCGAGATGAATGCATTATGATTTCCTGAGAAACAGATTCGAGTGAAGCAAAAGAATTTATTAAAGTTATCACTGCCGTTCTTCGATGCTTTTTTCTATCTCAGCGATCGTTAAAGATAGAATAAAAATTTTAATGGATTTGAATTCTGCAGAAAATTTTACAATATATGAGTAACCTTATGCATTTGTGCGATTTTCTTTTAATAAATAATTTTTCATTTAAATATTTACATTTCTTGGTTTGCTTCGCAAACCAACACCACAAGCAATGTGACCAGGGCCGGCTCTAGACATTTTGGCACTCCGGGCAAAACTTTAATTTTGCGCCCCCCCCCTGTTTTTTTTAAGTAAATCTCATGCGACCATATTAGAAAGTCAAGAAAACATTGGGGGAAAAAAAAAAAGAAAAAAAAACACGTTTTTTTTAAAACTCAATCATTAGATAACAAAACAAGATAAGCAATTTAGCACTTAAGGCAAAATAACAAAAATTAAAATGTTGTTGTTCTGTTGTTTCTTATGTCTACACTGGCAGACTAGAGGAGTGCCAGGCCCATCGAAGACGGCAAGAGGCGAGGGGGGTGCGCCTTCCATGTTATTGAGCCCCATTGGGAGGAAGTCCGACTTTGTTCGACATACATGACACATCCGTTTTACAGGAAGGTCCCTTTCATACATCCATTCACTCACACATATCGTAATTTAGATCCCAATCAGAGGCCGATAACCCCCTGATCAGGTACCCCCAGAGGTATTGATTTGGTATGGGAACATGGGGGACATTGTGACTACGACCTATTTAACGTGCCCCAGTCACCATTAGTGAACACGACGGTCTTTAGCCAGGTCGAAGCGCCGATCTCACAATCATCAGAATTGGAGGCTCCGCCGAGGACAGAACCAACAACCCTTCTGATGCGAGCCCGACGCTCTACTGACTGAGTAATGCTAAGTGAACTAATATCCCATATTATAAATAAATTCTAACTAACCAAAGTAATTAAAATGCCCTTTTTCTAACTTTTCTTTCGGCAAACTCACGAACCAGTGATTTCAAGTCTAATTTGGTGTTCTATAGCTATCATTGCCAATCCATTGAGACGATTTTGCGTCGCATCGTTCTGAGATAATTTTTTATTATTTTTAGTTTTGAAAATCTTCTTTCCCCTGAAGCCACAGTGACTGGCAATGTAAGTAGGATTCTTAATGCTATGCTGAGGTTTGGTGCGAATTTAAGTGTAGCGATAAACTTGAGAACTTCAACAGGGGTTTCCTTTTTTGTTAATAATGACGAAACAATGCTTATTTCATCGGCTAGTTCCAGGGTGTTAAGATCGCTTGGATTTCCATCAGTTAAAACTACTTCCAAATATTTGCAATGAGCCAGTAGCTCATTTCTGGGCATGTCTTTTAGACCAAAAATATTATACAAAAAGCTGAAATAATTTCTGTGAGTATTTAGCAAATTATATCTGGTTTCCAAGGCATTTATTGCTTGATCTATAGTGTGAAAAAAAAATCTATTTTATATTTTTGTTTGAGGTCTTGAACGGGTTCATCCGGGCCTTCATACAAAAACGTTCTTGTTTTGCTTCTGACACGATGACGTGGTGTGGTGGTTTCGAAATTAGCTTCCACGTCAATCTCTGAAGCAAGCTCGGTTGCTTCTAAAATGATGCTTTCAAAAGCTTCATTTGATCTCAGGTTTTCAAAGAAGAGTTTGCAGTTGCTAAGCATATCAATAGCTTGTGACATATTAAAATTTACAGTTTGCAAAAGTTTGCAGATGGGGTTAATATGACTCAAAATTTTGTACCAGATCACAACAGAGCATATAAATTTGAACTGCTTCAAATTATTTAATAATCCGCTAGCCTCGTCTCTGATCATATTATCGATTTCTGAATCTTCATATATGCTGTACAAAGCATCGTGAATTAGACCAATTTGAAACCGCAGAGCTTTTAATGAGTCGACTCGACTTTCCCATCGCGTATAACTCAATGGTTTTAGGGTGTAAGTATCAATATATTTCAGTAATATTGCCCAACGAAAAGAAGAGGAAGAAAAAAATGTATATAACTTTTGAACAATATTGAAGAAGTTGGCTGCCTCAAACGAGGATTTTGTCATATCGTTTACAACCAAATTTAGCGAATGGCTGCTGCATGGAACATAAAATGCTCTGGGGTTTATATTTCTGATTCTTGTTTGTACTTCCGATTTTTCTCCTCTCATATTGGAACCATCGTCATACCCTTGACTGCGCATGTTTTCTACTTTAAGCCTATTTTTCTCTAGCTCTTCTAGTAAAACCTCCGACAATTCCTTAGCTGTTGATCTCTCAATGGGTAGAAAACCCAAAAAATGTTCGTTGATATTAACTTGAACTTCAGACTCTGATTCCTGTATGGAGACAAATCTTACCACAAATGTCATCTGTTCTACTTTACTTGCATCGGGAGTAGTCAAGAATCACGGAATAATACTTGGCCTTTTGAACTTGCTCAATGATGTGGAGCTTTATGTTGTCATGCAATAATTCAATTATTTCATTTTGTATAGTTTTCCCTAGATATGTAGCTTTGATTTCTTCTTTATTGAGGACTATGCGAACGTGTTCCTCCATTTTTGGATCAAACTCAGCCAATAACTGAATTAACTTCAAAAAGTTTCCATTATTGTGTTCATACAGTTTATCACTTGTTCCTCGAAAAGCTAGAGAGCTCTCACCTAGCATTTTAACGACTGATATAATGCGTAAAAGAACTTCAGACCAGTGATTTATCTCAGAATCAATATGAGTCTCTGAGAAACTGCATCTATTGTTTCACCTATTTTCAATCTTTGCTTCAATTCAAGCCATGATTTCAAACAATCTATACGAGTTTTAGCATTTTCACGATGTGCTAAAGAGTCCCCTAAATGCTTCCAGTCTTTAAATCCCCGATTGCCAAGAGCGCTCAAGCTAGATGGTGCAGCAAAAGGTCGACATGGAAAACAGTACAAAGCGTTTTGAAATACGGAATATACTATCCATTCTCTTAAAACCTCTTCTCCATTTCTAAGTCTTTTCTTGTAATGTTTTGGTGAGAATAGCATCGGACATTTGGTTTCTGGAACAAATTAATTAAAATAAAAGATAATACTGATATAAAAAAAAGCCATGATTTAATTTAAATTATAATTTCTGAAATCCCCCACTTGTGCGCCACTGGCTTAAAAAAACGTATTATATTCAACTTCAGACTCAATTACCTTTCATTCGATACCACACAAGCCATGATTTGATTTAAACTCTAATTTTCAAAATACTAATTTCAAAACACTATTTCCATTACAAATTTTCCTGTTTGGGCAAAATTTGATATGATGACATCCCCTATGCAACGGTTTTGGATTTGAATTTGTAGAGGATGCTATTCCCTATTGAATTTGCTCTACTATGAATAGTGCTTGAAATAAAGGATGTGTTTTACTCCCATGCGACTATACATTTAATACTTAGTATCTTGAACAGACATTTTTATTATTAATACAAAATACATAAAATTAACGAGATACGGAAAAAACAAAAGCACATAAAAAGGCAGGGACCCAGAAAAAGAAGTCCATGGTACTGGGTAGGCAAATACACGAGTTAATACAAAAATTTATTTTTTTTACTTCAGGAACCTCATTAGAACTGCTCCCCAAATAAGGATTCCTTAGTAATTAAAAATTGGAAACTTACTGGGTGAAATGGACAAATAGCAAGACAATCCTTATTTTCTGTCAAAACACAAAATGTCGCAATCCAAATATGTAGCAAATGTTTTCACAATATGCTGTCGGAAGTTATGTTGAAGGAGTGTCAACTCAAATGCATTGGTTCTAATTATGGTTACCAGGCACAAGGGCCGTATTTAACCAAGCTAGTTTAAATAATGCAAGGCTTTCACTCTGAGCAAAAGAAGACTCTGGGCTTATTTAGGGCTATTTTTCATTTTAAAAGGCTACCTTTAATGTAGATTGCAATAGATTAACTCTTGAGTGCAAAGGTAATGAAACTTTGAAATGAGCTAGAGTTGGGTCTCAGACCCAATTTTTAGCTAATCTTCGCATTCAGACCAATCTTTAATGACAGTGACTTTGGACAGGTAATATTGAGGTGGAGTGGTAGCACACGAGACCTTGTCGCCAAATCAAGATGGCGGCATCCAAGTAGCAAAATCCACTGTTAACCTTGCAAAAATGGATTTGATAGTAAGTTTTTGGTAGACAAGTTAGCGAAAAGGAAAAAAATTTAATTTACAACCAATGAGTGCATGTCTTAACTCCAATGAGAGCACGTCTTAATTCCCATCAGAGAATGCCTTCAATTCCAGAAAATTCTGAATAGGGTTGCCTTAAAACTGCTAATAAATCGGAAGCAGGTCCACATCGGAAAGCTACCGCATTTTGCGAAAAATCGCCAAAGTCTCGTAAGCTACCAATCCATCAACAAACATGGTGAAGTAACATTTGTCAAATGTAGGTGAAATAAACAATGCATTCTCGTAAAAACTGAAAGTTCAAAGGACTCGCAATTATTAAGACTTTTTAAGGGCCCTTAAAAACTAAACAAACTTTCAAGAGAAAATTCAGACCTTTTTTTAGCCTATGAAACAATGCATAGTTACCAGATAAATCACTACATTTAGCAAGAGACTGTAGATTTAACTTATTAACTTATGCAAAACACTACTTTAAAAATTCTCTCAACGACATTAGAAAATCCAGATTTCTGACTTTTTGAGTACAAGTTCTTTGAGATTTAATTTTTCTTTTGTTTATACAAAATCTTCCCATAAGCTCTTATGGAAAGGTTTAAAATGGCTAATGTTCAACAGTAAAAATAAAACACTGTTTACCTTTCCTGTCAGGTTTTGTGCACCTCTTTACCAGACGAAGTGAGTCCTTGGCAAACTGTCTGCCAGGTTCAACGAAGGACAAAACTTGATCCATGCTAAAATTACAAAACATCTGTTAATTATTTTTAAAATTTTAATTTTAAAGACTAAAAACAGTTCAGTTCAGCACAAGCCTTCTTAAGATGATAATCACAGCACAAACTTCAGCTATAGTTGTTGAAATGTTAAAGCAACTTTGCCTTTCATTTTTAACACAAAAGCCATTCCCATAAAAAGTATTTCTGTATTTTTCGACACACCTTACTTTATGAAAAAGTCTAGAATATATTCTAACACGGAGCATTATCTGCATTAGAACAAAATATAGATAAGTTTTAAAATCTCCAGAAAATGGATGCAATGTTTTTGGCGCTCTCCTTTCAAGAAACTAATTTTTGAATTTTGGTCCCCTGAAACAAAATCCTGAATAAATGATCCATTTTTCTATAACATGTACTTCCAAAATTGCATTAAAAACACTTTGCCGTCTGGTTTTCAAAATTATATCCAGGTCTGTTTTTATGTTTGACAAAGGGGAAAGAAGACTCAAAAGGATTTGTCTAGATGAGGACCTTAAAAGCACAGAATTCCTGAATGGTCAAAAATCTTTCCTAGTTTATCCTAACTACAAGAAGGTTGGTTTTTATGGTGGAAATGACCATACTAGGCCATGCTGACATGGGATGAATCGAACCTGCACTATCTACAACTTGCAGGCTGTTAGCACAGCAGGTATCCACAAAAGCCCTTTAGTGCAAGGGGGAACACAACTCTTCTTTCCAATGTTGGCATGAGCACTTCAGACTTTAGAGCAACTTGGTCCAGCATAAATAAGCAACATAATCGTAAAATTAGAAAAAAAAATAATAAATTTTTAACCATGCATATGACATTGAGAAAAAGGCCATCCTGTATTTCGATTCCAAACCTTGTACTAAAATGTAAAACTGATGAAATTAAGTAACTAAACACCACTTATTTGTCACAAAATAAACATCAATAATCCTCTAGTACCCATAGCAATTCAAAATTATCACGCTATCATACAAAATGTTTAAATTATCGGCATTTTCAAGAACACAGATAGTTACTAGCTTGAAGCATTTTATTCCAGTTCTCACAAAAGCGTATGAAAAAACTTATCTCGTTATTATAAACATGCATTCCGAATGAATCTTTCACAGGTTATAAAACACAAACTAATTTTGGCTTGATTTGTCAATGAAAAAGGTTTTAAAGAATTGGAAATAAAATAGTGGAAACACCATAAAATTTTTAAAAGAATTTGGTTCGATTGAAAATAAAACGTTGAAGATAATTTAATTTTGAATAATTTCAGATAAATAACATCAAAATACAAATCTTTAAAGAAGGAATGAAAACTTACTCTAAGGTTAAGTATATAGATCAACAGTATCTTGGAATCCAAGTCAAGTACAGCTTCCACGTTGTAAATACGTAAGGAAAAGAGACACGTCAACGGCGAGAATTAGCAACACGCGCTCCGTCTATGATTATGCAACGAGCTCCATTGTACTTCGTTCGAGAGTAATCGAAAAGGACTGTGGGAAAGGAAAGAGCCATATTTTTCCTATTCAGGCTATTGGTTAAGACTTTGTAACTGATAATGTGGAATAGAAATAACTTGCGGACTTAGTCGCTGGCTGTCAAGCTACTCGAAATATGTGTTCCACGCCAAGTGTTGTATTCCAAGATTGTGGATAGAACGATCGAATTATGTGCAATTGTGATTCAAACAAATTGACCTTCCCCGTCCGAGGGTCACAGGTGTGATAGTCATTGGTCGAGTGATACAAGTACGTCAAGCCTAAGGCTATGGACAACATAGAAGCAATGGAGTTTGTGTTTACGTCTTCATTACTCAAAAAATTGATTACTGCCTTTTTAAGGTAAGCTCTTTTCTGACGTTGGAAATGTTACCAATAAGTTATGAATCGGTCATCGGATGTTATATTTGTTGATACTAAGCTGTTTCTTTTTTTTATTTTTGTGTTGTTCAAGTAACCTATTTTTTAATGGGAACCTTTTTTGCGCTCAAAAATGCTACGCAGCGTAACTGGTTTGGAGGATCAAGGATGGACATGGACTTGTTTTTATTTATCGTTATTGATAAATCTGGGATTTGTTAAACGCTACGTTCTGTTTTTCCTGTCATTTTACAATGTAGTTGGTTATTACCTTGCTTCTCTTCTCAACCCTTCGAAGTGGTGGAATGTTTTGGTTTTTGATTGCACCGCGTACGTGTTTTCTCAGTTTTTCGCGTGATCTTAAACACGAGCTGTATAAATTTTATACTGTTAGGAAACATTTACGAGGCCAATAAGCGTGCTGTCTGTTTACTAAAAAACCCCGATTTTCTGTCTTAATGCATACACTTATTAAAAGCACGCGGAAATTCTGAAATTAGAAATTTAAACCTACGTTGTATCAGTTATTTGTTTATAAAATTTGCTATTTTTGTTATACGATGATTGAACAGAGGCTTACATTTAACAGTGTGATATTCTAGTATTTATTTGAATATAAAAATTTTAAGTGGATATTACCAAGGATTTTTTACGCTTTAACAAATACGAGTTGAGTTGGTGTGAAAAAATAGATCGATTTTGTCGCTTTAATTTAACCATGTATTCTACATTTTCTGAGATTACGTGAAAAATTACATCGAAATTTTAGAAAAATGGATCATTTCATCAAAAAATGCACCACATTTTGATTGTTTTTAAAAATTAGATTCAACCTTAGTTTTACTTCTTTTTTTCTTGCATTATTAATTACTAAACTTGTTTCAAATTAGGTACATAGCAGCAAATATAGTAATTCTTAAAATTTTACTTTTGATAACTGTCAGCTGTATTGATAAATTAATACAGTAATTTTCAGTAGAACTCATTATTTTGTTGTAATTAATTTTGAGGGAAAAATAATGTGTTAAGTATTTGACACTGCACTTTTTATTTGAGTTGATTGAGATCAAGATAATAAACATTACGAATCAAAATACACTTTTGAATTGTCATATTAAATTGCAAATTTATGCTCCATAGGAAAAATTAGGTACAATTTGCAATACTAAGATGTTTCATCTCCTTTGTGTTTGTTACATAATCAAACATGTATTAAACAATGTTACAAGTTTTTTTTCATGGTTTCGACAAAGCATCATATTAATCTAAATGTTTTGTAATATAGATGATATATTTTTTGTAATGTACTGATTGTGCAAATAAATGCTATTAGGTACAAATAAATTTCGATTTTTTTAAAATTTTTTTTAATCAAAGTTAGCCTTAATTTGTATAATTTGATGGATACATACATATTTTTTAGTGTTAATTTTTAAACTGGAAGACATTAAGCTATTATTTTCGTTATAGGAAGAGGGCAGGGAAGGGATACCCAATGACTTGTCTGTTTACTGAAGCAAAAAAGCATCTATATGGAATGCAATTTGAAGACTTAAAAACATAAACAAGCTGTAAAACAGTAGGCAAAAGAGAATCTTAAAAGTATTTTTTTTGATGGCCTAAAACACTGGTTTCATTTTCAGTTTTATTAAAAAATTACGCAATTCTTATGCTTGACAAATTGAAAATAATTTGGTACAGTTCCTAAAACTTTCAAAATGTTCATCACCTAACTGATCTAGTGGTCATAGCGCATGTCTGCCACCAAGTAAGTTGCAAGTTTGAATCCCTGTTCGTAAGTGTGGATGTTGGTTGATTTACCCTGTGCTAGGAGTAGCGTCTCACCCATTGGGTGCTCCTTCGCAAGTAGATGTCAGTTTGTCCCTTTTAAAGTCAGTATTTGTGTATTAAAAATGATTCTTTATGAAAAATGGTTGTGCTGACAAACCTAAACATTCTCAGCATTAGGCTATTTTCAAATCATCTAGATATGAGTACACAGTGGAATTAACTACAGGGAAACAGTGAGTGGACTATCTGTGTTATAACTGTTGGTCCATACTCTATCATGCTATCCACTGGTATTCAAGAACTGTCAAATCACTTTCTCTGTAGGTCATTGTAGATGGCATCTACAACCAGAAAGTGATAATAGCAACTTAACATTTTCCCTCAGTTGTCAAAATGTTCTACTTGGGCACTATTTCGTGGCCATTGTATTTATTTGTATCAGTAGCATAAAGATTTCAGAACAGCTAGGGATGAAGCATGATTAGATCCAAATACTTGATAAAATACAAAATAAAATTTACAAGTGCATAATCCAACTAACTGTTGATTTTGAACCCAGCTGGTATCACTTTAGAAAGAAAATGCGTACCTAAAAATCTTGCCGTACAAGCAGCTAGAAATCGAGAAGAATTCTCCCTCATATGGGGGCTTCTAAGAATTGAGTTCATATTCTGTAGTTCTTTGACCTTAGATTATTTTTCTTTATATACCACTTTAAATACTAAAATATATATTTCTAGGTGTTTTATTTTAGACATACCAGTTTGTTAAAGTGCATAAGGGTGGGGGCTCAATTAAAATGAGAAACGATGCTTATGCTTAACCAATGCTTATGTAACAAATCCTGAGCCTTTGTTTTATGATAAGCATTAGTTCAACCTTTTTGTGCATTTGTTTTATGCTGAACATCTAAAGGCAGGTTTCAAACAGTAAAACCTGTTTCTCTTCTGCGACGGTGAAACACATTCGACATACATGCGAGACTCGCACAACGTAGCGTCAACTATAGATGTGATGATTTCCCGTGATTTTCTCAATGTTTACAAATATTTGGAGAGTTTATGCATATTTTCCCATACGTTAAGGTTAAAAAATACGAATACATATTCTAACTTAATCTATTACCACATTCAAAAGTGTATGAAACACATCATTCAAACAATGAACTAATAATACAGCACAAAGTCTGAAATCCGGAATTGTCCCAAACCTATACATTTTGCAAACCAGCGTGTTTTTTTTCTTCTATCTTCCCTTCTCTTTACCTCTTCAATTAAAAAAAAACCAAGGCATTCAGCCTGGACCGAATTGATGAAGCCACGCAAAAAACGAACATGTTCAGATTAAAGGTGAAAATTAGCATTTGCCACGTGGCGACTGAATGTTTGAATGTGGAGGACTGAAACATTTTGCTAACTTTTTGTAAAACATTACTTTATAAGGTGGAACCTCCGATTTTACAGAATTTTTTTACTAAGGACCGTAAAAAAATTAAAAAAAAAAGAAAGAAAGATAAAGGTTTGGACACACATATCTATAACGTGTGTATATTCTACAAAATATGTGACCGATCGTAAGTGGCCACTTACAAAATTTCTTAATTTTCACCTTTAGTTCGGAGTAAATACCTCACAGAAAAATTTGAAGATTTGTAAGAGAGTAAAATTTGTTTTGCATTATATTAAATTTTTTTTCCTTTTTAAAAGATTATTCCAATTTATATTTCTGCTGCTTTAGTATTGTAAACTTGTTCCGGATGTAAATAATGCACAGACATATTCGCACTGGGGGGAGGGCATTAGATTAGTGTTTTTTGAGAAAAAAAATTGCAAATTTGAAATCTAGAAAAGTCTAAAACCTGAAATGGTCGAGGTCCAGAGGATTTTTAATTTCGCACTGTAAATGATTCAAACTGAAATTAGTTGAAAGAGTTGTAAAGTCGGACTCCCTAAAAATATTAAGAAGTTACTCCCCATATTAAAGGCAATTTGTTGTACATTTTTTTTAATTTTAGCATTCACAATTTTTTAAAATGATTATTGAGAAAAGGAAAAGTAAAACATCCCTACTTTTGAGCAAAATGAAAACCAGGCTTGTAATTTCCTCTTAGAATTCCTGATTTTTAAGTTGATTAGTTGTGTTGTGATTGTAAGAGCTAGGGCTAAAAGGAATGAAGATATTGTTTGATGACGTTAATTAAGAATTCTTGCGTTTTCTAAGTTCCTCATATACTGTAGCACCAAAGTATCTGTTTTCTTATAATTTATTTCACTGAAAGTGTAAAACTATAATAATCATCATTAAAAATACGAGAAAAGTGGAAGAATCAGTAAAACGAAAACCTTATATCAGCGATGTCAACGCAAAAAGACACTTTAAATTAGTAAAATAAATAAAATGTACAAGATATTCTGCATTTTATGTCATGTCTTCTACTTTCTTACTTTTTTTTGAGTTTTTTAGTTTGGTCATCGTATATATCCATCTCTCTTTTCTTAAAAGAAGTGAGGATGTCTGATTTTCTTCAAAAGGGCATCACATGACTGACAGCAAAGTACACAGATAGGTTTTACGTTGATTCCAAGTCTACTAATATTATCTGAGTATTTACAAGCAGGGGTGCAGAAAATATTTCAGGGCCCAATATTTCCCCAGAACACAATTTGTTTTGTCCGAAATTTCCCTGAAATCGTCCCTGTATTTTAATTTCAGTTTAGCCGACTAACCGGTCAGGTGGTTTAATTATTAACCTCTAGATTGGATGCCTCCTAGTTCCAATCCAGGTCAGTGTATGGATGTTTGTATGCATATGGTGTAGAGGTGGCTGGTGCACCTTAAATCTGTCATGGGCGAAAGTCCTCACTTTAGGTTGGCGTGGAAGTTTGGAGAGTGGGGTGCCAGTTCAGGTATTGCATCATCATCTGACCGTGGTTCAAAATTACGTGGTGTTGTCCTCGGAATTTTCACTTAGGGGATTGTTCCCGGACCGTTGTTAATACTCTGTTGTGTTGCTCTAGTACGACGTTAGTTAAAATTACCTTACCATTCCAGTTTAAGCGACTATTTGTGTACAGTGTTGATTATTAAGAACTCTCCTTAAGATTATTACTTAAAAATTTAAAAAAAACCTAATATTTATTATAATGCTGTGAGAGATTCTACCCAGCGTGTCCTACGGTTCGCTGCTTTTTTCATCTTTGATTGGCTGGTCGACCACCTTCATATTTTCTTTCTACCTATTGTGAATTGAGCATAATGCAGGGCTTGCCAAGGCCTACACATTTAAAGTCTGCCACAAATAGTGTAAATAAAGATAATAAATGAAGAGCGATGTTTTATAATGCACTGAATCTCATCTTCCCTGACAGATATAGAAATATAAACTATTAAATTGTTTTTTAAATTATTCGTGTTGCTTGTTTCATCACAAAGGGTAAAGTAGTAGTTTAGGAGCCAAGACCCGTAATACATGTCTTACTATTTTTTTTAACACTGAGTATATTACAGAACTCATTACACACATGTGTATAGTAAATAATATGCTATTTATAGTGTAACTGAGGCAATAAAAATAACATTTTTACTATACACATTATACATTTACTCCATTTTTGACCTTTTATGTGTGTGTGTGGCCATGTGAACATGTCTTTTTACTTTAGTACTGAGATACCACTTGTCCACAGCCTTTGTGGGATCAAAATCTTACGCTGATGGTTCATTCATATTGCACATTATCAAAGTTAGCTCTTCAGTACCTTCTTTATCAGTCGATCGATCTAGCATTAAGCTTACATAATTGGTATTTTTTAATTTCCAAATTAATTATTTTCTTATTACGGCAGCTATCTGTGTGATGAAGTCTGCATCTCTTTTCATTATTGTACATTTTAAACATTGATATATTGGTTTTTATTTTCAATGCTGGCTTACCGATGATAGCGCTAACATTGATATTTTAAATTCTGAATGAGTTTCTTCTAAGCTTGCTGTAGTTTGCAATTTTCCATTAGATTTAGCTAATGAAAAATCTAACTATTTTTACATGAATAATAAACATTTTTCACAGAAACGGAAAATCTAGGTGCCAGATCAAATTTTTGGTGACCTGGCACCCGGGATTCGTTGTGCCCTGAATTAGTGATTGTGCAATAACAGTGTTTCACAAACTATAAAATGGCTGTTTTGGAAAGGAAACAATAAGTTTTGAAGGCTGTATCTTCTGTTGTTTTGTGTTCTAAATTTGCCTGTAGTTTGGTACTTTTTTTATTTTTATAACAGAATTAAGAAAATTTCCAAACGTAAAACAGACGAACTCAATAATCCAAGTATACATGTATATTAGTAGTCACAAAAGGAAGGAAACAATTTATAAATTTGAGTGAGTTTATATGTAATTTTAAAGCATTTTTTCATAGACCACCTGCTGGAAAATTGTACCTTGTCAAGGTGACCCTCAACTTCAGCTGTTAATACTTAAAATCTGGTTTCTTCTCTAATATATTCTTAAATTGTAAACTTACTCCCCCTCATAGGGATCAGATGAAAACCCATATTTGATGAAAACAAGTAAAACCCGTTATTTGAGAATCTGATTTACTGCCTCTGTTAATCTATTGCATGGTATGTCCCACGAGCTATGGTTCTACTGAACTGATTCGGAAATTATTTATGTCTTAAAATTGTAAAGGTTTCTATTGTTTGTGATACGATGTTGACCAATAGCAAAATAGATTAGGTACAAAGTCATTAACAACATATTAACCTTCCTACATCAGAATTCTCACATGACTTAAAGTAGGGGTGCACAACCTTTTTGGGAGAAGGGTCATTCGCACCGTTGATTGAGACGGGAGGGGGGGGGGGCAAATGAAGTTGCAGCACAGACACAATTAAAGTGCTACAACCCAATTATGACATCTGCTATTACACTTAATGTATTGTAAAGAATAATCACTTAATTTTTTTTTAAGATTAAACTTCCAAATGTTTTCTCAAAAAAAATCTAGGAGCTTGTACAGAGCTAAATGAATGATATTGTGAAAAGTTTAAAAAAAGAAGTTTACAAACATTTGCAATGATCAATCATTTAGAATTACTTTTAAGAATGTGTCTCAAAAAAATGTCATGTACTTCAGCAAATTATTTTAGGTTATAAATTTAATAACAGTAACAGTACAATGAGCAATAAAAATGAGTAATTTTATTAAAAATTAGAATTTTAATGATAGAAAAAAAATTATGATATTTTTAGAATGTGATGTTCTTACAGAAATTTTAATGATATCAGTAAAATTAGAAATAAAAATTACAGCATCAAATATATTTAATATTAAAATTTCTAACGCATAAACAATAATTATGTTGCTAATGGGATGGCTGATACTGAGCTTTACTAACTAATTTAGGTATGTCAGGTTCAATACTGCTAGTAGAAACTGTTAAGACTGATTCTAAATGTTAGTCAATTTGTTTATAACAATCCTATTGGAAGTTTAAGTCAAAATTAGTTTGAGGACCATAAATTGATATGCGAGCCGCAATTGGCCCGTGGGCCGCAGATTGTATACCTCTAATTTAAAAGGTCTGATTTTTCATTTTAAGGTGTAATTAAAAGCTTTAATATTAACTGAAAGTTCTCATAACGTTTTTAGAACCTTAATTTTTATAAGAAAAATGTATTTTTAATTTCACCATCCTCAAAACCCAGATCAATGTTACTTTGTCATTAAAAAGTTTTGTCATTAAAAATTTAGGGCTTATATACTTTTAAAACTAGGACCCAGCCCTAGAAATAAGGAAAATTTCTTCACTGGGGCACATTTAATAAGGATTAACTTGCTTTACAAATAAATATACTGAATTCGAACACTGAAGTATCCATCTGCTGCATTTCTGAGTAAGCTGACCCCCCACACAAAAAAAAAAGTGAAAAGTTCAGATAAGTCGTACTAAAATTATCAAAGCAATATACAGAGGCTGTTCACACATTTTTTTAGACAATGTATATTGTATTCACAAAACTAAATTACATAAAATTCTTGTGTTTTAAATGTTCTATTTGATAGCCCTTATTCTGAACTATCTTTCGACACCATAATTTCCAGGATAGTAATGTCTTTTGAAGTGTCTGAAGAGGTATTCTATCCCATTCCTCCTGAACAGCTTTCCAGAGTCCTGTAAAAAAAATCCTAAAAAAAATAAGGACACAATGAGCAAAGGTTTCTGCGCAATACCACAAAAACATTCCAATTCTGCACTTTAATTTTTATGATTGGGAATTTTGATATTTCTTCATTCTGTTTTATGTTGGTTAATTTTTATTGAAATTAAATTGGGGACATTTTATGGAATTGAAATTTGGAATGTAAAAGATTTAATTTGCATATCTGATGATTAAGTGTGCAGACAATAGAAAATGGATTGAAGTAGAAAGTTATTTTTACGATTTCTTTATTTCAAGATCAAACTTCCACTCAATTGACTTATTCTGGGAGTTCTATACTCTATTACTCATATTCTATGCTGTTCACAGAAAAAAGCTTCATTTTCTTGTTAGCTATATTGCACTCCATCAAGAAAATTGACACAACTCGAAATTGCAGTTTTTTAAAAACGTCAATTTAAAGGATACTATAATACTTATATTGAAATAGTACAAAACTTCTTTTAAATTTTAGGTAAGTATTTATGGTGGTAACTTCTATTATATTCTATAGAATAGCAGGGGTGCAGAATAAGTCCGGACGCACGAACAAAGTTCTGGGGAAATTCAGACAGCTGTGGGAAAATTTTTGTCCAAGTTTATAAAATATATAAAAAAATTACCAATTCTATTATCATCAGTAACAAACGTATATATTGGCTAACAACTATATTTACGCCCCCCCCCCCCCTTTTTTTTTTTTTTCTTGGCAGTGAAGCAAATTTTCAAATGGTTTCATCTTTATATTTTATGATGTCAAAAGTGATTGACAACCTTCACAAAGAGACAGGAAGGCTTCCATTTCTTGGTGACAACTAATATAATCCATCAATGTAAAATTATGTTTTTATTTGAATAAATATGAGTTTTTTTAAAATTTGTAAGTAATAGTCTTGGGCAGAGTTCTTAATCACCAACATTGAACTCTAATAGTCACTTAAACTGGAATGAAACTCCGGGGAAATTTCGGACAAACATTTTGTGTTATGGGGAAGTATTGGGCCCTGAAACATTTTCTGCACTTCTGTAGAGCAGTAAACACGCTGGGACACCTCATACATATTTTTCAATGACAGCATCAAAATTTTTATTTTTTGACTTGTGTCACTTTTCTTGCTTGGGTGCAATATATAGACCAGAGTGTGAAAAAAATCACAAATTAAAAAAAGGAATAATTAAACAATGATTTTAAAAATTTATATATTTTTATAATTTTAATTCATTATATGTTTAAACCTGCCAAACATGAGACATGCAAATCACAGTGTAGGTTCTATATAGTATTGTTATATATTAATATATCAGTTGGTTAAATATTTAGGGTAAATATTACTATATAAATTAAGGAAATGTAGCAGGATTAATGTTTGAAAGATTATATATATATGTAATAGTAAAAATCATTCTTGGGCCTTGTGTTTTTAATTTGAATTCAATTTCATGTTATAAATCAATAATACTTAAAATCCTATATTAAAAACAAAGATTTTTAATTTGATATACATACATTTTTATATGTAATTATTAAATAAATTTGAATTTTCTGGCCTTTTCATCACCCAACTTAGTTTTCAGGATAAAAACTATATTAGAGTTAAGTAAAACTTTTAAGTTGAAAATATTTTATCTAAAAGTTTACTTTTTTGAAACACATTTAAAAAATTAAGTTATTTGGTTCAAATCAGATCCATTTTTTGTTTGTGTTATATTAGGTTTTGATTAATTTGTTTCCTCTAAGCGTCTAAATTTGTTAGACACGAGATATGAAAATTCCAGTGTAGCTACAAGATAACTTAACTCCTTCATGGGATACCGACGCTTAGATTGGATTTATGTTAAACAAAATTTCCCATAATGTGAAGGTGACCAAATAAGAAAAAGAAAAATTTGGTGGGATGCAAAGGCAGAAATTACAAGTTAAGAAATGCAGGTGCTGCTCTAATAAAATTTTGCTATGAGGTTAATAGAAGCAATTAAAGTCTTGTAGTCAAAAAGTGAACCTAAACTGCTTGCTTATGTTCAAACTACCTGGAGGCCACAATCGTACAATTTGTATTATTTTCCTTTGAAGCAAGGGATGGACAGCGTGGCCTTTAACGCCAGGCGTTGTAGTACTAAGGTGCTGGTTCTTTGATGTACAGATGAGATGTGATAGGGCAGGTGATAATGTAGTGGTCCGGGTCTGCTTCCATACCACTGATGCAGGTCACTACAATGGATATTCATCCTAAATAGATACTGTAGGAATGGGCTGTGGCCTGTGTAAACGTGTGTGAGCTCAGGTGGAGATAAGGCGCTTTGTGCAGACCTTGGGAAAAAACCTGAATGTTCTCTGATTTTTGATGGAGTTATTTTTTGATGATTTTATCCATCTCTCTTGGTTTCCCCTGAATGTCCTTTGACCCAAGATATATAAATGCACATTGATAGAGCTGCTGCTTCACTGATGCAATGTATTTTTTGTGCCATCGGATTAGTAGTGAGAAGGTTGGTCAAAATAGTCATGTTGGACATGCTGTCCAAGATAGTACATGTGTTTTCTGAGCAATTTCGGAGTGCCCAGGATGAAGGAGTTCAAATGGCAAGTAACTCAGCTTGGTAAACTGAGTTGTCGCCATGAAGTCTTTGTGCTACAAGATAACAATGATTTATATCAAGCATATGAGAGTTTAGGAATTCCCGAGAACTGCAGAGTTTGCGAGGTGAGTGTCGATCCTCAATATGTTGTTCGCCTTGTAGATTATGTTTTAAAATCTCTGAATGTTGAGCGAAAGGATTTTGCGCTTCTGCTATCCGATAGCTACAGCACATTATGTGACTGCGGCTGGTGCAGGTTTTCAATGTTAAAGAAATTATTGGCCAAGGATCGGCCATCCAACGTTCTTCTGGATTTCAATATGTTTATAATACAGTTGTACACGACTAAAATTGTCAATATATTTAGAATTTTTTTCATTTTGTACGAATAATTTATTTTAGAATTTAGCGTATGAAAAATGAATGCAACTTTATTTCCATAAATGCAACTTTAGGGAATGATAAACACAACTTTTCCCGTTTTTACTGCAACAAAAAAGTTGCCCTAGTTATAATAGTAGATTATAAATTCCTCCTTGAAAGGACATCAGTTTAAGGCTAACTTACCTTCCTATAATAAGAGTAGTGAAAATTACCCCCCAAATTTTTGTTTCCAATGAATGGACTGGTTTGTATGCATAAAACTCAGCGTCTGCCGATTAACAGATTTGCGAGTGATACTTGTTTTAAATAAACAAAATAGGAAATATTTATTGGTCGGTTGCCATCGTCATCCAAACATGTGCGCTCATCCCTGGTGTCTCGAATCACTTGCCCTCCAAGTAAGAGAGGTAAATATTTCCAATGAGAAACTAAACTTGTGTAAAAACCCACCTACACCACGCATGCCTGACCCATTGGTACCATTTAGAATTTTTATGGTAGGACCCATGACCTGCAAACATAAACAAGTAATATGAGTAAGACCAAACATATAGAGTTCGATTTGTCTTTGGGTCCTAATATTTTTATGGTTAGGTACCAACCCTTCCCTCCAACGTGAGATATTACAAATATACTGATAATATTAGTAATAATTTACATATACAAATAAAGAATTCCAAAACATTTTTATCCCCTCAGGTAGTAAGTTTTTTTGAAATCTGGATGTATGTATTAAACAGGGTTTCCACGGGTGCTTACAAAGTGCTTCTAAGTGCTTATTTTGACCTTCCATTTTTTTTAAGGGCCCTTAAAAGTGCTTATTTTTTATCAATAGTCCTTAGAAAGTGCTTATTTTCCTTTGAAAATAAAACTCAGTTTTCAAATGACGATATTTTTCACAGTATTTCCGACCTCTTTTTAACGGCTGATTGGCGATAAAACTGCCTACAAGTACGGTTTTGGTGATGATTCGGGAACTGGCTTGCTTGAATGGCAACCCTTGTTACCCGATATACAAATCGTCGATCGGACTCTTGATGAGCAAATATCTCTTGATGAGAACATAAAACACTTTAAATACTTGAAAACCCATGAAAATCGGTCTGTTTTCGACTTGTGAGTGGATCTTGCAATGCACAAAATAGTTGCCCTGGTAGAGGAAACTAGAATACAATCATCAAATCTTAATCAATTTTGTTTTATTCAGTTACCCGCGAGTGCAATGTTTTAAAAATGTATTATAATTATGGGGAAGTGTATTTTTAAGTTTGTAGGTGAATTGAAAACAATATAAACATAATTTATTTTAATCAATACTGCTATCTGAGGTGGCAACCCGATGTGCTGCAATTTTTGTTTTAAATCTAGCTTTTTTTTTTGCTTCTAATTCATTGTAAAAACTATCTCTCCCACCCCCCCTCCCAAATAAAAAAAAGGATGATTTTTGGGATGATTCTGCTTTGCAAATTTAAAGCAATCAATTATCAGTTCCAACAAAAAAAAACGCTCGATAAAAAAAAAAAACATTGGAGGAAAAGATCACAAAAACGTAAACCAGAGTGCTGGAGAACCGAGAATAGTCAGGAAATTTCATGAATCAGGAAAAGTCGTTTGAAAACAGGAAATTTCGGACTCTCATCGTATTTGGCCGCTGACCTAACACGAAAGTAATTTTTCTGTGCTTTATAATTTTTCTCTCTTTGTATGCGTGACAAAATACTCAATGGCCGACTGTGCTTGAATTTCACTTTGCCTTTCTTATGCCATGCGCAATATGTTTCCATCGTCAGCTCAGATGATTATTTTCAAATTAATTTCGTTTAATTGAAATGATGTTTATAAGCCTATGGTGCAGAGGCGGCTATGCACCTTAAATCTGTCGTGGCCGAAAGTCCTCACGTTGGGTTGGTGTGGAAGTTTGGAGAGTGGGGCGCCAGATCAGTTGTCAATTCATCTGACCATGGTTCAAAATTATTTGGCAATACACCGAATGGCTTAGGCTGGGACGGTGGCAACTAGTTAAATATCTATTCAATAAAATTGCATTTCATTTTTTTACCTTTTTATAAATTTATTAAAGTTTTTGCATAATTCTTATGATTCATTTTGGTTTACTTAAAAATATTTTCTTTGAGACTCGTTCCGTCTCTGATCCAGTCAAATTTTACTCTGACGTATGCAACTTGCAATCCTTTTAGTAAATGAATAGTTTGCCACTAATTTTATTTTATATAAGCCTCCGATCTGCCAATAAATGAATTTACTTCTTATTTTATTATGAATTTATGAAAGTGTATTATAAAATAAAGTGGGGTGAATAACTTCTCTCTCTCTCTCCATTTCATAAGCAGGCTGAAGCTGCAGACACAACAAGGTAAGCACTGTAATTTCAAAAAAAAAAGAAATTTAAAATAAAAAAAATTAGGAAATTTTTGAAAATGAAAGTGTTGGTGGATCAGTGAGGAGCCTGACCCAGACAACACAAAATGGTGTTTCCTACCCATGATCAGCAATATGCTAAAAAATTGCTCATACACTCCCCTTAAGACCATTAAAAAGTGAAAAAAAAAACAATATGAAAGTACTAAGAAAACGAAAAATCAAACTCGCAACAGCAACTTTGAGACTGAACACACCAAGTTCGGTCCTCATCAAACTTTACTCTTTCTTTCCCTTTTTATAAAAGCAAATGCACTGCTACGAGAGTAAAGAAAAACATCCAAAGTTTTTTTCTTGCTGTCTCCATTCTATAATTTGTTTATGTACTACACATATTACTAATACGTGTGTACGTAAATGCCCATATATTAACTGCTGAATTTTGTAAAAATCAAACTGCTTATTTTGAAAAATCTCATTTTTGTGTGCCAATATTTGTGCATAATTTTTAGAAAATAGACTTGAATATTAAATTTTTTACATACTACTGTTCTTATACGATTAACTGATCTGTAAGAGCATCCCCATTTGGTCGAAAGTCAGGTATTACACTGTGTTATACGGTTTCTTCAATGTTTTATTTAAATCCTTATAAAGTCCTTATTTTGTCTTAGAAAGTGCTTAAAAAGTCCTTATTTTTAGTTACAAAAAAAGAGTGGAAACCCTGATCAGGGAGGAGCCTGACCCAGACAACACAAAATGGTGTTTCCTACCCATGAGTATCAATATGCAAAAAAATTGCTCATACCCTCCAATAAAGACCAGTAAAAAGTAAAAACAAAACATTATGAAATGAAAAGAAATCAAGAAAACGAAAAGAAACTCGCAACAGCAGCTTTGAGATCGACAACACCAAGTCCAGTCCTCATCAAACTTAACTCTTTCTTTCCCTTTTTATAAAAGCAAATGCACTTCGAAGAGATAAAAGAAAAACATCCAAACTTTTTTTCTTGCGGTCTCCATTCTATAATTTGTTTATGTACTTGCATATTACTAATACGTGTACACGTAAATGCCCATTTATTAACTGCTGAATTTTGTAAAAATCGGACGGCTTATTTTGAAAAATCTCATTTTTGTGTGGCACTATTTGAATTTTTAGAAAATAGACTTGAACATTAAATTTGTTACATACTACAGGGTTCCCACGGGTGCTTAGAAAGTGCTTATTTTGACCTTCCATTTCTAAGGACCCTTATAAGTGCTTATTTTTCATCGATAGTCCTTAGAAAGTGCTTATTTTCCTTTTAAAACAAAATTCAGTTTTCAAATGACCATAGTTTTTCACAATATTTTCGACCTTTTTTTTAGCGGCTGATCAGCGATAAAACTGCTTACAAGTACGGTTTTGGTGATGATTCGAGAAATGGCTTGCTTGACTAGCAACCCTTGATACGCGATATAAAAATCGTCGATCGACTCTTGATGTGCACGTATCTTGATGAGCACATAATACACTTTAAAAACTTGAAAACTCATGAAAATCTGTCTGTTTTTGATTTGTGAGTGGCTCTTGTTATGCACAAAATAGTTACCCTGATATAGGAAACTAGAATACAATCATCAAATTTTAATTAAGTGCAGTGTGCCCGTGAGTGCAATGTTTTAAAATTTTATTATAACTATGGGAAAGTGTAATTTTAAGTTTGTAGGTAAATCGAGACCAAGAAAGAAAAATTTTTTAAATTAATACTGCTATCTGAGTGGCAACCTGATGTGTTGCAATTTTTTTTTTAAATCTAGTTTTTTTTTTTTCCCTAATTCTTTAAAAAAAACTATCCCAGATTTTTTTTTTTTTTTGAAGATTTTCGATGGTGATTTTGCTTTGAAAAATTGAAGCAATCGGTTATAAGTTCCGAAAAAAAAACCACAACCGCTCAATTAAAAAAATCATTGGAGGAAATGATCGCAAAAACGTAAACCAGAGTGCTAGAAAACCGAGAACAGTCGGAGAATTTCATAAATCTGGGAAAAGTCGTTTGAAAACTGGAAATTTCGGACTCTTGTCGTATTTGGCCGCTGACCGAAAGCGAAAGTAATTTTTCTATGCTTTGTAATCTTTTTTCTCTTTGTATCCGGGTTAAATACTCAATGGCCGACTGTGCTTGAATTTCACTTTGCTTTTGTTATGCCATGCGCAATCTGCTTCCATTGTCAGCTTAGATGATTATTTTCAAATTAATTTTGTTTCAGTAAAATAATGTTTGTAAGCGTATGGTCTAGAGGCGGCTGGTACACCTTAAATCTGTCGTGGTCGAAAGTCCTAACGTTGGGTTGGTGTGGAAGTTTGGAGAGTGGGGTGCCAGCTTAGATGTCTCGTCATCTGACCGTGGTTCAAAATTATGTGGCAATACACCGAATGGCTTAAGCTGGGACGGTGGCAACTAATTGAATATCTCTTCAATAAAATTGCATTTTATTTTTTTAACCTTGTAATTTTATCAAAGTTTTTGCATCTCTACTCTTATGATACGTTTTGGTTCAAGGGAAAATATTTTCTTCGAAACTCATTCAGTCTCCGATCCAGTCAAATTTGACTCTGACGTATGCAACTTGCAATCCTTTTACATCCTTTTAGTAAATTAATAGTTTGCCACTAATTTTATTTTATTGAAACCTCCGATGTACCAATAAATGAATTTACTTCTTATTTTTGTTATGAATTTATGAAAGTGTATTATAATATAATTACTGGTGTGAGTAATTTCCATTTCATAAGCAGGCTGAAGCTGCAGACACAACAAGGTAAGCACTGTAATTTCAAAAACAAAAAGAAATTTAAAAGAAAAAAATTGGAATTTTTTTGAAAATTAAAGTGTTGGTGGATCACTGAGGAGCCTGACCCAGATAACACAAAATGTTGTTTCCCACCTATAAGCAGCAATATGCTAAAAAATTGCGCATAAACTCCGCTAAAGACCACTAAAATATAAAAACAAAACAATATGAAAAGAATATGAAAACGAAATCAAACTCGCAACAGGAGCTTTGAGATCAACAACACCAAGTCCGGTCCTCATCAAACTCAACTCTTTCTTTCCCCTTTTATAAAAGCAAATGTACTGCGAAGAGATAAAAGAAAAACATCTAAAATATTTTTCTTACAGTCTCCATTCTATAATTTTTTTATGTGCTTACACATATTACTAATACGTGTACACATAAATGCCCATATATTAACTGCTGAATTTTGTAAAAATCAGACGGCTTATTTTGAAAAATCTCATTTTTGTGTGACATTTGTGTATAATTTTTAGAAAATAGACTTGAATATTAAATCTGTGAATTACCTTTTCTAATTATTTCTTGACATTCCTTTCAGTAGCACTGAAGACACAACTTTTAGAATATGTCAATCTTGGGCATGAGAGTTTAACTCAAGGAAAAGTGATGCATAGACAGTTGATAGTACTACTTAATTTTCGAAATATTAGCCACACAGGGATCCATTGCTTATTTGTTTTTTTTCTCCAATTCTTAAAATTAGTGGAGATGCCATGTTAAAGTCAAAATAGGTAAAACATAAGCATTTTAACTTTTTGATTTATGATTAGCAAAGTGTTGTTTTATGTAATTTTTTGTAAATAAAAAATTGATTAAAATTTTTTTTTTTATCAATCTTTCTTAGAATTTCTGAGTTCTAGGATTTATTTCAAAACTAATTTGGGTGTAATCACTTTGAATTATAATAACTTTTATGGAAATGGCCGATCTGGTAGCTGACTGGTCAGTGCTGTACCTTTGTTGAACAGGCTCTGGTTTCAAATCCTGTTGTGGACATGAATGTTCATAGTAGTTTGAAAAAGTTGCAAGTCCTGATCTAATTGCCCTCTTGCAGCAAAAAAAAAAATGTAGACCAATTCTAGCTATTCAAGCTGGATTTTAGATAACTCTATTGCTTTTGTTATAATTAATTGTATTAGATATTTTATTCTGTATAGAAATTAATTGTGTTGTTTATCTTCTAGGTTGGATCTTCTGTCTCCTGAGACCGAGTACCCTTAAATGAAAGGAGTTCCTACTCTTGTGTATGATGTTGACAAAGAAAAATGTATACTTTTGTATATGGATTTCTAATGTCACTTAAAGGAGATCAGATCTATAGCTTGAAAGGAAGCTAAAATGGCATCTTTCAGCCAGGATGCCAGGACAAATACGATTGTCTTGAATGCTCCTTTTCAGGCACAGTGCATGTCTGAAAACATAGCCATTGTCAGTCCTCTGGGTGTCAAGAAGCCTAACGAGCCAAGCAAGCAGGCAGCCTTCTCGTCCGAGTCCATCCCGACGACCAGCAGCAGCATGTGTGCCCCGACTGCCCCTGGCAGCGATCCGAGTGCAGACCCTGGCAACTACGGCTGTGCACCATTTCCCCCTCCCACTAGCCAAGCGGACTTCCCCTGCGACCGAAAGATGTACCCTGGTGTTAATAAATACCCTTTGCAGATGAGTCCTGCACACCCTGTGGTGTCTGTGCAGCACAGTGAAACTTTTATAACTGTGCCTTTTGGGTGGAAACGGGTGATAGCTAGTGGAAAGGTCATATACATAAGGTGAGTCGTGTTTTTTTATTGAAATCAGATTTTTAAAATCAATTTTTGTTTTCTGGCCTTTTTATTACTCTCAACTTAGTTTGAAGTGAAAAAACAGGGTATGAAAATAATTGTGATTTTTTTTAAGTCATAAAAATCGGATATGTTTAATTTAAATCATTTAATAAAAATTTAAATTGGATTTTTATGACTTTAATTCCTTGCCTTTACAAGTTTAATCTTATTAGAGTAGAATTTCATGCTCGCACTAAAAAAATAAAAAAAACGTCATTTTCATTAAAACAGCTTTCTGCTTCAATCCATAATCACGCACATATTATGAGGTAGCAAAGTGCCCAGTGATATGTGGTGTACAAATATACATCATCAAAGATTTAAAGAGTTAAAAACATGTACTAATTAAAAGCTGCAAAAGTATTTACAGAAAAGAAACAAAGATTAAAATACCCAGAGGTACATCTCTTTCCAAAGTATAACAAAAATTGTGAAATGAAAGAAAGGAACTTTCCCTTTTATACTTCTTGTATATCTAAAAATTAACCTTAAATTGCCATAAACAAAATCATAACACTGCATCAAGTAGATGATTGGCCATAATATTATGATCACACCCATTTATAGGTGTGATGTCATACTGTGGCCAATCACAAAAGCATGAAAACTCAACTTGTTTGTTTGTATAATCTTACAAGAAGGAGGTGCAAACATGTGAAAATGGATTCTAATAAACAGGTTATTTTAACAGTAATCTTGTTAACATACGCAATTATCAAATGGGCAAAATAACTCTCCTTTCCAATCAATTCCATAAACAGAGAATAGTTATGATAGCAGTGTAAAGAATCCTTTGAGTTCAATGCATAAAAGTTTCCAATTCAATTTAATTAAAAATTAACCAAACACACAAAACAAAATGAAATTATTAAAATTTATAATTATAAAAATTTGTGTTTAAAATGTCCCAAATCCACACGTTTTGCTAACCAGTGTTTTTTTTTTGTTGTTGTTTTTCTCACTCTTTTCCATTTTTCGACAATTTTTAAAGAACAAGGAGTTAAATCTGGACCTAATTGATAAAACAATGCAAAATAACGTACATGTTTAGAGTAAATACCTAACAGAAAGATGAGAAGATTTGAAATAAAGATTTGTTGCATTGTATTAAAAAGTTTTTTCCTTTAAAATTTTTTTTTTCCTATTTATATATCTACTATTTTACGATTGCAAATGCAAAATTCACAGGGGTGGGTTAGATTAAGGTTTTTTTTGACAAAAATGCAAATAATCCAAAATGGCCAAGATCATGAGGATTCTAGATTTTGGACTGTGTATTAATAAACTTAACATAGAAAAAAAAATGAAATTTAAAATTTGAATTTTAAATCAATGATTTAAAAAAATAACAATTACTTGATTTAAATTGGCATACCCTGGTAAAAACTGTAAGTTAAGTCAAACTGGAAAGTTAAAAATATTCTTTCTACAAATACAAAATTTTCAAAGATTAAAAGACTGGGGCTTTCTAGTCTTCTCAACTAACATTAAAATCCAAATGAGTTTCCCCTATTTAAAAGGAGGTATCTGAGACGGTGAATATAAAAGATTATATCATATTTTTATTATTTTTATTTATTTATTTCCCCTTGTGTTTATGCAAGTTATTGGCAGTGCAGGTTCAATTCTTCCCTGGGTGTATTTTTTCAGTGTCAGTAGAACTTTCTTTGTGTATGCCCATTATGTGTACTATGTCTTGTCTACCACAATTTAAATGTGTTTAAACTGATTAGATATGAGACATGTGAATGACAGTGTGTAGTTTCAAGATAGTATTCGAAAAAATTAAATTATTATATACATGAGGGTTAAGGAAATATAGCAGGAATAATTTTTAAAAGATTTAAACAATAAATACCATTCTTAGGTTTTTTTTACATTTGTTTTATTTGAACTCAATTTCATGATACAAATCCATAATACCTAAAATTAAATATTAGAAAATCAAACATTTTTTTTCTTTTCTTGAGAAATAAAATTTTAAATTTATTTTTCATAATATATGAATATGTGTTATAATAAATGAATCAATTTTAGTTTTCCATACGTTTCGTTATCCAGCTTAGTTTTAAGTGTAAAAACTGTAAGTTAATTCAAATGTTCAAAATATTCTTTCCACAAATACAGAAGTCGTAAAGATGGAAAGACTTAGTGAATGGCTTTCTAGTTTTCTACACAAACATTAAAATCCCAAATGCGTTTCCTCATTTGAAAGGATATATCCAAAACGGTGTGGAAATAGTGCTTGTTTAAATTTAAAAAAAAAAAGGATGTTTTTAATTAAAATCATATTTTTATTATTTAAATCAAATTTTTATGATTTTAATTCCTTGCCCAATGAGTTTAAACTTGTTTAACACGAGACATGCAGTTTGCAGCGTAGTTTCTAGATAGTATTGATTTGATATGTCTGGTGAAATTTAGAAATTCCTTTATCAGATTCAGTTGAGCCCACTTATTGCGATCTCGGATACAGCGAAATATCGGTTATTACGACTTTTTTCTGTCCCCTTGGAACTGCAATATTAAATAGTGTTATAAAGAATGCATATAGCGAAGTATAGGAGTGTGAATGTCGGATACTGCAAAGTTTTGGTTTCTGGCAAGGAGCCAAATAGCTACTTCCATACACTTGAAAGAAAGTTGGCCAGTGAAAAGGCAGGAAAATTAAATGTATTTAATTATGATTTATAGTTAATACAAATTTATTATGTTAACAAAATTAAAAATTATATCTTCTTTTTGAAAACATTAAGTTTTAGGGTTTGTATCAGATTATTTTTCAAATGGAAAAGCAACAAAACCTATAATATTTTAAATTGTTTTAATTTTAAATATTTGCAGTGCTCTTTTTCTTTAACTATAAAAACTATTAAAGTTTAACATAAAGCAACACTATCTAGAAACGGCATTGTGTTTTGTATGACCAATGTTCAAAAAGAGGATAATGATCTGGAACAAATGGAAGAAAAATAATGATGGGATATAAAAGCAATTTGCACATGTGGTTTCCCAGAATCCACAGAAAATATGTCTCAAGTTATTAACAATACTATACTGCTGCAGAAAGACAACCTTCCTGGTGATTGTCTCAACGAAGTCATTAGCAAAACTGATCAGTTCTTGATGGACGAGATATGTCGTCCATCAAGATCTCTGCATCTAGTTACTAGAAAACTGACCAGATTTTAATCCCATCATAAAAGCAATAGGTAGTAATTGATGGACGAATATCGCGTCAGTTGCAAAATTGGTCAGACAAGATCAAAACCACTTGAAGTATAATATTTCAAATTTTTATCCTAAAATAAATATTCTTTCTTTCCATCTGAGATTCAACGCACTGAAAAGCGACTGTATTTGCAATTTTCTTATAAAATGTTTTTTACTCCTAATCTCAAAATTTGTCTCTGAATCTTTTCAGTCCGAGCGAAGTCTACCTGCATTCTTTGCAAGAGGTGGCTGTTTATTTGCAGACTGAGGGCACCTGCAAATGTGGCCTGGAGTGTCCTCTGATGCTGAATAAAGTATTTAATTTCAATCCCATGGCGACAACCAAGTGCTGGAATGTTAATGACCTTTCGTGGAACGATCCTACCAAACTCTGCAATCATAAGCGTAAAATTGCTGCAATGGCAACCTTTCACAACAGCACAATCCCTCTGTCACTCAACTCTGTAAGAGAACCCAATCCTTTAATATCGCAACCTGCTACGAAAAAGGGTAAGTTTTTTGTCACGACAGCTTGTTACTTTTTATAGTTGTGTAATGTGGTACACTGGCATTTGGTGATTTTAATATAGGGCTCATGTTTCTTAAATTAATTTAAAATGTGCTTATAGTTATTAATTGCTTGTCTGAAGTTAAAAAGATGACAGAGACCTACAGTATAGAAAATATGTAATTTGTTTGTTATTAATCCCACTTAATAATGTATAGTAAATTTGTATAGTAATTAGTTCCACTTAATAAGGAAATAAGAGTTAAAACAAAATATAGACATGCTATTCAAGGGTATGAGTAGTAATGTTCAGTTTGAAAAAAATATATTGTATGTGTTTTGGAATATATTTTAAAAATAATTTTTAATGTCGGTTATCGAAAATAAAGTTTAAAGGTCTCCATATTTGGCTTGCTCATAATTTGTAGCAATGAATTAACTAGCAACCCTAATTTGTAACAATCAAAACTTGAAATAGCAATTTTTGCCAACAAATACCTAGAATATTACAAAATCGGTAAAAACCGAATGCTTTACCCTTGCATTTGGTAATTTTTAATAAGAGAACCCTGGTGAGTGCATACTTTATAAATGAGAATCTTGAAAATACTTGTATACTTTTGGACCTTGCCCCTTAAAAGAACTAAAACCAACAAACCTTAAAAATGCTTCATATTTTAAAATCAATATTCAACTAAAAATAACTACTGACACAAAAATAGAAATATACACCAAAATATCAATGTATGTATCCCAGATTAATTGCTGTGACATTTTGCCCCAGGAATGTTAACTTCACTGTCTCGTACGATTCACCTGGTGGATAGTTTGCAGATTCCTTAATTGAACTTTGCGAGGGAACAGATTTTGAAACAAAAATGTTAAAATTAGAAAAATATCTTGAGTAAAATTTTGATTTCTTCCAGTTTTCTTGTTTGTTAATGTTTTATTTTTTAAGAACAGATTCAATGGTAAATGAGTTTCAAGACTATATTGCTTTTTGTACTTATATACAGTTGCATAATACAGTGATCTCTCACTTATGCAAGGGCGTTGGGGACAGCGAAAAAAACGCGTATAAGTGAAAAACGCGCATAAGTGAAAAACCACAAAAGGGAGCTTAAAAGTGAAAAATCAATACAGTGTATTGTTAATACTATGTATATATTTTCGGAATTGAACTGAAAATAGTCACGCAGAGTTTCCAAAGCTTCAAACGCTACTGAGTGAGTTGGGAGAACTTTTGCAACATCTTCATCTTCGTCACCACCATTTATTTCGGCTGCAATGTCTCCTATTTCCCGCAATTGAGCTATGATTAAATTTTCATCTGCATCAACGAAATCGTTGAAAGTAGTGCACGTAGCGAGTCCACCAGATACAATATGCCAATCTTCTTCGTTTATGTCATTTTCACAGTTTTCACTTTCATTTTCTAGCTCCTCACATTCATTTTCGGCTGGAAACAAAATCCTGCTTTCTTAAAGCAGCTTTTAATGCACTTGTCAGTAACGTTTCTCCATGATGAACACAACGTATGAATTGCATCAAGGACGGTAATTTGCTTCAATTCGTCTTTTAATGCACGTTTTGTTTCTGATGTAGCCAGAAGTCGAAGGATTAAAGTTTTTCTGTAGTGCACTTTCACACAACGGATGACACTCAGATCCAAAGGTTGAATCTTGCACGTGCAATTTGCAGGAAAAACACAACTTTCGTGTTTTTGAAAGTTGGAGATCTTGTGGGTGAGCAGGACACTGATCCATGAATAACAGAAATTTCCGTTTTTCTTTTTGCATTTTCCTGTTGAATTTTTGAAGGAAATCCAAGAAAATATGCGATGTCGTCCACACTGTTTTGTTGCTAGTGCAGTCGCAAGGACGCTTCACGTTCTTAAAACAGCGAGTTTTTTTTTTATCCGCCAATGACCAATGGCGGGAATTTTTCTGAACCATCAGCGTTGCAACACAGCAAGGCAGTTAGTCTTTCTTTACTTTTTTTTCCACTATGGCATGGTTCTCCCTTGAATGTTAAGGTTCTGTCGGGCATCAGTTTATAAAAAAGTCCAGTTTCGTCAGAATTGTAGATGTTTTTCGGTTCTTATCTGTTTAATAAAGTAGCCAAGTTTTCTTTCCATTGTTCTACAGTGTTTTCATTGACACTCGCACTTTCCCCAGAAAGGACACGAGTTGCCAAGCCATGCCTATTTTTGAATTTTTCAAACCATCCATGTGATGCAGAAAAGTTTTCCATTTCAAAACTCTTTGACAATTGTACGGCCTTCTCCCTTAGAAGCTCAACGTTAACAGGAATGTTCGATTGACGAGCTTCTTTAAACCATAGCTACAAAACCTTCTCAAATTCTTCGAACTTTCCACCTTGAATTCTGCTTCTTTTCTTCGACTGAATTCCACATTCTCGATAAGCGACTATAATCGCCTCTTGATTTTTTAAAATCCCTCTCAATGTCGACTCTGGAACATTAAAATGCTTCGCTAAAGCTTTTATCGAGTTGCAAAGATTTTCTTCGAATTTTTTTATAACAGCCATTTTAAACGAAAGCTACAATTTTGTCCGTTTTGCCGTTTTAAAACGATACCATCTAACCCGAACTCCAAAGAATGTTCTTTCGTTAGCGATCAATGCCACGTGGTACGTACCGTACTAACCACTCTAATTGGCTGCTGTATAAATGCGACTTTTACTGCCGTCAGTCACAAGACCCCTCCGGTACACCCGTGTATATGGTAGAGGAATATGTTCCGGGAATCCAAACGATAGGGGAAGGGCGAGGGAATACATTCCTAGAAGCAGAACAAAAAAGGAAAAGTTTTTGCGATAAGCAACACATGACTTGAGGAAAATACTTTTGAACTGAAATATTTTTTGCGACACGCATAAGTGAGAGCTGCTTTTTTATTGTGGCGTATAAATGAATAAGAGTTATCATTGTTTTCCTATATTCATGGCCGGGACCGCGAAAAAACCGCGTATAACTGAAAAACGCGCATAAAAGAGAGCGTGTATAAGTGAGAGATCACTGTATCAAACATATTCTTCACATTAATATGGCACTTGTTTAATTTGCGTATTTTCTTTTATAATTTTATGTCAACATAACTTTATCTGGTTTGATAGAATCAAGTTTTGTTTAATATATTTATCAAGTTTCTTTTAAAAGAAAATGAATGGAATTCATGAAAGTTCTTTAGATAAATCGAGATTTAATGTGTTAGGGAAGGCCATGAAAATGTACAAATTTATGCCAATATGGAAAACCGGAAATATATGCTGGCATAACGTAGAACTAAAATTGAGTACTACCTATTGTATTGATTTGTTTGGTTAATAGAAGTTATGACAAGTTTTAAGAGAAGGGCAGTAATAATTTCAATTGTTACAGAACAGTATTTGAAATTGAAATGTTGTTCCACATTTTCAATATTGAATTTTTGGTATGTAAAAATGTGTTATCTTCTAAATGCATTACTCTTATTCTCTTTTAGATGCTTGCCTTACAAGTAAAAGAAAACGTCTTAAAGGGAAAAATCGAAGTCCTTTTGAGAGTGTTCTCGTTTCACAACTTTTAGCCCAGCGCGATAAATTAGGTCAAAAGAAAGAAAAACCTGGTGCTACCAAAGCCTGTTTTCTCGACACTTCAAGTCAGCAGCCTCCAAATGCACTCGTGCATAAGACGGAAATGACAAATGTGCCCCTTGCAAGATGTGCTGCCATTGAACATAGGAAAAATTCCAAGTCAATGGGATTTGTCCTGGAAGAGCAGAATGTATCAGTTCTTAATAAATTGAACAATTTCAATAATCTGCACATGAACCAAAATTTCTATGTACCTGAAAATGTTTTCCAAGACAAGAAGATACAGGGATGCATGCAGCCTTTTCAACAGTGCACTGCAGACACCAACTCTTCTGTCATGTTTCATAAACACATGAATAATTCTATGCCGTGTATTGTGCAGGATCAAGTGGTAACAAGAAATCCAGATACCGTCTATACAGATAGAGTTCCTCCTTTGCCAACTATGGACCACCAGACATTTGGACCAGCCATTCACCAAGGGGTATTCAATCCTCAGCAGTTTCTGCACAACAGCAGCATTCCTGCCAACATCACTCTGAACTGTAATTTTTCCTCCACCAGCGTCAGCGGTCAGGTCTTCAGCACTCAACTTCCAGTCAACCAGTGCATTGACATGAATCAGCATGGTCAGGCAGATATTGTCACTGCTGTGTCGCAAGCCTCGACACCTGGTACGTTTCTCTTTCCCACTGACCTTCAGAATCACCCAAACCAGCACATCAATAGCAACGTTCTGTCAAACTTCATAAATTCAGGATGTGGGCAGAGCTTTAGCACTCCTGCTCAAGATCCCCAGCATTCTGTGTCCTCCACTGGTGTCGACTCCCCCCGTTACACTTCCTCTCGAGAGGATACTCCACGTCAGAAGACGAAAAAAGGCAGCAAAGCAAAATCTACCAAAATCAATTCAGTTCTGGATAGAGGCTCACCATGCCCAAACATTGATGTGCGACAAATTCCTTCTGAACACCACCGTCCACCACCAGAAGCGTTTGCTGCCATTACGAGTTCTTCAGTAGGGACTGTGCAAAATTCAAACTATCAGGCAATTCCTGGAAACAATGTATCTTTTCCAACTGACATCAGTCTGTCATACATGAATAAGCCCCAACTGTCTATAACTAGCCAAAATATGCCTTGTCGAACTCATTTCCAGACTGGTACTTTCTATGAGACAAAAACTCCCGATTCTACTAGTTCAAATGCTAGTCCTGTTTTTTCAGTGTGTCAAAATGCAAATAAAAATTTTCAGACAACCTCATTTCAGTATCAAGATCCCAATCAGTTTTCTAATCAAACAAATAATTCGTACCAGTCCTTTGACAGCAATGGAAATCAAAAATTACATTCGCAGGCTGTCTCAAACAAAGCGTCTCATCCCAGCCAACAGATTTCTGGTGTCCAAACTCAGTCTGTGACTACAACAACAAACAAGTTGCAATCCAAAGCAAACCACATTGAAAGTCATCCACCAGAAAGTAACCTAAACATTGATAGCAGGAGTTCTTCCTGCAGTAGCAGCCCTTACAGTTCCATAAAAGTCTCTTTGAATTCAGACTCCAAAGTGTCTGAAGTTCCGCCTTCATCCGTAAGCATTCCGGTCAACTCTGTCGGCAGCATATGCCCATCTACTTCGGGAGTCATGACTGTTTCCTTCAGTAACTCCTCCCCCAATACTTTAAACGTTTTATCCAATTCCCACTCCTTTTACAACACTTCTCAGTCCAATGTAATCAATATTCCTGTCAGCTATGCCA
Source organism: Metellina segmentata (assembly GCA_947359465.1). NCBI lineage: Eukaryota > Metazoa > Arthropoda > Arachnida > Araneae > Tetragnathidae > Metellina > Metellina segmentata. Next base: position 124,737,280 of record OX375875.1, read on the forward strand.
CACCACACAACAGCTTGAACAACATGAGCGCTGTGTATTCCAACCAGAATCTAACACCAACTTCTCAGCATTTACGGCAAGGCATTGCTATGGCACAGCAATCCATAGTCTACAATAATGCTGTGCAGAACACCAACCCCAGACATGACCAAACTGCAAATTTCTTCATGCAGAGTCCTAGTGCTTCTGGCTTAGATGGAATGGCTGGGCTGAGACCTTCATTGGTACAGCAAGATGGTTCAAGTATGCTGGTGCAACAAGTTTTAAGTCAAAAAATTACTTCCGACTATTCAGCAGGCAGCCTTTTTTCATCCACTGCAAGAGCCCAGGTTGTTCAGCAAGTTGGCGGAATGGTTCTTCCGGCATCTGCTGCAAATTCTGGTGTGAATTCCCAGCAACTTCTCTTGGCTCCCACTCAAATGAGGATGTCGGGTCCAGGAGGTCTGATTACCATGTTGCCACCTACTATGACAAGCAATGGCATGATGAATGGCACACAAGTATTGTCTGCACCCGCACAACAAATTGGGTCCCAGATGGTTTTACCTGATAACATACGGCCAAATATAGTCAACCAACAGCAGATTTTACAGAATAATTGCTTCATTATGAGCAATCAACCTGCATTTGTAACAAGGCCCTCTAGTAATTCTAACCTTGTGAGCAGCCAAGTGCCATGCCCTACAAATGTCTCTTTGTCCTTCTCCAGTGCTAATTATGGAACCACACAAAACAACACCCCTATCATTACGACTTCACTTCTACACAAGGCACAAGACCGAACTGATCAGCAAATGAATCATGAAATATCTATACAAAGTAATAAAGAAAACTCTTTTACAACTGGTTTTCATGTTCTCCAATCAGCACCACAGAGACTTCCTGGACCCAAAATGGATGGCTCCGATATGGAAAGCTGGATTCAGAAATCAGATTTTAAAAGCAATGAAGGAACTTTCCTGAACAATACATCAACATCTCGGTCAAATTCAGTGCCTTCCAATATGTCTGGCCATGCAATGATATCAAACTGTGGTCAAGTATTGATAAATGGAGACAATACCAATTGCATGCATCCACAGTCTGTAGGGACATCCAACCTTTCTCGCATGACTAGTGTCATACCAATAGTTAGTGGTCAATGTGCACCCATGCCCCCACTATCTGTACCTAATGTTACAGCAGTGACCACAACTATGACTCAAATGATTCCTGCTATAGGCATTGCACCCCAACTATTAGGTCAGCCTGTTCAGCCTATGGTCCAAGTTATCAACACTGTACCTTTTAACTCCATGCAGAATGCAGTAATTGTTCCAGGAGGGTCGAATGTTTTGTCCCAGACAGTACGCCTTGACACTCTGCAGGCATCACCTGTTGTTGGCAACCCTACATCGACTGTCTTCAATGGCATGGTTATTCCGCCTAACACAATGAACTGTGTTCCTTCATCGGTAACAAATGTACCCAGGCCCACCCACCCCGGAAATCACAGTGAAGAAATAAGAATGACCTTTGAAAATTTGCACGAAGCGAGGGCAGGTTCTAATTCAAACTGTAGCACGCCTGCTTCCAGCTGCAGCTCGACTCCAGTCTCGTCTAGCAACGATAACCACAACATGACATTTCGAGCTCTGTCACCGGCTGTTCGCAAAAGGAGTCGGGATGGTAAGCGCAAAGCCAACAGCCAAACTGTAGCTTCCATGTTGCAACATGGTACTCATAACTTGGCTCTAACGAATGCAGCGAATTCCTCAGTGTCGCAGCAACACATTCAGCAGCAGCAACAACAGAATGCAGCTCAGATATCATCCTTACAGCAACAGTTCCTGCAACCACCAGTGCTACAGACGCTAACCGTCCTTCCTCAACAGCCAAGGCCTCTTTTGCAGCAGCCGGTAATGAATTACAACAGCATCGGCTCTGTCGGAGGTCATCAGATTTTGACAACCGGCCTTACGAGTCCCCTAGGCATCGTTCAGCCTCTGAGTATGCTGGGAGTTACACCCACCGGAGCCGTCATACAGAACATCCCTGTCCAGCAAGTCATGCCAGGACCCCATTTCCAATCCCTTACAGTGTTGCAAGGTCCTCACACTGTTAACTCGCTTCCTCAGGAACAGCCTGTGGTAGTGAATGACACTTCTTCCATGAGTGTTCATCCTACTCAGATGCATAGTGCCTTTGCTGCTGGTTCTATTGTTCCTAATATGGTTGCCACCAACCCAGTGATAAGTACACACGTGGGGGGAACTGAAGTTCTTGTCACCGCAACCTCTCAGTCCCATAATGTGACTGAAAACGTGCCGACTCAGTTCTCTTCGATTTTTCAGCAGGCCATTCCCCCAGTAGCTCAGTCTCTTTCTTCTACGGCATGTCCCAGTAGTGTGAAGGTGTGCAGGTCTGGTGGCATGAACTCAAATCAGCTGGTGACCACCTCTTACCTATCTTCCACTTGCAATAAACTAGCAGAGAATAAGTTGGACCATTTGGTTGCCAGGACGGGGGGCTTTTTCTTCGAGTCCCAACAGAAGGCACGGAGTATAGGTGTGCAGAGTAGCTGCACTGAGCAAAATGTGTCTGTTCAGACAGTGACTTCGACAGTCCCGGTGAATAATTCTGTCAGCACTTCTGCAGACGACAGCCAAAGTACAAAGCTCTGTTCGGCAAGCACTTGTGTGGACGACGCAAAGTCAAAGTTTGAAGGCGAGAACAGCAGCACCATACTGTCGTCTGGAGGGGAGTCGTGCGAGTCGCCCTGGCCAGACCCCGTGAATCTGTCTGCAGCCGTCAGAGCTGTCGTACAAGAGCAGGTGGACAGCAATGAGGAAATTATATCCCACCCCATCAGCAGTGCCAACCAGATGGTTAATTTTTTGGACTGCAGTTCGTCGATTCACGGAGAGGCTTCGGAGCAAACCCCTAGCTCCTCAATGGACGACAACATTGAAGAGAGCAACGATGGCAATTCTGTGCTTGATTTGCGTACAATGTCTCTTCAGTCTGGAGAAATGAGCACTGACCAGGATGTATCTAGTGAGAATAACTGTGCACCTCAGTTGAATAAGTGGAGCGATGATCAGCATCCAGCCGAGAGCCAGAGAGATTCTGGCGACCATGTGACGGAGAGTGCTTCCACTGCTTCATCGGAGAGCTCGGAGCCCACCAGCACAGACTGCAATGTGACAAGCGATTCAGGTGTTGAATCGAGCCAGGAGCCTATGAATCTGGCGTGTATCCGTGAAGAAGACGACAATGCAGATGCTGAACTGACTGACTCTGTGTCTGAAAGGGAAGGTATAGGAGTTATGATTTCTTATAATGATGAGCACATTGCCCAAAACGAGGATAAACTAGCCAGAAAACGAGGACTAAAAAGACTGAAACGGGAATTAGAAATGCCATTTGAAGATCTTCAAGAAGAAGAATCTGATGGTAAGATGCAAATTTTAGGTTTTAATGTGTGTTGTGATTTATTATATGGTAAGTATAGCATGCAATTTCTTTGTAGAAACTCCTGAGGGTAAAAATTGATGAGTGGATTATGTTTTTACTGTTCTCCAAGAATGCAAGCAGTTAGGACATACTTAGCACTTATTGTTAAAAGACACAGCTGACTTCTCTTGTAACTTGAAAATCTTAGAACAAAAATCTACTTGATTTTATTATTATTATTTTTTTTTTGGAATAAATGTTTGCCATATGGTTTTCAGATTGTGTAGTTTTGTGAATGGCTTCTGTAGTAACTGTTCTAAACTTGTGGCCATTGAAGATGTTCTACACCTATAAATTTTGTCTTGTTAACGAAATTTTTGGATCCAATCAGCATTCTTGACCTTACTTTTTCTGATCTTTTTTACTTATTTAGATGCAGATTTCAACTGTTTATCTGTCCTATCAAAATCCAGACCTTACTCATTACACTGTGTTTAAAGACATCCATGAACAAAACAAAAATTAAAACATGCACAGTAGGGTGGTCCAAAAAAGACCTTTTTTTTAGAAAGAAAGAATTTTATTGGTCCTGCCCTCCTATTTGGTTCCGTCTATGTAAAAAATAATTATTGTGAAGTTTGAGCTCATATTTTTAATATTTAAAGGTAGCTCCACACCCTCAAAGTTCCGTGTTTTTCTATTTTATGCTATAGATGTAGAAGGAAACAAAACTCCATCTAGAAAAAACATACAATTATAGTTTCTTCAAATTTCTAGCATTTTGTGAGTTAAAAATAATAGAAGTGACATTTAAACAGCAATGAGTGTGCTTTGTGCTTGTGCAAGTGCCTGCTAAACTCTGCTTTTTGCAATCGGGATAAACTGGCCAGTGTTCTTCGATAACCTACAACAAGAATTGTAGTTTGTCTTCACTTTGTGTTATTTTCCTATTAAACTCTTTTATTAGGACTATACCCCTTTCAACAAGATCATTAACAGCTGAAATTCCTTCAGAAATGTTTAGTGCTTTGTAATAATTCTCCTGATGCTCCCAGATTTGTTGATTTACCTGAAAGAATGTATCGGGTAAACTCATTCTTTTAAATAACAAAACTGACTTTGTTACAAAGTCCTCAAATTTCATGTCCATAAAAGTTTTGAGCTTAATGTCAGAACGTTTTGCAAGATTATTTTTTCCATTTTCTTCTTTCATAGCATTTATCATTTGCCTTTTAATGCAATGAGGCACTTGATTGTCAAAAAAAGCTAAGGCCACAAGATCCTCTGATAAATACCAAACGTGATTGGTTAGTTTTTCTAATGCAGCTTTGCTTATTTCTTCATCAATCTTTTTATACTGTAATAAAGATTTCATTAAATTAAAAGCATTGTATGTTGCATTTTGAGGTAAAGAAGCTGTCTTCCAAGCTTTTAAATACATATGTATTGCATATATTCATATATTTTGCAACCCTTTTTCTTCTGTTGGAGTGATGGTATAAACTGGTAACTAAACATCCATATTTTAAGACAGTATGATATTTTTGACATCCATCGAGCGTGGTGTATAACCCCAGGTGCCATAAATCTGATTCCTCAAGAAGGGGTTTTACCGAGAAATATTAAAATCAGTTCAAGAAATTCTCGATAATCATCTCTTGAGTGGGAATCATGCAGTATTTTTTCATCAAGTTTAATTCTATCGTTCTTTATATCAGCCACTTGGGCCCAAATGTCCTTATTATTGATTCCTGTCCTATTCTTATTAATGAACTCCCAGTAGGCCTGGAATTTTTTAAAGAGAAGTACATCTGGTGCAGAAGAGAATCTTATTCATTTATTAAAAACTGCACCAATAATCAATTTCATGATGTGGTGTCGACATGCCAAATATAGTAGGGTCTTGTTCATTTTTTTGTTCCAGTAAGACACTGGTGGCATTGCTTTAGCCAGTATTCACACTCGTTGTGTCAAAGCACATAGCAGACACTTTGTCAGCTAAGCCCCAGTCCTGCAAAGCTGCATAAACTGCAACAGCTTGATTTTCTCCGGTTCTTGATGCAAGTTTGGCCACTATAAATAATTGATGGGCACTTTTTTCAGATGCTATGACAGGAATTATATCGACTTTTTCTTTCCCAGTTTTGTTTTGTAACCGTTACCATCCCAGTGAACTGTTGATTTAGCATTCGGTTCCTGGAATTCAGTTTTCAGCTGCTGAAACATATTAGAGCGGTGTTTCATTCTTTTTCGTCGAATAGAACTTCTGCTTAGGATAATATCATCCACTTCACAACCCAAACTCCTTGCCGTTTCAGCAACAACAAACACAGCCTTGCGATCTGACGTATATCTAAAAATGACGTTTATATAAAAATTATGTTTTTATAATACAATCATTTTTTATTGATTACAATAGCAATTTTATCTGTGGTTAGTTTGGTTTTTTGACAACACACTACTGAACAATAATGCAAACAATTTAACACCATTGAACAATGATGCAAGCAATTTAACACTATTGAACAATGATGCAAACTTGATCTGCATTGAGCTACCTCATAATATTATTTAAATGTTTTCAAATTTTGTCTGATTTATTTTTTAATACATTGGAACAAAATAGGAGGGTAAGGCCTAAAATATTTTCACCTTCGAAATTTTGGACCACCCTAATGCACAGGTGCCATTGATGCTTTCTGTTCCCAATTTCTTACTCTTTGGTTCATCAGAAACATCTTCACCGCTTTTGTTGCTTTGAACTTATTGAGATAACCTCAAATGTGATTTTAGTCTGATTGTCATTTACAGATATGAAATTCACATTATCAGGGACTAGCCATAGCTTATATTTTATTTTAAGAGTTTAATTTCATGTAATGAAAAAAATTAAGGTCAATGTAATTTCTCATTATTGCAAACTGCAATAATTCATTTTGTTGAATTAAAAATTTTTTAATACATTTTCTTAACCCTCCAGTGGTTTCAATGAGGTATCTTGTCCATCAGGATTTGATGAATTTTACTAAAGCCTTGTCATCCAACATGTCAATGTAATTCGGAATGATAGATAGTGCCGTTTTTTGGTGATGGTAAGATCAGGTCAGCTATTTTCTAGTGATGAGATATCTTGTTTGTCAAGATCTGGTTAGTTTTGCTAATGACAAGATACCTTGTCCAGACAACCATCAGGAGGGTAAGTACTTTTTGAAAAGGTCGATTTCCTTGATTTGGTAATTAAAATTTTTTGTTGCATCTGAGCATTCAATGTAACATGAGTACAATGGAACTTATTGATGCATGATAGCGATATGTTTTTTTTTTTTTTCAATATTCCAGCACTGTTTGAGGGTTTGAGCACTTTCCCACACTATTTAATTATATGTTTTGTACATTTTCATTTCATTTATGCTTAGCATTGTCTTTGAATACATCATCCATCTCATTCATTTGCCCACAGCTATACTTGATAATATTTCTGGAATCATAACACTCAGTTTCAATTAATTGAGACTAGAACACTTGAGGGGGGGGGGGCTGGATTTAAAAGCTCACCCGATTATACTTATTTTTTCTGTCACGTATTAACATAGACAAAAACAAATAAACACCTAAAATCAGTCCCTGATATATTCAAAGCCAACTGTGGGATCCCTTATTTTTTAATAAACTGGTACTTTCAAACTTTTATTGCTGTAGGAACATATGTGATTTGAGGTCAATTACTTTTTCATTAGTGTTCCATTTCTTAAGTTCTTAGGTGTTTTTATTGTCACTTTAAAATGATCTTTTTAATATGGACATGCAGTTTTACTTTTACATACATAGTTGTGTTCTTTAATAGATTAATTCATATCTCTTTATAAAGTTGCCCAAAACAACTTTTTATGTCTTTTTTTTGTTTTAAGGGCATTGTTTTAGTTTTGGGGTTATAAAGTACTTTTTAACGAGCATTATAAAAAATTCTAGCCTTATTAATAAGAATGTCATAATCTGTTGCTAGTCGGGATACTTTTTTAAAAATTGAAGCAGGGAGTGTCCTAATTCATGAATGCATCAACACATCAAAATCATTGCACATGTGTACTTGACATTCTGGTGAACATAATGTGAGCAGTTTTGAAGAAGTTTGTGAGCTGATCTTGGAAGTTTGAAAATTCTCAGATACCTTCCTGCAACCAAAATGGCCAACCAAACTGCCAAAAGTATCCCACTGCTTTGCTTCCAACGAGTATCACACAATGCCAGTGCCTATATTGAAGGACTATTGTAGTTTTACTATTAAGGGGATCTGGGACTCAAAATATGAAAATAAGTCCAATTTTTTTATTATCTTAAAAAATAATATAGATAGTTCTGAATAAAATGACACCTATATTTTGTTTCTATCATCAGTAGAACAGGAAATATTCGACTTTTTATAACATAACAGCTTCAAATCAAACGAGCCTTCATAATTTTAAATGCTCTTTTTCTCCTTTTGTGTTAAATGAGATTTCAATAGTGAAAAATGGATATAACTTAAAAACTACTTTTCCTAAATGAATAAAGTTTTCTACAATTACTTTTCAAATATAGTTCTTTAATTTGTTCTCTGCAATTGTGTATATATCTATTAATTTTTTTTCTATAATTTTTTGAACTTTGTATAATTGTGTTTAATATAGTTGTTGAACAAAATGTTAAAAAAAAAAAAATTCTAATTGTTTTAACCAAAAATCAAAGACAGTTAATAGATGAACTTTTTGGAGTTAATTAATGCAAAAATGAAGTGACTTGTTATAAAATGTTTTAAAATCTATAAATTTTGCCCATCATAAAAAAATTTGATTAAAAAAAATTTTAATAAAAAAATTGTTTACGTTTTCAAAACATAAATAGTTACTATAATTGAAAAATTCAATGTATCCGTAAAGAAAAAATTTCAGAGTAAAAACCTTGGAATTTAAGATATTAGAATTTTGAGTCACAGACCCCCTTAAAATCCTAATCTTCCAAAGAGTAGATATCCCTTCGATTTGTACATATTTATATTGATGTAAGCATAATGGACTTTTTGTCAAATATCAAAGTAATTAGCAGTATTTACATTCCACGAACTTGACAGCCATTGGTGTGAATCAGTATTTCCAACTTTTTTTTTGTACAATAGCTCAATAGCTGAATTTATGAGATTGTACTGTCACAAAAACATCATTTTATGAAAGTGAAGTCAATAAGCAACATATTTATTTATGCTTAAATGAGTTATTGAATTTAATATTTCAATATTAAATTCAATAAGTGGCTAAAGATGTAGTTAATGAAGTACATGAGTTTTAAATGCTCAAAAATATTTTTATGTCTTGCTTAGTTTGGCTGCAAGTTAAAACCTGAATTCAGCTTATTCGAGAATTTATCTTTGATTACTGAAACATTTTATCTAAAAACTTAGGATTTTGAAATTCAACTCATGAAGTGACAACTTTTTTGGCCACCCAATATTCTATATGCCAGTAAGCTAAAACTGCTTGAAAAATATTTTTATTTTCCTTGTTACCATGCTACTACGTTTTTCCTACTTTTCTTTTACATTTCTGGTGAATATTTCTACATATTTACCCAAATATCTTTAGGTGTATGGATAGGGACTTGAGCAGAGCTTGCTCATGCAGACCTGCTGATGCCAGTAACAAAATGCACATGTAAACCCTTACTGACATGAAAGCTTGAACTGCGTGCACAGGTTTACTGATGCCAAAAAGTTGGAAGATTTGTAACTTTACAGTGCTAATAAGAATTCTCACCATTTAATCTGACTGCACATTTCCGTTCTGTTGCCCCAGTATTGAAGCATTCTGATCACCTTTAATCTACTTAGAACACTTTCTGCAGAAAATAATACTGCCAAGAAAGTTCCCTTTTAATAAGAAACCCTTTCTAACTAAAAGTTCAACTTACAAATAGATTGGGGCCAATAAATCATGTATACCCTGCTTAAGCTAGACTAAATATAACTAAAAATACATTTTGTGTATTGTTTCCGATTATAACTTAATCATGTTAAGCACTGTTAAGTTAGAAATAGTATATATTGGAATTTTTCACAAAACTGCACTTACTAAGCCTGGTTTGAAGAACATCTCAGAAATAATTTGCATATATTGATATTGAATCAAGCAGAGAAGTTGACTACAAAAGCTTCTATACAGCTTTAATGTAATAGTTGGGGGAATTTCAAAATTTCTATTTGACCATGTAGCTGGAAACTAAACTAGTTAGTTATCACAAATTTGCAATCAATAAATTGTAGCAAAAATTGCTTTATGTATTTTATTACCATTTGCAATAATGCATCCATGGTATGTTAGCATCAGTTTCCTTGGACACATAAAAACAGGTTACTTTTCATTTACAAGATGAGTAGCAATTTTATTGTTCAGATTACCATGACATTAATTGGATGAAATAACAGTTTCTCACTTTGTTTTTCAAAAAATGGGCAGTTTGTGTAATGTGTATTTTTAGCTTCCTCATGACCAGCAACTTGCTATCCTGTCACTTTATATAAATGAATTTTGTGCATAGCTCATAGTACTTTTAGCTTTTTAAGGGGTATTGGGTCCTTATGTCTCTTGCCGCCCATAACTAGAGTCGGTCATATCGTAATATGAACTTAGAATGCTTATACCCAGCACACTCTTAATATACCTATCCTTAACCATTTCAAAATGGTTGGATGTTAGATATCCCTCCTCTGAAGGGGTTACTTCCTTTGAACATTTTCAAGAATATTATAGGTTTTTTCCATTGCAAAACACAGCTAATAAAATCTCAAAAAGAATTAAGGCTCAGGACACTGAACTGAATTTAAGGGTTAATATTTTGGTTTAGAAATATTTTTTTACCAGAAATTGTTTTAAAGAACCCTTACTAGTGTGTAGCAGTGACGTTAAGTTTTATTGTTATGTTCTTATTTTTATGATTTATTTTAAAATTATATTTGTTTTGAAACATTAAAGCAGAACAACCTTAAACATTCTACATGAAAGTTTGAACCAAAGGCATATGATTATTTATTATTTTTGTGTTCTGGAAATGGTGAGTAAAGCTCATTTCATTACTTGTCAGATGGCACACTATCACCACCTCTGCCTGAACAGCCTCGCACGTTTAACGATGGAGATTTAGTTTGGGGACAAATCCGTGGCTTTCCGTCATGGCCTGGGAAATTGGTTCGTGAAGATGAAGTAAAAGGCACACATAAAACAGAGGACGGGAAAGTGAGTAAACATTTTTTCCCCTGTTACAGCTCGAGGGAAAAGTCCGCACTAACCCTGCTTCTTTAACACCTCTCGCGTGTAGTGCTTGCAGAGATGCCAACCTTTCAGGCGGGAAACTACAGAATATCTTAGACCAATTTGCATCCCTTTAGTCAAATTAGTATTTTTCAATCACTATGTTTCGTTACATTTTCAATTGTACCAATAATCAAAATTTCACCTTATCTTTTTCACAATTAAATAAAAACTGCACGACTTTGTCAAAAACTTTCTATTCTTTTGGATGATTTTCATGCTTGAAGTCGAAACATTTGAGCACTTTTCCACTGTATTAAAAATATTTGCATTGATGTTGTATCATAAGATGGTAACTGTTTGCAGAGGCTAAAATGAATGTTTATCCAGGAATTCGTAGGTAACAAAGTTTCCACAGGCCTTAAAAAGGCCTTTGAAATTTTAGTTTCTTGTTAAAAAATTAGGTTTGTGAAACCCAACTCTGGGAAACTCAACACACGTAAAAATTTCCTAACCACCTTCTTGAGATCTGTTTTATGTAGTCTTTAAAAATGAAATATAGCCTGGAAGAGGTTTTCTTTAAGAGTGGGGCTCACAATAGGGCAATATAATAAAATTATTGCACTCAAGAAAGCACTTTTATTAAAATGTCATTTATAAAAAAAATGGTTAATGCTTTATTGATGCAATATATATAACATATAAAACATGCTAGAAGCATTCTTGAAAATCACTTTGAATTCTTGAAACATCAACTCAGGTTGGCATCTCTGTGCTTCTAGGGACGAGCTTAGATTGCACGCTAGTAGTGACTCCTGCATCAGTGACACTAAAACCGCAGGAATTTCTTATACCTTGAATCTATTCTCTTTATCCCTAAATGTGACCCAAAATTACGTCTGCACCTCAAATGGGGAAATGGAATATGTGTAAGGCAAATACATTTTTTTTTTTTTTCATTTCACACCAAGACTGGGAATGTTGCTTAGCAAAGACAATGCCAGGAGTCCAACCACAAATGGAATTCATATTTTACAAAACTAGATGTTGAATATTTGAAATTCAAAGTTTGCTTGCAGATGGTTTTGACAATAAGTTTTGGACTGAGACATGGCTATTTTTTGTGTCTACTAGTTAAAATAAGTACAAAACTCTTGTCCATTTTCATCAAAAGGTGTATTTTGTGCATGATTCAAAGCGTGTGGCAAAAGACAGGTATTATGGTGTCATAACCATACTTATATGAGGTAATTAGAAAAAATCACAGTAAAACTGAAACTTTTCTTACAAAACCTTGTATAGTACAAGGCATTGCAACCCGAAATGGGCCTGTTATGGAATTCTCTTAGCTTTTGTGATTTCCAAATCCAGATTATGCAATTCCCGTAGAAAGCATTTGACCTATGAATCATGGCATTTTGTGTCTTGACAGCAAAAATTATTGTTTTACTCATGCATTGTGTTAGTTTCAGTAACTTTTTTATTTATTTCTTGCATAATTAACTTGTCAGTCGCATTTCATAAACAGTGTTTCAACAGTCTTGAAAACCAGAAATAAAAACAGCAAGTCCTTCCAAAAGATATATTTTATCGTAATTTTAAAAGAATGAAAAGCATCTGGGATTTTAGATTTGTCTCATAAATGGGTTATCAATTGTAATTCTGAAATTATTGATGAAATTAATTTTTACTTAAGCCAAAAGATACCTATTTTGCGAAAGAGACTTAAATGATAGTTTTTGAGGATGAAGAAATTCAGAGTAAATGGCTTCTATTAGGTGTGGGAAGAAATTCTGAGATGTCAACTCGATGCTGTGGACAGGCATGGTAAACATTAGTGGGTGTGAAATCAACCTGTCCTGCGGTTCTAGTGTTTCATTTACTCCATAAGAGATTGGCTAACACCTTTCAAACTGCTTTAATCAGTTCTGTTGGTATAAATGCATGTGCATTAAATTAACACTTGTAAATTGTTTTGCTTTGCTACTAAAATAAGAAAATGTCTTGTTTTGCTCAGAGTAAGCTCATGCAGAGTATAATTGATTCATTAAAAGAACCATTCAGATGTCTAGTCGCATAATTGTTTCTTTTTGATTGCTCTAAAGTGCACTTTTATATCTTCTACACAGTGAATATTCACATCTGTTTTTAAGTATTTCTTTAATTTATAGCACTTAAAATTATCAGAGTAGGAATTTCATTTATTGTTTTTAAAAAAATGCCTTTGTTAAATATAATGATGCAGGTATGTTGGGGATATTTTTAGATACTGTTGACTTTTCACTTCATTACCTGAAGACTTAAGATCAACTTGAGTTTTTTTTTATAAGGGTTCAGTTATAGAAATGAAATTTTTGAAGCTTTAGCATTAAAATTTTTTGAATAACAAAAAATTTTTTTTTGAATTTTGACGTTAAATAGATTAAATATGTGTTTTATGAATTACACAAATATTGAATTGAATATAATGAATTATATTGATGCTAATTTGTAAAATTATCAAGAAATATTTGTCACTGAAAATTTGTAGCAGCAATTTTCAAATGTCAAACATGAATTCAAGAAATGAAAAAAATTAAGTAGTTTGTAATATGGCTGATTCTGATCAGGTTACGATTTTGCTTAAACAAGATGTGTTTGGACATTTTTTAAGCATAAAGAGTTAATTAGCAATTTTACTTATGCATGTTATTAATTCCAAAGGACATATGATTCCTTGAATATTCTACGATAAGTAACAACAGTAGACTATATTGCAAATTTCAGTGTCAAAAAGTGTGTTTCATGTGTTTGGGGTTTTGTAAAGTATCTCAATGTATATCAGCTCTTAAATTTGAGCATATTCATTTCAGTATGTAAATTTAAAAGTTGTATACCCTTGCTTTATTTTTAATGGAAGTGCAATAAAACTGGTAACAAATGCTTTTTCCATGCTTAGTAAGGTTCCAAAAGTCTAGCTGGAAGATATTAGAACACAAATTGAATGGTTAATCCCCACTCTGTTTTCATTTCACTGGAGTTGGATCTACCATCACTTGCTCTCCACCTAGCAGCAGATAGAAATGCTGCCTTGTGAAAAAATTTACAAGCAATAAAGTCATTTTTGCAGTATTAGACCATTTTCAGATTATTTAAAAAACTATTGAAATAAGGGAGGATTGTATTAAAAAATAAATAGTACTAATTATTTTCTCTTTAATATCCTTAAGCCAGAATCTTGAACCTCACTCATGTGGTACGTCTTTCAATTTTATTATGCAGTAAAAAATGGCTAGTATGGCAAGCGTACATGTGTAATATTAGCATTCTTAAAGTCAGTAAATACATTTAATTGCTTTAAATTTTGAGGGCTGTTTTCAAAAATTAGCTTATTTTTTAAAGCACTGAATGCATGTTTGAATATTATTTATTTTACTTTAATATCCCATTAAACTTTTGCATCTCTTAATATCTGTGATATACCTGTTATAAAGCTATATTTGGTGTCAATTGAAAGCTTATTAAACAGGCTGTCGCATTTTATGCACCTTAGCCAAATATTTTTCTAAAAAATTTAATTAATTTTTATAAAATTTGCCTTTTAAAACTTCTGAAAAAAATTATGAGTTTATTTCAGCCTCATATGCACTTAAGGAATCTCGATAGAAAAAATGGAAGGATTGCGTTTGAAATGTTATATAGCAGGATTTCCCCCAAACTGGTCAGCAAGCTAATGCCAGTTCATCCACCAAAAATGTCTTGCTTAAAAATATCTGAGTATAAGTGTGACAGTTTGTAGTGGCATCTAAGAAGGCTTTACCAGTTCAGATGGTCACCTTTGTTCAGTAAGTGTAGGCCCTATTCAAACTCATTGATACAAAGAGGCTCTCAAACTTTTGGTTTTGTTGTCAAAATGTTTGATATGCATTTTAACTGCATTATTAGAATACGTTTTTTATTTACAGGTAATTTGTAATTTAAAATATTTTGTTTATCAAAAGCATAGTTAAATTTTGGGTCATTTTTCACATTTTTCGGTGAACAAAATCTAGGCCATGATTATTACAGAATTTAACAGAAGATTTGTTTTATTGTTTTGGCTTTTATGATAACAGCTATTTATTTACCCTATATATGTAGAGAATAAAATTAAAATTTTTAGTAGAGGTCCTTTCTATTTAACTATTTATTCCAAAGCATGTGAATCTGAAATAAATAAATTATTTTCTCTTTGAACATTGCAGAAAAGAAACGCTGTTTTGTAATTTTCAATCTAAAAGAAAACAACTGAAATTTAAAATAATTATAAGCAAATGTTTCAATTGCATGTTGAAGTTGTGCAAGATTCATTTTGGAAAGTTGTTGAATATAATCATTTGATTGGTTTGTATAATTTTCCATTACATCCAAGAATTCATTAGTTTTAAATGATTAATTAAATAGTTGTTTCAATAAATTCATCCTAATTAATTGATTATATTTAAAATACACACAAGTCTGATGAATATATTTGCTGCTAAGGTTCTTCCAGGTTGCTTGAAAAGGTTCTCACACTGAAATGCAGACAAAATGAATATCATGCTTAGATTAAAAACATTAGTACAAAACACACACACACATGAACATTACTTTCGTTATTTCCCCATACTTGTCATATTTAAAGCAACTTTTAGAAAACAGCTATTACAAATACACTGATGTCTAAAATTATCTACATTTATAGAATCATGGATTTCTCAGAAACCATGAACTATAATTTTATGAATTTGAGAATACACATAAATATAAAGGAAACATAAATCTGAAGTAAAAAATTTAAGAACACTGCATTTGTGTGATATAACACTGTAGCATGAAACAATAAAAATGGTAGTAATATGTGAAGAAGAGTTTAAAAAAAAAAGACTTAAAGCTTTGGAATTTGTTATGGAATGTGATCGCCCTTCTGACTTGTACACACATATCACAACGTGATTTCATGCTGGCCATAATGTTGTTAACCACAGTTTGGGAAATTAAATTCCACTATTCCAGCAATGCAGTCTTCAGGGCATTTATATCTAGGAGGAGGATGTCTCTGTGCAACTGCTTTTCCAAGGTAGTTTCATAAATTCTGAATCGGGTTCAGATCAGGAGATTTTGCTGGTGATGGTACTCGCTCAATGGCTTCTTTTTCATGAAATTCGTCAACAAGTTTTGCTTGATGTAGATGAGCAGTATCATCCATAAATAAAAAATTGGATCCATATGCACCTCTGAAAAGTCTTACATAACGTTCTAAGACCTTATCTCGATACCTGACTGGTCAAAGATCCTCTGTTGAAAACGTGTAGGGGCGTAAGAGAACATGGGTCCATTAGTGCTGACTCCAGTTCTAATGTTCTTTGCACCAATTAAAGCAATCCCTCTTGTGTTGTGAAGACAGTGAAACACATACCCTTGGCTTTCTGACATAAAGGCCCCTTTCATTAAGCCTTTTGTACTCAGTTTTCCATGATACAACAGTTCCTGTTGCATCTGCAAGGTCTGAACTTAACTGTCGAGCAGTAGAGTTTCTGTTATGACAGGCAGTTATAGCCATATATCGATCTTGAGAAGCAGTTGTTATAAGCTTATGACCGTGTCCAGGTCTCCTTGTAACAGTTCCCGAGTTCTGCAGTTGTTTCCATAGCGCAGAGACTGCCTTGAAATATTCACACATCTCGCTGCTTCCATGATTGTCTGCCCTGCTTTTAAATGTCCTATAATGCGCCACTTCGGATTCTTCCAAATGATACTTCAGAGCCATAACAAATTGTTTTGAGTCCTCACACACTGAAATCAAATGCTGTATTGCAGAAATTCACTAGGATATTCACTTTATGCAAAGTGCTTGATTCACTGTCGGAGGACGTAACGCCTTGATTTGCATATCAGTAACCGTTTGACCACTTTTGATTGGATAATACTAATTAGGCTTATCTTTCACACATTCCCTGCAAAAATGGAACATTGATTGGGTATTTCATAGAATAATTTTTTTTTTGGTATGTAAAGTTAATTTTGGGCATAAGTGTATTTCAAGATTCTGCATCATCGAAATACAACATGGAAAACTATTATAAATATTTGACTTAGTTTCTCAAACAGCCAGTTTAGGGGTGATTGGAGTCACTGAGTCTGCTGATTGCTGGTGCATGGTATCACTAAAGCCTTAAACCATCTGTTGACAATCTCTACTTCTGTGAACAAAAATATTTTAATTTCATTAGATCATTAGCAACTTGGAAGATGTTTCATCCATTCAAAACGGGAGGTTAATTAATTTTTCTGTACAAATCCTTAAGAACTGTACTTGTAGGGATTGAAGTTTTTTGTAGCTAAAGCTTCTAGCCTTCAAAGGTATTAGTTAAAAAAAATTTACAGTGTAATTTGGATGATGTATTTATTGATGATGTAAGTATTAAATGAGGAACAAAGCAGAATTGGACTATGCCAACCCAAATTGTTATGTGTGGCCACTTTGATTGGGTACAACTCTCTGGAGGTCGAAATAAGGAATTATAACATTTATCAGTGAGATGTTCTCCCCTTTTGACTTTCAATTTTGCAATCTGCTTCATTAATCAAGGTTCATTAGTCATCTTTAGATCTGAGTCATTAGTTTTCTCCATAAATTATCTTAATTTGTTACAAAAAGTAAAAAACCTGTCAAATTTAGAAAACACAACCGAACAAAAGTTTATAGCAGAGAAAACGACATGTCTTAAAATATCTGCACATTTCTTGCTTCATTTCCAAAGCAGTAATTTGTGAAAATAACCACTGTTTCAAAACATAATGATTCATAATGGAAAAAAAATATAATTTTTCTCTTTGCATGCTTATTTCAGGGTGAGCAGTTAAACTAAAGCCATTTTACTTGTAAGTGTCTAACTGTAACTGTATGCTCTCTTATAGCTGTGGGTCAGGTGGTTTGGCGATCACACTTTTACGCAAGTGGATCCAGATAAACTCAAGACCCTTTCAGAAGGCTTGGAAGCTCATCACAGAGCTAGGAAGAGGCACAGAAGGTGAGACTTTTTTCATATACTTCCACTACAGAATCATGAATTTTCACCTTTCATTACTCTGTAATTGTGAAATTTCACTGATAGATTTCCAAATTTGTATTTTCCAGTTACTGCTTCATTACAATTGCCATGCCAATAAACACCTAATTTGTACTGCTTATAAATTTTAATTTTTCATTAAAGTTTTTAGAACCCTTAAAAGATTTTAATCTCTACTATTATATAAGGAGTGTCTATGCCTATGTACTGTCCTGATGAATCTGTGGGACTTAAAATAATAGGATTTGAGCACACAGGTAGTCCACATTTTGTGCAAAGCCTGAATTTTAAAATTCAATCTAAAACATTTTAAAACGAATTTAATGGAAATTTAATTATTATTTTTTTTTGGAATGGCAACAGCATAAAAAATAACAGATTCTTCATTTATTTTTTTCGCTTCCTTTTAATTTTGCGGAGGAATGATTTGCTGGCAGACTAAAAAACAAAGTTTTAACTTTAGTTATGTAGTTCTTTTTCTATCTCCTAGACCGTTAAAAAATTTCAACGGATTTGAAGTCTGCAGAAAATTTTACACCAGATTTACTTGCATTTTATTTTATTTTAATAAATAATTTTTCGATTAAATATTTATATTTTCACAAGAGATTGTGGCGTCACGCCGATTGGATCTCTTCGCAATAGGAATTTTTCAATGACGTATACAATCATAGTTCATAATATTCAGAATTTGGTTTGCAAAGCAAATCAAATTGGAATTAATTCCGATAGGCTTCGAATTTCCATCAGGTTTGAAATTCCATTGAAGCAAACCAATTGGGAATTTGTAACAATCACAGGGGTTAGCAATCAGTGGTCACACCTGACCCCACGAAAAGAACTGTCCCAGACAAAGCCATGCTGGCCACTCAGTGACTAGTATTTACTATGTCAGGGCATGACAAAAACCGGTAGCCATGGCACCTAAAATATTTTATCTGGTGCCTAAATTTTCTGTTTCTGTGAAAAACATTTATTTTTCATAGAAAAAATGTGATTTGTTTTTTAAATACTAGGGGGATCTGTCTCCCACTCGTCAACCCAGCTGGAAGGGTTAACTAATCGATGTCTTCTGTTGCATTGCTATAGCTGAGAAGGAAATTTTTTTTTGCATAGGTTCAATGGCCAAGACTAGCAAGACCAAGACAATCTTTGTCATTTGCAACGATAAGCGTTTGGTTGGAAAATTAATCGAAATGTCCTACCTCATTCGAAATCCCAGTTGAGTGGTGAATTGGTTCGGTCTTTGTCCACTACACTATGAAAATACTCCAGTTCGTGAAATTAGACCAATGCAAAGAAGACAGAAACAGCGATCGAAAGTTAAATTGGAATCTAATTAAAAGTATTAATATATATACAAAATTTAGAAGTACAAAATGACAGAAAAATGAAGGGAATCCAACTGGTTGCATCAATAAGTTATCATAATTATATTTTTAGAATCTGCCTTCAACATCGCAACAGCGTTCCATTCACAGTTGCACAATAGTTCAGTCAGACTCGTACTCGATTTACTAGTTCGTTTTCGACAATCTTAGTTTCAGCTCACTGTTTGACATATTGAGTAATAGTGTCCGTTAGTAATGAGTGCTTCCTCCAAATACTGCTATCTGTAATAGAGTTTTGAAGATTGCACATACCAATAAAAATTAATTAATGTATGAAAGCAGTCTATGGCCACTGCAGTCAAAAAGTAATGGATGCAGGAAGTAGCCTGAAATCCACACTTGTTCCCTTATGGCTAGATTTTACACAGTCCAACTCTTGGTTCCTAAAATTGAAAGGATGCCAACCCTCAAGTGGTTTCGGTGCGATATCTCATTGATCAAGACACAACCCATTTGCTAATAATCGAAGATATATCTCATCAAGATACTGTCAATTTTTTGATAACATGATCAGGTGAATTTTCTCATACCAAGTAATCTCTTTTATCAAGATCTGGCCAGCTTTGCTAATGACGAGACACTTCATCGAAACAGACACCAAGAGGGTTAAAAACATTTTCATTCAATATTGGGCCGACCAACCGGTCTGGTGGTTGAGGTATTAGCCTCTAGATAGGAAGGTTCCTGGTTTGAATCCGGGTCAGTGCATGGATGTTTGTAAGCGTATGGTGTACAGGCAGCTGGTGCACCTTAAATCTGTCGTTGTGTTGTCCTCGGATATTAAACCTTAGGGGATCAATCCCTGGCCATTGCCAATAGACCGTTGTGTTGCTCTGGTACGACGTTAATTAAAATTACCATTACCGTTCAATATTGGAGTTATTGTACACAAATTTTCCAAAGCAAATCACAAATCATCTTCAGGGATGGAATGAAAAGTTTGAAAAAATGTACAGTATTAAATGCTAAAACAATGTTCTGAAATCAATTTCCTTCATTAGTTTATTTTGTTGGAATGTTTGTCATGTATATAATTGAATCCATCATTGTATGTCAGCAAGTAGCATCTTAAATTTGAAAATGGATCTGTTTCAGGGGTCGCAAAATGAACACTCAGCTGGAGAATGCAATTCAAGAGGCCATGCTGGAGCTGGACCGTCAGTCGGCAGACCTCCTGACCGAGGACTTCGAGGAAGAGAGCTTCCTCCCCGGTGACACGGTCGAGAACGGCCGTTTGTCCCCCAGAACTCGGGGTGGCTACAAACGTAGATAGCAGTGACCCCATCATGTATGTTGTATAAAAATCCATTTATGTCCCCAGAAGAATTCCTAGCAGACAAATTCTATTGTTGAGGATTGAGCCGAATAATCACGTGTACAAAGTCGCTCTCCAAGGGTTATCTCTGCCACCGAAGACAACCTCAAGACCTGTGCGGATAAATATATATTGAACTCTGTAAATGAAATGAGCTATGAAGTGGCTTGTTTTTTTATCAACCATTGTACATGTTAAAAATTTTCGTTTTTGTGAAGAGCTGTTTCTGTTTTATATGCCTCAGCATAAAGTGATGCGTCCACGCTCAATGTAGTCTGTTTCTCTTTATGGATTCGGTTGTTATCGCATGATTTATTTGTTGTGTGTGCATGTGCTTTGTGCACCCGTTTTTAGCAAAAATGTTCTTTAAGAGATTAAAATCTTATGCACATTGATCTCCTTTTTTTGCTCATTTTAATCACACACCAGGGTGGCAACAAAATCCCTGAAAAAAAGTTCCCTGATATTTCCATGATTTCCCTGATAGTTTCACGAAAATTTCCCTGATTTAACAATTCCTTAAGAAATGTTGTGATCAGCGATTGGTATCGATATACAGTATCCACACAACACTATTTTTAAATATTTATGGTCAGAGGGTGTAAAAGGATCATTCTCCACAAATATTTTGCATTTTTTCTCGGCAGATATTTTAATTGTTATTGTAAGGATTGGAACCCTTAATGGAACTCTTATAATTGCAATTGAAAAAAAAATGGAGAAAAAATGCAAAATATTTTGATTATGAACTTTTTACACCTGACCCTACATTATCATACTATTCATCGAAACCAACTGCAAATATACATAAAACATTCTACAAAAATGTAATTGCCAACAAAAATAACTAATTTAATACACAAAAAACATCATTAGTTACAAAAATTTCAAATTGTATACCATCAGTTGTATCAATAGCCTCACGGCTATCCGCGAAAAAATCCGACGAAGGCGGTTTACGCGGTGTTTAAAAATTACGACACCGTGGTTCTTTATTTGAATTACAATTTCTGCGAATACGATTTATTTTATTCTCAAAAGCACTCGTAATAGAGCCTCTCTATGACAATGGTGGCCGTTTAAGCTGTCAAAATTTTTGATTTTTTGAAAAATTTGGAAATTTTCCCTGATTTTTCCAGAATTAAAAAGTTCCCTGATTTCCAGGTTCTGTTACCACCCTGCACACACAGACTGAAACACATTAAGGTTTGCCATTTATATATCCATCATTGTATCCTCTCTATTTTTTTGCTACAAACGTAACTAAAGAATTATTGAATAGGATATTGAATAAGGGCAATATAACATGGCAAAACTAGAGGACCTTATTTTCACAAAATATTTCCAGCTGCAAAGCAACCATTCACCCATTACATACATCTTTCATTCTGTGCCTTTCCAAGTGATATAAATCCAAATTATTCTAGTTACTGTCAGCAACATCAGTGTGACTTTCTTAAGGTTCTTGTGATTCATTTATACGGATTCTTTATCCCGATTTGAATCGGAAGAGGAGAGCTCGGAACCATCAGATTTATTTTTGAATAATACTTGCAACAGGTTTCCAATTTCTTCAGAACCTTTTCTGGGAGTTAATTTTGTGCCTAATCAGTGCAAAAAATTATCTCAGAATAGTGTTAACTTGAATGATACACTAATAATGAAAAATGAGGGATACAAATAGACATAAATGGACAATTTAGACTCGTTTCTTCCTTTGAAAGAGATGCTGATATATTCAAATATCTTAATAAAAAAAGCTTTACTAAATTACTAGTGGTTAGAAACCTGTTTGTTTTGCCATGCCATGGGTTATATTTTGCTGAGCGAAAGCTATATAGATTGGAAAATGTACCTTGAGTCGAAAAGACCGACGTTCTAAGGTGAATTCAGCTATACAATTTTTTTCTAAATTCAGCTATACAAAAAATTTCTGTTATGTGCGTATCAAGTAAAATAATTAATAGTTACAAGAAATTGTCAAAAGAGATGTGAAAGGGACAAGCTGTCTGTCGATGTCGAAAAGACATCCATGGTCTGCATGTCCATGTATTTAAATATTGCCAAAGGAATCGTCTACAGAAAATTGCACGTGACCTCATTTAATTAAAAGGATTTTGGAGATCTACAAAATTAGCAGCTGTGCTGAAGCCTTACTCATAGTTGTTAATAAGTAGTTCATTTGAATTTTGATATATTCTGAGGAAAGATTCAAATTTTTTTGATACCGCATTAACACAAGGACTTTTCAAATGATGCACCCAAAATATATGAATTAGCAGTGTTCTAAACATTTATTGGAAAATATAGTTTAATTGTACTTACCTTTAATAAGAAACTAGCATATGCGTAGATCAGTTGGGATAAAAATAGAATGAGTGTAAAATGTTTAAAAGTAACTTAAATTATTGCATGATTTCAATTACAAATACAAATATTGACAACCAGCTACAGGCTCAAGCCCAACAAGGCTGGTCCTTTGTTTATGAATTCACAATTCCCACTGACTATCCAATTGTATCTTAAATTCGTACACTCCCTTCGAATTAACTATATTTTCTGGCAACGCGTTCCATTTGTCTATTACCTTATTAAAGTAGTAGTTTTTCCTTAAATCCCGATTAAAATGTGTCTTATTCAATTTATACCCATGGCCCCTTGTTTTGTTATCCCTATTGAAATTTAGGCCCTCTGCCAATAACTGAAATAAAATTAGCAAAATTTCAAATATTTTTATTTATTGTATTTAATGAAATCTGTTGAAGGTTTTTCCAGTATGCAATTCGAATTTGTTTTCCTTTTCATGATTTAGTTTTGCAGGTGTCAAATTTTCTTTTACAAATACAAATATTGACGACCAGCTACAGGCTCAAGCCCAACAAGGCTGGTCCTTTGTTTTGTAAATTTCTTCCAAAAATGTGCCAAGTTTTCTTAAATTTTTAAATAATTTTCCCTAATTATTCTTTGGGTATGCTGCTTTTCTAAATTCGAGGAATGTATTTTTTTTTGGTCATAACCTAACAATTTTAATCTTCTTGTGCCTTATATGATTTTATTAACTCGGATATCATATTTTGTCAGATGGTTGAAGTTTTTCCTTTTAAGTCATAATATGATGTGAGCAATTTCATAAATATATTTATTCATAACTAGGAGAATTACCTGGCGTTACTCAGGTTGAATTTGTTAACCAACTTCCGCTTTTGTTGATAAATTCATCATATGTAACAACTACCCACACTAATAAAGGAACACAATTGTTAAATACTCAATTTCACAAATGTAATGTTAATATTTTTGTAGAATTTAAATATTTAGTAAGTTTCTAAGAATGGGCCAATATTACCCAGAATGCATAGAATAGTTGAGAGTAGGTATATAAATGCCTTGTATGTCATTTAAAAACAAAAGTTTTCCCCAAAATTATACTATGTTTTTTCACTACAATACAAGACTCAAATTTAAAAAATGAATGATTTAAAAAATACCAAGGTTGCGATGTTAACTACCAGCCCTATTATTATCTTTATTGTATAATCCAAATATTTAGAATTATTTTTTGTTTTTGGAAAGAAAAGAAAAAGGCTCAAAATAAATAAAGTATTATAATTTAAATTCTGTAAAAATAGTTATTGAAAAAATAATTTCTTCAGTAAGTGGTAAATAATCCAAGTATGTATTGGTAATTGTATGATGCTCATTATACCTTCCAGCTACTGCAAAACTACCAAACTATGGTTGCTTTTTAGTTACTCGGTTGTTTTAGCATGAAACTTGCCTATATTTCTAAGCATAGAAATTATAAATAATATATTCACTAAACTAAAATATGGTGTATCAAGTATAGAACAGTGCATTAAAATGTGTTGAATCAATTTTATGTGATACTTGTACAAACACATGGACGCAAAAACGAACATTGAACAGGAAGATGGAACACACTCGGCCAACTTTAGTAACTAGGTGAATGTAAGTACTCAGTATATGAAGTTTCATGAAAATATATTCAACCGTTTGGGCGTAGTACGGACGCATACAATAGACGGACAGAAAACTCGGGAAATTTTCAATGTACAAACATCCCATTCATATTTAGATATATTCTTTCAATGACAGCCATTATGATTGTGAACGACCACATAGTAATGTCTTCTATGAATGTACGCCGACCAACCGGTCTGATGGTTAAGGTGTTAGCCTCTAGGTAGGAAGGTTTGCGATTCGAATCCGGGTCAGTGCATGGATGTTTGTAGGCGGCTGGTGCACCTTAAATCTGTTGTGACCGAAATTCCTCACGTTGGGTTGGTGTGGACGTTTGGAGAGTGAGGTACCAGCTAAGGTGTCTCATCTGACCGTGTTTCAAAATTACGTGGTGTTGTCCTAGGATCTTTCCCTTAGGGTATTGATCAAGGACCGACGTCAATAGCCCGTTGTGTTTCTCTAGTACAACGTAATTAAAAATTACCTTTTGAAGACGTGCAAGTTAAAGGTCTCGCTCTAGTACGAAGTTAATTAAAATTATCATTACCATGATAAAAACGTTTGAACAATTTTTAATTCCCTTTGGTTTCAAGTACAAGTTAAGTTGGAAATATATTTTCAACAAATGCAGATGAAACCGGTGTGGTAAGATGCCTTTGAATCTTGTTGGCTAGACATTAAAATCTAAATAAATTTCCGTTAAAAAAAAGAGATCTGGAATACGTTCGTAGAGTAAATCAAAACGCTCCTATACTTTCTTTTGAGTTTTCTTAATTACAGGCATAACACTAGATGAACATTTTGCTATCGCAAATATTCGAAGTTCTTTCAATTTAAACTCGATTTTCTCATAAAGGGTTTACTAATAAGAAAGAGAAGGGCATCTAATATTCGTTTTTAACATTCCGAAAGCAAACAAACGGTGCCGATTCCTTGATCAGAAATGTCAAATTTGCTCTTAGAAGGCATCAGTTCAAATCTATGCTACGTTTCTAGAAATGTTTGTCGGTCAGTTCTCATCCCAACATGGGTGCCAACTCCAAGGGGCTGAACTCTACATCCCACAAACAGGGGGTAAATATTTCCAATCAGAAACCAAATAAGTTGTTTTGTAAATACTTACACTAAGTCTAAGAGCGTCTGTACCGTTCTCTGTACACATATTGATGATTATCGGAGACTTATTTATTTGGTTGCTTGGACATTGCGTCCGATTTTTATCGGGAGATCAGCGTCATTTTCGTTTGAACATGATCAAATTGTATTAAATGATTTTATTAATTTTTATAGCAGCTTAGACGCTTTTGGATTCATCCTCTAATAGCCGAGCGATATGTGGAAGGTACGTTTTATAAGCTCCGTAAGTAATATAACTTTTAACTCATTTTTGTATCATATCAATACTTTTAAACATGGGAAACCGATTACTGCGACTAAAATGCACATGAATAGCAAGCAACTGCAATGCGAAGCGCAGATGCACTGGATATTTATCGGTTCAGTTTAGTAGACCGTTCAAAATGTAGGATAGCATTTTTGGCACATCCGATAACATCGGACTGTCAGGTGCAAGGTACCAATATAAAACAATGTAATTTGAAAGTGCCCGACTCCGACAGTTATCGGCGTGTGTGCAAACGCTCTAACCTTGGAACATTTTTATGGTAGCCCCAGGAGGGGTAAATGTTACAAGTATAAGTAACCAAATCTGTTGAGAGTAATTTGATCTTAATCAAAAGTCCTAGAGACTCGAACTCCTTTGGTCCTAAAGTGTTTTTGATTGGGGCCGGTAGTAAATTTAACGTAAGGTATAATAATTACATACCACCAATAGTAGGAATTTTTTTTTTTTTTCAAAATGTTTTGAAACACTATTATATAGAAAGCAAAA
The DNA here is from genome assembly GCA_947359465.1 of Metellina segmentata. NCBI lineage: Eukaryota > Metazoa > Arthropoda > Arachnida > Araneae > Tetragnathidae > Metellina > Metellina segmentata. Next base: position 124,763,640 of record OX375875.1, read on the forward strand.
GGTGTTTTAATTTCTCGAAGTTAGCGCCACTGAATGCATCCACAGGTTAATCATTGTGATTGCTGATGTCTCCAAAAGGTTATTTTCTTTTGCTTGAAGAGTGCAAACCCTGCCCTAAAAATCATTTTCACTTAAATTTCAAACGTGTTACAAGCCTAAGAATAAATGTGACTTCTAAGCTAATTTTTTAAATTTGGAGATAATATATATTGATAGAGGCCAATTTTTCTAAAATCCTTTAACAAGCATTTCCAGGTTTGAAAGAAACTGCTCTCAAGAAAAGGAGTGCCATGCATTTGAACTAAGTTGCCGTTTGTCAATTTATTCTTGCATTGGTTTCATGATTGGCTTTAATGTTTATTTAGTAGAGTACTGCAGTTTTAATTTAAATTTGTTCAGCATTTAGCTTTAAAAATTGATTCCTGCGTTGTGTCATATAATTTATGCTCATTTTAAATTATAGAATGAAAATAAGGGATTTGAGTGTTCAGTTATCACTTCCACCCTTCATATAGAACCCTTTAACTACTATGAAAGGAAAAAAAGTAGGGTGTATTAGATTTTTCCTTTTTTTTTTTATAGAACTCAGCATGAATCATACTTTATATGGTTTCTTCTATTGGAAATATGTTACTTTTTACTTAAACTGAGGTAAATTAGACTTGTTTTCGTCTTGGACTGTTTTTTCAATGTGAGTTCATAATGATGCCAAGAGTAGAATTTAAGTTATGCATCAGGATATTAAAGCTGGATATACTTGGTGTTGCACTGTACCTTTAAAAAATATTTTAAACTATGCTCTGGTATTAAATAGTAACGCTAAGCTTTCCTAGGCGAGGGAAAACTTTTATAAATTTAAATAATTTATTTTCTTGAAGTGTTTTAGTGGAAATTATTAATAATAAAAAATTGGAAACATGTCTTAAAACTTTAATTCAAATAAATTATTTGAAAAAATATATATATATTTCATAAACATGTATACAATCATGTATAACAAGAGTATAAGGGTATACAGTTTTACACAAGCCACAATTCAAGTAGTATACAAAATAAAATTTAAACACAGTATTGTGCTGTTATTAAAATTTATATAATTGGCACCAAACACCTTTATCCACGAAGACCTGCACCGTTTTCTGGCTTTCACTTTCCTTTCTTTCCCGGCAATATGCCCATGAACTTGGAAATGATGCCGAGCATAACTTCGTCGCTGCCACCCGCTATGGAAAACAGACGGTTGTCCCTGAAACTGCGGCTGATGCGTACCTCTGGCGTGTAGCCCATGCCCCCCCAAAATTGGAGGCACTTGTCCGACACTTCGCGAGACAGACGTCCGGCCTTCAGCTTCGCCATGGAGGCGAGGAGTGTGACATCTTCGCCTTCCATCTTGGCCGCTGGAGATGAGAAATCAAATATTAATTTCTAAATATCACAAGACAACGCCAACTTATTGATGGAGAGAAAGATAGCTTGAGTATTCTGGGATTGTAATCGCCATGTTGACCAGAGGCAGTAAACCCCAAGGAAAAGAATGACTTATTGTGGGGGTGACTCCGAAGAGAGCCAGCACAGCGACCAGTAGACCCCTGCTGACCCACTAAAGAGCAATTGCCGAAATAAATTTCAGCATGTACCTGATTGGAATGTTTGACAGTTCCTGGGGTTTGATACAATGGTATCCCAGATATTAGAATTGTTAGGCAGAGTAGTAATCACAATCACATAAGACACATACAGGACTCTTCTCCGTCAACCGAATGGCCTCTACCTAATGGGTCATCAATAACACCCATAACATTGAGGTGTCTATTTAGTAGTGGCCAGTTAAAAGGCCAATAGCTATCCTGATTTCTTTCCTGCTCAATTTCAGCAGTTCCCTCAATCTATCCCAGGGAGATTGTTGATTGAGCTCTTTGGCTTATCTTTGATCATTAGATTGAAGCCATGTATGGTAGGACTTGGCAAAGAGTAAAGGGAAAAGAATAGTTCCATGGAATTGTATGCAAGAAGGTTTGTGGTGAAGAAAACAGCATCACCCCAGAAACTAATCATGTTCCCCAAGAATATTTTCCCACCACTTTTGGAGAAATACCAGCCGTGTTAAATTTGCAACGCTGAGGAAACTGGATTTTTTCTGAAAGCTCTTCCAAATCGTACTCTATATATTCCTGGACAAAAATGTTCTGATGAGAAAATTAGAAAGGAAAGGTTGACTGTTTTAGTTGCATGTAATATGAATGGATCAGACAAGTCAGATCTACTCGTAATCGTTAATCAAAGAAGCCCCAATGTTTCGAGAATATAAAGACCCTTTCACTTCCATATGCTGCTAACAAAAGCGCCTGAATATGACAGAGTTAATTTTTTTACAATAACTGAAACAATCAAATAAAAACTGAATTGTGAAAAAAGAAAAATTTTCACGATTCTAGATATTTGGTCGATACATTCTGCTCATAGTGATGTGTCTGACTTAAAGGCGATTAAATTAGTCTATCTATCAGGGTGTCAAGATTTAAATCAACAATTAAAATCATGATTTTGATCAAATGACTTCTGATTTAAATCACAACTTATCACATTTTTATAACTAAGTAAATGCACCACAGAATAATCACAGAAGTGGTCAAATGCTTTAATTTTTCTGCACTCATGGTGATTTCAGCACTAATGGCTACTCCCAGCTCAGAGGGAACTGGGTCAATTACTGCATATTATAAAAGACTAGCCACTACGTGGCTAGCCCGGCGTTGCCCATGGTGTAACAAAGCCGCTAACGCAGGGCCCATGCGCAACGTGATGTAAGGTATTAATCTGGTGTAAAATTTTGGTATCAATTTAAAGTGAAATTTTCATCAGATTTCAAATGTGTTGAAATTTGTACTCTATATTTAACTGTCTAGGATATAGAACATTCAAATGTGCAAAATAAAAGTGGAAATGAAACATATAATTTTCTTAGCATGCAAAATGATAGCGGAAACGTAAAAAATAATTTTCCGAGTGTTCTCCGGAGCGATGAAAAAAAACTTGGCATGGTTCCAAGGCTGACTGCAAGGTCATGTGGGTAGAAAAGTCAAGATTGGGGTTATTCTTCTTTTGTGGAAGAAAGGCATTGAAGAACCAGGAAGAGAATAAAACTATTAAATGCATTTAAAAATCTTCTAGATTAAATTTTAAAATTTTGCCGCGACCCGAAACATTTGGACTACTTGTGTGCCAAATCTCATTGCTGTAAGTGCCATAGATCGTCAGGATTTCGCGGCCGCGAAAGAGACTAACAAACACTTCCTTTTATAATATTAGAGATTGCAACAGCCAGTTGTAACTTATTAGAATATTCTATATACTGGAAACAGTAACATAAACACACATGACATAAATCTAAATGCCAGGAAGAGTAATGCATAATCATTCATGATTAACAGCACTCATAATATAGCACATTTAAAGGAAGTATGCAACAGATTGATTAAAAATTATAAACTAAAGAGTTGACTGATTTCATTAGCTAACAAAAAACACAAGTAGGAAGTAAAGTTTTTTGAGGCTTGTGTCAGTTAGCTTATTCTTTTGGTGTACAATAGAGAGTAAAGAGTATATATATACATTTTCGCACACACAGCCATTAAATGTCGGCAGGAAGAAAGAAAGATGTAATATGAATTAAAAGTAAGTGAAAATTCATTTATTATTGCTGCTTGGCAGTTTTGTTACTAGAATTTACTATAGTCTGATTATTTCTCTGTCCTCTATTCTACTTCTCACACTATAGTTTAGGTCTGTCACTTACACTTACTGATAAATTTGTTACCATGATGACGTAATTTACTTGAGAAAAACTATGTAGGATGTCAACTTGAGTTTTAAAGTTAAACAAATGTTAAGTAAATATTGATTTATCATGTCACAAACTCAATTTCTTATTTAACAAATTTATATATAATTATTGTAAAAACAAAGTATTGGGCCTACAAAAATTAAATTTAAAAAAAATCTGATTTAAATTTTAAAAAATCCGATTTAAATAAAAAAATCCAATTAATTGATTTTAAAAAATCCTGATTTTTTTACACCCTGCTTTTTTTCTCCAAACACAACATCAAAGCTGCACCTGTGTGATCAAGGTATCAATCGTTGCATTAAGCTACATTATCGGAAAGAGGTGATTCAGAGTGATCACTTCATTCAATGAAAACATTCCTGTTGTGGGTGTGTTGGTTGCTTTAACAATTCTAAGGAGTGCATGGAAAACAGTTACTCTTGTCACGATTAAAAACTGCTTTAGATATTCCGATTTCATAGTTCCAGAAAATGATGAAACTCTACTTAATTCAGTTGAAAGCAATGAATTTGGTGCAGATATTAAACATGCTCAAGCAAGAGACTACTCCCCCGAAATGTGACTTATGAAGATTATGTGTTTATGGATGACAGCAGAAGACTCTGCTATCATTGAGTCTATAAAGAAAATTATAAGGAGGAAGAAAACGACTCAGGATCTGATGAATGAACCAGAATACCCTCTTTGTTAGAAGCAACCAACCACTTTAGTTACTGTTCATCCTTTTTTACTTGGACATAAAAATTCCTCTGCTTCCTTAAATTGTATCGATGATCTCCAGCAGTATTTTCAAGTATGTCCCAACAAAAAGACTAAGCAAATATGTAATGGATTATTTGTTAAAAAAATGAGTTTCCATTAAAAATTGTTTCATTTCCAAGAAACATCTCATCAGGTTGGCCTGTACAGTAATATCAGAAAATTTCACTAATCTTGGGTAGAAAGCAATTGTCCTACCTGCTGCCCGATGCACCAATGACCTGAGAGCCTCCACTTCAGTCTGCAACTCAGCCAAGGTGAAGTGTATGATCTGATTGTCGATGATTGGTTGCCCGAAGGCCTTTCGTTCCTTGCAGTACTCAATGGTGTCTTGGATGGTTCTTGATAGACTAGCAGGAGCTGCAAAGATATCAGATTGTAGTAGGAATTGCTAGGGTCATGACTTAAATAATGCGAGAACATGCCCAACATAATGCATTTGACCAAAAAAAAAACTACAAAAATGCTCTAAAAAGTAAGTGACCCACAAAATTAAATTTTTTGAAAAACTTTTTGTAAAAAGGTTAACAAAAATACTATTTACCATGCTAGTTTCTCTGCCAAACTAACAGTCTACATTTTGTTCATGAAAAATAGGCCTATTGAAGAACACAAGGGTAAAAAATGATAATTCAACATACATTTTTGAAGACAGTTCTTTGTGAAATTGAAAGTTGAATTTTACTGAACCAAAATATTTAGCTGATTTTTTTTTGCCATAATTTTTGTATAATTAGTCTAGAATTTGAAGGTGACTGGTGCACGAAAAATCTGTCATGGTCACAAAGTCCTCCATGTTCCCATAATAAATCAATACCTCTGGGGTTGCCGAACCAGGGATTAGTTGGTCTCTGGTTTGGATAAAAAAATTACAACTCCTTTGGTCTGCCAGTGTAGGCATAAGAAACAACAACAGAATTTGAATGCATAAAAAAATATGCAAAGCAATGGCTCAAAAAAGCCTTAAAAACTGAAAAAAAGCTGTATTGTATGTTAAAATATTTATGAAAAATGCCATAACTGCACTTAAAAATCAGCTTAGTTTATACGACACATTTCTATTCTCTCAAATAAATAATAAGTAATAATTAGATATTCAATCTTACAGGCATGAGAATGCAAAATTTCAAAAAAGAGGAAAATTTATCGCCACAGCCGGATTGAAAATTCTCTTTTTTAGCTTGATGCTTATACGTACATAACTAACATGGTTTGTTGTTGGGGGCGCGGACCCCCTAGTAGATCTGACGATGCTAAAATTTTTACAATGCGATACATCGACATCCTAACATCACGATATATCGTGATGTTAACTATGCATTATATACATAGTAAAAGCTAAACCTTGTTCCACACCACCATATATATAATTTTTTTCTTTGCTATAAAAAATCGTGGTAGGAAAAAATAACAAATAAAGATTTGCATTGTGCATTTAAGAAATAATTTGGTGTAAAAATTTCCGCAGATTTCAAATCCGTTGAAGATATATTCAATTAAAAAATTATTTATTTAAAGAAAATCATATTTTAGGTATCAATCTAAACTAAAATTTTCCGCAGATTTCAAATCCGTTGAAATTTTTACTCTATCTCTAACGGTCTAGGAGATAGAAAAAAAAGAACTCACCCCAGTTTAAAAGATTTATCGTCTGATTGGAAAATCATTGCTTCAAGCAAAATCAAAGCGGAAACGAAAAAATAATTTTATCCGCGTTCTGTCGGATGAAAAAATTTGGCATGCTTACAAGGCCTGACTGCAAGGTCACGTGGGTAGAAAAAGTCATCCGCGTTTGAAGAACCAGGTGGAGAATAAAACTATTAAATTCATTTAAAAATCTTCTAGATTGAATTTTTAAAATTTGCCGCAACCCAAAAATTGCAAAAAATTTGGACTACCTGTGTGCTAAATCTCATTGCAATAAATGCCATAGAATCGTCAGGATTTTTCCCCCGCGAAAAAAACAAACTAATACTACCTTTTATAATAGTAGAGGCAAGGATGATTTAAAACAGGATTTTGCATATATATGTATGTGTGTTCCACACACCATATATGTTCAAGTAGAGATTCAAAAATTAGCTTATTCAGAAGGAGAAAAACTTCAGCATAAATAGAAATGAAGGGGCATTTGATTCCTCTAACTAATGTTGACGGCATATAAGACCTAGATTGCCACAGAAGTTCGCAACAAAAAAGGATGCAAACGGATTGATTGTAACATCAAGAAACAATAATGGGGTTTGGAGATTCAACTTAAAATTGAAAAAATCACTTTTGTTTTAAAATTTTTAAATTATACTGAATTTTAATTTTGCTAAAAAAAAAAAAAAAATGGAAAGTCATCTTTAGGATACAAATGGTTTTTTGAGAAATTCCTCATTTATTAAAAAGAAATGAAAACAAACTGTTAAAAAGCCAGATTTTGCAAAACTATTTTGTTGTTAAATACTCTTAATGAAAAAAAAAATTAACTAATTAAAAATGTAACAAAAAACCCTAGATAAATTCAGCAAGTTGAGAAGAATTATTCGCTCCCTCGCAGTTTGAAACTTTAATTTTCAATATTTATATGTGTGACCTTATTCCCGAAAAAATCAGCGCAAAAAAAAAAAGAAAATTAACCATCACAAAAGATTCTAATTAGTAAGCCTTTCATCGCGGCATCAAAAAGCTAAGTACCATGGTGGAAAATCGCACATGCGCTTAAATAAACATCGGAATTGTTGTGTCGATCTAAACCAAAACTAAGACCCAAATTTTCCCCCCAATGATGCTAAAAAACACGAAATTTCCGCTGGAAATACTGATTCGACAACTCGGATATCGCAAATGCGCTAAGATAGCATCGAAATCGTTGGCGCTGAGCGACAACATCGTGACACCGGAAAACAGCGAGATCGGGATAAATCGCGATGTCACGATGACCGCGAGATCTGCGGTAGCTAAAGCTACGGTTTTCATAAGAAGGCGGAGCCGTTATCTAGCTGTGGATGGCGTCACTAAAACGTTGTTTATACAAACAGATGGCGTTGGTTTTCTAGAGAACGTTGTTTGTGGGCGTAACGAAAATTAGCGGAGCCGCCATTTGCATGATGATCGTCAAAGTGGTTTAAAACAGTTGGGGAACGTTTTTTCACCTGTAGCGGCAACATTTCATTTCCCGCGCTAAAGCAATTCGAGCGAAAGGACGCAAAACAAACAAAAAATTTTGATTTGCATTGTTTAGATTGTTTTTTTTTTAAATCGGGATCGTTAAAGATAGATTGAAAATTTCAACAATTTGAAATCTGCGGAAAATTTTACATCAGATCAATACCTTAATTGTGATTTTCTTTAAATAAATAATTCATTATTTTACAAATGGTAAATAATTGAAACAAAAATCTGTTCTTGGTATCGACCTGGCGTATAATTTTACGCTGATTTGAAATCCGTTGAAATTTTCACTCTATCTTCAACGATCCCGAAGTTAGAAACTTAGACTAGATAATAAAAAAGCTTTTTGTTTATACCACGCCAGCCGTCTGTATTACCCAATTCTCTACCGTATTTTGTCCGTCTAAGTTGACACCTCTGTTCTGTTAAGACGGCCGCCTAGTTATGCCTGCGGCATCATGACGTATCACAGCTGCTAGATAACGGCTCCGCTTTCATAGGAAACCGTAGCTTTAAGGATGGCTGTGTAAGATCGGAAAAAATCGCGATGTCACGATGCACATCGTGAAAATCGCGAAACCGATGTGGCGATGTCGACCTCACACCGGTTTTTCACGATGTATCGATACATGGACCAGGCCTACCCCTTAGTGCATAAAAACGTCACTAGGACATCCGGTTCTTCAAAGCTTGAAATATAATCTCATTGACTAGAAACACTGATGACGTCATATTCTTAAAAATGGTCAAAATCACTTTAGAAAAACGCGCAAAATAACTGAAAAGTGGAAAACCCAAACTTCGGAAATCTGGAAGATTCTCATGCCCGAACCTACTTCGACGCGATTTTAGGAGTGAGCCATACATGACGCGGATTTTCGATGCTTTAGCGGAGAAACTCCGGAGCACTTGGCAACTCTGAGTATATAAAAATGTCTCCAGAATATCCGGTTTTCAAAGCTTGAAATATACTCTCATTGGTTAGAAACACTGTTGCTGTCATATTATTAAAAACGACCAAAGTCACATTAAAAAAACAGCGGAAAATTACTGAAAAGCGGAAAAAACATGGAAAAAAACACAAAAAGCGGAAATACGCGGAAGATTCTCGTGCCTGATCTTACCAAAGAAAAATGAAAATAGCAACTAAAAATACCTAATTTAGGGTTTGGAACCTAATAAAATCCTAAAACAGCTTCACTAACTACAAAATCTTTTTAAAGATATCTCAATTTAAAACGTGTTTGAGTATAATTTTATTCAACTGCATTATTTCAGACAAGAGAAATTTTGTGAATGCACTGCATATAAACTTCACAAAATATGCAGATGACTATATATTAAAAATTGAAGACATCCCAGGCAAAACTTTAAAAAATATAATTCAAGATAGCTGAAAACCTTCTTTTAAAAAAAAAAATATTTTATTTGTTCATTTTTTAAAATATTTTATTTATTTGTAGGAAGGTCAATGCTTGGGTTTCTCTATAGCAAATGAAGTCATAAATATTTTAGTCCCAATCAAATGGATGGTTTTTACTGTTTGCTAATTTGTACCATTACTCAGCACTCAATCCAAGAACAATGAAAATAAGAGTTGCTGAAAATTGGAGCTATAATATTACTATAACTATACACAACTTCTCACTCAACATAAATGAGGTAGGACAATTCTTACTAGCTTTTACCAGTTCGAAAGATATTGTTTTTACAGATGTAGATAATTCTCTAAAGTATTGCAACACATTTCTATAAACTTTTCTAATATATTCTCATGTGGTATTTTTTTAAATTAAAATCCAAGTCCTAGTGATAACTTAAGCGTGGAACTTTTTTAAGCTTTCATATAATTGAACACGAGTAGGCCATTTTTTGTGGATTTGAACAATTTTCTTACCTGAGATGACAGCTCCAAGTCTTTCATCTTGAAACTGCATCATTTGGTAGATAAAGCCCATTCCTTCTTCGCCAATAATGTTTTTGGCAGGAACCCTCACGTTGTCAAAGAAGAATTGGACATTGTCAGAACTGCAAGTGCCAAGCTTGTGAATTTCGTTGAAAGTTATACCTACATAGAAAATGAGGAGTGACTACTTCAGCACAAATTATAATGTTTGGTAAAATTATTAAACTTACATATAACATTAATAAAAGATGGCATAAGACAAAAATAATCTCTTAAAAACGAAGGAGCTTAATAGATTTTAGAGTACATAGCATTTCAAAATCTGTTCTGTTAAAAATAACAGTTTGGCTTGTATAGTGGAAAATCTTTAGCTCAAATAATGATATGCCTCTATAAGAACAATAAAGCGACTGAACAGTTATTTTAAAATTTAAAAGAGATTTTATTACATAAGAATTAAAGTATGAAACAGTATCCAAACTAACAGTTAAAAAAAGGGTTTTAGTTTACAGATCTGTAAGCATTTATTGCTCTCTCCTCCAGTCTCGCATAGATTTTAATTTCCACAACAATCAATGGATTTTTTACAGTAACTCCCTGTAAAATTTCGGGTTTCAAATTCGTCAATAACATGCTGAAGAGCATTTGTTTCTGATAATCAGTGTATTCTGGTCTAACCCCTTTCCATAATTATAGCTTTTTTTAGTTTATTTATATTAGATTGATACCTTATACATTTAACTCTTAATAAATAATTTTTTAATTGAATATTTTTTATAAGTAACCAAGAACTCACCCCGGAACACATTTTAAACTGCCCGGCCATCTTGAGAAGCTTACAGGCCATTGATGAAGTTCCCTTTCAGGGAAATCTTTATAGCCACAAAATTGTGGACATTGCAAGGGCTGTGATTTCGGCACATGGAGTAATTTGACTCGACTTCGATTGGACACGACATCAACCAACCAATAAATAATTTTTTAATTGAATATTTTTTATATTTTGGCAAGAGATTGTGACGTTACACCTATTGGATCTCTTCGCACTTCGAATTTGGTAGCATTTGAAAATGACAAGGCCATTACGGTATTGCCTGTGGTGTTGGTCTGAGTTAGCAAACCATATGGGAATGCATAGCAATCACTGGGGGGTTTGTGAACAGTAGTGAGCATGAATGGTCAGAATGGAGCTGTCAGTAATTTGACTCGACTTCGATTGGACACGACATCAACCAACCAATAAATAATTTTTTAATTGAATATTTTTTATATTTTGGCAAGAGATTGTGACGTTACACCTATTGGATCTCTTCGCACTTCGAATTTGGTAGCATTTGAAAATGACAAGGCCATTACGGTATTGCCTGTGGTGTTGGTCTGAGTTAGCAAACCATATGGGAATGCATAGCAATCACTGGGGGGTTTGTGAACAGTAGTGAGCAGTAGTCACATGTGATCCCACGTAAAGAGCTGTCATGGGCAACGCTGTGCTGGCCACACAGTGGCTAGTAGTCACTAAAGTTACAAAGATATTTTAAAAAAGGTTTTTTTTTTGACCAATAGTTACTTTTAATTAATGTGATCATAATGAGAGAAATTTAATGATTAATTTAAAATGCCTCAATCTAAAATGAAAGTCAGGTTTGATTTTAAAACTGACTTATATATTTCTTTTTAAATAACAAAAAATTTTCATAAATGGCTTTTTCAGAGAATTCTATGTTGGATAAGGATTCTGTTATGATCATAAAACATGTGATAATTAAATAATACTCCTTCACTGCCAACCACAAGTATCTCATGGGTTTTAAATTCATTCTAATGTTTCATATTAGCAAGCTTATTTCAGCAACGGAAAAATATAAGGCAATGTGAAAAGTGAATATTCGGAATCAACTTTAACATTTACTTGCATTGGCAATTCATCATTATCTGATTCAGTTTCAATAAATTCATGATCAGTTGAAGAATATTGCTCCTTTGTAACCCAATTGCTGTTCATAGAAAAAACATCATCCATTAACAGGTGTCACAGTGAGGAAGATTTTGATTTTGTTTTCATTGTCCTACGTAAGTATATCCATGGTCAATTTTATGACAGACAATTCTCTACGACATGTTACATATGCTCACAAACAAATAACGGCTCTTAGATAAACAAAAGCACTTACAAGTTGAATCAGCATTAGGGACAAATCAATCATTTTTGTCTGGCAGCAAATGGGTCTGTTATGTGGGAAAATGGTCCCATAAGCCAACTCACCTGGGGTGTCTAAAGGAAGACAGATGAGAGATTTGTTCTTGTGAGGTGGGCCCTCACTCGTGTTAGCTAATAAGCACATCCAGTCTGCTTGAGCACCATTTGTTATCCACATTTTTCCTCCATTGATAATGAGGTCATCTCCCTTTCTTTCAGCTTTAGTGAGAATGCCTACAAGGAAAATAAGGAATTCTAAAAAGCAATTGCTCATTTGTTTTGGAAGTCCAGTTTAGAAAGAAAAAAAAATTAATAATATAAAATTTAAAAAAATTCAAGACAGGATTAAGCTCAAAGAAAAACCAATGTTCCGCTAATTGATATGCATCATACCCAATTCATAATCAGAAAATAATTTCGAAGAGGGACAGTATTTGCTACAGGTTATAGATTTCAAATGAAAGGCTGCAAATGTTAAATGAGCGTTTAATGTTTTTTTTTACTGTTAACAAATATGTCTACTTCCATTCTATCTGTGTGACAAACTAAACTTATGCTGATGAAATTATTTTCAGTGTTTTTGATTGCTTATGAACATTTGAAATATTTTGGGAAGGTTGAGCTGCGTGGTGCCCTTTGTTTGCATCACTCGTCTTTAAGTAAAAAACAAGTGATTTTACCCATCTTGTCCAATCTCTTTCCATTCAGACAGTAACCATGCATGTTAATGGGTATTTTGCTGGCTCTGACAACCAGTCAAATTTCTATAACATAGTTACTATTCAATATTTTGTTTGTAAAATCGTATGACTATTTCCAGCCTGTCCATGATTTTTCTTATCAAACTTCAATTTACATCGATTAAACTACTTTCAGAATTTATTTTCATAACATCAAGAAACATTAAAAAAAAATCTTACATTTAGATAACTTACTCAAGGTTTCTCAATTTCTTAGAAATGAGATAATTTATGTGTATAGATTTAAAGTAGTTTGCATATTGAGAGATCCGACCATTTTTCATTCTTTTAGCAGAATAAAATAGCATAATTTATAACATAAAGTTATTAATTCTCCTACCTATTAAATGAATGCCAGTTTAGAAATCCACAATCAATTTTTATAAACATCCATCCAAAGGATCCTTCAAAAGGAATTGTGTGTCATAAAACAAACTTATTTCACATTTATTGTTAATGGTGAGAAACATTGCTGGAACAAATCCACAAGTCCATTCACTAGCTCAAAGTCACACACCAAAATAGGTTCAGAAAACAGGTAGTCTCAGTCTGATTTGTATAATATTGTCTTTGCTGGTAAGAAATTTCCAGTTGTAAATGGTTGTCTTTGGCTAAGCTCAAAATGGTTTTAGCTTTTGATCCAATTCAGGCATCCTTAGTTATCAATGTTGTGCTACTTTTTTCATTATAATAAAATGTTTAGCTTAACTCATTTGCTTTTTCACATTTCTAACATCAATAAATTTTGAGTCTGTGTAGGTTGTGTTTTTTAGCGTATTTTATGATGCAAGGGTCATGTTTGGCCAAGCAAGTATTTTCTACAAAATATATTAAATAAAAACTGAAGCTAAAACATTACCTGCAACATCAGAGCCACACTGTACTTCACTGATTCCAACACATGAAACTCTGTCTCCAGCAATGGAAGGCACGAGAAATTCTTGCTTCAGTTCTTCACTCCCGAATCTATCAACGTGTTAAAAAAATATTAGCACTATTTGTAAAATTATAAGTGTTGGTGTAGTGTAATATTCTGCCCTCTTGACTTAACCCTTACTTACTAGGGAAAGCAGAGGCGCAAGGGTCACGTGGTAAGAGAAGAGAAGTGATGCGCTAGGTGGGGTTTGGTCAGGGGTGATCGGCGAGGGAAAGAGGCAGTAAGTGACAGGGAGCGATGGAGGGAGGAAGGCGACGGAAATTGTTGGCCGTTCGTTCTTTAGAAGGCTCTTCCCTGAGATTATAGCCCAGATGTGTTGTTATGTTTACTTAAATAAACACTTGTTAAGTTTTCAGTGTTCTCTTTTCTTTTGCCATTCACGAACCACAAGTGTAAAGCATTACACTGTCGCACCCGCTAGGATTGGCATATTTAAAGAGAGAGACACGGACCTAACTGTTAACTTCAAATTTTGAATTTTACTGTAAATTAAGAAAAGTTAACGATTTGGATAATCTTAAAAGCCTGATGATTAGTGATAAAATAATTGACACATTAGATAAGGAAACATCTTTACATAAAGGAATTCGCCAAGGAGAAAATTGGTTTAAACCTCTAGAATTAGCTAAGGAATGTGACATATATTTTACTTCTAAGGGAAAATCTCTGTCATTAGTAGAAAGTCATCCTAAAGTTTGTAAAGATCGCGAAAGTGAAAAACATAGCCATTTTAAATATACACCACCTCATTTAAGACGAGAAGAATACAGGCAGGATAGTTACAATAAGCCTAAAGTGCAAACTCGCAAGGAATGTTATACCTGTGGAAGAGATGGTCATTTCGCCAAATTCTGCCCAGAAAGGAACAAAAGAATAGGGAATCAGTCACACAACAGGAGTGGGACAAGAAAAGACGTTTTTCTCACGGGACAGAAAAACGAAGCAGTCGTAGCAGAGGTTGCTTCCCCTTTCGTGGAAAGCACCCCTATTTTACAACCCCTGGAATGCATTAATGTCCTTGTGGCTGGGAAACGAGTCAAAGCAATGCTTGACTCGGGATGTCAACTGCCCATTATCCATTCGAACTTCGCCCCTGCGGCAAACGAAAGCGGCAAAATAGTGTTAGTCTCAGCTTTTGGGGAAGAAGTTAGAGCGGGTTTAACGACTGTATCAATGTCTGCAATGAATGACCATTGGAAGGGTATATCTTTTCCCATAGCCGTTTTATTCGCAGTGACTGATAAGTTGAACGCTGAGTGTCTACTACCCCCTGCGGTATACAACCTGTTGAAAGAGGCCGGCTCAGATGACCAAGCGGTTGGCGAAGACGACACAGCAGGTGACCCATTAGAAAATATTTCAGACAGCCATGAACATTCAACGGACGTGAATGAAGTGGAATGTAGGGCAATATTTGAGAATTTTCAGGAGGATGAGTTAGAATCGGAAAACCCGATCGAATCTGATTTAATAATGGGAATAAATCTGAGGCAATTAAGTTAAAAGAGGAGCAACAACAGTGTGAATCATTAGAAAAAGTGAGACAAGATATTAAAACTAATAGAGGGAATTATATCTTAATAGATGATTTGATTTATCATAGGGATAAGATATTGGGAGAAAAGGTATTACAACTAGTTTTACCAGAAACTAGACCGGAAAAGTACTAGAATTGGCTCATGAATCTGTTTTTGGCGCTCACATTGGACTTAAAAAGACCAAAGAACGAACGGCCAACAATTTCCGTCGCCTTCCTCCCTCTATCGTTCCCTGTCACTTACTGCCTCTTTCCCTCGCCGATCACCCCTGACCAAACCCCTCCTAGCGTCACTTCTCTTCTCTTACCACATGACCCTTGCGCCTCTGCTTTCCCTAGTAAGTAAGGGTTAAGTCAAGAGGGCAGAATATTACACTACAGTTGGTGATGGTTAAATCAATCTACAAAAGAGTAGCAATAAAATGCAAAACAAATCTATATAACATTTAATGAGACTACAGTAAATTGAATAGAACCTACATGAAATTTAATGAGCCTATTCTGATGAAGCATATCCCTAAGCCTACCCTGTTTCTGATGCATGGTTGAAAAACAGGAAATTGTAGGAAAAATCAATCCTCAACTAAATTTTTTAACTACTAAGACACAGTATAAATATTACTGATTGATTGTCTGTATTTAATAAAATAAATGTGTTAGTCACAATCAATCAATTTTATTTCAACCAATAAATGTATTTATTAGCAATAAAGCACATATATATGGAACCTTTTTGTTAAAAAGTAGAATGAATGATAAATGTTCATGTAAAATTAATTGATCCTTTAAGGAAATTTGAGACAAACTGCAAGTGCTAACTGATTTTAATTATAATAGTATACCTGGAAGTAATGTACTGAAATAAATACCTTGCCAATGCAGGTGTAGACATATCGGTATGAACAGTTATACTCATTGGAACACCATGGCAATTAATATTGCTCAATTCCTCCAGAAAGGCCACAGAAAACGAGTAATCCAGACCCAATCCGCCATATTCTAATACAAATAATTAAGTATCATTTACTTAGCATCAACAAACACACCATAATCATTATACAAAGCAACACAATAATTTCACCTGGCATTATAACAAAATTGTAGTCATCATATCAGGGTATATAGCTGTTTTTTCAATGTCTCTCAAGAAATTTTTGATTTGGGAATAGCAAAAGAAAAACCAAACATTTCTTGGAATTGGGAGATCATTTGTTTCAAGCGATTGTCTCCAGCTGAATTGGTATAAAAGACACAAAAGCTTGAAAGAAATAGTTTTCAAAAATATTCTATCCTGTTAAGTTAAAAAAAATCTAACATTGATTTTGCCTTTAACAGAGTTTTTCTATATTGAGTCAGCACGTTTTCACCCATCTTTGGTGTATTGTCCCCTTTTCTTGCCTCCTACATTGAGTGGTTACTGTATGTAGTAACATTTATTAAAGTATTTTATATGAACACATACAAGCCTTAGATGTCTTGCACCCTAATACAATGAATCTCCCATTATACATTTAAGACTATAGTCCAAAAATTGCATCATGTTAAAATACCTCTATAAAAAGAATTGTGTTTAGTTAGATGTGTTCGGTTTGGTATCTCGCCCTTTTGTTAAGCAATCTAATACATTGACCAAGGTCTATCTATTAGCATTTTGAAGATTAATTAAGAGATAGACTATCAAATTTTTGACAAGCTTCTTCAAAAAATCAATTGCCCACATTTTGATAATGCTTTCATAATTATTAAAATTGAATTTTATGCAAAACAATTTTTAAGATTCTAATTAGCCCTGCCATCTTAAAAACTGTATTACTTTTTTAAGCAACACAAAATAGTGATTCCACCCAACTTAAAAAATTTTCATCTATTTCAAGTTCAATATTTTTTCATTTAAAAAATAAAAATTTGCCATTTAATTTTCTTAAAATAAGTTGAGAAAGGAAATTTTTCAAGACAAAGGAAAATAAAAGCTCAGTAGTCTGACCCTTTAAGTGTCTTCATACCGTTTGTTGCAAGTCCATTTCTAAGACATTAACCACAAGCGAACCTCAATAACTCGCTTCTTAACAGCTTGATTTTTCAAAATCTCACCCTCAATTAGCGCATTTTAAACATTCTTATCTATGTTAAGAATACAATGAACGCATATTCAAGTATTTTATTACAAGTGCAAAAGAACCTAAAAATACAGTTAAAATATGAACACTTATTACGCTGGGACAAGTCATTACAGGAGATGTATGTTTAAAGTTAAAGGCATAAGGAGGCAATTGTTTGGCCACTATTCCTAACTGCCGACCAACCGGTCTAGTGGTTAAGGTGTTGGTCTCTGGATCGGAAGGTTCCTGGTTCGAATCCGGGGTCAGGGCATGGATGTAATTGTGATGTCCTTCGTTAGGGGTAGTGATGGTCGCCCATTGGGTGCCTCTTCACAAATGACCATCACTTTCCGGCCTTGCAGTGGCCTATGATTAGCAATCAAGTGCCCGGCGTAATAAAAAAAAAAATCCTAACTTTCCTGGCAATGTGCAAGTGTACTCCTAATACACAACTCAGGAACTAATCAAGTGTTCTAATGGAGTAATTACTATATTATATCTGAAAAGAGAACACCATTTTCCTTCCAAAACCTCATTTTAATCTTTAGCAATTGATCAAATAGCTAGAAAAAATAGTGAGCATTTGGTTTGTGAATATATTTGAGCTGTTTCAGATTGTCCATGATTTTTCTAATTGAGGCGTTAACAAAGCTTCGACTTACATCAAGTATCCTTCAGTGTTCATTTTTGTAACATCAATTAACATTTTGGGGATGCCAGGGACCGGGCTACCACAACCCATGTCCCATATGAGTAGTTAAACAAGCTGCTGTCTGCAAAGGCCATATTTGGCCATGCTACAACAAACATAAGATCATCAAATAATGTATAGATGCACACAAGGAAAAATTTACAGATACAGAAGAGAGAAAAACACCCAGGCAGGAATCAAACATGTGCCATCTGCAGCTCATTGGTTGCTAGTGCAGTGGGCAAACCTACAAGCTACAATGGCCCCTCTGTGGGCATTTGGGAAGAGGTGAAACTAAAATGTGAAACAGAGGGCGCCAGAGTTTTAACGGAAAATTGTCTGGAACATGACTCGTATTCAAGAGGGAGCTTGGTTTCAGAATTTTATGGTTTGTTAGCAACATGTCCACACTTACTACATAGTACCACTAGTAAGAATCTTGGGACAAAAGTTGTGGTAAGTAAAATTTTTTAGAATCACCTGCAATTCAGTTCCTAAAATTATTCTTGCAACCCTATAGATCTAAAGAGGAAAACATTTTGGAATACCTCAACATAAACACAGAACTCAAGTCATTCTACTTGTTTCTTAAACTCCTATCTTCAATACAAAGACCAATTAATCTGTTTGAATGCAAGTAAAACACAAAGAAATTAACCTTACTTGTAGGTCGTGTGATACCTAATAATCCAGCATTCCCAAGTTTTTTAAATACCTCTTTAGCAGGGTATATATTTGCCTTTTCCCATTCATCAACAAAGGGATTGATATCTTTCTCAATTATCTAAAATACAAAAGAACAGATCAGAAGAAATATTTGTGACAAGACATTTATTTTGCAATAGGTACAAACTGCAAAAAAAAATAAAAAAAAATAATAATAAAAAAACCCTCAACTATATCTTTTATCTTTTCAAAATCTTTTAAATTGCATTTAAGAACAAGATAAATTTAAATGTGATGTTAAAAGTCACTTTTTGCAAAATAAAAATTATGTGGCCTTAGCAACAATTCTTGGATGTCAGTTTCTATCAAAATGATTTATCTTTTAAAATTGCTTTTTTTAAACAGAAAAAATTGAAGCACTAAAAATAATTTGATGTGTGCACGGAATTTTAAAAGGTACTGAAAATTACAAGATAAAAGTAATGCACATATTTACCTTGTTTACAGTTTTCCTCAGTTCATCATGTTCTTGAGTAAAGGCTAATGATCCACAAACTCGAGAAGTATGAATTTTTTTACCAAATTCTTTTCTCGTAAAAAGCAATAAATTGCGTGTCAACTTCAACATAATTAACCTTTGGCTTAATTTGTTAAAATATAATAACTAGAATGCAGAAAATTACGACAAAAGGATCCTGTTTTCCTTGTTCCTGTTTATCTATGTTTCAAACATTGTCAAACTCCTGTTGTCTGGCATCTCATATCTTGCTTTTCGTTCATGAAATCTGATAACAAAGCTTTTAAGCTGGGGTCGGAACAAAACTATTCACCGTAAATTTATTTTTAATTTATTTACATGAGAACTTCTGTTTACATTACGATATGAAGTAAACAGTGAAACACAATATTCGGTTATGGTGAAAAATAGGTATACTACTTTATTTAATAACTAAAGTTTATTTCAATAATTAAAATATTATTTGTTACTATCAGCCTGCAAGAAACGTTTAAACGATCAATCTAATTCATTGAATCATTATTTACTTATTTTACAGTTGATCATGCAATTAGTTAATTTTACAATAAATGACATAGAATTATTAGTTAACTGTGACGCCGATGATTGTTTACGTAACAACAAAATTTGTGCACGCTGTTTCCACGGTTTCTATTTTAATTTTGAAGTAGAACTTTGAGTAAAAAATGGAAATTATACAAAAAGATCCTAAAATAGTGCAAAATATAGGGAAGGTTCTCTTGGATGAAAACAGGCCATTGAAAGAAAGATTCAGAGCATTGTTTACTTTGCGAAACATAGGCGGCGAATTATCCGTGAGATGTATAGAAAAATGCTTCACGGATAGTTCTGCATTGCTCAAGCATGAATGTGCTTATTGTCTGGGTCAAATGCAGGATCCACTTGCAGTCCCGAAATTAGAGTCGGTTCTAGAAGACACGAAAGAGGAGGCAATTGTGAGGCATGAAGCTGCTGAGGCTCTCGCTGCGATCAACCAAAAGAGCAGTCTTCATGTTCTCAAAAAGCACAGTAATGACTCTTGTCAGGAAGTGGCAGAGACGTGTCTACTTGCAGTTCAAAAGATGCAAGAGAGCAAAAATACAGTGCGAACTTTACCTGAAAATCCTTACAAATCTGTAGACCCTGCTCCACCGTTTTCCATTGACACGTACAGTTCATTAAATGAGCTCGAGAACATTCTTGTGGACGACAAAGAATCCCTTTACAAAAGATACAGAGCCATGTTCACTCTGAGGAACATGGGAACAAGAGAATCAGCTGTAGCCCTTACGAAGGGGCTCACATGTGGTAGTGCTTTATATCGACATGAAGTTGCCTATGTGTTGGGACAAATGCAGAATGATGCAGCTGTTACAGCCCTGGCACAGGTGCTGTATGATCCCAGCGAACATGAAATGGTGCGACATGAGTGTGCCGAAGCCTTGGGTTCCATTGCTACAGAAGAATGCATGGTTATCCTAAATCAGTACCTCAACGACGAGAAGAGAGTTGTTAGAGAGAGTTGTGAAGTTGCTTTGGATATGTGTGATTATGAGAACAGTCAAGAATTTCAGTATGCAAATGCTCTAGTGACTGAAAAATAAAAAACATTGAGTAGTTTTGAAGAATGAGCTGATGTTACATGCAAAATTATTGTCATCAATCATGAATTATATTTGTTGGATATTAAAATGATTAAACTGATGAAATAAAGTATAAGGTATGTTAAACACTTCTAGGAATTGCTGCCTTTAGGTACTGAAACAAAATTGCCAAGTTTCTCTTGCTTAAAATATATTTAGATTTGTTAAGATTGACTCCTTTTAGAACTTCATGAAATAGCCATTCATTTTTAGTTTTCAATTTCCAAATTGAATGCAATTAAAATAAAACCTGTGTGTTCTGCTATGAATGAAAAATATTTTGATTTGCTCACCTGGTGTTTTGAAAAGATAAAGTAACAGAAGTCATGCTGATTATATGAATGTGATTATCCTCTTAAATGTAGAGTTAAAAATTATTTTTTTAAAAATTTTCTGTGTATTTACTCGATTTCTGGGTCATTTGATGGATTGAAATGGGACTAAATGGTATTCACTTTATGATCATGAAATTCTACTGACATCTCTGTAAAGAAAAAGTTTATATTCCAAAGAAGTTGGAATTACTAGATTGCTTTAAACAGGTGATAAATTAGAACCTGTAAGATAAAACCAAAATCTAGTAATTTGCTAATTGAAAGCTTGATCTAAATTTTATAAGGTGTTATGTTTCAGGAAACAGGACCTGGTTTACAATTTTCTATGGAACACAAAAATGACAGTAGAAATCTTGTAATAAACTCTTGGTCTTTTGACAAGGCACTTCAGATTTTATTTCTTTAGCTTTGATATAAACATTTGAAGAAACTCCAGAATATTTCTATTGGCAGTATGGAGATATCCTCTTTTTTTCTTATCAAATGTTGAAAGCTTGAACCCAGCAACTGATATTTGATATTCACCAAGCGGCAAAACCCTGTACTACATAAGCCCTGCCCACCAGAGCATCTGACCGGTTTCTTTTGGGTCCCCTCGTATTTGTTAGCAGAAAATAAACGAATATTGAATTTTTCCCACATTGTTGCAAACTTAGAACATTACTTAGTCTAACATAGATAACTTCTATTAACCCGAGAAAAGCTAAACTTACTTTGCAAGAACATTAAAACGCAGTGTTATAAAATTTATGAATTGGCTTTTTAAGGATATCATATTTCTTAATGCTTTACTTTTGAGTAATGTATAATAGTGTGGTAAATAAAATTGTATCATGTTAATGATCAATAGAACTAGTCATATTTAAGCTACAATCTTAATCCATGATCAAGGAGTACAACTAAAATTATAACCAAATTTTCATGATTTTTTTAAATGTGTTAGAGGACTTAAAAATTTAAACAAATACAATTCTTAAAAAATTAAATTTTATTTTTGAATAAACCTAATGTTAAACATTTTACACCCAAGCAGGTGACAACAGTTTATGAAAGCCTGTTCAACTTAATTTTAAGTGGTGAGTGAGCCACCTTTCATTATTCATTAATTAGCTAGTTCCATCATGTATGAAGAATGAAATGTTTATAACATAGGATATCCACATTGAGCCATAAAGAAGTAATCTTGCAGCACCAATGATGCTAAGCACTAGTATTTGTATAAGTCTTGAAGAAAAATATTCTAGCACTCAGTGCCAACTTAACTTTAAAAACAATATTTTTTATTTTTTAATAGATTTTGTTGGATTTCATAGAATGTAACTTCCAGTCTGTGTATTACACAGTTGTGACAGAGATGATCTTTTTGAACTGAATGAATGAAAAGATATCCTCATAGAAAAAAATAATGCACAGCCATATTTATAACAAATTTTATTTATATTTAGTATCAAAATATAAAATTAAAAATCAAATTCTTGACCATTTTCAACACTATATACATTATTTACATACAAAAAAGCTTTAATTAACAGCTTTGATTATTTTCCAGACATCAATAATTATCGGGTTATATATCCCTTAAACTTGGGACAAGCAGAAGCAAACAAGTGAAAAATAAGCTTCATGTATGATTCTTCAGACAAACATGAGTGCATAACAGAATATATCCAAGAGTGAGTAAACAAAAGCACAAAAATTCATACAAAATTAAACCACAATGTATGTGGTAGAAAGGAACTGAGTACCTGAACATAGACTGATGTTCAAATTGCTTTTTGAACAAATATTAATCTTTAAATAACTTGATCAAGAAAATTTATCAATTATGACTTTTAAGTAGTCTCATTAACTATCATACCACCCAGTGCATAAGAAGGAAACATTTCACAACTTGACAATAAAACAAATAAATTAGCTGCATATTTTGTTTAAGTGAAAGTTTAATTTTACAGATCAAATTTTATAGTGAATAAAAAAATTTGATTAAAAATGGTCAATCAATGCAAATGAGTTTTAAAAAAATTAATTTTTATTAATGCAAAGCAACAATTTTTAAAACCTTCCGGTATACGTAACCACTTTTGATCTAGTAAAATATCTGCACGATTACAAAAGAGGGTTCTTACTGTATTCTGAGGACAGAATATCTTAAATTCACAATTCTATTTCTCTGCAAGAGTACCAGGAATAAATCTTGAAGAAATAGTACCGTATTATGAAACACCAATTATCTGTCTGAAATGTAGAGATAATTGCATTTTTTTATTCTCGTCTATACAGCTTGATATAAATACAGCAACGCCTTGATGTATTGTGCTTTGGGAAACAAACAGAGGATTGAGAAAAATTTACAAAGGTGAAAAGAAAAAAAATACATTATGTGTAATGTAATTTATTTCAAATTATGCAAAACTACAAGACAGTAGAATACTTTTGCATGTATGGAAGCTCACTAATGATTTTCCAGCCTTCCTTTCTATGTCCCACCTCAAACTCCTGTGGCAGTAGAGGCTTCAAAAAAGACTAATTCAAACATAATGATGACCTTTGAATGCCCATTTCCATATACAAACACATTGAGATTTTCACAAACAGGAAATTCACCGGGGCCAAGTAAAAAGAGCAATATACCCAAATGGGTAATTTGACAACCTAGGGGTTTAAAATGAATGATTTTATGTATTGCATCATACTGCAGACCTATGTCGATTTGCTGGTGGCTCGGCACACCATGTATTATTTTAACTTTAACAAGTCACACATTTAGGTTAAAAGTTTGTTGCTATGTAATGCATTAAGCAAATCTATAATTAGGAACAGCTAATTGACTTCTGACAATTTCGAATTAATTTTGCACTTCGCTACTACAAAAATCCAACTAAATATTGAAAAAATTGTTAAATCAATGCAAAGTCACACATCAAATTAAATTTATTTACTTTTATCTTTCTTTTTAACAATATAAAATAACATGGTAGCTTCCATGTTTTTTTTTTTGGCAGCCCTCCCATAAGTCACTGAACCTATGTGGTCTTAATAAATCTGCATTGCTGTATTGTATTTATCTAGGACTAAAAACAATAAGGCATAAGTGTAGACACATCAAAGTTGACAGAAATTAAACTACTTGCTGAGGATTTATGTTTAAGGAGTAATTTGTATAAAAACTGTTCAGAAGAGAATTTATTGAAGTACACAGAATTTCTTTTTCTTAGAAATCCAATGAATTGGCTGTTATCAAGAGTAAATCAGCCGACCCGTCAATTATTTCGAACAAGGTTCATGGTTCAACCACAAAAAGAAACCATCAAGTTTTCATGGTAAAGTTCCAAGCTATGCAGACCAGAATAGTTATAAAAATAAATTTCAATAGTTTATAATGTAAAAATAAAAACTTATGGTTTAAAAGATTGAAATAGTTGGAATTTGTGAAATATTTGGATTTTTTGGCACACTTCACTATTCTAAAATGTACAATTTTATAAAAATTGACATGCTTTGTAGTAAAAACCTTGAAATTCCAGGTTTTCCCATGGTGTATAAACCAAATTTCTAGCTTTGGTTGGAAGAGCGAAATATAAAATCAAAGCCAGCAATGCATGCTTATACTTGTCACAGTAAAAATTCTACGGAAAATAATGTAAATAACATAATGCACATGATTCATCGTACTCTCATATTGAAAACAAGTTCTACAACAAATAAATATACATTATCTCACTGAAAATTTTCCATTGAATATTTAAGCAAAACAGTTTTAAGTTAGTTTTCATATGGATTTCTTATATTTGTTGGTTATATTTTGTAACTTGTTCTACAGCACCTTCAAATCAACAAATACTTCCAAAACTGATCGCTTTACAAAAGGACTTACTTAAACTTAATACATGCAGAAAAATATACATGAATTGATTTAAAAAAGATTTCTTACACCAATAAGAAATCTACTCTTGCATATGGAAACAGACATTTTTTGAATGACAAAATTATGAACTACAAAGGTGAAGAGTAATTTAAAATCTGATATTAAATACTATTATTCTAACTATTTTTCTTATTGTATAAACTATTTAATATTAATTTTACGAGTTGATTAAGCATATATTTATAATTATTTTAATAAGTAATCACATAACTTCACATTAGAAACTAGACATAAATATAAAAAGTGTGAAACAATTTATGTATTTATAAGGAATGAAAGTTATACTATCCTTTTTCCCCAGGACTTATTTTCTTAACAACATTCATTCGATTATAATAATAAACTTTGACACTTAAACAGCGCAATTTAAATTATTATTCTGACACCTATATTTTTAAATTTTGGGGTTTCATTTCAATCTCTCTTTACAGTGAAAATTTAAAACTTTTGCAAGAATATCAAAACTAAATTTTTAGAAAGTAGATTCAGAGAAAACAATTGACACATAGAAATGAATAATTTTTATAAATAAGGGAATAGTACTTTAGTTGAGAAACAATAAACTTTAAAACTTAATAGTCACAGAAACTTTTTAAAAATGTTCAACACTTTCACCACACAACATCACATAACACAAATATATATAATTTTAAACAAATATTTGTTTAATACAATGCATACGATTTCTAAGGAATATAGAATATCTTGCTTATCTTATATAGAACATTGTACTTGGAAAAACCAATATCAATTTCAACAAGAACTCTTTTTCTTTCACAAGTTTATCCATTGGCAATACAAATCATATTATTAAATTTAAAAAAATTCCCAATGTTAATTTAAAAATTAAAAATTTTTTTTGATTACAATACAATTTGTTTGTTTCAGCACCCAATTTTTCCAACCATCAGGCGACAGAATGAAAATCATCATACTGTTTAGATTTGAAAATTATAAATTTAAAATTATAGAAAGCTTTCAGTATAATACACATACATCAAAACTTAATTGTAAAAGTAAAACTAGCCCTCTTAACTGTGTTAGATGTAGGTTTCCATCTCAATTTTTGAGAGCGATTAATTCCATAACATTATACAACATTGTCAATTCCCTTTGAGAATAGAACAAAGTATGCTTTAGAGCTTGGTATCTAGAAAAATTGTGAAATCAATGAAGTATAATCTAATTTTTACCTGTAAAAGAGTGAAAGATAACAGGGTTCCCAATCTTCAAGCAAAAGAAAATTTGGGTCTTTCAAGGTTCCCACTCTATTTCAGAAATAAAATTCCCTGACTTTTCCAGGTTTTCCAAAATTCCAGGACATACTTAAGCAATTCACGACATTTTAAAGGTGAAAAACCAAGAAATAATCTAGCATTCAATAGTCAATAATAAAAAACAATTTAAGAATTAAACACTGCAAAAATTAATAAGCAAAGCACAAATAATTTTGCATTAAAATAACATTCAAATAATCCAACATACTTGACTTCAAAAATAAAAAAAAATAAGGCCTTAAAGCAGGAACCTAGGATAAGAGTTATCAGTTGTGTCAAAGGGTCTGTTTTTAAGTAGCTACTTTCCAGTGATTGACTCATGGAGAAAACAGGTTATATTGATGAATTTCCACACTAAGTACCCCAATCTGTTTTTTATCAACCCTAAGGCAGTTTTATTTAATAGTTCAGACACCAGGGCCATAAGAGAGGGAGGCCAACACAAGGACTCTGCCTTTTGAAAGAAGCGTTTTTCAAAGATTGTTCACTTTTTTAAAAAACGGTTCATATTTTTTGGTTGTGGTGGTGCTTAAAACCCATCATAACACTATTTTCTTGACCACATAAAAATATTATAGTTGACTATGACAATAACTTTTCACTTAGTAAAAAGTAGTAGATTTACTAAGAGTTAAAAATTGATAGAACAATAGAAATGGGCATGATGTGCTAAGTTCGTAAAAAATTCAAATCTAAAATTTAGAGGTATCGAGAGGTCAGAAATGTAATGATGTGCTAAGAGAATTAGAGATTATCATAATTCAGAAGCAAATTGACCATGTAATATTAAAATTGTGTTTTATTTACCATTCCTAAAACTATTCACACCCGCATTATTTTACATTAATCCAATGAAGTACATAAAACTGCATTTGTCAACTCTGAGCAGATATAAAATGCATATTTTAACTCTCTGAAAAGTAACACTACACTATTTCATACTGTAGTATTACTTTTCACTACAAGAGTAAATGATCATATATATTAGCTGAAAGAATCCTAGGAAACATTAGAGTGCTCAAGGACAAAACTGGTTTGAAGTCGTGTAGGGTATTTTTTTTAAATTAACGTCACACAGAAGCCACGAGACGGGCTATCGGTGACGGTCCGGGATCATTCCCAAAGGGAAAATAAGAGGATAACACCACTTAATAAGGAAAGACTGCAGGTTGCAGAAGATTCACGTTAACCACTCAGAGGGCAGAGAAGGGATGACTGATAAAATTGATCTGAATTCTGTTTTAAGAGTGAAGCATTTTGGTAAAATGCTTTTGAATATTGTTCAGATGCACAAACAGCTTCTGAAGAGTGAGAGCTTGTTTGTCTCATTTTGAGTATGTTATTTGCATTTCTACCTGTACCAAAAACTGATTCTAATCAGGCAACTGCATTAAGTTAAAATTAAAAGTATTACCAATTATAAAGTGTGGTCCAAACAATCATGGCTTTTTGGCACGAATTGAGCATATTAAAGTGTTGGTCTCAAATTATTTTAATCTTGCATCAAGGAAAAGTCAATCACTGAATAGGTGTCAAAAAACTTCATATTTTACATTTTTACCACATAATGATCTAATTTCTATTGATTTAGGATTTGTATGAGGGATGTGATCAAAGTTCTAGGAATTATAATGTTACTGAATAAAACAGGGCTAATGTTTAAGGATTTCACATAGCCCTGACAGGTCGGTAGCTATGTTAGACATTTTCTTGCGTGTTAATTTTGCAATAAAGGAACACACTGTCAGCATTTACACTATGACTAACTATTAGTAACTGTGCTGAGAGGGTACAACTGCAGTACCACTCATAGCACATGAAGGTTATTCTCAAAGTCATTATTTTCTTTCTATGGTAAGAGGGTTGGCTGGTTGGTTTTGTCTTTTATGGCACAAAGGCCATATTTGGACATGTCACACCAAACACAAGAGAATGCTAAGCAACTGTGACAAGAAAGGATGAAGGAGAAAGTATATGTTGCATATTTTTTGAGTGTTTATATTTACTATTTCCCGGTGCTTTCATCACTGCTCAGTCATTTGTCTGATGGAATTCCTTTTATAACACACAGTGAGTGAGTAAGACTGTGAATCTTTATGCGGTATGCTTGTCTGCTTTGATGTTCAGTTAGAAGGTAATTTGGTAATTTTTTTTAGTTAACGTCGTACTAGAGCAACACAACGGACTATTGATGACGGTCCGGAATCAGTCCCTTAAGGGAAAGATCTGAGGACAACACCTTGTAATTTTGAACCATGGTCAGATGACAAAGCAACACCTGAGCTGGCACCCCACACTCCAAACTTCCACGCCAAGCCAACGTGATCCGTTAGAAGGAAATATGCAAAAGTATAGAAAAATTTCTTGGGCATCCTGCGGACGAGAGCCCACCCTTGGAAAGAGGGTGTTATGAGGCAACTATAATCTGTTTCCAGAATTGAAAAAACCTCACCATGGTGTATGATTCCAGGACTTGAAGGACAAAAAAGTGATAAAAGATAATCAGAAATTGAATTGAAAACAACAATGCAATATAAAGAAAAATTAATAATAACATAACATTCCTAGAAGTTTGGAAACATCCTTTGAACTAAATGAAAGGAGTTAAAACTTGGAATTTTGAGACCCAGTCAAAGTTTAAGCACCCAATAAGAGAACTGAGTAAAAAAAAAAAAAAAAAAAATTTACTTACCATAATCATTTATTATATCTTAAGGAATAATCTATATTTCACAGCATAAAAGCTCACTATGTTTATACTTGAAAGCAAAAGAAAGTTGTGCGAAAAAGTATTTATAATTTTGCAAGAGAATTGCAACACAATTTTTAATAAATTAAGGAAATCAAGAGCATTTAAATTATCTATTTCATTGAACTCAATTACGATCAACTTACTCCATATTTATTGACGACTGGATTTCTTTAATTTGAATGGTATTGGATAAATATCTTTGACTAAATAAAACCAGATATTTTTCTAACATACTTGTAATGTACTTCAATGAGCATAATGCCTGCTTATCCATTTTCTAATAGCACATTAACTTCTGTATTATTTGTTGAAAAAAAAGATTATAGTTGTTTTTTTCAATGAGAATGGCATTTTAATGAACACTTCAGTTTATCATTCATATCACCTGTATGCCAAGCAGGACTGTGATGGCCATAAAATGGTGCGTACTGTCCTCTTGAATTTTAAAACTGAAACTATTAGTTATATAATTACAATTTTATATTTTCAACAAATAATTGTAAAACAAAATTGCAGTTTTGCAACTGTCAAATTTATAAATAGCTATAATACTCTGACATTGATTTTTTTATTCTCTCAGAGTAGTATAATGATCTAAATTTTTTCACAAATAAATACATCCTCCGAGAAAATCTTCTAGATGTTTGGTTTGTTAAAAATGTAATAGCCAATGGGTAATGAAATACAAATAGCTGAAAGAACTGTTTTAAAAAATATATTATCAACATAAGGTGCAATTTTGAAATAGATTAATTTAAAAAGCAATAATTCTCACTAATTGTAAACAATAAATATGTCAAACGGTAAGGAAGTGCTAAGCAATTATAAAAACAGGGGGAAATAAAACATCTAGCACAGTAACCATATTAGTTTCAACACTCATACATACAAAAAATTGATAGTAAAGTTATCAACATAGATCATACAAAAATAGAAGTGAATATCTTAAAACTCAATCAGGTTGAATATTCTATAAAATAGTTATTTCTAACAAAGAACAGTCTTCAAAGTGATTGGTAATTATTTTTAGATTTCTTTAACCTTAAAAAACATCTCAATCCCTCTTCCTAGTATCTTATTGAAACTCTACCTCTACAAGAACGCTTTTACAAGGAAACTCATAGAAAATAATATTACATCTATTTTTCAAGTAGGGTATTTTATAAATGAATTTTATAACTTAAATTGGAAATGCTTTTGTAATTTGAATTCAAAGTGTTTTTTGCAGTAAACAAAGGCCTTAGAAATGCTACAGTATTTTTGGTTTTCTGGGATCAGTGCTAATCCGAGTCTTCCAAAGAGAAAACTGTTAGTTGAAAGCAATAACATTATTCACTATGTAAATGTTAAATTACACGGAGTATTAGAATCAAATTCCATCTTTTAGAAAATTGAGATTATCACAAAACCTTAAGACATAAGTAACATTCAAAACATTAACAAAACAGTTGGCATATACATGCTATTCATTGTCACACCAATGAGAAAACCACTAAAAAAACCCTTTAGACCTAGCAGAATCATAATTTTTTTTTATCGAGTTAACAGAATCACATAGTTGTGGTTAAATCTGTTATTTAGTGATTGTAATTATTTCAAAGCTAAGTGAGAAATGAGTAAATTTGGTTACGACTTTAAGCAGTTTCTGCTAGTATGCCATTCACGCAATATAAACATACTTGCCCGAATATCATTCGTGTATAACAATACGGTAAAAAGACTTATAAAAGTTGAAAATTTTATAATCGAATATAGAAAGAGGGTGCAATAGACAGAACCGGTGGTGTCATTAGGCCTCTTTTCAGGGGTAAGGGCCCCCAATTTTTCCTTTAGTCCTCCCAATCATAGTATTTCTCAAAATAATCATGACTGGTGGAATCTAAAGATAATTTCGATTTCTCTCAATCGATTTCTTATTCAGCTTTCATACTACAATATTTGTCTAAAGAAAAAAACATTTTTTTCAGGGAAGAGAAATGCATTTAAAACACTATTAATTCAAGGATTTGTCTCGGACTCAGTTTAGGAAAGTGCTTAGTGTTTTCTTTGTGATGATATCACCAAATCACATTTCTAGCCAAGTAAATTATCTTAAACAATGCATCTAATTTCCAAACGAAAGATTCCTGCACTGGACAGAACTCGGATAAATTTAAAGTTCCCATTCACATAAGGATCGACATTGCACACAAACATCGTATTAAATAGCTCAAAAGGTACAGGAAAAGTAGAAAACCATCAGACGAAGCACTGCGACAGGATGCGCTGCACCTTCTCTGGAATGCTGACCGGCCACTCATACTCATTGGGCACCGGTCCGTCCACCCCCGACTCAAAGAAGTAAAAGAGCGGGAACCAGATTCGAGTCCTCCTCCGGTCATCCCGCACAAAAGCGCGGTTGTTTGCGAGGGCGTGGTAGTAGAGGAAGAGACGCGTGGAAATGTAGAACGCAATGAATATATCGATGGAGTAATGTTCATGACCAGCCAGAATGAAGAAGACACCAAAGATGTTGAGAACCCATGTGAAAGTGTGCAGGTAGTACATGCTTCTTGGAGTATCTAGAAATGGGAGGGAATCTTGAAAATGATACATCCATCAAATATTACAGGATTTAAAACTAAAACAAAATTTTAGATTTAGAGATAAAACTATCAACACTTGTTGTTCCTCTATCGTTTCTAAATAGATTAAGTAATACATGAGTACATTACAAACATGACTTAATCTTTCCCAATATAAGACACTATATTTTGTGTATTAAAATTGTCATCAGTTATACTTTCTTTCCGTAAATATATATTTCAATATAGCAAAACATAGTCTTTTTCATTGATGAATACTTTAGAGCCACATTTTTCTAATATTTGTGATTCACTGAACAAGTTTCTGTTTTTACTTAAAGAAACACATATTTTCTTATGATCCCAGTTTTTAAAAATCTGAGTTAGTAAATAAATTTAGCGCTATTGAATGCTTTTGATGGTTGTTTTTGGGGTATTTATGGCGCAAGGGTCATATTTTAACCAAGCTGCACCAAACACAAGATATCCTGTTGCCAAATAAAGTTTACAGGTTCAACCTCTACTATTTGGGGAAAGAGCCAGTCTTTCAACATATCCAGATAAGCCACCCCTGTTACGGTAACAATTGGACTTGTTGGATGAGTGCCGTATAATTAAAGGTGCACATATTGAACATTTGTAAGAAAAACTAGGTTAGTTTACCTTCAATTTGATTTATGATTTGTTGTAAATAGTCTAAATTAAACTATTATAATGTACCATTGAAACTGGGATATTCTTTTATGGACACCCTGTACTTTAGAACACTGCGGAAAACATAGGCTATAACTTTCCATTCTTCAGACCAATCTGTAGCACTTACGACCATGAAAATTGGCACACTCGTAGTCCTAAAAGTGCCCCTCAAAGTCCCACTATTAAAATCTAAAGTTTGTTTTTCTGCAATAAATGAATATTGGCAAGGAAACACGTTCTATAGGGTTTATGTATTTGAGTTAACACAGGGAAATGTTGCAGTCATATTTGAGCTGTCGAAGTCATATTTGAGCATTCCTAAATTTCATAAATCATTATCGCCTTTATCAATATTTTTCTAATATCTTTTTTGAATTGCTCTATTTTATCTCAGGAAATCAAAATTAGACTTTGCACATCTTTTGTTTTTCAATGAAGTTAAAAGTATTTTCTGTACAACTTAAATGAATGAATTTTTCAATGTAAGAAAAATGATTATTCTAATTCACTTTTTGATCAATATTTAACCATTTCAACCATAACAACGCTGGGTTATTCAGCTAATATAAAAAACATTGTATAAATTGGATTGCTGTCAAACACATATATGAATACACTTGATGATTGAACAAAAATTTAATTTGATTTTTGACCTTCTTCTCTTTAACTCAGTTATATTTTTGCTAGCATTTAGTTTACAAATTACCAAAGGAAGTCTGAAAGACTTTTTGGAACATACAAATATTTAGAAAGGACCCGAGTACTGTAATGATAGAAGTATTCTACATCAATACGGTATCATCAGTATTCTACATCAAGAGATTGTAATTACATAAAGTAATGGACATACTCACATTCTGTGATGAAAAAATTAAGCAATGTCAGTGCAACTGTGTGTCCACTGAACATGTAATCACCACAGGTTCTGACACCTTGGATAGACATTCCGCCGCCTAGCCAGATGAGGAAAGCAGTGCGGACCTTGTCACGCCACTCTCCATACGACTGCAAAGAGATGCACTTTTTAACAATCATTTTTAATTTAAACTAATCGAGTTGGAGCCAGAAGAATGAGACAAAAGAATTTTTATTAAAAACCCTCATTTTAGAATACTTTGTTTTTGTGGGATACTATTCAAATGTTATACATTTCATAGCTTCTACAGCTCAGCAAACAGCAGATATAAGCATTCAAAATTAGTGATTTTACAATTAAAAAACAAATTGATCAATTAACCTAGGGGTTTTTATTAACTCTCTGCATCTTCACCTCCTCTTACACATAAAAATTCATCATACCAGTAGTATGAAACAAAATCTTCATAAATTTTTAAATTACAAAAAACACAATGCATTAAAAAATCAGTAAATGCATGAGAATTTCGTCTTATGTTTAAAACACAGCTTTAAACAGCACACATTGTAGATAAAACCTTTTTTTTATTAATGCAAAATCTTTTATAAGTAATACATTAATTTTGTCTTTAATTTCTATCTCGCGCTCCATTTGAACATCATTATCTCAATGCTAACTGCCATTTCCCATGTGATGTTAAATTCACAGCACAAATAATTCCCAGGCTCTCTGATAAGAATCTGTTCTGAAGGCACAACCCATAAAAATAATTTTCTTCTGTCCATGACTGCTGTCATTTCAGGAATGGGCTGTGTGTGTGTGATTGTTGTAACAAAGAGTTAACACACAATTCCAATGTTCACCCACAACTGCAGAATTAAATCAGTCGATAAACTTCTATTACAAAAATTTATTCATGCCTTTAAACATGGAAATATTTTGAAGCACAACCAGATTATGTTTAATATGTTCAGTGCATCTGTGTACTTGGAGCTCTCTGAACATGCAAAATGAACACTATTAAGTTAAAAAATATTTCACACATAGGAACTCATAATATTGTTTAGCAGTAGTGTAATCATCTAACGTTTTTATCGACATCGATTTAAATTTTGTTTTCATAAAAAGCAACCCTTATGAAGCTGTATTTAAAAAATGGCCCTTTTCTCCCTTCCTGTAAGGGCACACACAGTTCGGAAACCACAGAATTTACCTTTCAGTTTTTTAAGGTCAAGATTTTAATTTTTAAGAAAATATAATACTTTTATTGATGCAGTAAAGAAATAAAAACAATCAAACGGAATATCCACTCACTCTTGCTTTGCACTCTAGATGTTTTCCTGGAACTGACAGGGAAGTGATGATCATTGTGATGCAACGAAGCAGAAAGACAGAGCCAAAGAGAGAAAACATTCTCCTCAGAAGTATAAATCTAAAAGCATTTCAGGAATTCAGTAAAAAAAATGTAATATTTCAGCAGTTTACTGTAAGAATTGCAGCATAAAATTTCAGAATTCCAGATTCAGAAAACTGATTTAACTTACAATAAATATGACAAAGCTATTGAATCATCAAGTTTAAAAAGGAATAAAGACCAAAAATGGCAAAATAACTTTTTACACTACTAATCACTAAGCTTTGCACTACATGTGAGTGGTAATAAGGAGAAAAAAAATCAGTCCCTACAGAGAGATATAGCACCTTGAATTGAGAGCAAGGTTGAAAAACCACTCTACCACTTATACAGTTTTGTTTGATTTCTCAAAAACTTGATTTTTAGACTTATTATTCCCTTCTTAAACCTGACAATTCAATTATAAGAAGAGAAAAATTAAAATGTAAGTATACAGCAACCCTATGTAACTTAAAGAACTTTTACTAGTCCCTCAAGAGTTTTTAGTCTATTAACAGTAGAAAGAATCTTCATCAGTATCTTTAGAACCAAGTTAAAAGAACTATTTTCAAACAATTATCCTAAACTATGGGAAAGCAAGTAACAAAATAAGAATAGGCTCAAGCTGTTTTTATCGAAACACGAAAAAAAAATAAGTGTTAATCAAGAAAAGTAATCAATTCTCCATTATTCATACAAATTACAATAGGCAATCTCTACTAGTATTATAAAAGAAAAAGTTTGTCTGTCTATCTGTTAGTTTGTTTTCTGCATGCAAAGTCCTAATGAATTTATGGCTCTTACAGTAATGGGATTTGACACACAGGTAGTCCAAATTTTTGCAATTTTTGGGTCGCCTTGAATTTTAAAATTCAATCTAGAACATTTTTAAATGAATTTAATGAAATGTTATTATTATTGAAAACAACAGCATAGAAGATCACAGATTCTAAATTTATTTATTTTTTTGTTTACGTTTTCATTTTGCACAGAGGAATGGTTTTCCTGTAGACGACAGAAAACAAATAAATTTTTAACTGGAGTTTTATTTAGTTCTTTTTTTTATATCTCCTAGAACGTTCAAGATAGAGTACACATTTCAACTAATTTGAAATCTGCTTAAAATTTCACATTAGATCGATACCTAAAAACATGATTTTCTTTAAAAAATTAATTTTTTAATTGAATCTTTTATATTTTTGCAAGAGATTGTGACATCACGTCAACCTTCACGTTCAACAAATAAACAAATTACATTTCCTGCTATCTTACAATTTCAGCGAAAGAGAGCAAAAAACTAAAAAACATTTTGGTTGACATTGTTTAGTTCTTTTTTGTAAAATTGGGATCAAACGGATTTGAAATCTGCGGAAAATTTGACACCAGATAGATTACATACTTATACACCTAACCTTATATGTTTGATTCCCATTTGGTTTGCAAAGCAAACCAACACCAAGGGCAACTCTGTTATGGATGTTATCCAATTTGCGAAGCAAACCATAGTTCATAATATTCCTAATTTACAGGGAATTCCTTCCAATAGGGTAGGAATTTTCATTTGGTTTGGAAAGCAAACCAACACCATGATGGTGTTATCCAATAGACTACAAATTCCCATTTGATTTGCGAAGCAAACCAAATGGGAATTCTTAGCTATCACCGGGGGTTAGCGAGCAGTGGTCACACCTGACCCTACGAAAAGAACTGTCAGGGGCCAGGCTGTGCTGGCCACACAGTGGCTAGTATATACACTGCTGTTTGTAAAAAATGCAACACCATGAAGGAATCATCTGAATGAAATGAAATTTGCAGCAAATGTCAATTGTAGTATGTTATGCAAAGTAGTAAATTTTCAGAGCCACCATGCATGCGTGGTGTGAGCAGCGCCTTCTGAACTGATGCTAAAAGCGTATAAACAGAGGACTGTAGTGGGACGTTAAAAATAGTGCATGGTTATTTTTTAGTGGCAAATGTTTAGTGAGACCTAAGTATGCCTCCATGACAAAATAAGGTGAAATTTCAACAACTTACGGATTTTGAATGGGGGAGAATCATCGTCCTTCGTAAAGGAGGATTTTCCTATCGCACAATAGCAGCTTGTGTGCAACGGAACAGTTCCACAGTGATGCGAGTTTGGAAGCAGTGGACCGACGAGCACCGGACAACTCGAAAAACTGGGAGTGGATGACGGAAGGTGATGTCAGCGGGCAGTGATAGACACCTGGTTCACATGGCGGTGAATGCACAGCTTCCTCCAGGCAGTTGGCAGCACTTTGGTCTACTGCTACAGGTGTACTAATGCCAGCTTCGTCAATTCGCCGACGTCTGCTGCACCGTGGACTGCGTGCAATGAATCCTTTATACAGGATCCCCCTCATGCCAAATCATCAACGGCTGTGTCTGCAATGCTCATGAGCACAGAGCCTGGCGGTCTGATTGGCAACAAGTTGTCTTTTATGACGAATCCCGCTTTAATTTGTGGAACCATGATGGCTGCATTCGTGTTAGTCGCTATGCCAGTGAACGCTGCCTTCCAGAGTGCGTTATCGAACGTCATAGTAGCCGAACACTCAGAGTTATGGTCTGGGGTGCGATTTCGTATCATGGACGATCTCAGCTGCTACGAATTAAGGGTAATCTGAATAGCAACAGGTACGTCCGTGAAGTGCTAAAGCCTGAAGTAGTTCCCTTCCTTTAAGGCATTCCTGGAGCTACTTTTCAACAGCATAATGCACGCCCACATGTTGCAAAAAATGTTCCGAGACTTCTTTTCAGCCCAACACATGCAACTTGTTCCTTGGCCTGCTTATTCGCCGGATATGCTGCCTATTGAGCAAGTGTGGTATTTGGTTCGTCGGCGTCTTGCTTGTGATCCGCGTCCTACAGCTTCAAAAGACGAACTTTGGGTGCGCATACAAATAATATGGAATTATCTTCCACAAGCAGACATTCAACATCTGTTTCACTCTATGCCACGTAGTATAGCAGCACTTATTGCAGCACATGGTGACTACACCACATACTGATTTCAGACACTTAATATGTTTTTTTTTGCTTTGAAAATTTATTCATTTATTTGTACTAATACAAGCCGTTTGTGTATTAAATTTCATTTAATTCTGATGACTCCTTGATTGCATTGCATTTTTTACAAAAAGCAGTATATATATATAATTTAAACATAATGTTGCTTTCCAAAAGGCTAATAGAGGGCATTGAAGAGGTAACTCAACAAGTCACTTGTTACAGTCTGCACAGAAGTAACCAACAGAGTCTCCAAACAAAAGATGTCACTGTGATATCTTATGTTTGAAGATACCAGCTATATTATGTTAAAGACATAATCTGACTCAGTCGCTGACCTTATTGTAAATAGGGTCAAGGATTGATGCTAAATAAATAGCATTCATTAAGAACTAGGCAGGTCTTTCATTATTTTCAATCCAACACCCACAAAATTTTAGTAAGTTGCTCTGTGCCTGAGATGGAATGATTCCAAAATGTCCCTTCACCCGAGCCCAGCCACCTACAATTGTCATCAATAAATTAATGTGTAGAGATCATATGATTGGATATTAAAAGTGTGCTTTGATTGCCAAAGTCTAGGGCTTAAGCCACTCCTTTTTCTGCAACTGCCTTTGTTTCGTCAAAAATTAACTTCTTGAAAATTGTATTAAATATGTTTACTACGCAAACTTCACTAAACCCAAAATCCTGATAATAATTCCAATAGTTGCTTACCTGTGCTTATGAAAGAACAGTATAGCCATCCAAATCAAAAACAGAATGATCCCAGTAAGCTCACACATACTGAATGCCCATGGCATGTATGGAATGTTGTCCAAGAAAATGTCAGGCAGGGGAGGGTATGTCTGCATGTCGGGCACACGGTCATGGACGATGACCATCACGATGGCAGTGATCCATGTCACACTGAAGAAATAGGCCATGCCCACTGCAGTTTTCCACACTTCAGGCTTCAGCTGAAATTCAGATGCAAATATAATAATTTTCATTTCAAATTTCAGGATTCAACTGATAAAATACAAAACATAAATTCAGATAACAGCACATTTATTCCTGCTTTATCCAGAGTCACTTTCAAGTAACGATTTAAAGTATCAAAAAAGATTTTTTGCAGGTAAAACTTTTTTGAGTAATTGAGGATAGTGATGGGTTTTATTTGTCATATAATAAATACACAATTGATGGTGCCATAAGTTAAGTCATCTAAACATACAGCTGGAGGGTATGCTTAAGCCAGATGATTAGATAAAGTGCAAACAGTAAGAGTGTAGTGTCATGAATAAACATGTCTTGTATTATTGCGGACTTACTGCATGGGTGACTCTAATTGTTATTCAGGCAACATTTTTATACATTATCATTTTTTAAAAATTGAGAACAAAGAAATTTTTTTAACAATGCTCTTCATGTAAGTACAGTAAAGGTAACACAATGGGGTATTGACAAAAGTCTAGAATCAATCCGGAAGAAAAAGACCCAAGGACAACACTTCATAATTTAGAATCATTGGCTAGATGACAGTCACACCTAAGTAGGCACCCCACTCTCCAAACTTCCACGTAAATGTGAGGACATGACATATTTAACATGCCGCAGCCCCATGTCATGATTGTTTTTGGTGGATCAGATTTTGAATTCGTAACCCCGGTTGCTAATCCGCTACTCTTCCGACTGGACTACTGCAGCCCGTAAGTACAGTAAGATGCAGACAGTTTTAAATGTATCTACCTCTTTGGAGCATATCGGATTACAAGCATAATTCATTAAATTTAAGAAGCTGAACATCAGGTTTAATATTGCAACTACAAAACAAAACATGAATTACAAAAATACACACACAATCAACAAATTAAACTCCTACCTTTACAGATATCACCAATGTTGGCTGCTTGAAAAAGAAAACTTTATTTCAATCCATTCAACAGCAAGTATTTTAATAATAAGAACATAAATATGGCTTTGTTTGCAGTTGTGATTTTGTCCAAATATCCTAATATATGTTAACATATTGGCCATGAGAAAAATTTCGCTCTTGGCAGTTTTCACTATAAAATAATGGTAGTATGTTTACAACTGGTAATTAATTCCCTTTGACAAAGAGGTTAGAATGAAAGTTAATAAATAACTATTTTAAATACATGGAGATTCATGTGATTTTATGTTCCATTTGGCATCTGCTTTAATTAAATTGTACCTAAATGTTTAAAAAATCATTAAACATTTTTCATTTAAGTTTTTTTAGAGTTTAGAAAATCAATAACCAATAAAGATTTTTACAAAATTGGTCATCATGACCTACATATTTGAGTGAAAGTTTTAAAACATGGGCATATAAGTTATTACACTAAATTATCTTATAATACATTTTGCAAAGACAAAATTAAAACTGAATCTTGTCTTTATTATTCTGATTTTGTTCATTGATATGAAAGTTAAATGTAATGGATTGACAAATAACATAACCAGACAGTGAAAAAGCTCTGATGAATGAAAAATTTAGTTTCCTATCTTCCATGTGTAGCATTTAATGAGATTCAAAACTATGCATACAATACTGTTTTCTCGTGATGAACTATTCTCATAGCAAAATAGTTGCTGCAAAATAATGAAAATAAGCCCCAATGTGGAAGAGATTTCATTGCTTTGAAAAATGTTGCTTTAATCTATTTTGTCTTACATCCCATGTATTTATATTCTGCAGGAAATAGGCACATACTTGTATGCTATGAAGGCTATTGTTATTCCAAGTTTTTATATTAACAGCATATCGAGAGCAATGAGCAAACAATAAAACTAAAAACTTTGAAATTTGTTTGCTTTCTTTTTCATTTTTTTTATTTTTACAAAAAGTACACATTTTCCACTTGACAACTGTTTGGTTTTTGCTACGTTTCATAAAAAGTGTAAGTCATGTTAATTCAAAAATTTCATCCAATTACTATGAATATCTAACTCAATATTGATCAGCTGGATAAATAACACAAGACAGACTATGTTTTACATAAGTTATATTGCCTTGAGAAACAAGTTAAGTGGAAAACTTATTTTAGAATGTCTTCATTTCTTACTTAATGCTCTACTACTGAAAAACAAAAAGATTGTTTTATTTAAATTAGATTATGATTTTAATTAATTCACTACCCTATACATTTAAATGTGATAGAAATGATACATGCAATTCATACTGCAGTTTCTAGATTGTACACATTAATAAATGAGAGTTAAGGACATTTTGCAGAACAAATATTTAAAAAAATTATAACTAAACTTATTCTTGGGTCTTGGTGCTTTTAATCCTTCATTTAAATTCTGTTTTGTGATACAAATCTATAATAATTTTAAAATTCTAAATTACAAATGTTTTAATAAAGTTCTAAATAAATAAAAAACATCTCAATCAGGAAGATTAGCAGAATTTTATTTTAAAATTTGCAAATTTTCATTAATTATAATAATTAAATATACAGTGGAGCACCATTTATACGTTTTTTTTTTATGGTTCCGGCAAAATCCAATGGATATTAACATTAAATCATTTCATATACGTTTTCCTGTTTCAAGACAGAAAATGCACTATCAACCTCAGATTCCCATCTGTCGATTGTCCAGTCTTGGAATAGGTATGCACAGTTCAACAAAAACCGCACCCTAAGGAATGTGAACCACCCACTTTCTACAGATAAGGGTTGTTCTTGTGCTCTCCCCAGGCCCAGCAGGGGGCAAGTCCTAAACCTGTCAGCTTCAGTGTCTGGATTTTATCGTTCACTAGCGGTTCACAATGACTTCGCGCAGTAGAAAATCTCTGTCATTGAAGGAAAATATGTGCATTTAAAAAAAAAGTAGATGAAAACCAACATTTAAAATGAGTGGATCTTGCCAAAGAATTAGGTTGACCAGTTTCAACTTTAAACACGCTAATTTATAAGTGTAAGATCATCGAGAAAAGCCATCATCACAGTGGATCTAGTGCTTCAAAAAAAATTCGAGTCCAAAGCAAAAAATTCGCTGATGTACAAAAAGTGCTTTTACAGTAGTTTAATTAGTGTCATAGTGTAAAAATTTCCACCAGTGGTCCTTCGCTTATGGAGAAAGCACAAGAAATTTCGAGGGTGAATGTGGAATGCGATGCATCATTTTACTCAGGATGGCTTAACAAGTTTAATTTAAGACACAGCATAACAGGCAAAACTGTACGTGGAGAGTCTGAAGATGTTGATTGTGAAACAGTGGATGATTGGATTCAAAACCAATTGCCAGATCTGATAAAAGGATAAGAACAAAAAGACATTTTCAATGCAGATGAAACAGGTTTGTTTTATAATCTTCTGCCATCTAAAACTCTTGCTATCAAATCGGATAACTGTCATGGTGGAAAAAAGAGTATGACAGAGTTATTGTGTGCCCATTCAGATGGATCTGAAAAATTACCTCTTTTGATTATTGGCAAATCCAAAAAGCACTGCTGCTTCAAAAATGTAAAAACATTACCAACAAAGTACCTAAGCAATAAAAAATAATGGATGACCATGTCTTTCTTTACCGATTGATTAAAAGGATTAGATGATAAAATGCGAAAACAGAAACGGCAAATCATTTTCTTCATTGATCAGCGTCTA
The DNA here is from genome assembly GCA_947359465.1 of Metellina segmentata. Classification (NCBI taxonomy): domain Eukaryota; kingdom Metazoa; phylum Arthropoda; class Arachnida; order Araneae; family Tetragnathidae; genus Metellina; species Metellina segmentata. The sequence continues at coordinate 124,805,782 of OX375875.1, forward strand.
GCTCATCTATCTGATATGGACTTTCTAAAAAACATAACGGTCAAGTTTTCCCCAGCAAATTGCAGTCACTGGATTTAGGAGTAATAAAATCCCTAAAACAACATTTTTGAAAATGTATGGTGAAAACAGTTATAGCTAGTTTAGACCACAGAGACTTAGAAAATATGAACATTGACGTCTTGCAAGATATGAATTTTATAATGACGGCTTGGCAAAATGTTTTACAGAAAACGATAAAAAAACGCTTCACCCTTGGTGGATTTTAAACTCCAGTGGATGTCAATCCTATTGAAAATGCTGAATCTGATAATTTTGTTCCACCATAAAACTGGTCAAATTTAAGTGATGTTACTGCATTTGAAGAATTTGTGCAATGTGATTCAGAACTTGCAACATGTTCTATTCTAACAACTGATGAAATGATCCCAAATGAGGAAGCTAGCAGTGAAAAAGAAGATAATTGCACTGAAAAGCCACTCCCAAGTTTAAAACAAGCTTTGGCGGGTTTTAACACCATGCAATAATACCTCATTAGCAGTGATTTAAATGATAAAGTTAAGATAGTACTTTTAACTGTGCACAATGAACTTTTTTCTGTATATTCCAAAAAAGCCCTACAACTTAAAATAACAAAATATTTTGTAAATGCTGAATGAATATGAATAGTAGTACTAGTTGTACATTAAATCTGGAATAAAAAGTTTTGTATTACATGCCACTTTTATTACGAAATTGTTCATACTTTGGGGAATTTTGTTTACACCTTTTTTTCTCAGTCCCTTGAAAAACGTACAGGGTGGAGCACATTAATTTGCAGATTTGGGAATGAAATAAAAAAATAATGAACACTTAGAAACTTACATTTTTATTTTTCTCATATTGGGCAATAATAGAAGTTTCTAACTACATGGTTTTAAACAGTGTATCTGGCAAATGTCTACCTTCACAATCCACACACTGCTGCAGTCGTTTTCTGAAATTCTCATGCAATCTTTCAAGCACGTCTTTTGGTATTCTTGCAATTTCAGCCTCAATATTGTTCTGTAGGTCTTCCAGGGTGTTGGGACGGTTGCAATACACTTTCGACTTCAGGTAACCCCAAAGAGAAAAAAAAATCGCATGGGGCTATGTCCGGTGAGCATGCGGGCCAGTTGAGATCCACCATCCGAGAGATAAGCCTTCCAGGAAACGTTTGCCTCAAAAAATTCATGGAATGCCCACTGTGTGTGCAGTGGCACCATCTTATTGAAATCATGTATCTTGTAATTGCACTGCCTTGAAATCCGGCTGGAAAAACTCTTGCAGCATAGTTAACTAACAATCCGAATTCACAGTTACAGCGCGGCGATTTGTTTGGAAAAAGTAAGGGCCAATGATGTTTACTTGTGATATGGCGCACCACACAGTGACGCGGTCTGAGTGCATGGGTCCCTGTGAATTTCCGTGGGGTTCGTTTTGCTCCAGTACTGCATATTCTGTTTGTTTACAAACCCACTGAGATGAAAATGCGCCTCATCAGAAAATAACACATTTGCGTCACGGGGTATGGTTGCAAGCATGTCTTCACAAGATGTTCTTTGTGTTACATAATCCCATACTGACAGTTGCTGGTCCATACACATTTCATACGGGTGAAAATTCAGTTCATTATGAAGAATCCTGTGGAGAGAACGTCTTGAAATGCCAAGAGCAAGTGCTTGTTTCCGAGCTGAGCGTTTCGGACATTGCACTACTGCTGCTCTAACTCATTCGACATTTTGTGTGTTGTAAATCTTCTCTCAGGTCCTCTTCATACAGATGACACATTCCCTGTTGTTCTGAATGCATTTACCCAATTTATAATTGTTTGCCGTCCAGGAACACGTCCGCATGGGGGGACTGCAAATTGCAAACGAAAAGCATGCTGCACCTGCAATGATCGAGTGGGAATTCGAGAAATACACTTAAAACACAAAATGAGCGCTCCTCACGTGTCCACTGCATTATGGCAACTGAACAGCAGATGAATACAAACCTCCAGTCGGTCACTATAAACCACACCCACTCTCCCCTCTCTTCAACCAACAGCGCCACCACAGCGTGAATTCTAAAAAAGCAATTTTCCGCGCTTCACCTTGTATAAACGGTGATTTACTGTATTTTAATATTTCTGCCCTTTTTTTTTCTATCCAACGTCTTTCACTTGTGAAAACTGTAAGTTTGTTAAACTGTCGAGTTGAAAATATTCTTTCTTCAAATACAGAAAAACAGTGGTATTGGTGAGATGACTTTATTTTATGTAAAAGGATAGCTCTCTCTCTCTTGTGTCTTCTATACAGACACTAAAATATAAATGTGTTTCCCATTCCAAAGGAGATACCTGGTGTATGTTTTCACAAAGAGGAAATTAAAAAAACATAATTTTCTCTTAAAATCTTGCAATTGCAGTCATGACACTAGATGAATATTTAGCTTTTGTGAATACTAAGATGTTCTTTCCATTTAAACTTGGTTGATTTTCATACAAAGGTTATAGAAAATAAGGTAGGTAGAAAAGGACACCCAGAACTTGTTCCTAAGATACTAGAAACAAATATTAAATAGTGCTGATTTTTTTTTATCAGAAAACAAATTCTCCTTTACAGCAGCATCAAGTCAAGTCTATTCAACCTTTCCATTGGGAAGGATATGTCAATCTTAACTGAAAACACTTTGCATAATGAATGGACTGGCCACACAAGTATAAAACTAATCCTCTGCTAATAAACCGATGAGAGTGACTTGTTTCAGTGAGCAGAATGAGAAAATTTGGCTGGTCAGTTGTCATTGACATCCCAATTCCTAGGTTCCCGAACCCCTTAGGTCCTCCAAACGGGAGAGGTTCCAATGAGTTACCAAATAAGTTGTTGAAAGAAACACGGCAGGATCCTCAGGCACCTATCAATTGGGAACCCTTTACAATTTTTAAGGAGGACCCAGCATAGCCAAACATAAGGGATTAATACATTAAAACAATTCAAGCAAACAAATATGCAGAGTGACTCAATCTCTTATTAGATGGTTGGGCTGAGTTTTTTGGTATAAGGACAATATTTTGCCAGGCTGCATCAAACACAGAACAATGTTAAGTAATAGACCATACACACAAGGCAAGTTTTTTAATGACAGAGGAGAGAAATCAAATCTATGTTGTCTACAAAGTGTAAGTTATTAGTGCAGTGAGCAAACCCACTGAGTCATGATGGGCCCGTTTTGCTTATTAGAAGGGGTGCACAAAGTTCTAGGAACCTGAACATGAATTTTTATGATTGGGGTCATCCAACATGAAGGATAAATATAACATTACTAATGATTTAAATAAACAAAATAAAAATTTCTAAAACACTAAATATATGAAACAAGTGGTGTTTTACTTAGGCCTCCCAATAATTTCTCAAAGTTGGTGCCACTGCATCCCAATCCAAACAATTGTCCCTAGAGTCTTCATAGTTTGGAAATCAGTTATTTTCAGTTTAAAAGGAAGGTCCTATTTAGAGCGTATTGAGCAGAAACAAATTTTTAAACTTATATTTAAAAATACCATGCTTTCTATCTACAGTTAATTCACATTTTTTTATTTGTTTAAAACTTGAATTCTAAAGATTAATTTAAATCATGATTTTTTTATAAACCACTTGATTTAAATTGACACACACTGCATACACTATTTCAGCTATATATTATTACCTGTTTATGGGACCCATGTGAATGATCACCATCATCATCACTAAATTCACTACCAAAGGTGTTCAAATCAGACGAGTCGCTGGCTTCTCGACGATGCCGTCGTCTTCGCAATTTGGTTCCGTTGTTGCTGCTGCGGTATGAAATGGAGTCATCTCCCGATGCCTTCCATTGAGTTAAGAGAATCGGATTTAGAGTTTGAAGTTCATGGACAGAAATGGCGAGACGTTTGATATCTCCTAATACCTATTTCATGAAACATTATGATTTTGAGCTTTACTGTCATTTTTCTGAAAAAGCATAAAACAATATAACAGTTACCACAAGAAAACAAGGGGATTATGTACCAACATGGAGCATTTTGGTTAGTTCCGTCACTTTTTCATGGTGACAAGAGACATCCTTGGCACCTCATGCAGTCACATAATTTCCTTGGCTTTTCTTTTTGGTCTACAAAATTTGGATTGCGATAATTTCTAACATGATGGAAATTCAAATTAACCTTTTGTTTTTAAAGTTTTCAATACTACAGTACAAAGTCCGAAATCCTCTGGACCTAGGCCATTCCTGATTTTGGACTTCTGGATTATTTGCAGCTTTTTGTCAAAAAAATCCTAATCTAATGCTTCTCCCACAAATTCGTCTGTGCATTATTTACATCTGGAATGTTTGCAATTATAAAATAGCAGTAATAAATAAAAATAGTTTTTTAAAAAGGAGAAAACTTTTTAATACAATGCAACAAATTTTACTTACAAATCTTCTAATTATTCTGTATGGTATTTACTCTGAACATGTCCGTTTTTTTGCATTTTGTACTGTATTACTTGAATACTTTTCTTTCATAAAATTATTACTCGAATCTTAAATTAAAAGTTGTATTGACAGTACATTTCAATGTAAAAAGTCTACATACTGGTATAGACAAGGGTGGCGCCTTCAAGTCATTTTCCGAAAGGGTAAGCAAAGCTCTTCCATCAATGCGATGCCTCAGGCATAGAAGTTGCACATATTGCCCAAAACCATTTTCTTCTAACCATTCCTGTACATCATCAATGGTCCACAAATGAGCCTGGTCTAGCTTTCGGGTCCCCATCATCAGCTACAGCAAAGAAAATTCAGAGAAAAACTAGAAATTACCAAAAATTAAATTTAAATTAAGTTTCTAATAAAAATAAATATAACTCTGCAAAGTTAGGATTTTATTTGAAAAAAACAAAGAATGAAATAAATGTGTTCAAAATTTAAACGAATCAGATAACATGAAAAATTCAGGGAGAAATGTATGAAGAGCGTCATTTATTTAGGATTAGCAATGTAACTTATTTCTCATATAAAGATTAAAAAGAAAAACACTTTTCTTAAAGATGTTTATCAATTAAAGTTTTTAACTGATTTAACTCCAGGTCTTATAATAGCAATTTTGAAGGCCTTTGATCTGTCTCTTTATAATTATTTTTTTGCACAAGGGATAGTCTGGGACTTATGCTTAAAGTAAATTTTCAAACTACTGTAAACATCTATGCAAACACCAAGATTCGAAACCAGAGCCCAAGCTTTGGACACTTGGCAAATGCTCCAAGTTCTTAGTGCTCCTTGAATTACCTTCTCAATGAAAAGACGGTAACATGAATATAGAGCTGTGTACATACTCAGTATTTCTCATATTCATTCCAAAAAAATACAATTATCAGAAAGCTAATTAATTTTAGAAACTAAAAGCACGGATGTATAATTTAAAAAATTAACAATAAAAATAGTCAAAAGTTTTTTGCCACTTGTTACAGGAAATGCTATTTCCTCCTGGTTCATTCGTGTCAGAAAACATTTTCCATGTTCAACAAACATTATTTTTCCTTCAAATATTTTAGACAGCTTCTTACCAAGTTTTTATTTAATCTCAATCTTCAGTATTCATAAATAACAATTGGACAAAAAACAATAAATTTAATGTAAAGATAAAATTAACCAAGATCACTAATAAAAGTAGTAAGGAATTTTGCCAAATCAAATGTCCTTTAAAACATCCAGTATCCAAAGGAAATCTCACTTAAAATAATGTTTAAAAATCAGCATGCAATGAAATGCAACTGAAAAAAAATAATATAATACGACTGACTAGAAATCTTTATCAGCAACTCCTTATTTACGAAATAAAATGTGGTACACAGGAAAACACGGAATGACTTTTAATATTTCAAATCGTTGAAAATTCCTACCATAAATTTTTCAGCTCATCAAATTTTCTTGAAAATATATTACTTCATATCGTCGATATTTTTATGTTTTTAACAATAATTACAACAATTTTCACTTTAAATGATATCGCGCAAAGTGTAAATACAAAAAACACGTCTGTTTTCCTTTTCCTTTTGACTTCGATAGTAGTGATTCCAACAGATGATAACCAAATAATCAAGATAGATACCAGGAAAATATATTTAACTACATTTTTAATCGTAAAAAAATGGAGTAATGAGCATCGTTTTGACAGGAAGAAAGGATAAAATTTGAGAAACTGTTCTTGAAAGAAAATTAACTGAAAAAAAAAATATTAAGAAAGTTTCTGAGAAAACGCAAAACGTTTCCCGAACGAAACTGTAAGTACATTAACTGTCACCTGTTAAATCCTCAAAGGACCTTTGCAGTTTGCTTTTCTTTTCTTCCTGCTGAAAATTTTTACCGTGTGTGAAGTGAGTTAAGTTAAATTTTTAGTGTAAAATCGAAAATAGACTAGCATAAATCCCCTTTTCGTTGAAGTTACCTTTGAAACTTTTTTTGGGAATGGGCTCGTTTAAAAAAGGAAGGTATTTAAAGAGTACAAAGTACTGGTTCCAAACTCACGCTGTCCTAAACGATAATTTAATTTTGTAAATTTATTTTTTAATAAAGCACGCTTTGTGATAGTGTCTTTAATTAGGAGCAAAAAAGTTCGTCATTTTTAATTTTTCACACCGAACTTCGTTTCAATTCCTACGTTTAAAGTATAGGGCATTGTGGTGCATCACTGCTGCTTAAATTCAATTACCTACCTACTTTTAAAGCAAAAATATTATATATAATCAATGTTTGAAATTTATTTCCTTTAAAGAAACATTTTGTTTTTTCTCGGTTTATTTTTCCTTTTTTTTTTATGCGGGCGAAGGTAAATTCAAAGTTCCTTTTTTTAGCGTTTCAGGCAAATTTTGGCATTAAAGTTTCGCTCCAATGATTGTTATCGACTTGTTTTAAGCAGGTTATTCACACCCTTCAAGTTTCCCATCCAGACTTAGTTTTTGTTGTGCATTTATATCTGGTGTTGGACACACCCAATATAACCCTCTAAATTTTAAGTGAATTATATGGTGAACCAGATAGTCTCTGACCACACATCAGTAGTTTATTTATCATTTCCTCACATTTCTCATTTGAACAAAACAATAAATAAAATTTGAATTCATAAAGCCACTGGACTACTGGAATGAATGGTCACCAATATGATGTTCAGTAATTTGTCTTTTCATTAATAAAATTAAAAACCATTTGGTGAATCATAAAATAATTCCTGGCATGGGGTTGCCTTAAAACTGGATATAAAAAAAATTAAATATTACCATATTTGGCAATTTATCAACAATGTCTTGAATCCTACATCCCACCCAAAATTATGCATAGTAAATTTTCACATTTAAATTAATTTCAAGTTATAAACACATTGATAAATCCACTGAAAGATCAAACTGCATATGTTCCAGTAATTGACCAAACTAGTCAATTACTGGATTTGGGGGTAAACTGAAAAATTGAAGTTTGATATTTCATGATTTCTAAATGTTTGACAATTATTGAGGGTGCATAAAGTATGGAAAATGAGTATTCAGTATTTGACCTGGTGGGCAATTGCTGGATGTCGTAATCAAGTACTAAGGATAAATGCAGTAGCAATGGAAATTTTTAGTAAAGACCTAAGTAAACCCTAGTGTCCTACCTCAAAAGACTGGTTAAAAATGAATAATCCCACGTAGTTTCATCTAAGAGGTGGTTATCATTGTGAAAGAAAGGATAAAATGAGAAAAAGTTAAAATAGGGCAAAATAATTAAAGCAAGTTACCTCAAACAAGAGAAAATAATTTCAAATGGAAAAAGGAATTGCTTACATAGACTTGGTGATGAATTTGAAAAATGTTATGGTAACTGGCCAAACTTAAACAAATATAGTAAAAAGCACATGCTGTGCCTAACTGATGGTTGCTACAAATATAAAAATCCATTCCAAAAAGTCATGCTTTTCAGTTGAGATCAGATGATTTTTGTCTGATGACAGTGAAAATCTGCCAGTTTTGTTGTGTTTTGGAGAAACTGGAGTTGGCAGTGGAAGACTTAAGTTTCTGTTATAATTGATGCCAAAAACTTTTTTAATATTATTGCAACATTTACTTGTTTAATATTAGTTTGTTATATATTTAACTAATTTACTTTAATATTCAGTAGTTTAGTGTTACTTTAAAATATGTAAAACATGTTCAGCCTAGAGCAAACCACCTTTCTATGGGGCATCATCTACCTATGTTTACTGTTGAATGTTCAGCCTATATAAATTTACTGTTGATTGCTACAACATTTGCATAAATGTTTAAATTTCTGGTCCAGTCACTTTTGTGAACTTAGATAAAACTTCTAAAGACTATCAAGTGTTAAAATGTTTACTTTTGCTCATATTAATAACCATCTTTTCAAGATACTTAGTGCAAAAAATCTTGAAAATACAATTGCAAAATTTTTTTATGAAATATCAGTCAATTACTGACTGGTTCACCCTATTTTTTATTAGATTTTTGTTTGCAATATATTAATATATATTGGGGAAATGATAGGATGAATTTGAATTGATTGAGATTAGGAATGAACACTCCCAACTTAAATTTTCCTTTTGCTACAAAATGTAACTTTCAGTAAGTTCTTAATGTATATTTTGATGTCAGAAATTGAAATGGAACTTTTAACTATTGAAACTATGTTCATAGAAGTTAAAAATTCTATTAAAGATTTCCCCAATTCGCAGTGGTGCAACTAGTCATCAGACTGGTAGTTGTATTTCAAAAAGGCTCTCCATTTCAATTTTTTTTTTAATATTTGTAATTCATGTTTGACAGTTTTCCTGCTTCCAACTTTAATTTGATTTGTGGGAATTTGAATATTTGCGAAAACTTTTTAGAAATTTAGTATTACTGCACATTGTGATTAAATTTCTTGGCTATTTATCAAGTTTTCATCTTTCACCAACAATTATGCTAGAAAATCTACTATTACAAAAGAAGTTTCTCTGTCTGCCTCATGCAGTGTCTTGAGAAATCTATGGCACTTACAATAATGAAATTTGACACACAGGTAGTCCTAATATTTTGCACTTTTTGTGTCCAGACGAATTTTAAAATTTAATCTGGAACATTAAAAAAATTATTTATTTGTTTTCCCGCCTTTCGTCCTTTCCGGAATGTGACGTCATAACTTCCTCAATTAAAGAAAGGAGAGGATTTTGCGATTTTCGACCACTGCCGTCACATTGAAGAAAGGACAGATTCTGCATTTTTCATCCTATTGCTTTGAAACCATGCCAAGCTTTCCGATTCTAACATGTTTTGATTGACGTTGTGGATTAGTCTGACTTTCTTGCTAGCCATTTATACTTTGTCATGGGTAAAGACTATTTAAGGTTTTCAATTCTCATTAAAGATAGAGTAAAAATTTCAATGGATTTAAATGTGGAAAAATTATTGTCTTATCTTTTTAATGTTTTCAGTATCAGTAAAATTTAATGTGTCCAGTCGATTTTTAAATTTTAATCTAAAATTTAAAAATAATTTATTGGCAGTGCTTGTGCCTGTGCAGCAAACCAAATAGGAATATTTAATGTGTTCAGTCCGATTTCTTAATTTTAATCTTTACTGTTATAAAAGGTAGTGTCTGCCTGCCTGTGCTCTGTGACAAATCTATGGCACTTAATCTACGGTTTCCTAAGAAAGCGGAGCTGTTATCTAACAGCCGTGATATGTCATGATGCTGTGGGCATAACTAGGCGGCCACCTTGTCAGAGACCAGAGGTGTCAACTTAGACGGACAGAATATGGTGGAGATTTGGCAATACAGATGGCTGTAGTAGTGTTTATTTTATTTGAGAAACAAAACAAAGTTTTTTTTTTATTCTCCAGTCCAAGTTTCTAACTTCTGGATCGTTGAAGATAGAGTAAAACTTTCAACGGATATCAAATCGGCGTAAAATTCTATGCCAGATCGATGTCAAAAGCAGATTTATTATTGAATTATTTACCATTTAATTATTTTAAATAATTCATTATTTATTTAAAGAATCACATTTAAAGTATTGTTGTGGTGTAAAATTTTCCATAGATTTCACATCTATTGAAATTTTCAATCCATCTTTAACAATCCCGATTTTACAAAGACAAACTAAACAATGCCAGTCAAAAAATTTTGTTTGTTTTGCTTCCCTCTGCTTGAATTGTTTAGCGCGGGATATGAAATGTTGCTGCTACATGAGAAAAAATGTTCCCAAACTGTTTGAGACCGCTATGACGATCGTCATGCAAATGGCGGCTCCTCTAATTTTCGTCACACTCACAAACAAAGCTCTCTAGGTAACCAACGCCATCTGTTTGTATAAATGACGTTTTAGTGAGGTCATTTACAGCTACATTACGGCTGCTAGATAACGGTTCCGCTTTCTTAGGAAACCGTAGCTTTTAATAAACAGTTTTAACTGGAGTTCTGTAATTCTTTTTTCTATCTCCTGGATCGTTAAAGATAGATTGAAAATTTCAGTGGATTGGAAATCTGCAGGAAATTTTTACACCAGACAGATACTTTATATTTGATTTTATTTAAATAAATAATTTTTCAACTGTACCTTTTTATTTTTGCAATACCAATATGGGCACATTAGACAATGATGGTTATACCTCCTTTGGACGATTCCTTTGGAATCGTCTTTGCGATTGTTTTTGGTAGGTATTTAATTAACGTTGCACTGGATCGTTTTTGCAACTGCGTAGCAATCACAGATGTTTGGAGAGCGTTATTGTTTTATTTTTTATGATGATGAAATTAGGCACTCGGGTAGTCCTAATTTTTTTGTGAATTTAGTGTCGTCTGAATTTTCAAATTTAATCCAGAACATTTTAAAATGAATTTATTAGTTTTTTTCTCCCTTGAACCAACTTTTTTGGAATTGGCATAGGCAATGCCATGCTGACCCTGCAGCATCTAGTCTCAAGTATTTTTTAATTATTTTATTGGCATCACATCGTTGCCTGTGGTGTTTGTTTGCAAGCGTAAGCAAGCTGTGGTCACACATGACCCCACGAAAAGAACTGTCATGTGCAATGCCGTGCTGGCCACACAGTGGCTAGTTTAATCATAAAATAAGCTGTGTAGAGAGAAAGAATAAAAAGTTGAATTGGTGGTTGAGCACACAATCCTAATCAGGGTTGGGAATTAATGCCAATCATTAACTATAGTGATATTTTCCAGTGAAATATTTTGCCTGTTTTTCATTTTTTATAGATTTGCCTTTTTTTTTACTTGATTATTTTATCAATTATGTTTGGCAATCTAAAATAAATAGATGAATTTGTTCTGAATTTCAATTATAGACACATGCGACAAAACATGTCCATGTGTTGTACTCCATTTCTGTATTAAAAGAAAAACAGTGCTAGCATGCATATTTCAGCTGATGTAGGGTTACAGGATTGATGTTGGACCCATGTGTTCTGGTCCTAAGGGATGACATAATTGCCATTTTAAGCCCTTTGAAGGAAAGTTATTCTCCAGTTCTTTTTTTTTTTTTTTTTTTGGTAAAAAATGAATTCCAGACAAATTTGTGAATTGGTTTCATTGAGGTTTTTGATGAATCCCTTCTGTGTTAGCAGCCTGCAAGGTGCAGGTTTGATTCCCATCATACCGAGATTATTTCTTTCCTTTGTCAGTCACTGAAAAAACTATTTTTAAAGTCAATATTCCTATTATCTTGTGTGGTAAAGTTTACAAGAAATTATTAATATTTAATTTGCATATGCTTTGAAATAATTGACTTATGGAACTTTGTTTTCAGTTCTCGTTCTCAAGCATTTGAAATGGCACCTCCATGCTTTGCAGATTTGGGCAAAGATGCCCGGGATATTTTCAGCAAGGGTTACAGTAAGTTTTCTGGCACATTTCGTGAAACTGCATGCTGTAGAATCACTTTCATTACCATTTTTATTATATTTCCCCATCTTTAATCTGTTCTCCATTTTAGATTTCAGTCTAGTGAAACTGGATTGTAAAACCAAGACAACTGGTGGCATGGAGTTCGTTGTAGGCGGTTCTTCCAACACAGAGAGTGGAAAAGTGTCATCCTCTCTGGAAACCAAATACAAAGTTCCTGAATATGGTATGCATGCTTTTATGTGTATTTGGGAAGTTGTGGTTATTTCATTCGGACATAACACATAAATGTTGAGGAAAAGAAAATATGCCATACAAGAGTTGAGGCTCAAGTAAATGATGGCAAATGTAACTAGGGTTGCTGCCAATTCAGTTTGAGACATTCAAAATTAAATTTTTTTGCCATCAAACAAAATTACTGACATTGTAAAATTTACTATTATGTATATATTATGCTAGCAGACACATTTCCATTTTGTAATAAATTTTAAAACCAAAGAATGTTTCATCTGGCTTGTCCTTGTATTAAAATAAATAGGTACTTGCCTTTTGACAATAAAGCAACATTCGTGTGCCCCTTTACAAAGTTTTGTGCTTATGATCCTCTTTAGTATACATGCTTCAATTTCTTAAATAAGTAGTACTTAATAACCTCCAGTAACCATTTTCCTTTACTATTTAGTTTGGGTTTCTTAAAATATTGGGTGTAGGAAGAGGTTTTAAAGCGAGTTTTGTATGACGTCTACTGCAAAATAGCATACCAATCAGTGCACCGTGTATGTGTCATGTGATAGAAACCTGTTTAGAGATATCAAACCAACGAAGAAGCTAAGGAAAAAGTGTACGTAAAATTGAAATTTTGAAGGCATTTGTTACGAATTTCACCAGCGCAAAAGTGCTGCAAAAGCATGTCAATCAATTTGTTCTGTTTTGGGGAGTATATCGTATCGAAAAGCACATGTGAGTATTGGTTTTGACGTTTTAAAGATGGCGATTTTGAGGTTAGCGATCGACAACGTAGCAGCGCTCCACTGAAGGCTAGCCATGACGATTTGGAAACACTTCTCGATAAAGATGCATCTCAAACACAAAATGAACTTCCTGAACAGTTAAGAGTATCACAAAAACGATTTCTTACCATTTATATGCACTGGGAAAGATTCAGAAGGCAGGAAAATGGGTGCCACATGCATTGAGGACGACTGTGTCTTGAAGTGCATGAATCTGCTAAACAGACAACACAAAAAATCTTTCTTGTGGAAAATCGTGACAGATGAAAAATAGATCTGTTATGACCGTCGGTAACGCAAAAAAATATTGGGTGAATCCCGGCGAAGCAACAACATCAACGTCGAAAACAGACATTCACTGCATTAAAGTTCTCCTGTGTATCTGGTGAGATACGAAGGGAATACTCTATTACGAATTGTTGGAGCTTGTTGTAAGTGTAACTGCTGAACTCTATAAACAACAATTGCTGCGATTACAGCAGGAAATTGATCGAAAACGTCCATTTACTAGCAAAGGTTTGCGGCCCGTCAAATTGCTCCATGCCAATGCACGTCCGCATGTTGCAAAAGTGGTCACGGACACATTAGTAACGCTTGGCTGGGAAGTTTTGGAACACCCGGCGTATAGCACTAACATAGCCCCTTTGGACTACCATTTGTTTCGGTCTATGCAGAATGCCTCGTCTTCTGTAAATTTCCGGACAGTAGACGACGTAAGGAAATGGATTGACGGCTTCGTCGTGTCAAAAGAGGAATCTTTCTATACTGCTGGCATCCGTGAACTGCCTGACCGATGGCAGAAGGTATTAGATAATCTGATGGAGATTATTTCGATGAATAAAAGTATTGTTATCAGCTCTAAATTACATATTCATTTCTTTGACACTTGCTTTAAAACTTCTTACTACACCTGATATAATAAACTGAACCAAATAAAAACACAATTTCATGTGAGCTACTAAGATGCTTACTGCAAAGTGTTAACAACACACTCAAATTTTTATGCTCCTTTTATTTGAAACCACTATTTCTTAATTTGTATATTTGTTAAGCTTGCTATAACTATACTATAATATGTGTTTTAGACATTTCATAACTTAATTCTAGCTTATTCTATCAGGAATGAATAGGTTCCATTTTTTGTGCTGTACCTTTCAGTTCTAATTTACTCAGAAGATGCTGTTTTCTATGATGCATACTAGGGAGTGATAACAGGCTTTTCCTTTTTCCAAAGTTTTCATGGGCCTTAAGAAAGTCTGATTTTTTATTTTAGTTTAAGAGTCCTTAATTGCTGAAGATCCTTAAATATCTCTAAAAGAAGCCTTAGTTTTACAAGAACACTGCACATTTTATTTCACCTGCATTTGAAAACCCTAGGTCAACGTGATACTTGTGTATGGTTTTGCTCCACCAACAATTGATGACATGATATTTATATTAATAATCAGTCATGTTGTTTTTAAAGCTAGGTTTATGAGACTTGAACGTAGTACTAGGAAAAGTCCTTCTAAAATAGTCCTTTTTGAAGCTGATTTGCAACCCCTTCAAATTAGAAGACAAGCTAATTTTGTGAAGTACTACATCAAACTCTCCAGCTACAACCAATACAACAAAACTTCAAAATACTTAAATAATTGGACCAACCACCAAAGACTAAGGAAAAACAGCCCTTTTAGTCAAGTTTTGTCTCGACAATTAATTAGTGATGATGTGAAGCCATATTCTCTTCATCGTAGTATGCATCCAACGGAAGTGCTCCCCAGGGTTCACTTTCACTATAACCTCTCCACTCCTGTCAATCAGAAGGATTTTGTGACAGATCATCTTAGACAATTGGGCTTTGGAATCATAAATAAAATACCTAAGAGTGACATTAAGATTTTTACTAACGGTAGCAAAATTGGCAAACTGGCAGGTAGTGGCATCTACATCGAAACTCCCCAGCAGAAGATAACTCTTTGTCAACGAAACCTGGACTTCTGTTCAGTTTTCAAAAGCAAATTAATTGCAATCGATATAGGACTTCAGGCTATCCTAAAATGAAAACAAGTTTGGCGCTCTCTGGATCTTGAGTAACAGCCGCAGATCGATTCAACACCTTAGTAACTGGACCTTCATAGGGGACAAAGTAAGCATCTCTATCCTGCAAAAGTTGAGGCTCATATCACTGCTTCATGACATCCACATCCAGTGGATTCCATCTCATGTGGATCTTTTCGGTAATGAAGTAGCTGACAATCTTGCCCAGGAAGGCTGCAGTCATCCAACCCCCTTTTCTTCTGAACTCACCTATTTGGAACCTTTTTTTCTTGGAAAAAATCCCAAGACAAAGAGGAATGGTTGGTGCCTTCCTCCCACCATACATATATGGGTGGTAAGCCAGGGTTGTTTCTAGCCCTTTTGTGCTATAGACAGTCCCTGACCAGCGTCTTGCCAGCGGCCACTTTCATTTTTTGAGGGCAAGAAACTCTATGCTACATGCCCAAAGTGCCACACACACCACGCTTCTGCTGCGCACATCCTGGATTGCATGAACCTCTCTAGGGAGGATATATACTCATCTCCTCTTCTTGTGATCGACTTTCTCTGTGTCAACGGATTCTTGAACCTAGTATGACTTTGTCAGACCAATTTGGAGGATAAGAAACAACAACTAGGAAAAGTTCCTTCACTTGTGCTCTCACAGTGATAGATAGCGATTTTTTTTTTTTTAAGTGTAGCGTCAAGAATTGAACTGTTTTGGGAACCCTGTTTCCTAATCAGTGAATCAGTAAAATGATACTGGTTTCACAATAGTTCACACAAAGTTCAGAACTATAAAATTAAATTTTTATGCAAAAGTGCATTTTAATCTGATGATTTGGCAAAATGTATGTTCTAGAATTGTTACAAATACTCAAAGCAAAATGACTGTTCCTTAATTTGCCATTTTCCCCAAAAATTTTTAAAACTGCTTCGAAAGGATATTCCTTACACAATCCCATGCACAAACAGATCAAAATAGTTAAAAATGTAATATTAAATATTTTATCTTTTTAGTTCATCAAGTGTCACGTTTATCATTATTACTTAGGAATTGTTCTTGAAACAAATAGAGAAACTCTGGGAATTTTTTACTTGCATTGACTTGTTTTTTTATGCCTAATGATATAGATTTTTTTCATAGGGGTTGACATGTTCTAAAATTGCAGTTATTGATCCCTGTATGATTTTTGATTTGCAGGTATGACTCTTAAGGAAAAGTGGACAACTGATAATGTACTCTCAACCGAAGTTACAATTGAGGATAAGGGTCTGAAGGGATCAAAGTTTTCTCTTAATGGAACTTTTGTGCCACTTACTGGGTGAGTATATATGTGTGTTCGATTATGTAAACATTACAAAAGACTGTTTTAAAAGTAACTGCTTTACAATAAAGTGTACTGAAAGATTGTGGGCAGAAATAATGGACGATCGCCTTAAAGGTCAACTTTCATCCAAGCTCCTTCCTTGAACCCAAACTACTTATGACAAGTACTGCTCCCAACTAAGTATCTGGTCAACTGATAGCTTAATCTTCTGCTACTTTGTCCAAGCATGAACTTTCAGCTTGACAGTTTGGTACGTTAGGATTTCCTTTTATTCTGATCCTTGGAAGCTTTCTTGATTTGACTGGAAGGTACCTGAAATGCAGTTCTTTGCCCCCCTTAAAGATTTCAGAAAATATTGGAACAGATTGGTCAATATGTTTTAAATAGTTATTTATGACGAGATGTGAGCAGAGAATATTCTCAAAAGAATACTCTGAAAATAAAATATTCTGCACATTTGAATTTGGAGAATATTTGAAATTTTTCTATTCAAAACCTAATTTTTCAGAACATTGAAATCTTTTTCATTTTATTGACTGCAGAAACAAACAAGTTATTTTATGTATCATTTACACTAGATACAAGCATATAAGCACTGAGTTATCTAAATTAGTAAAACTGCTATTTTTTATTGAAAAACATGCAAGATTATTCTATTTTTATCACCACAAAATGAAAATATGCAATTTATATCACATGGAAATAAAGGAAAAGTTAACATGCTGTGCAACATAATAACACTAATTTATCATGCCTGACATAATTTTTTGTTATTTCTCACTTATGTATAATTTTTCCTTATGTACTAAGTCTCTAATATTATAAAAGGAAGTGTTTGTTTGTCTGTTTCTTGCCACAAAATCCTAACGATTCTATGGCGTTTACAGCAATGAGATTTGGCACACAGGTAGTCCAAATTTTTGGGTCACGAATTTTTAAATTCAATCTAGAAGATTTTAAAATAAATTTAATAGTTTTATTCTCCAGCAGTTTTTTAACGCGTTTCTTCTTGAGAAAAGAAGAAACACCTGAATCTGGACTTTTTCTACCCACATGACCTTTTTTTATATTTTTGCATGAGATTGTGATGTCACATGAACTTTCTCTTTCCAAAAAAAAAACCCAGATTGCATCATCTGCCCTTCACATTAAAAAAAGAAAGAAAGAAACAGATTACATTTCCTGTCCCATTCCATTTCTGGGAATGAGAGCAAGAAATCAAAAACTTAGCCTGGGATTGTTAAGTTTTTTTCATAAAATCGGAATTGCTAAGTATAGATTGAAAATTTCAACGGATTTGAAATCTGCAGAAAATTTTACTGTATATTGATACCTAAAATTATGATTTTCTTTAAATAAATATTTTTTAAATTGAATATATCTTCAACGAATTTGAAATCTGCAGAAAATTTTACACCAGATTAATACCTTACACAACGTTTACGGGCTAGCCACGCAGTGGCTATTTACTTATATTACATAAAACTAATATTAATTTTGATTATTAACGAACATTGAAAAATTTTTGGAGATTATTCATCCTTAGGAAAGTATATTTAGTATTAGATTTGTTAGTAGTTTGTAAAGCTATATATTGCAAAAAAAAAATTTTAATGTAGCAATATTTTACTCAAAAATATGGTTTTCCTATCCAATAAAACATTAAATAAAATGTTAAAAATTCTTGAAGAAAATCACAAATTATAATTTGTTTCTGCATTTTTTTACAAAAATCGGAAATCTAGTAGTTTTGTTTCCAACATGTGTTTACTTTTGGGGAATTTAAAAGTTTTCCGTCTTCTGAGTTGGCAATACTTCTCCAATGCCTTGTTTCCCACAATTACAGTCCTCCATTTTCTGGATTCTTTTCAGTGAAATGCTGAAATAGATAATTAGTTGAAAATAACAAAAAGCTACTACATTTTTTTTTAAATATTATTAATTATTTTTTAATGATGTATTCATTCTTAAATTTAAAACATTTGTGCCATATTTTTATTTTTTATGAATTTACCAAAGTAAATTCTCCATTATTCATGCACTTGAGAATATTCTCCAAAAGATAATTACCAAGAATTCCATTTCTCCATCCCATTTACCAAGAATCTCCATTTATAACAATGGAAAATGTTGCTGATTTTAATTAAAATTGAACAAACTCTAGTGAATCCAATATTTATTCCTACTTTTTCACCATTCGTCCCCTTTTCTATATTTTATGATTTCAACTTTGGAAATACTCATTCATCAACTTTGAAATTTCAACCCTGGTTGTTCCTTCACAAGTGGCCATCACTTCTGGCATAATGGCCAATGATTGAGTTCATAAGTGCCTGCCATTGGAAGAAAAACTTTGGAAATAAAAGGATATTTTAGTAAAATCTTGCTTTAACTCACTCAGGCTTTGCTCATTTCTCTATTCATCAAATTTATTTGGGATTCTGAACCATTGATGGATGTCCTTGTAAAATATTTTTCAAATAACAGTATATTATCCAAAAAAAAAAGCTTTCTTTAAATTTGAAAATTGTGAAGACTTTTTCTCATGAAGCTCAACTTTTAGTTTGGACAGTGAATTTGTATATCTGTCAATCAGTATTGTGCACCTGACTGATTTATGCTGACTAATTTTGTATAGTTGAAAGCTGATCTTTGTTAATGGGCCTTCAGGGTGGATGCAGGAGTAGGTGCTCCCCGAGTTTGGTGCTCTCCCTACATTAGTGACGAGACAGTTGTTGAAAAGTAATGATTTGAAGGCCACGCATGATAGCAAGCACCTTTAAATGTATTCTGAAGATCGAGGACATGAAAGGGAATTCACTTCATAAGCACTACACTGGAAAATACTTTGGCAATGACACATGTATGTATGAAGTTTCTGCAACAAAATGGACAACTTTTTTATAAAAACTTCTGAAATGGCCACTCCTTCAGACACTGGTGCTCAGGGGCCCTTTGCAACTGAGTGTTCTCTCACAATTAGCTTTCAGTTCACCCCTTGTAGTTCTCAGTTGGGACATAGCCCCTCCACTTTGACTAGGTGAATTTTGCAGATGTAGGGAAAGCCCAGATTAACCCTAGTAGTAAGGAAGGCTAAAGGGGTCAGTAGTAGGGCATTACAAATGTAATAAATTTTTCCCATTGTTTTACTGCATATTTTTTACAGCAATGATAGTATCTATTTAAAATTCATGTAACTGATCCCGATATGTTTCAGGAAAAAGTCTGGGCTGTTAAAGAGCGCTTTCAAGGCAGAAAATATTCATCTCAACGCTGACGTCGATCTTGACTTGAAAGGACCTCAACTTCATTGTTCTTCTGTTTTAGGGTCAGTGTATATTGTTATTCAGATTTGTTTTTATCCTCCATTCAGTTCCATTTGACCTCGAGACATTCTCAGAACTCTAATTATTAAAATTGCTTGTATTTATATATCAGGTTTTATTGGAAATAGTATTTTATCTTTAAATTAACAAGAATTGAATGATTTTTGTCTCTTTTTGCTACAGCCTGCGTGGTTGGTTGATAGGAGCTCAAAGTACTATTGACCCTTGCAAGAGTAAGGTTACCAAATGCAACTTTGCACTTGGATATTCCACAGATGATTTTGTACTTCATACAAATGTGTAAGTATTTTCATGCTCTTGCTTTCTATGCAGAGCTCTTTGCTGCATGTTTTACTAAAACCTTTGAATGGCATTTTCACGACATGTTGATAGTGTGACACCGTATTAAACGAGTCCATTAATTAAGGAACATATCTGTCCATTTTAATGAAATGCACTCCCATATTGAGTCCTCAAGGGCCCATCTTTAGATGTGTACTGGCATCACAACCCCGAGGTACACAACAGGTTCTTTCCTTTTTTACCTTGCCATACCCTACTACTTTTTGCTCACTCTTCCTCGTTTGTTGTCTTGTGATTAGCAGTGTTTGGCCAAATGCGACCCCTTATGCCATAAAACCCAAACACAACTAACAAGTTGCAGACTAAAATTCTAAACACATCAGCTATTGAATGTAATTCAAATGTTCTGTGTATCTCTATTATAATAGGAAGTATATATGTGGGTCTGGTGTCTTCAGATGAATCTATCCACTTTACAGTCTTGAAATTTGGTATATGGGTAGTCCGAAAGGTGACTGAATGCACCTCAAAGCCTGAATTTTAAAATTTAATCTAGAACATATAAAAATTAATTTTAGTTTTTTCCCCTCATCGTTTCTGTACATGCAGAGATGACACAGCTCCTCAATTGAAGTTCGTGCAGTATTTTCAGTTCAAGTTAAAACAATGATCGTAGTTCTGAGATTTATAGGTTGTTGCAGGGGTTCTATAAAGAATGTTATTGGCTAAATCGGCCCTCTCCCTGCCCCAACCTTCTCCACCTCTCCCTTTGCGGAACTGCAGGACTTACATAAAATCTCCGTCCAAGAAACAAAGAAAACTGCAGTATCAGAGGGATATACAGGGAAGGAGTTGGGATTGCCTATTGAGTAACAAGGGAAGAATCCCTACTGATCTGCCAAGAGGGATGGGGGTGGCCTGTTTCCGCTTATTAACCGGACATGACTATCTCCAACAACACCTACATAAGATTGGGGTGGCTACCTCCCCGATCTGTCCGCTTTGTTGCGATGGTGTTATGAACAGACAACACCTTGCGGAGTGCTCTAGTTTACAGGACATTGACACCAGGGATACTTCTCCCCAAGGACTTTATTCGCTATATTGGACAGCAAGACAGCGTATGGCCGAAAGGCCTTAAGCTGGGCGTAGGATAAAAACAAATAATAATAAAGAATGTAGAAAGGTGAAGAAAAATGTGTTAGAACAAGGTATAAAAGGGTGGGTATTTGCGTAGGCAGAAAGATGTTAAATTGCATTTGAAAGAATTTTACTAAAAATGTAAAATTAAGGTTTCAGATTTCCTTAAAGATTTTCTATGAATAGCCATTTTATTTTGTAACCCATATGGCGATTAGATGATTGTCTTTTCTGTGGTTATCTGGGACATTTGAATGTTAGTAATTACCTTGTTTCCCTTTCAGAAATGATGGACAGGAATTCGGAGGAGCTATTTATCAAAAGGTCAATTCTAATTTGGAAACTGGAGTTCAATTGGGATGGGCAGCTGGAAACAGTGCAACCTCCTTTGGACTTGGTTGTGTTTACAGTTTGGACAAAGACACCTCTTTAAGGGTATTGTACCATTGTCTCTGCAATTCTTTGGTAGTTTGATGATTATCCATTAAAATGTTATAAGGAAAAACATTTTTTGTACACTTAATTTTTGCGCATACGTTTAACATTAGCTTTCAGAAATAAAATGCACTGTTTTCATTATAACAAATAATTGATTTACCTCGAAAGGGCGTAAAATGTTTTACCTGAGGTCTGTTATGAATGAGTTGCATTAGGATTTCTACAATGCATGTATCCCACGATTTGAGACATAAGTGCAATACAATTTAGCTTTAATTTTCAGAATCCCATAATGTTTTTATTCAGGATTTGATTCTGAAGAAAGACGTTTTGCATTTGTATTAGAAAAATTTGAGAATTATTACCAGAAAGTAAAAGTAACATCCTAGTTTCAAGAAACTACTTAGCAAACATTAATTATAAGTTTGGCCTTTTTATCATGTGGTTAATGTATATGGTACCTGATACTGGATTGAAGTTTACTGCTTGATATTCTTGAGGCGTTCATTAGTCGTGGGTGCTGCCTCTAAGATAAGTGTACAGCAGCAGTCTAATACTTTTAAACACTTTTGATGTAATAAAACAGATTAGATAGTGCAACATAACAATCGGGACCATATAATGGTATGCTAAGTTGATAACTTGAGCATTATCTCTTATGAGAAGTACCTTTAGAGGTGTGTATGGGCTTCATGGTTCCAAGGTACCCGAGTGATGTTTTGGGGGTTATTGTCTCTACTATTATAAAAGAAGTGTTTGTATCTGGACAGTCTCCTGACGAATTTATGGTACTTACAATAATGAGACTTGGCACACAGGTAGTCTAAATTTTAGTGTCCAGCCTGAATTTTAAAATTTAATCTAGAACATGTTTAAATGAATTTAATGAAATTTAATTATTATTTTCTTTTGAATGGCAACAGCATTAAGAAGAAAGGACAGATTCTAAATTTATTTTTTCTGTGTTTCTGTTTCATTTTCCAAGGAATAATTTTTCTGTGGACAAATAAAACAAATAAACTTTTAGCTGGAGTTATGTTGTTCTTTTTTCTATCTCCTAAACCATTAAAGATCAGGTAAACATTTTAACGGATTTGAAATCTGAGGACAATTTCACATGATATCTATACCTAATAATATGATTTTCTTTAAATAATTTTTAAAATGGAACTTTTATATTTTTTAAACACCCAACTGCTCAGTTCCCAATTCCCTATTTTCTTTTCACATCATTTTTGACTTGACTCTTTGTCTTGTGTGTGGCCCTTGTGCTATGAAACCAACATTTGTGAAAGGTGTAAAAGGTTTTACTTTCACATGAATGTGTTTTGTAAAATGAGAAGTTGGCATCTTTTCCTCGGATCAAGTGGCACGTTTGCTTAATTTATTTATTGATTATTGAAATATAACTGGTTGATATTGAATCTCTAATCTTATAAAAGGAAGTGTTTGTCTGTGTCACTGATCTATGGCACTTACAATAATGAAATTTGGCATACAGGTAATCCTCTTTTTTTGTGTAGAGCCCGAATTTTTAATCTAGAATATTTTAAAATTAATTTATATTAGTTTTTTCACATTTCATTCTTTTTTCCGGAATGTGATGTCATAACTGCCTCGAATCCAGAAGGAGCAGAGCTTGCGATTTTCAACCGCCGGCATCACAAGCGTTTTTCCTCTCAAAAGCCTTTGGAACCATGCCAAGTTTTCTGATTCTAGCGTGTTTTGATAATAGCCACTTCAAGGCCAATATGTAGCAATCACCGGGGAATGGCAAGTGCCAAGAAATAGTGGTCACCTGACGGCACGAAAAGAAATGTCACCACCAACGCCGTGGCTAGTAATTTAGACTTGGGTTTTGTTATTATTCATTTTCTTTATGAAGACCAAATATTAAATTTCTTAAAGTCTCAAACTACTGTGAATAATTGGATTTGAATGAAACCAGCATAAAAAACAGGCTCAAATATGCACACACTATGCCTTGTCTATTTATTTTATTACCATTGTTATTTTTTGCCACATGTGGTGCATCATGTATCGCTAGGCCTAATTCACGTATGTCTCGTTGGGCCTAAATATTTTGTGTCTTGTTTGTTTTCATTCAGATAGTAGACTACTATAAGGTTATAGGATATTTAATTCCAGCTTTTTCTGTATATTTTTTTAACTGTAGTGCTTTTTCTGTGTATTTGACTTAGTGCTTTTTCTGTAGGTTTGATTTTGTGTAGTGCTTTTTCTGTGCATTGATTGTTACTTTGGATAAGCATGGGTATAGTTAGAATGTTCAAGGAGATGAGGACAGAGGGAGCCAGTGGGGAGTTCTATGTGGAATGTGACTTGTGTGGGAATATGGTTGAGGCAGGAAAGGGGGGGGGGTGAGTGGGATTAAAATGTCAGAGAAGGTTGAATTTACATGCAAGAGTTGTTTACAGGTGGGTGATTTGAGGAAGGAGCTGGAGGCTTTGAAGGTGAGGGCTGCAGAGGGAGTGGAAAAGGGTGTCCAATGTGTAGACTTGGGGCATGTTGATCAGGGGGATAAGGTAACTAGAGGGGTAGTGGTTGGTGATTCAATGGTTAGGGTTTTGGGAGAAATGGTAGGGCGTAAAAAGCGCAATTTTGCAAGGTGTTGCTTGCAAGGTGCCAGGGTAAAACATGTAGTAGAGGCAGTTAAGGCAGGTGTCGTTAAAGGGGAGGAAAAGGCAGTAGTATGGGTAGGAACAAATGACGTAGAGAGGACTACTAATGTCGAGTTTAAGAGGGAAGCAGAAACACTTTTAAGAGGCATTAAGTCTCATGGGGCAGAAGTAACAGTATTAGGATTACTACCTAGGTATGGGCTAGATAATGGGTGGTTAAATCAAAGGGCCAATAAGATGAACGGGTTGTTAAGGGATTTGTGTGAGAGGGAGGAGGTTAAATTTTTAGATGTTTGGAAGGAGTGTAGGAGGGATTGGATAAGCAGGGACATTTTGCATTTAAGCTTGATAGGTAATAGGGAGGTTGGCAAGCGGATTTTGAACATTCTGGAGTCAAAAAACTAGTATACAAGCAGGGATGGGAAGGACATAGAGGGTTGACAGTACACAGTAATTGCTTAGGAAAACTAACAGGGTCTAAATTGCAGGAGACAAACAATACAAAGGGAAAGTGCAATGTAAGGGAGAAAAACAATACCAAGACAAATAATACAAGGGGAAAGTGCAATATAAGGGTAAAAAATAAGCTAAAAGTATTTTATTATAATGCTTGCAGTGTGAGAAATAAAATGGATGAGCTCAAGGGAATTGCACAAGCAGAGGATATAGATATCATTGGGATTACTGAAAGTTGGGCAAGCAGTCAAGATGCACAAATTTTAGAATTAAGTGTATTCACAATGTTTAGGGAGGACAGAGTGAATAGGAAAGGGGGTGGGGTTTAGATTTATGTGAGAGAATTCTTAAACTGTACGGAAATAAAGTTAAATAGTAAAACTGAAGGGATAGAATCAGTCTGGGTGAAACTGAATACAGACAAAGGCAAAGGACTAATTCTGGGCAATATATATAGACCTCCTGTTTGTAGTGAAGAGCAGGAAAAGGGCATGTGCAATCTGATAAACGAAGCATGTCAAAAAGGAGAATTAATTTTAATGGGGGACTATAACTATCCAAATATTGACTGGACAAACAATCTAGCTACAAATGGGAAAGGGGCAGAATTTTTGGAAGTGATACAGGATTGTTTTTTGTACCAGATGGTGTATGAGGATACTAGGGACAATGCAATATTGGATTTGATTTTCAGCAATGATGAGGATAGGGTGCAGGATTTGGTTATAGGTGAGCTACTGGGAGAAAGTGATCATAGAAGTATCAGATTAAGTATAAATTTTCAGTCAGCATACACAATCAATAGTAGGATAATTCCAAATTTCAGAAAGGTAAATTTTCATAAGATAAGGGAAGAGTTAAAGGAAACATTCAGAGGGGGATTATTAGCACCGCATCATTCTGAACAATGGGAGGAATTCAAGAATAAGTTAGACAGGGTGTTAAAAAAACACGTAACATTCAGGAAAAAAGGAAAATCTAGAAAATTGCTCCCTATGTGGTTTTCTGGGGAAACACATAACGTTTTAAAATTAAAACAAAGAACATACAGGGTATATAAAAGCACTGGTAACGACAGAGACAAGGAGGCATATCAGAAAGCCAGAAAGGAGTTTAAAAATATTAGTCGGAAACAAAAGGTGTCCTTGGAGGAAAAATTAGCAAGGGAAATAAATATAAACCCAAAAGAATTTTTTGCATATGCAAGTGGTAAAAATAAATTTAGTACTACACTGGGCCCGTTGGAGGGGAAGGGAGGTGAATTAATTCAAGACGAGGTGGGAATGGCAAACGTGTTAAATGACTTTTTTCTGGGGGTTTTCAATGGTAACTATAATTTAAAAAAGGATCCCAAGGATGGAGCCTTTGCAGGGGGTATAATTAAAGAATGCAAATTCACCAGGGAAGAAATAGTACATCAGTTGAAAAGAATTAAGCCATCTAAAGCACCAGGGCCAGACGATATTTATCCGAGAGTACTAGTGGAATGCGCGGAAGAACTGGGGGAAGTAATTCACACGATATTTAATTCAACATATAGCACAGGTTGGGTACCAATGGATTGGAAGTTGGCCAACATAACTCCAATTTTCAAAAAGGGAATACAAAGTGATCCGGGCAACTATAGACCAGTAAGTCTAACATCAGTAATTTGCAAAATATTTGAATCTCTGTTAAAAAAGCATATAATGTTATACTTGGAGGAGGGGGGGACTGTTATCAGAGAATCAGTATGGGTTAAGGAATGGCAGATCCTGCTCTACAAACCTTTTGAAGTTCTACGAAAAAATTACTGAGGAGCTGGATAATAAGAGCAGTGTGGATATCATGTACATAGATTTTCAAAAGGCTTTTGATAAAGTACCTCATGAGGCATTACTGTTTAAATTGGAAAGGCTGGGGATTCAGGGAAAAACATTAATATGGATAAAGAATTGGTTATTGGGTAGAAAGCAGAGAGTGCAGGTAAAAGGAAATTATTCACAGTGGACAGAAGTTATAAGTGGGGTGCCTCAGGGATCAGTTTTGGGACCAATTTTATTTATAATTTTCATAGATGATATAGGTCAGGGGATCAAGAATAGAATCAGTATATTTGCAGATGACTTAAAAATATGGGGGACAGTGGATACCAAGTTACAGATAGAAAATTTACAAGGGGATTTTGATAAGATATCCGAATGGGCTGTAAAATGGGGTATGTCATTTAATGTAGGGAAATGTCAAGTTCTGCATATGGGTTACAGGAACAGTGGAGCCGGTACATGCTGCAGGGAGTAAAGGTAAAGGAGGGAGAAACAGTCAAGGATCTTGGGGTGATAATTCACAGGGATTTTAAAATGGGTCATCAATGTTCAGCTGCAGGTAAAAAGGCTAATAGGTTACTGGGGTATATTAAAAAGACTGTAACTTCAAGGAATAAGAATATAATCTTGCCGTTATATAAGGGTTTAGTAAGACCACATCTAGAATATGCTGTACAATTCTGGGCTCCATATAT
Organism: Metellina segmentata; assembly: GCA_947359465.1. Taxonomy (NCBI): domain Eukaryota; kingdom Metazoa; phylum Arthropoda; class Arachnida; order Araneae; family Tetragnathidae; genus Metellina; species Metellina segmentata. Next base: position 124,832,851 of record OX375875.1, read on the forward strand.
GAGAAAGGACATAGAATCAATTGAAAGGGTTCAGCACAGAGCTACAAAAATAATAAAGGGGCTAGCAAATTTCGACTATAATGAACGTTTAAGTAAGCTAAACATGTATACACTGGAAAGAAGAAGGAGGGGGGATTTGATTCAGCTTTTCAAGTTTGTAAAACAAGGGGACACAGAGTGCTTAAATTTCAATAGGGATAACAGAACAAGGGGTCATGGGTATAAATTGAATAAGACACATTTTAATCTCAATTTAAGGAAAAACTACTACTTTAATAGGGTAATAGACAGTTGGAACGCGTTGCCAGAAAATATAGTTAATTCAAAGGGAGTGTACGAATTTAAGACACAATTGGATAGTCATAGGAATTAGAGAATTCATAAACAAAGGACCAGCCTTGTTGGGCTTGAGCCTGTAGCTGGTCGTCAATATTTGTATTTGTATATAAGGGTGACAAACTTACTGCTTCAGGGTATTTGATAATTTTGTGTTTGTTAATCTTACAATTCTTAGATTGTAACCTTTTTTAATCATTACGATCGATAGAATAGTGTTTTCCCCCATTGTTTATGATATGCAAATAACTGTGCAGAACCATAAATTGATTCTTTTTAATGTAATACTTATTATGTTTTCATCCATAGGCCAAGATCAATAATTCTAGCCATATTGGAATGGGAATAACTCACAGACTTAGAGATGGTATGTTTTTTCTTGATTTGAAATATTTTCTTGCACATATTGAAACTGATGACACAGCATGTGTTTTGCTTTGATGGAGGAAAATATAACTTTTGGGCATCATATTAACAAATATTGCCATTAATAGGTTTTGTGGAAATAATTTCAAAAGTTGTAATCATGGACAGGAGAGGTGAAGTTAATTCCCCAGTTGAAAGCAGTAGCCTGGTTGGAAAAGTAGCGGATTGCAACTCGGGGGTTGCGCATTGGAAACACGATCCAACCAAAAGCTGTCGTGCACATGGTGGTGGTGGTGCTGCATGTTAAATATGCTGTGATCTCAAATATCCTTGTGTTGTAGTGGTTTGGAAGCTTGGAGAGTGGTGTGCCAGCTTAGGTATTGTCATCTGACTGATTCAAAGTGATGAAGTTTCCTCAGTTCATTTTCTTGGGGATTGATCCTGGACCGGATTGTGTTGCTCCAATGCGACGTTAATTCAGCTTCCTAACTAATCCACCCAAATCAATATTTTCTTAAATTTCTCTAAAACATGATCATACATTAGAAGCTGAAATTTTATCAGTGTATAAAATTACACTTTCATTGCAGAATTAGTCTTTAAAGCAAATTGAAGAGGGCAAAACTGACGTACTTCCTATTGGTGCAAGTACCTAGACTGCAACTACTCACCAAAAATATTTACGATCAGGGACGTGCCAACGTTTTGAATAGAGGGGGGGCGAGCATAGGCGTAACTAGGGTTGTTGAATTATGGGGGGGGGGACCTCCCGAAAAGTACCCCTGTAAAAAAATGGGAAGAATAAATTAATTATATTAATATTGATTAATTATATTAATATTGATTAATTATATTAATATTGATTAATTATTAATAATAAATTACAAACCGTTAATTAATTTACATAAAAAGATATTCATCAATTAACACTTGATTATTAAAAATCATATTTTTTTCTGTATAGAATATTTACTAAATGACTTTAAGGTGAATTTTAAAACTTACAATACATTTAAATTAGAAATTAAAACGTCAATTTTTGTAAACGTCTCGATTTTTCTGAACTTTTTAGATTTATATTTGATTTGCTTGAAGCACATGGGTAAAAATTATCTCGATTCTGACTCCGCCGCCTATGAGTGCTCATAATTTTTTTAAACAGAATCTATATTTAAAAATTCGATTTCAATGAAACACAGTAGGCAATATTTTTAAAAACCAATGAAATAAGATAAACATTAATTTTAAAAACTAATAACAATATTAAAATATAGAATGTATTTGAAAATTTGGATTAAAGAAGCACAATTGACAATAATAAAAAATTCCATTTTTAATCGAAAAATTTTCCTTTGACCTTTTACTCTGCATAATCTTGTATGAGTTCTTTAAAACAGAATTTATCACAAAACTCATCTTCGATAGTTATAGTCAATCTACTTAGTCTATGTAGAGTGATTGTGGATCTGAAATAATTGTTGATGATTTTTAATTTGGAAAAACTTTTTTCACCACTTGCAACTTACATAGGCAAAGTTTTAAAATTCTAAGTGCAATATTAATATAAATATGATAGATAATAATAAACCCCTGCTGAAAATTATATTGAAAATTCCTCGTTTTTTCGAGAATGAGGAAATTTTCTATTAATTAAATTTTAAGGCTCATATGTCGGTAATTGGTAATTATTAGTTAATATCGTATTTGAGCAACACAACGTGTTATTGACGACGGTCCGGGATTAATTCTTTAAGGAAAAGATCCGAGGACAACACCTCGTAATTTTGAACCACGGTCAGATGACGAAACAACACCTGAGCTAGCACCCCACTCTCCAAACTTTCACACCAACCCAACGTGTCGACAGATTTAAGGTGCACCAGCCGCCTCTACGCCATACGCTTACAAACATCCATGCCCCGACCCGGATTCGAACCTGGAACCTTCCTATCTAGATGCTAACACTTTAACCACTATACCGGTTGGTCGGCGGCTCATATATCGGACGAAAGTTTGGAATATGATGGTTCAGGTAGCCAATTTATTAGATTTATTATTGTCTAACATTTATCAAAAATTAATTATTACTGCTTAGCGACCGCAAATTTTGTTCATTCTACTTATATGAAAATAAGAATGTTTTTGTTAACTACAACTTGGAATAGGTATTTTTATTGGAAACCCGTTTTTCAATAATTGGGTATTACTGTTGTTTTAAGTTAGAAATATTTAAGAATCTCTCTATATTAAAAAGAGTTACCACCGCCGCTGTCGCAGGGTTGAAAACTGGGGTTTTTCACTCGGTTCTCAAGATGGTTTGTCGATTGAGTACAGATCAGAATATTACGAGATTAACATGGTTTATTCAAAATTGTACTGGGAACATAATGGAGATGGTTTTTTTACTGATGCGATTATCAGTTTAGGGTGCATTAAGTGTTAAAGTAAAAAAAAAAGCGAAATCACTTACGACAGGAATGTTGGTTTGCAAAGCAACAAGTTTTAACAATGCACTGTTCTCGCGTTTCCGTCACTTAATTACTTCACAAATTCAAGTGTTCACTTTCAAAACATTATTCTTGGAACCTCACTCGACAAGGAAATCCGTAAGACTAAATAATACATCGGGCAAAAATTCAGAACAGTTCACTCGCAGGCAGTTTTCTCGTATTTACTTCAAATAAGAAAGCCGACAATTTAAAAGACCCTATATTGTAAATCATCAAAATAAGCAATGACAGATTTGTTGCGATTTCCGAAATGCCGTTATCTTCAAACGATATTTCCGTCAGTTGGTCAGGCGCTTCTTGCCCAGTTTGGGACCTAGGGCAATAAAACCCTAACATAGAATCCGTCAGTCGGTCATAAAAATAAATCGCTTTTCTCAAGACATGCCGTCAAAGACTTGGTCGAGCCCTACAATGCATTTAAAGGATTCGAAAATGAGATAATCATCTCGTGGCACCACGTGCATTCATTTTGGGGGTTGAACCCCTTTAAAGCCGTAAAACAATGTGATGAAGTATCGGTATGCTGGGCCACCTATCTTCACATATTCAGAGGAAGAATTTAATCTTTTGGTACTTTGGATCTTTGAAACAATTTTTTTTTTCACTTTTAGTTAAATATAAGCTTTTACTACACAAATAAAATTTGTTCGAAGTTTCTTGATAAACTTTTCATACATTTACGTGTTAGAAAACTTTCAAATTCGTTATTTTCAAAATCTAATTTTGTGTTGCCCCTTGACCCTTCATTTATTACCCATTTCGGGGAATATATCGAAGCTCTCATGATGCGCGCTGCCCCCTCTGTGCTTCTCTCTCTCTCTCTGTATATATATATATATATATATATATTAATGAAAGGGAGGCTGCTAACTGCGCAGTTTATACAAAGGGCGCCCCTCCCTGTGCATTTTTTTACAACAAAAATGTCCAAAACTATCATTTAAACAATTTTAAATAAATCTATTCAACAACGCGCTGGAGAAAAGTCATAAACCTTTCTGTTAAAACCTTCGTAAAAAGTGTTTATGGATATGGATATTGAGGTATATGTGTGTGGAGATGTACTACGGAAATGACTGCGGTAGTTGTTTTGTTTTAATTAAATGGTTTGCAGTAATTTGTCAATGTCGTCGAAGGGTCGCCCAACTATCTTGAGTACATGCAGAGTGTTGACAATGTACGAAAATCTTCATCTACTATAATTTTTTATTTGTTTTCATACATTATACATTTTTTGTACACTAAGTTTGCGCCTCACCCATGAAATCGGCTGTCATGAGCAAATGCCAAGTTTGCACTCGTCTAGATCTGGGCCTGCATCTATTGACAGGAAATGAAATTAGTCTAAATTTGCTTTAACGGTACTGTTTAATGTTACTTTTGAAGTTAAAATGTTGATAATGTTCATTGATAGTGTGTGTTGGGGGGGGGGGCTAAATATGGCTTTCGCCCCTTCTCTTCAGTGACGGGAGGGACCAAATACCCTCTGCCCCCCCTGTTGACAAATGCTTGTTTGCCCTCCTCCAGATCTGGGCCTGCATCTGTTGACAGGAAATGAAATCAGAGTCCAAATTTGCTTTAACGGTACTTTTTAGTGTTAATTTTGAAGATAAAATGTTAATAATGTTCCTTGAAAGTGTGGAGGGGCTAAATATGGCTTTCGCCCCTTCTCCTCAGTGACGGGAGGGACCAAATACCCTCTGCCCCCCCTGTTGGCAAATGCCTGTTTGCCCTCCTCCAGATCTGGGTCTGCATCTATTGACAGGAAATGATACGAGTCCAAATTTGCTTCAACGGTACTGTTTAATGTTATTTTTGAAGTTAAAATGTTAATAATGTTCTTTGATATTGTGGAGGGGCGAAATATGACTTTCGCCCCTTCTCCTCAGTGACAGGAGGGGCCAAAAAAAACCCGGCCCCCCCTGTTGGCACGTGCTTGTTTACGATGGCAAGCAACAGATGTACACTGTGCTAATTTTATTAAAATAATTCTAGGAAATATTCATAATAATTCAATATAAAATCCAATAATTTATAGTTTATTATTTCTTGTCTGAATTTCTACTGTCAATAAGTAATAAATAATCACCTGCTTTGATTACATTTTCTTCCGTACTATTTTGGAACTTGCTTGAATAGCAAGCCAGAATCTTTTGTATCGTATTGTGTCAGTTTTATAAACCGTTTTAGGGTAGATAAGTATTTTTGCAGTATAATCTCTTATATTAAATGGAGTTTGTAAAAATGATAATGAAACTGGCTGCATATTTTTTTATTCAATTCAACCGATCTCATAATATTGCAAACATTTTAATTGGCAATCAGTGGGATGGTTTACTTGAGTTTTGCTGGCACAATTCATCCATGGTTGGGGTTTATTATGTAAAGATAGTGTTGCAAGTAATTTTCAACAACCAGCCTGTTCGTCAACACATTTTCAAAATTTGCAATAGATAAAATATTTGTTATTCACTGAAAATAAAATTAAGGTATCTACTGTGGTCACACCCCTTTTCTAAATGAACAAGCCCTGTTCCTATAATGACCTCCATCACTGAAACATTGAGATCACTTGTCATGTTAAGTCACACAATACTGAATCTATCAACAACATACCAATGGCAACCACAGATGACTAAAAGATGACTGTTTGCTACTATTTTCAAGGGACGCCAATTTCGAAGTTTATGCACCAGGTTGTGGTAACCATCAAAGAAAAACATTGGTATCTATGATAGCTAGATTGTCATAAAAACCTCATTAAGAGAGTATTTAATTTTAAAATTTAACTTCTTGGTGAGATCTTCAACATGTTTTGTACTTAAATTGCCACATTTTGTGTTTTAGCTGGTGCATTTTGTGTAAGCAATTAAAATTGATATAATAAAGTGAAAATTTTTGCTACAATTTAAAAAAATGGTGCTGTACAACACCTTAATACATCTTAAGGTGTGTACAGGCATCACAACCTGTGGTACCCTAGTCATCCATTCTTTCCCCATGGTGTTTACTGCCTCTAATGAATGTGTGGGGTCGTGACCCCCCAAAAAACTTACTGATCTTTCTTCTCTCCATGCTTTTCACAATTACTTGACATTGTGTTTGGCTCAGCTTGACCAGCTAGAACAAACCAACTCCCCAAAATTGTATTGTGTACCTGCAATAGGTATGTGTATTCCACATTGAGATTCTCTTATTTACAAGGAAAGTATGAAGTCATAACAAGCAGTCAGAGTCCCCATGGGTCAGGGAAAACCTGGAATTGTCAGGAAATTTAACTTTGTCCGAAAAATCGGGGGAAAGTCATCTAAAACCTGGAAAATGTTTGATCATGGCTTCTCAGATGCTTTGGAGAAAAGTAGCCAATAAGATTCGTTCACAGATTCATATGACTATTTTGTAAATTGAATTTTTCTACCAACTTGGAAAAAAAACCCAGCTAATATTTTAACTGGTAAACAATGCTTATTGTTAGGATACATTAGATCAGAAATTGATTTTAAGTCAAAGATGTTTGATTATTTAAATAAGTTATTTTAATGCAAAATTACTTGTGCTTTGTGTATTAATTTTTACAGTGTATAATTCTTAAATTGGTTTTTATTATTGGCTAAATGCTATTTGAATGCTAAATTATTTATTGGTTTTCAACCTTAAAAATGTCGTGCATTGCTTAAGTATAACTTGGAATTTTGTAAAAATTTGTCTCGAAAACCTGGAGAAGTCGGGTAATTTTATTTCTGAAATAGAGTAGGAACTATCATATTCATTAGCATTATTTGGGAAATCAATATTTTTCTTCCTTTCCTTAGGTATCAAACTGACCCTATCTGCCATGATAGATGGCCGAAGCTTCAATCAAGGAGGGCATAAGCTTGGTCTGGGCTTGGATCTTGAAGCCTGAGTATTAAAGAATTTAAAGCCAATAACTTCAATTTTGTGTTTTTTTTTTCAGTCTGTTTAGGAGCTATGGAAACGTCATTTACAATTGCATTTTATGTGCGCACAGCATACAAAAAAATGATAGTGGAAAGAAGTAGTGCAAGTTTAATTTGAACTAGCCGAAGGACTCGTTAGGAACCTATCTCTGCATTTGTGTAAAAATGTTGAAAGATAATCTAATAAGCGTTCTTTAATGTTAAAAAGTTTATCGGTGAAGCCAGTATTGTAATTTGCTATTGTAAATTTGTATGAAATTGTGCTATAAACTGTTTAAATTTTTTCTCAAGAATCTCCACTTTTATAATATTTTACTTTGTTTATTTCATTGAGTTCACAAAGTGTTTTGGACAGCTATTTTATTTCCGTTTTGTAATGAAAATAACTGCAATAAGTCACTGGAATGATTGCCAATTTATTTCTAAGCCTAGGTTAGCTGTAAACAATTTGTGAAAAGTTTTCTCTTTGTTTGCAAGAGTGAGAATAGTGTAGTCATCTATTTCAAGTCATAGTGAAATAAAACATGTCTTGTGTGTATCATTAGTTGCAAACTTATTTTTCCTTTTGTGTAATCGATAAGTTATAGAGCTTTTTATTGTGTCTATAATTTCCAGTGTTTTCAAAATAGTGTTTTTGTATTAACTTTTTAAAAAATACTAGAGCACCTAGGTTTAGACTAGCAAACCTTTTACGAAAAAATATTTTTCATGTGTTTTGGTGTGCTACTCGTAAATCAAAACATGCAACTGTATAATAGTTGAAAATAAAGTCCGAGTGGTCTGAATTTGTGAAATTATTTTTCGTAAAGTTTTACATTCAGATTTGATGGTAACTGACATTTTATTTCTCGTGAAGGTTTTACACTTTGTTAAGCCGCTACGTAGTCCTATTGTTTCTTCTATATATAAATATGACTAGCTGAATACCCCAGTGTTGTTCAGGTTGAAATAGTTAAATGTTGATTGAAAAGTGAATTAGAATATTCACTTACATGAAAGAAGGCAATCGTTTAAGTTGTACGGAAAATATTTTTTAACTTCTATCTTTTATGATAATGATTTATTAAATTTAGTAATGCTCAAATATGACCCCAACATTTCCCTGTGTCAAGTTTCTTGTAGAACGTATTTCCTTGTCAATATTCATTTATTGGAGGAAAACCAACTTTAGATTTTAAATTTGGGGCTTCGAGGGGCACTTATGACCATCAAAATTAGCACACAGGTAGGACTTAAGTGCTATAGATTGGTCTGGAGACAGGAAAGTATTATACTTTAGAACACTGCGGAAAACAGGCTAAGTATCAAATTTGGTATAGATTGGTCAAACAATGCAGATTTGTTCAGAGAATACACACACATCCTTTTTATATATATAGATAAACAAGTCCAGTTATGTAGACATATGTAAAAAGTTCTTTATTTTGTGATCATGCATTGTCAAATTGTCTGAAGAGCTGTAGAGTATTCAATACAAAATTTCACAGGTGTTAGAAGGTGTACTTCTTAAGGTATGGTCGATTGCAAGGTGCATTGTGATTTAATTATGTTTTTTAACTTTATTGTTCTCGCCTTCACTTTTCAGTCATGTTCTCTTGAGAAACACTGGTTATTTGTCTCAGAGTAGCTAAAAATACTCTTTGAAGCATAGGAAATGTCAATCTTTAATGTTGATTCATATGTTTCTGGTGAAACAATGCTGACCACTGTCCCTCAGTTTCTAAAAGCTGTTTGAATCCCGGTGTAGGCATTAATTTGAGTGTATCATAAATTGACCCAAGGTTTTTCAAACTTTCAGAACCTGCAAGTGAGGTGCTTTCACTTCGATTTTTTTCTTGAGTATATTGAAAAGTAAAACTTGTATGCTTATTACTTGATGTTATCTGTCCTTTGTTTGGCACAGCTTGACCAAACATGGTCCCATAAAACCACAACCAACCTTTTATAGTACAGGGCCGTGTCAATAAATTCAAAAGCTTCCTTTGGCCACACTGGAACTGATCCATCCATTGATAAATAATTAAACACATCTTATGTTTTTCCATTCCAATTTCATACTTGACGTGTATTGCACATAACCATCTGAACTCATTCAATTTTGATTTGTGCAGTTTAAAGTGCAATTGGTATATAGTATTAAGTTAATCTCAAAATTTTATTCTCAAAGCACCTCTTGCTCTTCACCCTTCAAGTGGTATCCAAGTGACTGATTTTGCTTATCAGGATATAGCTGTTTATTTTGGTGGTGGCTACAAGATGGGGTCAGTTTTGCTAATGGCGAGACAAGGACCACCATGAGCATTAGTAGGGTAGCAGCAATGTTTGAGAATAGAGGGCTGTTTCTGAAAACATGAATTGGCTGACTCAATGGGCCAAATAAGTTTCACAGGCCAATCATGGGTTACGGTTTCGAGACTGCCTACTTTAGTCATACACATGGTTGATTCATCCGGTTCATTTTAACAACCATCTTTCAATGTTGCATGTTCTTGACATGAATCACATCATGCACAGTTACACTCTGCTTTCAAGTCTATATTAAATTATAGTTTTTTTTGTTTAATGCCAACTCTGCTTCCACCATTACGTCTTGAGCACACATTCTGGTTGAGTTTATTGTTCAGTGCATGGTCGAGAGTTGGAACAAATCGCACATGACGGCCCTTTCTCCTGCTGTCAAGCTTGATTCCTTTTGTACACAAACTCCCAAGCCTTCTCACCTGATGCAGGCCAATCTGGCAATGTGTTCCCACAAGTGGCAACTGCGCTGCGTTTTTGCTCGGCTTGTTCAGTACCAGAAGTTACGGTTCCAAACAAGCGATCACAAGATTTAGCTTGTGACTGCACATTTACTTACTTTCTAGGAGTGGACTCCTCCAGGGTCATCTGCTCTTGTCACTGGCAGCCGCATCCCGCGGCCACCATGTCGTCGTACTGCTTGAGCACGACGTTCATGTGCTCGTCGAAGTAGAGCAGGCTGACCGAGTGCAGGTCGGTGGGCACGCAACAGGGCGCCTCAACGCCCGCCGTCAGCCCCAGCTCGTGCACGATGCTCTGCACGGTGGCGTGGTTGGTGGGCCGCTGGTTCTGGCCGAGCGGGAAGGAGCACGCGCCCGAACACACGAACGCGTCGTACCACTTGGGGGAGATGATCCACGAGGACCAGCCCAGGCGTTCGAAGTCGACGCGCAGCTCGCGCCGGGCGCAGTCGCCGTGGTCTGGCACGGCCGCCGCGCGGGCGTTCCGTGCGCCCTTCTCGGGAGGGCGGATGCTGTTGGGCGCCAGGGACTGCAGCACGGGAGCTTCTGCTTCTGTGAAGAGAGTTTAGCATTAATCAAAGTTCGTCATCTGACCGTGGTTTGAAATTACGTGGCATCCTCGGATTAGGGATGCGACATCGATGTCTTCAAAACATCGATGCATTGGAGCCGATGTCGCATCATTAGTTGCTAAACCAGTTTTAAGACACTTAATTTTAAAAACATCGATGTTTTGCTGTCGGGGAAAAAAGTTTAAATACACTGAATTTTAAAAACATCGATGTTTTGCTGTCGATGGTCACATCACTACCTCGGATCCTTCCCTTCGGGGTTGATCGCTAATAGCCCATTGTGTTGCTGATTAAATACCTACCTACTATTAATCAAAAGCTAAGTAGTGGTCCAGCCAAATACTCTCGGCGACTGGTTCAGGGAAAATCTCGTGGCCTCAATTGTTTCCCAAATTGGCGTGGTGTGGAAAATGAGGTGCCAGCTGAAGTGTTCTCGATTTTTCCCTTCGGTATTGATTCCGTACCGTAGCCAATAGCCCGTACTACTGCTCCAATTCGACGTTAATCATTCAGCTACCGCACCCTTCAGTCATTTTCAGCAGGTTTTTGTTTTCTTGCAAAGCAATTTTAGATTTTCTGCAATAAAGTTTACGTACTGAAAAGGTTGATAAGTAATTTACGTCGCGCACTGGAGCTAAACAACTGGCCATTGGCGACGGTCCGTGATCAAATACGAAGATCCGAGGACAACACGTATTTTTAAACCAACGGTCAAATGATGAACCGACACGTGAGCTGGCACCCCAAACTTCAACTCTGCGAACTTGGAACATATGACACCATGTCAGGATTAACGTCCACAAGCCCCGCCGTACACGACTCATTGACAAAATCGAGTTTCGAACTCTCATCCGGTTGCTAATTTGTTGACCTTTGAGATGGATACCGGGCATCCCGAACTGTCGCCAATAGTCTGACGGTGACGATCCTGGATCCATCCCGAAGGAAAAGATGCAAGGACCCTCGTCATTTTGAACCATGGCCAACGCCTTAGCTGGCAATCCACTCTCCAGACTTCCACGCCAACGTGAGGACATTTGAGGCCACGATTGATTTGAAGGCAACTACCCTTGTGTACACGACGGTCTAAAGTCGGACCTAGTTTCGAGCGCAATCCTGCTGTTGCTAATCCGCTACTCTTCCAACCAGGCTACCATGGTTCCCTTTAAACAAGTACTACTAAAATAATGTCCTACAATCTGAAGTAATTTTATTTATTGCCGTTTGGACGAACGTTGGACTTAAATTTTTAACATAAGAGCGATAAGCCGAACTGGCATTTGGCAACACACCAAATTACGAGAGGTTTCTGGAATACTCGGGTTTATTCAGCTTTAAAGAAAATAAAACCCCGGTATCAACTCTAAAAGTCGAAGAATATAATAATCGAAAAATAATTTTTTAATTTAAAGTTTTCTAAACTAGGGCAGTTACAGGAATCCAACCTACATCGCAGACTGCTGGTAGAGTACTGAGCTGTATACGTTTTTCAGTTTAGTTTCATGGAGGTGCTTATCATAGAAATTTAATGCAAGAAGACTGAGTGAAGCTTCAAACGTGACCAACCTGTCACATGACTTCTCTGAGAAATTGACTTGGCCGATTTGATATCTGGAATTGAAAGTTGGGGTTTTATGGTTCAAGGTCCAAAAGCAGAAACTGAGCCAGTTTGATATTTTATCGCCTCGTTTGGCGTTATAACGTCCTATGACAGGGATTTCTAGAGTGGGGAAATCGATATTTTACTACCATCAGATGATCTGTATACCAATCAGATGGTGAAACAATGGTTGGGCGTCTTCCTCGCCGTGAACCGATCAGATGAATGTTGGGTTCCAACTAGCATCCAGAAATCAGTCTACGGGTCACGTTACTACTAGTTGTGGTCACATGATCATGTGCACATAAAGTAGGTTACTGTTATGATTTATATTACAGGGGTTGGACAAAGATATGGAAACGCCTCGTGAAATGCATGATTGAAAAGAAATGTTTATTCTAGTGAAATGTGTAGTTGGCGCTGGTGGTTTTCGGCTACTGACGCCACCTATACAACGTCGTAAATACGCTGCGCAGGGTACGAGGATGATTTGTCACATCTCCCCTGGCCACCAGTCACCAAACTTAATATTATTAAAGTTTTGTTTTTTGGAGAGGAAAGTGCGTGATCGCTATCCACCGCCGGCATCCTTTTCTGAACTTGCCGCCGTTTTGCAGAACGAATGGTACAAGATTCCATGGCGAGCATACAGGAACTGTATTTATCCATTCCGAGAAGACTGCAAGCTGTTTTGAATGTTAACGGTTTTCCTACACCATATTAGGCAAGGTTACATTTTTTAAGGCATTTCCATATTTTTGTCCAACTTTTGTATAGTTGTGCACGTGTAAGATGCTCCTAGTGTTCTAATCTGCAAAATGCATTTTTATTTATTCAATCGATGTTACTCTTTCGTATATTTTTCTACTGAGTTATACGCTCTGTACACATTTCTATGATACTTTCCGTCTAGAATTATTCCACATGGAACATTCCACATGTAAATTAAAATAGTGTTAAATAAAAGACTACTACAGCAGTTACCATTGCTCACTCTACTTCTACATTTCCTCTATGGTGATTATAAAACACGTGGTTCTATTTTGAACTATTAAAGAAATGTATGTATAGAAAACTCGATTCCAGAAAAGTTGAAAAACTTACTTGAATGCTTGGAAATAGATCGGTGAATGTTGGACTTGACGGTTTTGGGATCGTAGCTGAACACAATGAGGATGGGGTATATGTAACCTTGAAGGTGGCGCACTCTTCTTTCGGGCCACTCTCGACCAGACCGGTCCAGCACCTGCATCGTTAGGCCTGAAAGAGTTCCGGTGCACTCATGAGAAACTTTATTGAACTCGCAATGGGGTCTTTTTTTGCTTACAGCGCTATTGCTTGTTCAAATTTAGTTCACAACTGAAGGGAATGGTAATAGTAATTTTTAGTTAACGTCGTACTAGAGCAATACAACGGGCTATTGACGACGGTCCGGGATCAGTCCCTTGGGAAAGATCCGAGGACAACACCTCGTAATTTTGAACCACGGTCAGATGACGAAGCAACACCTGAGGTGGCACCCCACTCTAAACTTCCATACCAACCCAACGTGAGGACTTTCGGCCACGACAGATTTAAGGTGCACAAGCTGTCTCTACACCATACACTTGCAGACATCCATGCACTGACCCGGATTCCAACCAGGAACCTTCCTATCTAGAGGCTAACACCAGATCGGTTGGTCGGCGGTTAATGTGTGCGATGAACGTTAAAAAGCTGTAATTACAATTGAGATAGGTTGATTTTGAGCAGTCAGCGAGAATTCGGAAATAGATGATCCCTTCGGGGGTCTATACCTGACCGTCGCTAATAGTCGTCTGTGTTGCTCCAGTGCGACTAACTAAAATATGTATCTGGCATCCGAAATAAACGAATTTTTGGTGAAACTCGAGTTGGATTTAGTTTGTCACTGTTTTGGTACACGAGTGCTAAATTAGACCATTCAATGAAGAGTTCTTGTATAATATTGTATGGAAAATCTATAAACCTAATGTCTACGTAGTCTAACTGCAGAAAGTTTATTCGCATTGTGACTTCTTATTCAGACTCAAAATGGATATCAAGCATATTTGATCTCGATCGTTTAAATCCAAATATGCTCGCGAACGGTTATCGGATCTTTCTCTTAGAGGGGATTGATCCTGGACCGTCGTCAATAGCACGTTGTGTTACTCTAGTACGACGTTAATTAAAACTTACCTTACCTTGTGAACGGTTAAATAGTGTCCTGAATTTAAAAAAATCATGTTTAAATATTACCGACACTGCTAGGGTAATTTTTTTTTTGGTAATTTTTAGTTAACGTCGTACTAGAGCAACACAACGGGCTATTGACGACGGTCCGGGATCAGTCTCTTAAGGGAAAGATCCGAGGACAACACCTCGTAATTTTGAACCACGGTCAGATGACGAAGCAACACCTGAGCTGGCACCCCACTCTCCAAACTTCCACGCCAACCCAACGTGAGGACTTTCGGCCACGACATATTTAAGGTGCACCAGCCGCCTCTACACCATACGCTTACAAACATCCATACCCGGATTCGAACCAGGAACCTTCCGATCTAGAGGCTAACACCTTAACCACTATACCGGTTAGTCGACACTGCCAGGGAACGGAATTCTTCAAGATAAACTATGAAACGCGGAAATGAAGGTTTTTAATCTTTTACTTAGGTTTATTAAATTGTGTATTGCAACACATGACTCAAATAACTAATCATCGGAGTGATTTTGATATTTAATGAGACAAAATATTACATACAAGTCACGAAACACTACAAAAGAAACAATTGCAAGCTAAGCAATATTAATCACGGGGGGGGGGGGTTAACGAATCGAGACGTTCATTGTTCGAGTGCAAGAGTTAGACTGCTATATATTTCTTCCAATCCTGAATCCCCATAACTCCAATAGTGGGAGTGAAAATTGAAGGTTAGGAGTGTTTCCAATTGCATAAAACTGATTTTTAAGCTTTTTTTAAATTTGGGATTGTTTTTGGACAGTCGTCATTAGCCCGTTGTGTTGCTCCAGTACGACGTTAATTAAAAATTACCAATTATTTAAATATTGCTATTTATTTTAAATGTAGGTAGGTATTTTAATCAACGTACCACTGGAGTAACACAATGGGCTATTGGTGACGGTGTGGGATGAAATCCGAGGACAAGACTACGTCATTTTGAACCACGGTCAAAATAACGAGGCCGCACCTGAACTGGCACCCCACTTCTCCAAACTACCGCGCCAACGTGAGGACAGTTGAGACCACGACAAATTTAATGTGCACCAGCCCCCCTCGTACACGATAATCTTTGGTTGGATTGGAACTCACAACCCTCCACTCTGGTTGCTAATCCATTAGTCGTCCAACCTGGCTACCGCCAGCACATTTATCTTGAAACTAGTTACATTTTTAAGTCTCGACGACGCTATTAGGTAAACGGACCCAATCGTGATGGATGAGATATCTCGTCATTAAAAGAAAACTGAACCGATCTTAAACTCGTCATCATAAAAAAAACAGAAATATCTTGACGAAATATCTCGTCATTAGTATATTTGTTCATATCTTGAGGGACGAGATATCTCGTCGCAATCACTTTGATGGTTTTGGGCATCCATCCGAGTCAACCTTACTCGAGACCTGTTCCACCACTTGCTAGACTTTATGGCAAAAGTAGTTTTTGCGGTAGGTAGCTTGCAGAGTTTTTCAGTTTAAATGTAAACTATACAGGAGAAGAGTGATTAAAGAATCGATCGAAATAGGTCCTTTTACCTTTGTTAAAATCCGCGTTGCGCATCCATTTCTTGACGCAGGTGGTGATTCTGAACACCTCCCATCCCAGGGAGTGGACACTCGCCATGCGGGCTTCCACGAGTTTCGAGCTCGAATTCCGAGCACCGTCGTAGAGTCGCATCTGGAAGTCAAAAATTTGTATCATCTTTTAGAATCCATTCGTACTCTGGCCGTATTTCAAAATTACGCGAGGTTGTCGTCACATCTTTCCCTTTGGGATTCATCCCGGACCAACCTCAACAGTCTGTTATGTTGCTCCATCGCGACGTTCTTTAAAAATACAACACCTACCTCTTGAATCCATGAATGATTAGTTCTACAGCATGAGAGTCAGCGGCTGATTATATCTATAGTTATTTGAATGGAAGAGGCAGGTATTTAATTGACGTCGCCCTGGAGCAACGCAATATGCTATCAAACCTGAAGGGAATAATCTGAGGACAACACAACGTTACTGAACCACGGTCAGATGATGAGATCGACACCAGAACTGGCACCCCATTCTTCAAACTCCCACATCATGCAAACGTGAGGACATTTGAGGCCACGAGAGATTTAATATGCACCAGCGAAAAAATTGGGCACCCCTGCATTACAGGGTGGTAGGTAGATTTAATGTCGCACTGGAGCAAAATAGAGGGCCACTGGCGATTATTAGGTACTGGTGCTTTTTAATTAATGTTACACTGGAGCAACACAGCGGTTATTGGTGACGGTACGGGATCAACCCCGAACGGTGAATCGGAATCAATCACAAAGGGTATGGTTAAGTAGTTAATTAACGTATCACAGGAGTATTATAACGGGCTATTGGCGACCGTCTGGGGTCCCGAAAGGAAAGATAGGAGGACAACTTATTTTGAACCTCGATCAGATGACCTGCGACATTTGATACCTGAGCCTGCACCCCACTCTCCAAACTTCCACACCAAGCAAACGTGATTACATTTTAGGCCTCTATAGATTTAACGGTATATTTAGCAACTATAGTTGGTTAGACCTAGTTTCGATATCGCAATCCTCCGGTTGCTAATTCGTTATTCTTCCAACTAGGCTACTAGAATGAGGTGCCTTTTTAGGTGTTGCTTCGTCATTTGACCGTGGTTCAAAATTACGTGGTGCCCTCGGGTCTTTCCCGTTGGGATTGATCCCGGACCGTCGTCAATAGCCCGTTACGTTACTCCAGTACGACTTTAATGAAAATACCTACATACCAACTAGGTTATAGTAGCCTTTAGGTGGTATTAGATTTTACAAGAGTTTACAAACCACATTTGTCTTGTTTATCATTTTCAGTTGTATGTGTGTGTGTGTGTTTAACATTTTGACTACGGCTATAGATACAGGGTGTCTTAAAAGTTCCCGTACTCAAAGCTTTAAGAAATGATTGTCCATGTTTTTTTAATTATTGAATTTTATTGTCTGCTTATAGTTTTATCGATTCTTTAATTTTTATCGTTTTTTTTTTTTTTTTTTTTGTCAAGTTATGCGATAATAAAGTTCTACGCCATTTTGTTTTTTATTGCAAAATGACTTTATCACGCATTCAGAGAATAGCGCTACTTGAGGCTTATTTTGAATGTAAATCATATGAAAGTTAAAGAATTTTGGAGACATAAATATCCAAATGATGCAATACTGAGTAAAGATAGGCTTATCAACTCGTTCGGCGATTTTGTGCAAGGTTCCGTGGAATACAAACACAGGAGTGGAAGACCTAAAGTCGTTACACCAGACTTTGTACAAGAAACTCAACGGAGGATATTGCAATCTCATCAATCCGTGAGGCGTTTGTCGCAACAAATGGGCATATCACATCGATCGACACATAAGGCTTTAAGAGCTTTGCATTTTCGCGCTTATCGTGTAATAAAGACACAGGAGCTAAAACCAACGGACAATGAGAAGCGACTTTATTGTTGCCGATGGTTCCGAAGATTTATTCGCAACAATATAAACATTTTGACAAAATATTTTTTTCCCGATGAGGCATGGTTTCATTTAAGCTTTTAGGCGTGAACACACAAAACTCCCTCATTTGGGCGACAAGTCCCCATTCATTAATGCAAAAACCTTTACATTCTTAAAAGTTGGCGTTTGGTGTGCCGTATCACGAAGAAGGGTTGTTGGGCCTCTGTTTTTCAAATTTAACTGTTGATGGCACTGTATATAAAGAACTTATCCCACAATTTGTTGCATTATTAGAAGTGAATGAAAGAAATTCTTAGTTCCAACAAAATGGTGCAACCTGCCATACGAGTTATGAAACCATGGACATGCTTCAAGATCTTTTTTCGCGATCGACTCATCTTAAGAAATTTTTGGCCACCTCGTTCCCCTGATCTGAGCATCCCTGACTTTTTTTTCTGTGGGGATATTTAAAGAACAAAGTTATGAATATAATCCCCAAACAATAGATGATATGAAAACTGCCATTACTCAAAGGATACAAGAAGTCACTCCCAGCATATTGTAACGCGTTTCCAAAAATATGCGCAAACGACTTCAGCTCTGCCTCCAAGAGCGGACATTTTGAACATTTATTGTAAATGTAAGCTCACATTTTTTCCTACGTAATGTTAAAAGTGCTTTTCACCATTGGCATAAAAATAATTGCTTTAAAGTTTGTTGTTTTTCAATTCTTTCTTGGCGCGATCATGGTACAACTACTGTACCGGCCGTTGTCTAAAGGCTAAAGTGTGAAAATTTACTAAATTACCTTCTTTCTACGATACTATTTTTATTTTTAAATACGTTAATTTAACTACATTAATTCCCCCAAGACCTAAATGCTCATTCAGTTGAGTGCTATTGGAAGTTGATTTTTATATTTTTGTTTTAGCAATTATGAATTTATTAAAAATTAATACAAAATAGTTAACATTTGAGTATACCCAGAGCGTTAATTTTGTTTTGAAATCGTCTGTTCTTTTTCACCTGCTTTCTAAAATCAAGTTGCAAAGCGAATTTTTTATTTTGTGATCTGGCAATATGTGGTTTGAACTAAAAATATTTTGTTTTATAAAATTGGTAAAAACTTTTCACTTAAAGATTTTTGATCATGTAAGGCAGGGATGTCCAACCTTTTTCATACCATGCGTCAATGTTTTTCACTTACGAGTTCAGATGCGCCATACAACTCAAGCACCTTTTCACATACATGGTCCTGGCAAATCCTTAATAACTTTTTTAATAAAAGTATGTTTATAGACATATTAACATTTTCAAATGATTTAACTATTATATGTTAAACAATATATGTATATATATAGCTCATAAACATTACTTACTATTAATGATACTTTTGAGCCTGTTTGGATTTTGCTAGTCTTTCAATGTTTGGTGTTAAATTTATTACAGAGAGCAGCAGATAATTCTTCAAATTTGAATCAGCCATTTGCGACCTTGTTTTGCTTTTAATAAATTTCATGGATGCAAATACTTGTTCACATCTGTATATCCGAAACGGCATACCTAATTTTTTTGCAAATTTTCTTAGATCTGGAAAATGCTCACTGGGCAACGCCAGAAATTAACATTGTCAGAAGCATTTTAATCTGAATAAAGAAAAGCTCGTCAAATTTCATTTTCTCAATAATGAATTTGTTTTTACATCAATAAGTACCATTTGCATGTTTCTAGAAATCTTCATAACGTTTAGTTCACTGAGTGAAAATGAGTTTATAAATGTGAGCATGCAGTTTTCTACTGAAGCGAAATCATGAAAACAACTTTCAAAAGATCCTGGAAACAACTTGATTTTTAAAAAAATATTTGATCAAATTGCTATTATCCGCAACACATTCATTCTGTTCTTTCAGGTGTGGAAATTGACTAAAATCTGAATTTTCTAACAGAAAGATGAACAGTTAATTTCATTTTAAATGAAGTGATGCTATTTACTAAGCTTGGAAATAATTTCTTCTTGCCTTCTAGTTTCATATTTAGGTAATTGCGATGGCTAGTAATATCAACTAAAAATGCCAAATAAAATAGCCAGTTGTTATAAAATAATAAGGTTTTTGCGTCAGGTAGTTCAATTTTCTGTTCTAAAAAATTAATTATAAACTACATTTTTCAATTTCCAAAATCTACTTGGAACCACACCTTGAAAGAAAGGTTCACCATATATTCCAAATCTAACAATTCACAATATTCTTTGAAATCTCGTCTGTTTAATGCTCTTGCTCTGATTTTATTCACACATTTCACAACCGGTAACATAACATGCAGCATTTTTAAAGTTTTCCCACATAGTGGCTCTTGCTGTATAATGTAGTGATAGTTTAGAACAGGACGATTTAAAAAATTCGCCAAAGTCGTAGTGCTTTTGACTGTACCTACCAATGACGGCGCACCGTCAGTACACATACTGATGAATTTATTATAATCTAATTTAGATTTTCTAGGCAGGCTTTTCCTTTTTAACCATGTCTGATCTGCTTGTTTTATCATGCAAAGACTTCAGACTGGCAAGTTCTTCAAAGACATTAAAATTATCATCAATTCTTCTTCTTATGTTGTTGTCGTGCGGGCCATATATGGCCCAATTGGGGGTGCCATTGCTCCGGAGGGTTGGACTTCTTCATGCATGACACATCCGTTTTACAGGAAGGTCCTTTTCACACATCCATTCACTCACACATATCGTAATTTAGATCCCAATCAGAGGCCGATAACCCCCTGATCAGCTACCCCCAGAGGTACTGATTTGGTATGGGAACATGGAGGACTTTGTGACCACAACCTATTTAACGTGCCCCAGCCACCATTAGCGAACACGACGGTCTTTAGCCAGGTCCAAGCGCCGATCTCGCAACCATCAGAATTGCAGGCTCCGCTGAGGACAGAATCCACAACCCTTCCGATGCGAGCCCGACGCTCTACTGACTGAACTGCCGCGGCTCCAATTCTTCTTATAAAATGCTTAACTGGGCTAACACATCACACATGTCCGTTGATTCATCCAAAGCTCGAAAAAAGAATTGACAAGATCTTAGAGTTGTATCTCCGACCCAAGAACAAACTTTATTTTCCCATCTTTGATAGTCTGATTATGTGTTTTATAGTGTGTATTAAGATCATGTCTTCTATTATGTGACAAAGTACTTTCACAAACAATGCAAAACGGTTTTCCTGACAGACTTGACTTAATATTCATAAACAACTATTCATTTACTCATTATTCATTAAATTCGCACTTTCTGTCACTTTCTACGCTTCTTTTACTCTGTGATAAATAACAGGAATGTAAAAAAAATATTAAAAAGTACAAAACTTTAAGAGTTGCAAAAGATCAAACAGATCACAAGTACGTACTTCGTATCATACGGAATATCCATTGCAAACTGTCAAAACATTGTGACGAACTGATAAAAAAAGGCTGTATGAATTGAAATAAGAGCACAATGGTGTTGATAATATGAAGATGGATTCAGTTATAGCACCTATTTGAAAATAATAAATAGGCGCAAAAATGCAATGCGCCATTCGTAATCATTCAATGCGCCACAGGTTGGCCACCCCTGACGTAAGGTAATGGAATTGAAATATGAATAGATTTTTTCTGACACGTAAGCCGATCTGAACATTTAAAATAACCACGCACATTCATTCAAATTGTAAAATTAAAGAATGTTTTAGATGCCATAAACTTCGACATTTACACTTCTACTCGCTGTGAGTATGTGAATTTTTAAAAAATTATTGGTTAAGAAGAAAAAGAACATTTTTGCCCATACCTGAAAAATGTGAGGATCTTGGTAATGCCTGTGGATGTGAGGATTCGTGAAAAAATGAAATTGTGCTTCTACAACTTCCTCGTGGTCTGAAATTCCTTTCGATAGATCAAAGTAAAAATGGCTGCTGTCCGTATTTGACTCTAGAAATGGAAAAGTAAGATTTGGTAAGTTGAATTTCGAAGTCATTTGTTACTTAATTTGGAACATCTCGTAAAGTAAACCTATGAGAGTTGTAGGCGGTACAGGTTCGATACCTCCCTTTGTGTATTTATCTCTATGTCAGCGAAACCCATTGTGTGTGTCTATTACTTGATATTGTATGTCTTGTGTCCGGCGCAGCATGGCTACAGATGGCTCTTGCGCCATCAAAACCAACCATCCTGCTGGGTTCATCTGATTCCCTGCCAGGTGATTCTTGATTGCTTCTTAGTTGAATCCAATGCATCGATAGCCGAACAACTGGTCTGGTGGTTAAGGTGTTAGCCTCTAGATAGGAAGGTTCCTGGTTCGAATACAGGTCAGAGCATCGATGTTTGTAAGCGTATAGTGTAGAGGTGGCTGGTGCACCTTAAATCTGCCGGGGCCGAAAGTCTTCACATTGGGTTGGTGTGGAAGTTTTGAAAGTGGGATGCCAGCTCAGATGTTGCCCCGTCACCTGACAGTTGTTAAAAATTACGCCGTGTTGTCAACGGATCTTTCCCTTAGGGTATTGATCGCGGACCGTCGTTAATAGGCCGCTGTGTTGCTCTAGTACGACGTTAGTTAAAAAGCGTCTAGTACGACGTTAGTTAAAAAGCGTCTAGTACGACGTTAGTTTAAAAGCGAACAAAAACTGAAATTGATATACTCCAAGTGGTTTCGACGAGATATCTCGTCTATCAAGAACAGACCGATTTTACGAATGAGACATCTCTTCATCAAGGTATGACCAATTTTTGATGTGATCAAGATCTAGTCTGATTTTTCTTTCTTCTATGCTCAGATACATCATTGAGACAACAAACCATGAGGGCAAATAAGCGTAAATTGGCTTCGTTAAGTCACGCAGATAAAATGTAGTCGCGGAAAAGAAACACCGAACCAATCCTCTTCATTCGAGTAATTTTAACAGAAAATTCAAAGATGGCGTTTGACATGAACCTAACGTCTTCTATAAGTTCAAATGCATAAAGGGCCGTATTCATATTAAATTGAGCATCTATTCATAATTTCCAATGGGAACTCGTTGTTTCAACTCATAATTTCGAATCTAGTATATCAAAGTTTGATTTCAGGTACCAGATTTCATTTCGTTAGGATATTATCGCTTCGAAGTTATAAGTACAGAAGGATAGAAGCTGATTTAACATTAGGAGAGCTTCATAGATTTTTATGGATACCTTCCTAAATAATATTTCTATAGCATTGATATGTTGTACCATGTTACTGTTAAACAACCCAAACTAACTAACCGAATATTTTATTTAAAAAAAAGTTTTAGCAAGCAATAATAGAAATACAATTAATATTTGAAAAAATTATGTATTGGAGCTAGGGATGCGACATCGACCGTACAAATTTACAATTTACAAATATTTTATTTTCAAATTGAATCTCTCTATATTAAAAAAATGTTGCCGCCGCAGGATTGAAAACTCGCGTTTTTTTCCCGCGAAAGTACGGATCAGAAAATTACCAAATTGACATGGTTTGTTCACAATTGTACACGAAACAAGACAATGAAGATTTTTTTCCGATGCGTCTATTAGCTTATGGTTTATTAAGTGTCAAAATTGTAGAAGCGAAATTTGTAACGCGAGTGAGCAAAAGACGTACAAATTTTCAGTCTTTAGACGTGATTTTTTTTTGTAGAGTAACTCCAAACGTGAATTTTTGCAGCTCGTCGAGTTTTTTAAGAAATTTTAATTTGGTTTATGATAGTATTTTTTTGAAATTCTGGAAAAATTGGGACATTTTCGTTAATTTTTTTTAAACTGTCATATCTAGTATATCTTATTACTATTAGTTTTTAATTTTGAAAATATCGCAGTATACCTTAGAATGTACCCTTTCATACGGTACAATTATTTTTGAAATTGGTTCATAAATAAATTCGATGCTATCAAAAGTTGGTCACACAAATTTCGGATTATAGGGATATTTTCGTTACTTTTTGTTAAAACTGTCATATCTTTAAAGATTAATACTATTATTTTTTTAATTTGAGAACATCACTGAATACCTTAGATTATACTCTTTCTTATGATACAATTATTTTTAAAATTGGTTTATAAATAAATTCGATGCTGTCAAAAGTTGGTCACACAAATTTCATATTTGTAAGATCGCAGAGCATGCTCCTTCCGAAAATGAGGGTTGCATTTTTGACTATCGGCGAGCGTAAGCGAGCAGGGGGCGTCGTGGACCGGAAAGTCAAATCAGGGTTGTACGAATTATGAAGATAGTTTCGCCGTCCATGAGATTCACTGTGTGAAAGTAATGGTGGTTTGCGAAGCAAACCAAATGGGATTGCATAGCAATCCCCGAGGGTTGGCGAGCGTAAGCGAACCAGGGGGCGAAGCCCCCTAGTAATATAAAAGAAAGTAATATTTACAACAATTTGGCATAGGTACTACTAACTATAAGTAAAATTAGGTTCGTACGTACATAACAATAATTATTGTTTGTTATTATTTATCAATTTATTGTGGGGAGGGAAACACAACAAACGAATTAAGGCCTTAAGCCGACTTCTTTTTTCACCACTTAGGGAAAAGGCTCTTTCTGATGGGACGGATGTCGTCATCACTGACAAATACTTAGTTGCACGGTTATTTTTCGTAATTTTTACTATGGTGCTTTTTTTATTCAAAAATAAAACATCGACAACGTAAAAACATTGATGTCTCATCCCTACTTTTCACATCCTTTACCCTTGGCCACTTTGGTATAAAAGTATGTTCAATTTACTGATTATTGAAATTATGCTACTTGGTTATTTTTTTAATTTTTATAATGAAACATTTTCCATTTAAAAATAAAACATCGATAAGTACAACTATCTATGTTTAAAAACATTGGCTCCATGTTTTGAAAACATTGACATACCTAATTGGAGCTTTATATTTTGATAGCAATTGATTCAGGACTTCTAATACGACGATGCAAAATTTCAGCTAATTCCGATAATTAGTTTTTGTGCAACTTCAAATATTCCTCATTATTTCGATTTTAGGGGGCAACCAAACGTTTTGAAAACATCTGACAAACCTCAGATAATAATTCTCGAACCATTTGCAGTCGCATAGTAAATATAACTAGGTAATTCTAAAATATTTTGCACTTGCATAATAATTCTCGGATCTCTGAAAAATACGTTTAAAATAATGTTAAAATTTGAATTTCGGTTAGCTGTAGCTATTATTCTCGATTTACATATAGTGACTTTCGAAATCGAGATGATCCCTGAAATTGACACAAAATTTAGGATTAAAAATCTCGGGATCTAATGATAATAAAATTATGAAATTTCATATTTAGATTAATTTAATGATGCAGAATCTGATTATGGCATCAAAACATGTTGTTTTCATTAGAAATTTCAGTGTTTGTGCAAAATTTAATATAAAGACGTCCACTTGTGCATTTTGTTTGGATTTGTAGAGGAAGTTATTTCCTATTGAATGAGACCTTTGAATTTGCTCTGGTATGAATAGTGCTCGAAATTAGGGAGGTGGTTCGAGCTTTTTCCGCTTCTGTCTAAAGTTCTCGGGATTTAGTGTACAGTTGTTTTCAAATTTATGTTCCGAGACGGTATTTTCTAAGAAAAAATGTGACAACTCCATTCTTGATGGTCAATGTTGAAGTAACACCCAAATTTTATATTATGTATTGATTTTTTCTTCGTGTATTCATTTTTCTAACTATTGGTGTCTCCACAGATGATAACAGTACATTTTTAAAGCAAAAATCTATTCAGTATATTACAGATGTAATCATAATATTTCGTATTGTTAAAAGAAAATGCATGATTTTCTCGTTGAAACTAAGCAATACTATCACGAGCTATTTTTTGGAATTGAGGTCATAATAATATAAAAAATTATGAACTTATCTTATTAGTGAACAATTCTATTAGAGAAAAATGCCCGTATCCAATATATATATATATATATATATATATATATATAGAAAAGTTAAACCTCAAGTAGGTAATTGTGGTAATGGTAATTAAAGTCACACTATAGCAACTCAGCGGGCTATTGGAAATGGTCCGGGTCAACCCCACGGGAATCACCCGTTGACAACGCCTCGTAATTTTAAGCCATGGTCACATGACGAGGTCAACATCGGAGCTATAGCACCACACTCTACAAACTTCCACATCACGCCAGAGTGAGGCCACGGTAGATTTAACGTTCACCAACCCCCGTACACACGACGTTTTCTGTTTGGACTGAGTTTCGAACTCGAAATCTTCCGATTACTCATCAGTTACCCGGGGATAAGCAACCGAAAGGTTGCGAGTTCGAATCCAATACTAAGTAGTCGCAACTTCAATTTGTCAATCTTCCTTCACTATTCTAAATACAGATCGCCTGTCTCTCATTATTTCGCCAATGTATATATAATATAGAATACGGATTTATACAGTAACGCGGAGTTCGGATTTCCTTTCGGTAGGTATTTTAATAAGTGTTACACTGGGGGGAGTAACACAACTGGCTATTGGTGATGTTCCGAGATCAACCTCAAAGGGAATGATCTGATGATAACACCACTTAATTTTGAACCAAGGTCAAATGGTGTAGAGGGACAACACCACCTCTCCACCCTTCCTTTTTGTGACACCGAATCTTTTGCATCCGTTTGTTCAACACAACTGCTTGAAACATGTGACCTTTGAAATCACAATTCCAAGGAAAGGGAACGAGATTTCATTAACCAAAAATCCATTGAGGGAAAGGCAAGAGAAAACGATTTAGCCTTGTAGGAGGTATAATTGAACGACTGTACTAAGCCTTTTCCCTCCGGGTGGTTTCGACAAGGTATCACATCTATTACGATTTAACCAATTTTGATAATGACTCCTCGTGAAGATGCGACCGATTTTTTTTTTGTGATGACGAGGTAAAGATCGAGTCGAGTTTTTCTTCAAGACGACGAGGTATCTCTTCCATAAAGATCTGGCCAGTTTCTTTAATGACGCGTTATCTCGTCGAGACAACCACCAGAAGTATATGGTCGGCAGATGTCAGCGAAAGGCTTATAATTGCTTGTCCATCCATAAACAGCCGACCAACCGGTCTGGAGGTTAAGGTGTTAGCCTCTAGATCGAAAGGTTCCTGGTTGGTATCCGGGTCAGTGCATGGATATTTGTTGCCATATGGTCTAGAGGCGGCTGGTGCACCTTAAATCTGTCGGGACCGAAAGTCCTCATGTTGGGTTGGTGTGGAAGTTTGGAGAGTGAGGTGCCAGCTCAGTTGTTGCCTCGTCATCTGACCGTGGTTCAAAGTTACAAGGTGTTGTCCTCCGGTCTTTCCCTTAAGGGATTGATCCCGGACCGTTTTCAATAGCCTGTTATGTTGCTCTCGTACGGCGTTAATTAAAAATACCAAATTACCATCGATAAACAGAAAAGGTGCAGCCTACCTTTGTCAAAGAAGCTCCTGACCGTGTTGGCACCGTGATGCGAGTGATGACGTCCGTCTGCGAACGATCTGTACAGGTCGAGCATGTACTGCGGTGGCAATGGGTGGTGTCTGGGGTTGGGCGCACCTCCTTCCATTCCAAACACGCGCAGCAATCTCTGCAGAGCCTCCGCGGTTTGGTTCCTGCTGTCCCCTGCATCACTCCCAGATAACAAGAGAATCAAGAGCAAACAAACCCATAGGTATTCCATGCTGCTCTTACGGGTTCGCCTACGAGTCCATGGACGGAGAGATGCCGTTTGTGCGAGACTTCTTTGGTTCATCGTTTAGTTGGATGGGACATATTGGGATCTGTGAAACGCTTCGGTTCTGAAAGTAGTGAAACGTCTTTCGGAAAGAACGCGAGAGTAGTAGAATTTTGCTTGTTATTTATAAAGATAGTAAGATCATTGCAATTAGGACTTCGTATCGTTTCGTTTCAGTTTGAAATTCAAATAAAATTTTAATTCAAATCAATTAATTCTTCGCAATTAAATAATTTTAGTTACGAAGTTCTACCGAGCTTTTATTGTTCTGCCAACATGGAACTGGTGCACTTTCTTTGAAAGCTTATTTTCAAAGATCCCGGTAACCTCAAGACGAGCATTAAACACACTAATTCCAATGTCGATTACTTATCCACAGTTTTAAATTCCACGCAAGAACTGTCACTGCTTTCTAATCGACAGACGACCCACTTACTGCGATCTCGATGTTGCTCATAGACGCGCGAATTGTTCAAAAAACTCATCAGTCAACCGACGACCCATGCAATTCCGAGTCTTCTTTACATCAATCGATTGCACCGATGCAGATTGGAGTCTTTCAAAGAAACGGATCGGATTCCGTCAGACATTTAGAGTCTAATTTCCACTCATGCACCACAAAATGAACCGCAGAGCAAACCGTCTGCGTTGATCGAGATGAGCTGTATCTGGGGTAGCCGGAGACGGTTGTATTCACAGGTGGGGGCAGCAGTCGAACTAGAGCTCCTGGTTGAAAAAGTAGTCGTTTTTATGGTGTTCGTTCGCGCACGGCGTAAAGAAAAAGAGGCGACATTGTTTACGACGTGCCGAGGTCCCAGGCGCCCGCGTCGAGGAAGTCTCCCGGTTGACAGCGGATTTATGCGCACCCAACCTCCTTCAGCTCCGACGACGCGTCTTGGAATGCTCCAGCGAAAACAATATCCTCTTACTTTGAATGCAGATAGAGATCTCTGCGACTGGGAGAGACGCAGGGTCATCTTGGCCACGGGAACGTATTTTTTAAATTACCGTCACACTGCAGCAACACAATGGGCGATGGGTGACGGTCCGGGATCAACCCCCCGAAGGGAAAGATACAAGGACAACACCACGTGATTTTGAACCTCGATCAGATGACGAGGCAAAACCTGAGCTGGCACCCCACTCTTCAAATTTCCACACCAACCCAACGTGAGCGTTGTTCTTTCAACCGGGCTGGGCCGCTGTGGCCCCGAGGGTTCCGAGTTTCGATCGAACAAACACCGTCGTGTACAAAATTAGCTGGTGCACGTTGAATCTGTCGCCTAAAATTTTCTCACGTTTGCGTGGAATTCTGGAGAGTGGGGTGCCAGCTCAGGTGTTGCCTCGTCATCTAACCGTGGTTCAAAATGATGTGGTGTTGTCCTCGAATCTTTTTCTTCAGGGATTGTTCACGGAGCGTTGTCAATACCCGTTGTGTTGCTCCAGTACGACGTAATTTAAAATACCTACCTTCCAATCGGGCTACCGAGGCCCTAGCCAGGAGGAACGAGATGCCGTTCAGAAATCGCCGACCAATCGGTATAGTGGTTAAGGTGTTAGCCTCTAGATCGGAAGGTTCCTGGTTCGAATCCGGGCCCGGGCATGGATGTTTGTAAACGTATGGTGTAGAGGCGGCTGGTGCACCTTAAATCTGTCGTGGCCGAAAGTCCTCACGTTGGGTTGGCGTGGAAGTTTGGAGAGTGGGGTGCCAGCTCAGGTGTTGCTTCGTCATCTGACCGTGGTTCAAAATTACGAGGTGTTGTCCTCGGATCTTTCCCTTAAGGGACTGATCCCGGACCGTCGTCAATAGCCCGTTGTGTTGCTCTAGTACGACGTTAACTAAAAATTACCAATTATTACCGTTCAGAAATCAGAATTTCAAACAACATACTATGGAACTAAATTAATCCAAAAGACAAAAGTTATTTCGATGCTCTCTTTGGGTACCCAGAACTTGAAGATTGCCGTCCAAAATCCCTCGAAGCTGTTTTCCCGTATTTTTAATATATTTTTTCAATTTAAATGTAATAAATGTGGTGGTCTATTTTTTTGCAATATTTTAAACATGGTTTAAGCAATTAAATAAACAGGCTCTATTAAAGTAATTATTCCCAAGCAAATATGAGAGATTATGCATTGGCCACTCTAACATAAGTGGAGTCACGACAGCTTGGTTGAAAGAG
The DNA here is from genome assembly GCA_947359465.1 of Metellina segmentata. Lineage (NCBI taxonomy): Eukaryota > Metazoa > Arthropoda > Arachnida > Araneae > Tetragnathidae > Metellina > Metellina segmentata. Next base: position 124,862,590 of record OX375875.1, read on the forward strand.
TGGATTAGCCAACAGGTGGGTAGAAGAGTTCGAAATTCGATCCTACCCAAAACCGTCGTGAACACGGTGTGTTACAACTTCTAATTCGCATTGATTCGCACAGTTCTTAAATGAATTTCAAAAGGTTCTCTTACCTGTCAGACGAGAAAAGGGGAATCTAAATCTTTAATTCTTTTTATCCGTTTTATTTATTACAAACTCATTATAAAACACAACAACAAAGAAACACAGAATAGTAAACATGGCGTCACATCGTTCACAAAGCAGTTCTAACTGGAGCTTCAACATCCATCGCGCGTCAGTGTGCACGCAGCTCCCTCTGGTCAGTATTTGAGTTTCAACACGGGGGCTTGTGCAGGTTAAATCTGTCGTGGCATCAAACGTCCTCAAGTTGAAGTGGTGTGGAAGTTTGGAGAGTGGGGTGTCAGCTCAGTTGTTGACTTCGTAATCTGACTATGGGCCCACTGCGCTAGCAACTGTCGAGTTGGCGGCACATGATCGATTTCTGTCAGGTGCATTTCTCCACGGGTGTATTTTTCTTCTGTGTGAATAATACTTCCATTGTGTGTGTCTGTTACATGATATTGCATATCTTCTGTCTGGCGCAGAATGGCCACATAAGGCCCTTGCGCCACAAAACCGCAAAACCAACCCTTTAAGATGGATTTCAGACCGCTGCCAATAGACTGTTGTGTTGCTGCAGTGCGACGTTAATTCAAGTGTCTACTAACCAACCTTCATTGACATAACTACACTCATGTCCATAAAATAAGGACAATGCCAGCTCCGGCAAATAAAGGTTCAGAAACAAAACAAACGTGACTTATTCATAAAGCCCGTTTATTAAACAAAAGACAAAGAACGAAAAAGATGGTGTATGTATACCATTCATAAAAATCACGATTTTTGCTCGCTGGAGCAACTACAAAAAATATCGACCTTACAAAAACCTAACATGACATGGTTGGTATGATGGTTAATACATTGTATGTCTAACAGACGATGAAATACAGTCCGTAAAATGCATAGGCATGCTGAGGATCAAATTATCGAGCTGATCTTGGGGAAGATCACTCCACTCAGCAAGCAATGCTCTCCGAAGTTCCGGTACACATAAAGGAGGTGTTTGACGGGCTGCAACTCGTCGGCCAAGCATGTCCCACACATGCTCTATCGGATTCAAGTCAGGTGAGAATGCTGGCCATTCCATACGGGTGATATCCACAGATTCAAGGCATTCGTTTACAATGTTTGCACGGTGAGGACGGGCGTTGTTATCCATAAACACAAATTCTGCGCCCTAACAAACGTACATGTTGTTCCAGAATGACGTCCCGATAAATTTGGCCTCTCATGGTTCCGATTTGAACATGTAGATCTGTTCTGAAGCCCAGTATAATTCCGCCCCAAACGAGCAATCCTGCACCACCGTAACGGTGTCGTTCAATGATGTTGTCTTGGTGGTAGAGGGTACCTGGCGTTCACCATATGAACGTCCGCCATGAATCAGACTGCAAGCTAAAGACATCACACAAGCCTACTGTGACGATGTCCACATTGCATGTTCTATACTCCAGGCTAACCGCTGGCGACCATGAGTTGCCGTGAGCGGAACACATCTGACAGGCCTGAGAGCATATAGACCAACATGTCCCAAACGTCTGTAAACGGTTTGCCTTGAAACTGTCTTACCCGTGGCTGAAGATAGCTGACGAGAAAGGTTGGATGCTGTGGTCCGTCTACTTCTTTTTGCAGTTACTGCCAAATACCGGTCGTCATTCGGCGTTGTAACTCGGGGACGACCTGTTCTGTAACGAATACTGACATTTCCATCATTTTGGAATTGTTGCCAAAGTCTAGAGATGACACTTTGGGCGATTCCAAGTTCCACTGAAACTTCTGTCTGAGTACGTCCACATTCTAGGCGCCCGATAATTCTATCACGTAAAAAATCATCGACATGCGTCCTCTGTGCGATAACCATTCGGTTGTGGCACTGAGCGGCTTACAGAACGCTTGTGAACAATTTTACTTCTTTGCTACCATTACTTAAATATAATTATACAGGTGAAATTTTTACTTTAGAGTTCGATTTCAATGTGATTCTGAATTATCCTTAATTTATGGACATGAGTGTATTTAGCCTATCTACCTATCACACGAACGTGACGAAAAGCTGAAAAGTGGTTTTTGTCAGCATTGTTCCAAGACCAAAAAGAGCACCAGGGGAAAAACACTTACAAAAAAATTAATTTAAAACGCAAAAGAAATAAAGTACAAACATAATTTAGAAGAAAACGTTAAGTGTTCGAAGAAATACAACTCAACACATTCATGGCCGACTCGCAACTAAACAGTAATGGCGGGAAGAAGTCCGTGAAAAAGTCACAGCGCCATCTGGTGGTATGTTGGCTTGCTACAGTTTTATATTCTAGTATTTATTCAAGAGGACATAACGCCTCGGAAATTTATTAATTGGTTCTATGATTTTTGAAATTAATTTATGACTTTTCTTATGAATGTCTTTATTTGTTAATTTGGTAATTTTTTTTAATTAGCGTCGCACTAGAGCAACACAACGGGCTACCGACGACGGTCCGAGATCACTCCCTTACGGGAAAAAACCGAGGACAACACCTCGTAATTTTGAACCGTCTTTATTTGCATGATGTATATACTATACATAAGATTAGAAAGACGGGATGGAAACTTTAACAATTCTTGATTGCATATTATTTACTTATGACCGCTATTTGCTTTCGAGTTTTCTCCAAACGAGGCCTCTTTCTCTAATTGAATTGTTTCCCCCAATAGCTTCGCAATATCGGGCTTTTGTATTTCAGATTTAATTATTTGCTGTCCATCTTTCCAATATCAGATTTATTCCTTTGGGATTGATACCGTATGTCATATGTTATTTCAATCCATATATAAGGATGGTTTGTATTTTAGAAAACGTCACACTGGAGCAACACAACGGCTGTTGGAGACGGTACGGGATCAATCCCGAAGAGAAAGGTCCGAGGATAACACCACACAACTTTTAACAGTGGTCAGATGACGAGGTCACACCGTATCTGGCTCTTCACTCTCCTAACTTTCACACCACGCCAAAATGAGAACATGCAGGGCCACGACAGATTTAACGTGCACCAGCCCCATTTGAATGTGACGGTCTTTGGTTTGATTCAAGCTTGCAACCCTCTTGTTGCAAATGCGTTACTCTTCCAATCCCCATTTATAAGGAATACAGTACAGCGATCTCTCTTGGCGACTTACTGTAACCGTATCTGTTTCGCGCAGAGAAGACTACGACTGGATTGGATTTCATTTCTCTAAATTAAATTAAATTATTCGAAACTATGTTACAGCATATCGTTTAGTTTTACTGGTGTTAGTTCTCGTTTCCAATAAAATACATGGCAAAGAGCTCACTTCAATCATATTACCACAACAAGATTCTGAACATCTAATTTATTCTCTTCCCATTTCCTCGTTAAAAGGGGTTTCAGAATTCCTTTTTACTACAAACCAACATTTGTTCATATTTTCTTTTCTGCGCTGATTTCTATCTCTCTTATTTCTCATTGTTTACTGACATCAGACTGTTGAAGAATTCCATTAGAATGTCGAGCACGCCGCCAATATAGTATTATAACTATTCTGCAGCTCCACAGCTTATATCAAGCATATTTGAAGTAAGCGGCAAAATTGGCAAATGAATACCTTAACGGTTGATTTTAAATTGTTAATATCCTTTGTTGCCATCGAACAATAAACAAAATATGTCGATTTCTCTGCCACGTAGTTAAAGATACTTTCACTTTTTAAAAGTAAAAAAGAAAAAAAAAACCCGGAAGGGTTCGTCCCAGTTGCTTACAGGCCACGGTCGTTTCACAGAGTATCTCCACCGTACCAAACGACAGACATCAGACTTGTGTCAGTGTGGTGAAATCGGAGATTCTCTGCACTATATCCTCAACTGCAAATTAGTCAGCCGCCTTAGAAACGAGCTCCTTTTTCTGCGTAAAAATCCCGAAGACTATTCCAAGCACCCTGAGTGTTTCCAAGCGCTCCTTCGCTTGGGCAGATATGTGAACCAGAGGTTGACTCCTCTTGCCCCGGCTTAAGGGCATCTCTCCAGGTAAATATGGCCTTTCTTTACTTTTGCCATGGTCAATTGGACATGAATAGAAAGCACTATCTGCTGGAAGTCTTCTGGCGTTGATTGTTATCTTTCTGTTTGAATATTGTTATTATCTTGCTGTGTGATTATTGTTGGTATGTAGTTGAAGTAAGTGACAACTAAGGAAAGCACTTGGTGCTGGAAGTGGCGAAATCGTATTTTCTTTGTGGTACTTGTACTAATTGCCGCGAAGTCAAAATACTTCTTTAGAGAGAGGAGAGGTACGTGCTAAGGGGTAAGGTCTGTTTGTGGAGGCAAACAGAGACACAGGACAACAAACAGAGAAACTGGACAAGCAACAGACCTTTGGTCTGTTGTGTGCAAAACCGCCGTCTTTTCGGTAAAGTAGCGACAGGAACCTCCAAAGGTGCCACATGGTAACTAGCAGTGTCGGGTATACCGCCCCTGGTTGCCTCAGGCTAATACCTGTACGCTAACGAGTGAAGGCTACCTGGTAGACGACAAGGATCCCAATTCACCAGAAATGACGGTACCGTTACTACCGCCCACGGTATTGGATAATCGGTTACGGGAACAGACAACTGTTCTGCTGGGCTACTGAGGTGGGGAGAGTGCCCTCAGTAGATGCGTCCCTTGTTTGGTATGAACTCGTTTTCTACGATGATAAGAACTACACCCGGCTAGATTCATGACTTCGGTTGATTGATATTTATGAACCGGGACACACACACTTGCTTCACGTTGGGTCAACCACGTCCACGTACCCCGTCTGCCAATGCTGCGCGGACTGGGGGGGGGGGGTTTGAGCGCGTGTCCAATGGCCCTTTAGCATTCTATGTCCTACAAGAGGCTCTCCCTAGTCACCCGTGGCTAATCCGTTGTGGGTTTTCAATAACTCGGTGCGGAGGGGTCTTCCTCCATTCGGAATGGAAAACGGCCGCTAGTTTTAAGGAGTAGAATACGTCAGTGACGCGATACGGAGAATTTTAAGATCAACACATTAAATGTTCATCGCTTCGCACATAGTATATCACAAGTTGTGCACTCATTGATGTCGAAAGTTGTGGCTCCTTACCGACCTCCATGGGTTGAATTCCATCATTCGATAATCAAACGTTTATATCAGCAGATATGCTATTCGCCTCGAATTGAGGGGTGGATATACTTGGCACACTCGCACAAGGCACCTTGAAGGTGCGATGCCTATTCTTTTAAGAACTTTATCCTAGCCCGTTGACACTCAGCATCGGATGTCCCCATCTCTCAATCATTCTTCCTGTGGACGTTTTCTATATTCTTCTGGTGTTTATTATGCATATATTTAGACACTTTGAACATTTTCCACACTTTGAAGTCCGATACCTAAACAAGTATAAAATATTTAGGCTCTATTTTTGTTATTATTTATAAAACAAAAAGAGACGAAACAAATGACACCTCAAACGTCGTGCTCGCACAAAGGAGGTCGGAGCTACACTAAATTAATATGAGCAGCAGTGTGTATTTTCGTGACTCAACTTTGGCGCTGCGTGTGCAGCAGCCGATGACGTCAGCGTAAGATCACTGAGTATTTCTAACATTCTTTATTTAGTACTCTATTGAACACGACATCATTCATTTATGTATCATTTATATTTATCACGTTGCTAAATTTTTCGTGATCCTTATTTTGTGACACTCAAAAATTAAGCGTGGTACCCCGGTTTCATAACTCATAATAATTTTCTTTATATGTGTGGCAGTGCAAATGAAAATGGACATACTTCATCTGATTCAGGATGAAATATCTTTTTGGATACTGTTTAATAACTTAGGTCATTGGCTTTCTAAAAGTTGTACATACTAAAAATACGCCTTCGAGGTTAATTTAATCTTAAAGACCGAATTGCCTGAGGTTGGTTGTAACAAGAAAAATGAATTTTGTTAGAGTTACTCAGCGAAAGGATGATTTTATACTTCACAATGCGAAAGAATGACGTGAAACTCGATTCGTTCTTCTATTCCTGCGGTGCTTTATTACCCGAGCTCTGTGCAAAGCACACGCATTGGAATGTGATTCGAATATGAACTGTGGAAATGAATCCTTCTGGTTCTTATTCAGAGGTTTTATCTGTTTGCTGACGTGCGCTGAAGCAGGTTAATTCTACGAGAATGCCATTTTACATGTGAAAAAAAGATAACGATTAACCCTACGACGATATATCTTACCCATTTAAATCTGATCAATTTTGCTATTATCTCGTCATCACGATGTTACCAATTTTTTGACAATGGCAAGATAAAGATCTGGTAGTTTTTTTTCTAATGACGAGATATCTCGTCCATCAAGATCCAGTCAGTTTTCCTAATGCCGTGTTTTCATCGGGGCGTTGCAAATATTTTCTCCCCCTTTTTGTGATGAAAACGTTTTACGACCCCTTTTACTTTCCCTTTTTTCGACCCACTTCGATGTAAACGCTTTGTCAACTTTTATCGGTAACACAAAGGAGACAGGCCTCGCAGAGGACACGCTTATCTCTAAACAGTTCTATTAATGTTATCACCAGCTCTTTCGTCCACGTCATTTGAATCGATTAGGTCACTCACTGAGAGTTTGGCGGTAGATGGGGTCAATGAGTGCAAAATGTCACATAGAGCGAACAAAGACAGCATGAGGTGCCGAAGGGCAGAGGGGAACGGTGATTGTTTGCAATACCGAAAGGGGAGCATTTTCATCCCAAATTTCGTCGTGGAGAAATGTCCCCTAAAAGTTGCAGTCCATTGATCTTCATCAACTCCTGATGGAAAACAAAATTGCTGCAAACTCGCCTAATCGCCACGAGATCTTGACGATAAAATCAGTGAAGTTTCTCGGAATATCTTCGATGTTTGGAGGAGGGACGCGTTTGCAACTCTGGTGTAAACGCGGCTTAATGACAAAATACCTCGTCGAGGCAATCATCAGGAGAATTACAAAGAACGCTACAATACTGCTACAGCGTTTTCCAAACTTTGGTTCAGCATGGGTCTTCAGCCCCTTGTACTGCAAAACCCACACAACTCAATAGATACACTGACCAATGAATTAGAAACTCGAATATATCGAGTTGCGTTGGTATGGAAGTTTAGAAAGTGGGGTACCAGCTCAGGTGTTGCTTCGTCATCTGACCATGGTTTAAAATTTCGTGTTTTTTTCTGGGGTCTTTCCCTTAGGGTATTGATTCCGGACTGTCGTCAATATCCTGTTGTGTTTCTCTAGTACGACGTTAATTAAAAATTACCATCACCATTACAGAATATATTTATGTAAATGTTGGTTATGGGCGTGGCTATGTAAGAACTGTTTATGACGTGGCTGACACGTAATCCAATTGACGGAATAAGAATGCTGCGTTTGCTCATTTCATGAGAATAATTACCAAAGACCGCCAAATTTAACGCCGCTATTGACGACGGTCCGAGATCAATTTCTTAGGGAAAGATCCGAGGACTATACCATTTTGAACCACGGTCAGATGACGAGGCAACATCTGAGTTGGCAGCCCACTCTCCAAACTTCCACATTAACCTAACGTGAGGACTTTCGGCCACGACAAATTTAAGGTGCACCAGCCGCCTCTACACCCTACGCTTACAAAATCTATGTACTGACCCGGATTCGAACCAGGAACCTTCCGATCCTGTGGCTAACACCTTAACCACCAGACTGGTTGGTCGTCTCTTACCCTTCAGGATTGATCCCAGATCGTTCCCAACAGCCCGCAGTGTTGCTGCCATAAATTAAGTACCTATCTACCATTTTTAAATCGTAAATTGCGTTTGAGGCAGAGGGCGGCAGCTGCTCTATCGGTCACAGGTTCCACAAAGTCCCGCTTCCCCTCAGTCTGCAATTTATAATTTGTAGACATACAAATTGAGAAATGATTCCCTTGATGAATGAATGGGTGCGATTCGTTCCCACGGAGACGGATTCGTTTGACTCGATGCTAAGCGCTTCTCGCTCTAAGTAAGAGGGAATGAATGCTGTTGAAAATTAATCACGTCCAATTCGTTTCTCTGAACGTTTCAATGCGTAATAAACAACGCTATAACAGGCGCCTCTCGAGACCTTGGAGATGCTGCCGACTGGTTCTCAAAATAAGCTGTAGCACTGATTACGGCGTCTTTTCTTCAACATTCATAAATAGCCCTAATATTTGGATATGTAGTTGCTATACTAATTGCTAAAATCGAATAAAGATTTTTCCAACAAATACACACGCTGTTAGAAAAGAGGTACACGTGCAGAAAAAAAAGAAGCACAATCTCTCTTTATTTTTGCTTTATTATAACCGTTAGTCTACGGTCGATACAGCAGTTGCACCATGATGGCGCCAAGAGAGAATTTAAACAACGGGCAGTGCATGTTGTAACTTGAAAGTTATAAGATTCGCGCCAAGAGAGAATTTATATTAAGGCCGTTACAGCAGTTGTACCTCGAAAGTTGTACGAATAGCTCCAAGAAAAAATCGCACTTGTTATTAATAGTAGAGAAGGTTAGAAGAGGTTAGAAGAGAAGGAAGAGAGAAGTAGTAGAGAATAGTAGAATAAGGTTAATAGTAGAGAAAATGAAAGGGTATCGACATGGTACAGTGTCTTCCATAAATTATTTCGTAAAGAATATGAATAAAGGGCTGTTTTCACTTCAAATTATTTACCAAACCTTTTGACACCCGATTTCAAATCCATCAAAATTCAACATGGGATGCCAAACTTCAAATCAGTCTAGGATGATGAGTATCGAACGTTAATGTTGAATTAGTGTCACATAAAATTATCCGTATCATATGAATAACCTTTTGACTAATTTTTTTTATTTGACCTCATTGATATTTTTAATTATATTGCTACAAAAGAACAATATGCGTGACACTTCATACTTCCCTTGGGTGTACTTCTCACACCTGTATCAGCAAACTTTTCCGCGTGAATGCCCATTCAATGGACAGAAGAAGCATTGCTTGAGGATCTTTGGCTTCATCTGGCCCTTGCGCAATAAAAGACAACTAACCAATCTCGTTTGTGGGTCCGTTTACTTGACTGAAAAATGATAGTTTGGCGAAGGTCAAGTTGACCCTGCTGGAAGAGCAATGGACAAGCAACCGAAGATGGGTCCGCTGTGGCCACAGATTTCCAAGTTGGCGTTGGAAGTTCGGAGAGTGGGGTGCCAGCTCAGGTGTCGACCTCGTCATCTGACCATGATTCAAAATGACGTTGACCTTGGATAGTTTCCGTAGAGATTGATTCCCGAGAGTCGTCAACAGCCCGTTGTGTTGCGCCAGTGCGACGTTAATTAACGCTTACCTGCCATAGTTTTGCGAAATCTGACTAGTACCATTTAAAAACCAAGTAACCTGTTATTGGGGTAGGTATTTAATTAACGTCGCACTGGAGCAACACAACGGGCTATTGATGACAGTCCGGGATCAAACCCAAAGGGAAAAACCGAGGACAATACCACGTCATTTTGAACTACGGTCAAGTGAGGAGACTAACACCCCGCGAGCAGAAAGTGCTCAAAACTGCGACTTATGTCGCAGAACAAAGTCTTTGCAGTACAATTTTTCCTTCAATTTATAAAATTTTTGTCTGTTTTTTTTAAATCATGTGTTACGATGTTCTGCAGTGCAAAGCGCGCTTCTTAACACACCTTTTTTTTTTCCTTCTGTAGCTACGGAACAACCTCCCTACACCGCCCCAAATGACCGCAAACACTTTAGAAATAACAAATATTTATGTCTATGACACAATATTTAACTTCAAAAGGGATCGACAGAATTGCAAATTCTGAAAGTATGCCTCGGTGAATTTATTTTGATGTTTTATTATAACTATGTTATACATATTGAGCCGATAATTGTGTTTTACGTCCGTTTTTGATTTGACTATAGTTTTCAAAATTCGGACAAAATGCCTGCAGAACAATTGCAATTGCTTGGAGTTGTGTTGCAGAATACTAAATATAATTCTGCACCTGGGCCAACACCCCACTCACCAAACATTGTAACACACCAACGTGAGGACATTTGAGCCCACAATCGATTTATCCTGCACCAACCACCGAGTTTCGAACTCGCAACCCTGATCCGTTACTCTTCCTACCGGGCAACCACGGCCCGTATTATATTAGGGATCTATATAATGCATTTTAACTTTAGAATCCATACATAACCGCTACCTCGCCCAGTGAGGGGTTGCTCCTAGACCCGTCGCTTTATTCTTGGAACTGTTTGTTCTGGACTTCCGGAAGATGAGCGGCCGCTCATTCTAGTGTCCCATTTGGCATTCGGTGGCCGTCCTTCTGGTGTCTCGAGAGTTATGGGGCGACCTTCTCAAGGACGAGCCTCCGGGGCTCCAGAGATGCGCGGACGTGGAGTTATGCTCCCCTTGCATAAGCAGCCGAGACAAAAACAAATATCTGTCACGCTCACTCGCCCATAAACGTCAAGCCTCCAGAGACAGGACCCTTTTTTATTGTGTGTCTACTCTCGCACTACCATTCCCAGGCGAAAGAAAGGGGTTTCCTGGGTGACGGGAAGGGTTGGAAATACCCTCTTTCCTGAAGCGTTACTAATTTCGTCTATTTTTTTAAAGCTCTTATCTCCCTCAGATCTGTGAGGTGTGAATTGGAGGGGAGAATATGGCTGAAGTTTAAAATCGTTGGATTTTTTTTTGTTGCTTAAATTTGAGGTTGAAGTATTTCAGCCACTTGAAGGCGCTGTTTAAAGAAATTTAAGTTTGTAAAATATTATGGTTGAGGGATAACTTTTTAAGCTTCTTGCTTTCATTTGATAAGGATAGTAAGACCACGGTGGTCCGGTTCGAAAAGTAACGGATTAGCAACCGGAGACTGTCGTGCATAAAGGGGGCTGGTGCACATAAATCTGTCGTTCTGTAGTTTGCAGCTTCACTTAACCGTGTTGTGTCACATACAAAGTTGCAAAGGTAAACAATATCTGAACTCTCCTTAGAATAGGCTGATATGTTTTAACTTCGTATAATAGATACATCTAAACAACACTGTATTCGTCAAGAAATATACAATTTTAACCCATCAATGCCCAAAGTTCCTCTTAAGGGAAGCTTCAATAAAAGAGCGTCACTTTCACATAAATGCAGCTTTCAACTAAAAAATCATGAAGAAGGAATTTTAAGCATTTGTTTCTATTATATTCTGTAGATGACACCCTTTGATGGGAGTAAAGTTGGTGGCGTGGACTTTCTATTTTCATCTCCTACGCAAAATGCATTGTTTGCAATGTCGAATCAAAAGAGGTTAGATTTCCCCATCATTTATGAAATAATTTATCTGTATTTGATAAATGTGGTGTCATGGGTACTTGATACATTTTTTTTGCATTGTACTTTTTTAGACGTAGTAGTAATGCATAGATTGGGGTAATTGGGTAACGTCTGAATACGTTAATTAAAAACAGTATAGTGGTTAGATATTGATATAATGATACTTTAAAAAGTCTGAAGTGGTTCCTTACTTGCTAAAGTATTAGCAAGAGGACTTCAGTATCAATAACCCTAGGTTTCCCATTAAAAATAAGGTGACTTCTTCAATAAAAAAAAATCAAAAGTGATAAAGAATTAAAATACGACCTGTGGTTCTGAGATGACATTTATTGGTTCTCCTAGTGATGAGGATAGTTCTTTTAAAAGGATAGTTCTCATTAACAGTTTTTTTAATGATGAAGATACCGGATTTGAACCTGAAACCAGATGAACATTGCTCCCTTGAAACTAACTGGAAATAAAATGGGAACAGTGGAAACGACGGCCACTTCCTAAGTTTAGTTAACGAAATTGTAAGATGAAGAGTAGGTCACAGGGTTTGGCATTTCTTAAGATGAATTGCTGATTTTTCTTGAAAAACATTGTCTGGAGTAATTTTGAGAGTCGATACTGAGTTTAAAAAGGATAACAGAGGATGAGGTTTTCTTTATTAGTTTATTTCATCGAAGAAAAGAAGGAATACTCGTTTCTCATCTCAAATCGGTGGAACCGCAAGTGCCATCAGTTATTTTATAGAAAGGGCAAGTACGTTGCATGAATATGAAAGAAGAACCCAATACAAAGGCTGTTCGCACATTTTTTAGACGATTTTGGTTAGCGATAATAAAAAATCGTTTGCTGTAAAAGAAATAGTTACAGTTGTACTATGTTTCTAAAAGTCAAAATTATCGTCTGCGGCTTGAGAGGTTTGTTTTTATTCAAAATAGCGTTTTTAACAAATCAGTGGTTCGAAGGCTATACTTATGTTCCTTCAGAAGAGAAATATTCATATTCCGTTATCTAAAAACGATGTGAGAGTCATGGTTTTGTGATATCTAAAGCGTCGATAGGTAATATCGTCAACAAGAAAGAAAAAAAATAGGCAAATTGGAGCCTCAAGTGGGACAAAAATTCCAAACAAGTATCCAAGGAAGAAACGGACATCTTCGACTATTGCAAAGGTACGTTGTTTAATGTTAAAAGAAAATCCCCCTAGTCAAAGGACAGTTGCAAAATCATTAAAATGCTTGGTGTTCACTGTAAACAAAATGATAAACGTTGATTTAAATCTTAAGAAAGCGAAAAAACGCAATGTGCATCGTCTTTCTCTAAAGCATATCGCTGAACGCAGGAATTGTCACAATAGATGAATCATGGGTGTATTTAAATGATTGCAGCAAAAAAAGAACCATTTATTATCATAAAAGGGGAGAAAAAAAATTTAAGTACACGATTCACAGAATCAAAAGAAAGTTTTTCTAAGGGATTCATGATTGTTGCTGGTTTTTCATATAATGACAAGTTAAAAATAATGAGTGTGGAAAAAAATGGCAAGATTAACTCCAAATACCATCAGCAACATATTTTACCGCCAATTTTTCTGAATGAAATACCATAGCTTTACCTACAGTGCCATCAATCTGTGGAACTCCATCAAGACAAAGCTAGCAGTCACACATTAAAATCCACTGTAAATTTCCTAAAAGAAATTGAACAAAAAACCGGTATCAAGGACATACCCATCACTGATATCCCTACTAAATCTCCCGACGTATCACCTATGGATTTTTGTGCTTTCGGACTTTTAAAATCTGCATTATCCAAACATCGTCCCACAACCCTTACAGGACTCTGGAAAGCTGTTCAGGAGGAATGGGATAGAATATCTCTTCTGACACTTCAAAAGACATTATTATCCTGGAAATTACGGTGTCGAAAGATAGTTCAGAAAAAGGGCTATCAAATAGAACATTTAAAACACAAGAATTTTATGTAATTTAGTTTTGTGAATACAATATACATTGTCTAAAAAATGTGCGAACAGCCTCTGTATAATCGTTTACACGGAAATTTTTGGTAGCCGCTCCTGAACGGGACTATTTGGGTTCTGACTCCTCGTGAATGAAAAAAATGGATGGAAGAATCTCGAGCAGAGATCCTTGTTGGAGTAGGACCTTCGTGAACGCTACACGGAAAAATAAGCATCCGCTCCGGGACGGTATTCCCAAAGATCCTAACTCCTCGATAGTGTAGACTGGGGTAGAGGTAACTGTGGGATCGGCACACGGATCTGAAGAGAAGGAATGTTGATACAGAGTGATCTTCCGGAATATTTGGATCCGCCAGATGATTGAAAGCGATCCTTCACGGCAGTTGATCCGATCCGGAATATTTGGATCCGCCAGATGGTTGAGAGCGATCCTTCACTGTAGTTGATCCCGTTACCTCAGTCAATCACTTCTTTTCCCGCACGATCCACACAGTCACCCCAAAATCCAGGTAGCAAAAATTTCTACGTCTTTCGACGTTGGTAAAAAGTGAGAGTGTCAGCCAACACCTGGTTTTATGCGTTGAATGAAAACTGTAATTTCGTCGCCAATGGTATCCGAAAGTCCATATTTGATGGTTTACCTCCATCCAAAAACCGCCAAGTGGCAACCCCACTTCGCGTGTCTTCTGGGTTCGAATGAATGTTTATAGAATAAAGTAGATTATAAAATATCACAAGGTCTTAAAGCATAATTTGACAGAGGTTTCAAAGTCGTACGATCAAAATTGATGAAGTTAATTACCTTTTTGATAGTTGAACCGTTGAATAAAAGTTGGCAAGGGGTGGACCCCTCAATTCTCCCACTTTTCTCGGAATCGGCTGTTTCTTCCACTCATATGGGCAGAAGGAATGCACGGTAATTCCAGCTTGTAGCGTTGTACTTTTCCTGTGGGAAAACAAGTGAGTTTCAGAAAGCGTTCGTTTTGGCCATCTCAGGGGGACAATCCATGAAAATTGATGTTGTTTGGGTAATTTTTAGGTTCGGTGTAGGTGCGGTGATGATTATCAATGTAACGTTTTCAATCAACGTTACATGTGACACTAAATGCAATTCTTTAGTTTGCATGATTTAAAGTTTTATAAGTTTTTAAATTTTGATGATGTTTTTAGCATTTTAGAAACGTCTCTAAAAAGGCACAGAAGGGCACGCATATTTGCCGTTCGCAAACATGGCGAAGATACTGGCTTTTCTTGTCGTGGTTAAAAATTGGGTCGTAAACAATGCTTTTGCAAAACTTAGCTTTTGTTTTTCTTTGAATTTTTAAAGAAATTTAAAACATAAATTACTGTAGAATTCCGTTAGTTAACGAAATTTTGGATTTACGTTTGTTCCTTATCATTCTTTTAACCAGTGGGTATGCTATTTTGCCTCATATACGTCTTTACTGGTCTACTGAAATTGATCTAAATTTTACTGCAATAAGTTCTGTAATGTGCAGAAATCGATTTGAACAAATCATGCAGTACTTCTATATGTTTGCAACCCCAGGAGCAGCAACTACCGATTGATGAAAGCATCGTGCTGTACTTTGTCCGTCACAGCTGCAAACATGAGGCAGGAACAGTAAATATTGTTGAAAAATTAAGTATAGGAGGTTCTACTGTCGTGGAACGCGCTTCATAACTACCGACTTATACTGTGACAATTTATTCACTTCTGCACTAATTGATTATTTGTCCAATAAAGGATTTAATGTGACTGGAACAGTGTGTCTCTATCGCACTGAAAAATGCCCACTAAGCGACGTTTCATCTTTTAAAAAACATGCCAGAGTTCATACCATACCAAACATACCAAACTTTGAGTATAAGTACGATGAACAGCAAGACATTTCACCAGGGAAGACCACGCACCTATCCTTGTAAGGATTTACCGGTTTAATAGTCTCCCTTGGTTGTTTATTAGTTGGTTGTTTATTACTTGCTCCCTTGGTTGTTTATTAGTTATTTACAGAGTTTCTGCTAGGTTTTCTTGATGGTCATATGGGAACTGTGTTTATGTCGTTGCTATAAAATCCATGCCGTGGATTGTCAGAATATCACTGATTTTGCAACTGTTTTCTCTGAACTTCCTATGCTTTAGTGCTAGGTTTAGCCATCCTGGGTTTACAGGGTCCTGGTAGTAGGCAACGCAGGTGAAGTGAGCTTGTGAGGGAACAATACAAGGCATAATGTATTGAAGTTCCCTCTATTCTACAAGAGCATTGGTTGGTTTAAGATAACCTGAATCTGTGGAGATAGCTGAGGAATGGGCCATGGCCCATTACAAACTGCAAAAGACGTCTATCTTTGATGCGAGTATCCGTGGAGACGTCTGGGAAGAGAGCATGTGTTGAGCGGCCTGTGTCATTTGCATTCCGTTCATCCTGCCACAGTTGAATGATGTGGTCTCTAGTGAGTCTCTCGAAGTGTGAGACTGGAAGAGCTATTTGTTTGTCCTCTGGAGCCTCTTTGTTTGCTGTCGCTTCCTTGGCCAGACTATCTGATTTTTCGTTACCCTCGTGTCCAACGTGAGCCTTGATCAGTCGTAGTTCTAATGCTGGTTTGTTGTGGAGGAGTTTCTGGATTTCTCTGATGAGAGAATTTCTGGATGTTGGGTTTCGGAGAGATTTTAGACTTGTTTGGCTGTCTGAGAAGATTGTTGCTTTTTCAGGGGCCATTCTAACTGCTTCTCTGAATGCAACCGACTCCGCTTGGAACACACTGCTGTTAATTTGGAGTCTATTCGACCAGATTATTGTTAATGTTCCTTCTTCGTAGAGGCAAAAAGCTGATCCCACGCCTGAGTCTTCTTAGATCTATCTGTGTAGATGGAGATGGGTGATGGTATGAATGGAGTATCAATGGATATGTTAGCTTCTTTGCTTTGTATAGATGGGTGGAAGAACCATATTGTTATATTCATTTGAAAATCTGGAGAATTAAATGTTTCATAGTTTATTTGAACTTGTTTATAAAGACGAATAAGTTTTGTAGTTTTTGCTTCATGTGAGAGAGGAAGATATGTAGGGGTGGAACTCCAATAGTGATACAGAAAGCTGATGTTGCGGTAGTTGAATAAGTCGAAGAGATAAAATGCAGGAAGAGTCTTTGGATGGATTTGAGTTTCCCTATGTTCCGACAGGTGAGATTGGTTGCCCATATTGATGCTCCGTAGGCTATTGATCTCCCGTCTACTGATTTATATAGTATTTTTCGTTGTGCGTGATTGAAGCCCCAGTTGCGGCCTGCGATTCTTAGGAAACTCTGAAGGCTAATTGTTGCTTTTGCTTAAATGTTATTCAGGTGGGTATTCCAGTTTAGTTTTGGATCCAATGTAACTCCTAGGTATTTTAATTGATCTGTGTATCTTATGGACGTAGTACCTAAGGCTACTTTTGGTTTTGCTACTAGCTTCTTGGGTTTATCGAGGAGTAGAGCTTTGGATTTCTTATGAGATATTTCCAGGCCCATTTCTTCACACCATGAGAAGACTTGGTCAAGGGCTACCTTGGAGCGTGTTTTAAGGAGATCTCTGGTTCTTTCAGCAACTTCTAGAATCATGTCATCAGCAGAATCAGTCGTCGGCCACCAAATCCCATAAGATGGGTCCACTACAGGATCCTTGTGGGCAACCCCTGGTCTGGTCGACTTGCGCTATAGCTGTTCCTGTTGTTATGTAAACCGTTCTCTCCGAGAGGAAGCTGGAGAAAAGCTTGTAAAGCTTTGTTGGACATTTTATGGTTTTTAGGCGTGTTAGGATGCAGTCCCACCTAAGGGAGTCAATATGCTTTTGAAATGTCTAGAGATATAAGGAGAGAGTAATTGTTGTTATTGATGTTTGTGTGGATTATTTCTAAAAGGTTGTGTAAGGCATGCTGTGTTGAAGAAATTTCACGGAAGCCAAACTGTAGTGGATTCATGTGGCCGTGCTTTTGAATATGATGTAGCAATCTGTTAACCATTATTTTTTCCAGACATTTTGAAATGGCTGGGAGAAGAGTGATAAGTCTGTATGATAAGTCTGCAGCAAAAATATTTCCTCCTTCTTTCAGGAAAAGCAAGATGAGACCTTTTTTCAGTGATGCTGGGAAGACTTCAAGTTTAAGATATTTGTTGAATAGTTTGTGGAATAAATTTGGGAAATTGGTATTTAGGTTTTCAAGAATCATTGCGTCTATTCCATCAAATCCAAGAGCTTTGCCTTTAAGGAGAATGCGTTTGACATATGCTATTTCGTCTTTTGTGATTGCTGATTGCAAGATGGGGCTCACATAACTGGCAATTTTGGGGTTGGTAATTTGTGTTCGGGTAAATTTCCTTTAAAATTTGTGTCAGTATTTCTTCATCTGTGTCTGATTGTCCTGAGTTTGAAGCAAGAGCTGAGGGGATCATGGCTTTTCTCAGTGTAATTTTGTAGGGTGTACTAAAGGGCGCGACGTAGCTTCTGTACAGAATTTTCTCCAGGACACTAATTTTTGTTTCCTTTCTGCCTTCATATAGAGTCACGTTCTTTTCTAAAGACTATTTGCATGGCTTGTTTCACCGTTTTGTCCTGCTCTCTTTGCAATCTCCTTCTGAGGGCTGAAATTTTTTTTCTTATTGATCTCCGATTCCTGGGTCTACCAGGTTGCTTCCTTTGATATCTTATGTGACTTCAGCTTGTATGATTTGGTACTACAGTCTTGGATGGTTGTAATTAGTAAATATGTTGCTATTTCCAATTCCTGCTTACTGTTTGCTGCATTTAAGGAGTTTTCTATGTAGCTGAAATAGGGAGTAAAGTGTCTGATCATCTTGTTGTGGCCTGCATGTTTTGTTTTGTACCTTGTAAAGCAAAACTGGTTAGTATTGGCTATTAGTTGAACGAGAATTGCGCGGTGATCGCTATGGCTTTCGTCTTCTAAGATGGATCTGTTCAGTTGCGACAGTTGTAGGGAAGTGCTTGCGAATGTCGGATCAGGCCAGCCTCTTGGACCATGAGCTTCCAAAGACGGGGGATAATCCGGATGGTTCAGTAAGTTTATGGAGTTGGAAGCCAAGAATTCCAATACTTCTCTCCCTCTAGGATCTTCATTATTATAACCCCATGTCTAGCTATGTGCATCCCAATCTGCACAGATTGTAAGACGTCTTCTGTAGAGGCACGTAGTATGTTGGTGACTGAGTTCAAGCAGGCTGTTGCTTCGCCACTTGGTGAGATATATGATGAGACTAATTTAAATTACCTGTCGTTGATTGTGGTTTTGATTGCTTCAGTATCGTCTTCTTTGTAGATTATGATCGGTTGGGTTTTGATTTCTGGGAATAAAATAGCTGTCTTTCTGCTTGTTGATAAGATTGATTTCCATGTAGATGGTATTCCTGAGACTTGATTATTATATAGATAGGGTTCTTGAGCTAGGACTGCTGTTATATTATGTTTTGAGGTAAGATTTTGAATAGGAGATGTAGCCAGTATTGATCGGTGTAAATTAATTTGCAGGAAGTTATGCTGTTGTGTATTATGATTGCAATGTTGTTTTGAAGTATTAGGGAGCGTGGTTTTGTGCTATTTTTTTTTTTTTGGGGGGGGGGGACCGGTTGCAAAAGATTTTGCATTTTAAAAATTCTTGTTGGTGGGTGTTGTTGCCGTTGATTTTAGATAATGTGGTGACTGGCTTATCTACGAGAGGTACACTGTTGTTCTCCTGTGGTAGTTCTTGTGCTCTTGATATGTTGGGCAATCTGTGTCGTATGATGGGTGACAAGTATCCACTTCAGAGTTTTTACCGAAAAAGATCGTGCAATTTATACAGTTGGGATGGAGTGCTGCGCAGTCATGTGTGTGGTGTTTTTCACCACAGTAGCCACCGTATGTGGTGAATTTGCAGTCTCTTTGGATATGATCAAATGCCTCACATTTATAGCATCGTTTTATGTTGAAGTACTCCTTGTAGTACAAAGAGTACCAGCCCATGTCTAGTCGTCTTTTTTCTATGAGATAATTAAAGGCTGTTGGGCAACATTCAACAGAAAAATTAAATTTACCGTCTCTTCGCCCTACCTTTGTCAAAATCTTGAGATCGGCCAGATTTATTCTCCCTTTTTGATATGATAGAGCTTGCAAAATATCAACTCCGGTGATTTCTTTATTTGCCCCTTGTATAATAATTTAGGAAGCCTTTTCTTGTGAGTTTTAGTGTTAAGGTTGCTGAGATCCAGGTTCTTCTTGATTGCTTCTTCCAACCGCCCTAAGTCTTCTCGCCTTTTGCATTCTATTGCTATGCCTTCTTTTTTAATGGATTTAACTCTGTTTATCGAGATTCTGGTGGCTCTTGGATCTAACGCTGTCTTAATCTTCTGCTTTGTGGCTCTACTATCGGTTTCTGCTTCCTCCGGGTATATTAGGAGAGTTTTAATAGTAAGAGCTTCAGAGTAAGATTTAGGAAAGACTTAAGCGATGTCTGTTGTCATTTCTTGACTATTGTTGTGTTGAATATTGGCTGTTTTTCTGTGAGGAAGTTTAGCTTGATGTGATGTTGTATTCTTATTGTTGAGTAGAGAAGGCAGCGGTATAGAATTACGTGTTGCACTGTTGGTTTGTATCCCAACTGTAGATTCGTAGATGTCCTGTTGGGTTTCAGTGTCCTTTGTTGTTTCAAAAACTACTGGTTTGTACACCTTTTTCCTCTTAGTCTGGTGCTGATGATTTGGCGTTATCTCCTGCCTCATTATATTTTGCCGAGAGACTTAATAAAAGCTTTGTTCCTTTTGTTCTTTGTTTATTAGGCAAAATAAACGTTGAGTTGCGCTTGGAGTTGATAACTTTCTCTAGTTTAAGTATCAAGTCCCTGGTACTAAGATTAACATAGTCCTCTGGATTTGATGTTGCATCAATATTAATTGAGGATTCAGACGTTGTCTTCCTGGGTGCTATGCAGGAAGCATCACCGTGTTTTTCTGAACCCATGAGGTAGGAATTTGAATTGGGTTTATGTGTGTGGGGTAGGTGGGGGGGGGGAAAGGAAAGTTAAAAAAGATATAAAAATTTCTTTTAAAAAAAACATTTAAAATTACTAGTTTTCTCAACGTTTTTTGTAGAATTTCAAACCAATTCAACTGAAAGAGCGCAGTTAAAATTTGGATAACAACTTCAAATTATATCTGGGGCTTTTCTTACTAAAGAGCAACAGCTAAAATGTGCAGTCAAGAATGGCGACTCGGCTATTATAAATATGACAATCACCATCCAAAAATACCCCTTTGGGTAAACATGGGGGTACTGTGGGAATGGATCAGAACATTGCAAGTTACTATTGTTCTATCCGGAGTAAGAACTAAGGAGTGGTTGACTTTTCATATTTGGAGTAGAGGCTGCTATGCAAAATGCGTGGCAGTTATATCGTCTTTTGGAATCATCAAACACAAGCCCTAGCACTTTCTAAAATTCCGAAGAGAGATATATTTGGCCTATTTCAAGAAATATACTACAGACAGGAAGTTACAACCGGGAAGATCTTTAGAGTATCAAATGTCACATTACAGAGGCTGTTCGCACATTTTTTTAGACGATTTTGGTTAGCGGTAATAAAATATCGTTTGCTGCAAATGAAATAATTGCAGTTGTACTATGTTTTTAAAAGTCAAAATTATCGTCTGCGGCTTGAGAGGTTTGTTTTTATTCAAAATGGCGTTTTTAACGAAGCAGTGGTTCGAAGGCTATATTAATGCTCTTTTCGAAGAGAAATATTCATATTTCGTAATCCAAAAAGAGTCATGGTTTTGTGATATCTAAAGCGTCGATAGGTAATATCGTCAACAAGAAAGGAAAAAAACGTCAAATTGGAGCCTCAAGTGGGACAAAATTCCAAACAAGTATCCAAGGAAGAAACGGACATCTTCGACTATTGCAAAGGTACGTTGTTTAATGTTAAAAGAAAATCCCCCTAGTCAAAGGACAGTTGCAAAATCATTAAAATGCTCGGTGTCCACCGGAAACAAAATGATAAACGTTGATTTAAATCTTAAGAAAACGAAAAAAAAAACGCAATGTACATCGTCTTACTCCAAAGCAT
This sequence comes from Metellina segmentata, assembly GCA_947359465.1. Classification (NCBI taxonomy): domain Eukaryota; kingdom Metazoa; phylum Arthropoda; class Arachnida; order Araneae; family Tetragnathidae; genus Metellina; species Metellina segmentata. The sequence continues at coordinate 124,884,122 of OX375875.1, forward strand.
ATCCCTGAACGCAGGACACGCTGCTGAATTCTATATGAAAAACAGTTATCCAAAGAAAAATGGAAAAAAATTGTCACAATAGATGAATTATGGGTGTACTTAAATGATTGCAACAAAAAAAAGAGACATTTATTATCATAAAAAGGGAGAAAAATTTAAGTACATGGTTCACAGAGTCGAAAGAAAGTTTTTCTAAAGGATTTATGATTTTTGCTGGTTTTTTTTTTTTTCATATAATGGCAAGTTAAAAATAAAGAGAGTGGGGGAAAATGTCAAAGATTAATTCCAAATACTATCAGGAACATATTTTATCGCCAACTTTTCTGAATGAAATACCATCGCTTTACCCACAGTGCCATCAATCTGTGGAACTCCATCAAGATAAAGCTAGCAGTCCCACATCAAAATCCACTGTAAATTTCCTAAAAGAAATGGAACAAAAAAACCGGTATCAAGGCCATACCCTTCACTGATATCCTACTAAATCTCCCGATGTATCACCTATGAATTTTTGTGCTTTCGGACTTTTAAAATCTGCATTATCCAATCGTCGTCCCACAACCCTTACAGGACTCTGGAAAGCTGTCCGGAGGAATGGGATAGAATACCTCTTCTGACACTTCAAAAGGCATTATTATCCTGGAAATTACGGTGTCGTAAGATAGTTCAGAATAAGGGCTATCAAATAGAACATTTAAAACGCAAGAATTTTATGTAATTTAGTTTAGTGAATACAATATACATTGTCTAAAAAATGTGTGAACAGCCTCTGTAGATATGACAGTGAAAAGCATTATGTTATTGTTAATAAAACTCAGGTGAGATGCTCCAACTGCGTTAAAAAAAAGTCTATCGGAAATGAAACAAGTGCATGGTGGGTTTGCATGACAAATGCTTTGTGGAATCTCATACCAAACAAAACAAAAAAAACTTGCCATATTCACTGGCATTTTTAATGTCTTTAATGCTTTATTAGACATGCTTTAACCAAAAAAAGATCATTTCTATGAAATAAACATTATTATTAAAATTATTTCATGCGGAAAACTATGTTCCCTTTGGTGCCTAGCGTCCCTTTTTAGGGACGTTTGAGTTCTTGTCAGCAAAAATCTCAATAATTAGTTTCGATTTTTTTAAATATTTTTCCTGTTAATCTCACGATATTTACTCAGTATACTAAATATCTTCGGAAAAAAATGTCAGGCATTAATGGGTTAAATATACTTTCCATAGAGCCAGTTGTGTTGCTCTAATACGACGTTAATTAAAAATTCCAATACCACCTAATTTAAAATTATTTACACAATAATTATACAAAATAGATATTCTTTTTCATGTATATCAATTGTTTTACCTAGTTGCCGATAGATAGCAGCACGATTTTAACAGTACTTCGTTTCATATTTTTCCGTGTCTGCCTTTAAATATTTTTGCGAGTATTCTTTAGTTTCTTTATCTAATTTCTTTTCTCAAAATTTATACTAGGCTTAACATCCGAAATAAATGTGAAAACTAGAGCTAACAAAGGATAACGATTATATTCCCGGACAGCAGAAAATATAGGGGCGAAATCAATTGACAAATTTGATGTCAAAATTATGGCATTTAAAAATTTCGAGATTAAAAAAAAAAATAGAATTTACGTTCACAAAAATTTGTATTCCATATATCCACGGATAGTTCATGCACGTGTTTCCATTTTCTAAGACCAAAGTGAGGTTCCCCTTCTATAGTGGTTTCGACGAGATATCTCGTCCATCACGATCTGACCAATTTTTCTAATGACGAGATATCTCGTCGAGCCAGCATCAGGTGGGCAACAGATGTCACGTGATGGAAAATAAACTGATGTTATTTTTGTCACAGGCGTAATCTTGACTTGAACACACGTACATCATAAATGCCAAAATTAAAGGGGCCACGGTAGCTCGGTTGGATGTGTAACGGACTAGAACAGGATGCGAGTACGAATCCAACCAAAAACCGTCGTGTTCGAGGGGAGCTCGTGCACGTTAAACCTGCCGTAACCTCAAATGTCTTCACGATTTGACGTGGTGTGAACGTTTGGAGGATGGGGTGCCACCTCAGGTTTGACCTTGTCACCTGACCGTAGATCAAAATTATCGTACGTGCTGTTGTCCTCTGAACTTTTCTTCGGATTCGATCTCGGCCCGTCACCAATAGCCCGTTGCATTACCCACTTGTCTGACTTAAATTAAATATCTACCTACCAAATTTAAAGTGCTTGAAAATTCTTTTTATCTGTATTCTTCAAAACTATGGTTCTGTGCAGTATGCATGTGAGCTGTTTAATGTTTTTAATGATGATTACAACGTTTTTTATGTAACAGCTTTAAAACCTGCATTCCCAAATTTGTTTAAGAGTATTTCAGGTGATACTATCGCGCTATTCTAATAAATATTGTGAAGGTTCTAGCAAATATTGTGATTGGTTTTAAAGGAGTAGGAAGTCAAATATTATCCAAATGATCTCCTTCAGTTCATTGCACCTCTTGGATAAGGTAGTTACATGGTTTGGTTTTCAGTTTATCTTACTTCTCTTTATTTATCGCAATCGTAATTATTTACATCTTAGGTCAAGGACCGATGCATTCGCAGTCCTTGCACGACTCCCTCTGAATTGAAAAATACAATTCTAAACCTCAAAAGATACATGACATACGAAATAACTTTATTCTTACTTTGTGTAAAAATCAGTACGAGGCGACACCTAAATTTCTATGCAATCAGCTATTACTGTTAATAAGGATTTGTTAAATGCTTGGCAATCTCTTGAAGTTTCCTCTCAGCAAAACTCAACGTTTCTTGTCTCTATTTAGAAGTAATAGAGGTTACGTTACAATAAAATATTTTTCTTTGCAAATAATCTTCAAATTACTTTTCAAAATTAAATTTTCTAATTGTTTAAAGTACGAGGGCACAGCATTGAACACGAATCTCCTAGGAGCCAGGAGACTCGCTCATATCTAAGAGTCTGCAGGATGTCTGCCCGTCTCAAAGTTTTAGTCTAATCACTTTTGGTGGGAGTCCGCGATTTTACGACGGATTTCCACAATTTCTCTTCCTTCAAACATCTAAGTTATTCCTAGAAACGGCATTCATTTTATCGTCAAGATCTCGAGTCGGGGTGACGATTTGGAGAGTTTACAGAGCCAAATTTGTTTTCCACCATAAGTCGGTAAAGATCAACTTTTGTGGGAGATTTCTCCAAGACGATTGCTTGACAATAACCTCTTCCCTCAGTCCTTCGGCCCACATGGTCGCTCACGCCGTGTTTTGTTCGCTCTCTGTGATATTTTGCCCTCATCGCTTGCCTTGGCCTAACTTCCAGTGAGTGACCTATTCGATTCAAATGGCGTGGACGAAAGGGCTGGTCATAACATTAATGGAACTATTTAAAGAGAGTCCCCTCTGGGACCCAACTACACCCGAGTACAAAGACAAAAACAAAAAGAACAATGCCTGGAGTGAAACGGGTGAGGAATTTGACATCAAGATGAAAAGTAATCACTCTTCTCTAACAAAGGGGTGAGAAGAGTAGGATAGTTGCCGATGAAGTCCACAAAGCGTTTACACCGGAGTAAAGGGACAAAGAGGGGTGTCAGCAGAGAGGAACGTCAAAAGGGAGAGAAATGTATTTGCGAATCCGGTGTAAACGCGGTTTCAGAGGAACATCTGCGAAACCTTTCATTGGATCTCGTTCAAAGAGACAGGCAGAGCAACAAGTCGAATTCCATTCCGAACCAAGGACAGATTGAGTGTCTTTCTGTCCCGGGTAAAAATCCCACATAACTGTAAACACACGTGTTCTGCATTTTTCTCATGGAAGGCTCAAGATAATTCAGGTGTTGGCAACATTTCTTCAAGTCAAAGGCGATTGGAATTCCAGATGTGGGAACGCCGGTGCACTCGTGTTTTGGCTCACCATTGAACTGCCCATTGTTTTGGGCGTTTGGGATGCTGTGAAAAGTTGAAATCGTGACAACTATCCTTTGGAAGCACTCGGAGCATCCATCCATGCAAGCATCTTCTTTTTATATTTTTTATAGTCATCACGTGACTTGGCCCCCACCACTTTCTATAAACATCGATACTCGTCCCTTTTAAGATTGCCTGAATTTGAAGAAAATCTTTCGAAGAGCTTTGAGCAAGAACAAGCTGAACATCGTTAGAAATACAACACGTGAACATGTTAATAATTACTACGGCATCACATAAAAATCGTATCAATTTGTTAAACAATTTTTTAATGTGTATATCTCATTTAAATACTTCTATCCGTTGCCAGTTGTAGATAACTTCAAGCTAAGTTTTGCAATTCTTTCTCCGACTGCACAGTGGGGAGGACCAAAAGATGATTTTTCGAAATTGCCTTTGGAATAGGGTAGAGAGAAATTGTCTCTTACCTTTAAATAATTGCAAGTAGATTCTTAAATATTTTATTCAACGTATGGAGACCTAAATTTAATAGTATTGGCGAAATGTGTGTTAGAAATGGGAGACGTGTCTTTAGCTGTCGTTCAAACCACGATGTGTGTGATTATCATGTAAACATTTTTGTTCTTTTTTAATCTCTTAAGGGTGCACGGTACCTTTAAGCATTCTAAGCTGAGGGAAAACAGCCTATTTTTGAAAAACTATGTATCACCTACCTTTTGTTGTGTGTCAATGAAACTTTAAAGAGTTTATGTACACTATACTACTCAGTACAGAAAAATTAGGTTAATATTTTTAATAGGTAATATTTTATTCGAATCTACATAAACTCAATCTACAAGACTAATATTTGCAAGAACAACTCTTCCTCAGCTTTCTAAACCAATCCAAGCATTTTTAATCAAAGTAATGTAACTGAAATCAGTAAGAGTACTTATATTTTAAATAAAAAAGAGTGTATTTCAAGTTGCACAAAATTACGAAAGAATCAATTCATATTTCAATTAATTAATTTTTAGCAAAATTTCTCTCATTCAATTCAAATGTTTGAATCTAATATGAGAGAAATTACTTACTTTTGACTGAAATTTTGATTTTAGTACTTTAAAGGTCTAATGATAATTCAACTTTTGTCTAAATTTCATGTCTAAGTTTAATATTTTAAGGGTTATAGTGCGCGCAATATTGTAAACTCACATTCTGTGAAAAAATGCGATTAAAGTTGAAAACGTATTTAAAAAAATTGAATCGGGGTTGTGTTCAAATTTAAAAACATCCAGTCATATAAAACTCATTCTCTAAGAGTTTTCTTAAGATTTTCTTTCTTTAATTTTCGTTTTGTACTGGTAAATTCACAACACCAACCATTCTTCCACACCAACCCAACGTGAGGAATTTCGACAGATTTAAGGTGCACCAGCGGCCTCTACACCATCCATGCACTGACCCGAATTCGAATCAGGAACCTTCCGATCTAGAGGCTAACACCTTAACCACCAGACCAGTTGTTCGGCTATCGATGCATTGGATTCAACTAAGAAGCAATCAAGAATCACCTGGCAGGGAATCAGATGAACCCAGCAGGATGGTTGGTTTTGATGGCGCAAGAGCCATCTTCGGCCCCGGCAGATTTAAGGTGCACCAGCCACCTCTACACTATACGCTTACAAACATCGATGCTCTGACCTGTATTCGAACCAGGAAAAATCTTCATTGTCTTGTTTCGTGTACAATTGTGAACAAACCATGTCAATTTGGTAATTTTCTGATCCGTACTTTCGCGGGAAAAAAACGCGAGTTTTCAATCCTGCGGCGGCAACATTTTTTTAATATAGAGAGATTCAATTTGAAAATAAAATATTTGTAAATTGTAAATTTGTACGGTCGATGTCGCATCCCTAGCTCCAATACATAATTTTTTCAAATATTAATTGTATTTCTATTATTGCTTGCTAAAACTTTTTTTTAAATAAAATATTCGGTTAGTTTGTTTGGGTTGTTTAACAGTAACATGGTACAACATATCAATGCTATAGAAATATTATTTAGGAAGGTATCCATAAAAATCTATGAAGCTCTCCTAATGTTAAATCAGCTTCTATCCTTCTGTACTTATAACTTCGAAGCGATAATATCCTAACGAAATGAAATCTGGTACCTGAAATCAAACTTTGATATACTAGATTCGAAATTATGAGTTGAAACAACGAGTTCCCATTGGAAATTATGAATAGATGCTCAATTTAATATGAATACGGCCCTTTATGCATTTGAACTTATAGAAGACGTTAGGTTCATGTCAAACGCCATCTTTGAATTTTCTGTTAAAATTACTCGAATGAAGAGGATTGGTTCGGTGTTTCTTTTCCGCGACTACATTTTATCTGCGTGACTTAACGAAGCCAATTTACGCTTATTTGCCCTCATGGTTTGTTGTCTCAATGATGTATCTGAGCATAGAAGAAAGAAAAATCAGACTAGATCTTGATCACATCAAAAATTGGTCATACCTTGATGAAGAGATGTCTCATTCGTAAAATCGGTCTGTTCTTGATAGACGAGATATCTCGTCGAAACCACTTGGAGTATATCAATTTCAGTTTTTGTTCGCTTTTAAACTAACGTCGTACTAGACGCTTTTTAACTAACGTCGTACTAGACGCTTTTTAACTAACGTCGTACTAGACGCTTTTTAACTAACGTCGTACTAGAGCAACACAGCGGCCTATTAACGACGGTCCGCGATCAATACCCTAAGGGAAAGATCCGTTGACAACACGGCGTAATTTTTAACAACTGTCAGGTGACGGGGCAACATCTGAGCTGGCATCCCACTTTCAAAACTTCCACACCAACCCAATGTGAAGACTTTCGGCCCCGGCAGATTTAAGGTGCACCAGCCACCTCTACACTATACGCTTACAAACATCGATGCTCTGACCTGTATTCGAACCAGGAACCTTCCTATCTAGAGGCTAACACCTTAACCACCAGACCAGTTGTTCGGCTATCGATGCATTGGATTCAACTAAGAAGCAATCAAGAATCACCTGGCAGGGAATCAGATGAACCCAGCAGGATGGTTGGTTTTGATGGCGCAAGAGCCATCTGTAGCCATGCTGCGCCGGACACAAGACATACAATATCAAGTAATAGACACACACAATGGGTTTCGCTGACATAGAGATAAATACACAAAGGGAGGTATCGAACCTGTACCGCCTACAACTCTCATAGGTTTACTTTACGAGATGTTCCAAATTAAGTAACAAATGACTTCGAAATTCAACTTACCAAATCTTACTTTTCCATTTCTAGAGTCAAATACGGACAGCAGCCATTTTTACTTTGATCTATCGAAAGGAATTTCAGACCACGAGGAAGTTGTAGAAGCACAATTTCATTTTTTCACGAATCCTCACATCCACAGGCATCACCAAGATCCTCACATTTTTCAGGTATGGGCAAAAATGTTCTTTTTCTTCTTAACCAATAATTTTTTAAAAATTCACATACTCACAGCGAGTAGAAGTGTAAATGTCGAAGTTTATGGCATCTAAAACATACTTTAATTTTACAATTTGAATGAATGTGCGTGGTTATTTTAAATGTTCAGATCGGCTTACGTGTCAGAAAAAATCTATTCATATTTCAATTCCATTACCTTACGTCAGGGGTGGCCAACCTGTGGCGCATTGAATGATTACGAATGGCGCATTGCATTTTTGCGCCTATTTATTATTTTCAAATAGGTGCTATAACTGAATCCATCTTCATATTCTCAACACCATTGTGCTCTTATTTCAATTCATACAGCCTTTTTTTTTATCAGTTCGTCACAATGTTTTGACAGTTTGCAATGGATATTCCGTATGATACGAAGTACGTACTTGTGATCTGTTTGATCTTTTGCAACTCTTAAAGTTTTGTACTTTTTAATATTTTTTTTACATTCCTGTTATTTATCACAGAGTAAAAGAAGCGTAGAAAGTGACAGAAAGTGCGAATTTAATGAATAATGAGTAAATGAATAGTTGTTTATGAATATTAAGTCAAGTCTGTCAGGAAAACCGTTTTGCATTGTTTGTGAAAGTACTTTGTGTCACATAATAGAAGACATGATCTTAATACACACTATAAAACACATAATCAGACTATCAAAGATGGGAAAATAAAGTTTGTTCTTGGGTCGGAGATACAACTCTAAGATCTTGTCAATTCTTTTTTCGAGCTTTGGATGAATCAACGGACATGTGTGATGTGTTAGCCCAGTAAGCCCAACAACAGTTTGAACAAGCTACAAGTCATGTGAATAGCAGCTCACAGGCGGCTGTCGTAAGAAAGGATGTGCGATATTCCAATGATCTACCTCCCGACTGAAGTACTAACGTCTTTCAGAACAATTTTCCTAAAACTCAGTCGTCTTACGCATTCAAGCATGACATGTATTCATTACGTGTGAGATTACGCGGGTGACATTTCACGCAGTGCTAGTCAGGAAAGAAAGATTTTTTTTTCAGATCTGTGGGGTTACCAGTCATTACACCATCTTGAAACCTGTAGGACTTCCTAATTTTTTACCTTCTTGACCAATAGAAATTCTCTTAGGATTCTATTCTGAGGAAAGGAGCAATAGAATATTTTCAAGGAATTCTATTCTAAAGAAAGGATCGATAGAATCTTTTCAAATTAGTGGTTTATTCTTTTCTATAAAACGGAACAGTAGAATTTTGTTTCAAAGATTCTATTCCAAAGAAATGATCAATCGAACCACGCCAAAGAAAGATTTTATTTAAAAGAAAGGGCCAATCAAACCGCTCCAAAGAAAGATTATATTCTGAAGAAAAACCAATAGAATCTTTCCACAATGGATAGGATATTTCCAAGAACAGTAGAATATTTTCAAGGAATTCTATTCTTAAGAAAGGGTTAATAGAATCGTTCCAAAGAAATATTATATTCTAAGAAAAATACCTGTAGAATCTATCCAAATGATTTTATTCTAGGGAAATTATCAATACAATTCCCCCCTTTTCTAAAGGCTGAAACAATCCATAGATTCCTTAGAAAAACGTGGAATAGAGTCATTCAGTAGAGTGAAAGCAACAATTCTAAACTCGGAAATCGCAGAGGGATCCAGACTATCAATATGTTGCTGTATTAGTCATCCTAATCAAACAAGGTTCCGAAGTACATACCTGCATTTGTTTACACACCCAGCTCTGTATCGAATTCAGACTTTTGATGTATCTGTCATTGAACTGAACAGAGACCCTGTTGAAAGAGAAGATATGTGTCAATAGGTATGTTCACACTGGTGCGTTTTCATTTTCAACTTGCCTTTCAACGTTCAATTCAACATGCGACAACGCATGCCTTATTGCATGCGCTTAGAGGTATGCCCTTTAACTGTCCACACTCGTGCCACTATTCAGTTTCAAGATGGATGAAGATGATGAACAATAATTTGAACAGATATATTTTAAATGCAATCATAATAAAGTTAAAGGCTCTTGTGTTGTTATTTCGTTGGGAAATTTAATAAATGCTCTTTACGAGTTTTGAATAAATGACGTTTTCTATTATTTTTAAATTTGATTTATAATTGATTATTTTATTATTAATTTATTTATCAAATCATGACGCGTTTAATTTTTTTCGTACAAGATTTACAGTGTATGTTCCACAAACACTCATAAGACCTGTAGTCTTCTATGAATTCAAGAGTTTGTTCGTTATTCATGATTACACTAAAAAAAACCCAAAACACAACTTCGGTTCACCAAAACACTGCAAATTGAAAGTTGAAGCGCACAGAAATCCAAGGCTGCTGGAACTACTTGCGCTACGCTGTGCGCTATGAGATACTGTTCTGACTCATCTCGGGCATGCCTTGACGCATGCGCTGAGGCATGCGCTTAGCACAAGCAAAAGCGCACAAGTGTGGACACACCTAATAATGTACATGACTCTTTTGCTCATTACGTGGATCGAAACAGGACTCCCCATTCGCTACGATTTTTCATTCCGTTCTTTAAACAAGTTAAAATAACCTTCCGTCCTATCGCAATCTGATATATCTCACATTTGGGTCTGTCGCTCTTATTTTAAAATTGCCCGATGAATTTTCGACTTGCTCGTTGTTTGCTTAAAATTAGGTCACAAATTCAAGCAGTTTTCTTTTGCTGTATAAAAAGATAGATTTGTATGCCTCAAAAATGTGACCGAGAAAGATTTTCTGTTTTCAAAAATATTTTATCTTACTATTTTTCTAAATGGTTTCACCAGTGGTTAGTTGAACCTTATATCAATCCCTTAATTTAATGCATAATTTAAAAGCAGCGCTAACCTTGGTTCTCGCTAAATTCTCGATAAGCTCCGCTTTTTTTTTGTCCTCCAAGAAGAGAGTTGATATATATCAAAGGTTTACTAAATTATTTTAATATATTTTACCACCCATTTATTATTTTAGTAAAAAACATGCGATATTTTCTCAACTGTCGCTCTATAACTGCTCTCGATAAATATCTGTTTTTTCCCTCGTCTCTCAAGAATCGCGATATTCTACACGACCTTTTAGAATAATCCAAACTCTAGCCTTGATCCAAACTATCCAATTCTTAGCTTTATTGACAAGTGAAGAACTGATTAAGAATTTGAGAAATAAAGTACATCGGTATTATGATTGACTTTGCACGGTATCGAAATTGAATATGCGAATCAAATATCATATCATAATAAATATGTTATTCTATAGTAAAATAATTAACAATTGAATGATTTTGAGATTAAAATTGGCATGCATCAAGTTCTTATACAACTTTAATGTAGCGGATATTAGAGTTAGAAGTTGAACAATGGCAGAATAAGATTAATAGTCAAATAAGTTGTGTTACTGAAGTAAATTTTGGAAAAATTGACACCAAAATTGTCTTTAGTAACTACTACGAATTTAAAACTGCTACCGAAATTGACCTTCAGTAACTACTATCAAAACTTACTACAATTTACTTTATCAATTCCTCTTTACCAATTTTTACAAACACTCCAGCTTTGTTTACAAGCTACACATGCAAAAAATAACTGATGAGTTTTCGTATGTGATCAAAATTCGTGAGGTTATGTGCAGAAAGTCAGCAGGTTACTTAACGAATATATGCGTGTGAGCCCCTCAATGAGTTAAAAAGGATAACAAGTTTATATTTCAGGTTGGTTTTATTAAGAGTCATGTGGGTTCGTAAAAGGTAAATGATAAATAACTCTTAATTTTAAATTTAATTAAATAATTAATGTATTTACAGTATATTTACAAACATCTTTAACAATTAAGAATATATGACAACTAAGAGGCCATCTGCCTAAAAAGTCATGGGCCGTCTGCCCAACTGCTAGCTTCGGTGTCTGGGGAACATCTGTCTCATTGCTGCGGTCGCTTACTCTAGGTGGCGTTACTGCTACGGACGTATCAGGCTTTGGTGCGCTCGTAGCACAGTCCCACAATCGGCTATCCTGACTGTAATTTCGTCCTCGAAATTCGCCGTCTTCAACATCAGTAAACAGGCCATAACATTCTCACATATCTGAAAATACAAACAAAAAAGAAGAAAAAGGGAAAAAAGGCTTATATACATTTTTTTTTACTGTTGACCAGTGGGCCAGGGTTTCATGTAATCAGCTGCTGAAGTAGTTAGGCTTGGACCTTCATGATCGCCCACTTTTTCAATGGCATGTCTGTCATTAGGAGACACTTTTACCACTCGATAGGGTCCTAAAAATTTAGGTTTCAGCTTAAGCCCAACTCCAAACTGCGTGAGCTGAATGGCCACTAGATCTCCTACTTTGTACACTAGATTTTTTTCTCCCTTTGTTATACTGACGTTTATTTTCCTGTTGCAATTTGAAAATATTGTCTTTTGCTTGTTCGCGTAATTCTTCTCTCTCCTTCATCACGGACTTTTCATACTCTTCTTCCAGTACATTTTTTATCTTCAGATCTTCTTTATTTTTCATCGTGATGCCAAACATCAGTTCGAATGGCGTATGCTTCGTACTTCTGGATGGTGTACTGTTTATGATACTTTGTAGACTTGGAACATATTTGAACCATTTGCTAGGCTCCTCTATTGAAAGTTTGGCAAGAACAGGAATCAGCAGACCAATCATCCTTTCTGCCTGCCCATTGCCTCTAGGAATTCCGGTTGTTATTTTACAATGTTCAATTCCCTGATCAGTACAGTAATCAGTGAATTCCTTCGATATAAACGCTGATCCCCTATCTGAAATTATTCGTGATGGGTTTCCAAAAGTAGCTTGTTGTAATTTCAGCTTTTCTATAGCATCGCTAGCCGAGGTAGATTTCACTGGGTACAACCAGACAAACTTCGTAAAGGCATCGACTACCGAGAAAATATGTTGGTATCTTTTATTCGTTTTTGGAAGGGGTCCCAAAAAGTCGATATTGTAAGTCCCAAGTGGAACGTTGTCTTTCGGCACTGGATTAAGAAACCCTTCGCCTTTTCCACGTTTTCTACTGTAGAGGATGCACTGTACGCAATTAGAAATAACGATTTCAACCTGTTTTCTTGCATAAGGAATAAAAAACTGTTGCTTAAGAATTTCCTCTGTCTTGGCAGCGCCAAAGTGACCTTTGTTGTGAACGTCTCTAATGATGTTATTTTGCATCGCTTAAGGAACCATTAGTAGTTCTTTCCCATTCTCATACTTGTATAGAACTCCTCCTTTAAAGAAATGTTCACTGTCATGTCCGTCTTCAACTAGAGTTTTAATTGCTTTAATGTGATCATCTAGATGTTGTGCAGCTTCTATTTGGGTTAATAATTCTCCTTGCGCACGAGTTGTTATCAACAATATGTTCCTGCTTAGGGCATCCACATGCTTTATTTGGTTGCCTGATCTATGGACAACCTCATAATCATATTCTTCGAGTGACAATGCCCATCGAGCAATTTTTGGTGTAAGCTCTTTTTTCTACATAGTCCTCTGAAATGCAGCGCAATCCGTCACTATTTTGAACTTAGTACCCAACAAGTAGTAGCGAAATTTTCGCAAAGCCTCGATTATAGCCAGTACTTCCAATTCGTAAGAACAATACTTCTCTTGTTGAGGAGTAGTCTTCTTGCTCATGAAGTGAATGGGATGAAATTTCCCATCATGAGCTTGCTGAAGCAAAACAGCTCCAAAGCCGTGGCTACTAGCATCGGTATGTAATTCTAAGGTTGCTCCTTGCCTAAAGAGATGCAATACCGGACTACTTGAGAGAATTTCCTTTAGCCTTTCAAATGCGTCGACTTGCTCAGATCCAAATATCCATTCGACATTATTTCGAAGCAGGTCACTTAATGGTTTTGCAATTCTTGAAAATCCACCGACAAATTGTCGAAAGTAAAAGCAAAGACCCAAAAAACTCATGACTTGTTTTACATTTTTCGGCTGGGGAAAATTTTTCACTGCACGCGTCTTGGCTGGGGAAGGTTGAATTTTGCCGCCCTCCATAACGTATCCGAGAAATTCTATCGAATGTTGAAGAAATTGACACTTTTTAAAATTTATTATTACGCCGTATTCTGACGCAACCTTCAAAACCCTTTTAATTTTTTTCCAGCCCTTCTTGTTCATCAATGGAAGGTATAACAATATCATCCATGTAAATTATTATAGTCTTGTCTCGAATTAAGTCTCTAAACACCGTGTTTATGTACCTCACAAAAACACTTGGTGAGTTACTCATCCGAAGGGTACAACATTGAACTCGTACTGTCCTTCATGGGTGACAAATGCTGTGTAACGTGTCGAATTAGGGTCCATTGGTATGTTGAAAAATGCGTTTTTTAAGTCCAAAGTGGAAAATACCTGTGCGTTTCCCAAGCAATCTAAAACATCTTGAATTAATGGGAGTGGGTGCTTATATTTGATTAAGTTTCGATTAACCGATCGATAATCAACGCACAATCTGTATGAATTATTACCCTTCTTTTTACACAAAACAATGGGTGAAGCGTAGTTAGAACAGGAGGGTTTAATTATTCCGTCTTTTAACCATACTTGTATTTGTTCCTCAACTATTTTCTGTTCTTTTATAGACATTCGGTGCGGTCTCTGACAAATCGGTATATCATCAGTTAAAATTAGTCATTTTTACTTCTGTGTCTTTAATTTTATGCGGCTTATATTCACTAATCAAAATATCTAACTCGTTTCTTATTTTAGGATCTTTTATATGTTGCAATTCAATTTCATCCATCAAGGAAATCGGCAATTCGGGATAAAGGATTAAAAGTCAAATCATTTTCTTGAACATCCTGTGCACAAGATGACGCAACGCCTATCATTGGAATATTAATTGCAGTCGCCAATAGTTCACACCTGTTTTCTTCTTTGAAGGGGTGAGTCAGGGGGGGGAGGGGATACCAAACATCTGCCTTTCATTACTTTCGGATTCCAAAACAATGGCTCCATTTCGGCAACTCGTTTTTGTTTTTATTCCTTTACTTCCTGAATGGGGTCCCTCAAAACGCTTAGCTTTTATTTTTTCAGACTCTTTCACTTCCGAAGTGTGTGTGTGTGAAAGAAAGATTAATAGAATTTTCTCGAAAGCTGAAAATCCTTAAATCATTTCCTGATATTGAAATATTAAGCTTGTTAATTACGTCCATACCAATCACAATATTGCAACACAAGTTTTCAATAACAAAAAACTCAGTGAGAATATTAAAATTGTCAATAGTAATTTCAGCACAAAAATAACCAAGTGATTTTACACTTTGATTTCCAATACCATTTAACATTATGTCACAAGGGGTTAATTCTGGTGCACCAATTTGCATATAAAAATCATATTTCAAAATAGATAAATATGATCCCGTATCAATTAAAGCAGCAACACATTTACTCATAATTTTAAGACATTTGTACAACTTCTTTTCATGATTACTGGACATATTAATTAAAACTTTCTTTTCTTCATTTATATCAGTTTTTACACCTTTATTACATTCGAATTTACGGTGTCCATATTCATTACACTTTAAACATTTAATTCCTTTATTCTTATTTGGACACTCAGAAATTCTATGACCAATTTCATTTGGTGAGCACGGACGATCGACGGTTTATCATTGAATTTCTTGGAGCGCTGATGACTTTGTGTTTCAGCTGATTTCATATCTAGCTCCCGGTCTTTTAAGATGGAATCGTGCCGCCTCGCGTACTTATCCAATTTATTCACTAATTCGGCTACTTTATTCAATTTCGGTAATTCATCAATAAAATGCTCGCGCATTTCAAACGGTATTTTCCTTTTAATTTGATCCGCCACGATGAGATCTTTCAATTCTTCATATTTAGAGATACTATGACCCACAACCCATTCTTCGAAAAAATTATCTACCTCGTAGGTGAAATCACGCCAAGATGCGGTTGTTTCTTTTTTATGAGTAAAAAAGTGTTGTCGAAACTGCTCCGGTGTTAGTTTAAATCGATTCAGTAAAAGTTTTTTCATGTGATCGTAATCATTTGCGAGCGGATCAGGCTCTCTTGCAATTAAATTTGCGATATCCAACGGTAAAAGACTCACAAGGAAAATAACCCAATTTTCTTTAGGTATTTCTATGCGATTAATTTGTTTTTCAAACAAAGATAAATACATGCTTAAATCACAGTTTCCGTCGAAACGTGTCATTAGTTTTGAAAAGTCAGTTTTAAGTGGGGAAATAAAATCGGAACTTCCAGTACTTTTGTTTTCTAGCTGTAACTTCTTCAACTGAAATTCGCGTTCTGCTTTCTTTTCGTTTTCTTTAGCTTCCCTTTCGCGTTCTTTTTCCTTTGTTTCTCGTTCAGAAACAATCCTTTTTAAAAGCGTTTTTGTTAATTCCTCATTGTATTAATCGGCTTTCGTTATTAACTTAATAAGCTGCGGAATTTTGGTTCCTTCTGTTGCTATTAGATCTAATTCCTCTATCAGCGCTAGAAGATCGATCTTGCGTGCTCGGGCTAAATACGTAGCCATGTTAGTGTCAAAATGAAAAATCTGTACTCACAGTTCAGATGAAGTATTCCTCAAGATCCAATATGCTGAGTCACGGTCTTTCACTCAAATGAAGTGCCCGGTTCACATGAGGCGAAATCTAACGCGCGTTTGATGTTGACACAAAACGCGGGTAGCCAAAATACATAGTTCTGCTGGAGCGTTCACATGCAGAAAACTGCTGAATCGGGCGTTTTTATTGCTTCCGCGGGCCGAGGGAAACCCATAATTCGAACGCTTCGGCTGAAGCTCGAGATACATAGGAATATAGTACGCTGTTCACATGACACGCTTTTTGACTGGCGTCAGCACTTTTTTAATTCCCTTTTCGTAGTTTCTATATTCGCGATCGTTAAAGATACAGTAAAAATTTCAACGGATTTGAAATCTGCGGAAAATTCCTGTCTGGATCGATATCTTAAATGTGATTTTCTTTAAATAAATAATTTTTCAACTGTAAATTTTATATTTTCGCAAGACGAATTTGGAAGCATTTGACGAAGATAATCATTACGAACACAAAAAGAACTATTTATCTCGTTTTATAGAAAAGATATATCTTGAATAGAGTACTTTGTTGCCTTAATTTACTACTATTGTATTATTTGTATTTAATACCATTAAAAAATAGGATGCAAATTAATTCATTCTGTGTTTTGAAGATAGATTCCAACAAAGGGGAAATAGTATGTTATTTTATTTTTGAGCTAGCGTATATTGACGACGGTCCGTTTAAGTTTCCACGCCATGCCAACATGATTACATTTTAGGCCATTACAGATTTAACGTTCACCAGCCCCTTTTGTACACGACATTCTTTGGTTAAATTCGAACTCGCAGTCCTCCAGTCGATGTTTTACTGGCCTTGTTTTTCATACAACATATTCTAATCCTCCAGTCAATCTTATTGTTATCAGTAATGTTACTACGTTTAATGTAATTTTTATATCATATTTTCATGAAGATGGAAAATCGATTTTGAATTTCCAGATTTTTGATTAGTTCTATCGTAGGCCTTTTTACGACATTTTTAGAGCAATTTCATCACCATTGAGTGTAGTAATTATATTCATTACGTCATTGATTTCGTTTCTATTTCGCTGGAACATACACAGTCACACTCGTTACATGACTGATCTGTTAGTTTTTGGCGCCATAAATGACCTTACTCTGCTCTTTAATGTAAGAAAATTCCTTATAAGCGTTCTACTGACACCGAAAAAAGGGAATAGTCGTTCACGATGGAAGCAGAGCTCAGTGACACTGATCTTTTAATTGATGAAATACATAAAATTCCTGCTATTTGAAATATGGAGTGCCCTGCTCATAAGAACAGAGGTTTGAAAAAATCATCTTGGGAAGATATTGTCGAAGTTTTTTCTGAAGTTGGAGACAGCGAAGAAAAAAAGAAAATATTTGGTAAATTCGTAATTGTATTTTATTTTTAATATTTAATAACCTTGATATCATTTTATACTGCCATGATACTTTGCCTTTATACACAAAGTAATCGGCATATTTATCTCTCACATTTTTTGCTGATATGTTTCCTCGTGGTATATTTCTAGTACTAAAGCTTGTAAATGGATCTTCATACAGAGTATCTTCATATCGATACCCATCTCGGGATCTTACATAATTGTTCAGAACACAACAGGCCCCAATTATAGTTTCGGTTGTATCAATTTTAGTTTTCATTGCTCTGTGAAATATTCGTCATCATTCCAAATGTACATTCGATATATCGTCGTGCTCTTGATAAGCGATAGTTGAAAATGCTCTTGGTGCATGTTAGAGATTTTCCACAAATAGAGCGCATGAAGTTTTCCGAAATTCCAAAAGCTGCATCTCCTGCAAGTACATGAGGCAATAATATGGAATCAACGGTGGATATAGGTTTTGGATTTGAAATTTTTAAAGCATGCTCTATAAGTTTTCTGTACAATAAAGACTCCTGGAAAACAGCCGAGTCACTGTTTTTCCCATACGCTCCGATGTCAACATAGAGAAAACTATAGTTCGCGTCACATACAGCTAACAACGCGATAAAAAATAATTCTTGTAGTTGTAATATAGAGAGCCTGCATTAGCAGGTTGTATCATTCAAATGTGCTTTCCGTCAATTGCACCAATGCAATTCGAAAAATTAGCGTATTTTTAAATATTTCTGAAACTTCCTCTTATTTGTCATTTCTGGCATACAGATCGGTCTTAATCTGTTCCAAATTGATTAGCACACTTGTTTAATTAAAGTTGCGATAGTAGACATGCCTACCCTGTAACTGTAGTGAAAATCAGCAAAGGAGCATCCAGATTCCAAATACCTGAAAAGAAATTAAAAAAAAAAAGACCGTGATTTTTCTTTGTAATCAAACTGTGGCAAACTCCAACTTACCAGTTTTTTGCGGCACTCCTTTTCATTTTAAGAATATATCATCTAATCAACTTATACCTTTTAATATATTTAGAGTTTATATTTTCAATAAACAAATTACAAATATATTAATTAGTTTAAAAAAGACGCTTAACTTCAAGATTTAATTTTATCTGTTCAAAAGATAACATTTTCATCTTTCTTGCAGAATTGTCTGCGTTGCGTTTCGATGCGAAAGTAATCACTGTCTGTAAAGTTCTTCAATTTAATTTTAATGTATCAAATACATTTCTTATTTAGTCATCACCGTGCTTCTAGAAAATTTTCAATGCATGTGATAAGTTCTAGCCAAATGCGTTTCGCATAAAGATTAGTTACTACTACAGAATTTTTTTTTTTTTTTAAATGAAAAACATGTTTTTTGGTGTTGATCTGGCATAGAATTTTACGCAGATTCGAAATCCGTTGAAATTTTCACTCTGTCTTCAACCCTCGCAAAGATAGTATTTTTAATTAGAAGAATAAAAACATAATTTAATGTTTAAGGAAAGCCGACCTTGCAAAACGCGCAAAGGGGTCTTCACATGGACTTTTCGAAAACGCGCGTTGTAACGCGCGTTAGAAAAACTCCATGTGAACGTGGCCTTAATCAAATGCAATCTGCTGCAAATGTAAATCCAATCCGATGAGCATCACGCAAATATTGGAATTGTCCGCGTCTCGAACAGTTGAGGTACAGTTCGCTTCTCGAACAATTAAGGTAAAATGCGTGTGAAACGGCAATCTTCGGCCTTTAATCAAATCCAGGCCAACCCCCCAAATATACGTATGTGGGTTCGTAAAAGGTAAATTATAAATAACTCTTAAAGTTTAAATTTAAGTTTAATTACATAATTAATGTATTTACAGTATATTTACAAACATCTTTAACAATTAAGAATATCTGACAACTAAGAGGCCATCTGCGTAAAAAGTCATGGGCCGTCAACCCAACTGCTAGCTTCGGTGTCTGGGGAACATCTGTCTCATTGCTGCAGTCGCCTCCTCTAGGTGGCGTTACTGCTGCGGAAGTCGCACAGTCATTCATGTATTTAAAAAATGCTTATAAAGAGATAAAAAGTTTATTAAAAAATCTGGTGTTTTCTTTCCCTCTATATAAATGTTAATTAAATATTATATGCCTAAGACCCTGTTCACATTAGGCGTTTTCTAACTCGCGTTTCGGAGGTTTTCGAGGTCCGCTTTTCTAAAGCCATTAAATAACGTTTTTTTTTATTCCTCTAATTCAAGTTTCTATCTTTGCGATCGTTGAAGATAAAGAGAAAATTTCAACGGATTTCAAATCAGTGTCAATTTCTACGCTAGATCGATACAAAAAACAGATTTATTATTTAATTATTTATGAAGTAATTAATTATTTATTTAAAGAAAATTACATTTAAGAAATCGATCAGGTGTAAAATTTTCCGCAGATTTCAAATCCGTTGAAATTTTCTCTCTATCTTCAACGATCGCAAAGATAGAAACTTGAATTGGAGGAATAAAAAAACATAATTTAATGTTTACGGAAAGCGGACCTCGAAAACGCGCGTTAGAAAACGCCTCATGTGAACAAGGGCTATAACTTGCAGTATTTGTCATGTTAAAAACGTGAAATAAATTCGCGACAAAATTCAGAAATACTCATGATTAGATAGTAAACCGTGGAGCAAATAACAGTAGAAGCTAGAAGGTTAAAGCACTGCGGAATAGGAGGAAATAAAAGACATCAATAAAAATATACGAAAAATGAAATACGCGAGGAAATAAAAAGGCACAGCTAAACGGAAGATTTTCCCCCAACGAATTGATCATCTACTCAAAACTAAGCATCTCGGGGCGATTTAATAATTGGGTAATCCCCCACTTGACATGGGAACTTTAACTTCCAACACTTCCGCCAGACATCGAGCCGACCAACCGGTATAGTGGTTAAGGTGTTAGCCTCTCGATCGGAAGGTTCCTGGTTCGAATCCGGGCCCGGGCATGGATGTTTGTAAACGTATGGTGTAGAGGCGGCTGGTGCACCGTAAATCTGTCGTGGCCGAAAGTCCCCACGTTGGGTTGGCGTGGAAGTTTGGAGAGTGGGGTGCCAGCTCAGGTGTTGCTTCGTCATCTGATCGTGGTTCAAAATTACGAGGTGTTGACCTCGGATCTTTCCCTTAAAGGACTGATCCCGGACCGTCGTCAATAGCCCGTTGTGTTGCTCTAGTACGACGTTAACTAAAATTACCATTACCTCGGATCTTTCTCTTAAGGGACTGATCCCGGACCGTCGTCAATAGCCCGTTGTGTTGCTCTAGTACGACGTTAACTAAAATTACCATTACCTCGGATCTTTCTCTTAAGGGACTGATCCCGGACCGTCGTCAATAGCCCGTTGTGTTGCTCTAGTACGACGTTAACTAAAAATTACCATTATTATTACCGCCAGACATCGATTGGGTGGGTAGGTAGTAAATTACACAGCGGGTCATTGGAGACGGTTCGCCATCATGACGAAAGGTAAAGATGAGCCAGGGTCAGATGACGAGGTCACACCTGAGCCTCATTTTCTAAACTACTCCCACACCACGGCAACGTGAGCCCATTGGAGGCCACGACAGATTTAACGTGCACCAGCCCTTCTTGTATATGACGGTCTTTGGTTGGATTCAAACTCGCAACCCTCTGGTTGGTCTAAATCGCAACTCTACCAACTATTCTTCCCTTTTGTGCGATTTCTGGATCGCTGTGATTCTGGATATTAATCGTATATTTGAACTCAAAAATTTCCGGAGGGTGACTCATTGAGAGAAATGTTGGGTTGGTATGAAAGTTTGGAGAATGGGGTGCCAGCTCAGGTGTTGCCTGGTCACCTGACCGTGGTTCAAAATGACGTGTTGTTCTCCTCGGATATTTCCCCTCGGTTTTCATCCCGGACAATCGCCAATAGTCCGTTGTTTTGGACCTGTGTGATGCTAATTAACTACCTACATACTTTTTCCAGATATCCTGAATGGATTGGGCCTATTGTGGCTTTCGCCTTTTCCTGTGAATTTCTCGCTAGTGTTCGTTTTTTACTCAAATTCTTCGCTATAACCCGTCATTTAATTCTTTTGAATGTTTAAATGTCTACATTTTGCATATATTTAATTATAACTTTTTACTACTAATTTTATTCTTACATTTATTCGCACCGTGTACTTGCACGGGCAGGTTTTGTGGCACACTATTTGCAGCACGTGCAGATGCTTTGGTTATCTAAACAGGCGAGAGAATAAAATAGTTGAGATCAATTTTCGTACGGATAATTTTTCTTCGTCCTTTTTTTTAATCTTATCTCGTGTAAAATCAAAAATGGAAGGATTGTTGGACTGTCGTCACTTCCGCAGCTGTAAATCCACAGAGGAGGGTGTGTGCAGGAGGGAAACCTCCACATGCGGGGAACGTGATCAGTCGCGAGACCATCACGTGATCACCACTCATACACGTTCGACGAAAACACAGCGGTCTTGTTTACGTTCCTCGCCTTTATCGGTTTGTTTTGAATCACGTTCCTCCAGATAAGACGAAGGAACGTTCCGCTTCTTGCGAGACGCTAAGAATTATTCAGAAGACAAAAAAAAAACTCCCATTCCCTTCGAGAAGTTTCTGGTCAAACATGAATGAACGAAACAAATGCCAGGCGCTTGACTTTACGACATTTGCCATCTGGCTTCCCACTACTTCTGTACTCTTGCTAAAATTCGGGCAGCGGTGGCCCGGTTGGTTGGTCAATGCAGGTGACCCCCTCACCTCACGACTTTTTTGAGGTAAAAGGTTTTACCACGAAAAGTGGAATGAACCCGTCAAAGGAAACCGATCTAATCTGGTTAACCTCGTGACCAGATTTATGAAAATACATTTGATAAAGATTTTATATGCAATTTACATGAGTAATACATCCTTTTGATAATCCTGATTATGTAAGGGGCGATCCAAAAGTTTCCGTTCGAAGGCTGTACAGTCCAGATTTGGTATGCCAGTCAAGCAAAAGCGCCTTGAGCATTTAGGCAATCATCCCACTGCTATACAAGGTTGAATATACCCCTTTGGTAAAACTCCTGTTTCTGCTGCTTGAAGAAGTCTGAAACTGCCTGCTGTACTTCTACGTCCGACACGAGCCGTCGACCTTTCAAGGATTTTTTTAAGGGACCGAAGGAGTGAAAATCGCATGGGGAGAGATCAGGACTGTAAGGCGGGCGACCATGCAGACCCTCACAGGTACTCACCCCTATTTCCCAGATAAACGGTATAGAGTGGCAATAATAAAATCTTGCTAGGACGGTACAAGCTGACGGTGAGATTTGTGCTCTCTCGACAAATCAAAGTTCTAAATTCCTGTTAGTCGTAGACATGTAAAGAAGGATACAATTAAATCAGTTAAATTGCCATATGGAGTGTCTTTCTGTGCCCGGTATTTAATTCTTGCCTCTCCATTTGATCTGGGAAATAGGGAATTCAATTTTTAAACTATTCATATTGAATCCCGTTGCTTTTAATCATACAGGACCACACGATGAGACCTATCTAAAGTTTCCGAGGGAAAATATTCTACAGGTAATACTTAAATGGGTTAGGTAGGTAGGAATGTAATGACGACCGTCAGCTGAAGCAATATAACGGTCTACTGGCGGTCTGGGATCAATCCTAAAGGAATGGATCCGAGCACAACCCGTAATTTTAATCACGGCCAGAGTACGAGGTAACACCTGTGCTGGTACCCCACTCTCCAAACTTCCACGTCACCCCAACGTGAGAACATTTGAGGCCACCATAGATTTAACGTGCACCAGTCCCATTTGTACACGACGGTCTTTGGTTGAGCTCGAACTCACAACCCTCCGATTGCCAGCCTGTCACTCTACCAACCGGGCTACCGCGACCCTTTACAATTGGTTCGAAACCATGCGGGGAGAGCTGCGTGTGGGAACAATGAATGCGTGACCTTCACGAGGTTAATGAATTCACAGTACTCGGCATTTGAAAGAAAATGTAAGTGAATTGCGTTAAAGGCATTTGTTTGTCTGTTGTCAAGACGTTTGAATACTTTATTTCAACCCCCCGAGTGTCTGGCGTATTCCGTGACTAGTCGAATCAGTTTTAAATATGCGTGACAAACATGCCTTCCGTGTATTACAAAGATTTATGTAACTACCTAGAACACTATTTTAGTCAGTGTCCACACCACCTGTATGATACACTCAGCATCCTCTCAGTGGTGGTCGAAACTGCCTCGGTGCCTGAAAGCAATTTCTTTTCATGCGTAAAGACCATTACCTCTACAACGGCGCTGTTAAAGTGGGATTCAATATTCAACTAGGAGGACAGCATGACATTGTTGACTCATGATTGTATTTTATGAAATAGTAGACAACTCATGACAAACCACCAAACACACACTCCAGACTGAGAACGAGACATTTCAAAAGCATGATAATTAACTGTGATGGAACAAGGTAAGGTAATTTTAATTACGCCATACTAGGGCAACACAGCGGGTTATTGACGACGGTCCGGGATCAGTCCCCTAAGGGAAAGATTCGAGGACAAAACTACGTAACTTTGAACCACGGTCAGATGACGAGGCTATTGACACTGTCTTTTGGACTTGGTCTAGCTTATACCTTCATCAAGGGATTAGTTGTTTGGGAGTTTTAGGTCCTTTGCACACATCCGGTATTTCAACGTGCGGTGCCGCTGCCGCAACGCAAGTGTGGTCTGAGATACATTAAATCCAATGGAGTAGTGCACTTTTGCTTCTGGCGCCACTGCTGCGACGCACGTCCTACTTGCGTGCAATTTTTACCGCAGTTCCCCACGGCGTTGCAGCTAGCCGCAAACGCTTCTCCGATCTGAAGTACCTTGTTTTCATATATAAATGGAATATTAATAATAATTACTAAATGGTTGTATCCAGTAACGTCTGTTTAATGTTTCAAAATATACTTTTTGTACACCAAGTAAGCAAAATAAACACGTTTTCTTCGATAGAATATTTATGGAAAATGGCGCGAAATTAGAATTTGCGTCATTTCACGGTTATGTGTGCATGCTTTGTAATACATACATACTTCGGTGCTGCAACGGCGCCGCACTTTGAAAACAGATGTGTGCACTGGACCTTATGGTGCAAAAGTGTGCCGAGATACGTCAAGTGAAAAATGCCGTGAAAGGGAAAAAAAAAGAGGAAGGTAAGGTAGTTTTAATTAACGTCCTAATAGAACAACACAACGGACTATTGACGACGATTCGAGATCAATCCCCTAAGGGAAAGATTCGAGGACCAAACCACGTAACTTTAAACCACGGTCAGATGACGAGGCAACAGCTGAACTGGTAACCCACTTTCAAAACTTCTACACCAACCCAATGTGAGGACTTTCGGCCATGACAGACTTAAGGTGCACCAGATGTCTCTATACCATACGCTTACAAATATCCAAACACTGACCCGGATTCGAACCAGGAACCTTCCGATCCAGAGGCTAACACCTTAACCACCAGACCGGTTGGTCGGCTGTGATGGAACAAGAACATGCAAACATTGCAACAGCTGTTTGGGAGTTGAACTCTCACCTCCATTTGACCACCGAAATTCAGCAACATCGGGTGCGAACTGCACTTGGAAGGACACTGCAAGGTCTCGACTGGAGGGTGCATCCAAAATTTTAGCTCCTCTGAATAATTAAGCTAATTTAGCCCCTTCCACACACCCTTAATATTTATTAATATTTCATTTATTCAATTTCTGATTCCGATTTTTTCTTCTTCTTCAAAGAGAAGAAGAGATGCTCAGCGAAAAAGATACGTCAATACCAGTCCTGAACTCACACCCCATCCTCTAGTGACCCAACCTGTAATAGCAGCTGCTCTTCAAACCATCGATTCAGAGCAGCCCGGTTGGAAGGGTTACTGAATCGCAACCGGAGGGTTGAGAGTTCGAATCCAATCAAAGACCAAAGCAACTGATGCACGTTAAATCTGTCGTGGCTTCAAATGTCCTCCCGTTGGCGCGATCTGGAAGTTGGGAAAGTGGGTTGCCACCTCAGACGTTGCCTCGTTTCCTGACCGTGGTTCAAAATGACGGAGTGTTGTTCTATGAACATTTCCTTTGGGATTGATCCCGGACCGTCGTCCATAGACCGCTGTGTTGCTCCAGTATGACGTTAATTCAAAATAAAAATAATAAATGTAAATAATAAAAATAAATCTAATCGATGATTTGATTACTGGCAATCAAATCGTCGTTTACTTTCTGAAGAACAGCTTTGATGCGAGACAATAATAGACGCGTCAAAGCTATGCAAAATCCACACGTCGACATCTGACTCAGAAATGAACACGGTAACAACAGCCATAGACGGCTCAACACTTTACGCACGTGTTCATAATTTTAGCAAGGTAGGTATTTTTTATTATCGTCGAACTGAAGGAACACAATGGGCTACGGACGACGGTCCAGGATGAATACCCTAGACATCGAACCGAGGACACCACCATGTAACTTTGAACCACGGTCAGATAACGACGTCAATACCTGAGCCGACACCCCACCTCCCAAACTTCCACATTACGCTAACACGCGGACATTAGAGGCCACTATGGATTTAACGTGCACCAGCCCCGTATAAAATTATGAATAATAAAATTCCTAATGGAAAACATTATCATTTTCAATAACTAACAATTAGAAGATTCTAGGAGTGTGTATATATGTATTATAGTGTGCTAGTTTTATTGTTTCTGTCTTTTTGCTGTTCACATATTGAATGGAATTGATCGTTTACTATCTAATTATTAGTGTAATTTAGATAGAGTCAGAAATGACTGCTACTTCCTTAAATCAACTTCGCGTTCGTGAGGCTGGTGTTTATCACACCTGAAATTATAATTTAAAATTGGGGAAACTATAAGCCTTTCCAAAAGAGGAAAACTATACTAAAATTAAAGTACATTCAAACTAGTTTTAAAAAAACCTGCAGACCCTACCGGCCCGTGTCTCAAATGTATAATCAAAAGGTTATATAAGGGGCGATCAAAAAGTTTCCGTTCGAAGGCTGTACAGTCCAGATTTGGTATGCCAGTAATGCAAAAGCGCTTTGAGCATTTAGGCAATCATCCCATTGCTTCAAAATTTCTAAAATATATTCAAAATAATTTATTGGTATTTATTTATTAGTATCTTGTTATCTTAGTTATCTTGGCAATTTAAGGGCTTTCTGTTAAGAAAATTAAAATTTATCCAACTTTTAATTTTTTGTGATTTATCTACCCGCTTACGTATAATTTTCCTTTAGTATGTATTTGAACACTACGACTCGAAGTGTTTACTTTTCCCGGAGGCGAAGAGTTGAGTTGTATGTTGTACTCTTCGGGAAAACTATAAATTCGCTAGTTGCGATTGAACAAGTTACGATCCCAATTTCACTGTTTTTCCCGGTATGTGTTTTGTAAAGTCCGAGTACCGTAATCTAAACTTTTACCGTGTTAGCAACTGTATTTATGTAAACTTTATATACCCGAGAGTATCGATTGTATACAGGGTGTTTCAGTGAACCGTTTCAGAACTTCTAAGAGGGGTAGGGTACATCCTGACGAACCAAAATCATATACCAATGGGCAGTCAGAAATGCTTTCCTGACGCGGTAGATGGCGCTGTGCGAAAATCCCGAGCTTTCGTGTAGGGAATCTTCATTTCGCACAAGAACGCCAAGTTAGTAGGATGGATGATTACACGATCGCAGAGTTAGCCGATATGCATTTGGCGTATGGGGCTGCAAATTGTAGTGGGCCAGCCGCACAGCGTTTGTACGCGGAACGATATCCGACGAGGCGTATCCCCAGTCATAATTTCTTTGCAAGACTGCACCAGAGGTTAGCTGAGACAGGTTCATTAGAAAGAGCTGACAGGGACAGGGTAAGAACAGCACGGACTGCAGACGTCGAACAGAATGTGCTGCAGCATGTACAGGGGAATCCAAGAACGAGTAGACGAAGTGTAGCAAACGCAG
Source organism: Metellina segmentata (assembly GCA_947359465.1). Lineage (NCBI taxonomy): Eukaryota > Metazoa > Arthropoda > Arachnida > Araneae > Tetragnathidae > Metellina > Metellina segmentata. The sequence goes on from OX375875.1 coordinate 124,911,570, forward strand.
TCGGGGTTTCCCATTGCAGCGTCTGGAGGATTCTCCGAGAAGAAGACATGCATCCGTTTCACGTGCAGCGTATCCAGACACAGCAACCGGAGGATTATGCACCTCGTATTGCTTTCGCACAGTGATACCTTGGAAAATGTGCTGCAAATCCCCTTTTTCCTGCTGAAGTGTTGTTTTCCGATGAGGCATCCTTCACAAGGGAAGGAATTTTCAACACGCATAACGACCATATCTGGGCGGTCGAGAACCCGCATGCAATACGACGTCGTGCAGCAAAGATTCGATTTTCGGTCAATATATGGGTCGGTATTATGGGAGATCACCTCATAGGACCTTACCTGTTACCGTCTCGTCTAACCGGACCTAACTACTTGCTCTTTCTGCAGCAAGTATTGCCACAACTTTTGAGAGATGAACAGATTTCTGCATCGACGCAACAGACAATGTGGTTCCAACACGATGGAGCCCCTGCCCATTATAGCGGAGATGTTCGTAACTACCTGGATGTCACATTTGGTCAGCAGTTGATCGGACGTGGTGGTCCCGTGCGTTGGCCTGCTCGGTCACCCGACCTATCATGTCTTGATTTTTATTTCTGGGGTCATCTGAAATCGCTAGTTTATGACACCCCTGTTGACAATGTTGAGGAGCTGGTTGCAAGAACTGCAGTAGCTGCCGGAGAAATTCGAGATATGCCTGGAGTATTCCAGAATGTTCGGATGTCCATGCGTCGGAGATATGAGGCGTGCATTGTAGCCCGTGGAAGAAACCTCGAACACTTACTTTAATCCATGTACCTTTTGCTTCTTTTCATGTATTATTAAAACGATTTCTCACTTACGGTCTCTTTTCTTTACGGTGCTTCTGTGTACAACACCGCTTCAGGAAAGCATTTCCGACCCCACATTGCTATATGATTTCGAGTTGTCAGGATGTACCGTACCCCTCTTAGAAGTTCTGAAACGGTTCACTGAAACACCCTGTATATGTGTATGTTTGTGCAACCCATATGGGGAGGGGGTGACTTTTCGCGTCGTTAAAGGTTTGAACTTACCACTCTCAATTAATATGTTAAATTCACTTTTTTTAAATAGTTATATTTTTAAATTTTGAATTTCGTTTTTTGTGGCATCAAATTCTACAGCTATAATTTCCATCATGATTATGGGGCCAGGAGGATCGTGAAAGAGGCCAGGCAGTATAGGAATCAGTCGAAGGTGGACCCCGGAAAAGAGGGCATCACCTGCAGCAACCTGTTAATAATTTCACCCCCCCACTCCCAATTATCCTGTAAACCGTTTCGATAGTCCAGTATCCGTACAGATCCAGATCCATGGAATCACAGAGCCAGATAAAGCCTTTGGATGCCGACAACTATATCAAACATGGGCACCACAAAACTTCATGGCGACGTGTCTAAATAAAAAATGTTTGGAAATAGTCTCAGAAGAGAAATTACCGGAGGAGGGTAAATCTGTTCATCCCAAAGACGCGAGAGATTTTAAAATACATCGAGGTTAAGGCATATAGCATTATATACCTAAACTGTAGTAAACGGTATAACATTTTATTGACTGGAATTACTGACCCAAAGATAGCTTGGTGTAAAATAAAGGAACCTTTTAGGCCCGATTCAAGGGCGAGAACGATAGGTCTGTACGATAAAATATATAAATGTAGGCCGTGGAAGGGGAAAGTCTTGGGTTATACGGTGCTCGAGTAAACCGGTCGATGACTGGTTTGTAAGCTTCCAACTCATCCGTTTTCTTTCTGAAGACTACTTCCATTGCCCCATAATCTGATGGAGATTTTAAAGTAGGACACGATATTAAAAGTAGAGTGTTAGTAGAGGAAGCTAGTTTAAATTAAGTCCGAAGTGACCTTCAAGAGGTCATATTTCAAACCTCATGCACATCGAGTAATACTGAACTGAGACAATGTTATCGCTGTAAGAGAATTGAATTGGACATATTTCGAGAAACTGTGGAGATAAAAGAGAAGAACCCCACTTTAAAAGTACCTTAAAGAAAAACAAAACTAACGCTAAACAAAAAAATTCGCTTTAGGAAAGGGCAAACGCTCTATGCTTCTACAGTTGACTCAACCTATATAGTCGAAACCTCACTTAGCAGTACCCAACCTAAGATCGCGTGGGTGTTAGATACGAGGTCAACAAATCACGTCTGTTGAAATAAATTATTATTTACGGAAATCTAAGGGGTATCAGGTACAATCATGACTGGTGCAGTTGACGAGATGAATTCCCCTATTGAGGGGGTAGGTAAAGTTTCCATGTATTTTAAGATTATTAATGGGGTCAAAAATATGAACTTACGTTATGTTATGTACTCTCCAAGTGTCCGAAGGAACCTAATTGCTGGATCAAAGTGAGATGAAAAGGGATGTTCCTTTGAGGGAGGAAAGAGTATAATTAAAGTGTTAGGGAAACACGGTCTAGAAAGTTTTATAGACTGACAAGAGCAGGGCTTGTATTTCATCGACCTATATTTTCCCCCAGACAAAACAGAGTTCAACAAAGGAAGCCCTTAACTCTAATAATGACATTATTAAGAGACATGGCATCAGTAGCTAAGTCATATTAACGCCATAACCAAAATTAGGTCTATACGAAAGTACTAGAATTAGTTCATATGGACCAGTGGTCCAATGCCTGCAGTCTAGAGAAGGGAACAGGTATTTTTTAAGTATCCCAAACGATTACTCCCAAAAAGTAACAGTACTTTCCCTCAAAGATGAAATTCGAGTGTTTGAATGCCTTTAAGATTTTAAGATATTTCGAAACGAGCTGAAAGGTTCACTGAGTGGGAGGGGGGATGCTGTAAAAGCACTTTTGCAAGATAGTTTCTTTCTAAAGTCGTTTTGGAATGAAGCACTTCTATGCTTCACATTTAACTGGAATCAAGTGTGTCATCATAACAAGTTCAAAACCCCGTGAGAATTATTTGGAAGTAAAACACCATCGGTTAAACATATAAGAGTCTTTGGCATCAGCGTTTATGTCGGAATTCCAAAATAATCCTGAAGGTAACTTGACCCCCTAACTAAGAAAGGTATCGTGGTAGGATACGCAAAGCGGACTAAAGGCTACCGTGTGTGGATTCTTGAGGACAGATAGAGATAATAGAAACTATTAATGTCAAGTTGTAGAACCCTGTGGTCGCATGCTGGACCCTGATAACAAGTCTATTGAGAGGTAAGATAACAGTATTAATATAATTAGAGTTTGATTCTGATCAGGAATTAACTATTCCGAAACAGTCTAATTAGGACATTGGAATATCGTCAGAATTCACCTCTAAAGATATTTCTAGGCAAAGAAAAGCAGTAAAACGATAAAATAGCGAGATACGATATTTACTATTATCCTAAGGGAAGTAAAGCTAGAATTAGGTCACGTCAGAACATAGAAAATATTGCAAGTATCATGATATCCCATTTGACAAATCCAAATTTAATTTCAACGCTAAGAACACTCTGATGTAGCTAAGAATATGGAAGGGGAATCAAGTCGCATTTTTTCAGCATGACTAGTACATGATGAAGAGACCCCATCTAAATTTACAGATACACTAAGAACTTCCCTGTTTAAGGCTATGGAAGAAGAAATAGGTATGATGAAGTATCGTAATGTTTGGGATCTAGTGCAAAGCCCCCAAAATTCCAAAGCAATTAATTGATAGCAGGTGGGTGTTTAATTTGAAGGACACTGAGGGAAAGATTGTCAGGTGTAAAGCATGCCTTGTGGCACTAAATTTTCTCCAATCAAAAGGAGAATCGTATGATGAAATCTTCAGCCCTGTAGTCAATTATTCACTTATTAGGTTACTTTACTATATTAATTGCACATATGAATTGGTCCTATCGACATTTAGATATCAAAAGGGAATACTTGTATCTCCCACTTTCCGAGATTATTTATATGAAACAACCCCAAGATTTTGAGAATCCTAGAAAATCCCAATTTGTCTGTCGCTTGAAAAGGCTTTATATGGACTGCATCAAAGCGGCCGTGAATAGTTCTATGAAATTAGTCAAAACCTGGAGGAAAAAAGTTTCAAAAAAATGTCTTGGACAAACTGTGTCTACACCTTTAATAAAAAATATAGTACTCTTTTACTGTGTACATTGATAATATAGTTATCCTTGGGTAGACGGATGAAAACATAAATCAGATAGCACAGATCTTAGGTGCGCTGAATTTGATTTGAAAGAACTCGGTGAAGAACAAGAAAATTATTGGGGTGGAATTTTATTCGGTGAATTGCAAATCTCTACTATTATAAAAGGAAGTGTTTGTTTGTTTCTTGACCGGGAAGTCCTGACGAATCCATGGCACTTACAGTAATGGGATTTGGCACACAGGTAGTCTGAATTTTTTGCAATTTTAGGGTCGAGGCGAATTTAAAATTCAATCTAGAACATTTTCAAATGAATTTAATAAGTTTTTTTCATCATTCTTACTTCTTCCATGAAATAAAGAAACATCAAAATTTAGATTTTTTGTCCTCACGTCAGCCTCTGGAACCATGCCAACCAAAAAAGCATTTTAACTGGGGATTGTTAAGTTTTTTCCCCGTAAAATTGGAATAGTTAAAGATAGATTGAAAATTGCAATGGATTTGAAATCTGCGGAAAATTTTATACACCAGATTAATACCTTACATCACGGCGTTGCCCGTGGTGTTGGCTTGTGAAGCAAACCAACCAGACCACCACGGGCACGGGCAACGCCGGGTTAGTTATCCATACACCGAAGAGAACATATTTAGTAAATTTAAACTCAGTTATATCATTGCTCATAGCTAAAAGTGTAATATTACCGAAAGGTCAATGCCTGGAATCAGATAGTGAATGTAAATAAATGGTGGAAATTCCTTATAGAAACGCAATAGGATGTCTAGAATTCCTAGCATCACGAACTCGACCAGATATATCCTTCGCAACCAACCTACTTTCCCAATTCCAATCCGATCCAGCGATGGTTCATTGGAATGCAGCTGTAAAACTCTTGGGTTGCGTGTGTAACACAAATGAGTTTGAACTGTTACTTTCAAGTGTGAGGAATCAAGTCTAAACTTTTTCAGCGATGCTGACTTCAAGTCTAACAGAGTCGATCTCATTTCAACGGGAGGTTTAATTTTATTAGTTGATAGGACCCCGATTGTTGGAAAAACCTTCAAACAAAAGTGCGTAAGCCTACAGACGATGAAAAGCTAGTTTGTTTCACTCAGAGGCAGACAAATAATTAATTTGGATGTATCGCATTCGTGAAGAATGTTTCCTAAATCATAGACTGTAAACTTTCTATAATTAACCTCTTTGGTGACAAAAAAGCCCCTATACGTTTCTGCAAATCCCCAATTGAAAATCAAAAGACCAAGCACATTTCAGTGAAACTCAATTTCATACAAAATTGAATAGTTGAAAGAATGTTTGAACTAGGGATGCGACATCGATGTCGATGTTTTCAAAACATCGATGTTTTTTTTTAAAACATCGATGTATTGGAGTCGGTGTTTTTGTAACATCGATGTTTATACTTGTCGATGTTTTATTTTTAAATGAAAAAAGTACAGTTTTAAAAATTTTAAAAATAACCTAGTAGCATAATTTTTATAATCAGCAAATTGAACATACTTTTAGACCAAAGTGGCCAAGGGTGAAGGGTCTGAAAAGTAGGGATGCGACATCGATGTCGATGTTTTCAAAACATTGATGTTCTGTAAAAAAGATCGATGTATTGGAGCCAATGTCGCATCACTAGTTGCTAAACCAGTTTAAGAAACGGAGGAAAAAGTTTAAATACACTGAATTTTAAAAACATCAATGATTTTGGGGCGATGTATTATCAACATCGATGTTTTAATTTTGAACATCGATGTTTTGCTGTCGATGTCGCATCTCTAGTTTGAACTGCAAAACGTAAACACCAAAAAGAATATTGCAGACGATTTCACTAGAGCACTAATCAAACCAGAACTTGTACGGTTCAGAAACGAGTCTATATTAAAATTCAGTAGTCCAGATACGTCGTGGTTTTCTTTTTAACACTTTTTAAAGTATCACATTTTTTAATTAAAATCTTAAAGTTCGTATTATTTCTTCTTGAGCTTCGTGAATGTGGTCCCTCATTTTAATTAAATAATATATTGCATGCAAACTTTACACTTTATGCAAAAACTGAACTAGACTTGAATATTGATGAATGTTAAGGTGCATTGTTGTTAACACAAATTCATTAATAATATCAGTAATGTATTTATGTTACGTTTATACAGGGTTTTCAAACTCGTACTGATTGTACCATGTTTATATGATAAGTTAATCTTGCATTTTAAACTTGAACTGGTAAATGCATTTATAAGATGTTTATAAAATACCCTTTTGACTGTTTTCAATACAACCGTATACTGTTCATGTCATGTTTATAAGATAAAAACGTGATTCAATAGATATATTTTATAGCATCATAACTTTTTAGTGTAAAACAGTTATGTGTAAGTAGGTAAGACAGATAGTGGAATTTAAATATATTTTTCTTAATGTAATTAGAAGCTAAAGAAAGCTATAGGCGGGCCATTTGCTAGGAAAAATTATTAATTACTCAATTTTTATTTTTTGTGACTTATCTACACACTTACGTATCACTTTACTTTCGCATGTATTTGAATTCTATACGACAAGACGTGTTTACTTTTCCCGGAAGTCGAGGAGTTGAGTTGTATGCTCTACCTCTTCGGGAAAACTATAAATTCGCTAGTTGTGATTGAACAAGTTATGATCGCAACTTCACTGTTTTTTCCGGTATGTGTTTTGTAAAATCTGGGTAACGTAGTCTACTTTTGCCGAGTTGGCAACTGTATTTATGAAATTTTTTTGTTTCTGAGCGTGTATCGATAGTATATAAGTGTTTGTTTGTGCAGCCCATGTTGGATTGGGGGAGGGAGGGTTACTTTTTGAGTTGGCTCGTTGAAGGCTTTATTTTGACACCCAATTGTTATTATGTAAATTAACTTTCTTTTTAAATAAGTAATTTTTTAGGTTTGATTTTCGATATATGTGGCATTAAATTCCACTCCTATAATTTCTATCACTTTCTAAAACTTCTGAAACGAGAAGTATAATTTAATTAAGAGATTTTAATCATTCATTCAATTGCTAATATATTTATGTTGAAATTGTAGACTTACTACTGTGATAAAAAAGGACCCGAAATGTTGTCATAAAACAAAAGGTATCAATTTATTGGTCAAAATTTATTACACCAATCCTTCAAAGTAATCTCCTCCGATTTCAATGCACTCCTGCCTTAAAAGTCGTTTTTATGAAACCCATTTAGGGTTCGTATCGAATTTTCTTTTATTCCATCAATGGACTCAAACGATGACTAGGAAGAGGGAGTTTAATCCGTGGATGTAAGAAAGTCACTAGGTGCTATATCAGGTGAATACTGAGCTTGTGGAGCCGTATTTGTTGAATGCTTTGTCAAAAAATCACGAATAACGGCATTGTGAGAAGGCGTATTATCGTGATGCAAAACCCACGAGTTTCCTCGACACAATTCAGGTCGTTTTCCGATTTAAGAACTTGTTCAATAATGTTCTTGCCGGATTGACGCTAATCCGGTTGGATCCGACCGGATCCGGCTGGATTGGTATTTTGTTAATAAGTTTATCAAATAAGTATGTATTTTTCCAAAATTTATTGAGTGAAAGTAGGTAAAAAGGATATTATTCCAAATTGACGAACAAAACGTTTATTTTAGCATTAGAAAAGCTCATCTTTAATGACTTGGTTTAATATTTTTTTTCATTTCCGTCGCATAAGATTCTTTTTTGGCATAAGAAACGTATTGTCAGCTTGTCTCATGTTTTGATCATATTTTTTTGGATTCTTTAAATAAAGTAATATTCCTGTTATTATCGTGCAACGACCTTCTTTTACCCTTACACGCAGTGCCTCAGATAATTCAGCGCTTAAGACAGTGTCTTGGTTTTCCAGCTTTTCTAAAATGAATTTTAATGCTTGGTGGGCGACTTTTTGAATAACCTTATCACTTTACGTACTTTTTGAAGAAGATAACTGTATTTAGGGATTAACTGAAAGCATGAAAGATCAGGATGATGTGGATCCATTATTACTGTCATGCCTGTCTCTCCTCGTACTTCGTTTGTTTCGTCCAGGTCTTCGGTGTCTTCGTCTGATTCAATAGAAGATATTTTTATGCGTTCCATTTTGCTGGGGTTTTTTGTATAAAATATCGACAAAGGCCAATTGTACACCATATGCGAAGCACAGTTGTTGGTAACACGGCACAAGTTCAATAATTTGAACCCTCTTGCGCCGTCAGTTGTTATGCCAATAATATCAGTATCGAAGTCCATACCAAAGTTCGTCAAGCGATCTTTTACCAAACAGATACCGTGCTCTGCAGTACACGAGCCACGAATTATGATTAACCCAAGATTAAAGTGTCTTTTTTTGTGACGAACATTCAGGTTTAAATATCTATATAAATATATTTGCTTTAACATTCATCAAATGTTAAAGCAAACTTTTGTCATTGTTTCTTGAGGTAATCAAATTCAATAATCATGTCAGTTTTTACGGTATTTTCAAAATTTGTAACTGTAGATCTTATTGTATTTGGTGAATTTGGGAGTTGACTTTCAAAATAAATGTCTGAAATCTGAAGGTGTACAAAATGTACTGAGGGTGTAACCATCTTTGCAGACCATTCTGGAAACCATAGTTTCCATATTCTTTTCCTTTTTGAAATAACTTTCAGTTGAGTATTTTGTTCTTTTGACATTTCTTCTTCGCAAATAATTTCAATTGCATCTGTCTCATTTCCGTCTCGTTTTGATGCGGATGCTTTAGGAACTAAATCAGAGTAAGGGCGTTTTAATTGGCTATTCCCAGAAATTACGTTGATGCAGTGTTTTGTTTCTAAATGTACTTTTAAACCTTTGTAAGTTTCCTTCCTTTCAGTAAGTTTCCTTCCTTCTCAAAAAATATTATTGATAATTCAATTTATTATAGTTGCTAGAAATCTCCTAATTGATGATTGGAAAAATATAAAACCGATTCATTTACAATCGATTGCAAAATAAACGGTTGCGACTTTATAGTTGGGTTTGAATAATCGATTACTTAATTTAAAAAAATTCCGGTTTATCGGATCCGGACCGAATTCGATAGATATTGCTAGATCCGGTAGGTAGCCAAACGATGCCGGATCCGTTGGATCGGATTGCATAACATGCTTGACCTTTAAGATATTTTAAAAGACAATTTAAAATTATTAGGCCAAAATTTGAGTATTGGAAATAACTTTTTTTTAAAAATCAATATAACGACCCTAAGCACGCGACTCTTAACGTTTACCTCTGGTGTCTATAATTGTCCACAAGTTCTAAGAACCACCTCATTCGCCGGATTTAAATCGAATAGAACACATTTGGAGAGAACTGGAAGTTAGAATACGATGGCACGACGTTAAAAAGAAAGATAACTGAAAACTGTAATGATTTAAGAATGAAGGAACATTGATGCAGAAATTACATAAAACCCCAAAAAACCTTGTGAACTCTATTCCCAGACGTTTAAAAGCTGTTGTGGATGCTATAGGATATCCTGACTAAGAAATAATTTATTAAAATATTACAATGTTAACTAATATGTAGACATTTTCTTAAAGTGTATAAAAACTTTTGTGAGGTAACTTTTTGTACTTTTAGATTATTGATTTTCCAAAAAAAAGTTTTTACTATGTTTGTAAAATATTTTATGTAGTTTTGCTAAGAACAAGTTACATATATCATTAAAACATTCTCATTCTGAAATATTAATTTTTATTAATGGTTAGGGCCAGATGCGTACTTGTGCTGATCCATCGTGCCTTCCACAATGATGAGTGCACCCAGTGAATGCCAGGAAAACATTCCCCAAACCATAATGCTCCCTCCTACAGCCTGGATCCTTCCGGCAATTGTTTCAGGGTGTTTGCTTTCAGACGTTTCACGCCGTATACGCCAACGTCCATCTGTCCGATGGAGCATTAAACGGGATTCATAGAAAAAAGCCATTTGTCGCCACTCTGTGGACGTCCAGTTGCGGTACTGGCGTGCAAATTCCAGCTTCGTCACCGATGAACAGCATTCAGCATAGGTGCATTAACCAGGCGCCTGCTGCGGAGGCCCATGCGCAGCAACGTTCGCTTAACCGTTGTTGAGGATACACTGTAGGTAGCCCCTTGGTTCATCTGGGCGGTCAGTTGCTCAACAGTTGCACGTCTATTCGCCCGAACGCATCTTCGTAGCCTTCGTTCGTCTCTGTCATCTATAGCCCGTGGTGCACCACATGTGCCACGCCGCTGATTTTGGATAGTGCCATTTTGCCATGCACTGCATACTTTTACCACAGCGTCACGCGAACAGTTCGCAAAATTAGCCGTTTCCGAAATGCTTCCAGCCTTGGCAAGAAAGCCAATAATCATGCCCTTTTGGACGTCGGATAAATCGCTACGTTTCTGCATTACACCAACGATTGAAATGCTTTCCGATGCCCTAGGACATCCTTTATATACACTCCACTGCAATGTGCTGGCACCTGCCTTTTGTGATTGGTTATTTCACGTTGACGTCCAAAGTAGGTGGTGGTCACATTAATGTGACTGGACTGTGTGTGTATATATATATATATATATATATATATATATATATATATATATATATATATATATATATATATAGCACTTGGTTACGTCTACTGTCTAATGGTGTATTATTTAAGTGAAGTGTCCCCGTTGTCTTCATACTTTCACAGCGATCGCAAGTATTTCACTTTTAGCGCTTCGTCCGTGTTTTCGTCTGGACCTCAGACCCCTGAGGGAAAACGGTTTCACGTCAGAAATATGTCCCAAATATATGAATTGCATAAAGGATTATTTAAAAAAAAAATAAGTAGAAATTATTTATAGTTAGTGTCACCATCACGAATAACTTGAAAGCGTATGGCGAATTGCCCTTGCAAAACTCGTTTCACTGCGTTGGCACAATCACTGCAGGAAAGCCGCCCTCTAATGCGTTAACTTCAGCTGCAGGTCCTCTGCCTTGAAAACACGTCTCATCGACTAAAGGCGCGTTCTCACGGTTCAAATTGAATTGAACGATTCTAGTTGATCAACAAAAGTTGAGTATGACTTGAATCAGTTTTTGTTCACACATTTCAATAGAAACTGATCAGCAGCTTCAGTTTTAAAATGGCGTCGAAAGTAGCTGTGCGTGAAGTTGTACAGATATAATAACAGTTTTGTTAAAAGAAGTAAAATAAATGTTATTTAACACTAGCAAAATACCCGACCTTACTCGGTTTGAATTGGTTTACTCTAGATTGAAGAGATAAACAAAATATATAATGACTTACGTTTTTTGTAGAATAAAAATTTATTTTAACACCTTTCGCCATCTTTATATTTTCTACAACTTACTTTGGACACAAATCCTACACATGCATATCTATTCATGTAATACATTTCACACACATCGCACAATTGTTGTATGACAAAGCTACAAAATGACGAAAGGTGATACTTAGGTTACTACTATAAAAGACGATTTTGAGGGAGATTTGGAATTCCCTTTCTTAAGTTCTTTTCATGTTCAACTCAATTAATTAAAATTACGATTTACGGCGAGTGCTCTCACACTCATAGTCAATAAAACAATATTTTTTTTACTTGTGGCACTCTTGCCTCCGGTATGCGACATTGTGAAATTTTGCAATCTTCTCCTGTCATTATGACAACGAATTTTTTAATGTTGGAAAAAGTTCTAGTTTGGATTTTTAAACATTATTATTCTTTCAATAACGGCATTATTCTTTCAATAATGGCATAACTACACTTAAAATTTACTGAAAATTTATACTGACTTACCTAACATTTTTAAGTCTAATACTTTGTGGTGCTGTTGCGTGTGATGAGAAGGAAAACACATTTATTAAAATAATAAATATTTAAAACAGAAAACAGTGAAATAGAACAAAATAAAAGATGTCGGAAAAATTGTTCTAAAGATATTAATTTGTGATTCATTTTTATCTCTTGATCTCGCACAGTGGCCACAATTTACAACTAAAACTGCACAAAATTTAGAAATGTGAAATTAATTCAGAGCGAAAGAAACAGAAAATATCACTGCTCACGCGATCTTGTTCATTCTCGTTTCGTTGATAAATATCGTCTGTCTCAAATATTCTGAAATCGTTTTCATTGCGCAAAGAACAAAAATAAGACTCGAAATACATGAAGTATCAGAGCTGAAATTCCATTAAAAAATATAATTTTTTGAAGAATAAATACTTTTTTAGCAGTCCTGGTAAGAAGTAAGCAGTAATCGAAGTAATCGTAATATTCAATAGACATTCGAATTTTTCCCAAACTACCAAATTATGGTTGATTTAAGTATACTTACTCAGGTGTTTTAGCATGAAACTCATCTAAATATAACAATAAATAAATGTTTAATATTGCATTCACTAAACTATAGATAATGTATAAAATAAAATACACTGCAATCAAATATCTGGAATACAATTCATGTCATGACTACACAAACACACAAACACAAAATCGAGCATAGAACAGAAAGACGGACAGACAGACTTTCGAAACCAATTCCACTCACTAAATGAAGATAAGTACTCACTGCATGCAAATTTAAATGAAAATATCTTAAACCGCGTGGACGTGTATAGGGCACAACATACAGACAGACACCAAATGAGAAAAAGGCGGATTCGGCATCAGAAGGGTCCAAAACGGATAGAAAACTTGAAATGGGTCGAAAATATTGAATGTACAAACAAACACTCCATTCTTATTTATATAGATGAGAAGAAGCAAGGCAGCAAGCAAGAAAGCAATCAGCAAGGCAAACTAACTTTTGCCTTGCTGAAGAAACTAGCATTACTGAATAAAGAGAGATGTAGAAATCTTTTAAGAATATCCGAAGAAAGTTGTATTATGAGAAGGTGAAAATGCAGGTGTTGTTTTTTTTAAGAGTTCCAGTCGCTTTTGTCTTATTGCAGTTTGAATTTGTTTCTGTTAGAATGCATAGTAAAGAGCCATCTGTTTTAGTAGGACAGCATTACTTTGCACTAATTTATCAAATTTATCAATTGCAAGTCTTGGGGAATATTTCAACAAAAATTTGATTCAAACCCACGACAAAACGTAAGAATTATGCTAATCTAAGAATGACCAAAAAACAGTTTATGTCAAATTTTTGTCTTTTAATTTGAGAATTTTTTTGTCTCTACATAATATAAAAAATTCGATAAAAATAGTAATAACACTAACTTTAAGATTAAAATATAAATTCTACGAAAATAAACTCACAGCAAATTAAGTTCAGTAAATCAGGTTAATTATAATTCCATTTTCAAAAGCCACATATCGAATTAAATTTAACACAAAAATGTGAAAAACAAATGAAAATTGAAATTTATCATTAAAAAATAAAAACGTCAAAATTCAGCTTTCAAATTGAATGTTTGAATTTAGCTTTATTTTAAAGACATTTTCCAAGCATGAAAACTTAAACGGACCGTTGTCGGTATACGATACCTCAGAAACAAAATTACCTACCATCCCCTTTGTTGTAAATTCTTCAAAACATCGAATACGATTAAATATTCATCTTATTTTTAGTTGCTATTTATATAAAGCAATAAATTAAGTCAACTAAGTTCTCCATTCAAGTTATCTTTTCTATAAAATGAGATAAATAGCCCTTTTTGTGTTCACAATCAATATCTTCGTCAAATGCGGTTAATTCGTATTACGAAAATATAAGTTACAATTGAAAAATTATTCATTTAAAGAAATCATATTTAAGGTATCGATTTGGTGTAAAATTTTCCGCAGATTTCAAATGCGTTGAAATTTTTACTCTGTCTTAAAAGATCGCGAAGATATGTATAAGAGAAAGCTCTTTTGTTTTGTTTCTCGAATAAACTAAACCACGACTGATCGTATGTGTAGAAATAACTTGAAAACAGATGGCGGATGACTCATCACTTGAACGATACAGTTTGAATGGGTCAAACTTTTCTTGATCCACTAAAAAGTGGATCAACTTTATTGAAACAAAGGTTCTCACTATAGTTTTTTCATTCAACTTTTGTTGATCCACTATAATCGGTCAATTAAACTTGATTCGTTAGAACGCGCCGTAAGCGTGAGAAAAGTCTGCTTACTTTTCCTAGTGTTGTATGTATATATTCATGAAAAAATATCGCAATGAACTCCGATCGATTTATTTTCTTCATTAGTGAGAATAATAGTAAAATTTTTTCGTAAATCAATGAGTAGATACTTGAATGCCAATCGGAAGGAATTCCAACTTTCGCATGCGTGTGACCTCGGTCTGGATTGTAGAGGAACGCTGGACGGGGGAGATAAGCCAGCACTTCAGAGTCGTGTTTGGAAACATTGTGATAAAAAGCACCGATTGCGCACTTGGTTAGATGTCGCGAGGGGTTATCGGTGCTGTCAAAAAAAGACACTTGAGGCTGATTAGAATTCTTCTCGTTAGATTGGAAAAAATTTACAATAATAATCAGATTTAGATTGTGAACGATTTCACCACATGACATGGGAGTTCGTTTTTATACTCTGGTTCAGGATTCTTTCTCTGAAACCAACCCGAAAAATGTCTTCCTATTCTCGATAAGGGTGACATACCTGGTAACATCTGACGTGTAATATTCAAGAAACGATATCCAAAACTATGCCATAAGAGTTGTACCATGGCGAGGGCCATGGTAATTCCCATGGTACAATTCTCACCACAGATCCCTTAACGTTTCCCTTTCTCTTTACAGCCACCCCCTTTCACATTTGAACTCGCCGACACACCGGTCTGGTGGTTAAGGTGTTAGCCTTAAATCTAGATAGAAGGGTAGATGCTTTGCAAATGAAATATGAATATTGTGAACTATGGTTTGCTTCGCAAACCAAATTATGAATATTATGAACCATGGTTTGCTTCACAAGCTAACACCACGGGCAACGCTGTGATGTTCTCGTCAGTGTCTAATTCCAATTGCGAAGAGTTCCAATCGGCCTGACATTACAATCTCTTGCAAAAATATAAATATTTAATTAAATAATTATGTATTAACAGAACATCAAATTCAAGGTATTGATCTGGTGTAAAATTTTCCGCAGTTTTCAAATCTGCTAAAATTTTTTAATCTATCTTTAACGGATACCTATTTTGCAAAAAAGAACAAAACAATGTCAGTCAAAATGTTTTTTATTTGTTTTGCTGAGAGCAGGAAATGAAATCTGTTATTTCTCGAATCTCGAATCAAACGAAGGTCACTATGTACAACGGCGTTCATATTGGAAAACAAAATTATTTTTAAAGAAAATAATATTTTTAAGTATCGATCTAATGTGAAATTTTCCACAGATTTAAAATTCGGTGAAAATTTTACTCTATCTTTAACGGTCTAGGACAGGGGTCGGCAACCTGCGGCTCGCGAGCCGCATGTGGCTCTTTTGATGTAAAATTGCGGCTCTCCAGTTCCATACGAAAAAAATAATAATTTATCATCAAAACCCTTAAAAAGTAAGAAAACATATTTTTAAGTACCTAATTTCTCAATAGCATAAATTTTCATAATCGTTAATTACAAATCTACGCTTAACATGACCGTAATGAGATAAATTTGAACTATTATTTTGTTCTTAGAGATGAGAATCCGTGACCATGTTTGTCTTTCAGCCAATTGCATTCCATTTCCGTCTCACCCAAACAGTCACCGTCTATAGTCTAGACAGCACGTCTAGATGATGAGATGGCGAGTACGTCAAAGATTGTTTTATACGTGTATCTGAAAACTGTTTCGTTATTTAAAAAAAAAAAAAAAAAGCAGAAATCATGAAAAAAATCAATGATTTGCCATTAACTGCTAAAACAGTACAAGATAGAACTTCTAAAATGTCTTCAAATGTAACACATATGCAAGTGGAAGACATTCTACTGGCTTCTGCCTTATCACTTGCTGTCGATGAGTCTTGCGACATAAAAGACACGGCACAAGTTACCCTTTTCGTCAGGTATATGTCGTCCCAAGGTCCAAAAGAAGAACTGCTAGGATTGCTACCGCTCTCAGGGCAAACTCGTGGAGAGGATATAGCAAATGCCGTGCAAAAATGCCTGGAAGACAATGGAATCTATATAAATAAAATCGTTACTATAACAACTGAGGGAGCCAGCAGTATGACGGGAATACATAGAGGGGTAACATCAATTCTTCAGAAAAAAATAAACCACGAAATTCTAACATTTCACTGCATAATTCATCAAGAAGCGCTTTGTGCCCAAACACTTCCGGCCGAAATAGTTGATATCATGAACTTGGTAATTAAGATTATTAACAGCATCTTGGCAAAAGCACTCTACCATCGCCAGTTTAAAGATGTCCTTGCAGAAATAGATAGCCAGTTTTTTTACCTACTTCTGCTCAATAAAGTGCGATGGCTTTCCATAGGTAAAGTATTGCAACGTTTTGCTTTGTGCTTGAGTGAAATAAAAACATTCTTCAATGTAAAAAGCATTGACCATCCCGAACTGGAAGAAGACAAATGGCTGCAAAAATTCAACTTCATGGTACATACCACAATGAAAGTAAATGAACTAAATCTAAAACTGCAAGGAAAGGGCAACCCAGCCTACGCCTTGCTTGAAGAATTAGTTTGTTTCGAAAAAAAATTACTTCTTTTTGTTGAAGACATGGAGAGCGGTAAATTTTAAAATTAACTTCATTTTAAAAATGCAACTATTGACACGAATTACTTCAGCATAGCTTTAAAACACATGAAGGATGGATTCGCTGAGAGATTCGAGCAATTCAAAACAAACAAAAGTACTCTCGCGTTCATAGTAAATCCTCTCAACACAAATACAAATGAGATCAACATGGAGCCATTTGGAATTGATGCTGGTTCGCTTCAAATGCAATTGCTAGATTTGAAAACCAAAGACTTGTGGAGTGGCAAGTTCACAGAACTCAAGAGCAAGTTGGAAGAGTTGGAGGTTCAGAAATGCATGCACATCGCGCAGCACAAGTGGATAGCTCGAAAAGAAATTCCGCGAGTTGAGGCCCTCATATTCGGCGCGTGGAATAGTCTTCCAGAATGCTACAGTGAGGAGAAGAAGTTGGCATATGGAGTGCTGACGAACTTCGGGTCGACATATTCGTGCGAGCAAGCGTTCTCTTGCATGAATATATAAAAAGTAAAGTTAGAAGTCAACTAACAAATAAAAATCTCGAGTTGTGCTTGAAACTTAAAACAACAAGTTATAAGCCAGATTTAATCAAACTTTCAAAGGGCATGCACAGGCAATGCTCCCCTTGATGTAGCTATCTATATTTGTGTTTTTAAAGGAATAAATATTATTCCGTATTTAAAGCCGTTTATTTTAAATCAAATATCAAATATATATAAGCAAATACTATAATATTGAAACGAAAAATTTTAGTGGCTCTTTAAAACCTAGGAAATTTTGTAAATTGTAACTTTTGGCTCTTCCGTTTCAATAGGTTGCCGACCCTTGGTCTAGGAGATAGAAAAAAGAACTTAGTGACTCCAGTTAAAAGATTATTTGTTTTTATCGTCTGACTGGAAAATCATTCCTCTACGCAAAATCAAAACGGAAACAAAAAAAATTTAGAATATGTCATTTTCAATGCTATTGCATTCAATAATGATTGAATTTCATTAAATTCATTTTAAAATGTTCTAGATTGAATTTTAAAATTCGCGGCGACTCTAAAATTGCAAAAAAATTGGATTACCTGTGTGCCAAATCCCATTACTGTATGTGCCATAGATTCGTCAGGACTTTGCTTGCAAGAAACAAACAAACAGATAGACGAACACTTCCTTTTATAATAGTAGAGAAGGTGTTTACTCAAAAGAGAGGTTTCAAACGGAGTTTGAGAAAGGCGATGTCACTTTAGTAAAAGTAAATTTCTAAAGCTAATAAAATGAAAAGGTTTAAGTGGGGTTAAATAGTTGTGTGTGCGCACATATAAATTTTTTTTCAAAACTGAATGACGTATAAATTTCTTAAGTCTCAAAATGTTAACATTTGAAGAGAAAATATCTATACATTAAATAATATTGTTTTGTGATATTAATGTGTTGATAGTAAAAATATCTTTACCCAAAAATAATTAATAAATAATTGAAAAGTACGTGATGACTTACTAATGATAATTAGCAGTAATATTCATGTAGTGATTATAATGTTAATATTTGTACAGCTAATATTTATTTAATGTTTATAAAATTAAAATAAATTATTTAGTGTTTTTAAAATTAAAATAAATTATTTAATGTTTATAAAATTAAAATAAATTATTTAGTGTTTTAAAAATTAAAATAAATTATTTAATGTTTATAAAATTAAAATAAATTATTTAGTATTTTTAAAATTAAAATAAATTATTTAATGTTTATAAAATTAAAATAAATTATTTAGTGTTTTTAAAATTAAAATAAATTATTTAATGTTTATAAAATAATGTTATAATGCCATGGGTATAAATTGAATAAGACACATTTTAATCGGGATTTAAGGAAAAACTACTACTTTAATAGGGTAATAGACAGTTGGAACGCGTTGCCAGAGAATATAGTTAATTCAAAGGGAGTGTACGAATTTAAGATACAATTGGATAGTCAGTGGGAATTGGGGAGCTCATAAACAAAGGACCAGCCTTGTTGGGCTTGAGCCTGTAGCTGGTCGTCAATAATTGTATTTGTATTTGTAAAATTAAAATAAATTATTTAATGTTTATAAAATTAAAATAAATTTTTAATTACAATGTTAATGAATGAATATTTGATAGTACTCATGATAGGTAACCTTCCTTGATATTCTAGTATCGATTGAATTATTTCAATAATTTTGCTAATGCGTCAACAATTTAATATTTTGAGAGAGCTTTTCGAAATTGGTTATTTTGACAAAATTAATTCAAAACAATTCTAAAGTCTTTTGCACTAAGTTTGTGATTTACTCTGTTTTTGAATGCAAAAGTTCATTCCATTTATGGCGCTAGATGGGTATCGCAAAGTCGAAGTTTATCTACTTGCCGCTTGAAAAGTATTGAAAGAAGGTATTTCAGCGAGTACTTGTAAAAAAAATTGCGTTATTGGGTTGTATTTCTTAAAATTTTGTTTTGGCAGAAAATAAAGAGCATTTTCGACAAAGTATATTTGTTTATTTCCAACAGGGTAAAAAATGCTTCGCAGACGCTGAAGAAGATATGTTTTATGTAGGGTGAAGGTGTCGTTGACGATTCCATGGACAATAAGTGGTTAAGGAAGTTTCGTCACCTGAATCCGTTCTTTAGCCAGAAACAACGAACAGAACGACACATACTATATGGATTAAATGTAATTTTTAATTAATAAAATTTTTTTTTTTCAATTTTTGGCAAAAGAAACAGAACGAACTTTTGTATTCCCACCCAATATTATTGCTATGAGTAACAAACCAACAAAACACAGAGAGAGAGAGAGAGAGAGAAATTCAAATATACACGTACCTTAATTAATAATAACAAAACAATCACTATTTTAAAAAATATATCTGAAACATAATAAAAATATTGTGTGTATGAGGAATGTTTTGGAGATTCATCACATTTCTCACAAATGGATAGAGTTTGAAACGAAGAATAAAAACCTATCGGCAAAAATAAATTTGGCTAACAATTTTTTTCAATCTTCATAATTGTACTGTACTACTCGCAAAACAAGATATGATTTTAAGACGACAAAAACATAAAAATTTTATAGCAATATTACATAAAAGTAGAGGTTGTTTCCAATCTCTGTAACGTTTAACGAGCCCTACGTTATGCCACTTATCCGATTGACTTATGGCTCTAGGTCAATTTCCTTCCCAGACTGCATGGCAACACCTCGGAGGAGCAGCTTCTGCGTGACGTCAGAACGCCGAATCTAGTCTTGAGGGAGATCGTATTCAAATGAGCGAAATGTTATTTTCTATGACCTTCAAACGCTCTTCGCGCAAAGTCATCCGTTTTAATTGAGAATGTCCATTAAAGGTCTTAATTTCTCACTCCGCAGGAACAAGTGCTATCCGAATCGCACGTGATGGAAATAAACGTGCAACAGGTGGCCGATCAGGCACAGCGTGGAGGAAAACGTTCCTCTCCTCTCGCTCTTAGTACAGATGAACTCGTAAATCCGGAGATCGAAGTATTTCTTCGTCGGATGAACCCCCACCAACTGTCATATTTTCTTTCAAAAATGCGCTTTTGCAAAAAGTATTTGCGCGGTCATGAAATTTGAAAAAGTTACACGATTTACAAAGCATACGAGTCAAATTTTGTTTAAAAGGCTTGAATAAACGCCATAAAATTTCATTATTCATAGCTTCTTTAGTCGTGAGCTTTTTGTGTATTTGAACTGGAATCTTTGTCGTAATGTGGTAATGCATATAGTTTTTTACAAGCAGCCTGCAGTTAGATTTTCCCCGATAAACATAAATGCTAATATTTAGTTTAAAATGGACAACCATAGTTTTTATTTTTCATTCCCTACGATGACTATACTATTATAGATAGTCGTCGGTTTTTTGACAAAAACTGAAGAAAAATTATTTTATTGACTAAAATTTACATTTTATCAATAATGTACGAGGATGTGCCGTTCTGTTCGTTAACCTTACTCCGTCTCTTCTGTAACTGCATCCTCCTGCACTCCTAGAAGTTGTGAGGTTTCTGACATTTGGATCAACATGGCTCTGCGAATCCAATCCCAATCTAGGCATCTGCGAACGTGGTCGGTCTAAATGCACTTTAAGCCATCGATCCTGGTCAAATTGTACTTTTTTGTAGCAAAAATTGACAAACCACCCCAATTGTCTATTACTTTCAATTGGATCTGACTCGTATAAACGCTTCCACTTCTCTAACTGAGAAAACTTATTCCGCTCTCTTGTATTGATAGAATACTTGCAGAGATCTTTCGTAGAGACTATGTTTCAAACTCGACTACCTGCACTGTTTAGAGGGACGAACAAATGAAGTGATGAGAGAACTTTCTTCACTATTAGGATGGATTCCAAACTGTGAAATTCCAGAATCAATGAGGCTGATGTTGTTTACGAGGGCACACTTGACGTACGAGTGACACACGACACGAACTTGCTCCTACATATTCCATTTCCAAATAAAAAAGATGGAGGTATGCTAGTTCAGACATGCGCGTATCTCTTGTTGTTTTATGTCATTCGTTGGCTCAACGTTAGATCTATACCTCCCAGTGTTTCAATAGATGGCATGAACATGCACCTGCTTTCGGAAGCAATTTAAAATTGATGGTGGTTCTCCGGCCATCACACTGAGAGTGTTGGGTTGTTTTGGGGTTTTATGGCACAAGGGCTGTAGTGTGCCATGCTGCTCCAGGCACAAGACATACGATATCAAGTAATAGACATACACACAATGAAAGTTTTACTGACAAATAAGAGAGAAATACACGCAGGGAGAAATGCGCATGACAGGAATCGAACTTGCTCCTCTTAGAACTCGTAGGTTGCTAGCGCAGTGGATATACCCACTGAGCCACGACGGCCCTAACACACTGAGGAATGTCGACTGGAAGGAACCATTGGATCCCTGGGGAATGTTGGCGGGAGTGTCCTTGGACTGTCATCCGGGTAGGTAGAACGAGAGGGGTGGAGAAGAGGGTCGACTAGTGGACACGGGAGAACGGACGAGGTGAGGGTCCTTGGGAGTTATATGAACGCGACGACTGTACATATGGTTTGTACATAGAAATGTATGGTATCTAACTCTTGAAATAAATGTTCAGCAAGTTTATCCCTGAATAAGTCTCTTTTTTCTACCTTCTACAACTAGAGAATGACACCTCTCTAATGGTGTGCTGTGGTTAAACAAATTTATTAACATTTCCGAGTATATCTTAGTTTGCATACAGCTTCCCCCAATTTTATATATTTAAATCAAAAAGGCATTGTTCCGTCTTGTGGACATGGTGTCGGAGGTCCCTCCTTCTTGGTGTTCAACCCTCAAGTCCTCCCAAATTCTTACACTTCTCGTGTTGCAGAACACTGAATATAATTCTGCACCTGAGGACGTAGACAGGGGTGTCCTTGGAAGCCTATTCGGAACTCCAAGCAATTACAATTGTTCTGCAGGCACTTTGTCGGAATTTTGAAAACTACAGTAAAATCAAAAACAGACGTAAAAACACAATCATCGGTTCAATATGTATAACATATTTATAATAAAGCATCCAAAATAATTCACTTACTTTGTTTAAAGCCAAGGCATACTTTCAGAATTTGCAATTCTGTCGATAACATTTGAAGTTAAATATATTTTGTCATTGACATAGAAGATGTATTATTAATAAAGTGTTTTGGGTCATTGGGGCGGTATAGGGAGGCTGTTACTTCGCTAGAAAAGAATGCAAGAAGTAGCAAAGAGCGCGCTTTGCATTACAAAACAGCGTAACTTACAAATTAAAAAAATCGGCCAAAATTTTTATAAAATTAAAGAAAAATTGTTCTACAAAGACTTTGTTTTGCGGCGTATGTCGCATTTTAAAGCACTTTCTGCTCCCGGGCCAACGTCCCTCGGAGTACAAATGGTTCCTTCCGGCCAACGTTATTTCCTATCTGCTGGAGAACTTTACGATATTCATTTAATGAGACCAGGTATGAGCAGACCGCGGCCCGCCTCTCTAGGTGCGCTTTTTTAACTTTAACAAGTCACCCTATAGATATTAAACTTCTTTCCTTGTATCTCGGTAGATGTTTTAATCAACGTCGCACTGGAGGTGCACAAGGGGCTTTGTGTAACGGTCTGGGATCAATGCCAAAGGGAAAGCTACAAGGTCAACACCACGTCGTTTTGAACCTCGGTCAGATGACGAGGCAACTCCTGAGCTGGCACCCCACTCTCTAAACTTCCGCACCACGGCAACGTGAGGGCATTTGAGGCCAGTTCCGATTTTACGTGCACCTGTCCTTTTTTGTCCACGACGGTCTTTGCTTGGATTCGAGCTAGCAACCCCCTCCAGTTGCTAATCCTCTACCCATCCATGGGTCGGAGATAAAAAACAATTGTATATTGTTGCTAGATATTGCATTAAGTTTCGCAAGCCTCGGAAAAAAACTCTTTCAGGAACTCATAGTAAAAAATTTAAAAACAGTAACCACTGGACGAATGTAAATTAAGAATCCATTTCGTGCTTGACTACTACAAAAATTCAACCAAATATTAAAATAATTGTTAAATTAATGGAATATCACGTATCAAATTAAACTCTTTAATTACTTTTATTATCTTTCTTTGCGGTGCCGCATTGGCCCGGTTAGAAGAGGAACTGATTGCAACCGCAGGGTTGCCAGTTCGAATCCAACGAACACCGTCGTGTACAAAGGAGGCTGATGCACGTTAAGTCTGTCGTGGCTTCAAATGTCCTCACGTTGGCGTGGTGGTGGAAGTTTGGAGCGTGGGGTGCCAGCTCAAGTGTTGAATCGTCATCTGACCGTATTTCAAAATGACGTGGTGTTGTCCCCGACTCTTTCCCTTAGGAGATTGATCCGGGACCGTCGTAAATAGCACGTTGTGTTGCTCCAGTATGATGTTAATTGAAATACCTACCTATCTGTCTTTGAAACTTTATAGGATAAATATAATTGTTATAAATAACATGAAAAACTTTCATATTGTTTTTGAACCTCTCATAAGTCACAATGAATGTATATGCCCCTTGGTCACGAAAAGTCTGAGCATTCCTAAATTATACGTTACATTGGATCGGCTAAGCTAACATTTAACATTTTGGACAGATTCCACTCAGTTTCGTTCCATAATACTCGCGTCTCGTTCGATCATAAAACGTTAATTGATCGTTCGATAGGTTACGTCACATGCTTTAGAGAAGACATCGCATTTTATTTCAGGGTAGGATAAAAAAAAACCTTTTCCTTCTACTCGATTGGGTTATTTTAATGACACGGATGAATGGTTCTGAAGATTCACTCCATCCAGAGAACCACGAAGCGTGGAAACGTGATGAAATTTGACTCGAGAACCCTGGCCATCACACTGATTGCTTTTCTATGTCGTTATTTCCTCGGAGGTTTTGTGTATTGTGACGGAATTCTTTCCTCCAATTTTCAACCTTTTATTTAGCATCTTGTGACCACATATCGTCATTCAAAGTGCAAAAGGTCGTATGTCTAAAATCTAAAAATTATTCAGGAGAGAAAAAAAAAACTAATAGTTTTCCTTGTAATTTGATTCGATAATTATATACATTTGGATGCAACTTTATTAGATCCTTTCAGTGGTCCGCTATCTCATGAGTCAAAAGAGCCAAAAATCAGCATTACAACGATAAAGATTTCTTTTGAGATCCACGTTGGGTTGGTGTGGACGTTTGAAGAGTGGGGTGCCAGCTTAGGTGTTGCCTCGTCATCTGACCATGGTTCAAAATTACGAGGTTTTGTCCTCGGATCTTTCCCTGAAGGGATTGATCCCGGACCGTCGTCAATAGCCTGTTGTGTTGCTCTAGTACGACGTTAACTAAAAAATTATCAAATTATCAAATTCTTTTGAGAGCCAATTTTCTTTTCAAGAACCCTGTTTTTAGGAGTCGGTTTAAACTAGCTACTAGCATTAAATAAAAACAGATATAATAATAATAATAATCTTATTTATTGACATTTCGGTGATAATAATCCTAAAAGTTCTTTAGGGCCCGAATACGAAATAAATCGAACAAAAAGAGAAACTTGCGCTGTGTCATTTGTGTCACAAGATTTGTGAAGCTATTTATAAAACTAAGACCAATTTTTAAGATCTTCGATTTACTGATTAGTTATAGTCGAAGACAAATTGACTGTTTTGTCTTTTACTGTTTTAACAAACAGTGGTAACTCTTTAATTTTTTTAGGAATTGCTGCCTTGTTTTTAAAATCCCGTAATATAGCTATTCGGATGCATTTATAAACCAACTTTCAATGTATTCGCCGTCTATGTATGGTTTCCCTCGTTTAGAAATCTCCTCACTAACAATAAAGCTTGCAATATTAACATTGTTGGAAGATTGCACCCAATAATTCAATACAGAACTTGTTTTTTCTTGACTCTTCTGAAGTTCCTCAACTGCTTTCTTTCTCGCATCACCAGCGGGATAGTTACTGCCAGCATTTAATCGAAATCGATTCGTGGCAGAGCCGAGCACAAGTGGCTAAAGAGCCGCATGTGGCTCACTAGCCACGGTTTGCCGACCACTGGATCAGCTGATGACATAAGA
Organism: Metellina segmentata; assembly: GCA_947359465.1. Classification (NCBI taxonomy): domain Eukaryota; kingdom Metazoa; phylum Arthropoda; class Arachnida; order Araneae; family Tetragnathidae; genus Metellina; species Metellina segmentata. The sequence goes on from OX375875.1 coordinate 124,937,005, forward strand.
GATTTGCCACCAGGTGGAAATAACAAAATGCCAATAACTAGCAAAATTTCAGACCTCACTCGTGACCTCCGTAAAGTAGATACAGTCAGTATCGGTTACAGCTCAGCGGTCCAAAATAATCAGACCCTATAAGCGGGCTGACCTTATACGCGGAACAAAACTACACTATTTAATTATGGCGGGATTATATTCACCTATCAGAAAATAGTGCTCATAAACATAAATTAAACTCTTAAGAACATTTAAAAATTAATTCGCGAAGTAAAAATTACAGTTAGAAATATGCAACATTTTTTTAGTGAAATTTGTTAGTTTACCATACCAATCTAAGTACAGTACTCATGCGTACGTGCATCCATATTCAATGCACTTATCTCTAATTACTAAAGGAAGTGTTTGTTTTTCGTTATCACAGTCCTGACGAATCTACGGCACTTACAATAATGGGATTTGGCACACAGGTAGTGCAATTTTTCTGGGTCGAGGCCAATTTTAAAATTTAGTGTAGAACATTTTAAAATGAATTTAATGGAATTTAATCATTAGTTTCTTTGGAATGATAACAGCATAAAAGATCGCAAATTCCAAATTTATTTTTTTCCTTTCCATTTTGAATTTGCGCAGAGGAACAATTTGTCAGCAGTCTAAAAAAACAAATAAAATATGTAGCATAAATGAACGTCATTATTCGCCACGTATGCTGCAAATGAAACAAAATTTTCTTTTCTCTTTTCGTCTCAATTTCAACCAACTTTTCATACAGGGAGAGATCATTTCAACCAATAAACAGACAGATGTCCACTTGTTGTGCTTGGGGATTAAGAGAATTGATGTATGGGTGGGTAACGCCGACGATGATTCAACGCAAAAGAGATATGGGAGGAAGGTGAGGGAAGTAAAGGCGTAAATTCAGGTCCTATCTGGAGTTTCACTTTTTATTCTTCTTCTGGTCATTCCTTATGTTGCTCCCCGCTTCAAGAAATGTTACAACAATTACTATTTTTCAAAAAATAAATAAATAACTGATAACCTCATTGAAAAGATTAAAAACCAACCCTATAATCTATAACCAGGAAAATAAAATGACTACATAAGTGCTGCGCTTTAACGCATGTTCCCTATTAAGTTAGACGGGACTTTAGAAAACTGACCCTATAAGTGGGGTGACCATATAACCGGTACTGACTGTACTAGGTTGTAGATATAGGCCATGCCTCACTATGGTTGATTTGGGTAACTATAGATTGAAAGTGGCCAGAAAAATAATAACTTTCCTCTTTCGTAAAAAATTCCAAATCATTCATGTGTTAAATAATTTGCATCATCTTTTCGAGATTTGTATAACTTCTACAACCTTCTTTGAACACAAATCCTGCACATGCCACATCCATCCCCATAATATATTTTACAATCTATCGCAACACAGCTAAATGTACAAATTGACGAAAGGGGACATTCACTAATGTAACTACTACAAAAGATGATTTTGAGGGATGATTAGGAACATTAAGTTTGTTTTTAAAAGCGAATGCGTTTATTCTTGGAAATTCCGTCTTGTGACACGTGCAATAACAAAAGAATTTTGTTTTAATTAGATGTATTTTGTATAGACGAGGCAAAGGTAACCTATTATCATTTTTTAATGTTAAATCAAATCGTAAAATAAACCCTCTTGACCCTCTGTCGCTATGACAAAGAATTTGAGATATTTGAAAAGTCCTAGTTCTGATATTTTTAACCTTTGCGTTCTTTCACTAATGGTAAAATTGCACGTAAAAATTACTTTATTCTAATTTACATGCCGTTGTAAATCAAATACTCTGCGGTGGTGTTGCTTGTGATGAAAAGGAAAAGTATCGTTCGTCCAGTATGACGCTGAATTAGACTCTCCAGTAGATGACATTCACCTCTGTAGCGTCTGACGAGTACGCGTCCATCGTTGTAGTCCAGATTGTAGCGAGTCCCATCTGAGAAGACGACTTGGTGCCAATAGGTCCGCCATTGGCTGTGTTGGTGAGCCCATTGTAGCACTGCCTCCTAGAGATAGTGTCATAGCGGCCGTGATGTATCGGTGGGTGACGTCACTAAAACGTTGTTTATACTAACACATGGTGTTGGTTTACTAGAGAGCGTTGTTTGTGAGCGTAACGAAAATGATAGGAGCCGCCATTTCCATGACTGTCGTCATTGCGTTCTCAAACAGTTGGGGAACGTTTTTTCTCTTGTACCGGCCAGATTTCATTTCCTGCTCCAAACGATTCGATCGAAGAGGAGAAAAATAAATAAACATTTTTGACTGCCATTGATTTATTCGTTTTTGTAAAATCGGGATCGTTAAACACAGAATAAAAATTTCAACGGATTTGAAATATGCGGAAAATTTGATACCAGATCGATACCTTAAATGTGATTTTCTTTAAATAAATACTAATTAATTATTTAATAAATAATTAAATAATCAAATGGCAAAAAATTGAATAATAAAACTGTTTTTAATATCGATCTGGCGTAGAAATTTACGCTGATTTGAAATCTGTTGAAATTTTCACTCTACCTTCAACGATCCCGAAGTTATAAACTTTAAACTAGAAAATAAAAAACCACTTTGTTTTGTTTCTCGAATAAAATAAACCACGACAGCCGTCCTTGTTACCCATTCTCCAACGTATTCTGTCCGTCTAACATGACACCTCAGGATTCTTGTTTAGACGGCCGTCTAGTTATGCTCGCGGCAGCATGACGTATCACGGCTGTTAGATAACGGCTCCACTTTCTTAAGCTTCGGTTTCCTAAGAAAGCGTAGCCGTGATCTAGCGGCCGTGATGTATCGGTGGGTGACGTCACTAAAACGTTGTTTATACTAACACATGGTGTTGGTTTCCTAGAGAGCGTTGTTTGTGAGCGTAACGAAAATTATCGGAGCCGCCATTTCCATGACTGTCGTCATAGCGTTCTCAAACAGTTGGGGAACGTTTTTTCTCTTGTAGCGGCCAGATTTCATTTCCTGCTCCAAACGATTCGATCGAAGAGGAGAAAAATAAATAAACATTTTTGATTGCCATTGATTTATTCGTTTTTGTAAAATCGGGATCGTTAAACACAGAATAAAAATTTCAACGGATTTGAAAACTGCGGAAATTTGATACCAGATCGATACCTTAAATGTGATTTTCTTTAAATAAATAATTAATTATTTAATAAATAATTAAATAATCAAATGGTAAATAATTGAATAATAAAACTGTTTTTGATATCGATCTGGCGTAGAAATTTACGCTGATTTGAAATCTGTTGAAATTTTCACTCTACCTTCAACGATCCCAAAGTTAGAAACTTTGGACTAAAGAATAAAAAACAACTTTGTTTTGTTTCTCGAATAAAATAAACCACGGCACCCGTCTGTGTTGCCCATTCTCCAACGTATTCTGTCCGTCTAAGTTGACACCTCAGGATTTTTGTTTAGTCGGCCGTCTAGTTATGCCCGCGGCATCATGACGTATCACGGCTGTTAGATAACGGCTACACTTTCTTAGGAAACCGAAAGTTTTAGTTGATTGTATGCCACTCTGTGCGTTTTTGGCTAGGCATATTGACTTCTAATCAATCATTTACAGCAGTCAAACGACGATACACACATATCAACGCACTTTTATAGTGCTTTCTACACACGTCTCACTTGGAAGTTTAGAGGGTATTTCTAGGCCCACACATGCGTGATCGCTTTATAATCCTAATCTCATTTGTATATCTTATATATCCTAACCTGTTTGGCATTTCCTGAAAATTTCGCTTTATAAGCATGATTTCTTCATGGTGTTGAAAATTTTTACAAACATTAGTCTAGTGTATATTTTGAAAATAAAATAAATAAAGCTCAAAATACAAATGTATTAGAATTGAAATTAAATAAGAATAGTTTTTGAAAAAGAATATGATTTTTCAACAGTATTGGTAAAACAATCGAAGTAATTGCAATGCTCAATCTACCTTCCAGCTACTCCAAAACTACCACATTATGGTTGATTTAAGTACCGTTACTCAGATGTTTTAGCATGAAACTTGCCTATGTATATATGCAAAGAAATTTTGAATAATGTATTCAATAAACTTGCGCAACCACATTCAATCACTGAATGAATGTAAGTACTCACAGTATGCAAAGTTTCATGATAATATATTCAACCATTTGGACGTAGCATGGGCACACACATACGGATAAATAGATAGACGGACAGACAAACCGACATCAAACGCGTAAGTGTAGGATTCGCCATCAGAAAGGTTCAAACCGGATAAAAACTTTAAATGGGTCGAAACTGTTCAATGTACAAACACTCCTTTCTTATTTGTAACAATACTTAATTATAACAATTTATAAAGACTAGGGGGTTCAGTCTCCTGTTCGTTATCGCTCGCCTACCCACGATCATTGCTAAGCAATCATATTAATTCGCTTCGCGAGCTATACTTTTTTCATCGTGTGACAAAGCTGGACGGCCCATTTTTACTTGCAAAAAGGATTCAAGGGTAAATTTTTATTGTAACAAAATTGAATTAAGTTTGTGCTGCAGCAAAGGAGACGACTTTACTTCAATTGTTCTGAATTAGATTACAGTGAAAACTGAAGAAAAAATTACATAAGTAAGACATAGTGTTTTGGGTACAAGTAAAAGTAAGGGTCCTAGTAAGGTTTTCCACGCAATAGAAGAAAAAAAGTACACTAAAATCTATCCTAAGGAGAAAAAATTTCAATTGTTACAGATAAAGCTTTCAGGAATCAATATTAACTATACAGCATTAAGGAATAGAAAAAGGACACTAAAATCTATGGAATAAATATTAAATATACAATATTAAATAATAAATATTAAACATACAGAAAAAAAGAAACTGAAGTCTAACAAACCGTTTTTTCCGCAACCGCATAGAAATATCGAATCATAGATATGTTTTAGCTGATCCGTGTTGTTTGTTGTAATAATAGTACTTCTTAATATTTTCATATTCGACTGTTGCTATGGAAACGACGACCGAATATGCCGGTTCTTCTAAAAACATTGCAAACTCTCTAGCGCGTGCTCTCAAATTTTATGAATGAATTATTTAAAAAATATCACTGTGTTTATCGTATACGCATTCTCCAAATTCATTAGCCTGTTGAACCACAAGACTCGCTGTCATGTGACTCGCTATTACCAATCACAAAGCGAATAAACCTGAAAAAGATCGAAAGATTTTCTTTTATAATAGAAAGAGAGAGAGAGAAAGATAAGAGGAAAAAATGGAATTTTTAACATACAACCTTTCGCACTTGTACACAATGACGTTATTAAAGATGCCTCCCCCGTTTTTACTAGCAAGAAAGTCCAGCGGCTTGGTAGCCTGGTTGCAAGAGTATCGGATTAGCAACCGAAGGGTTGTGACTTCGAAACTCGAACTAACCAAACACCGCCGTGTACTTGGCGGCCGGACCACGTTAAATCGGTCGTGGTATCAAATATCCTCAAGTTGGTTTGGACGTTTAGAGAGTGGGGTGTCAGCTGAGGTGCAATCTTGTAATCCGACCGTGGTTCTAAATGACGAGTGTTGTCCTTGGATTGTTCCCTTTGTCATTAATCCCGGATCGTCGCCGCCTATAAGCCCATCATGTTGCTTCAGTTCGACGATAATTAAATTACCCTCTTACCCTGTAGTATTTCAAATGTTAGAATGTAATCATTCACACTGAAGTTAATGTAATAGGTGTCAATGTAAACCACGACATATTAAACGTGCACCAGCCGACACGAGCGCCGACGTTCTTGGTTGGATCGAGTTTCGACCTCGCTATTCTCCGGTTGCTAATCCGTTACGCTTTCAATTGGTCCTACCGCAGCCCTCATTAAAAAGATATTTCAAATTAAAACCAATGACTGTCGTAGTTATTTGTGTCGTCCCTTATAGGCATTGGTTTTTCGCAATTCTTGTGTATTTATGATATTAAATGACGTTGTTTGTGACGATCCATATGTGCAATTTCGTGACTCACGTTACAATAAGACGTCATTTTTCCATATTACTTTTATTGTCAATAAAGAATGGATCAAGGGATTAAGATTACTGGACAAAAATGATTTATAAATTCATTGATGCATTCCTAAAGCTTCTGTATTATTAATTAGAACTGATGTAGTGTGAATTAAATTTCATTTCTGACTGTGACCCACGTTACAAAACAAAATGACTCAAATTCATCTTTTCGAAATTAGTGTTTCTCTTCTAATAGAAGTTAATAGGAAAAAGAATTTGGTTGCTTCATTAATAGTACTAGGTCATGTCAAAACTAAAAAAGTGAAATTGTTTCCTTAATTAATAAAATAATTTTTAAAATAAAAAAAATATTTGTGACTCACGTTACTTTTGTGAATTATGAGAACTGAATGCTTATCAATAACGTTTTTGAAATTTTAATCTGCCAAAATTAACTTTTTTATATACACTTTAGAGCAATTACTTTTAATGAAAGAAATTGAAATTAAAAAAATAATGTCCTATTAACATGTTTAGGTGCAATAACAAAGCGCAGTAAGTTATCATTTTGATTTAAAATTGTAATTAACATTAAAAAATGTATATATCGATGTAAACTACAGTTTAATATGTAAGTACAATATTTTTAATAACAAACAATACAGTAAAGACATTAAAAAACATTAATGGTAATCAATGAAAATTTTCCCAGTTGAAGTCATAGGAATGGCTTCGGCTTCATTACCACACTGGTGGTTAACTCAATACTATTGTTGTTGTTACTAGTTCTTCACTGACTAGCGGTAGCTAGACAGCATCCATGAGTCCCCTCACCCTCAAAAAGCCAAGGGCCTGCAAAGGATACGCCTCAAAAAACTTCCTGGAGAGCTGGAGACAAGAGAGGATGAGCTCTGGGGATGCACACTCCTCGCCCACATTTAGAGCATACCGGAAACTCCTCAATACCGTGGTTATAAAAACAGCACCGCAAGTGACCGTTAGCAAATCTAGACAGTGCAGTCCGGTCGGCTCTATCACAAGAGAGTCCAATTGATCCACGTGGATTGTACCGTCCATACCATCCATGAGGTGGGTGTGTGGGGGGGGATCCCCCACACCTTTAAGTCCTTGATTTTCCTGATGGAGAAATGTTCGTCAAATGTGGAAAACATTTCTGTCAATAATATATATCCAGATATATACTGATGGTAGCAAACACAAAAACAATCCATCCGGGATTGGAGTTTAATACTATTGTTAAATATACTGTTGTTTGTAAAAAATGCAACACCATGAAGGAGTCATCAGAATTAAATGAAATTTAATACACAAACGGCTTGTATTAGTACAAATAAGTGAATAAATTTTCAAAGCAAAAAATAAATATTAAGTGTTTGAAATCAGTATTTGGTGTAGCCAAAACGGGCTGCAATAAGTGCTGCTATACGACGTGGCATGGAGTGAAACACATGTCGAATGTCTGCTTGTGGAAGAGAACTCCATATTGTTTGTATGCCCACCCAAAGTTCGTCTTTTGAAGCTGTAGGACGCGGATCACGAGCGAGACGCCGACCAACCAAATCCCACATTGTGCTCAATAGGCGACATATCCGGCAAATAAGCAGGCTAAGGAAGAAGTTGCATGTGTTGGGCTTAAAAGAAGTCTCAAACATTCCTTACAGAATGTGAGGATGCGTTATCTTGTTGAAAGATAGCTCCAGGGTTGTCTTGAAGGAAGGGAACGACTTCGGGCTCTAGCACTTCACGGACGTACCTGTTGCTATTCAGATTACCCTCAATTCGTAGCAACTGAGATCGTCCATGATACGAAATAGCACCCCAGACCATAACTCCGGGTGTTCGGCCACTATGACGTTCGATAACGCACTCTGTAAAGCCGCGTCCACACCGGAGAAGCAGAGCAAAACATGGATGATTGATTAACCGCGGAGACAGGTTTGATTGGCAGCTCGTTCAGTGTAGACGGTGAATGAACATTTTGAGCACGAGCAAAATGATCCGCTTCTAGTCGGTACATCAAAGGAAAGCAAGTGCTCGTGCTCGCTCTATTTGGACGGCGTTTTTTCGTTCCCTTGCTCGACGTTCAATCAATCACCGGGGTCATCGTTAAGAAACGGGTCGGGGATCGGAAAATAGAAATATTTATATTTCTTCGGATTGTAAAGTGATACTATTATTTAAGTAGTCTATTTGTAAGCATTGTGTGTTTTGCTATACATAGTTGAAGATTAAAACTTAGTTGTGAAAATGTAATCTGCCCATATTAGTGTCAAAATTGATGTGTCCATCCATGTGTATTTAGATGGTCTATATTAGTGGTCTTGGGAAACTTTGCACGTCAAATCTCTGCTATTATAAAATGAAGTGTCCGACCTCCACTACGCAATGTCCGGACGAATCTATTGCACTTACAATAATGAAATTTGGCACACGGGTAGTCCGAAGTTTTTGCAATTTTTGTGTCCAGCCTGAATTTTAAAATTCAATCTAAAACATTTAAAAAATAATTTATTGGAATTTAATTATTATTGTCTTCTTTGGAATAAAAGTTGCATAAAAAGTTAGCAGATTCTAAATGTATTTTTTCCGCTTCCGATTTCATTTTGCGGAGAAAGATTTGTCAGCAGACTAAAGTTTTAACTTTAGTTATGTAGTTCTTTTTTATTATCTCCTTGATCGTAAAAGATAGAGTACAATTTTCAACGGATATGAAATCTGAGGAAAATTTCACATTAGATCTATACCTAAAAATATGATTTTCGATAAATGAATAATTTTAAATTGAAACTCATATTTTTTCCAACACGAACGCCACTTTCTGTGAAGAATGACTTTCGTTTGATTCGAGATATCACAGATTTCATTTCCTACACTCAAACCATTTCACAGCGAAGAAAAGCAAAACAAATAAAAAAAAAACATATTGACTGGCATTGTTAAGTACTTTTTTGTAAAATCGGGATCGTTAAAGACAGATGAAAATTTCAACAGATTTGAAATCTGAATAAAATCTAAACCCCTAAATCTCTACCTTCCATTTGATTTTCTTTTAATAAATAATTTTTCAATTAAATATTTATATTTTCGCAAGAGATTCTGACGTCACGCCGATTGGATCTCTTCGCAATTCGAATTTGGCAATGACGAGGTCATTACGGCGTTGCCCGAGGTGTTTGTTTGCGAAGCAAATCATAGTTCATAATATTCATAATTTAGTTTGCGAAGCAAATCAAATTAGAATTTCCTGGGAATCCATTCCAATAGGCTACGAATTTCCATTTGGTTTGTGAGGCAAACCAATGCCATGACTGCTGTTATCCAATAGGCTTCGCAAACCAAATGGGAATTCTTAGCAATCACCACGCAGTGGCTAGTTTAAGATAAATAAGAGGTGGATATTTAAAATGTATTTAAACTTTTTTGCAATTAAAGAAAATTTAAAATTGTTGCACTGCAATATTAATACGTTTTACCGAAAAATGCCGAATTGAAAGAGACATTCAATATGTTGGAACATATGAGTGAAATATTCAGTAAGAAATTTTTATTTTGTAGGGAAATAGTCTGCTAATATCAATTTTGCAAGAACGTATGGATATAAATAAATAAATAAATAAATATATTAATAAAGGGGTTGCCGCAGCCGCCGTCGCAGGATTGAAAACACGGTTTGTTCAAAATTGTACAGGGTTAACGATGAAGTGGATTATTTTCCGAGGCGGCTATTAGTTTAGGGTTTATTAAGTGTCCCAGTAGGAAAAGCGTAATTTATACCGCGTGTGAGCAAAAGACGTATACATTTTCAGTCTTATGCCTCCTGAGAATATTTTCCATCACCAATATCGCCTTTTTTGGAAACTTTTCTTCGTATTCCTCTTTAATAAATCTTTAATGATAATATACGCTGCACTCGCGATTATACGCCGACTTCGTAAAGAACGGGACCTTAAAACAATTTACTTCAAACAATAAGTTTGCAGTTTAACTTCAACACACAACCAACCAGATTGATCGCGATCCGGCTTCAGCGTTCACCGGCATAGCGTCTAACACGAATGCGGCCATCATGGTTCCACAAATTAAAGCGGGATTCGTCGGAAAAGACAACTTGTTGCCAATCAGCCCGCCAGGTTCTGTGCTCATGAGCCCATTGCAGACGCAGCCATCGATGGTTTGGCGTGAGGGGGATCCTGTGTAAGGGGATCCTTGCACGCAGTTCACGGTGCAGCAGACGTCGACGAATCGACGAAGCCGACATTAGTACACCTGTAGCAGTAGACCAAAGTGCTGCAAACTGCCTGGAGGAAGCTGTACATTCACCGCCATGTGGACCAGGTGTCTATCATCGAACTCTGACGTCACCTTCCGTCGTCCACTTCCAGTTTCTAGAGGTGTCCGGTGTGCTCGTCGGTCCACTGCTTCCATACTCGCATCACTGTGGAAGTGTTCCGCTGCACACGAGCTGCTATTGCGCGATAGGAAAATCCTCCTTCACGAAGGCCGATGATTCTCCACCGTTCAAACTCCGTAAGTTGTTGAAATTTCACCCTATTTCGTCGTGGAGGCATTCTTAGGTCTCACTAAACGTTCGCCACTAAAAAATAACAATGCACTAGTTTTAACGTCCCGCTACAGTCCTCTATTTATACGCTTTTAGCATCAGTTCAGAGGGCGCTGCTCACACCACGGATGCGTGGTGGCTCTGAAACTTTACTAATTTGCATAATATCCTATAATTGACATTTGCTGCAAATTTCATTTCATTCAGATGATTACTTCATGGTGCTGCATTTTTTACAAACATCAGTGTAGATTATCCTATTCGCTTCATTAGGATACAGTGGATCATTACACATTTTACTTCAACTCAGTCTGCAGCTTCAATTTTATAAGAGTGTATAGGTGTGGTACAAGAGATGTCACTTGATAGGAGATACCCTTTTGGTAATATATTCGATATTTTAATACAATGAAATTTTTATATTCCTATTATTGGAGGCACTTTGGACCAAATATACTGCAATTGAATATCTGAATTTCTCTGCTAATTCTTCCCTTGTAGTTTCAAAAACGTTTGTCTGCATTTCTTATTTAGCAATTTTTTACAAATTCGCGCTTATTATTTACTAAACATTTCCTTTTTTCACTTGGTCGTTTCACACTGCCTCCAATTCTCTCTACTGTACCTTTAACCATTTGATGTTGCAAAGTAGTTATACGTAATGGATACATTTTATACTTTTGTTCCAGAGTGTTAAAATAGGCTGCTGTTTCTGTATCGGTTTTTAAACTGGGCATGTGGAGCATCAAACTAAATTTCAATATTCTGCACATAAGTTGGAATACCCTGTAATAGAAAAGATATGTATGCAATAATGACCTCTTAGGAATGATCCAATTAATTGGATGCTATTACAACAGGATAGATGGAACCCGAATAATATATAGCAGCTGTGAACAAGCTCACTTGTTTTTGTTTCCAATGAGCACTTGGGATCTCATCCTGAAGGGTGCAAATGTAGTTTTTTAGAAAAGTCTACTTGCATCATCCACAAATTCCTCTAAAATGTTTTTGAAGTAGCAGAGCATATGCCTTAGCTTGGTGGCGTTTAAAGAAACAATTTAGACATTGAAGAATGAGATCCGAAATAGGTTGATACAAATCCGAACATGACCCAGAACCTTCTATTTTTTTGAAGATTGTTTTCTTCATCTCGTTTCCAAAAATACCATATCAAGCCAAATTCTTCTGTTCCAGGCAGTGCATATAATTTTTTTTAAATCCTTTGCATCTTTGCAAATGCTACAACAGTTTAGACCATAATTTCTAGAAAAAGGACTGCACATTAATTTTTCTGCTAATGAATGAGAATAAGCGGGAACACTTTCATTATAGAAGTGTAATGTATTTACAGCACCTATGAAATTCTTATGGTATATATACACGGACGAGCCAAAACATTATGACCATCCCCACATTTTTCAATGAACTCGCCTGGATGACGTGGAGGACACGTGATTAAGTGAGAATACTATTTAACTGCTGCTGAAAAAGGTAAGTAATCATTCTTGCACTTACTTTTGCGAGTGATGGGAAAGGCTGCTGATCTAAGCGAATTTGATAGAGGGCAGATAGTAATGGCCCGAAGACTCGGAATGAGTATCACCGAAACTGCAAGACTGGTAGGTGGTTCACGATCTGCCGTTGTTAGTATTCATGCAAAGTGTATAAATGACGGTGACACCAGCAGTAGAAGCCAAAGTATAGGTCGTCCACGCGTCATAAAAAGAAAAAGGACGTCGGACTGTCCCGCTTGGTAAAGCAAAATCGGCACGAGACAGTGGCTCAGCTGACAGCACAATACAGTGCAGGTCCAACGCAAGTGTTTCGGAACACACAGTTCATCGGACACTATTGGATATGGTACTGTGCAGCAATGTCCCACTCGTGTGCCTCTGTTGACCAAGCGTCACCGTCAACTACGCCTACAGTGGGCCAGTGAACAACGAGATTGGGCCATGGATGAGTGGACGAGTTGTTTGGGGCAACACTTCAGGCTAGACCCACTAGAGGCTGCCCTCAGGGAGGAGTTCTCTCCCCTCTGTTGTGGAATCTGGTGGTTGATGACCTAATTGCAGACCTCAATCAAAGCGGCATTTATTCCCAGGGATATGCAGATGACATTGTCGTCTACATATCAGGCATGGATGAGAAAGCGGTGATAAATATCATGCAGGGGACCCTGAACAGAATCGCAAGATGGTGCTGTGAAAAGAATTTGAGAGTAAATCCTCAAAAGACTACTCTTGTCCCATTTACACGAAGAAGAACCTGCATTGACAAAAGTGATATACCTACCCTACTAGGGGAAAAAGTAAATATGCTGAGCGAGGTTAAATATCTAGGAGTTATACTGAACACTAAATTAACCTGGAATCAGCATTTGAAAAGTAAAATTAAACAAGCAAAAGTTGGACTTCTACGATGTAGAAGAGGTCTTGGTAAATCATGGGGTCTAAGGCCAAGGATGACCTATTGGCTATACACTATGGCTATTAGACCCATTGTGATCCATGCGGCTGTGGTCTGGTGGAAAAAGACGGAACAATTGACTGTTAAGACCAAGCTAGACAGTCTTCAAAGAGCTGCCTGCCTGAGTATAACAGGTGCTATGTCCTCCACTCCCACCAGAGCCATGGAAATTATTCTATCTGTCGTCCCACTTGATATCTTTATCAGCGGTGCTGCCAGAAGAAGTTCCTACAGACTGGAAAACGTTGGACTGTGGATGGATTTTGCCAACCAAAAGTCCCACACCAGTATTAACCAAAAATTCTTTGACCCCATACTTTTGATGCCCTCTGACATCATGGAGACAAGATTCCTCTTTCAAAGACCCTTTGAGGTACTTATTGACCTAAGAGAGGAATGGAAAGAGAAAAAATACAAGCTCACAAATGGAGACATTGTGTGCTAAACAGATGGCTCCAGACAAAACGAAAAGGGCAGGTGCTGGAATCTGTGGGGTCAGACCTAAGGCAAGGATTTCCCGAAAATTAGGAAAACATGCCACAGTATTTCAAGCGGAACTGCTTGCTATCATCTACTGTCTACAAGAATGTTCTAGAAGATCCTACTCAAATAGGAAGATCTACATATTCAGTGACAGTCAAGCAACCCTTAAAGGCAATAAACTCATTCCAAATAAGCTCCAAACTTGTTTGGGAATGTAGGAACCTTCTACATGACTTGGGGACCCATAATAGGATCTTTCTTACTTGGGTACCAGGGCATACTGATGTAGAAGGAAACGAAAATGCAGATAAGTTAGCCAAACTGGGGACTGCAGACCTACCTTTAAGCCCTGAGCCTTTTTGCGGGATCTCTAAGACTACCGCAAAAAGGGTGATAGGAGAAAGAATGCTTAAAGAAACTACAAAAAAGTGGAAGCAAACCACCGATCAAAAACATGCAAGGCTTATGATTCAAGAACCTTCTATGAAAACATCATCTCAGATCCTTCGTCTTAGCAGGGGTAAGATGAGGGTGATAGTTGGATTTCTCACAGGCCACTATCACCTAAGAAAACACCCTCATAGGATGGGAATCTTTAAAGAAGAACCTCTATGCAGAAAATGCAATATGGTGGAGGAAACTGCCCACCACATACTTTTTGAATGCGAAGCCCTGTTTCACGTAAGGCAACTAAGTCTAGGTCTTGGAACAGAACTTGATACAATTCACGAAGAACCTGTCAAAAGCCTTTTGGCCTTTCTCAAGGAATCTGGCTTTCTCTGACAGGAGTATCGAAAAACAATGGGGTTTGGTGCAATATTCCCTAGTGGAATCAGCACCTAGGGCTTTCCTGACCTCCCCACTCTATATGACTATGACTATGACTATGGATGAGTGGAAGAGAGTTGCCTGGTCAGATGAATCCCGATTTCTCATTCGTCACGTCGATGGTCGTGTCAGGGTACGCCGTCTGCCAGGCGAACAGTTGCTCCCCTCTTGTACAGCAGGTCATACACAGGCTGCTGGTAGCGGTATTATGCTTTGGGGGACGTTCTCCTGGGCGACTCTGGGACCCGTAGTTGTGGTAGAACAGACCATGAACGCTGGGAACTATCTGAACATCATTGCGGATCAGTTGCACCCCGTCTGTCTTCCCAACTGGAAATGGAAGCTTCCAGTAGGACAACGCCCCATGTCACAAGGCTCGAATTTTTTTGGATTGATTCGAGGAGCATATTGATGAATTCCACTTAATCTCTTGACCACCTAAATCGTTGGATCTTAATCCGATAGAGCACATTTGGGGTGTCATGGAGCGGCAGCTCAGAGCTCAAACACAACCATGTCCGAATATCTCGACTTTGCGTTGCTGCTGCACAGACATTTGGTACAACTTATCTCCAGTCATGTACCAAGAATTTGTGGTATCTATGCCCAGGCGAGTTACAGCTGTTTTGCAGTCCAAAGAAGGCGTAACGCGTTATTGAGTAGGTGGTCATAATGTTTTGGCTCTTCAGTGTACATAAGCAGACATTATGCGGAATCGTATTATTCAAAAGAACATGCTTTGGGTGTCATTAAAAAAACTTGCTTTTACCAAGCTCTGATGCATTATTTCTTGCTCTAATTTTTGTCTGCGTTATATTTGCCTCTCTGCATCTGAAAGTGCTATAGTATAATTTTTCTATTATATAAAGAAAAAACCAAGTTTTTCAATAAAAATATAGATCCATCACAAAATTGTTTGCACTTTAAATTTTAATAGAAAAAATCAAAGCCAATTCTTTGTGGACAACATTTAAACCTAATGACGGGCTCTGTGTGACTCGCGTTACAAGATTAAATGGGCTCTACCTTTTAGAAAAAGCATGAATTAATGAAATTTTCTCCCTTTATTCTTTGTTTTTAAACAAAGAAAGGAAATGTAAAAACTTCAATTTTAAACATAGATTTAAAAAAATTATTTGATAATATTCTATGTTTTTGTGACTCACGTTACATTAAAAAGGCACTTTTTTCGAAGTTATTCCGTAACTATAGTTATGATATGTGCTGCGAAATTATATATATACGAGATATTATAGATATACATTAAATGTATAGACATAATTTCGTCTACTTAAAGCGCTCTTTCTATAATGCATGAAAATTTATCAAAAATAAGCAATGATATTTGAAAAAAAATTATTGCTTGTTAGAAAATTTCACTGTAAAAAATCTTTACACTTCTGGTTTTAGAACAGTTCACCATGTACCGATAAAATAAATGAGTAAAGTGTTGCCACATTACAGAATAAAAACTTTAAACCTTCTATTAAAAAACTAAAGAAGATTTGAGTTGATTTTCTAAAACAATGTCCCATGATTCGTGGAGTTCCCAAAATTATTTTTCATTAAATTAAAAACCACTAGTTTTCGATTCGTAACTGTCAATAATATTGGAGGTACATTACATCTTTATTCATGAGTCCAGCATATTAACGCCGATTTGTCGATGTCTTCTAAGACCTAGCGAAACAATTTTGCTTAAATAAACATCAGAAAAGACAGTAAGGAATAGAAGCTAAAGATCAAAGTTAAATCATGAATTTTCTTTCAGTGCGAAAAATGTGCTCTCCTGTGCAGTCGAGGGCCGCTATTGCCCGGATGGAAGAGCAACGGATTAGCAACCAGAGGGTTGCAAGTTTGAATCCAAGCAAAGAGTATCGTGTGAAAAGATAGGCTGGTGCATGTTAAATCTGTCGTGGTCTCTAATGTCACGTTTGCGTGGCGTAAAAGTTTGTAGAGTGGGGTGCCAGCTCAGGTGTTGCCTCGTCATCTGACCGTGGTTGAAAATTACATGGTTTTATCTTCGTTTGTTTCCCTTTGGTATTGATCCCGGACCGTCGTCAATAGCCCGTGGTGTTGCTTCAGTGTGACGTTAATCGAAATACCTACCTACTGGTGCAGTTAAACAAGATATGCCCCTACGTCTCTTCCTATATCAAGGCAAATAAGAAGCTTAGGTAGACTTATTGGTGCAGTCAAACGAGATATGCTCCTACATCTGTTCCTATATCAAGGTAAATAAGACACTTGTTGGAGTCGGCCAGGTGAAAACGATTCAAGTTGGTCTGAGTACTCAATCCAAACATTGGAGGTAGAAACCCTATGAAATATCTATTATGAGTTAGGAACATATTTTGGTATTTTTAATGAACGTCGCTCTAGAGCAACATAACGGCTATTAACGATGGTTCTGGATCAATCCCAAAGGGAAAGATCGAGGACAACACGTAATTTCGAACCACGGTCAGACGACAAGGCAACACTCCACTCTCAAAACTTTCTTATGGGATAGGTGAGGAGGAATAAAGGTTGAATAGCATTAATTTAGACAGTTCAAAGAAGAGAGTTTTTTGAATGCATTAATACTCTTTCACCGCTGTAGCATTCAGAATTGTTTTGTGTGGTGTGTAAAAGAGAATATGCTAGAAATTTAAAAAATAATTTCTTATCTGAAAAGGTGGAAAACATCAGTTTGCTTTTACTGTCGTTAGCAAAGGATCCACGTAACTCTCTGATAACAACATCGTACGTTCTCAGGGATGAGCACACAGGTTGTTTGCACAGAATAATTCAAGATTGTAAAATCTCCAGCACTCTTACGATCTGCATATTTATTTTTTGATTCGATTGATAACCTATATCTATATGGTATGGACCTGCTCGATGATCTTAATGAAATTATATCCTTATCTCTTAACAAAACCCCTCAAAATCCTCTTATCTAATCTCCAGGTTTTTGAAAACACTGTCGAGTCGAGAACATTTCAGCTCTTTCTCTTTGACTACTTCATAGATTCGCTTTTTCTGAACTATAAGGGTTTTACATTTGTTGAAAATTAAGATTAATAGATGAATTTTAACCAATATATCTTCCTTCAACATTATTACAAGCACTTAACACGATAAACGACAATTTACCAGTGGATAGAACTAATACATATAATGACGAATAACACAAGTAAATAATAAACAACTCCAACGAAGGAATTTGAATCGGGATCAACCATGAGATTTTATACCTAAATAATAAGCATGTTTTTTTGACTCACAGAATTCTGTGCTGCAATCATAGTTGTGTTTATTGATTTCGATTTATGGTTCACAAATGAGGCTGGTTTTTTAGTTTATCAACAAGACACTCTATCAAACTAATGAAAGACTTGACATCACGAATCTAATGATTCGTCTTATTCTTATTTTCTAATTTGTTAATTTTTTGTAAATTTTAATCAACGTCGTACTAGAGCAGCATAACGGGCTATTGATGACGTATTCCCGATCGAAGCATTAGTCACTCAAAACATTTCTGGCGCCGTATTGGGGACTAGATTTATGACCGATGAAATAAAACCAACAGCAGAAATTAACGATCTTGACATGGCAGACACTGGCGACGGAAAAATACAAATACTTTTGGGAATCTCTACTATTATAAAATAAAGTGTTTACCTGTTTGTTTTCCGCACGTAAAGTCCTGACGAATCTATGGCACCTTTCAGTATCCTTGATCAATCCCAACGGGAAAGATCCGAGGACAACATCACGTCATTTTGATCCACTCTCTCCTAACTTCCACACAACACCACGGGAGGTCATTTGAGACTTTAAAGATTTAACGTGCACCAGTCCCCTTTGTACACTACAGTCTTTCGTTGGATTCGAACTCGCAACCCTCCGGTTGCCAATCTGTTACTCTTCCATCCGCCCTTTTCGACAATGAATGACGTGTTATGGTCATTCAGCTGTCTATTCTTATCCCCTTGTATATTCATGAGCGAAAAAGTTTGCCCCTTATTCCATCCACTCTGATATGCCGATCAAGCATTTTCCAAATAATCCAAGCTATCACGATGTCATGCATGGGCGAGCATTGGTATTCAAGTTTTTAGGATCACAATAATTATTTTATCTATGCTGTATGTGCATTATATAAACATGTAAAGGTAGAGCCAGGAGATGGGCTGCCAAGATGCCCAAAATGGGTTAAATCCCGTGGATAGCAGTCAAGAGGGGTAATCAAGAAAAATCCCGCTATCCCGGTCGGTCAAGCTCAATTCAGCGTTCCTTCCTGCCTCACTACTTTCTTTCCACAAGGCCATGCGCTCTCGACAGTTGAATTGTATCCTTATTCACATTGACCTCTCAGGCAAAAGATATTTTCTGGGAATACGCGAATTCTTGAGGTCCCTAATTTCAAAGAACCATTGTTGAAACCTTTCTCGCTTATCAGGTGGTAACACAGCATCCCACTCGATTCCACAGTTCTTTTAATAGACATTTAATTCGAAATACAAAAAAAAAAAAAAAAAAAAAAGGAAACAAAACCAGCTGGATTGAAAACTTTGGCAACAGCTCCTAATATGTATATATCGCTTCGTAATCTCTCTATAGCTCTCTAAATTGAAAAATATCCTTATCCGTATCCCAAATTATACCCAAGACTTTCAAAGGATTGAGCTTAGCGTTATCTTCTTCTTCACAAACAATTCCATGATTACGCCATTGGTTTTTCAAGATGGTTGAATTAGTTTTGAATTTCCGAAGGTTCATACCTGCGTCTTTTAATATTTTGACAGCATCATACGATAATAAAAATACTTCGTTGTCAGATTCTGCTCCATAAAAAAGATCATCTCAAATATTATAAAAGGAGGTGTTTGTTTGTGGTCTGACCCGCAAAGTCCTGACGCATCTATGGCACTTACAGTAATAGGCTACGAATTTCCATTTGATTTACGAAGCAAACCAACACCACGGGCAACGCCCTGATAGCTGTTATCCAATTAGCTACGAATTCTTATTTAGCTTGCGAAGCAAACCAAGATCAGGTGTTCATCTCGTCACCTGACCGTAGTTCTAAATTTCGTGGTGTTGTCCTCAAACTGTCCCTTGGAGATAGATCTCGAACCGTCGCCAATAGCTCGTTCTTTTGCTGTATTGCGACGTTAATTACCAACCTTTCCCTATCAAAAACCAACCTGAAAAATGTCCTTTTTTTTAGTGTGGCTTTGTGGAGGGATTAACGTCGAATGTTTTGTTCTTTTCGGTCATTTGAATCAGTCTAATCTTTTGGTGCCCATGGAACAAGGTGCAGAATTACTATATATCCAGTATTCTGCAACACAATTCCAAGCAATTACAATTGCTCTGCAGGCATTTTGTCCGAATTTTGAAGACTGCAGTAAAATCATAAACAGGCATAAAACACAAATAAAATGTATTATAAATGTATGTCGGCTAAATATGTATCACATATTTATAATAAAGCGCGCATCAAAAATAATTTTCTTACTTTATTTGAAACCAATTCATACTTTCAGAATGTGTGCAATTCCCTGTCGATAAAATTTGAAGTTAAGTATTTTGTCATTGACATAGAAGATGTGTTATTTATAAAGTGTTTGGGGTTATTTGGGCGGTGTATGGAGGTTGTATCGTAGCTAGATAAGAAAAAATGTGTGGCCAGGAGCGCGATTTGCAATGCAGAATATCGTAACTTTTAATTGAAAAAAAAATCGGCCAAAATTTTGATAAAGTTAATTAAAATATGTTCTGCAAAGACTTTGTTCTACGACGTACTTGCAGTTTCAAGTACTTCTGCTCCCGGGTCCCTGTGATTGAGAGTCAACCCAGACGAAAACCAAGTACCCGATGGATATTCAAAACCGAATGTGTGCGCGTTCATCCTACAAGTGGTTTCGACGATCTCTTCCCTCCAGATTTGACCTGTTTTGCTAATGACGAAATATCTTGTCCTCAAGATGTTCCATATTTTTGGATGATGACGAGATCAAGATCTGATCAAATTTCTTATAAAGAGATATCTCGTAAATCCAGATCCAAACAATTTTGCTAATGACGAGAAACCTCGTTGAGTACAACCACCAGGAGGTTTAAAATATCTGTTGTAGGAAGACCATCTCCAAATTTCCAAGGTCAATCGAAAAAGGGATAGCACTCTTTCGGGTTGGTTTTTGACAAAATTGATTGGTAGGTTTGAATGGCTCACGATGTGAAAACGAAAAAGCTACGACCCATTCATGATAACACAAAAAAGGGTAAATGAGAGTGAAACTGATAGGGAGGACATATAGACACTTAGGTACATTTTAATCAACGTCACACTGGATACATACAACGGGCTATTGGTGACGGTCCGGCATTAACCTTGAATGGAAAGGACCTAGGACAACAGCACGTCATTAGGATCCTCGGCCACACCTGAGATGGCACCCCACTCTCCAAACGTCCACACCACTCTAACGTGAGGACATTTTAGGCAATGACAAATTTAACATGCACCATCCCCTTTGTACACGACGGTCTATGGTTGGATTCGAACTCACAAACCTTTTCCAAAATTGTTACCATCAATAGTGTAATAAAGAGGAATGGATTATCTAACGCTCCAAAGATGGAATTTGACTGTCACCTTTTAATAATAGCAACTATTTGATGACAGAACATTCATAACTAGTGATGTGAACTATTATTAACCCTAATGACAAGCGACCCACTTCTAAGCATTATTAATAACAAAGAATAGTTAGCAAAAATTGAGAACATTTGAGGCAACGGCAGATTTAAAGTGCACCTGTGTCCCACGCACACGACGGTCTTTGTTCGGATCGAGTTTCAAACTCTCCCCCCACCGTTCTTCCATCCGACATTCTTTCAACCGGTCTACCGCATCTCCCAACCTAAAAAAAAACATTAAAAAGGGTTCACTTGTAGTAACATAATATGGCGAGTTTATTTAGCAATAGCCAAAGCCCTTACATTGAATTAAGCAATAGCTGCCTCCACTTGCGATTTCTAGTCGCGCGATTTTTCAGTCGCAAAAATAAAACTCATTGTTTCAAATACAAGTGCACGCACTTGCGACTCAACAATCGCAGCGATTCAAAAGTTACAACTGGTCCCATTTTCGCTGCGACGCGACTGTCGCTCTACCCAATGAATCACACTGAGAGGCATGGACGTGCACCCTCTTGCGATAATTTAGATGCGCGTTTTCCAAGGTCAGCTTTTCTTATGCATTAAATTATGTTTTTTATTCCCCTAATCAAGTTTCTATCTTTGCGATTGTTGAAGATAGAGTGAAACTTTCAACGTATTTGAAATCTGCGTGCGGAAAATTTTACACCTGATCGATACCTTAAATGTGATTTTCTTCAAATAAATAAATTATTTCACAAATATTTAAATAATGAAACTGTAAGTAATTAAATTATAAATCTGTTTTTGGTATTAAATGTGATTTTCTTAAAATAAATAAATAATTATTTAATAAATAATTAAATAACCAAATGGTAAATAATTAAATAATACATCTGCTTTTGGTATCGATCTGGCGTAGAATTTTACGCTGATTTGAAATCCGTTGAAATTTTCACTCCATCTTCAACGAACTTGAATAAGGGGAATAAAAAACATAATTTAATATAATTCAGCGATTTATCTATCGCAGTGTGTGCACCTTGTAGATTTTCTGTGACAGCAAAATTTTGGTCGCCGCGACTAGAAATCGCAAGTGGAGGCCTAGCCTTATGGATAATCTGGCATGAGGTTTGTTAATAGGCGAGAATCCCTTACTAATTCTCTTCGGTCTCAGCAATCCCAACAGGATATTGATTGTGAAGGAAATTGTTTGTCGGAATCGGGTTCTTATCTCCTCAAACCACTCGGAGGATAAGAAAGAGTTAAACCGCTCCTCCGACACTACTTAACGCGAAAGAGTCCCTTATCTCTCGGGTTTGATCATCCATCACTGACACTGATTCCTCCTATACTTGACAGGTTTCTGCGACATCTAAAGTAGTTTTTGCTTACGTTCGTCACAAGAACTTACCTCTGATTGCTTTCCTTATCACACACCTTCCAATGACTAAGTAATCGGAAATATGAGTAAGGAATATCTTTCGAATACAAGTTGACAAAACTACATCCAAGAGAGAAAGAGCTTTAAGATATTTTCTATCAGTTTAAAATTGTTCTTCTCTCTATTATCCCTGTAAAATTGATCATAAGATCTAGGTAGGTAGGTATTTTAATTAACGTGTTACTGGAGCTACACAACGGCTACTGACGACGGTCCAGGATCAAACTTCCACGGGAAAGATCCGAGGACAACACTTCGTCATTTTGAACCACGGTCAGATGACGAGGCAATACCTGAACTGGCATTCCAAACTTCCACACCACGCCAACGTGATGACATTAGAGGCCACGACATATTTAACGTGAATCATCCCCATTTGTACACAATTATCTGGTCTTTGGTTGGATTTGAACTCGCAACCCTCTGGTTGAGCCCCCATAAGATCTGTGTAGCAATCTTACTTATCCACCGTCCTATGTTATCCGGGTAAAGCAGCACAGCCTTCGGAACCTGGGTGGTCCTACCAGGAGTATATACTCCCGACGTACTTGTGCTACTCGTTTTACCCTCTCGTTACGATAGGATAGAACTTGGGAGAGAATTAAAGTCGTTAGAATTTCAAGATGTCTCTTTACAAGCTTTGATTTTCATTTTACACTCATGACCGGTCTCGATTATCAGTTGACGCGAGCAGCCCGCTAGAACTATGAAGGGATTAAATATGGTTTAAAAACACAATATCTACAGCATAATTTGCAATAGTAGGGTCAGAAATTTTAGAGCAATCTTTGAGGGATCTCCAGGTCATTTCATCCAATTCGCAAAGTGAAGAGATAGCTAATCTCGCAACTCCAATGCGATGAAAATGTTTTTGGAAACTCATGTGCAGGGTAAAGGTGCTTATACATTTGCGCTCGTTAACCGTTCGTTGAAATTATTTTCACAACGAACTTCAAGATGAATTTCTTCAAGATGAGAGTCCATGTGGAAGGAATTAACCATCCGCGAACCACCAGGTAGTAATTAGTCAGCCACCGGTGATGACGATGGCGCCTGGAGGTTCGCGAGCAGAATGAAAAGAAACGAACTACTCACGATGCCGTCCCAATCTGAACCGAGAAGGCTTTTGTGTTCGTCGAAAAACCGACAGGAATCGGATCGCCACGAGCCGTTCGTTTGGCGCCCAAAACCTTGTCCCAATCATGAGAACTAGAGGGTCGCGAACGGCGCCTTAAGAAGTCGAAAGCAAGCGATCCCTACAGCTCTGGGCAAGGAATGGGGGAAATTTCTCAATAAAACATTCCATTTCTTTCCTGTAGACATCGTAGACTTCATCTGAGGCCAAGTAAACAGCAGCAATCTCTCCATTAAAGTGTTATTTCAGTATTTAACCAAAAAGGACAGTAAAACCTGAAGCTGTTCTCGAGGAGATTCCATCTTCTACGTCTCTGATGGCATCTTCAGCAGATCAGCCCGTCAAAATAAAAAACGACTCACCCGATCACAATTGCACAATTTACGTCGCAGAACAAAACGGAAGGTGGCAATCGATAGGGATTAATGTTTTCTACAAATATCAACATTTAAAATTTGTCTAAGGGACCGTCTCCATATTAAATTGGGTGCTTGCTCCGAAAATTTCAATACGAACCCCTTTCTTTTAACACAAATATGGATTCTACACACAATTTCAGGCGGAAATAAAAAAAAGTTCATCCATTTTATTGTATTTTTCACCGATTTGTAAGTGTTTGAAAATTAGAACTTCTAATGTTAAATTGGTGTTTCACGTTTTTTGTTATATTTGCTAAGAACATTAATTTTCCTTGGAAATTGCTTTTTATCCCTTGCTACCCAAAAACCCAAACACACTCTATAAACATTTTAATCATCCAACTAAATTTTACTATTCTTTATTAATTATGAAATTAATATTCATTAAAATTATGAATAGAAACCTGGGCAAATTTTCACTCCATGCGACTCAACTGTTACTGAAACATCGGAATTCCAAATTTCAGCTTATCACGTGTATAATTAGTAGCATAATCAGGCTGTTTGCAAAACTTGATGATTATTATCGTTATTGGGGATTGTTCACAAAGTGAAAACAGAAATTTCTGCCAACAGATCCTAGGATTTAATCAGAATGGATTCTGACAGTCACCATCTTAATGGACTCCATACCAAGGCGCCTGCAACAGCTCCTTGACTGCGATGGCCACTACACGTCTTTATTAATATTTATAATGTGATTGAACTACGGACATTTATACGCTCCCTCAATGGTTTTTATGGATTTTCTCAGTCAATTTTACGTCGTTTAACAATATTTTTTCATCAAATTCGCCTGAAATTTTGTGTAGAATCCAAATCTGTGATAAAAGATAATAGTTCGTATTGAAATTATCGGAGCAAGCACCCAATTTAAAATGAAGACGGCCCCTTAGATAAATTTTAAACATTGATATTTATAGAAAACATTAATCCCTATCGATTACTACCTTCCGTCTTGTTCTGTGATGTAAATTGTGCAATTGCGATCGGGTGAGTCGTTTTTTATTTTGACGGCTGTACATACGCAGTCTGTTATCAGTTTCTTTTTGTCTAGGTAGGCAGGTATTTCAATTAACGTCGTACTGGTGCAACACAACGGACTATTGACGACGGTCCTGAATCAATCCCAACGGGAAAGATCCGAGCATAACCCATGGTATTTTGAACCACGGTCAGATGACGAGGCTACACCTGATCTGGCACCCTACTCTCCTAACTTCCACACTACACCAACGTGAGGACATTTGAGGTGACGACGGAATTTACTTGCACCAGCTCCCTTTGTACGCGACAGTCTTTGACTGGATTCGAACTTGTAACCCTCCGTTTGCAAATCCTATGCTCTTCCAACCGGGCTAACGGGTCGCTCAGAT
The DNA here is from genome assembly GCA_947359465.1 of Metellina segmentata. Classification (NCBI taxonomy): domain Eukaryota; kingdom Metazoa; phylum Arthropoda; class Arachnida; order Araneae; family Tetragnathidae; genus Metellina; species Metellina segmentata. The sequence goes on from OX375875.1 coordinate 124,962,410, forward strand.
ATCTTTAGATCCTGAGTGTGGATTCTTCCTGGGAAGAATCAAAAGTCAAGAGTGGGCTCATCAAACGTATGCAGTTGTCCACGAAAGAAATATTCTAGTCTTTAACCTCTCAGTTGCGGACTATTAGTTCGACCGCGGTTCAAAATTACGTGGTGTTGTCCTCGGATCATTCCCTTTGAGGGTTGATCCCAGACGGTCGTCAAGAGACCGTTGTGTTGCTCCAGTGTGATGTTAATTAAATGCTTACCTATTTCAGTTGCTGGCCGGTAAAGAGTCAAAAAAAATTTCTGTATCAAAATATTTTCTACAAGGTTTGACACACTTATCGTGTTGCGACTGGTAAAGTCTACTAAACTGTTTTTTCATCTGCGTGAAGGAAACATTTTTATTTGATTAACACATTAATGTTCAATTTCTTGTGATAGGTAGGTATTTCATTAACGTCGCACTGGAGCAACACAATGGGCTATTAGTGATGGTCTGGGATCAATCTCTAAGGGAAAGATCCCAGAACAACACCTCGTCAATTTGAACCAAGGTTAGATGTCGTGGCTACACCTGGGCTTCCAGCCCACTCTCCAAACTTCCACACCTCGTCGACCTGAAGACTTTGAGGTCACGACATATTTTACGTGCATCAGCACCCCCCTCCCCTCAGTATACAACGATCTATAATTGGATTGTTTCGAACTCGCAACCCTCCGATTGATCCACTGCTCTTCTATCCAGGTCACAGTGGCCAGGAATATTACATTGGCTCAGAAGACAAAAATGCTCTCAGGGTGGAAGCGAACCTCCACCCCTTACAACTCATAGATTGCTAGCGCAGTGGGCAAACTCTTTGACCCACAGTGGGCTCCAAGAAAATAAAAATATTAATAGCGGCTCCACTAAAAGCCAATATAAATAGTACTTCATTTGTAGAAATATTTTAAAACTCCGAAACCAACACTTTAGGGGTAGGTATTTTTTAAAAATTAACTACGTAATGGAGCAACAGAACGGGCTATTTCGGGGTGGGGAGTCTCGAGCCAACCCTCTGACCTAGCCACTGATTGAGCTCTAAGATCTTGTAGCCGAATTTCAAGCTCTCCCCGTTGGTTAGGTGTGTCGAGTTATTCGGTTCTTTCAGTTGATGGCCTTCAGAACAATCTTTCCGTGTCCGGTTCTACGCCTGTTTTGACACTTTCAACATAACGTAATAATGGTTTATCACGAGCCAACTCGTCACATGATGTCTTTTTAAGTAATGCAAGTCTTACGGTTTCTTTCCCTCGTCACTACAGGCAAACACAGCAATTTTATCACTTGCTTCCCCCACAGCTGGCTTCAGCTTATTCACATAAATATGACCTAATTACCTGCAGTGATTGACGTCGCAGGAATGTTGGTCAGCAAGTTCAAGAAAGGTCCAGTTCTCGAGGACCGTTCATCACCGCTGTTGTTAAATTCCATTCGTTGTGTTATTACTAATCCCCGACATGGTCTCTTTAAATTAGACCCAGTCCACAAGTCCATAAACCAACAAAAAGTCCAAGAAAAGTAGAGGTTCCGAAAAAACCTTGTCCATTGTAAAGTCTATACATTTTAAAATTTGAGCTGGGGAAGCCTGATCAGCTCCGCACTTGGTACAAGTCCTGAAAACCTTCTGGCCCTGTTCGTAGGAGAGACTCCTCAAGTGTACACTGGCAAAACGTGAAATACAAGTCTGCTGACTTCTGTGTCCCTCAAAGAGTAGGGCGCCTCCAGGACGACTTCTCGAGTACCTGTCATGTACTGGAGTCGTATCAGTCACACATGTACAGTATCATTCATGTACTGGAGGGACTTTCCAAAGATCTTTAGACGTCTTCCTGCACTCTGAGAACACTTCACTATATGTACAAGGCATATCAGACTGGAGAGTCTCTAAAGAAGCAGCCTTTGCCAGGGAATTCGCGATTCGATTTGCCGATAATTTGATGCCACTTATACCGACATGGGAGGGAATCCATTGGACGTGCACCTTGGAATTGACTGAAAGTCTAGAAATCAGGTTCAGGATGGAAATGCCAGTCCTGTCCACAACATTTGTCCAGTTACTTAGATGTTGAACTGAGGATCGTCTGTCTGTTAAGATCCAAATATCCACAAAGTCAGGTTCCACAATGTTCTCAGCATAGCTCAGGCCTCTCTCGATAGAAATTACTTCCGATCTGAACACAGAGCAAGAATTTGAGTTTCTAATTTTAAGTCTAAATGTAGAAGTAGGAGTCTTGATGAGGATACCACTACCAGAATGGCCTTTATCATTCTTGCTGCCATCTGTGTACATTAGAAGAGCATCTTTGGGTATTTTATTGATTGTCTCAAGGGCCATCTGTCTCATAAATTCAGGGTTGTCTGCATTTTTATGAACGGTTAAAAAGCTCGGTGTAAAAATGGACACCACTAAAATCACTTACAGGGCTAAAACATGGCCCCAGTGACTGATGCTCAATCCGGCAGGGAGGGAGATTCGAATGTGCGCGATGCCGATATCAAAATCCACGACGTCATTAAATCAGAAAACTCACACTCACTTTCTTCAGAACACGGATCTTCCACGCATTCGTGTTGACATCTGCCTTCAATGTATGCCAACATACATAAGTCGTTTTAAAATATTTTGGTAGTCCTTGTGTGGCAAAAAATAACAATAGTAATAACAAACATTTCTCCCATCTCAAGACATGTATAAACAAATTATTAAATTTCTGTGGCACACCAAAAGTTTTTTCCATCTTATTCTCCATTCCATCTTTATATCATTTTCTCCTCTCTTTCTGCTACAAAGTGGCTCCTAAAAATCCTTTTGAATAATTTATTTATGATGCTTTGTAATAATGTAATGGTTTTTTAAAATTAACGTCGTACTAGAGCAACACAACAGGCTATTGACGACAGTCCGGGATCAATCCCTTAAGGGAAAGATCCGAGGACATCACTTCGTAATTTTGAAGCACGGTCAGATGACGAAGCAACACCTGAGCAGGCACCCCACTCTCCAAACTTCCACACCAACGTGAGGACTTTCAACCTCGACGGATTTACAGTGCACCAGCCGCAACTACACCATACGCTTACAAACATCTATGCCCGGACCCGGATTCGAACCAGGAACCTTCCGATCTCGAGGCTAACACCTTTGCCACTATACCGGTTGGTCGGTATAATGCTTTGTAAAACAGCGTTAAGTAGTGTCGCCCTGAAGCGGTCTGGTTGGATACGAACTCGCAACCCCCGGTTGCTAATCCGCTACTCTTCCAACCCCATTGTGCCGGCCAACCAATCTAGTGGTTAAGGTGTTATCCTCTAAATAGGAAGGTTCCGGGTTAGATTCCGTGTCAGTGTATTGATGTTTGCAAGCGTATGGTGTAGAGGCGGCTGGTACACCTTAAATCTGTCGTGGTCGAAAGCCCTCACGTTGGGTTGTTGTGGAAGTTTGGATACTGGGTTTTCCAGCTTAGGTGTTGCCTCTTCCTCTGCCTCTTCCCTTATTGTATTGATCCAGATCGTCAACAGCCCGTTGTCTTGCTCCAGTTCGACGTTAATTAAAACTTACCAATTTCCAACCCCATTGGTGGAACTGCATGCACGTGAAGGATGCCCTCAACTGGATATTTAATCGAAGCCTCAATATGTACTCGATCTTATTTGTCAAACTCTTCTACCCATTTGCGCACACGTACTGGTTTTCGCACCTGGCAGATCATTCTTCTCTGATGACTCGCCACTCATAGCTTGAAAGTTACGACCGATTCGCAGTTGCTCGATTACGACGTATTCTGGTGAACACCTGTTGCGCAATCGAAAAGTGCTTTGTTCGGCTCGTGATCGTCATTCCCGGAAACATTTCTCACTCTCGAACATCCGCTAGGAGAAAAAATTGAAAGATACGAGACAGGGTTGCGGAGAACCAAAAGGCGATTGGATGCTCAGTGCTCGCTCAACGCACACCCTGACAGTCAAGTTTAAGGTAGAATGCAATGCCACCACCGATTGTTGTCGAGCATGCAATGAGAACGTTGTGTTTTTGCGATGAAAACACACGTTTCTTTTCAGACCCATGTTGTCATAACGACGACATGAACATTTTTAGACGTCTATTGCGTCTATTATGGTGATTTTTTTAAATTAACGTTGTACTAGAACAACACAACGGGATCAATACACTAAGGGAAAGATTCGAGGACAACACTACGTCATTTTGAACTACGGTCAAATGACGAAGCAACACCTGAGCTGGCACCCCACTCTACAAACTTCCTCACCAACCCAACGTGAGGACTATCAGGCACGACAGAATTGAGGAGCACCAGCCGCCTCTACATCATACGCTTATTCGAACCAGGGACCTTCTGATCTAGAGGCTAGCACCTTAACCACCTGACCTGTTCATATATCTCGTATTATGTGACAAGTACCTGGGAACCCCTAGAACTCGTCACTACGAGGGTGTGTCAATAAGTAACGCACATAATGTAAAATAATAATAATAATAAATCAATTAATGACAGTATCAAACAGAAATGAAAGTATTGTCCATTTTTTACTTTTCTACATAATTTCCACGCATGTCGAAGCATTTGTCCCAACGATGCATCAGTTTGAAAATCCCTGTTCCACATCTCCCCTCTCACCACTATCGGATCACTAGACAGGTGTGAACACATCTGCTTAGTAGTGTTCATTAGTTATTCGTTTTCATTGCTCGAGTTCTCTTTCTTGTGTATGTTTTTTGTTAAAATGTGCATAGTACACACACATATGAGTTTTAAATTTTTGCAACAGTTTGTTGATTGTCTGTCTCGCGGATCGTTTTCATCGGTGTAATTTAAATCCATTATTTTTCTTTAGTCAACTAGGAGGCTCCGCCCACTGCTCGCTATCGCTCGTCAACCAGCGACGATTGCTATGTTTTTGTTCTCGACCATTTTCTTATCTTACGGCTATTTTATTTCCATAATTTGTAAAGGATGAATTAAACTTATTAAATTTGAAATATATTTCAAGACTATTTTTTTTTCAATTGTGAGTATACAAGTAAGAATGCTTTGAAATTTCTATTGAGTTTCCATCTCATTTTCGCAAGATTTGATTGAGAGCTTCGGTGTTTTTGTAAAGGGTGTACGAAACTGCAATTGCCTGCAAAGAGGTTATAGTTCAAATATCCTAGGTTTGAATCCTACGGAATTTGCAGTGTCGCGTCATGTTTGACTATCCAAAGTTCAAATTTCCGAAATGCAATGAGCTTTCGTCCAGCGGGGGCCATCGTGGCTCAGTGGGTACGTCCACTGCGCTAGCATCTTCGAGTTGTTGGTGGTCATGTTCGATTCCGGTCGTGTGCATTCCTCCCTAGGCATACTTCTCTCTTCTGTGTCAGTAAAAGTTCCATTGTTTGCGTATGTCTATTACTCCATTGCTATGAGCCTTGTGTCTGGCGCAACATGCCAAAATATGGCCCTTGCGCTATAAAACCCCAAACAACTAACCATCTTTCGTCCACTGGGTTTTAAAATGATCCCACTACGTGAATGTTTAAATGCTTTTTTAAACATTTTCTATTCGATTCGGTTCTAAAGCATTTATGTTTCCATAGACAGGTGAAATCACCGTCTGAATGTTGCCTCGAAAAGAAAATTTTAAACTTTCCACAGGGGATGTCTTTCAGTTCCCATTTTGAACTGGGGAGAAAGTGAGCTCAGAGATTAATGGCTCCGTAATCCCTTGTTATAGGATCGCTTTTCGATATGAGAAGGATTTTGCATTTCCAAAAAGGTTTAATCATCGATTTTAAGTTTGATGTAATTCGATACATTTAAAATTAAATTAAAAAATCAGGAAAAGGCTGTGTCGGCCTCAATGTTTTTAGCACTTCGCTAGCAACCTTCGAGTTGTAGGGGTGTAACTTCCGACACCAATTGGGTGCATTCCTTCCTTCCTGGTTGGGTGTTTTTCTCTCTTCTGCATCACTAAAACTTCTATTGTGTGTGTATTACTTGATGTATGTCTTATGACTGGCGCAGCATGGTCAAATATGTCCTTTGCGCCATAATACCCCCCCCCCCAAAAAAAAAAAAAAAAAAAAAAAAACTATAATTAGTAGGCTTTCATAGACCCTCACTACATAGTTCCCCTCGATATGGCACGTCTTTTTCCTTGATCTCTACCTAGAATCACTTCATATCGAAGATATCTTTGTCCCCTTCAACATTGTTCGGAAACACTTGTTTCCACTCTCGTTTGAAGTAACATGGGCTCACTTATGACTGTAAATAACCTTCATTCAACCCAGTCATCGCTTTTATTTCCAGGATCTGTAAAAAAAAAGAGCATCCTCATTCCATCGATTGACTTCTGTAGCTATTCTACTTGCTGGCGACGCGAAGTCAACGATGGGGAAATAATTGCTGGCAGTTGGTGTTCGTTCTCAAACGACCCTAATGGAGTCTAGAGAAGGAATGAATGTCGAATTCCAATGGCATCACATGATGCACTTCTGTAACAGATATTTTGAGATCGATGCATGTTCCGAAGTCGTTCACCCTCTGATGAGCTTACACGTATATGTCTGTTATGCAATCGCTCCTCACCCTTCCAACCAATTTCGTCTTTCGTGACCAATGGGGCGGCAGTAGCCCAGTTGGAAGAACAGCGGATTAAGAAACGGAGGGTTGTAAGTTTGTAACTCGGTCCATCCAAAGACCGCCGCGTACACGGGGGCTGATGAAGTTCAATCTGCCACGGCCTCGAATGTCTTCACGTTGGCATGGTGTGGAAGTTTAGAGAGTGGGGTGCCAGCTCAAGTGTTACCTCGTCATCTGACCGTGGTTCAAAATAAGGAGGTTCCCTTGGACCTTGGATTCTTCGTCTGCTGAATATAAAACGTGGTTTAAATGTATCTCAAAATTATTTTGCATTCTTTCGGTATTCATGATATGGTAGTCTTAATAAAGATTACAAATTACAGATCCATATTCCGGTTCATATATAACCCAAATTTCTAGCATCACGATTTCAAAATCTCTTTTTTATCCCCTTTTGATCCAACCCAGTTTCCGGTACGCAGATTTTAATTTAGATCTGATAAAGTAGTTGATAAAAGATCCCGAATCATAATAGATACCTAAATCAATCTAAATTACTTTGCAAATAAACAACACTTAAATAAATACAATTTTTAATGAGGACTAATGCCTGCTGGAAATGTTTGGAGAGTGGGGGTAGTTGAATGAGTAATGTCACATTAGAGTAACACGACAGAGTATTGTTGATGGTCAGGGATCCATACGGAAGGGAACGATCAAGGACAACACCACGTACTTCTGAACCAAGGTCAGATGACGAGGTCACACTTGATCTGGCACTCTACTCTCCAAACTTCTACACCACGCCGACGTGAGGACATTTGAGGCCACGATGGTGTTCGGTTGGACGGAGTTTCGATCTCGCAGCACACCTGTTGCTAATTCACAACTCTTCCAACATGGCTACTGTACCGTCATGTAGCAATTAGACGGACAGCTGTTTTAAAATTAAACTATATGCTGCCGCTGCGGTCGAAGGATTGAAAATTGACCTTTTTTGATCGATTCTTATACGGTTTCCCGAGAAAGTACTGATCAGAAAATTACGAACTTATCATGGCTTTTTTTAAATTATACAGGGAATTTTTTTCCGATGCGGCTATTAGTTTAGGGTTTATTAAGTGTCAAAGTCTAAAAAATGCAAAATTTCTATCACGAGTGAGCAAAACACGTACAAATTTTCAGTCTTCAACCCTGATTTTTTAGAGTAACTCTAAACATGAAATTTTGCATCACGCCAAGTTTTTTTTTGGAAATTTCAATTTGGTTCCTGATAATATTTTTTCGAAATTTTGGGAAAAATCGGGACATTTTCGTTATTTTTTTAAAAACTGTCATATCTATATCTTATTACTATAAGTTTTAAATTTGAAAACATCGCAGGAAACCTTAGAATGTACTCTTTCTTAGAGTACAATTTTTTTAAAAGTTGGTTTATAAATAAATTCGACTCGATGAAAAGTATAATTTCGTGATAGCGTACAAATTGTTCCTCGCGGAGATCAAACGTCAAACGGACTTCATGAAACTTGCTGTGACGTCATGAAACGGAGGCGGCTGTGGTTCCGCAGTCGCAGGATATTGACTTTACGATAGGAGTGTTGGTTTGCGAAGGATACCAAAGCGAGCGGACGCGAATCTCCTAGTCTTATAAAATGTTTATTTCTCGGTCCTCGCTTCCATCAATATAGTCAGAGTTGCTGTAATTATAAAATCTTTCTGATCAGTATTGATGCTGGCGCAGATGAGGAGACTAGAAAATGTCCCACTACCCTGATATGTTTCTGGTTGTCTCGCTCGTTGCATCAAAGCGGAAATTTCTGTCTGTGTTTATTTCGTTTGTCATCCGGACCCACAATGGAAGTCATTTCCTCGTTCCTTCCTGCAAGTCTTTGTACTCCGGATTTCCAATTAGTTCGACACTTTGTTATTCGGATCGTTCGCCCCCGGTTGCAGCATTGAAGAACAGTGGACAAATATTTCCTATTCCAAATAGTCCGTTGTCCCAACACCGTGAACATATATATATAGTTAGCCCAGTTAGAAGAGTAACGAACTGGCGGCAAACGGAGGGTTGGGAGTTCGAATAAACTAAAGACCGTTGTGTACAAAGAAGGCTGGTGCACGTTCAATCTGTCGTGGCCTCAAATGTCCTCACTTTGGCGCGGTATAGAAGTTTGGAGAGTGGGTTGCCAGCACAGGTGTTCACCTCGTCATCTGACAGTGGTTCAAAATAACGTGATGTTGTCTTTGGATCTTTCCCGTTCGGATTGATCCCGGACCTTCGCCAATATCCCGTAGTGGTTCCATTGTGACGTTATTCAACTACCTACCTATGGGGCGCAGAATCGTATACAGTTACCGTACAGATGGTTTAAGTGCATTGGCTTTAATGGATAAACGACCAATACAGGGCATCGAGACGCCTTTGTTTAACACTAGAACTACTGGAAGCTGCACTATAATTTAAAAGACAGAAGGGCCAATATGGTCCCTGGCTCTTACCGAGTGTTCGATTATACTATAAAGCATATTTTAGGTTTCGAATGATAGATAATAATAATAATAATAATAATATATATATATATACAAGAAAAGAGACCGTAAGTGAGAAATCGTTTTAATAATACATGAAAAGAAGCAAAAGGTACATGGATTAAAGTAAGTGTTTGAAGTTTCTTCCACGGGCTACAATGCACGCCTCATATCTCCGACGCATGGACATCCGAACATTCTGGAATACTCCAGGCATATCTCGAATTTCCCCGGCAGCTACTGCAATTCTTGCAACCAGCTCCTCAACATTGTCAACAGGGGTGTCATAAATTAGCGATTTCAGATGACCCCAGAAATAAAAATCAAGACATGATAGGTCGGGTGACCGAGCAGGCCAACGCACGGGACCACCACGTCCGATCCACTGCTGACCAAATGTGACATCCAAGTAGTTACGAACATCTCCGCTATAATGGGCAGGAGCTCCGTCGTGTTGGAACCACATTGTCTGTTGCGTCGATGCAGAAATCTGTTCATCTCTCAAAAGTGGCAATACTTGCTGCAGAAAGAGCAAGTAGTTAGGTCCGGTTAGACGAGACGGTAACAGGTAAGGTCCGATGAGGTGATCTCCCATAATACCGGCCCATACATTGACCGAAAATCGAATCTGTGCTGCACGACGTCGTATTGCATGCGGGTTCTCGACCGCCCAGATATGGTCGTTATGCGTGTTGAAAATTCCTTCCCTTGTGAAGGATGCCTCATCAGAAAACAACACTTCAGCAGGAAAAAGGGGATTTGTAGCACATTTTCCAAGGTACCACTGTGCGAAAGCAATACGAGGTGCATAATCCTCCGGTTGCTGTGTCTGGACACGCTGCACGTGAAACGGATGCGTCTTCTTCTCGGAGACGCCAAATGCATATCGGCTAACTCTGCGATCGTGTAATCATCCATCCTACTAACTTGGCGTTCTTGTGCGAAATGAAGATTCCCTACACGAAAGCTCGGGATTTTCGCACAACGCCATCTACCGCGTCAGGAAAGCATTTCTGACTGCCCATTGGTATATGATTTTGGTTCGTCAGGATGTACCCTACCCCTCTTAGAAGTTCTGAAACGGTTCACTGAAACACCCTGTATATATACACACACTACCATACAATAATGGACCAGACGCCAGCTGATTTGCATAAAATCCGACTCCTTTTGGGGGGTGGTTTTCGTGGTATGGCCTGGGATCTTTGCATCTTCTTCCTAGTCAATTGAACGCCTACGCCGATATGAACATTTTGGACAATTAGGTTCTTCTTACTATCCGTCAATTTTATGGAATTGACGAATGTTACTTCCAGGACGACAACGCTCCATGTCATGTTTCAACCTCTGTCAAGCAGTGGTATCACGATATGGATGTAAAAGGCCTTCCCTGGCCTGCTCAGAGTCCTTACCTAAACCCCATAGAACATTTGTGGGACGAGTTAGAGCGACGCTTACGGACCCTTGAACCCCGTCCGAAATCTGCAGCTCTGAGCAGGCAACATTCTTCTAACTGGAATGGACACAAATACTCGTAGCTGTGTATCGAAACCTTGTTGAAAATATGCCCAGAACGGTTGCTAGTGTCATTGCAGCACGGGGGGAAGGCACTCTCCCTCTAAAGCATGTATTATTTCCCTTATACCATCACGTCATGCTGTTCGGTCTATTATTGTAGGGTAGTGTATTCAGATTAAAATTTTTTCAGACTGATCCCCTGCGTTTTTTATTAGTAATTCCTTTTGTTCATTCGTTGAAACAAGTAACACATATTATTTCTCTACCTGAGCTTGTATTTCCCTCGCACACATTCTGCTTTTTTGCAATCCACGCAGCTATTTTTTTTATGTAGTTTTCCATTCCCCGCACTCTGTAGGTCAATCTTTTATTGATATAATGTCTTTTATAACTATCTGCGTCACAATATGATTATTTGCTCTATCAATTTTAGATGCCACACAAGCGAGTACGAAGCTCTTCACAAAGCTGGAGGATGAAATTTCTCCTTCTAAATTCCTGCTGCAACACCACTTTGTACAAATCCCAAGCATTTACTGCAGACATGTCTAAAATATTAAAAACTACTTGTATAGGTAAGCGGCGAGATCCCGATTTTATACTGTAATGGCGTACCATTGGGTCTTCAATGATGATGCCGTACTTTGTTATAAAAGTGTACAGTTTCTTACTATATCGATTATTATCGATGGTAACTTCTCATTATTATCGATGGTAACAGTAGGTGAAGAGAACCTAATAAACAGAACCTTTTTGTGATAATCAGTAAGCGTTATATCTGAGCCTTTCCCGAACAATTTCGTAGAATGAAGAGGGTTGTTTTCCCAACTTTGCTGTTGGTAGCACCTCTATGCGGTGTATCGACAAGGCTTGTACGTTTCGATTTCAACTGTTCACAGTTTTAAGGATGTGAAATATTTATCTGTGTGTATGTTTCTCCCTTTCCCCAAAGTGTGTCATCAATCACTACTAAATCACGATTACTAATATTTGCTCTCATCAGGAGAGCGCTTTTAATGATTATAAACAGAATGGTAAAGGGGGGAGACAAAATTAAACTATTTTCAATATCGCTACAAGGTGATTGTAGCCATCAATAAGGAAGAATTTCGCGCTATCACAACGAAATGAGATCGTGGCCATTATGCCCCCCCCCTGTGTTTCTAGGTATAGGGTTCATTATCTCCGCTTCTATGACAACTAGGACAAAGTGATTCACTACACATTAAATATGAGCTAAATAATTAAAAGTCATGAGCAAGGAAGTCAAAGATAGTGAAACAACGTGAGGGGTCAAAAGGCCGTTTTCCTAATGTTGCTTCAAGAACCCCCAAAGACCAGGGGAGAGGACGTTTTTCTCAAATCTCACGCTTACTGTAATCTGTTTGCAATCTCTTGAGTTAAATTAATTTGAGATAGCATTTTACCCTACCTTTTTACGTGAATCAATTTTTGATTGAAATAGTATGTGTGTGGGTCTGACCCCATTTAGTCTTTATCAGTGAAGATAATTTATTTGACATTACTTTGGCATATATAACACGTTGCAGGAAGAAATTATAAGTAAACGTCAGTAGTGTCCTTGGAATGCTGTTCCGTCTTGTTCAATTTTTGTGGAATTGAAGCTCTTTTGCATTCGTAATAGGGGAGGAATGTTAATCGATTTCCTTTTGCTTTTATCTCCAAATTACTTTAACATTGAAACGACCCAACTCGTCCAAACGACGGCTTTCAAGTTTTTTGTTTAAAATTACATAAACTATTACGATGCGATCAGAATGTATGGTGACTTTTGGCGAAATAATAATTATAATGATGAGAAAGGCGAACTAGTTTTCCATCTGTTGTTCTAATTTAGTGATATAGGGTTCTGTATATACTTTCCCAAATACACCTAGTGGTTAAGGTGTTAGCCTCTAGATCGGAAGGTTCCTGGTTCGAATCCGGGTCGGGGCATGGATGTTTGTAAACGTATGGTGTAGAGGCGGCTGGTGCACCTTAAATCTGTCGTGGCCGAAAGTCCTCATGTTGGGTTGGCGTGGAAGTTTGGAGAGTGGGGTGCCAGCTCAGGTGTTGCTTCGTCATCTGACCGTGGTTCAAAATTACGAGGTGTTGTCCTCGGATCTTTCCCTTAAGGGACTCCCGGACAGTCGTCAATAGCCCGTTGTGTTGCTCTAGTACGACGTTAACTAAAATTACCATTACCATTACCATTACCATTACCCAAATACACCTAAATACGTCAATAGTATGAATTCATAGGTTTTATATATATATATTTAATTGGAGAGATGTATTTTTTCTGTTTCAACTTCTGTGTGATAGAATATGCTGTATATAAGTACAGCATAATAAATAGAATTGTTGAATACAAGAGCCCTTCGGATATATCGCGTTTCTTAGAAGACAAGAAGTAACCACGATATAACGAGAGTCGAGGAAAATATAGTGCTACAAGTGTAGTGAAAATTATACAAAATCACAAAATGGTTGATTGGTGATTAATTAACGTCATCCTGGGGGATACATCCCGATGGGAAAGAACCAAGGACAACAACGCCTCGTCGTTTTGAACCATGCTCAGATGACGAAATCAACCCCGGAGCTGGTACTCCAAACTTCTACAGCAGTCGAAGCGTAAGGACATTTGATGCCACAACAGATTTAACGTGCACCGTCCCCCTTCCCCCTACGCGACGGTCTCTGGCTGGATTCGATCACGAAACACTCCGTTTGCTAATCCGACGCTCTTCCAACTGGGCTATCGTGACCCACAAAACGGTTGAATATTTTTGTATATAGTAACTCATTTTCCTTTTTCCTTCCCTTCCTTTATGGGTTCGATCGAAGAAGAATCCCCTCCTCTAACTTGCGAAGTCGATACATGCTGCTACAAAAATTAGTGGACAAATAGATAAGTAGGTATTTATTTAACGTCTCTCTGATTATGCCGCCACGGGAATGGATTTTTTTTTTATTTCTTCATATTTTAAGACCCCGTTACTTTTCTATTTTGTTACAAAGTTTGTTCAGAAGATGTTAAGACTTAGTCGGGGCACTTTTATTGAGCTGACAGTATATTGCCTTGTTTTGAAGACAATTTGCAGAGCTTTAGATGGTACTTAAAAACTTTTTATTGAAAAGAGATATCCTAAATTCATATCGCTTTTGAAACTGCAATCGCCGAGAATGACGAAAACATACATCCTGAAATTCCCTGCAAGTTCTCCGCGTGCTCAGTGGCGCAAATGACCGGATTCCTTTTATCTGAATTTTAAGAAATTTTCTGAATGCGCCACTTTTGAGGCGAGTTCTTCACCGGATACAGAAGGGGGGGGGGAACACCGGAGTCCCAAGCAAAGCTACAGTGTTAGGTTTCTTTTACTACTTTTTCGGATGAAGTATCCAAAGTGCATGATTTAAAAATGGAAAAATGAAAGCATCAAATTCCATTTACTACATTAACCCTCCTAAAGGTTACGACCAGATATCTCATCCATCAAGATCTGACGAATTTTGTTGATGTCAAAGTATCTCCTTCGATATCGTCGGGAGCCGTGGTAGTCCGGTTGAATAAGTAACATTTCCAACTGGAGGGTTACGAGTTTGAATCCAACCAGACTGTCGTGTACCAAGGAGGCTGATGCACGTTAAATATGTCGTGGCATCTATCCTCGCGTTGGCGTGATGTGGAGGTTTGGAGAGCAGGTTGTCAGCTCAGGTGTGACCTCGTCATCTGACTGTGGTTAAAAATTAGGTGGGGTTGACCTCGGATCTTTCGGCGACCAACCGGTCTGGTGGTTAAAGTGAAATAGTTTCAGCAAACACAGTCAGTTAAAAATTATAATTGTTCTGGGATCAAGTGAAATACGTCAGTTTTATGCTCCCCAAGTGAAGTACTCGAATCCTCCTGGTGAGTTATCTCCTCGTATAAAACTTCCCTGTAGTGGCCAGATTCTAGTACAAAATCCTGCCAAAAATTGTCACGTTTTTCCTACTTGGTTCTTCGCCCTCTTGGAGTAATGGGGCATTTTTGTTTCATTAGTAAAATTGGCGCTATATCTCACCATTAATTAGGCCAGAACAAGATACACTAATGTACATAACAGCAAAATGTGATGGTATAAGGGAAAGAATACATGCTTTAATAGGGGGATGGTCCCTACGTACTGCAATTACATTGGCAACTCTCCCTGATCCGTAAGCGCCGCTCTAACTCGTCTCAAACATGTCCTATGGGGTTTAAGTCAACACTCTGAGAAGGCCAGTGAAAACGTTTTACATCCATATCTCGATACCACTGCTTGACAGAGGCAGCAACATGACACGGTGCGTTGTCGTCCTGGAAGTAACATTCGTCCATTTCATAAAATTGCCAGAGCGTAGGAAAAACCTGATTGTCCAAAATGTTCATGTTGGCGTCGCCGTTCAATTGCCCATGAACAACATGTAAAGGTCCCAGGCCATACCACGAAATACACCTCCAAACAAGTAGTCAGATGGTATGCAAATCCGCTGGCGTCCAGTACCTTATTGTGGGGTATTGTATTTCGTTGAAACCGTTTTTAGGGTTGGGTTAAAATTAATCTAACGATAAAAGACTGACTTTTGGAGAGCATGTTTAAAAAAAAAACATGCTTAAATTTTAAAATGGTAAAAAAAAAATTGTGTGTTCTTGGGTTTCTGCGAAATGAAATCCGGGTCGCTGTATCCCAGTTGGAAGAGCATCGAATTAACAATCCGATACCCTTTGACCGAACCAATGACAGAGCACACTTGCCTGGAACCTTCGGAGCGATAAAAGAGAGCACCGGATCTCAGCGGCGCTTGGCGACTTTTATCGCCCTCTTGGTGTCCTCTCCTTATCTGCGGGTGGCAACCCCGTGGAGCGAGCGGGACTGCGGTATAAATACCATATCTCATCTCCACGCTCCCACAAACTTACCTCTTTTTACCTGCTGTTTCCAACTAGTTAATTCTCGTCGCCATGTCGCTGGGTCCTCTGGAGAAAGTGTCGCGAGAAGAGACGCTTCGTCTGCGTAAGACGTACATTGGGTAAGGACATGCTTTGAGCTGAGCTGACAGTTTCGCGTATTTTATGTGTTGGAATTTTTTTTAAAACTATACGTTCTCTTGAAATCTAATGTGATGGTTTGCAAGGAAATGGCTTGACCAATTTATTTTTTTAAAATTGAGATTACATAGGTGTAGGCTTTATTGGCCGATCAAAAGAAAAGTCGCATGTTTTTTACAGTAATGATAGCTTTTATTTTTGTCAATTTGTCTTGTCACATTGTTCATCAAGCGAGTACATTCCAGCAGTTTAAAGTCCAGCGTTTAAATGGAGTGATTTTAGATTTATTTCTAAATTTTTAATCTTTCTATACGTTTTCTGGTATTGGAGAAGCGTTCAAGTGTCTTGACCACTAAGCAGTTGTCCGTGTAATGCCTTGTATAAGAACAACGCCATGCAACCTAATCCTTCTCCCTGCAAATCATCCCATTTGATGTTGTTTGTTTTGTTGGTGTTGTGAAAGTGAAATAACTGAGTGTGTGAAGTGAAATTATAAGATGTTGTGTGACATTTAGTTGGAATGTTGACAATTTGAAGCATGCGGATTCGTGAGGGATTGAGCTTGGGTTTCATTTACTAGTTCGAGTCATTCCTTCTCGTGCGAATAATTTTAAAAATTGGAACGCTTGGCAGATTTATGTGCATCGCATTTTAATATTACTACCAGTTGCAAAAAATAGTTTTATTTTTCTTCTTAAAGGTCTTAATTTTTGCCAAAAATATTATTTGTAGACCGACCAAAAATTCTTTTAACTAGAATTCTACGGCAAATGAGAATTTTTTGATCGAATAGAAGAATCAAATAAGATCCTAAATTAGACCTGTTAATTGATAATCAAAGTTTCTTGAACTAGTAGTTGTTAAAACGGAATAAAAATATTAAATCAGAAATTGCGATTCCTTTTATTTTTGTCCCTCTTTATTTACAAATAAACAAAAACATGATTTGAATTTATGAAAACTATACGCATTGAAATTATAAAAAAGTCTGCATTGCATATAACTGCTTACAAACTTTGAAAAATATCTGAAAATCATCTAGAAACCTAGAAATAATTTTAATTCGTGACGTATGCGGATTTCCATTTGCAAGTGTTTCTAAATGTTATTTGCTAGAAACAAAAATATTGCTTCGACATGATGACCCGCTAAAAGTTAATGAGTGTTTCAGATTAAATACGGGGAAAACAAAATGAAGCTATTTCAAGTTCTCATTGTCTACGAATGCTATTGCGTAAGTGAAAAGAGATATTAAACTTTAAAAAACGTATTTCCCGAAAAACATCTTGGCGTTTATACGACTACGTGAGCACAATCAAAAAGATTCCATTCAAATTAGAATGAATATTTGTAGTTTTACTATTTATCCTGAAGAATAAAAATTTTAAACTGCTTTGTTATCATCTACAATAAAAACCCGTTACAATTGAAATATACGTTTGAAAGATGAAATTGGGAATGCAAAAAAATTACAAGTGCTTGGTTTTGTTTTGTTGCATATTATTAAAATACTTTTAAAAATTCAAAATAAGTTAATTCCCTGCTTGAAATTTGAAAAATCGCATCAGACAGAAAGAAGTCTACTTTAGACTCATAAACATTCAACTTAAAAAATTAGTTTTTCATGAAATGTTTTATAAAAAAAAATTAAATTTCGATTTAAAATGTGAGTAAAAATTGATTAGAATTAATAAAAACATATATTTCAATCTTTTCTTACAGTGACCTAGCCATTCGTTCAACATGCTCTGGGTTCGAATCCAGGTCTTGTCATTGATGTTGGTATTGGTTCAGAATCCCCTTTTAGCCTTAGATCCCGTCAATTTAGCCCTCGATTAGCAAACAATCAAGGTATTGCGACAAACCAACCAACCTTTCGAACTTAGAGTTCCTAGGTCCCAAAAGGTCCTAGCTTCTATTTTCACATGAAACTTATTATACAAAAGTTCTATTTTTTTGCCTATTAACTGTTCAGTTTAACATTTCAAGTGAGAATTTCCAGAGAATTCTAATGGGGTTCAGTGTAAAGTTTGGAAAAAAAAAATGCATACGCAATTTATAATTTTTATTTCATAAACGTTTTTTCCTGTGTAACACTTTTGTAACATCAAACGACTTATAGTATCAATATACACATAAATAACTTAAATAACTTCAACACTACTCTTCCAATCTAGTTATTTATCCCTGTCAAAATTTAGGATACAATTTTTATTCAATTTTAAATTTTGTCGAGATGTGATTTGCTGTTTTAACACCTGATGCTCTCTACTCTTTACTGAAAAATCAGTGAAAATATTCATTTTACAATGAAAAACCCATCCCTAAATTTCTCTGAGGAAATTATTTTAGTCAAGCAAAGAATTAGTGCAAGATGTCTTCGGAAAACTGTTTTTATTGAGATCATTTCTTAGAAAAATTAAACCTTCCTTTGGTTCAGCCTACAACATTTATCCATTTCATTTTTTGACTGAACTTGGTTAAATTTATATCTATGATCCTATTGAACATGTCATTTGTATAGGAATTCATCTTTTAAGACAAAAACTGCTTTGGTGGATTCTCTCACAGACGTTGAAATGACTTTTTTTAAAAACTAGACCAACTAATGACTTTTCTTGTAGTGCTCATTCAATACATTTTTTAAGGGTTCCGTTGAAAATGACAATCATGTGGAACTAAAAAAGACGTGAATTTAAATGTATCGGTAAAGGGTCAAACCAAATCCTGCAGGTCTAATTCTTGTTTGCGAAACGAAAAAATAAAACGGTTTCCATGGAATTAGTTATTTGTTGGACTGGTAATTTAACGAGTGGTTCGAGTGGGGAAGTAGTTCACTGTGTCAAGTTCCCAGAAACGGGTTCTGTGAATCATAAATTATCTCTCCCAGAAGAAGTTTGTGTTATTTAAGATCTTATGCGTCATTCCCCCGAATCGTCTCTCCCCTCGATCCAAATGAAGCTGCTCAAATGAGGCTGCTAAGTTTAGCTGGTCTTTGATATGAAGAAATGTTCACGCAAAATTTCATTTTTCAGCGAAAATAGTATTTATTTGTAAAACCTTTTCGCATGAAAAAACAAATTACTATTTCTTTTTTTAGTTATGAAGAACCGAAAGAGTATGCAGTACAGATTCTTTCTTATGTTAATTAAAATGCTCTGCTTAGTTTTTCCTTTTTGCGAACACGTTTGCTTATTAAAATTTTCAATCGATCCATATTATCTCGAGCTTTTGATGCAACTTTTTCGACGTTAATATTGGATGAAGCATGTCTTAAAAGTAATAATAAATAGATTCTGAAATAAAAAACTAACCCTAACATGTTAACATGTAACAGGCTATTGTTTAAGTAAAGAAACATGCAGTAAACCTTTACAGAAAACAAACTTGGAAATTTAAATTACCTTGCTTTTCTTTTAAAAGTACTTTTCATTTTTGAAATTGAGAGAATTTCCATTCGAAAGTCTTGAAAATGAAAAAAATTACATCTTTAAAATAAAATTGTATTTTTCTCGAAAGTGTTAAAAAAACAAACAAACCAGTAATTTGTAAATATCTGAGACCGATGTGAAAAAGTTCAAAATTTTGTTCAAATCAAAGTCAAATCTATATTTTATAGACTCATTTCTATGTATTTCAAGTTCTCGAAGACAAAATAAATCACTAAATAATACAGTAAATGAAAATACTGGGTTCTAAACTATGAATTTTGGGTTCCGGTTTTCCAGATTTTTCAAGAAGTCAAAATTTTCCAAGGCGTTCTAGGGGAAGGAGGGCTCAAGGGATGACATCATGTTAGTAAGTTGCGCTCTAAAACAAAACAGGTTGAGGATGAAAAAGTAAAATGTATTGGATATAAGTATACTTAAATATACTGAATAGTAGTCGTTTCTTATGGAAATATTTCCAAAAATATTTATCGTTAAAATTTCTATTAAATATATTTATATTAAAATAACAATTTAATAAATTTTGTTTAGTAATACCATAATAAATTATTATTTAGTAATACCATAATAAATTATTATTTAGTAATACCATAGTAAATTATTATTTAGTAATACCATAATAAATTACTATTTAGTAATACCATAATAAATTATTATTTAGTTATACCATAATAAATTATTATTTAGTTATACCATAATAAATTATTATTTAATAATACCATAATAAATTATTATTTATTAATAAAGTAATCACTATATTATATTTTATTTTAAAATAATAATTTTTCAATCAAACTAATATTTTAATACAATAATAAACACAGTATTTTATTGCGAAGAAATCATTTAATAAAATGATAAGCAGCAATTGATTCACTCTTTTTTAAAGTTGTAGAGGGAGCTCAATCTTTCAGGATTCCGGAATGTTTCTTTGTGTCTGTGTCGTCCTTGCTTTTAGAATTCGGCCACCTTTCGGGATGGCTGTGTCTCTTACGAAACCCTCACTAATCGCCTGACTTCTTTTCAGTCCCTTTTCTAGGAAAGCATCCCGAAGAAGGCCTCCTCTCCAAGAACCATGAAGCCTCCATGCAGCCTCCCAGGACACATTCCTCCACCACCATGTAAAGGGGGTGCTTATTAATAAGCTATAAAACACACCCACTTAGCTGTCTACAGAGAAGATAGCTTTAGTTAGTGTTTAGAATCGATACGAAACGCAATTTAAAGTTTAGGCGTTACATTTCTACTGCCTTCCCCCCAGTTTCCTCGGCCTGTGGTGTATGACGTCACACAGGCTATTACTACTTCTTTTCTCCTATTCGACAACTCGAGGGGGGAGGTAATGTGACACCTTTTCTACATTTGTTCTCTTCAGTGTCAATTGTGAATAACCTATGTTTCTCAGTTCATGTAGTAGCGCGGCGGTCTTCTGTCTTGCGACGCGAGTCTTGTCTGGCCCCCAGTCGGATATCAACAGTTGGTTCTGTCAGCTGGGTGTGGGTCGAAATCGCTTAATCGTCTGTCTGTACTCGGGAGGTTTCTTTTGTCGGTCCCCGTCTCTCAACGGTCCTGTAACTTGTCATTTTAAGAATATAGCGTCGGTCCTATTCTCCAAGAGAAGCTTCGATGCCAAAGAAATGAATAAAATGTGGAGCTATCAATTGTAAGTTTTCGTGGGGATTTCTCCAATTTGTCCAAACCAGGGCCTACCAAAAACAGTGAAAGCCAAAATTTCTTGTGGAAGTTTCGGTTGACCTAAAATACACGGGTTTAGTGGTGACAGCTTGCTTTGAACTACGCAATCCGTAAATGGGTTTTTTGTTTACAGGATTATTGCCGGAGACAGAAGCATTTTGTTATTGTGTTCGTTATTTACTGTGTTTATTTTACGTATCATTGTTTTGAAGAGGTATCAACTGCAAATATATATTTATAGCGAAATTACAAAAATAATTTAACAGAGAAGGTGTTTCCCTTAGTCAAAATCGTTCATAAATGGTAGAATTCACTTCAGGAAATCCTCGATGAATTTCCGCGTTTCCCGAGGTTTATATTTCACGGAAAGCAACAGTCGATAGCGTTGAATTCAAAGCAATGTAAATATTTTAGATTGGTGTGTGAAATTGAAAGTTAACGTTTTCGATTGATCGAAATAAAATAGAGCTGTCTCTTAATTTATTGATGAAACGTGCTGTTGTGATGGATATAGATTATGCTGTTGATCCTTCTCACGAGTGCGAAATGCCGAACTTCTTGGAAGAAAGAGAGAAGCCTCGACTTTCTTGACTTTCAGGCGCCCTTTTTAACTACACACAGCTTCCATCGTGCAGAAAATGGTCACATAGACAGTTTGTTTCCTTCAAAACTTCCAAAAAAGATGACTCGTTGCATTGTATTATTTTCGCGTATGTATTTGCAGTTATACCTCTATTTATGATTTCGAGCGAATGTACGCTTCTTTGTCTAAGCTTGTTCTAATGTAGACACTCATTTCTTGCAGAGAATCCTGCACGCTTTTTTTCGAGCAGGACCCCTTGAAGATCGTGAGGGGCGAGGGGCAGTACATGTACGATGAGTGTGGTAGACAATACCTGGACTGCATCAACAACGTTGCTCACGGTAAGTTGTTTTATGATGACACTAGCAAAATACCCGACCTTACTCGGTTTGAATTGGTTTACTCTAGATTGAAGGGATGATGAAAATATATAATGACTTACGTTTTTCGTAGAATGAAATAATATTTTAAAACTTTCGCCATCTTTAAAATTTCTACAACTTACTTTGGACACAAATCGTACGCATGCATATCTATTCATCTAATACATTTCACATACATCGCACTCTTGCTGTATGACAATGCTACAAATGACGAAAGATGACACTAAGGTTTCTACTTCAAAAGACGATTTTGAGGGAGATTTGGAATTCCATTTCTTAAGTTCTTTTCATGTTCAACTCAATTAATAAACACGACGATTTACGGTGAGTACTCTCGCACTCATAGTCAACAAAACAATAATTTTTTTACTTGTGGCACCCTTGTATCCGGCATGCGACAACATGGCATTGTGGAATTTTTTTCTTCTGTTTTTATAACAAAGAGAGAGAGAATATTTTAATGTTTGAAAAGTTCTAGTTCGGATTTTTTAAACATTATTATTCTTTCAATAATGGCATATTTACGCTTACAATTTGCTTTATTCTGACTTATTGCTACTTTTAGTCGAATACTTTGAGGTGGTGTTGCGTGTGATGAAAAAGAAACACAATTGATTAAAATAATAAATATTTGAAAAGGAAAACTGCGAAATGAAACAAAATAAAAGATGTCGGGTAAAAGTTGTTCTGAAGATATTAATTTGTGATTCCTTTTAATCTCTTGATCTTGCAGTTGCCACAACTTACAACTAAAAAGTGTATAAAATTTAGAAATGCGAAATTAATTCAGAGCGAAAGAAACACGAGTTTCCGTTTTATTCCCGTTCGTTGAAAAATATCGTCTGTCCCAAATGTTCGGAAATCGTTTACATTGCTCAAAGAACACAAATAAGACTCGTAATAAATAAAGCATCAGAGCTAAAATTTCACCATAAATTTTTTTTTGAAAAATAATTGGTTTTTCATCAGTACTGGTAAAGCAAATCAAAGTAATCGTAATACTCAAAATACATTCCAATTTTTCGAAAACTACCAAATTGTGGCTGATTTAAGGGATTCGCCTACCGTCGACAACTTTTTTTTTTTTAATTGTTTTAGCTTTTTGCTTTTTATGTTTTTATATAGTTAAAAAAAACAGATGTAAAACAATGAAATGGTACCAAAAAAAAATATTCTTTGTTGCCATTTGCAAAAATTGGTTATTCAAGGTAAATTTTAATAAAATTTTATGGAAACGGTTATATAGAGCTGTAGAAAAAAAAATAATATCTTAAAATCAATTTCCTTTGTTTACATTATAAATGTAACCACAATCTTCAAAATGGACTAAAATCTAAGAAATATTTTGTAAACATAAGAAGATATTCCATGTTACGCACATATTCATGAAAAATTTCAAAATTTGTAGCAGATTATTCACAAAAGCAGCTATAAATCAAAGAATATACTATATTATTTAAAAATTTTAGTTGATACCATAGTTAATAGTATTTAAAATGCATGTACAAAATTTCTAGTAAAAATATTAAAAATTGTGGAAGTTATTGAAAAAACGGTGGTAACTATTTTGTAAAATTATCATTTGCGGGAAAATGCATTTAAAGTTTTTGCTACAAAAGAAATTATATTTTTACAAAGTAATATACAGGGTAATTACATAGGTATCCTTATAAACTGTTAAAAGTAGCTCGGGTAATTTCTGCCATTGTGATATAATATCCCATTGTGATATATATTGTGATATAATGCAGAAGAATGAAACTCGATTTTTCCTTTAACGTCCGGTTTCGAATTGACACTTCCGGTTTTATTCGACTGCTATCACTTTGCGTTTAAATAACGATATCTTTGGTTCTAAATGTCGTATAATTAAAAATGAAACCGTTTTGGAAACGTTAAAATGCAGGCAATAATAGTACGTAATAAAAAATTTAGAAATTTCGTCGAAATTCGCTATTTTAAGGTAGGCGGACCCCTTAAGTATACTTACTCAGGTGTTTTAACATGAAACTCTTCTAAATATAACAATAAAGAAATATTTAATATTGCATTTACTAAAATAATAGATAACGTATAAAATAAAACACACTGTAATCAAATATCTGGAATAAAATTCATGTGTGATGCCTGCACAAACACAAAATCGAACATAGAACAGAAAGACGGACCAATAGACTTTCGCAACCAATTCCACTCACTAAATGAAGATAAGTATGTATCTAAGTACAACAATATAAGTAAGTGTATACAATATAAGTAAGAAGTTAAGCACTGTATGCAAAGTTCCATGAAAATATATTAAACCGTGTGGATGTGTATAGGGCACATACATACACAGACAGACACCAAACGCGAAAAGGGCGGATTCGGCATCAGAAGGGTCCAAAACGGATAGAAAACTCGAAATGGGTCGAAAATATTGAATGTACAAACAAACACTCCATTCTTATTTATATAGATTTTAAGCAGGCCATTCAACAACGACAAACGGAGCCGTTTGGAAGCGTAACGGATTAGCAACCGGAGGGTTGCAAGTTCGAATCTTACCAAACACTACCATGTAGAAAGGGGGCTGGTCCACGTTAAATCTGTCGTGAGCTAAACTCGTTGTGGTGTAGAAGTTTGTTGAATGGGTAGCTAGCTCAGGTGTTTCCTCGTCATTCGACCGTGGTTCAAATTTACGTAGTGTTGTCTTCGGATCTTTCCCTTGGGGATTGATTCCGGACCGTCGTCAATCGCCTGTTGTGTTGTTTCGATACCGATACGACGTATATTAAAATACCAAACTATCCCGCAACAAATGATGTTCTGGTGTTTGACGAAACTGTTCTGACTACAATTTTATCAAACGACTTTCCCTCAAACAAGGGCTCATAGGGGCACATGTCCTTTAGGTATGTACGGGCTTCACGGACCCCAGGTACTCTAGCGATCTTTTCCGTTTGGCTTACTATCTTTATGAAACATCGAAGTGGTGCTACAGGAATACTCAGGCAATTGTGTTGCTTTCGTCCCACTAATCTGCTCCCCTTTTATAGACAGTTTTTACTTGATGTTGTCTTGTGTTAGGCGCAACTTTGCCAAATGTGTGGCACCTAAGCCATAAAACCCCCAAAACAACCAACCCCTGCGCAAAATACAATACATTTTTCTTTTATATACGTTTTGGAAAGTTAAAACAAATTTCTCAACCTTTCTCATCTATTTTGTATTAACATATTTAAACAACTGGATATCACAAAAGTGTTTCTCAACCCAGCAGACTGTTAGATACCTAGATGAAATCATAATCGAACGCGCAGAAAAAAATTTTAAAGCTTCCGAAAATGTATCAATAAGGAAAAAAAACAAGATGATGAAATTGTCAGTAGCTGTTTTGGTTTCAGGGAAACGCACATCATCAGGAATAATGTTAGTCGGTGATGTCACTTTTGTCCTCTTGTTGGACGTTTTGTTCTATCAAAATATCTATTGACAGTCTTGTTTTTATCCTTATTGGTCACATTTCGGAATTTTTAAATCTTTTGACTTTCAAACTATTGTCGAAAACTATGTTTAATGCATCTTTTGAGCATTTAAAACGTTTTTTAATCCTAATTCTCAAATATGTGACTTGAATACGCAAGCTGATTCTCGCGAGAGTTCGCATGCGTTTTCGACGGATGTGTCAATCAACGTGGTCTGGGATAAAAAAAAAATTAATCGACGTTCAGAAGATCCAATGACATATGACATTAATTAGTGTACTCCATTACTAGGAAGCGGCCAAAACTTTGATCTAGAAAAGAACGAAAACAAAAAACGTCAGTTTGTGCTGAATCGCTGAGCTCGCAATGATAAAAAGGTTAACGAACTGTTTTCGAAAACATTTGCCAGGAACACCCTCCCCCGTCTCCTTTAAAGTTCGGCGAGCTCTTTCGGATTCGTTTCGTTCTTCCATTTCCACCCTTTCGGTTCACGCAATATTTTTGAGGGAATCGCGCGGAGGGTAAAAGCACATGACTTGTGCCCAATAAACAAATTTTACGAGCGAAGTTCGGAGGACCGAAACTATCGATTCCGAAAAGTTCCGCAGACGACGCAGTATTGCGCAGTTTTCCGAATCTTTTGGCAACATTTCGCTCTTGACTCGCAGCCAGTTGGCGCACTCCCCAACTCATTTCGCGCGTTACGTAACTGCGACCGCTAATTATAGCAGGTATTTGCTAACCTTGAACTTCACAAAGGCTTGGGAATCGTCTGCAGGTATCGTTGGGAGTCGGAACGAAAGACAGAGGGATTGTTCAAATTTGAATTGAATCAAAACGAACGATCCCATCGCGTGTAAAAAGGCCCAGTTGAAAGAGCAACGGATTAGCAACCGGAGGACTGCGGGTTCGAAACTAGGTCGATCCAAAGACCGTCGTGTACGCGGGGCTGGTGCATGTTAAATCTGTCGTGGCCTCAAATGTCCTCACGTTGGCGTGATGTGGAAATTTGGAGAGTGGGTTGACAGCTCATGTGTTCTCGTCATCCAACCACAGTTCAAAATGGCGAAGCAGTAGCCCGTTGTGTTGCTCCAATGCGATGTTAATTAATCCTTATCGATATAAAACAATATATCGATGATTCCTTTTTGCGCATCCTATTTTTCTTTTAATGTTCGAGGCCTTGACTCTTGTTTTTAAATGTATCCCCTGTTGGTTTTTTGATACAGAAAATGATTTTGGAATGATTGAAATTACACATGGCAAAATCTATTAACAATTATTTATAAATATCTACAATCAGTTGGGTAGGCAGTTATTTAACGTTGCACTGGAGGCTATTGGAGACTGTCTGGGATCCATTCCGAAGGTAAAGATCCGAAGACAACACCTTGTCCTTTTGAGCCACGGTCAGAGGACGAGGTCAATATCTCAGCTGGAACTAAACTCTCTCCAAACTTCCACACCACTCTCATTTCAGATCGCGACCTATTCACGTGCGCCAGTCTTCACGTACACAACGGTCTTTGTTCAGACCGAATTTCGAACTCACAACTCTCCGGTTGCTGATTCACCTCTCTTCGATAGGGCAACCCCCCCCCCCGCAATCAGCTTGGTAAAATGAGCGTCAGAGAAGGTTACATTTGATCGCTATGTGAATTAGGGTGGAAGAATAAAATAAAGCGAACCATCAGTCCTATCAGACTCTTCTAGAGTTTCCTCGGCAGAAACCATGCAATGAGTCAAATTGCGTGATTCCTTTTTATGTTTCTTTTTTTTTTAATTACAACAGAACGTTTGTACACGTAAACTATAAGTGTTAACTTTTCCAACCACGATCCATGTCAATGTCAGCATGAACATTGTAAGGTTCTGATGGCAATATAACATGATGACGTCACGCCGTCAACCTTCAAGTTGAAGCGGGACGTTTTCTCCCCTAAGACCAGAGGGGTTGAAAGGAATGTGAGGGGTCAGAATAAGAGTAGAAGCGTCTCTCAGCGGTTGCTCGCCGACGCTACTCTTGAGCGATGGGTTATCGTGTTTCAAAACTTGTAAATTAAATGTGTATAGCTCATTTGAATCCTAAATAAAAGGTTTGGACCTTATGAATTTAGTTGTGCCCTTTATTCGATATGGAGGGATAGCTTTATCTAAGCCCAGTTGGAAGAATAACTTATTAGCAACCGGAGGGTTGCGAGTTCGAATCCAACCAAAGACTACCGTGTACAAGGGGGACTGACATAGTATAGACTCTTCCGTAGCGTGAAATGCCCTCACGTTGGCGTGACGTGAAAGTTTGGAGAATGGGGTTCTATTTCGGGTGTTGATCTCGTCATCTGAACGTGGTTCAAAATTACTTGGTGTCCTTGGATCATCACATCCCGAACCATCGCCAATAGCCCGTTGTACTGCTACAGTGCGACTTTTGTTAACTACCTTCCTACCTCACTGTAAAGGGGTCTACCCCGAGTGATATGAAATCTCCCTAAGCAAAGACGGTCAGTCTTTTCTAAGAGCAGTAATTGAAGGAGCGTCTTTCTCTTTTTCAGTGGGGCACAGCCACCCGAAGGTGACCCGCGCCGCGGCCGAGCAGATGAGCCTGCTTTGCACTAACAGCCGATACCTGCACGACAACCTGGTGCTGTACGCACAGAAGCTCACCGCTACCTTCCCACCCAAGCTCAACGTCTGCTTCTTCGTCAACTCGGGGTGAGTGACACGGAATTGGCAACACTACGCAAAGCCACACAATTTTAATTCTTTAGTCCTTCTTTTCAGTTATAAGTCCTTCTCTTCAGTTATGAGTCCTTCTCTTCAGTTACGTGTCCTTCTCTTCAGTTACGAGTCCTTCTCTTCAGTTATGAGTCCTTCTCTTCAGTTATGAGTCCTTCTCTTCAGTTACGAGTCCTCTTTAGTTATGAGTCCTTCTCTTCAGTGTTATGACTTCTAGTAGTACTTCTCTTCAGTTATAAAACCTTCTTGTCGTTCTTCTCTTCAGTTACGAGTCCTCTTTAGTTATGAGACCTTCTCTTCAGTGTTATGACTTCTAGTAGTACTTCTCTTCAGTTACGAATCCTTACTGTAGTCCTTCTCTTCAGTTCTGAATCCTTCTTGTAGTTCTTCTCTTCAGTTATGAATCCTTCTTGTAGTTCTTCTCTTCAGTTCTGAATCATTCTTGTAGTTCTTCTCTTCAGTTCTGAATCCTTCTTGTAGTTCTTCTCTTCGGTTTTGAGTCCTTCTTCTAGTGGTCCTTCTCTTTAGTTATGAGTCCTCTTTAGTTACGAGTCCTTCTCTTCAGTGTTATGACTTCTTCTCGTAGTCCTTCTCTTCAGTTATGAATCCTTCTTGTAGTTCTTCTCTTCAGTTTTGAGTCCTTCTTATGGTCCGTCTCTTCAGTTATGAGTCCTTGTAGTCCTCTTCAGTTATGTCCTTCTAAAAGTCCTTCTCATTAGTTATGATTCCTTCTAGAAGTCTTTCTCTTCAAATTTTCTTGTGAAGAAGAACGTGCATTTTAATAAAGCATTCCTTTTTTTTTAATTAAGATATCAATTAGAGTGCCAGCTCATATGTTGTCCTGGTCATCTGATCGTGGTTCAAAATTACGTGGTGTTGTTCTCAGATCTTTCCCTTGGGGATGGATCCCGGACTATCGTCAATAGCCCTTTATGTTGCTCTTGTGCGCCGTCTTACCTACCTGAAGATAACAGAAGTAATGGTCAGAATCGAAGCAATTGGTTAAATGGGGTCCAGGAGAATGAAAATTAAATCGACGATGCGCACATTTTAAAAGGTAGCGACTAGAGTTTCCTGACTCTCCTGCTTGTTGTCTCGATGAGATATTTCTTCAATAGCATTATTGTCCAGATCTTGAGGGACGAAATATCTCGTCATTATAAAAAAATTGACCACATCTTAATTCGTCATCACAATAAAATTGGCAACACAGTAAGACGATATTTCGTCATCAGCAAAATTGGTTAGATCTTGATGAGCGAACTGTCTCGATCCCTTGAAGATATAATACACCTAGAATATATATATCGATCAAGACTTAACCTTTTATTTAGCCTCTTACCACACCTCAAAGGGTTAACTTTAAAAAAGGTAGATTTTCCCCAGAAATAATCTGCAACAAACCTGGGTAAAATGGATAGCAGAATAGTTCACGTTCTGTCCCAAGATTTTTCTGGTTTTGTACGACTTGACACTAAGCATAACTGGCAGTTTTAAATGCAAGATATCTTCTCCTGTGCAACTCAACACATGCTTCACGTATCAGTTGCCCCAAAATATCTTTCATTTGAAGTGAATCCTCGAAAACCAAGAATCCTCTGTTCGGTATAATTTTTCATTTGTGTCAGTGAGATAAGCACCAACAGTATAACTAATCCTTTTTGGATTTGGCCTTAGCAAATATGGACACTTTCCTAACATGTGTCACACAACAGTTGTTTCGACTAACACAACTACAGGAGCTTGTACCTTTTGACTCTTGACAGTTGGGCTCTTAACGTTGGACGTGGAGTTAAATAAAAGGGTTAACCCTACCACGTGATAGTGTCATTGTTTGTTTCTGAACGGTTGCTGTCTTTCAGATGTTATTGTTTGGAAATTCGCAAACACTCGCACCCACGATTATTTATTTTCATGCGTGTGTTGTTTAAATTAGATTTGACTCACCAGCATGATTTGCTTTTTTTAGTAACGGGTAGTACTGTGTGCCAAAACAAAAGTGCATCTCGTTTTCCCGACCAAGGCATACCAGACTTACAGGGCTGCCGCAGACTACATTTTGCAACTATTTTTCAACCTTTCGACTAGGTGTTTAAGCAAACTACCCGCTACTAAATTCAATATTTTTGGAACTTTCGAAAAACTTGGAGACTGTTTTTGAAAATTCATCAAAGAAAATAATTGTAGTCTCTTTTTTTTAACTAACAGCGGACAGAATTTTTTTTAAAGATTTTTCTTGGCGAGAAAATTTTCTAAAGGATGCTAATTTTTAAGTTTTGGCGCCAAACCGTAGCAACCATGAAAGAATATGGTTGTTAAATTGTCATGATTAACATATTAAACTTTTGTTTCACGATTAATTACATCAATTTGTTTTTAAACCTATTCATTTTGTGTCTAAGCAAATAAAATTGCTACAAAAATAGGGCTTAAGAATTTAAGCCACTACTTCACAAGTACTTTCTGGCAGCCCTGGACATAGTTTAACTTATTTTTATATTGACATTCGTTTTCATTATTCTATTTTCGAATGTTTGGTTTCAACCATTTTTCTTTTTTGATGACAGCTCCGAAGCAAATGACCTGGCTCTAAGGTTGGCAAGGGCTCACACTGGACACGAAGACGTCATTGTTTTGGACGGGTAAGAGTCGATTGTTACATAGACCTTATGTTTATAATTGTTCTTTTGTTAAATTTGTATCTTTTTTAGTAAAACTGAAATCCAATTCGTTCTGAATCGAAACTTTATAAACGTTACCTACCATTGCTATGTAACAAACTACCGATGCAGTGACCTAACTGTTATGTCAAATTTAATAAGCACTGTTTTGAAGAATAAACCATATGTTCATTACATAGTCAACTGATTATGATGCTATCTGATTCTAATATTTTATAAAAAATAAAATGAACGTGAGATTTTTACGAATGGTAAATCTTTCAGAAAAAAAAATTTCATGAAAAATAGATATAAAATAAATAAGACGTGGAAAAATTGTCTTTTTGTTTATGTATATCAAATTTTAAGTTTATGCGTTTCAGTAATTCAGTTATACATTTCTTTTCTTTAACTACCACTTAAATAATTTTCATTTGTTTCATTTAATTCAAGCTTTAATTATTCTAGTTCGAATTTTTATCCCTCCACCTTTTACAGTTGTTTTTGAGTCCCATGTAACGCGTTATATTTAATCTAACATCGATACCCGATTATTTCATATTAAATCGCATATTTTCACGATTTAGGGCCTACCACGGAAATTTGTCAACATCCACTGACATGAGCCCCATGAAATTTGAAAAGATCACCAGTGGAAAGAAAGATTACGTGCACGTGGTGAGTACTCACAAGTATTTTTTCAAAGTTTCTAAGCCTCAAGATTGTATAATTTCAATGTACGGTGTAGAATAATATTACATTTATCCGTGATTGATGAAAACTATTTTAAAACAACGAAGCATGAGTGTATGGTCATGTGATTTATACATTTTACTAAAATAAATTAAAAATAAGAGGTATATTTTATTTCATTGATAGAGGTAGGTTAAATAACGTACTACTGGAGCAACACGATGGGCTATTGACGGCAGTCCGGGATAAATCCCTAAGGAAAAGGTCCCAGGATAGCGCCTTATCATTTTGAACCACGGTGAGATGACGGGAACAACACCCGAGCTGACACTCAACGCTCCACATTTCCACACGTGAGGATATTTGAGGCCACAACAGATTTAATGTGCGTTAGCTTTCGTGTACATGACGGTCTTTGACTGGACTTAGTACCTCTTCCAACGGAACTATCGCGGCCATTTCGTTGATAGGAAATTGAATAAGAGAAAAAAAATTGATGAATAACTAAAAAATATTTTTTATTCGTACTATAATAGGGTGCACTGCTGCCGCAGAGAATTGAAAGGCGAATTTTTTCTACTATATTTTCCCATTCCATTCCACTACCTTCAGAAGAATCCGATTCCGAAATACCAAAACGTTCAAAAGCACAACACTTTAAACCTAGCTCTTCCAACTCGAACAATCAAAACGCACAAGTTGTTGATACAAAAATGTGTAGAGGACTGTGTTTGCAGACTGCGTTACTGTTCGTTAGCTCAAAGGTGTTTTATTGACAGATGTCCTTTTCACAAACAGAAGTTGAAAAAAGGTGGTGCACATGTCACTTTTTTACAAAGTTCGAATATTAGACTGTCGATTTCTTCCATTTAGTTACTTCATGGAAAAACCTTTCTTGGTATAAAAGTATGCTCCAATAAAATCCTTTCTCGGAAAAATGTCACATCCCCTTTTTACAACTGCCTATTAATTTAGTGTTTCGATTTTTTTTAAACTTAAACTAATTTTAATTTAAAAAAATTTAATTTTAATTTTTTTAAAATTTTAATGTTCATTTGAAAAATTTATTTTAATTTTAAAACTTTTTAATTTTAAAACATTTTAAATTTTAATTTTAAAACATTTTAAATTTTAATTTTAAAACATTTTAAATTTTAATTTTAAAACATTTTAAATTTTAATTTAAAAAATTATTAAAATTTAAAAATATTTTTATTTAAATTTATAAAATTTAAAAAACTTTAATTAAAATATAGTAATTAAAATTTTTAAGTATGGAGTATGGTGTGCCAGCTAAGCTTCTTACCTTGTCATCTAACCGTGGTTCAAAATGACGAGGCTTTGTCCTTGGATCTTTGTTTCAATGACGAGGTCTTCAACATCTGTTTTATACCGTATGAGCACATTTGTATTTCAGTCGATTCGTCATGTGCTGAGTAACTGAAATTAACACTAAAAATATATTTTAAGAGGAGACTTGATTTCTACCATTTTAAAATATGCATAGCACTGATGCTATTATTTCTCAAGTGCTGTGTGGATGCAGCAGCCCTGAATATACATCCTTCAACAAATGGTAACTCAGTTGGAAGAGCAAGTGATTAGCTGCGACTTCGATACTTGATCCAGCTGAAGATCGATGTATATGTAGGGGCTTTTGCACGTTAAATCACTCATGGCCTCAAATGTCCTCGGGATCGCATGGTACGGAAATATGCCTTCTCAGGTGCTTACCTCGTCATCTAACCGTGGTTCAAAATGACGAGGCCTTCTTCTTGGATCTTTGCTTCCCGGACCGTCGCTATCGTGGCTCACTGGGTATGCCCACTGTGCTAGCAACCTTAGAGTTGCATGCGGCGCATGTTCAATTCCTGTCAAGTGCATTACTTGATATTGTATGTCTTGTGTCTGACGCAGCATGGCCAATTAGAACCATTGAGTCATTACCCCCCACCCCCCAAAAAAACGGACCGTCGCTTATATACCGTCGTGTTGCTCCAGTACGTCACTTAACAACCCACCAACTTTATACAAATAAATTTCATAACTGCATCATGAAAAAATCATCATTATTCTGTATCAAATTGAAGAATAGAAATACTATGCATGGAGGTTTTTTCCCCATGGAACTTGTATCAATCGGTCCTGAGAGCCACAACCTGAGAGTGTCTGTTTTGCAGGCTTCCCTGCCGTGCAGCTACCGCGGCGAGTTCACGACAGAGGAGTATGGTGCCGAGGGAGTGGGACAGAAATACGCCGAGAACGTCCAGAACGTCATCAACAAGATCCTTTCCCAAGGCAGAGATCTGGCCGCATTCTACGCCGAATCTATGGTCAGCTGCGGCGGGCAGGTGTTGCTACCTCAGGGATACCTCTCCAAAGTCTACAGGTAAGAAATTCTCTCTTTCGCACCCTTTCCTTCAACCTTCAGGGGCGCTGTGACACGACAATACAACTTCATAACAACCATCAGTATAAATACAAAGAGCGTGTTTGTACACTGAATATTTTCGACCCGTTTCAAGTTTTCTATCTGTCTTGGGACAAAGTGCAAAATTCTTCTCTTGCGCGTTTGGTGTCTGTATGTGTCTGTACGTACTACGTCTAAACGGTTGAATATATGTTCAGAAATTTTGCATACTGTGAGTATTAAATTAATTTAGTGACCGAACTTGGTTGCGTTAGTCTGTCCGTCTACCCGTTCTATATCTGATTTTGTGTTCGTGTAAGTATCCCAAAAATATTTATTCGAAATATTTTAATTCCATATTTGAAAATCCATATAGTAATTTATTGACTACGTTATTTAAAATTCCTACGCTTTCATAATTAAGCAAATTGCATGTTATAACATCCGAGTAACTACACTTAAGATTGTTTTACGACTGCTGCTTGAAAAGCGATTAAGTTTTTCCAAAAACCATCTTTACGGAATATATATATAAATATATTTAAATTCGAATACTTTGTCTTTTTTTTATATGCGAAATATAAACTATTTCCTGATATTTGGGACAGACGATATTTTGCAACGAAACGGAAACTCGTGTTATTTTGCCACATGCATTGATACATTTTGTTTTTTCACTCGTAATTAATTTGGTATCTTTAAACTTTGTCTAATTTTTAGTTATAAGTTGTGCCACCTGTGTGAGATCAAAAGATAAATAAATGCATAAATGAGTATGTAAATAAATATATATAATATCTCTAGAGCTATTTTATTTTCCACTTTTATTTTATTTTGCTGTTAAAGTTAAATGTAGAAATTATAAAAGTGTCGAAAAGCAGTTAACACATTTTTTTCATGACATTTCGATTGGGATCTTTCTATGAAAGAGAAAAGCGATTGTTCGTGGTCTCATTTTCAGTCTATATAGTTAATCAATTCAAACCGAGTGAGGTCAGGTAATTATGTTTTACATAAATGTATTTAGCACATTTCCCAAGGGCTTCGACGGGAGACTAATTTTCGAAGTTCTGAATGTGAAAGTCAGTTTAGTTATTGTTTCTCTGTCCTCGATTGAATCCGTCCGTTTTAATATTTATCACAATATGTATTTATTGTGTAATTGCGTATATACATTAATGGAACCTCGAGTCCACAAACAAATAGCTCTTATTGGGGTATACTAACAATTCTACCATTTCAGGTGC
Source organism: Metellina segmentata (assembly GCA_947359465.1). Classification (NCBI taxonomy): domain Eukaryota; kingdom Metazoa; phylum Arthropoda; class Arachnida; order Araneae; family Tetragnathidae; genus Metellina; species Metellina segmentata. The sequence continues at coordinate 124,997,468 of OX375875.1, forward strand.
GTTCGTCAGGCAGGAGGCGTGTGCGTGGCGGACGAAGTACAGACGGGATTCGGCAGAGTGGGACAGCACATGTGGGCCTTTCAATTGCAGGGAGAAGGTGAGTGTTGCCTTCGGGTCATCTTACCAGTCTGAGGCAGATTATTTTATGTTTCTTTGCGTAAATGACTTTGAGGCCTTGTCTCCCGACTGTTTCGGACAACGAAATAAAGCACATATACATCTTGTTGAGTGGTAACAGTGGCTCCCTTCTTCGCAGAGGGACAAATAGGCGAGAGGTGGGCAGGTCGATGAATTAACGTCACACTAGAGCAACACAACGGGCTATTAGCAACTTCCGGGATCCTTCTCGAAGGGAAAAGATTCGAGGACAACACCTCGTCATGAAGCACGGTCAGATGACAACAAATTGTCGAGAAAGAGAAGATCTCCCATGACAGTTTTTGGGAGGAAAGGAATCCGAACCAATGTGTAGAGAAAAGGCGTCTAGTCCACATAAACGCTCGGAAAATGCAAATTTTTCAATATTTTTTTTTTGTTCTAAACTTTTATGAAAATAGCTATTGAATTTTTTACGTTTTGAGGCTCTTCCACAAAAAACATCACTTTGGCCTGTGCCTCGTGGGTAATCTTCCACTGGTACTCATATTTGTCAACTAGTAGTCAACGACAGTTTTACTAAGATCATTATGATCCTCCGAGTTTTAAGTAAAATGCATTTATATTTACACATTTAGACTTTCATCTCTGTATGGGACGAATTTTCGAAGCATTCCTTTTCAAATACTTTCAATACCTAAAGCTGAATTCAAGTAGGAAGCGCAATACACGTACAGACCAATCAGAGCAGACAATATGTTCTGATTGGATGGACTGGAAATTCAAATCAGGATTATACGGATTATTAAGATAGTTTCGCCGTCGCACACACAGGAGATTGACTCTACGAAAGGAGTGTTGGTTTGCGAAGCAAACCAAATGGAATTACGGTACAATCCCCGGGGGCTTGGCGAGCGTATGCGAGCAGGGGGCGGAGCTTCCTAGTCTTATAAAAAATTTTAGCATGCAATAATAATTAGTAAATTAATGTTTGAAAAAATTATGAACTGGTATCTTATTATATTTTGATGTGTATCTATTCAGAAGAACTTCTAGTATGGCCATGCAAAAATTTAGCTCTTGCCTATAAATAGTTTTTGAGCTACATTAAATGTTCCCAAATATTTTAATTTTAGAAACAAACCAAAAGTTTTTAAAATACGTTTTAAATAGTGCTCAAATTTGAAATTCGAATAGCGATAGCTGCAATTAATCTCGATCTACGAATACCGTCTTTCTATGTAGAGATAGGATTCCTGCAATATAAACTAACTTTAACATTAAATATCTCGGTATTTATTGGTAGCACATTCATGAAATTTAATATTTAGACAAATTTAACTATGCAGAATCTGATTATGGCATCAAAACACGGTGTTTCCCATTATGAATTTTGTTGTTTGTGCAAAATTTGATATGAGGACATCCCCTTAAGCAAATTTTTTGGATTTGAATTTGTAGAGGACGTTATTCCCTATTGAATGATACCTTTGAATTTGCTCTTGTATGAATTGTGCTCAAAAGAAAGAGGTGGTTCGGTTTTTTTCGCGTCTGTACATACATGGACAAATATGCGATCAACAACCAACCTTTATTGAATGGTGTAGAATAGTTTTAGGGGGGGGGGGTAATCAAATCCAGAAACAGTGGGACTAATGCCTCGACAACAATCACTCATTGTGTTCAATTGCATGCTTTAATAATTCATATTATCTTTGTTGGTGATCGAGTGCTTGTTGTGCTTTCAGATGTCGTTCCCGATATCGTGACCATCGGAAAACCCATGGGCAACGGTCATCCCGTCGCAGCGGTGGTTACCACACGAGAAATCGCACACAGCTTCAAGAACCTCGGTGTGACTTACTTCAACACAGTGAGTTTTATTTTCATCTCTCCACTAGGACTCGTAAGACCTGCAAATTTTTGAGTTTGAAGAAAAGACAAATTTGAATTGTTTAACCACTCCGCGATTTTTGAATCCATGATGACTATAACCATCATATATTCAAAATTAAAAACAAAAAACTGAAAAGTGTTTTTAATTTTGAATCTTGTGAACATAGAAAACAGAACCCTACAGCTCCATTATGGTAATCAGGAACTGTCATTGGTTCGCAATTTCAAAGTAATCTTCCCAATAGGAATATAAATTACGGTTAGAAAAAGTATTCGAAAAGATAACTTTTCAGTGGCTCTAGTTCGGTCTTCTCCAACAGACACGTGATTTCCGTTATTGAAAAGTTAATAGCGGTCATTATAGCCGACGGATAAATTATTATATCAAGAATATTTACTCTCTCGGTGGATTGGATGGAAAGATACCTCGTCATTAGTACAAAACTGACCAGATCTTGTTATCGAAAAAAATCGCCAATATCTTTGGAGACGTAATACCTCGTCATTACAAAATTGTTCAGATATCTGGTCGAAACCGCTTGTAAGGTCAAGAGATCTGAACAAAAAAGTTGTAGTCCTTATTAGGACTCGTTCCGGCGATTCAATTGAATCAATCAAAAATAATTTCAAAAGTGATTTTGTTGTACTTTATTGATTTGTCTTTCTTTGCACCCTAGTACGGCGGCAACCCCGTGTCCATGGCGATCGCCAACGCAGTGCTGGACGTCATCGAGGACGAAGAGCTGCTCTCGAAGGCGGAGACAATCGGGAAATCTCTCCTCGACAACCTGTTGCAGCTCAAGGACAGGCACCCCATCATTGGAGACGTCAGGTAATTTCGGATTCTTACGAGAACCTTTGTCAATGCAGGATGATTTTAATTATTCATGGTTCAATTTGACGGAGCATAATGATGCTTCACCGCAAAATTACCTCTGGACAATGTCCCATACGCGTCGAAGTTCTCACCGCAATAGCTTGGGTATCATATTGCCCTCGCTTATCCGTAGGTAGTTAAAGAACTCAGCACTGAAACAACGGACTTTTAGCGACTATCATATGACGAGAACAACATTTGAGATGGCATACCACTCTCCAAAGTGGCCTCTCCACACCACGCCAACGTCAAGACATTTGTGGCCAAGACAGATTTAACGCTCAACGTGCACCAGCCACTACATACACGATGGTTTTGGTTGGACCGAGTTTTGAACACGCAACTCACAGGTTGCTAGTCAGCTGCTTCTCAGACAGGACTATCGCGGTCCCCACATTCCCCATTCAGGGCGTTCTCGCGATTGGTCACACGCTTTTCTTGCTCTCCAAATGATCTTTTCGTCTTGAGCGTAACCAGCAATCTCAACACTGTCTTACTCTAGCGCATATTGCCGACATTTTCTTAGAGCCGAAAGACTGAATTGCAGGTTTATTACGCTGTAATAAACATATCGTCATGCAAAACTAGTAATTCATTTGTTAACATGTAACATATACGAGCTTTGCTAATTGGCATGACGTTATGCTCAGTACTACATTTTAGATGAATATCCAAACCACTTCCTGGGTCGCGGTAACCCAGTTGGAAGAATAACTTTGTCCATGTTGGTGTGCTGAAATTTCACGTTGGCGTGGAGTGCCAGTTCAGGTGTTGACCTCGTCATCTTACCGTGCTTCAAAATAACGAGGTGCTATCTTCTCAGATCTTATCCATCGTTCCTAAAGGTAAGATCCGAGGACGCCGCGAATTTCCCGTGTGTTGCTTCAGTGCGACGTTAATTTCCTACCTACTTATCCCAACCTCTTCCTCTATCAGGGGAGTATCATGCATACTTGAAATCCACGAACCTCCATCCCAGTAAAGGAAAAACAAATGGTATCATCCATAAGAATTGTACTGTTTCTTTTTATAATCGTGACTACTTGTAAGACAGGTCTTTCCCTTTTCTTTTAGGGGTGTTGGGTATTTTATTGGCATTGATTTAGTGAAGGACCAAGTTACTAAAGAGCCAGCCACTGAAGAAGCGGCTTTTGTCATTGCAAGGTAAGAATAATGCTTAGCGCTGTTTATATTTTTCCATTGTTGGTTGTAAAAAAAATATCAACTCGTCTTTTGAAACATCGTTCAATCGGATTGCGTAAATGTGTAGTAGCAGTTCGCGTTAAACTGACTTTGTACTAACGAGGTTTATATTAACCCCTTGGGTACATTTGACAACTGAGACTCGTCATGCACTTGTTTTGCCTAAGTTACGGATGACGAGTCTAATTCGTCATTCAAACTAGGACAAAATTAAACGTGTACATTCGTGTTCATGGCAAGAGTGATTGGTGTTACGAGACTCTCCTTGAATCAAATTATTCAATCGTTCTCTACAAAAATTCACTTTATTTAATCTGACTCCATACATAGAAATATTGACACTGCTGCGTTTTCGGACATTCTTTTTTGGAATGAAAGCGGAGATCAGAAGCTGCGCGATTTCTCTTATACTGTTGCCATATTATTCAATGAAATTATTCGAAATATAACAATAACTCGTGTGTAAACGATAATACGAAAATATAACAGCAATTGGTGTACAGGCGATGATACGAAAATACAACAGTAATTAGTGTAGAGGCGATACTACGAAAATATAACATTAGCTAATGTGCAAACGATTACTTTTTTTCAAATAAATCTGTATCCAAGAGGTTAAATGCTGAGTTAGAGAAACTTATACTTCTATCCTCATTCATTGATTATATTTATTGATTTATGTAAATGCCATAATGATTTTCATACAGTTTCTTAGACGAGTATTACAGATCACAATTTTCTTTCGGAAAGGCCGAGAAGGTGGTCATCATATAGGAACTTTTTAGTGGGGAGGGACTAGTCCCAACAGGTCGTCTATCTGCTTAACCCTCCTGGGGTTGTCATGACAAGGAGTTTAGTCATTAGCAAAGCTCAGCAGATATTGATTGAGGAGATATCTCGTTATTAAAGAAAACTGATCTCTCTGCTCTTGATCTCTTAATGCAAAATCTCCAATATCTTGATGACAGGATATCATGCCACTAGCATAATTGGTCGTATCTTCATGGACGAGATATCTCGTCAAAACCACTGCTAAATTAAGGCTAAAAGCTAAGTGTGAATTAAAATGTACAAATCTTTGATTTGAGTGTATGAAAGTTACATACAAATTTTGTCGAAAAATTAATTTGAACAAAATCAATTTCAGTTGAGTATTCTTTAACTACAGAAAGCATAATCAAGTTCTTTTCCTTTAATTAAGCAAATTATTAACAGATCATTCCTCAAAACTGATTCCATAAAGTGGAATGATTTCGTACTCTTGCTTTCAGTAACACATTAAAAATAACCATCTGAAAAATAAAGTGATGGATGAACTAAAATGTTTTTGATATTATTCTTTTGATCTCTCCCCAAAGTATCGAATTTGATGATGATTTAATTTTTCTTTTGCTTTGGGGGTGTCTGAATCTCTATTGTAAATGCCACTGCCAGGAAGACTTGTTTACACCAGTACGATACTAGGCACTGAAATATATGCTGGTGTTAAGGCGTGTGCTAGTTGTTCGCGTATCTCCGTGACAATTGGTGGCGCTACACTTTATTTGGCGTAACTTTTCCTGTATTTGGCGTGTTACAAGAACGTTGCCAATTTCTCAGTTTGTGCCTGTTCCCTTGTCGCCAAAGTAGAAATAGCCAGCGTTCCGTTCCAGAAGCCATTCCTTGTATACTAAGGATAATAGTACATCACTTTGAGTTCTTAGGATTGTTCATCACACTGTGTGTACATACGATAGTAAAACTCTGTGTGTATTTTGGATAGTACAACTTCTTGTGTACTTTAGATAGTACAACTTTTTGTATCCTTGGGATAGTTTAACTCTTTGTCTACTTAGGAAAGTACAACTCTTTGTGTAATTAGGATAATACTCTTTGTGTTCTTAGGATAGTACGAAATTGAATCAATGTAAACAAATGTAATTACAGTCCACTAAAGTGTGTACTTTTGTGTGAGTGTTCATTTACACCATCAATATGAAAGCTCCCTCCATTCTGAACTGTACCTTGCTTTTCCACAGGATGAAGGAAGAGCTGATCCTGCTGAGTGCAGAGGGCAAGTACAGCAACGTTCTGAAGTTCAAGCCCCCCATGGTCTTCAACGAGGACAACGCCCAGACGCTTGTCAGGCAGCTGGACATCGTGCTCACTGAGCTGGAAGATGCCCACAAAACTTCCGCTTCTTCGTCCTCTTCGTCTTCCGACTCCTCCAGCTCGGATGACGACATGGCCTCTGCATCCTCTAGTTGAGACACCCTGAACTCTTGTTCGACGGCCAGGCATCAAAGACTATGTTTCAAACACCCATGTATCGCAACAGATGATATTACATTTTGGACATCCTTAGCTGACTAAATCAGGGATGCGCACATTTTAAAAGGTTGTGACTAGAGTTACATAACCCTCCTAGTGGTTGTCTTGACGAGGTATTTCATCGTTAGCAAAACTGACTAGATCTGGATGGACGAGATATCTCGTTATTAGAAGAAAACTGACCAGATCTCGTCATTGTCATAAAAAATCGGCAATACTTAGATGACGAAATATGGTTAATTAACAAAATTGGTTCGATTCTTGATGGATGAGATACCTCGTCGAAATCACTTGGAGGGTTAAAATAAGAATTTCCAAATGCTAATTTTAAATAAAATTCACAATTTTAAAAATAATTTTAACCTTATAACCTCTTCGTTCTTTAGGTAGTCCATTATTACATTAAAATAGCTTTATTGAACATCAAAAAATTTAAAGCGCATTAATTCCTGTCGTCTTCATTTAGTTGTATCCTAAGCAATTTGATCCACGGGGTAATATCTCCATGTAACAGGGCTGCCATAAGCTACTAAAAGACGACTTTGGCTACTATTTTTCAGCCTTGGCGATTTGGGATATCTTTTTAAGCAAAATCATCTCTAAAGCTCCCATTTTTCAAAATTTTGTCGAAGTTTTAGGAAATTCACAATAAAAAGGAAATATTTTTCTTAAGGGAGAAAATTTTCCAAGAGTTGTCAAGTTGTGACAACGATGAAAGAAAAATATAGGAATCTGTGGTGACAAGATGAAAACCTTATCAAGAAAATATGTAGCTTTTTACCATTAAAATTTAAATTTCTTGGTGAGATCTTCAAAGGCTGTTTCATACTAGATTAGCACATTTTTTGCTTTAGCCTATTCATTTTGTATCTGCGCAACTGCTCCTAAAATACGTTTCAAGAGGAGACTTTTCAATTTTAAAATGTATGCTATTATTACACTAGTACCCCTGGACATTGGTGACATTACCCCCTATAATTTTTTAAGGAGAGGATTTTCTCGGGACCGAAGAGGTTAGAACAGTAATTTTTAAAGACGCTTGAAGAATTCGTATTTTAATGTAAATCCCAAAACTTCCATCATATCTCTTTCCTTTCCAATAAAACATTTTGTGGTAGCGTATTTCAGTAAAATGCCCTTAAGACCAATGTGCACAGGCCGAAGCTAAATTCTATTGAGGAAATTATCTGCTGAAAACTGATGTATTCTTCCTCAATAATTTTGAGTCGTGAAACGTAAAGCTGTATTTGATTTGATTTTGTCTGAAATTAAAATGCAGTTGAGGACATCCCGAAACAAAAGACACCCAACAATCGAAATTTGCGTTTGAACATTCAAAGTAGGCTCTCGGCCTGCAGATTAAGAAACATTATTTTTATTAACGCAGTTAGGTGCTGTATTGCAAGGTTTACACTTCAGCACAAACTGTACCCTTTGCGGACATGGAGTGTAAGAGATGTACATATAGCATTCTTGTTAAATTAGGAATTTCTTTTAATACTCTACTATGCTAAATTTTGCTTTTCGTTTATATCAATGATAAATGAGGTAAATGGGGGTTAGAATAAAAGTAAAATGTGTCACAACTTAAACTTGTTTTATGTTTTCATCTGTTCAGATAAAATACCTTGAAGTATGAACCTGTACCTTTGAAGTATGTTGTTTAACGGTTATAAGAATATTTAATATTGGTAGAAAACTTAATTTATTCTACATTTACTGCATTTCTAGATCCGCTTCGAAATTCTATCTTCACCCCCTGATTTAAACAGCTATAAATCATGTGTCAAAATTATACTTCATTTTACTTAACAAAAGTACCAAGAATAACAAGACGGAGTTTAATTAACGTTGCACTGAAGCAACACAACTGGCATTGGAAACTGGCACGGAATCAATTCCAAAGGGAAAAATTGGAGGACAACACCTCGGAATTTTTAACCACGCTCAAGATGACTAGGTATGACCTGGCACCCCACTCTCCAAACTTTCACACCAATCCAACGTGAGGACGTTCGAGGACACGACCAATTTAACCTAGTCACCAGCCCCCTCGTACACTACGGTCTTTGGATATATCGAGTCTCAAACTTTTAATCCTTTTGTTTCTAATCCCCAACCATTAAAACTGGACTAATACGCCTCCATGGAATATGAGAGATGTATTAAACCTCGATATGTTACTTGTGTTTTTACTATCGCCGATCAAGTTCTTCCTGAAATGCAATTAAAGGCTGCGTAAGTAACTGCACAATCACAGATGTTGCTCTCCGTTTATTTTTGAGAGGACGGTGCCTTAGGTGAGATGACAGCGAAGGCATTAATTTATGCTCAATTGATTTCAATGTTAGCTTATGTCCGAAGTAATGTCTATTTGAGGGAATATTTTTGTAGACGCTTACAATCTGAACCTGAACAACGAATATAAAATGCTATTTTGAACTGTTGAACTATTCCTAATATACATAACATTGTTGATGTGCATAGTCCAAGTATATACTCTCGAATTCATACTGTAGATAACATTTGAAATGCTCATTGTAAATAAGGTGAATCATAAGTTGAGATGTGAAGAGGTGTATTATGTTGCTACTGTACAGATCTGTATTTGTTTATTTTCGTGTAATAAAAATAATCGACAATTTATATTTCGTGATTCTTATTTGCGCTACACAACATACACGGTACAAAAGCACATCTTGTGGAATCAAAGCTTGACTTCCTCTCAATGTTCCGTTTCTTTAGAATAGTGACGGATTAAGTCGTTTCGAGGTAACTTTGCGATCAGTTGTCCTGATTATGATCAAGTTTGCTGACATATATTTGCGACGCACGCAACACACCTAGTTGAGTGACAACAGTTGTTCTCTTTGAAGGGACAAAATTAAGGTAGGAGAGAGAATGGGCTTGTGTTTTTATGTAGGAAATGGTGCAAAACGAATATGGAGAAAACTCCACTCTACAAACTTCCACACCATGCCATCTTGAGAATATTTGATGCCTAAACAGATTAAACAGACGCAAACCCATACGTAGGGTAAGGCGGGGTAATTGTAAACAAAATTTGAATGTTCACTTTCAATCCCTATTTTCAAACTCTTGATAAAGTAATTAAACATTGCTTACCCTACTAAACTAACTTGTCACTATTCTACTTTGATATTTAATTAGTAGAAGATTCCAGAGAAGAAATTTAATACCGTACTCGGCTATTTACAATTACCCCTGAAAGTAGGGGTGATTGTAAACAACGATTGCCATCATGATATTGAATATTGAACAAGTGACAGCATGAGCAGTAGGAACTCCAATGGTATTTTTACCCTTCTAATACCATTTTTACAATAACCCCGTTTTGATCTTTACATTTACCAAAAACTCCAACTTCTTCCCCCTGTCCCTAAAAAAATATAGGAACACTTGAAATACGGTCTTCTTTGCTACAGGTTGGAGTACGTAAAATTGCTTGGACATGGTCTTAGGTAACACAGAATTAGTCTTTTTGAACCATAGCGAATTTAGTATATGCATGATGGATGCATTTCAGTCCGGTGATCTCAAACTCCTCTTCTGAAACAACATCCACCCATCATGCATACAAAAAATGGGTTTTCTTTCTCTTCCCCCCTCAACATCTAAAAGTACAAACATATTCGTTTCAATGTCTTCCGTGAATGGCTCCAAAATATTTAACTTCTCCTTCAAGCTAGTCTTCGATATTTTGCTTGAATGTTTGAAGATCTTCAAACTCTTCATCGTCAATTCTTTCAATGGTTCCTCATCCTCGCCGTCCTTTCCATTTGCTTCTTACTTGGTTTCTTGCTTACTTCTGGCTCTTTCACTATATTCTCACCAGGCTTCCAATTATTCTTTTTCCTCTTCTGTCACCTTCAAGCGTGACAGTACTTGGTCAGTTGTAAGAACTTCACCATGTGTGTGTGAAGTTTTAGTAAATCAGTCTTCCTGCTCCCCAAGAACACGAAAAATGCAATAAAACGCAATTCAAAGGTACAAAATACGATTAAATACAAAATTACACTGGAAAATATATTGGTTTTCTATCCAAATTTAACGAAACTATTGGCAAAACTATGTTTACTAAACCGTCCCTTGAAAAATATGGGGTAACTGTAAACATTCAACTGTAGGTGCATTAAAGTTCCCATAAGCAAAAGTCAATGATTTTCTGTTCGATAGAAACATAACTGACCGTAGTAAAGAATTGGAACAACAAACATTTTAATATATTATGAAGTGCAGCAGAAAATGCAGCAGACAAAAACTTTAAAACCCAAACTTTTCAACCATACATTTTTCAACTAAACATATTGCTATCAGCTGTGTTTCAAAGAAATACGGTATCACCATATTGTATCCTCAGTTATGAAGGATACTAAGAATATTTTTGAAATCAGCTTGATAAATTTTCAAAAAACGTTTATCACAAAACAAGAAAAAGGATTTTATAGGAAATGTAAAGTCAACCCAATCGGTTCAATTTTGTTTCATCACATTAGTGAAACTTGTTAAATATCTATGGCGAAGAAAACAGTAGTACGACCGTTTTAGTATGCCAAGATACGCCATATGTTGCCAAACAAGGTGTATTTCCCCACCGTGACCTCATCTTGGGTATTCTCGTCTTGGGAAGAAGTATCCGACTTGCTTTATCCACTTATACCTACTCAATGGTCGTACATTGTTAACACTCCGCAGGTACTTAAGATAGTTGGACGATCCTTCGATAACATTGACAAATTACTGCATACCATTAAATTAAAATAAAACAGCCAATGGTCATTTCTGACGCACACATCTAACTACCTCTATATCCATATTCCAAACCGCAAGAAACTTTACAAAGGTTTTTCATTCTTCAAATGGTTTCATTATTTTAAGGAGAATAACTGTGCTCTGTTACCAGTGCGTGGAAGCAGTTAACAAAGGAATAAAAGTTCTTAAAGGTTCTGAACAAGCCATCACACAGAATGGCTTCAAGAACTGGAAGAAGGATCCTGAAAAATTCAAAGTTCATGAGCAAATTAATCTCCATGGTCAATCCGCACACTTCTTAATCCAGAAAGATTGGGGCGTTCCTGTGGTAAACTTAATTAGTCAGTAGTGCCAAAATCATCAAATGGAAACAAAAAGGCTTTACATACTACACTGGTGTCTAAAATTATCTTTATATGCATCGAATCACGGATGTTTAAAAAACTGGACTATAATTTTATGAATTTGTGCGCAATGAAACATAACATAACACATAAGTACAAAAAAAAATCTAAGAAAACTGCATATGCTATAAAACTGTAGCATGAAATAATAAAAATGGCAATAATATGTGACACGGAGAGTTCACAAAAAAAGAATAGTTAAGGCTTATGAATTTGGATACGGAATGTGATCGCCCCTGACTTGTCACAACGTGTTTTTATGCTACCAATAATGTTAACCACAGTTTGGAGAATTGACTTCCACTCCACCACCAATGTGATCTTCAGGGAATTTATATCTCTAGGAGGAGGATGTCTCCGTGCAACTGCTTTTCCAAGGTAGTCCCATAAGTTCTCTATCGAGTTCAGATCAGGAGATATTGCTGGTCTCGGTATTCGCTCAATGGCTTCATTTTCAAGGAATTCGTCAATGAGGTTTGCTCGAAGTGGACATACACTATCGTCTATAAACAAAAAATCGCATCCATATGCACCTCTGAAGTGCTTTACGTAACTTTCAAAGACCTCATTCCGATATCTGGCAGGTCACAGATCCTCTGTTGAAAACGTGTAGGGGAGTACGTCCATCGATCATTATTCCTCCCCTCACCATCACACCTGCACAACCAAACCGGTCACATTCCATAATGTTCGAAAGAAGATTTCGCGTTCCTGACTCCTTCCAGTTGTAAAAACGTTTAAAATCAGATGTTAAACTAAACCTCGACTCATCAGTAAAGAGAACGTGGGTCCATTGGTGTTGACTCTAGTTCTGATGTCCTTTGCACAAATAAAAGCGATCCCTTTGTGTTGTGAAGACAGTGAAACATAACTCTTATCTTTCTGGCACATAGGCCTTTTCCATTAAGACTTCTGTGTACAGTTTGCCATGATACAACAGTTCCCGTAGCGGCTACAAGCTCTGAACTTAACTGCCGAGCAGTAGCTTCCTGTTACGACGGGCAATTATTACCATATGTCGATCTTGAGAAGCAGCTGTTATATTTTTGTAACCTTGTCCAGACCTCATTACAGCAGTTCCAGAGTTCTGAAAATGTTTCCATAGCACAGAGACTGTCTTGAAATATTCACAACACCTCGCTGCTTCCTATTGTCTATCCTGATTCTCAACGGCCCATAATGATCCACTTCATAATTCTTCCAAATGATACTTCGGAAGTCATTACAAACCGTTTTGAGTCCTTACACACTGAAATCAAACGCTGTATTGCAGAAATTCACTCAGATATTCACTTTACGCAAAGTGCTTGATTCACTTTCGGATGACGTAGCGCCTTGATTTGCATAGAAGAATTTCACACAATCCCTGTTGAAATGGATTACTTCAATTAGGTATTTCATGGAATATAATTATTTTTGGGTATGTAAAGATAATTTTGGACATGAGTGTATAAGTTCAATTCACTACATGGCTCGCACAGGGTAAGGACTTCGTTGATGGAAATGTGACGGTGGGAATTTGCTGCATCTTTTGGAGGATGGAAATGAAGACGTTCCATTTCTACAGACATGGCTCAAAATACGCAAAAATTGGTTGGATGGGAAAATACAAAATGAAATTCGTGAAATAATTGCTCATTCAGATCAGCAACAGTTGGTGCAAGTTTGGAAGCAAAGCACTTTATTAGGCATCGTCGCTGATGGCACTACTGGTGTTGCAAGTAATGAACAATTCAGCTTGTGTCTGAGATGGATGAATCCCATCACATCTGAAGTGAGAGAGGACTTCATGGGCATGTATTCATCAAAATATACCAAGGTTAATACAGTGGACTCTCCTTTTTACGAACCTCCAATTTATGAACTACACGTTTTTCGAACTACTGCATTGGTCCTGAACAATATTCCATAGAAATAATGTCAATTTCCCTCCAATTTACGAACCGAAAACTTTCTCTCTTTGTCACAAACTCAGTTTCCTCACATTCTTTTCATTGTTTTCCTTTAGACAGGAAAATTTGACGGGAAAGGGTGAAATTTCTTCAGTCTGGTTAGACTTTGGACCTCCTAAGTTGGTGAGGGGGCGGAAAAATACCCAAGAACGATTCTGATCTCAGTGCAGATGAAGCTTTCATCCAGAAACTTCGTCGAGTTCCTGAAAACCTTGCATTTCATTATTTTCTGATTGGATGAGAATGTTCAAGCATGCATATTGGAGATGTCGGATGATGAAATCCTCAATCAGGTGTTGAACGGGAATACCGAAGAATAATCCGATGAAGGAGAATGCGTAGAGGACATACCAAGGCCAACTATCAAAGAAGCCACAGAATGACTGTCAGGACTACATCGGTTCTTAAAAGCAGATGACAATTTTGAGATGCTTAACAGCATCAACTCTACGGAATCGTATGTTTACCTAAGTGCTATCATGAAGTTAACAAAGCTAACTGATTTTTTATAATCGCTAATAAATAAAAATTAGTGCAATTTGCATTTTTTTAAAATTTTATTCCCATTTTGGCACTTTTTATGCGGTCCCCACGAGTTTGTAAAATCTCGAGTCCACTGTACTTTATACCATGTCATTGAAGTTGTTATGATAGGACTTGGTTTAGGGTTTCAGCAAGTTAGAGGACACTGCTTTGATGGAGCTCCGAATAAGTGTGGTCATTTAAATGATGTTCAAAGCTCATTAAATATGTTCAGCCAAAATCCTTATTTGTTCATTACAGCAACCATTCCTTGCACTTCTGTCTCCAAGAAGCAGCTAGGACTTTCTCACTACTTTGTGAAGTCTTGGGGTTGGTGGCTTAGAATAACATACTACCTACAGCGAAAAGAAAAATATTTATTCGGACATTGTACTCACGTTCTGCGATCAAGATGAGGAAAAGCGCCTTCTACTTTGTCTAACAAGATGGTGCGTTAAAGTTAACTCCTTAAGGCGTACGTATACACTAGAAGATTTTTTTTTTAATATTGACTTAAAAAATCCAGTTTTTTTTACCACAGGTGATTGGTGTATTCTTAAAATAATTTCTGTAAAAAAAAAATCAGATTGTGCCAATAATTAATTGTCTAATTAAGATATAATAACTAATTAGCATGTTTTTTGTTACGTGATATCTCAAATTGTAATTTATACAGAAAGACGATTCCTGTTGGAAATTGTTCGTAATACTATTCTTCATGTTTTGAGCCTCCATCAAGTTGCTAGAAGAAATAGTTTTTTTTATAGAATTTTTTAACCAAAAAAGTGAAAAAATCACATTTTTTCAGAAATTTTAATATTTAAAAATCAATTAAAAATTTATTTCTTGACTAAATACTCTGATTGATGCTCAAAACATCCACTGTATTATATAGATCATAGTGATACAAAAATAATTATAATAGGTGATTTCATTGTGAAGTTATCACGTAAGGAACCAAGCATCCTATTGCAAAAACACAGTTCTTCAGAAATTGAGTTTAAAGTTTTGGAAAGATGTTTTCAAAATGATATTGTAATAAAATTGATAAAAAATATTGCCTATCTATAGCTAAAACCCTCCAGAAATGTAAGTTGGTCCTTCTTTTTCAATTTTTTTGTCCTCTTTTCTTTTTTTGGCCCCTCGCAAATACTTCCTTCGCTGTTTCTGCAATGGTGTAGACTGTCGTATACTTGCACTAATTCTTAATTTATCCTTTTTTTTGTATGCCATTAACCATGAAATGTCCAGGACGGATGCCCATCCGCCTCATAACTTCTAATTCGGGCTTAAATCCGCAATTAAAATTCATAACGGCATCAAAAACTGAAAGTTTTACTGAATCGACACCTGAAAATTTTGTTTTTGGTGACCGCTTCCAGATTAGTGAATGTAAACATTCATTGTTGTTTTGTGTTTGCCCGTGAAAACACTTTTCCAGCATTTCAGGACTTGTAAGTCATGAGTAGATAGGCTTAACATGTTTTAGCAAGTTGAGCGGCAATCCTCCTTTGTGTTTGTATTCCTTTTCTTTACCCATAGCTGCAGCACGCTGGTTGGAGTACCAACTGTCAATACCCTTTGGGCACTTAGTGTGTAGAGGGTGATCATCTTGATCAATTTCTGGGGTTTTTTCAGCAGATGTTTCTTTGGAATGTTGGTTTGTGACAAACCTTCTGTTCTTTGAACGACTTTTTCGTGTTTGGATCCCATTTTAATTCAAAAATGGCGCGTAAGAATCTAGTAAACAGCAGCAGGCAAGAGTAGAAATAAACTAAATAAACAGGCTTAAAATATACAGTTACTGTTAAATATTGTTGCCAAACGATATAAATTAAATAATAAAATATTAAAAATCAATAATTATTTTACCAAACATAAAATTTAAAACAAAATTCTTGATAATAGTCATTGTTTACTTCAGGTTTAGAAATCGAAACTAGAATTTTCGGTGACAGTACCTAACAAAAAACCCTGTAACTAGAAAAATATTCAGAATACGTACAAGATCTTGGTATCGTTTGAAAGCTTAGAAGTTGGAGAATATTTTGAAATAATAATAAAAAAATCGATATTCTGGTCATTTCTGCTATTTCTAGTGTATACATACACCTTAAACAGATTCCTTTCGAATTACAAAAGGGTACTGCAGATAGTGAAAGCCATTTTGAATGACTGCATGCAATTTCGGATGATCGAAGGGCAGCATTAAGAGTACATAAAAGATAACTTTAAAAAAAGCTAAGGCGCTGTTCCCATTAACGTAACATGTAAAATTTTCGTATATCTAGTTTTGCAGAACACAGGATAGACACTGGTGTCAAAAATTAAGGTCACAAACACGTTTTTCAAAATAATTCAAAATTGCTACCAGAAAATTTAATAAAAATTGTATTTTATATATTTTGAAGAACGGATAGCACAATGTAAGCCTTCAGTTTGGAATAAATGGTGTTTGGCGTTAGTTTTGTAGAACAACGTGGAATTTGACCGTTTAAGCATCTGGGATTTTCTCTTGCAGTGTTGTGAATATTGCATTAAAACCCACAAGTTTGACTGTTTGCAGTGAGGATGAGTTCTCATCATCGTTTAGATGATTCATTGAGACGGAGAGCCATTGTCAGGCTTGAAGCTGGGCAATCTCAAGCAGAGGTGACTGGATGGTTACAAGTGGCACCGAAAGTGATATCCAGGTTGTGGAATCAATTCCAAACACGTGGTATTATCACCAGGAAGCCCGGCCAAGACCGTCCAAGAGCGGTGACACCGGTACAGGATCTCTACTTGCCATTAGATGCACGACGGCATAGGCAGACGACGACTACAGAACTTTCTCGTGACCTTGCTGCTGCGTCTGTAAAAAGAATTTCCAGACAAACAGTATACAGTCGTCTAGCACAGAGGGCCCTTTACGCCTGGAGTCCAGTGGTGTGTCTTCCTTTGAGCGCATTACACAGGAGAGCCCGATTGTAGTGGAGCCCAACACACCATTCTCTGACACACCAAGAATGGGGGCGTGTTCTGTTCCCTGGTGAATCAAGATTCAGCACACAGAGTGATTATCGGCGAGTCTTCATTTGGAGAGAACGTGGAGCTCGCTATCCTCCCTCAAACATAAGGGAATTCGACCAATTTGGCAGAGAAATCATTGTCTGGGGTGGCATCATTTTGGGTAGTCGTACACCACTGCACCTCTTTGATAAGGGTAATTTTACGCACAGCGCTATACGGATGAGGACCTTGAACCCTATGTGAGGTTGTTCCGGGGTGCTGCAGGCCCGGACTTCTTGTTTTGGACGATAATGCGCGACCACACAGAGCTCATATTGTTGATGATTTTCTTGAAGAAGAAGATATTCGCCGTATGAACTGGCCTGCGAAGTTTCAGGATCTTAATCCTATAGAACATGTTTGGGATGGTCTAGGAAGAGCCATTGCACGACATTTTACCCCCTTCCCAGGACCCACCAGGCGTTAAAAGCCGCGCTTTTGGGATAATGATATTTATTGCCTCAAGCGCATCTCGACACCCTCATTAACGGTAGGGAGGCTCGTTGTGAGGCTTGTATAGCAGTGCACGGTGGCCACACTCCATATTAGACGGGCCTATTCCGAGATAAATGTATCATGATTTGACCGTTTTTGATATAACCTGTATCTTAACTAACAATTCAACTCTTTTTCATATTGTTACGTTCTTTTATGCTTACTCTCATAATAATATATCTCTATGCCAAATTTCGTTGCAATAAACTGAATATTTCTCCAGTTCTCACAGATTTTATGTTTGTGACCTTAATTTTGGACATCAGTGTACTATTAAGAAAGCAAAGAAGTCTGCACAGTTGGACACACTTTCAAACATGAGGATCGATGAAAATTTTGAATCCATTTGGAGGGAAACAAAATAATCTGCTGAACTCCTAGATTTGGAGCTGCCACAGCCTTCTCGAAAAAGAAAGCTTCCATGTCGGTATGAATATTCTAGCAATTCTGGATGTTTCACCCCCGTAATATCAATGAAACTTTTGGCTTTCGATAATGCTTCTTTGAAGTGGTTAACATAGTAACCACCGAAATTGAAAACGATTCCATCAACCAGGTATAGTGAATCGTGTCAAATTAGAAGTCCTTACAGATGCAGAAAATTGCAAGAAAACTTTGGTGTTCATGCAAGTGATTTCGATCTTGAAAAATTGGAATCCCAGTTGGTTACCTAATGGATTATAAGAAAAATTTGTGTCATCATTTGATATCAACCCGAAATCGGTGGCAGAGCAAAAGGAGTTTATGAATGAAGTGTTGAATTAATCTCTATTGTTCCTGCAGCCGAAAGGTCTTTCAGTGCTCTTAGACAAGTGAAAACGTATTTGCTCACAAACATGACTCAAAAACGTTTAACACATCTCCTACTCCTTAATTTTCGAGTCCCACACTGCAAAAATCAATCGGAACTCTACTGTTTTAGAACTTAAGTGTAAATGCGGAGAGAAAAGGTGTATTTGCCATTTGAATAATGTAGATATATAATTTTTAGCCCCTAACTGGTAAATGAGGAAAATTTATGTTGGGTTCCCATTTAATTTGAGAAAATTTAAGAATTCGTAGCAATCACCGGGGGTTAGCAAGCAGTGGTCACACCTGACCCCACGAAAAGAACTACCACGGGCAACGCCGTGGGACAGTGGGGTGGCGACTGCGGTACAAATTGCACGCAAGGTGGACGTACGTCGCCGCAATGTCGCCGGAGGTATATGTGAACTACTATATCTGATCTCCTATACCTCAGACCGCGATTACGATGCCGCAGCGGCGTTAAGTTTGGAGAAGGCGATTTCATCTCGTCAGTTATAACGAGTTGGCGGGGGGAAATGCCATTCGTACTCATGTGATGCATTAAATAAACTATAACATGTACTCAATGTTATACTTGTTATAATATTGCAGATTATGCTATATGCATAGTAAATTTTCCATCCATTTATTTCTAAATACAATGAAAATATTTAACTTTTGGATCCTAGAATACAAACTACTCTTTACGGAGAAAAACTTATCACTTTTCTTGGGACTCGCAAGACCTGAGGCAGGCCTAAATTCCACGGTACCTCATTCTAGGGGGCCCAGGATTATAGTTAAATAGAGAATTCAGAAAGGATAGGGAAAGTATTGCATTTTCCCCTAAGGGGGCGTTTCCACACACACCGCCAATAACTGATTTTGTCGGTAATGAAAGAAAAATGTGCGCGGCTGTCAACAATGTTATCCCTGGGCTATTGTACCTTAGGAGGAAGCACAGCAGATGCAAAAGCGAAAGACTATAGCATCCCCTTTCTACGTGTTCAACTAAGGTGAAAACATTGCACTTAAACAATTTACTTATTTTCGGAACTAATACAACAGTTTACTGAAATAAAACAAATATCCTGATAGCTATCGGAACTGAAGTAAAAGTTAAACGAACACTTTCCAGGAAACAGGTGCAGGTTAAGCAAAGCGTAAATGAGATCCTTTCAGCATCCAATTCGTCGAGTTCAACACCTGCTGCAAGGAGCATGGCCACATATGTCGAGCGCGCGGACTGGACTAATATTTTAATTGCATTAAATCTTTGGTTTTGCGTTGTCTGAAAAAGACCAACAGTTTTCACAAATGAAACGTGTGTGTACAAATTGGAACTAAGTAGAAGAAAAATGAACTATATGCAGAATTTATTTCAAAATTAACCTTAACAGAAAAAAAAATATTCTTGGAGAGATACTTCTCCACTGATACTGTCTTGTTTTTAAATTAATAAATGAACCTCGTTTTTAAGAATATCACAGTTTAAGTAAACTATAATCCTAATTCCTTGATAACAAAGTGTATTAAACAAAAATATAAAATTTTACTTAAAATTTTAAAAAAGAGGGAATAATTATTTACTGAATCGAAAACCTATTAAATATAGCAGATTGTATTTTTTTACGAGTTTTATTACCGTGTAACATGTTTACCGATTAGTGTGTTTATAAACTTGAAGTATAAGGGGTCGATCTTAATACCTTGAATTCCATTCAAACTAACTGCTAAATTAAGGAAAAATATTAAGGTGTAATGCTTTGAAAATATTTGAAACAAAAATAAGAGTTTTAAAACCGTTCGTTACTGTATTTTTTTTTTTTTGCTTGTCATTATATAATTTGACACTCATGTTTCAAATTTGTGATGAAACAAGTAAAATTTAATCTGTGTGTTTGTTTATTAATATTTATATTCAAATGTAAACAACAGATGACGCCACTATACATGCAACAGATAATCATAAATCGTTTACACACGTTACTGTAGATGGCAGTACGAGTGTACTCGGTATTTAAAAGAGAATAGCAGATAAACTGATCTTTAAATGTTTTTACAATTGTTTTATTGTTGTAGCAAAGCTCAACCAAAACTGTTATAATTTTATGTGAAACTAAAATAACAATTTTCAGGATTCATAAAAGTTTCAACCTTTTTTTAAAGAAACAATCGGAATCGTTCTAGTTCACTGTAACCGGCACATCTTGTAAAAACTAAAACAGAAAACATGAGTTTATTATTGTTTCTCCACCTGTATTCCAACGAAGTTTGAATTGATGTATGTGTCTATGTGATGATCTTTGTGAAACAGATTGTGGTTCGAACGAATTTATAATCGATCGAATACTTGCATAGAAAATCTCCTTTTCTCTCAAAATGCATGCTGTAGCTGGAGGAATGGAATCAGATTTTTCTGATTCCGAATGTGACATGGTTTATAACACTGGGAAAGATTCCAAGGAGATGCCCACACCCGAAAGAAAAGCGGTGTCGAACGGTGGAATTGTGAGTATCTTTTTCTGTTCTTTAAACTTTGTCCGAAATTTTCCTCTGTGCTGCTTTCTGATTTTTTACAAGTCTTATTTCCCAACTTTGGCTTCAAGATGTTTGCATTTCTAATCTAAATTGCGGTGACAAGTCTTGCATTTAAGCAGCTAAAATTCGTACAGTCGAGTGTATTTAACAAAGTCGCATCTTTCCACTTAAAAACTTTGTTACAAAGAAAATTCGTTCAAAAGAAATTTGTAAATTGTGTTATAAAAACGAGAAAAAACTTACTGAAACTTTCCTATCATTATTCACTTTTACACATGTCCTAAACTGTAAACATGTAAACTGTCTGTAATCCTGCTTTGTACTGGTTTCTCTTAAAGAACACATTTTTCTTAAAAATTTTCACACTTTTGTAATGATTGAAATATTTTATCTGTATAACATTTTCTTAAAACTATAAACCCCTTTGTATAGTCCCAAATGCTGTTAGTATTTCTTCTTGTGAAGGCTTTTAATAATATCTTCATTATCATCTTCATCACTCACTGTAGTGTCTTTATTACATTTCCTAACACTTTGCAATATGTAATGTTCCTTAGGATATTAAATAATCATAATGTCTTCATCACTGTGAAAAAAATTAGACAGCTCTAACTGCACCTTCTAACTGTCTAACCATACCTTCAAAAGCTTCCATGTCTCAGATGCTGCCATTTTTCTATCAAATCTGCCAGCCCTTGGATTCCTCATCATTGCATCATATTCAACATCACTTTTGAAACTTGCTTTAAGAAAACAATTATAGTAGATGCAGTATATCACACTGCCAGGCTTTCATAATCTTTGATATGGAGATTCTTAATTTAATACAGTTGTCTATAGACTTGCTGCTCTCTAAGGCAAGAATAACTTTTTGTAGAATTATTTTTGGGTTATGAACTTATAGATTTTTTTTTATAGTGAGATCTTTGGGCTTAGACTGTATGAAGTTTAAAGTTGTATTGGCCAGAAGAAAAAAAAAACTTAATGTTCTTCAATTTTCATTTTGAGCAGTCTGGTGGCAAGACAGTTGTCTATAAGTAACGCAATTTTGCGACACTGTTCTTCCAATTGTTTATCCCATTTTGTCAGCCACTCTTCAAAAATTCTAGATGTCATCTGACTTTTTATTGAAATGATAGTCCACCTCTAAAGATTTTGTGCATTTGAAGTGTCTGGGGTTGTTACTTTTACTGATACTAACAGTTGTAATTTTTCTTCACCAGTCATATTCGCACACAACAAAACAGTTATTCTCTGTTTGCTATCTCCCCCACCCCAAAGCTCTTGTTGTCTTTAAATGTTAAAGTTTTATTCGGTAGATATTAAAAAAAGATCCCATTTCACATCAACATTAAAGATGTTTTTTTGCACCATATCCATCCAAAAGTTTTAGTTTCTTCCATTTTTCATACACCTTGTCAGAAACATCTGCACCTTTATATATGGTATTCCATGTCTCTTTAAATTTATCTAGCTATCCAACGATAGCTTAAAAATTTTGGTTTCCCTAATCCTGAGTAAAATCTATAGTTTTCTTGTTGGATCATTGGACTGGCCCATTTTTATTAGAATCTGAATTACACATTTTAAACAGCGGTATCGATGTCTTCACATGAACATTATTTAAATCTTTTTCTGTTCATAAGACTAACACTGCTATTGTGCTGAATAATTGCTGAACAATTTTTAATAATTGTTGACACTGCTTGCTGCTATATCGTACTTTAAAGCCACATCTTTCTTCCTCATTCCTTTATCAACATCTACAAGTTTCTATTCATCTGAAAGACAGAAACATTTTCCCTTGGACATTTTGAGTGAGTAACACACAGGTGTGAGATCCGCTCACTTATTGAAAAAGAATGTCTCCTACATAGTCTGTTCCACAACTAAAACCAGTGTTACTCTGGAGAATGTAGTTTCCATCACCTCCATTCCGTGCCATATGGTCTCCTCAAAGATAAGAAGGGAAGCAATTCCTTTCCCTTTGTTGTGGGAATTCCTTGCGAGCAAGGGTGCTTCATGTCATGCCAGCCGATTTGGTTGCTTTTGTTGGTATTTCAACAAATAAAAAATTACAAAAAAAAAAAAAATTGCAAAGAAAAACAAACATATTTGGCTGGAAAATCTTTGCTATATACAGAAGTTATATTTCGTATTATGGAGAGTAAATAACATATAAATGTCACTCAAAGTCAAAGTCGTGTGGAAAATTTCGTTAAATAAAACTTCCTTGAATGGAGACTACTGTATTTTCATAACTGAATTTCTCAAATAGGAATACCCTAGTGTTATTGATGTGAATTTATGTAATCTGCTCAAAAAATATTTCTTATTTTCTAATGTTGAAATGTTGGGAATGAGAAGATTAACAAACTATTCATCAAGTAGAAAAACAAAAGCAAATTTTGAAAAAAAATTTAAATTTTTCGAAATAAGCGGTTTAGTAAATAGGATAATTGCCCAAAATACTACTTAGTTTCACAAATCTTGCACTTACCTTCACAAGGTGTATCGTGAGTGGAATTTAGGGAAACAGCCTTTAAATAGGCCAACATTGCATCTTCTCTATATTATGTAGCTAATTAATATTATTATGTAACATGGGGATTTTTTCATAAATATATGTTGAGATTGAGCAGCTCTATTGTTTTGATGCAGACCACATTGTCTGAGGTTGTTTCTTGGGACTTAAATAAATATTGGGATGATCCAAAAGTATCTCCCGTTTTGGACATCAGGGTTCCCATGGTCCTTGAAAAGTCCTTGAATTTATTTTTCCGAACTAAGGGCCCTTGAAATTCTTTGAAAATTATGGAACTGGGTAAAAAGTCCTTGAAAGTTACTTAATTTTTTTTGACTAGTACAAAATTGTGTAATTTTGTCTTGCGTTCGAACTTGTCCAGACTAGTTTCCTTCACGTCAGGTGCGCCATTTGAGCATCATCTCTACTATTATGAAAGGAAGTTTTTGTCTGTCTGTTTTTTTCGCGGCCGCAAAATCCTGACGATTCTATGGCACTTACAGCAATGAGATTTGGCACACAGGTAGTCCGAATGTTTTGTAATTTTTTGTTCGCGGCGAAATTTAAAATTCAATCTATATTTTAAAAGGAATTTAATAGTTTTATTCTTTACCTGGTTTTTTAACTCGTTTCTTCTGGAGAAAAGAAGAAACACCCAAATCTGGACTTTTTGTACCCACGTGACCTTGTCACGACTACCCACGTGACCACGCCAGCCTTTGGAACAGCCATTTTTTTTTTCATCGCGGGGAACTTGAAGAAAATGATTTATTTCGTTTTCGCTTGGATTTTGCGCGCGGAGGAATGATTTTGCAGACAGACAATACATCTTTTAACTGGATTCACTTAGTTCTTTTTTCTATCTCCTAGACCGTTAGAGATAGAGTAAAAAATTCAACGGATTTGAAATCTGCGGAAAATTTCAGTTTAGATTGTTACCTAAAGATATGATTTTCTTCAAATAAATAATTTTTAATTGAATATATCTTCAACGGATTTGAAATCTGCGGAAAATTTTACACCAGCTTAATCGCAAACCAACACCACGGGCTAGCCACGCAGTGTCTAGTAGGTATATTCTAATAAGTTACAACTGGTTGTTGTAATCTTTTATAATACTAGGGGGCTCCGCCCCCTGCTCGCTTACGCTCGCCAACCCCCGGGGATTGCTGCGCAATCCCATTTGGTTTGCTTCGCAAACCAACATTCCTTTCACAGAGTGAAACTATCTGAATAATTCGTATTATGCTGATTTCACTTTCCGGTACATGACGTCACAGCGAGGGCTTCGCGCCCTGCTCGCTTACGCTCGCCGACCCCGGGGATTGCTACGCAATCCCGTTTGGTTTGCTTTCTCAAACCAATACTTCTTTCGCAATTGATTTCACTTTTTTTTTGCTTTAACACTTAATGCACCCTAAAGTAATAGCCACATCAGTAAAAAATCTTCTGAATCTTGTTCCCTGTACAATTTTAAGTAAACAGCGTTAATATCAAAACTTTATGATTGTACTTTGTCGGTAAACTGTCTTGAGAACAGAGGGAAAAAAGCGAGCCTTTTTCCTCGCCAAATAAAAAGAAATCGTTTTTATGGCAATTGTTGCTACGATAAATTTGATATCTGGCAAACCCGATAGTCGAAAATGCAACCCACTACTGTTTGCGGAACCAGCTATGCGAACTGCAAAATACGAAATTTGTGTCACCAACGTTTGATTGCATCGAATTTATTTATGAACCAATTTTAAAAATAATTCTACCGTAAGAAAAAGTACATTGTGAGGTATACTGCAATATTTTTAAAATTAAAAACTAACAGTAATACTATATAGATATGACCATTTTAGTTTTGTATCGGAAGTTACGATCTGTGAAAGTTCCGAAAATTGTATGACCTACTTTTAATTGCATCGATTTTGTTTATTAACCAATTTGAAAAATAATTGTATCATAAGAAAGAGTGTAATGTAGAGTATTCAGTGATGTTCTCAAATTTAAAAAATAATGGTTTTTGCCGTAGACATAACGGTTTTAACAAGAAGTAGCGAAAATATCCGAAGATTCCGAATTTTGTATCACGAACTTTTGATCGCATCCAATTTAATTATTAACCGATTTCAAAAATAATAGTACCGTAAGAAAGAGTATATTCTGAGGTATACTGCGATATTTTAAAAATTAAAAACTAATAGTAATAAGATATAGATACGGCAGTTTTAAAAAAAAGTAACAAAAATGTCCCGATTTTTCCCGAATTTCAAAAAAATATTATCAAGAACCAAATTGAAATTTCAAAAAAAACTCGATGAGCTGCAAAAATTTACGTTGAGAGGTACTCTTAAAAAAAACTCACGACTGAAGACTGAAAATTTGAATGTGTTTTGCTCACTCGCGGAAGAAATTTCACTTCTTCATCTTTAACACTTAATAAAACCTAAACTAATAGCCGCATCGGAAAAAAATCTTAATAAATATCCAGGGAATACGATGAAGAACAAAGCATGTTAATTTCATTTTTTTCCGATCAGTACTTTCTCGGGAAACCGTCTAAGAATGGAGCTAAACAACAAAAATTTCAATTCTGCGGCGGCGGCGTCGGCGGCGGTAACTTTTTTTTAATATAGAGAGACTAGAGGGCTCCGCCTCCTGATCGCTTGCGTTCGCCAACCCCCGCAAACCAACACTTATTTTACAGATCCCATTTGGTTTGCTTCGCAAACCAACATTCTTTTCGCAGAGTGAATCTCCTGGACAGCGAAGCTATCTTAATAATTCGTATAATTCATATTTGACTTTCCGGTCCATGATGTTACAGCGAGGGCTTCGCCTCCTGCTCACTACGCTCGCCGACTCCCGAGGATTGTGACGTAATCCCGTTTGGTTTGCTTCGCAAACCAATACTCCTTTCGCTAGTGAATTCACTTCTTTTTTTTTTACTTTAACACTTAATGCACCCTAAACTAATAGCCGCATCAGTAAAAAACCTTCTGCATCTTGTTCCCTGTACAATTTTAAATAAACCGTGTAAATAAACTCCTAACTTTACGATCTGTACTTCGTACTTTTTCCGTGAACCGTCTGAGAACAGAGAGCCTTTTTCCTCGCCAAATGAAAAGAAACCGTTTTTATGGCAATTATTGCTACGATAAATTTGAGATCTGGTTAACCCGATACTCAAAAATACAACCCACAACTGCGTGCGGAACCTGCTCCGCGAACTTAAATATACAAAATTTGTATGACCAACTTTTGATTGCATCGAATTTATTTATGAACCAATTTTAAAAATAATTCTACCGTAAGGAAGAGTACATTCTGAGGTTTTCTACGATATATTCAAAATTAAAAACTAATAGCATTACGATATAGATATGACAGTTTTACGATATGATATGATATGATATGACAGTGATTTAAATCACACCCTGTCTAAAATGTCTATTATTATTTTTGTTTAAATGTAGCTTTATCGAGCTGTAATATTTTTAGGATTACATTCTAATAGTAGTTTATTTAAGTTTTGCTAAGATCAAAAGCAAAACAATTTGGACTTGTCTATAACCAGTCAAATACATTTGAAAATAAGATGTTCATTTAGTACAGAGGTGTGAAAATTATTAGAATAATTGTGAAATTTACAGTAAAATCTTGTTATATTAAAGAAATAATACATTATTTTGAAAAATATTGATACATTTAATATTTAGTGTGCATCTTCTTGTTTTTTATTAAAGATTCGATACGTCTTGGTATACTTTGTATGAGTTTTTGGCAATTAGATTGCATTTCGTTGTCATGGTGCCAAATTTGAATGAGTCTTTCTATCATACCATTTTTGTTTGTAATGTTACAATTCTTTAATTTTTTCTTTACAATGGCCCAAAAATTCTCTATTGGGTTCATATCTGGACTGTTTCCAGGCCATGGAAGAGTTTTATATTTTTTTTCATCCAAAAATTTGGTCACATATTTTGGCTTTATGGCACGGAGCTCCATCATGCATGAATATGAAGTCTCATATGTAAACCAGTCATTTAATTGTGGAATTAGTCTTTGTTCAAGCACTTTTTTATACTGATACTGGTTCATCATGCCTTCTACAATGTATAAACGACCAGTACCCTGAGCAGACATTACGCTCCAAACCATTACTTTAGTACGATGTTTAACCGTTTGTGCTATGCAATTTGGGGAAAATTCTTCACTGGTACTTCTCCTGAAATACTGACTGCTTTCTTCTGATATCGTAAACATTGGTTCATCAGAAAAATATACCTAAACGATAAAAAATACTTTAAGGTATGTAATTTGTTGAGAAATATTCGTATAAAGAAATTTTTAATCAAATTTGTAAACAGTTCTGTATTTTTAATCAGTATGCAAAAAACATGATTTTAGGAAAAGAACTGAGCAACTTGAATTCAACTGATTAATTAAAGGAAAATTAATATTTATCACCTTGCTCCAGTCATTTCCGAATTGTTCTTGCACAACTTTTGCCCAAGCAAGTCTCTTCTTTGCCGTAGCAGATGTGATTTTAGCCTTTTTTCGAGGACGACGAGCACTGAGTCTAGCTGAGATGAGCTTTCTACGGATAGAAGAATCACATACATTTACTCCATACGCTTGAAGAGAGATTTTTAGTTCATGACTAGTTACTCTACTGTTAGATTTAGCAATTCGAATTAATTTCCTTTCAGTTCTTGCAGTAAATTTACTTTTCCTTCCGCATTTCCCGACTCTAGAATTTCCATATTCACATTTGGAGTCCAAAGATCCTTTTTATTCTACACACAGATGCGTGAGAAATTTTTGATTTTTTAGCGATTTCGTGTTGTGTATAGTTATTTTCTTGGATGAGACACTTTACCACAGCTAGAGTTCTAGGTGAAATATCACTTGCTTTACCCATAATCACGCAATAATCCTTTGACAAACAAAAAAAAGCTGCCAATCAAAGCAGCGAAAATAATTGCTTTAACAATAAAATAATACCGATGCCAACTCAAGAAAAGAAACAAAATACTAGCACAGCAAGCAGCGATTTTTAAATTTTTTTTATTTTAAGGGGGTCCGGGACACAAAAATCGTCAAATTTTCTAAATTTTTTTTATTATTTTAAGAAATTCTCTGTGTTTTTCTGCATAAAATGACATCTAAATCATGTTTCTATCTTAATTAGAACTAGAGGTATAATAATTTTTGTGGTGCGTTATTTTGAAAAACTAACACTCTTGACAGTTGTTGTCATGGCAACAACATTTGTCTTTAAAACTTTAAATGCGTTTTTCTCCATGATACATTTTTTCAAGATTTCCTGTATTCAAATTGCTATAAGTCGAAAACCGATAAAGTTTAAGGGTTGAAATTTGGAATATATCTTTTTCAAACATTATACTTTCATTTTGATTCAGCAAATTTGAAACAAATATTTACTTTTAAAAATATGACTTTTTAAAAAAAAAGTACCTTAAAATTTTCAAAGATTTTCATTTAAATATTTTTTATTAAATTAATATTTTTTAAATTGCTGAATCAAAATTAAAGTTTATAAATTTGTGAATAATTTACTGCAAGAATTTTGAAAATTGATCAAGAATATTTTAAATTTTAGCAATTTAAAATAACCCCTCTTTTTTGCAAAAATTTTTAATTAAAATTTTTTTTTTAAGTTTTGGAAAAATTTTGTGTTGGGATTTTGCTTATTAGTTAGATGGGTAATCTGTAAAAAAAAATTCTAAATTCTAATTTAATTAATAAAAAAAAAATTTCGATGTGTCCCTGACCCTCTTAAGTTTGTTTGTTAATCAACACACATTTTTTATGCAATGCAAACAATTTGATTACTTTGAATAAAATATTTTTCTTTTTAGAAAATGGTATTATTTAACAAAATTATATCCCCAAAACTATTCTAAAGGAGTGAAAATTGATTGGATCAACAAAACAAATTACCTTTCATGAAATATTGCAAGTATATACAAAATGAATCAAGAAAAACTGAAAAAATCACAATTATTCTAATAATTTTCACATCTCTGTATTACAACAATTTTAAGTTGCTAAAGCAAGCAAACAATCCTGCTAAGAGATGATATGAATGTGAAGGGATTGGCAATTAGAGAAAAATATCTTGTATATTCTCCTAGACCAAGAACCAGGGTATGTCGATTTAAATCAGCTTAATTTATCTATCAAGTGTTTTTATTTTTAAAAATCATGATTTTTATCAAACTTTACATTTTCTTTTTGTTTTCTTTATTAAAGTTCAATGCTAATGTTGGAAATAAATGACCTGGCACACAATACATGTTATCTCTCTATATTAAAAAAAAGTTGCCGCCACCGCAGGATTGACAACTGTGCTGTTTAGCTCGATTCTTAGACAGTTTCCTGACATGAAATTAACATTTTTTGTTCTTCATCGTGTTCCCTGGAGAACTGTAAAGATCTTTTTCCGATGCGGTTATTAGTTTAGGGTTTATTAAGTGTCAAAGTTTGAAAAGCGAAATTTCTTCCGCGAGTGAGCAAAACACATACAAATTTTCAGTCTTAAGCCGTGAGTTTTTTTAAAGAGTACATCTCAACGTAAATTTTTGCAGCTCGTCGAATTTTTTTAGAAATTTCAATTTGGTTCTTGATGATATTTTTTTGAAATTCGGGAAAAATCGGGACAGTTTCGTTACTTTTTTTTAAAACTGTCATATCTTTATCTTAGGTTGGCAATCGTAAGCGAGCATGGGGCGGAGCCCCCTAATTTTATATAAATAAGGTTAAATATATTCTTCTTAGTAACATCCCAAAATGACCTTTCCTACTCAGAAAATAAACAATATTGACAGTGGCACCAACTTTGAAAAATTGGGTTTTTTAAATAAAATATATTTGCTTCATATTTAAGAAGTGTTTTATGTAACTCTTTATTTTGCTTGTGTAATTAATTAAAAATAATAACTAAAATAAAGATAATAAAAAATAATAACTGTATAGTTGTATTCATCTCACATATGAGGGTACGGGCACCATAACCATAAAATAGTTAGTCCTCAAGGTGTTCTGGTTTTTCGGACTTTGTTCTCCTGATAAGAGAGATTGAATCACTGCGTACTTGGTTACTCATATTATTTGTAAAAATTTCCTTTGATGTTTGGGAGTCTGAGGCCCCATCCATAAAATTTTTAAAGGATTCCAGTCAGCTTACCTCAAAAAGAACCTCTTAACATATCAAAAGCAAAAATCTAAAATACTTTTTTTTTTCTGGTATCGGGAATCCAAACTAATCTAAATCTCGGGAGCCAACAACTAATCCAAATATTTTTCGCATACCAATGAGATGGTATCCCTGGAGGTATACGTACCACAGGTTGAATAGAACTGGTAAAGGGCTTCAGCACCTTGGCACCTGAATCCACGGAACCTAATCAATCTTTTAATAAGTGGGAAAATATATGAAATACATAAACAAAATAAGTTGTTTTGTGAAAATATTGTCATATGATGTTATGGATCCCTTCCATTTTTATGTCCCTAGAAATTAGAAAATAAAAGAATCAAATTAAAAAGTTAAAATTGACGTTAAAACGTATAGTGTATCTGGTTTTGTAAAAATTATATCACATAATGTCCATTGGCTTCCAATGATGTAGGAGAACTTCGTCTGAGAAAAAAAAATGAATTTTAATTTCGCACGTATCGTAAATCGGTATTAGTTGAAAAGCACGTTTTTATAGTAATGCTTTCTGTTTGAAAGAAGCGGTTAGAAATCTATTTTCTTTCACAATGAAAGTATAATTCATTTGAAAGTATAGTTTCATTGTGATATTGTGCCCTTCATTTCAAAATAGATTTTCCACCTCGTTCGCTTAAGCATCTGGTGAGACTAATTTTGGAAAGAAAAGACTTCTAAGACGATTGCTGCGAAGGGAACAAGCTGAATTCAAATGGGAAGAGCAAGGCTCAAAGCGACACGCGCAGACCAGTTCGTTCGCGTTTTCACCGCTTGCGCCCATACCTCTTAGGCGTATCGTTTTGCGCTTCCTATCCTAAATCAGAGGCCCTTAAGTTGGCCCACGCATAAGATAGGGAGGGGGTGTCCCAGGAAAATTGAAAAATTGTTTTTGTAAATGAAGTTAAAAATTTACCAAACCAATCATTGCATTTATAATTGTATAGCTTCTGCAAATTTGTTAAGAAAGGCAAAGAACACATTTGTTTTAGAAATCAAAATAGATACGAGGACTGTTCAATAAAGAATGATCATAAATTAATACAAAATAATTTCCTGTACTAATTCTCCAAATTTTTATGGTCTTTATCGAAATACTCTACCTTACATGTAATGCACTTATCCCACCTCTTTTCCAGTCTTCAAACACATGCTGGAGGCTATTTTTTGATAGGTCCTTCAAAATCGCCTACGCAACTTTTAACACTGCCTGTGATGATGAACACCGCTTTTCCCGGAGGTATTTCTTCAAATTCGGGAAAAGAAAAAAAATCGCATGGGCTAGATCAGGACTATATGGAGGATGGGGAACACACATGACATTGGTTTTTGAAAGATCTGACTATTTTTAAGGCGTAAACAAAATTTCAATGCAGTGTATTGCACTTCGCGTTTAGCATCTATTTTTGCCGCACGCGAAAGTAAAACTAAGCGTTCTTGGCCGGCTGCCAAGGCCTCAGCTATGACGTCATGAACGTGAAACTTGCGTTATCTATTCTCCATTCAATATGAATTTTATAATCACCTTTAAAAAATTATGATCATCCTTTATTGAACAGCCCTCGTATTTGTTTAGAATTACGGACCTGACAAAACCTGGTCCTGGTGCTCAGAATGCAAATGTGAGTCTACATATCTGCAGTGCAGGAATCTATCTCTCTTTCAAACATTCTCAGAGCGAAGAATTAAAATCCTTCACAAAGATCTCCCATGAGTATTTTACTTCTCGGTGAAACATTTCTTTTCAGCGGGGAAACACGTTCTCTTTCAAATATAATAAAAAGTGATTAAAACGTGTCGAGTGAAAGTTGCTCTCGAAAGCAGTGAACCTTAACTAATCCTCGTGATATTTAGTGCGGAGGATATCCCAAACTGATAGGATGGAATTTTTTGAATGGAGTTTGCGTTTGAAATGCAGCGGATATGAGGTTTTCATTTCGAGTATTGTTTGACAATTTTAAAGTGTAAGAATTCGGGCAAAACAACATTCTTGTAGCCAGGTTCAGAGTTCAGACAGTTCTTATGATAATGCGTGACAGTGCCACTGGTGTCTGCAACTCGTTTGTAACACTTGATTATGCAAACTTAGTATTCGCTTTGTTGAACACAATGTTGCAACGAACTAGATGCTCAGCTAACTGTGTCCATTTATATTTTGAACTCACAGTCCGGGTCTTATTCAATTTTATATTTCAGACATTGACTTAGCCCTCAGAGGCACGTCTCATTTTGGTATGTGTGAACTTCACCATCCCGAGGTTCTCGATCTTACCTTTTCCCACGGGGCTTACTGACTTTAGGCTAGGCCTCCACTTACGATTTCTAGTCGTGCGATTTTTCAGTCACAAAAATAAAACCCATTGTTTCAAATACAAGTGCACACACTTGCGACTCAACAATCGCAGCTATTCAAAAGTTGCAACGGCTCCTATTTTCGCTGCGACGCGACTGTCGCTCTACCCAATGAATTACACATACATGCATGGACGTGCACCCACTTGCGATAGTTGAGTCGCGCGTTTTCCAATGTCAGCTTTTCTTATACATTAAAGTATGTTTTTTATTCCCCTAATTCAAGTTTCTATCTTTGCGATCGTTGAAGGTAAAGTAAAAATTTCAACGGATTTGAAATCTGCGGAAAATCGATCGATATCTTAAATGTGATTTTCTTTAAATAAATAAATAATTAAATGGTAAATAATTAAATAATAAATCAGTTTTTGGTATCGATCTGGCGTAAAATTTTACGCTGATTTGAAATCTCTTGAAAATTTCACTTGTCTTCAACAATCACAAAGATAGAAACTTGAATTAGGAAATAAAAAACATTAATTAATTAAGCGATTTATC
Organism: Metellina segmentata; assembly: GCA_947359465.1. Taxonomy (NCBI): domain Eukaryota; kingdom Metazoa; phylum Arthropoda; class Arachnida; order Araneae; family Tetragnathidae; genus Metellina; species Metellina segmentata. The sequence continues at coordinate 125,030,976 of OX375875.1, forward strand.
TATAGTGCAGTGTGTGCAACTTGTAGATTTTCTACGACAGCGATTTTTGGGTCGCCGTCACTAGAAATCGCGAGTGAAGGCCTAGCCTAAGTAAACACGGGATTAATCCAAGCGATCTTTTCATGCTTCTATCCCACTATATTCCCCAATCCCTCCTTTTCCACCCTTCACGACATTTTTACTTGGCGTTGGTTACGCGAATTCGAATCCAACCAAGGACCGTAATGTACGGTTGGTGCGCGTTAAATCTGTCCGGACCTCAGATGTCCTCACGTTGGTTGGAGGGTCACGTTGTCCTCAAAGTGGTGTCAGCTTAGGTGTTATCTCGTCTTACGACCGTGATTCAAAATTGCGTGGTGTTGTCCTGGAATATTTCCCTTGGGCATTGATCCCAGACTGACGCCAATAGCCCGTTGTGTTGCTCCAGTGCGACATTAATTAAAATACCTACCTACCTTGAGGTTGGCGCATCTTGATCTACTTTTATTGCGCCATTAAACGCTAAAACATTGAACCAGACAATGATCTAGTTCGTGGATGGTTCTTCACATGTTTTAGGTTGGTTTGCTTTATGGCGCAAAGGTCATAGTTGACCTTTGCACCTAAAGCAAACCAACATTTGCTTGCCAATCGCTTGTTTTAGGAATGAATTGAATTCCTGTAATAATAAATGGACATTTCGTTTATAAATATATTGACTCTCTTCAGAAATATTTTCGAACTTATTGGCAATAAATTTCCTATTTTTACGTCTGCTAAATTAACTCCAGCATTTGTGGTTGAAACATCAAAAGCATTTTTTTTGGAGAGGGGTTCCTCTCAATACACTCCTGTTTAATCGTGAAGGAACAATTTAGGTTGACGGGGACTTCCATGTTGGCTGGTTCGCGACCCTCTCCAGGACCACTCACCGTGAGGTTTAGAGTGTTTCATGGCCCGGAAGGGAAGATTGTGATCCCCGAATGCACTTGGAGGAGTTCAGAAGAGCCACCACCGACTGTAGGGTCAGAAGGCCAACTCCCACAGCAAGGCGCGCGCACGGCTGTTTATTTAACAATTTGTGTTTAACATGGGCAAACAATGCGAAATGCTCATTATGTACTGAGCGAACATTTAGAGTTTTCAAGAAATCTTCTTTTTTTTCTTAAAAGGGGCAATAGACCCTGAACATAAAAGAAAAAAGCTGCAAAAATGCAAACAAATAAAAATCCCGCGCGAAGTAGCGGGTTGCAAAAGTTATAAAAAAGAATATATAAAATCTGTTGTGGCTTTTAGTTATAAAATCTGTCTGTGGCTATTTTAACTGGTCTGTAGTAAAAATAATGTTTTATGTCTGTATATAAAATATTAAGACTGCATGAGATACAACCTGCCTGGAGAGGCCTCCGGCTTTCTCTCTAGGTCACCGGGTCCGTCCGGGAAACGACTATCTTCCGGTGGGGTGTCCGGGATAGCCATTAAACTTGGCCTACCGGGCCCCTTTCCGGTTTAAAATTAAATCAAAAGACTTCGTGAAATCCTGTAAGGAACTGAATCTAACAGGGTAGCGCATCAATCACTAGATTTCTTACAGCATAGAGTTTTCTTTATTCTAGATTAAGGAAGTTATTTACAAATTGTTTAAAGTTCAGGGACAGGATTCGGATGGAGTACGACGGACGTTCGGAACAGGATGTTCCCGAATTTGAAGCAGTTTGGAACCGACTGTTCCTGAATTACGCGGCAGTTTTGGAACAGGATGTTCCCAAAGTTCAATCAGTTTGGAACTGAGTGTTCCTGAATCCTCTCAATAGGATAGATATCCTCACGAAAATGTTGGAGTGAGCGCTCGCTCTTTTCAGGACTCCACAAGTACGCAAAAAAAACCAGGAACCGCTGTCCCGTCTCTCTCAACCGTCAGTCCAACGTCCAAAAAAATCAAATCGTCTTTTTTCTCTTCCAAATTCAAGTTCAAGGGTCGGCGCCTCGTCCGAATTGGCTGAGAGCCTTCGTGACGTATCAGTACGATCATTCGCTGGACAATCGGCGACGTTCCCTCTGCACCCCTTCCGAAAGGGGGGGGGGGACAGGTCTCCGTTTGCAAGCTTCCGTAGGCGCCAGTTAGGCCTAAGTCCAGATAGCCAGGTGTCATATTAACTGTTTAATTGGAAGAATCAATTGATTCTTCACAATCCTCACCTTTAACTTTCAAACTGATCACACGGGCAGTCTTAATATTTTAAGTTGCCCGGTTGGAAGTGTAGCGTTTTTGCAACCGTAGTATTGCGCGTTCGGAACTCGATCCAACCAAAGACCGCCTCGTACTTGGGGGGGGGGTGCACGTTAAATATCATGGCCTGTTGTGGGTATTTGGAGAGTGGGGTCCCAGGTCGTTTTGATCTCATCCGACTTCAGTTCAAAATGTCCTTGGATCTTTCCCATCGGGATTGATCCCGTACCCGTTACCAATAGCCAATTGCTCCAGTGCGATGTTTTTCAAATACCAACCAACCAAACGGTACGTGAATGCAAAAAAAAAGGAGTCACGGTTCAATTCCTGCCGTTTCAGTACAGGAGAGTATTCGTCCAATTTATTCTCTCCTTGTTCATCCTTCCGGTTTCCTCTGCTGTCAGGAGAGAAGGTCTGACGCCACTAGACACGCACTTTCTGTTGGCTGCGGCCTCCGCATCGCCTGCCAACTACAAATCACGCTGCTTATTGCTGAATGAACGCTATTTTTAATAAAGGTCAGGGGGAACAATACAGGCACTAAATACATCTATTGAGCTCTTCGAGGGCTGTCAATGCGATGGGATTCAAATTTCTCGACTTTCTCTCAGTCCGTCCATTCTTTCCTTGGGGCATTTTTCAAATTTTGTAACACGCACGATTGGTGTGCATCTTAAGAAATTTGCATTCGTTGTCGGTTTGTTCAATTTTGCTTTCTTTGCATCCAGATGTATGCCGAGACACATTTTTTCTTCTGAATAGAAAAATAGAACTCATTATTTGTGAAAGACGATTTTGAAATCGAATTAAAATGGGTGGTTGCTTCGCTATTCATGTGAGTATGGTGAATTGTTTTCATTTTGAGTCAACGTCTTTATGGTGCTGAAATGAATGCTGTATGTGGTTACTTCTTTTGATAGACTTTATAGTGGTAATGCGTACTACTCAGTTCAATTCGATCACGGAGTCCATCATTAGAAACGCTGCAGTTAGTGTCTAAAGAGACCTGGAACATTATTTGTCTTTGGGAAACGAAATCTTCGATTCGGATCGTAACATTTCGGGTGGACGTTCTATAAATCTATACCCCTGCCGTTTCAGTACAGGAGAGTATTCGTCAAGGGGTCATTCGTCAACTTAGCTTAGAAACAAAAATAGTCTCAGTAATATTTGCTGAAGTATTGAAATCAAAGAATTGATAGTTTTGTACTCGGATTTATCAAATGCAGCACTATAAAAAGCCTAAATAAATGAAAGATCAATTTTTTCCCTTGTAGATCGCTTTTTTTATTGTTCTTTATTTCATTCAATGCTTATCCATTTGATACTGCTGATATTTCCCTTCAGGTTATGATCCCGGACCGTCGCCAATAGCCCGTTGTATTGCTCCAGTGCGACCCTAATTAAAATACCTATCTGCGTACCATTTGATACGGCGTACTTAGCAAGTTCCTTTTAAAATCCACTCGGTTGCACTTCGTGCTTCACTGCTTTTGGTCTATTGCTTGGAGTGGAACTATTAGAAGACATTATTTGGCACATAGAATGAAATGTATACGACATTTAAGACGTTGCATTGAGTGAGTTACAACAAGGCAACATCAAGATGGGCTAGTTCCTATTTTTTTAGTGAAAACTGATATGTGGGTGGCAGTTATCTCAAAAGGATTTTTTCGTGTCTTGTCTATTAGAATGTTTTACAATGTGATTGTGTCGAGTTTTTACGCAAGTGAATGTAAGTTTTTGTTAGTAATCTAATTTCCCTGTGTTGTCCTATCCGACGAACTCTTTTCGGTTCCTTTACGCGCTCGGTTAAGAGCTGAGAGAAGCTCTCAGAAGCTTCTTGGCGCAGGACTTCGTTGCTCTTGCCAAGATCGAATCGCATTCGTGTCGAGGCATGAATGAAATTGCGATTATTTTCTTTTCTTGAGCTTTCCTAATCGCTTCCCGAAACCCAAAAAAAAGCCCAGGAGATGGAGTGCTTTGTTTAGAATGCTTTTTATCGTGCCGCCTACTGGAGCAATTTGCTACAACAATAGTTGAAAGTTAACTACTGTGCCTCAACAGTGGGGGCGTTTTCCACTAATAAAATATTCCAATCGAAACTAAGTATGTTACATTGTAAATTGTCAAGTAAATAAACGCGCAATATTATTTCGGTTTCAATATGCATCTAAGGAGGCATTGTGCTTTTAAAAGTACTAATAGTAATAAAAAAATTCGATTTTTCAATTTCGATGAATTTATAAAGTTTGAAATGTTTTTATTCTGGCTAAGAAAAGCACAAAGAATTCGTTCACAGTTAAGATCTTATGCAAAGTAATGCACAAATTGAACACCCCATACTTTGGACCATTCAATAAATTGAGTAAACTTGGGGGCCAAGAGACCTTATGTGTTTTCACTTTAATAAAATTTCCTTATTTATATTCTACTTGACCTTTTATTTATTTATTTAGTACTTGTATTATTTGTATTCGTGTCTTGTATTTTTGTTCTCTGCTTGAGGACATATGTCCACTGGAAATTTTAAGACGATTGGGTAGATTTGGATTTGGTTAGGTAGTTGAATCAACGTCGTTCTGGAACAACACAATAGGTCATTGGCGGAGGTCAACACCTGAGCTGGCATCCCACTCTCCAGACGTTTACACCACACCAACGTGGACATTCGAGGACGCGACCTATTTAACGTGCACCTTCCCCCATGTACACCAAGGTCTTTGGTGGATCGGGTGTCGAACTCCCAGCCCTCCGATAGCCAATCCGCTACTCTACCAAGCCTTAGCGCGGCGCCTTAGGTAGAATTGGAGTAGCAATATTTTTAAGTTAGTTTCCATCTGGCTATATAGAAAAGTATCAGCTTGCATAAGTGATTTGCGTGGATTTTATTATCTTTTCCTTCTGCTAACGCATTGGTAGCTGGTGAAATGCACGTACTATCTTTTTTCATCGACACTTGAATACATTTAAAAGAACATTGCCTTAGGGAGTGCAATGACTTCTTTAAGTAGCACAGTCGTTTTTTTTTTTTTTTTTTCATTTTCTAATAGAAGGGCCATCTAGGCACCGCTAATTCTCAATAAACAGAGTTGTCAAGTTCAAATTTCTGCTTCTGCAGTCATTGGAAGCAGGCTAAATGTCTGGTCTCTTTATGTACTTTTTTTTGTCTACTGATTCAATAAAGAGTAAATGAATGATTTGTTTGAGAAACCCCATAAGTCACTTTTTGTCGAAATTGAGTTTTCGGTAAAAATCTATTCTTCAGAGGTAGACGTATCTTTTAGAAGTGAAACACCGCGAGTCAGGTCATTCGACATAGAGTTGGCTCGTATGAAAGTTCTCGAATAAACGAAAACTTTCACACGGGTACCTTAAACGAAAATAGTACGAACAAGCTTTAATGACAGTTATTACTATTGTAACTTAAACCATGCTTTGCATTGTGAAAAAAACTGAGCAAACCTCCGCTTTTACCACTTTATATTCTTTAGTTGAATTTTTTTTGTAAAAAAATGATTAATCAATTGAGTTTGACTTGTAGTATTTGCCTTCTCTGCGCCTTTTGGAATTCGTGTGTCCTAAGCCTTCATACTTTACGGAAAATGTAGATCGACACCAATTAGATCTACCATTGTATTGATCTATAGCAGGCCAGCCTTTAAACGTCTCATCTTGTGTCCTTTATCTTTGTAAACAGATCATCTTTTAATTTTTTTCGACTGTGTACATGCATAGATGCTGGTTGACTCTTATTCATTATCATTATTTAAAACACTGCTTTCCCTCTTCACTCAAAGAGGGAATAACAAAAGTAAACAAAAACAAAGACACGCCCACAAACAACGAATACGTCAAACGCTCTGAACAGACTGACAAATGTTAGTTTGGGATAGTAGTGGGGAAACGAATGTGTTCAAACGGATGGTCATGTGCAATAAAAAAAAGCTATCTTGGAGCTGTTTGAAATTGGTCGATAGCTTTCTCTGAGAGAAATTCCGGGACAGTTTAACATTCAACCGAGATTCTGGACAGTAACTTCAATCCCGGCTAATCCGGGACGGTTGGCAACTAATGATGCTACATCGACAGCAAAACATCGATGTTTTTAAAATTCAGTGTATTTAAACTTTTCGCCTCATAGCTGGTTTAGCAACTAGTGATGCGACATCGGCTCCAATACATCGATATTTTTTTATAAAGCATCAATGTTTTGAAAACATCGACATCGATGTCGCATCCCTGTTGACAACCCTACCCAGAATGCATAGAATAGTTCAGAGTTAAAAACAAAAGCTTTTCCCAAAATTATCATACCGTGATTAAAAATGTTTTTTAAACTAATCAAACGATTACTTACCTTGACTAAAGTTATTGAACATAAAACATCAAATTGAAAATCCAGAAATACATCTTAATACAAATTTTAAAAATGCTTCGAACGAAAAGTAATGAATGTATCTTTCACTACGAAACAGATTCTTGGAATATAACGGACACAAATTTAAAAAAGCAAACGATTAAAAATTACCAAGGTTGCCATCTCAGCTACCTGTCCTATTTCAAAAGGTCTTGTTCTGTATTTATAATGATTTATTCTCTTTATCGTCTGTCCCAAAAATTCAGAATTTTTTATGTTTAGTAAAGAGAAAAGAAAAACAAAAGGCTCAATGGTAAAACAATCCTAGTAATTGTAATTCTTAGTATACCTTCCAGCTACTCTAAAACTATCAAATTATGATTGATTTAAGAAAAGTTGAGTAGATGCTTTCATAGCATAAAACTTGTCTAAATATGTAAGCAAAAAAAAATTTAATATTGCATTCACTAAACTAAAATATAATGTATCAACGTGCATTAAAATATGTTGAACAAATGTTATTTGATACTTGTGCAAACACACCGACACAAAATTGAACGTAGAACGGGAAGACGGACAGACAGACTAACACAATCAAATTCAATCACAAAATGAATGTAAGTACTCATGGTATGCAAAGTTTCATGAAAATATATTCAACCGTTTGGACGTAGCATGGGCACACAGACAGATAGACATACACCAAACGCGCAAGAGACGGATTTTGCATAAGAAGGGTCCAAAACATATTGAATATTTTCAAACCATTTCAAGTTTTCTATGTACAAACATTCTATACTTATTTATATAGATTTACCCCTGAAGAAGACGTCACTCTTTTTGTTGACATGTATATGGATGGTTAAGGAAAGAACCACACCCACCGTATTGTGACAGTAAATATCTAATATTTGACTGATTTCGGCGACAGTGCAATCTCACCTAAAGTAAACTGAGTTGCTGTATTTAATAGTCTATTTTTTCTTACAGCGCCCAGTCTATTTTCAATGCGCGTCACGCGTCAATTCTCGAGTGTTTCTTTTTTTAATTCCCTGTCTGGCTCTCTGGAGATAATGTCAACATATCATACGGGAGAACTATTCCGGGTCTCCCAAGGTACCTGTAAGTCTATGGAGCATGAAATGAAGTCCCTGCGGAGATCTGTCACCTGCGATTTATGTGGGTTACTGGTTAAGAGAGCTTCAATCTTCCGAATGGCCAAAGGATCTCGAGTTTATTTTTGATTCGCAAACCCCTCCACTGTGTCTGCTCCGAGAATAGTATCGAAATAATATACACGGGAGGGCGATTGCAAGACTGAAATCCCTGATGGGGTTCTTCTCCCTTCTGGGTCTTTGTCAGTGGTTGACAAACTTACTATGCCCATGGACCCCTTCGTATAGCAAAAACCTGACCGTGAACCCCCAGGCGAAATAACTACATAACTGCATGATAGAACATTTACAAATTTAACTTTGATGTCTTGAATGGTGAATAGTGACCGTAAAGATAAAATATAAATAAAACATTTTGACATTTAAAGTCGTATGTATTGAAACTATAATTTTTGTTTTAAAATACAAATCCACATTATTATTTTTTTTCAATGAGATGAGTGAACCTGATTGGAGGATGTGAGGTTATTTATGTTCGGCTCTGTTTGTGAGTAACATTCGTAAGTCTCCACGAGCACTAATTTCCAGTTGGTTTCTTTTTTTCGTGATCAGGTTCATAACTGCACTAAATCCACGTTCTACAAAATAGGAAGACGGGAGAGCATTAAACTGATTCTGTACAGTGACCCATAATGCAGGATAAAAAATTAGTATCTCTTTTTGTAACCAGAATTTTTGTAGTATCCTTGTTCAAACATTGGTTTCAGCTCCTCTTTCGTGGATAATACAATAAATTGATCCTGTATTAGCATGGATTCATCTGAGTTTTTAGGTCTACTTACAAAAGGGCCCAACACCCAATCGGGGATAACCAAGTGAAGAATTCTTTTAAATCTTTGGCTATGGTCAGAATGAAGAGCCGTTAAGTGTTGACAATAAGCAAGCAAATCTTCATATCGTTTTTGCAATTTTAAAACATTTGGAAACTGAGAGCATTCTCCTCTCCAAGTTTTGTTAGTATAGAAAACGTTTTATAACATACGCAGATATTGTACTTAGCTTTGATTAAATTTAATTGATCACCTTGTAGTTTCAAATTGGTTTCGTTAAATTTGGCAAATAAGTCAGTCATAAATAAGCTATACCATTTTTAAATTAATTAAAGTGAGCCACAAATCATTGTTTTTACTTTCCATGAATTCCAACGCTTAAATCAAAGTGCATAAAATCGATCCAAACGTGCATTTCTAGATAACCAACGTACTTTCGTGTTCAGTAGTAAAGGATTATAATCTTCATCATTTTCCAAACAAAGTTGGGCAAATAATCTCTCATTTAAGGCATTCATTTTCATTTTATTAACTGCTCTAATGACATAATCTAGTGAGCCATACAAGCGTTCACTACGATTTTTTTGCGACTAAATTTTGTCGATGATACAATATACTGATAATACATTCGGTATAGCTGGTTTTATGTATGACAGAAAGCCTCGATGTCGTCCTACCATTGTCGGAGCACCGTCAATAGCAACGAAGAGGATATTACTCAAGGGTATGGCTTTTAAATCGAAAAATCTTTTTAATTCGTTAAACATTGTTTCAGCTTTCGTATCAGTTTCCAAACATTTGGTAAATAACAATTCTCGGCAAATATTTTCTTTTACAAATCTCACATAACCTAAAAGTAAAGCTTCGTTTCCTTTCAAAGTTGACTCGTCAAGCTGTATAGTGAATTCAGATTTTTTAAGTACTCACAAAGAATTTTCTACGCATTGAACTATTTCGTCAATTGTATTTTATATACCTATCTATACTTATATTTTGCCCAGGACGTGAAAATCACTACCAATTTGTTTATTGCTATTTGTTTTAACTTTCATAATAATGAAAATGGGTCAAAATTATTGTACTTTATTTTAAACCTTTCACGGACTCCCCCCCCCCGAAGTTGTTCACGCAACCCCAAATTAATTTAATTTGCCACAGTTCCCCTCAGTGGTTACAAGGACTTCTAGGGGTTCTGTAGGAACCACTGAAAGTGGATTAATACCTATTTTATTTTGCTACTATCTACGAGAATGGGATGTTTTTTTTTTAAAGAGGGGGATTTTTTTATTTGGGGGGGGGTTAACGAAAGTATATATTTTGTACTTCTGTTTATTATTATTTCAGGTATTCACAAAAAAATATTGGGGTCGCCGCAACCCGGTTGGAGGGGTAACGGATTCACAATCGCGGGTTGCGAGTTCGTATCCAACCAAATGCCGTCGTATATAACTGAGGCTGGTGCACGTTAAATCTGTCGTTGCCTCAAATGTTGTCGCATTGGGGTGGTGTGAAAGTTTGGATAGTAGGATACCAGCTCAGGTATTGACTATTGACCTCATCATCTGACCGTGGCTCTAAATTACGTTGTACTGTCCTCGGATCTTTCCCTTCGGGTTTGATCCTGGACCTTTACCAATAGCCCGTTGTGTTGATTCAGTGCGACGTTAAACTACCATACCAGAAAATAATATTTTTAATCATTTCCATGAAGGATCGCATCTTTTAGCCCTCCTCGGCCACGACGACCCTCGAAGTCCTGTTACCGCTGGTTGCCATGATTTCTCAACTCCAAATGGTCGTGAACGAAAAAATTGAACGGCATTTTTGAGCTATCGTTTGATGAACCACGAAAAATGATTAAGAAATGTTTGAGGAAACGACGACTTGTCAAATCGAAAATCATCGATTTAGCTAAGAAAATTGACCGAGTTTTTACTATAAAAAAGCAACTAATCGCTTTTCTGGTTGATTAAACGATAAAAAGATTACAACGCCCAACAAACTATATTTTAGGTCAATCCATCCAATAATTTAATAGAAATGCCATTTCCCCACAAAGAAGCTGTTCCTAGAAAAACGCGTTTAAAGTATCAGTACAGTTTGATGGAAACATCTTCAGTAGCTATAGCATTTTCCTACTAAAATACTTCACCAGTACCATGTGTGATCATATTTTGATAACAAATCGTTGTAAATCGGTTGAATAGTCTGTTAATGGCTTGGTATTGACCAATTTCACGAATTTCGACCCTAACCTCTGTTTGATCTTATGTAAATGCTTTGTTAAATTTGTTTTATTTTATTATTGGTTTCTATATTACTAGTTTTATAAAATATGTGCCAAATCTAAACCTGCATACCGAAACATTTGAAACATCAATGTCAAATTGTTTCATTAAATGTATATTTGTCAGTGAAAAATGGAAAGTAGAGTTAGAAAACTCTACTTTCCATTTTTCATTATTAAAAATTACTGAAAAAGATCTAGAAAGATCTTTTTCAGTAATTTTTGAGCAAGAAAGCTCATATGAATTATTTTCTCTGTTTTATTTGAAAGCTGTGTTTTTGCCAAATTAAACTGACAAACTATCATTGTATTTATTCTTGATGTTCATTCTTTAATTTTATAGTTATATTGAGCCCTTGAGTTTTTTATTATTTTTTGAAGTCATACTCGGTTTTTGCTCTTATTACCAACAAACTAATTACTTTTTACTCTTATCACCAACAAACTAATTACTTTTTACTCTTATCACCTTGAAATTAATTACTTTGCGCACTTATTTATGTATTTTTTAAGAAAGTTGTTTTTTTACAGAGCAATTCAACTCACAAAAGCCTACATGAAGAAAGAAATAATTCAAGAACAACTAATCGATTCCGTCCCCATCATAGAAATCAAAACCAACAAGCGAGACGTCAGTGCCTTGATTTTAAATCTTCTCAATTTTTAGATGACCTTAGATATGCCATAATGCAAGGAAATTTAGAAACTATGAAAAGTATTCTAGATAAAGGTTAGTAAATCTTTGTTTCAAAATTTTATGGTTAATGAATGAAAATAGGTTTTATTGTTTTTTTCCCTCATGTTTCAAATTCTTGTACACACTTTTTGAATCAAACAACTGAAACTTTTCGTGGGGTACTGTTTGCTTATAGAAATGGCAAAATAAATGGATGTTACATTAGAACTTCATTATAATGGGTGTCGCTTTTTAAACAGTGAGTGAAGTGGAAGACCACATTTATAAATTTTGTTATTCAATATGTTGAACCATTGGTAAATGAAACTGTGTTCGCATGTTATGAACACTTTACGGCACCTACATCAGTTATTAACTGAAGAAATAAGCAGCAAACAAACCCAGTAGAAAATAATTTATTTTTTCAAACCAATGAATGTAGGCAATCTACAACAATCAACGTTCTTGTTCTAAAGATTAATGCAGTGTATCCATACACATCCTTTTCAATTCAACTTATGTTGAAAGCTGTTTTTTATTTGGATTTATAATAAACATTTTTTATAACTAACTACTGTACTTTCATTGATGCACACCCATTACACCACACCACATTACATCCCTATAAGAATTATTTGTTATAAACTGGGCTTTCTTTAAAATGGGCAGCCTTCAGCCCCTATTAGTCCATTGTAATGAGGTTCTACTGTGTTACTTTTATTTTTACTATGATATCTTACTGTGGTTTTTTGTTTTTATTTACACGATTTTCATTCATTTATTGAAGTAAAGTGATAGTTTGTGTGATGCCTGAATGCTGCAAGATTATTTTGAAATTTCATTATTTAGCTTTTATCTGGACTGATAGAAACCTCAATTGGGCATTTATTTTATGTGCAGTATTTGGATGTAGCAAAATTTAAAAGTCATTTAATTAAAATAAATTATTTACCCCTTGCATTTTTGTTGTGTCTAGCAGTACTCCATAAAGCTATGAACAGCAAAACATTTTCATTCAAATAACATTAAATCTCTTGTAGAACTTCATTTATCATGCCTGTACTTCAAATATTTCATTTAATAATTTCATTTAAAGAGGGCAGTAGATCTAATTGACCTACATGTATCAGAAACAGACCTTAGAGCACAACAATCTAAGAAGCAAATATCTCATTATTTTTTCATGCTGTATAATTTATAGATTATTTTAAGTCAACTACTGATTTATTTTCTGATTTCCTACTTATGCATTTTTTATTAACTATTGAATTCCTTATATGAATTCCATACTATAATTAAATTGTTGTTTCAGGTATCTGGGTCGATACCATACTGAAAGCTGGATGGACAGGTCTGATGTATGCATGCAGCTCCGGTCATCCAGACATTGTTTCTTTTTTATTAGAAATGAAAGCAGATCCTAACTATCATAGAGGTGAAATTAATGGTTATTTTAAACAATATATGCCATTATAGTTTTATCCATTGAGAATGTGTGGTAGTGCAACCAGTTTCAAGAAGATAATTTAAATGTTACATCTATAGTTTTGAAATGCAATGCTTTGTTTTCACTGCAAAATTTACATTAATATAATATTACTTAGCCTTCTGTCTATGCAAAGCCAGGCGTAGTATGATTCAACTGGACACATGACTTTTTTCCAATCCTCAGATGTCCAGTTATGCCTTCCTAGTAAGCACTCTGATGTTTCTCACAGAAATAAAAGGTTTTCTTTCTGGCATGCAACTGCCTATACAAATCATCTGGGCATTGTTTGTGTCGAGATCGATTGGGACGATCCTTCACTGAAGGTTTCCGTCAGTTGCAGCATAGTTGATTCCCTTTCCTGCAGTGCAGTCCATCTAAGATGTGGCAGATCAAGGTCTTGATTAATTGTTTGAGACCCTCAGGTACTTCTTTTGGAACAGGACTGGGTTCTGTTCCCAACTTTTAAACACCTTCAAAATTTGAGCTTTCGAGAACCCAGTGAGTTCTTCTGTCTTGTTAATCGTGGCTCCTGCTAAATGGGCCCCAATAATAAGTCCTTTTTCAAAGCTGTGAAAGGACTTGTTTTCCCCATGTTGCTTTGTTCTCATGAAATGAACATGCACAGCAAACTTATACCATCAATTTGATTACGTGTCACCCATGGTATCGACAGATTTTGCATAACCATGCTTGTAAGCAACATTTACGTAAATATATACAGGTCTTTAATTTATTGGACAGTGTACATATACATACAGTATACATAGGTATGTTTCCAGTATATACATATACGTACATATGCATTTACAATAATTGGATAACTCAAAGGCATTTGTTCCACTTGTAAATATTCTATGCATCAAAGATAAAAATGCACGAATTAATAAACAATTTTTGGTCAAAAGCTTCCTGTGTTATCTATTAAAATACTTAAATAATTGTACCAGTGACTGAAATGCTTGACTCATTAACTTCAAGCTTCAGATGTAAAAATCTAGTCATGACAAAATGTGATTCATTAAAGTTGAAATAATATTATCTTTCATGTGGTGGAATGTTACATGTCAGTTTAGAAAGCATGTCATATAACTAAGTTAGGAAGAATGTCATGTAGATTAGATAGTTAAAAGGGGCTGTTAATGTGTGTGCAACTTGTTGCTAATGTTTGTTTTGGGGATTTTTTCTTAAACTTTGCCTGTGTTGTTTTAAGAAGATTACTCAATAGCAAGACATTAATTTTAATTTTGATGGAAATAACAAAACAAATTAATTTAATGAATATCTTTCTGGGTGCCTGATTTAATTTTGCCACTAAAGCAAAAGCAGTGAGCTTGGATGATTTGCTTCCACGAGCATCTATGGGAATCACTTTTCTTGTATGCTTACTTAGATATTTTTGAAAACTCTTGTTTGCTAAACTTGAAGTTGAAATATAAGGTCTACGCCTTTTAATTTATCATGATATACAGCTCATTAAAAACTATCAATAGTGACGGTAATTAGACATACTGTGCTAGATATACTGCGCCATCTTTTAAGCTCTTTTTTTTTCTTTTAAAATAATGTGATTCATTGAGTAATTATAGTATAAATTTCTGTAGTATTTAATGAATACACAGCATACATTTATGTTTTAACAGATATGTTTACTCCTTTAATGGCTGTATGTGCCTCCAACAAAAATGAAAGTGACTTGCTCAAGTGTTGTTCGCTTCTGCTACAGTATGGAGCAAAGGTGGATGCACATGAAAGGTAATTGTAAATGACGTTCTTTGTTAGTGTTGTTGCAAGTTAAAAATACTTTCTTAGGACTTGTCAGTACTTATGGTCAATCTTCATATTTATTAGGAATTTTTTTAATGAATGGTTTGCAGTAGCCCAGTTTGAAGGGTGATGGTTTAGCACAACCGCAAGGTTGCGAGTTTGAATCCAACCAAAGACCGCCATGTGCAAGAGGGGCTGGTACACATTAAATCTGTCCTCTTATTAGCATGATGTGGAAGTTTAGGCAGTGGGAGTGCCAGCTCGGGTGTGATCTGATCATCTGAACATGGTTCAAATGACGTTATTGTCCTTGGATCTTTCCTTTTGGGATTGATCCAGGACTGTTGCTAATAGTCGTTGTGTTGCTCTCATGCAACATTGATTAAAATACCTACCTATCTTTGAAAGGAGTGATATTTTCATACCATAGTTGCATTGCCAACTAAGAATTTGTTGGGCAATGTGTTTCAAGCTGTGCAATCTGTAGTTGTGAAAATGTGAAGTTTACTGTTTTCTCCTTTTAAACTACCTTTTCAGTTTGCAGATTTATAAGTCACCTGGGTAACTGAAAATTAGTTTTGCTGAGAATTTTAGGAGTAACTAATGTGGAAATGAAAATTGCAATTAAATGTTTGGGAACTTGCAATGTGTAGTATGTTTATGTCCAAGGTGATTCTCCTTTTCCCCTCTACTAAAATGACTGTCTTTGGGAATTTTTCATTAATGAAACTATGTAATCATATTATTTCAAACTTTGAACATCTATCATTTCAAGTATTCACAAAAACATTAAAAAAATAATTTTCAAGAATAATCCATGCAAACCTACCTCCGCCATGATGCAGCACAAAATTATGTGATCACTGTTTGACATGTTGTCTTAACTGCAAGTAATCTTTTACAAAAAATTGAATGCTGTTTTTCTTCATAAAACTTTAACTATCATTTGATGAAGCAGAAAAATATTTGAGGTATTGCAAAATAATTAATTTAGCTCAAAACATTGATGAATTTACTTAAATATAGACACACAACATTTTGCCTTCCTGATTTGTTAAACAATAAAAGGGTGTTTGCTCTGCATGCTGGTAAACTTTCAAGTTAATCAATCTACTAGTTTTTATAGATATACCAAACCACTCGAGCAAAAACTGTTCAAAGTAAACTGCAATTAAAATTTCAGTACCGTTAATTGGCAAGCATATTTAGTATTCCCCTGCTAAACTTTTATGCCAGTGCCATTTACTGTGATTACATTTTAATGAAAAATAATTGGAAATCGGCTTTATAGAATTTATATCTTTCTAAAGGCCGACCAACCTCGAATCCGGTGTCAGGGCATGGATGTAAATTGTGCTGTCCTTTGTTAGGGGTAATGATGGTCACCCATTGGGTGCTCCTTCTCAAGTGGTCTTGTTGTGGCAAGATTACAAATCAAACAGTGCCTGCCATTGGAAACAAAAAACAATATTTTTATAAAGTGGTCCAAATTCTAAGTCTCTACATCGAATTTGCATCTGGGTGCATTTGTTAGTGGCTTAAAACTGGGGCAATTCTGCAAATTTTGGCACGAAATGTGGCACATGTGTTCTTAAAACACCCCCCAAAAAAATTATCTGAAAATACAATATACATTTTTTTACAGAAAAAAGCAAAAATGTTATTTTTTAGCATATACACTGTATGGACAAAAATATTTGGACGTTGCAGAAATTCGGAGGAGGATCCATCTTAGTGGAGGTATATATTTCCTGGTTAGGACTAGGCCCATTGCTTTATGTACCTGGTACCCTGAATGCTGACATGTAACTCGACATTCTGGATAATTTGGCCTTGCCTACAATATGGCAATACTATGGCGATGATGATTGTTTCTTCCAACAGGATCCAGCTCCATGTCAAACGTGTGCTGGATTGGTTTCCTGAAAATGAGGTGAATTTTCTTGACTGGCCTGTTCAGAGCCCCGATTTCAATCCTATTGAGCACTTGTGGGACAAAATAGGGCGACGAGTAGTACACCGCTAACACTAGTCCATCTTCACAACAATTTCTTCTCACAGCCTTGTAAGAGGCATTACGATTTTTTCCTGCACAGGTTTACATAGAACCCATGGAAAGTATGCCTCGGAGTGTTGCAGCTGTAATATAAGCAAAAGAAGGGCCTACCTGTTACTAAATGGAATAATAAAGCACTTTTTCTGAAAAACATGCGCAGTATCCAAATACATTTGTCCATATAGTGAACTCTCCACATGGTCCACCTAGTCCACTCTTAACATATGGAGTACATGGTAAAATATTTGGAGGTACACTGAGAGTCAGAAGTCGTTAAATTAGCTAATACAGACACACAAAAAATCTCACTGATTACATAGTAAAATATTTATAATTTTATATGATTTGTTAAACTGTAATTTTCTGTTTAGTGTTACATATAATTTATGAATACAAATTAATATGTACATTGGTTTCATTTTATTCACATTGTTGTGTTACTAGTTTTATCTATGCAAGGGATCTGCCAATTACATATATCCAGGGGATACATACTTTCCTATCAATAATCCTAATGGACTCCAAAAATCTTCATCGAAATCCTTGTGTCGATTAAAGTTTTATTCATTCTTCCTTAGGCCTTGTAGAAGGTTAGCTGAGCTGTTCCGCACCCCACACTGATGCATCCCATTAAGCCCCAACTCTTTAAATGTACACAACCATTAAATAAAGTTTTTTCCTCTCTATATTTCATTACCTCAGCATTCGACTTGTAAAGTACAATGCAACATGGAACTCCAATGGTTAACTACAATGACTGCCTGTGACTTTGAATTCCTATTATGTCATGCACCTTGTATTATTGTCTTCTCAATTCCTCCTTCTGTAGGCATTACACAACCCCTTTGATGTTTGCTGCAAGGGAAGGGTACTGCAGCATTACCAAAGAGCTTCTAGATCATGGAGCTGATCCCAACTTGCAGGACAACCGAGGGAAGACTGTAAGTGATGCTTTTCTCAGGATTTAAAAAGATTAAACTCTTTGATTGTAAATAAATTTCAATATTGGATTGTAAAAGAACTATTCACATTGATAAATTAGTGTAGAAGGGCTGGAGAAATGGGATTTGTTTATAAATTTTGGCTTCTTCTCAAAGCAAAAGTCTTTTAGCATAGATATTTTTTCAGTTGTACATTTTTGTGGTACAACAAAATAATTAAGAAAAATACTTGTTACCAAACCCTCAGCTGTGTTTGGGATGTATACTACATCCATATGAAAGAAATAATTTAGCACACTGATTTTTTTCTTGCAACTGTTAATTCATAGAAATTGTTTGATAACGATGCAATCTTTGGATGTTATCAGATTATAAAGACTGCAAATAAAAGTTTTGCCCCAACTGAAGCGTGTTTTAAAAAATATATAAAAATTAGTACAAAGACAATTTTTATAAAAAAATATTGAACATAAATGGCATGCTAAAAGAATCAGTTATTTCTGGACTGTTTCTCTTTATGTACCAATTGAAGCATATGTAAAATTTTCTTATTTTTATGTGTAAAGTAAACAATGCCAGAAAAAGAAAAGAAAGCCAAATGAAAGTTAGGCACGCAAAATAACTATATTGAGGTGGAAATCAGCTTTTTAATTTAGCATGTTCCATTAATAAAACAAAACCATTTCTTATGTCTTCAAATTATTTCCATAAACTATCAATATGTATAGTTTACTTTGTTTTATGATCAAAAATTGGTGCTTTTATGTTGTTATCTTAAGCACTCAATCATTTAAAGGAAATATTATATTTTTTGAAATTTTCAATGGATATAAAAGTCACACTGTGTTGCAACTCTAAAAGACAAACTCATAAGTATAGAGTTGTGAAGCTTTCTTTGATGTACAATAGTGTAAGGGTAACTACTTAAATAGGAGGAAAGAAAGAACTTGTCTTGAACACTTGAACAACCAGCCCATTGAATGTACATAATTGTTCCACATCTGTTAATTTGACTAGACTTGAAAAAACCAGCTTCATATTTTAAATTTTTTAATTCCTTGAAGACATAAAATAATTACTTAAAAATGCTTTCAGTCATAGATTCTCAATATTCCCACACTTATAATTCATTCTAAAATGAAACTATTGAGAACATTTCTTGCCAACAGAATGCATTTTATGTGTACATTTTCGTCAAACCTATATTTTACATTGACTTCAAATATTAAACTCTATTTTTGTTGCAATGACTGATTTGACAAGATTCATTATTAGTTATTTACCATTTATTGGAAGTTTGGTTTGAAGTATTCTCTATCCGATCCTTTATCGATAGTCTTCGATTCCTGCCATCTCATTTTTTTCATCTTTTAGTCTTCTATATTATTTCAGAGGCTGTCATGGCTGAATGGGTATTCCCACTGTGCTAGCAACTTTCTAGTTTTAGGTGGCAAAGGTTAGATTCTTGTCAACTGCATTCCTCCCTGGACGTATTTCTCTCTTTTGTGTCCGTTAAACTTAAATTGTGGGTGTTTTACTTGGTATTGTGTGTCTTGTGCAGCATGGCCCTTGTGCCATAAAACCGCAAAGACAACCCACATTGTTTCGCTAAAACAACAGAATGCACTACTTGTATTTTCTGATAAACTATGAAAAAATTAAGCCTATTGTATTGATGGATTTTGGTTACAGGGTTCCTATGGGCTTTAAGAAAGCCTCATTTTTCATTAAGGACCCTTCAAAGGCTTTTAAAATCAAGTGCCTGAAAACTCAACCATGGTGCTCATGAAAGCTTCTTTTCCTAGATGCTCTCGAGTTAATGCATTGCAATTTTTTCGAAATGTAAACTTGACTGCTGTGAGATCCAATGTGAGTGAACTATTTTAACATCTTTTCCCTGCAGGCTCTGGCATGGGCAGCATCTAAGGGTCATGGGCAGATAATCCGATTTCTAGTGGAGAAAGGTGCTGATAAAAACTTGTTCAACAACATGGGCCAATCACCAATGGATCTTGCCTATGAGCATGGACACAATGAGGTGGGTGTTTTTGTTTTTGTTTTTACTGAGTTCTTAAATGTTTCATACTATGCTGCAATTATTTTGTGTATGCTGTTCTCTTTAGATTTAAAATCTTTCCTCAAATAAGAAGTAATATTTAAATAGTGTACCTAAAAAGCAAGTTTTTGAATAGCATTAGTCTATGCCAGCAATTTTTTACCAGTGTGCTTCAAGAGCAATACTGGTGTGCCTTACAGATGGTGAAATTGTGCAAGATCTATTTCATTTTCAATGTTTAGTTTTACACTTTTGACAAGATTGCTCACAAATTATTTCAAGTAATACACACATAAATAATTATTGCTATTATTTATTAATAATTATCACAAACTGTTTCAAAAATATTTTTTAAAAGTCACTTTCGAGCAAAAAAGATTAATTTATTATTTTGTAAATCAAGCAAAATTATCCCTATTTCTTGGTCTGCCAGGCCCTATTTCTTGGTCTGTCTACTTTTAAATTGGTTTATGTGCCATGAGATGAAAAAGATTGAAAATTAATGGTCTTTGCATTTTAAAAATTTGTCATTTACACGTAAAGCTTGGGATATTATTAAATTTATAAAATTGAATTCAGCAACAATGACAAAATGACAGTTACCTCATTAATGGCCATATTAATTAATAGCCATTAATGAAGTTGACATAGCCATATCAATGGCCATGGCCAATGACATGGAGAGAGATGTCAATGCAAATTCATTGAATAAAAGTTTTGGAATATAATTGACCCTTTAATGAGCCTTGCCCATTCATTCACAATTTTTTCTTTGTCACAGAAGGTTTTTAATTAATTTTACTTTTTGAATTTTTATTCCCTTATTTTCCAAAATATGCATTCACTTTGTTTATTGATATTTAAATCTTGAAAAAAAAAATGAATATTGTCTAAGAGAATGTCCTAAAACACGAAAGGATCTTAGTTCTTAAGTTAAAACTGTTCTTTTTTGCAAATGCAATAAAAATCATGTAGCTTTGTAGATGAATATGTTCTCTTCTATAGAAAAAGTAGGAATAAAAAGCATCAGTATTTAGAGTAAAGACTAGAAACAAAAGTGTTGCATTCTGAGGTATCAGAATCCACAGCAAAAGTAAAGTTGTTACAGTGCAAAAGAAAACAAAAATGTGTGTTTTGTTTATTTCTACTATCGATTTATGCTTATCTGCTAAATAAGTTTAAATTAGACAGGAACATATGCTTAAAGTGAATTCTGAACCAGTTCATGCATCTATGCCCTGACTAGGATTTGAATTAAAGGGCCATAGATGGAAGTGGCTGTAAAAATCATTTATTATCTTATTTATTATACCATCTTTTCCACTCACATGTGGCTCCATCCAAATGAAGGTGGTCAGATCCAGTTCGGTCTACACACAATGAAATTTATACACACAAAGTAAGTCAGTTCCTCATCTACCCATTGTCACTAAATGATTAATTTTAGTTTGAAGCTATGAATTTACAAAAGTGTTCTATCTCTTATTCAAAGATGAAATTGTTTTAGTTAACAGAACAGGAAACAGAGTGAGTGGGAGAGTGAAAGGTGAAAAAAATGAGTAAAAAAATTTCTTCTATGTGCCATCTTTTAATCAAAATACTGGAGAGATTAAGTATCTTGCAACAAAAATAATAATGATTTTTTAAAACTTACAATGATGGGAACAGTAAGTTATAAACATTTCTGAGGAAAATCAGTTGTTATTTTTGTGTCAGGTCTTAGGAGGTTAAAGCGTTTTTAAACAATAAATAAATAAAAAAAAATTTGTGCTGATTATAAAAGATAGTCGAGTTCTTAGCTGTGTATACTTAGTATTGATTATAAATGTTGTGGGGATGAATTTATATCTATCCACATTAGTAAATGAAACTTTTAAAACTGATTTAACTAGATAAACTTTTTAATTTATTAGTCTCAATATGCATACTTAAAAGTTAGGGTATTAAGATCTTCTTAAATAGATGTATAAACAACAATGAATTCAAAATCCTGTTTTACACCTCTGATATTGAAAAATTGCCAATAATCATTGTTAACAATTGTTTTTCTAATAACGTTTACAGATAGTATCACTGCTTCAGAAAGGACATCTGCAGAATTCCTCTTCTGGTGATTGCACAGATATTGTAAAGGCATCTTCTATAAAAGAAATTTCTAAACCATTCAAGTAATTTTATTTCAATTTATTAAAGTGCATGGGTTTTTTTTGCAAAAGGATATCAATCAGTTTCAGTTTATTAAACAGGGCCTTCAATAAAGGATATTTGACTTTGCAAATAATGTAATTTGTTGGTAAGTTTGATTAAAATTCCATCTCAATTGCCTGAAATTTTAGTTTTGTTATTTTTAATTATTCCTTTAAGCATTTTTTACCTATTAACCAGCTTTTGTGCTAGCTGCTAGGCAGTAAATAATAATTAATTCTACCTTTATTGCTCTGAGTTGAGAAATTACACCAGAAAGTGTTGTATTCTTGTGTTCAAAAGAAGACACAAAACAGTAACTTTATCCGGTCTTTCTAAAGTCATGTTGAGTGCTTGTAACACTGCTCCTCAGGAATACTTGCGAATGTGTTTGTAGTTAAGTTAGAAAGTGATTTAGCTTCATTTCTGAAACGAGATTGTCTAGGAATTGTTTCGAGTACTATTTTATGCACACTGGCTTCCATATATTAAGGAAAAATAATTAGATATGTAATCTTAAATCTATTGGCGGGTTCTTAAATCTGGAGGTGGTGAAATCTTAAACCGGCGGTAGTGGAAGAAATACTGACGAACATCAGTTGTTGCGAGTTGAGCTCCATTGACTTTCTTTCCAGCTGACCACTCATGCATGCCCAACTGAACCATTTCCTCTAGTTTCTCTAATCGCTGGTCATCAAGCATACAGACCAATTTAAGTAGACAGTTGAAGCTGGTATCAGCCTTCCAGCAAGAGCATATGTGAGCTGGATGGGGATCATGCTGTTAACTGCAGATATCAGTCATCGACAGCAGTTGTAGCACTAGGCCTTCATTGTCTGTATCTTATAGATACTGAATCCCAGTTCTTAGAAATGCATTCCACAGGACCCATATGCAACCATTTTGACTCATTGCTTGCTTCCAGTCAGCTAATGGATTGTCATTACAACTCGTAGGGAAAATGACGTCTCAAACTCATTACTACAAAATATAAATACAGTCGAGCCTACTTATTGCGAGCTCGGACACAACAAAAGAAGGGTTATTACACCTTTTTTACGTCCCTTTGGAACTGCAATATTAAATAGTGTTTAAAAGATTGCATATAGTGAAGAATTGGAGCGTGAATATCGGATACTGCAAAGTTGTGGGTTCTGGCAAGATTCTGAACCCAAATCCCCTATTTTTTTCCAATTGTGGATGACAAAAACGAGAGGGGAGAGAGGCAATGGAGAAAAAGTTCCGAGAAATGTGAGAGAAGAGGTTTTGCTTGTTGGTTGTTTATAAGTTACTGGGGTCACATGTTTTTTAACCTTGAGTTGTAAACCAGATATAAGAGGACAGTGAGTTGTGCTTTGGTCTTGTTATGTTACAATGCAGAGTACATAGCAAGCAGATTGGTTCATTGGGAGGGTTTAGTAAGTGTTTTTATCAAAATGGGTTACATCAAAACTGCAGCCTTTAGATATGGGCATAATGAAATGCGTGAAAGTGTATTACAGATCTCAGATTATTTGATGTGTTCATTTGAAACTAAAAACTGATCTGCATTTTGTTGCAGATGTTAAAATTGCTTGCCATTTTTTAGATGATACCTGGCGTTTGGTTCAATCACAAACCACCCAAAACAGAATTTTTAGGGGGACTTAGGGACTCATTTGTGAGCCTGATCCAGAAGAAAGTTCCCTGTGGAAACATTTGCAGGAAAAATAGAATTTTGGATGTGATGTTACTTTTGCTGATTATGTTGCTAGTGATTGCAACGTAGAAATTGAAGCACAACAGACGATGACATCATTGCTGCAGTGTTACAAAATACTTCTGATGATTCAGAAGAGGAAGAGATTGAAGTTGAAGCAAATAGACACTTAGTGACATCAAAAACTGCCATGGACAGTCTTCGAATTGCATAGCATTCAGTGCCGTGATAATTTTAGTGCACTAGAAAAATAATTATGCAACTGCTTTGTAAATTCAACTGTTCAAAAGAAAGTTACATAATTTTTCCCACTTATATAAAATAAAGTTTTTGCCTTTGTGTGAAAATTCTTTTGCTTTAGAACATGCAAGGTAGGTCCCATTTTTTATTATATCGGATATAACGAATAATTTTCAGTGTTTCGTGCGACTTTGCTGTATGCAGGCTCGACTTTCCGATATTTTTCATCCAAATTCCAAAGAAGAAATTGCACATTTTAAAATGTGGTTTTTATACTAGTATATGATCTCTACTATTATAAAAGAAAGTGTTTGTTTGGGGCCGCAAAATCCTGACGATTCTATTTCACTTACAGCAATGAGATTTGGCACACAGGTAGTCCGAATTATTTGGAATTTTTGGGTCGCAACGAATTTTAAAATTCAATCTAGAAGATTTTTAAATGAATTTCATAGTTACATTCTCCATTGGGGTTTTTCAAACGTGGAGAACTTTTTCTACTCATGCAACCTTGCAGTCAGGGATTGGAATCATGCCAAGTATTTTTCAACAGCAGAATGCGGAGAAAATTATTTTTTTCTTTTCCGCTTTGATTTTGTGCGATTTTGATTTCCTAGACAGACGATAAATCTTTTAACTGAAGTCAAAGATATTTTTTCTATCTCCTAGACCGTTAAAGATAGAGTAAAAATTTCAACGGATTTGAAATATGCAGAAAATTTCAGTTTAGATTGATACCTAAAAATATGATTTTCTTTAAATAAATAATTTTTAATTGAATATATCTTCAACAGATTTGAAATCTGCAGAAAATTTTACACCAACTTAATACCTTACATCACGGGCGCAGGGCTAGCCATGCAGTGACTAGTGATGTCATAAGATGCAAGTCTCACATTGCATGTTATATTCTAATGCAATACTTTTTTGTTATAACATCAAATAAACTAACAATTTACAATATTTAGATTCCGAGTATGAGCCTTACAAAGTACGCTCGGTCTCCAAATATCCGACGTCTTCCTCAATTATGAGTTCCCAGCTTTTGTACCAAAACTTTGTTCTCAATTCCAAAATCCTCTTTTTCAATCACATTTCAATCATGGTTATAGTTTAATGTTATCGTTTACACTCGATATAAATTTATATTTTTTTAATCATTTAGTTTTATCGGTAGCTACCATTTATTGCACTAACCTTTTAAACTGCTTCCATTGCATTTGTTCGAGAACACTTGATATTAGCACACTTCCCACGTGGAAGGCAAAATGCTTAATTTTTAATATAATTCATTTTGAAGTATAGTTTTTTTTATTTACTTTTTTTTTGTAAATGGATTTTAAAGTTCCTTTCTGTTTGCAAACAGGCCTGCTGATGCCAAAAGCTTTGTGAAGATAGGAGAGTTGGAATTGTTTCTATCGGGAGTGGGCTTACCAGACCTGGTACCTACATTTGTGGAGCATCAGTTGAATTTCCACGACCTTCTAATAATGGATGATGTGGAACTGGAAAAGGTGACATGTTGAATGCATTTATTCCTTGACTACTGTTTTGTATCAGACTAGCTGTAGAAATAGAAATGTAACAGGCAACTCTTGAAAACTCTTTTTGTTGCCAACAGCAAAAGAAGGTCAATATCTAAATTGAATTCAGAAATTAAATCATTAGTAAAGATCATTTGCAAAATATACATGAAATTTGTGCTTTTGTATGAATAATTATCATCTGATAAAATATTAATTCTTTTGAGTAAATATCATTTAGTTAAATCGATTCCTGGAATTTTACTCTGTATTACAGACTTGTGAACCCATCTCATGAAAAAAAATTATCTCTATTATTGTTATGTTGGAATTTAATATTTAATGTACACTAGCAATTTCTTGTGAAAGTTTTTAAACACAACTTAAACCAATGATAGAGTGAGGGTACAAAGTGATACCCATCACTGAAAGTTTGTTTTATATAGTGTTGGATGCATAGTTAGGGTTTTCATATTCACTGAATTGTATTAGTGGAAAAACATGGGGAAAAGTTGTGAAAAGAAACTGAAAAACACAATTTTCCTTTCGAAAAGGTCTGTTTCATTGTGAACATCACGATAAATTTAAATGATCACAAAGTACAGTAGTACATATCGAGAACTATAGTTTGGAATTGAGTTGCTCTGAACCGAAATCCATGGGTTTTCCACACAAACACAAATATGCAAGCCTCATAAATAATCATTTAAAATGATTTAAATTAAGAGTGTTTGATCTAAATTAAGCAACTTTACACTAAAGTATGGAGATATACCTTTTTCTCAGTAAAATCTAGATACACTTTTCAAATTGATCAAAAATATTAGCCATTTATTATGAAATATTCAAAGTATCACGATATATCAAATATCCCACCAACAGTTTGACAGTTTGCAACAAATCATTTACAACAACTGTACAGAAAGGATCAAATTTATATCAAAATATAGAAACATGAGAAGAAACCAGAGACTACAAAATGAAATTCAGCAAACCTAAAATATTCTCAATATAAAAAATTTATAAAAATTCTCAATATAAAAAATTTATAAAAATTCTCAAATTAAACAATTAAAGCAATAACTCATAATGGGCCATATGATGAAAAAATAGCTGTGATCAGTAAACCAAAATAATTTTGCAGAAATCTTTGTCATCAGTCTACATTTATTATACAGGTTGAAAGGACATTTTCATTGATTAATACTGTTTCATTGAATTTTATTAGAAGGTATAAAACCAATTCATAAATGCTTTTGTATTCCTTAAAAGTTGTAGGCAAAAGTTATAGATGACTGATGTGTGGAATAAAAAATAAATGAAGAAATGTACGTACTCTTTTTACTTTTAAAGAATACTACTATTTTTCAGATTAGATAGGTTTTAATAAATGTTTTAAAAGTGTGTACCTCAAGTAACAATAACACTTACTCTGATTTTTTTATACCATATTAACAATTAAAATCTTCATTGAATTTGCAATAAGCAATTCAATTTTGGAAATTCTCATGCATATAACCCGGCTCCAGTTGTTACTCCCACTTTCACTTTGAGTTGTTTTCTTAATCCTCCAAAATTTCTTGGCTCTTTAAGTTGTGAGGAACTGAGCCATCACCACAAAAATGGACTTGCAAAGCAGTAGTATATATAACACAGCAATATTAAAAGGGTACTATTTCTTTGATTGCTGATGCTGTCTTTCCAATTGGCGACTGTTAGATGTGTATGAGCACGCATACTGTCAAAAATAAGCAAGCCTCAGCATGCTTTATTGGATGGCTCTGACAGCAGATACTGCTTCCACTAATGTTGCAGTTTCGCTATTTGTTGCTGCTCCATTTCTGGCTGTACTCATTCGTCTGCTAGTCAACATAGGTGTAATCAAATAGTTTCATACATCCATTACCAACATGGTTCTCATTCATGTATAAATTCCGGGGAGGGAAAGAAGGAAGGGTCGAGACGTAGAAGTATATAACCCCCTTCCCCCCCTTGTCATAATCTCTAATGTCCTCACAGTTGAGTGGTGTGGAAGTCTGGAGAAGTGGTGCCTGCTCAGGTGTTTACCTCGTCGTCCGACCGTTTGAAATGATGAGGTGTCCTCAGATTTTCCCCTTTGGAATTGATCCTGGATTGTCGCCAATAGCCCCTTGTGTTGCTCCAGTGTAACGTTGATTCAATCTACCTGCCTATCAAAAAAAGCAAAATTAAAAAAAAATTATTTAGTTTAATTAAATATTTTAAAAGTGAAACTTACCGCCAGTACTGTACACAGCAGTGCAGCCTACCTCCATCATAAAATACTTTTGGGTTGACTCGCTTTGCCCTGTCTTTTTGTGCCATTTGATGCCACAAAGATTTATACACTACATAAACACGCTGAGAATTTGATTTGAGTTTTTTTCTTCTCCTTTTAGGTAGGCATAAATCAGGTGGGTGTGCGGAAGAAATTACTGGAAGCCTGCAAGTCTGTCCACAAGAAGGAGTGGGAACAGTCCAGCCTGCCTAATCTAAAACAAAAGCAATACATAACGTAAGCATTCGTTGAGCAGCTGAGTAGTTTTGTGTATCTCTTTCTGTTTCATATTTAAATGTTCCTCTCCTTTTCCAGATGTCCTGATGCTGTTGCTATGATGGCTAACATTGCAAAACATCTCAAGTACATTTCTAGTTCTGTCATTTACATTCGTCAGCAAATTCAGTCTCAGCCGAGGATTTTGGAGCTCTCTCAAGTGAGTAAAAAAAAGTGTGATCAAACTAGATGGAAAGCACTTCAAATTGTTGAATTTAAAATTCATTTTGGCCTATTTACACTTGGAGATTGCTCCCCTTTCCATTTCAAATCCATTGTAAATTCATTGCGTTCAAAAATTAAAAGGCAATTTTTATCATACAACCAAACAAAATTCATTCCAATAAGGATCTGATACTTGATAAAGTGACAGATTGTTGGGCCAGTTTATAATAATTGTAGTACTGCTTTTTCTAGGTATCCGAGTTATAGAATTGGTAGCAATATTTGATGTTATTTGCTTGATAAACTTAAATGTTTAAAAAAATTTCTGCTGTCTTTTTTATTATTAAATGTGATTAAAATTTTACTGAATGAACTTTATACATATTTACCAGTGATTATTTCTAATTTATTTTCTATTGAATCTTTTTGGGCTACTTTAAAGTACTTACATTTTCATTTTGAAATTTTTGTGAATGAATCAAATTCATTCCTGTTGATGCTGTGCAGAATCAAAATTATTTTCTTGAATTTAAAATAGTTAGCTTATGAAATTTCACACCTCCAAAATTTTCTCGACCCTTTCCCCCAAACATCTGAAATAATTTGAAGGGCTGGTATCACCCTGTAATTATACATATTGGTTAAGGATCCAACTTGCATCTCATTTGGATGTGTTTGTCTCACATCTATTCGACAACTGCCGAGAAAAGAATCTGTAGTAACTCATCCCAAAAAAGAGGTATTACCAAGTCTATGAAAAATAAGCACAAATGATACAAGCTCTACAAAATACAATTACATTAATTAAAAAAACTGATATTATTAGTTTTAAGAGTATTTGAGTAAAAAAACAGCCCATACACATTGGTTATGCTCATGTAATTTTGATATTTTTTTTCATATTTAAAAAATACCTGTCAGTAACATTTTTATTTACTAAATACTTACCATTTTCATTTAACTCATTCATTCTCTTTCAGGATTCCGCCAACGTACATGATTTGTTAGATGAAATGGATGACAGTTTGAAGAATGTTCGGTTTCTCAACGACGAAATGAGGTTTCTAAAACTGCACCTGGAGAAGGTAACGTTTTTTCAAATACATAAATGTTACTTGACTTGTAATCCTACTCGCATTTGAATTAACTTTGGAATTTATGTTACATATTGCAGTACCTTGGCTATAGCTTAAAGTAATCCATTTAACCTTTCATGTATGTTCGACAAGATATCTTGTCCATTAATATCTGACCATTTTTGGTACGGACGAAATGAAGAGGTATCTCATTCATTAATATCTGAATATATTTGCTAATGACAAAGTGACGGGATATCTGATATATGATAAATACAAAGGCAGACAGCATTTTTTGTTAGTTATAAATTGATCCCATTTATGTTTTTCCATTTGTACTTGTATAAAATGATTTTGCATATTGCTAGTGAGTTATTGTTTCTCTACTATAAAATGTCTTAGGTGATGAAAAAATCTCAAAAGGGGTAAAAATTATTACTTTTTTTTTTTGAACAGAAATATTCAAATAATAATGAAAACATAAAAATGTTCGTATGTCTAATTTAACCCTTGTTTTTGACTACTTATATCGTTCACTCCTTTGAACAACGTCATGCCTCAAAAATTGGCGATTTTTAGTTATGCCTGTTTTCAGAATGCCCTGAAAGAGTAGTTATCCCTGCAAGATTGTCATATTTCACCACTCAATATTTAGCCACTAGAGAGCAGAAGTAACATTTATTTTTTATACATTTCAATCTACTTTTAAACTTTAAAATCACCTGAAAAATCACGTTTTTTGAGGTATGACATTGTTGAAAGGAGTGAGCGGCATAAGAAATGTTTACTAGTGAAATAATGAAAAATTATCAGTTTGAAAACAATATTTATTACATATGTTATTCTAAATGTCAGTAGTAATTATATTTGGCATGAAATTTATTTATTTATATTATAGCCCGGCGTTGCCCGTGCCCATGGTGCAAACCAACACCACGAGCAATGCCGTGATGTAAGGTATTAATCTGGTGTAAAATTTTCCGCAAATTTCAAATACGTTGAACATATATTCAATTAAAAAATTATTTATTTAAAGAAAATCACATTTTTAGGTATCAATCTAAACTGAAATTTTCTGCAGATTTCGAATCCATTGAAATTTGTACTCTATCTTTAACGGTCTGGAGATAGAGAAAAGAACTGACTTTAGTTAAAAGATTTATCGTCTAGCTGGAAATTTAATCGTCCATGCAAAATCAAAGCGGAAATGAAAAAAAAAATTTCGCTGCGCTGTCCTCACTGACACGTCTGTCGTACATCCCTCATTGATTGTTACTGTTATCTGATGCAGTGTTGCTTGTCTGTTAACACTGACCACTCTATGCTCATGTCGCTGGTCTCGGTCATTGAGTAGACGCGGTCGGCCACCGCGTTGTCCATGGTGGGAGGTGAGGCTAGAAATTATATTTGCTTGATTCTGTGAATCCAGGAATTGTTGAATTCTGTAACAATTTCCTCAAATGGAATGCCTTGTGCGTCCAGCTCCAACTAGCATTCTGCATTCAAAATCTGTTAGTACCCGTCGTGCGACCCTGTAAAGTATGTCTGAAAACTATTCACATGAGTCACTTGAGTACAAATGAAAGCCGTGACAATGGACTTCCCATTTATACACTTCTTACACAATGCTACTGCCATCTGTATGTTTGCATATTGCTATCCCATTGCTTTTGGCACTTCAGTGTATGTGCTTACTACATACGGAACAAAAATCTTCAACAGCAATCATTATATTAAGCTATACAGATGTGCTGTGCATCAAGAATTTTATTGAAATCATGCACTTCTGATAGTTGTTAGAGGATGGAAAATAGGCACTGCCATATATTGAAAAATTTATTTGCAGGCATTTCCTCTGTTGCAAGTGTGCGTTTTATAATGAAACATTTTGCAATGTTTTAAACATGCTGTGTAATGTTCACATTTTAAATCAGTGTAGAATAAAACATAATCTAAACATCCTTTTCAAATTTCGATGTGGGCATGGCTATATTAGTCACATGTTTTGGTGTTCATTTTCCTCGTTTTTTTATTATTATGTCTGGTGTTCCTAACCTTTATTTCAAATTAGTTTCAGTTAAATTTTAATTTTTGCTCTAGCAAACACAATTTTAATAATGAGAACTTGTCCAACTTGGTGATTTGTTTCGAATAAACAAACATAAATTTGTAACTTATGCAAAATATTGTTAAAAGACATTGAGTTTCCGACTTCCAAACATGTTAGAACATGAATCTTCTGGCCTGTCTCTGCAATCACCCGAACTTATGTTTTGTTACACTACTGTTAAAAGTTGAGCAGCTATAGTTTTAGGGGCCCTCCAGTTAGTGTTGCAAACAGAAGTACCTGCATTTAAAAATGATAACATTTCAGTATGGCACAGTCCATTAAGCTTTTAAACTGTTTCATTTTCAGAATTTGATTTGCATGGGAAAAATTTTGCAAGCAATAATTTAATCATTAGACCATTTTAAAGACTAAAATTAAGTTTTTTTATGGACTTGAGAAAGTTAATTAGTTGTTCTAAGAAAAGGTGATTATATTGTTTGGTCTTATTACCTCTTTAATATCCTTGGGCTAGAAATGGTTGAACTTATATTATGTATCTATTTTAATCACAATTATTCGATTGCATTCCAACTTGAAGCATTGGAATTGACTGCATCCCCTTTCATATTACTGTCATTTTGCTAAACACTTGTGGTGAATCTTTGCCTTAATTTCTGATAGCCCATTTGGAAGAGCAACAGATTACAAACTGGAGAGTTGCGAGTTCAAATCCAACCCAAGACCATCGTGTGCAGTGGGGGGTGCATGTTCAATCTGCCATGACCTCAAATGTCCTCATGCTGGCATGGTGTGGAGAGTGGGGTGCCAGCTCAGGTGTGAGCTTGTCATCTGACCATGACTCAAAATTGAGATCTTGGGAATTTATCCCGTACCATCGCATGTAACCCTTTGTGTTGCTCCAGTGTAACGTCAATTGAAATTCATACCCACCTACCTTTGACTTGATTTCAAACACTTCTCTTTCAGGTGCAAGATCAAGTGCAATTCATACCTGCAGACTTAATTGTGGAGACGATCCCCACCAACCGAAATCAGAAGCGGATCTTGTTCACTGCAATATCTATTGCAGCCCTTTCTGCCCTCATCACAGGCCTTGTGTGGAAACACCCCACTCTATTGGACAGTATTCCAACTTCTCTTCGAAGTCGAGTTCCTTTTTTAACATGACTAGTTTTACCCTAGTTTTGTAACATTCATTATTCATTGTGAAGTTTTACAACGTGTAATTATGTTCAAATGTATATTTTCACATTAAAGTACCTATCATTCTGTAAGAGCACTTTCTTATCTTATAGTCAGGTTATTATTGTGTAATGGCTGATCTTTGTAGTTGGAAGTTCTTCTGAATTGCATGAACATGGATTTGTTTTTTGTGTGCATCCAACTTCCTGTCAGTTGAACTTGAAATACATTACACATTCTCCATGCCAAGAACATGACATTAAATAGCAATTATAGTTGGGGGTTCCTCTCTAATGTATCAAAAGTTATGAATGCTAAAATAAATATTGAAATGAGTTATCAATATCTAAAATTGCTTATTGGTTCATATAAACAATGGAAGACTGTCTTTGGCACGACACATTTATGAAACGTCTCGTACGGCATCCGAAGAATAATACAACACACAAGAAGCAAAACCCACGAGGCTACATGCTCGCCGACAAGTTCATCACGGGTCAAATCGTAGATGACAAGTCTTTTGCACGGTTTTTCACACCAGAAGTACCAATGCCATACATGATTTACATACACAAAGGAATCATTGTCTGAGTCGTGTGGGAGGAAGCATCCGAGCTTCACAAATGTAATGCTTTGTATATCCTAATATATTAATCTTTAAAATTACTTCCCCCATAACTAATGACCTGCAGATATGTTGGATTTAAAGTTATTTTTTAAGGCAGCATGTCTTAAACAGTTGCGTCTCTTCAAATCCTCAAATTTAATTTAACTCTATTTCAGGTTCCCGTTAATGAAGGAATAATACAATTAGTATTTAGAAGAAAACCAGTTATTGATTTTAGTGTAACAAAATTAATAACTAGTGTAACAAACTTCCTTAGAACTGTTATGAAAAATCTTTTGAGGTGGGATTTTGTAAGCATTGATCGAAGACAGAAGCGCCCTTTGATGAGTGGAGGAAGTTTTTATTTTTTGTATCACAGCAGAACTAATATAAAAAAACTGCCAAATCATCAGGTTTTAGGTCATTCCGCCAAAAGTTCTCATTTTCCAATAATTGTTGCTGAAACTTCATTCCAGATAGATTTGGTTGTATGCTGACCTTGAGTTAAGAATGTTCTATTTCCCAATAAGTGATATATTTTTATGGATATATTACTATTGCTCACCGAAAACAAAAACACTGATCGTGCATACCAAAATTTACCACGTTTGATATAAAGGTCTTCAAAATTTATTTTTATCACTAAACCATTATTTTTTGCTGCTGAATAAAATCGGATTCTTATTCAAAATACATATTCGAAAGCAACTAATAAGTAAGGTTCAAAATGTTATCGAAGATCCAAGGTACGCACCTGCTCTACTGTTGCAAGGTCAATGTGTACATAACCTCCAAAGATTAACCATTTGAAAGGAGAATGAAATTGGGCAAATGCAAGTAGCTTACGTATTAAAGATAATTTTGCTGGTTGAAATTCTAAAATTGGAAAAAAGAATCACTAAATTAGAATTTTTTATCGTTTGGGAGAAGAAGATATGAAGGGGAAGAAAAAGCACTAATCTTTGTGAATTTTTTGTCTCCAATATTGTCCACTACCCATTTCCTAAAAAAATGCACTTTACCTTACTAAAAATTACATTTAATCAATATAGCATTAGGGTTCCCACGGTGTTCAGGGAAAACTTATTATTGTCAGAAAATTTAATTTTGTCCAAAATAATCGGGAAATTACGCATTTTCGTCTAAAATCTGGAAAATTGCCTCAATGACCTGGAAAAGGATTGATCATGGCTTCACGGATGCTTTTGAGAAAGTAGCCAATAATTCATACACAGTTTCGTATCACTTTATTTTATGAGTAGAATTTTTCTACCGATTATAAAAAAAAACTGCTAATATTAAACAGGTAAAGAATTTTGTTTCATCCACAGGCTTAAATTGAAGAATTTAATGCTTTAGGATAGATTAAATTACAAATTGATTTAAGTCAAATATGTTGAATTATTTTTAACAAATATTTTGAATTTTTTGAAAATATTTGAAGAAGTTATTTTAATACAAAATTACTTGGGTTTTGTGTATTAATTTTTACAATGTATAATTTTTAAATTAGCTTTTTTATTGGCTATTGAATGCTAAATTAGTTTTTGGTTTACAACTTTAAAATGTCGTGAAATGCTTAAGTATGACCTGGAATTTTGTAAAAATTTGTCTGGAAAAGTCGGAATTTTATTTCTGAAATAGAGTGGGAACCCTGATAGAGCATGTGGCGTTCTGTTTTCAGACCTCTCTCCATTTCTGCGGTAGCTGCATCATCCCACGCTCATACATGTTCAGAGGTTTCTGTCTGAAGATGAAACATTCGGAACCACTTACGCCACGTGGTATCGTTAACGGCACACTCACCCTATAAAACACATATCTTTTTGCGTCTGCGAAGCATCTTGCATTTTCGTTTGGGATAAGAAGGTATGAAGGAAAATGAAAAGCACTCATCTTTGTGAATTATTTGACTCTAATAGTATGAACCCACTACGCACTTCCTACGAAAAAATGCACTTTACCCCACTTTACCTTACTTGTTTTAGATAAGCTCGATAAAATATCAACTCTTAAAATAACACGTTAGGAATGGATGTTTCAGGGTGAGTAAATTGATAATGAATGAGGTGCATCATGAAAATTTGCTACAAAGAGTTAACTTCAATCTGCTGTGCTACAGTCCTATGCGTTTGTTCTTAAAATACAAATACTACCATTAGGATGAATGAATTAATATGCTTTTTATCCTGAATCTAATCTGCTTTTCTTAACTATAAATTTTCTTTGCCTTCTAAGTAATTAGGATTTTTTTTTGTAAAATGAGTACATAAAATCAATCGGGCGTCCGTTGGAGCTCGAAAACTAAGTATCCCCAGTTCAAAAACTAGCAAGTCATTGACTGAATCAAGGAAAGAGGATGTTCAAAGCAAATTGTAGAGGACATCATCGATTTCGAATGCGCAGATTCAGTATTAAGCTGGTAACAAGGCTGAATCGAGTTGTCGTTCGGTGATTGCTGCATCTGATTGATTAGTGCCATTTTGTGATGCGCAGTAGGTACTCCTCAATCACCCGAAGCATTTATCAAAATTAAATTTCCACAAAAGATAACATTGAAAAGTTTTAAAATATAGCCCCTATGTTGCTTACCATGCCCTATTAACTTTATAATATTTCCATTAAAGCATTACATTATTGGGTTCACTTGTAAGCCAGCCTATAATTTGTATATGAATTGTTTCTATGGATATTTGCTTATAGACTACACACACACACACACACACACACACACAGTAGCGAAAAAGTAAAAAACACCCCTCTTAATTCTAGCAATTTTAACTGTAGAGAAAATTCAAAGATTGACAGGAACTAACGTCTTCTGTAAATTCAAATATATGAAAGCTACACACGGGGCCGTCTTCATATTAAAGTGAGCACCCACTTCATAATTTCCAATGGAAATCTACTATTTCAAATCTATCAAAATTTAACTTCAGATACCAAATTGCGTGTCAGTAGGTCTTGCCATTTCGAAGTCATAAGATTGGAGTTCCTAATGTTAGATCCGTTTCTCAGACTTATGGATATCTTCCTAAATAATATTTGTATAACGCTGATGTTTTGTATCGTGTTATCATTAAACAACCCAAACAAAATCCACCTAATATTTTATTTTAAAGTAGTTTTTAATATGTAATAATAATTATTAAATCAATGTTTGAAAAAGTTATGAATTCGAAGCTTACTGTATTCCGCTTATTTCATTATTATTTATCTTCCGCTTATTTCAATTATTAGATTTTGCGTTACATTAAGTTTTTCTCCTGGTGATTTTAGGGGTCTGAATGTCTGTCAAACCTCAAATACTAATTTTCGGATTATTTGCAAGCGCTGTCAAATACGTTTGAAATAAGTGTTCAAATTTGAAATTCCGGTAACTATAACTACAATTTAATCTACAAATACACTTACTATGTCGAGATGATCCCTGAAATTGATACCAACTTTAAGATTGAATATCTCAGGACATATAGGTATAAAGTCGTGAAATTAGACTAATTTAACAATGCAGAATCTGCTCAAGGCATCAAAATAAGGTTTTTCCATAGGAAATTTTGTATGTGCGAAATTTGATATCAAGATAGTGCAATTTTTTTTATCTGAATATGTAAAGGATTTTATTCCCTATTGAACTATATGTTTTAATTTGCTTTACTATGAATAGTGCTCGAAATAAAGGGGGTGGCTCGCTTTTTTACGCGACTTTACATATTCAGTGTAGAAAATATTTTGATAAGTTATTTTATTAGTGTTTTGCATTTTTAAGGCTCATATCTTGTTTCTTATTTATTTCGCCCCTTAACTTAGTAGGACGAGCCTTGTTGGGCTTGAGCCTATCAAAATATTTCCTTTAAAATGTTCTAGATTGAATTTTAAAATTAGGGCTGGACATAAAAATTGCAAAAAAAATGGAATATCTGTGTGCCAGATTTCATTATTGTAAGTGGCATAGATTCATCAGGACACTGGGAACAGAGAAACATATACTTCCTTTTATAATAGTAGAGATTCTCACTATATAGTTCTAACTTATAGAAATTTTCAATGAAATGAATATTTACAGTCTTACGTACATCTGAGTAATCTTAATTCTGACTTATTCGAATGGTACAAAGTTTTAGTTACATTTTGAAGATCCAAATATTCACACTGCATGTAACAAAGCTGTAATACATATTAACACTGGAATCGAGCGCCTTCGGAAGTTTCTTCATAGTGAATGGAGTGACCTTGATTTGCTTTTGTCTAGATTTACATATCAGTTTTCTTCTCCAAAACAAATTATTAGAAAAACTTTCATAATAATTCGTTTCGGGAACATGTTCAATTTGTAAATATTAAAAGTAATAAATTAAATAAATGTGTTTAAAGTTATTTTGTCTACGAAATTCATGCGTGTGGCCACAAAGCAAAATCGAAATTTGAACGAACGGATTTGTGTGTTTATTACGTACCTGGTGTTTGAAAAAGCGTGATTTTGAAAGTAAGTTGTAAATCTCAGCATTTGTTTCACGTGATTTTTTTTAAATGTCTACGGAAGTCAGGATGCCTTTATTCTATTTTCTTGAAAAGAATATCACTGGATCGTTTGTTATACATCGACCTTAAAATGAAATAGACGGAGCATGCGAC
Organism: Metellina segmentata; assembly: GCA_947359465.1. Classification (NCBI taxonomy): domain Eukaryota; kingdom Metazoa; phylum Arthropoda; class Arachnida; order Araneae; family Tetragnathidae; genus Metellina; species Metellina segmentata. The sequence continues at coordinate 125,068,713 of OX375875.1, forward strand.
CGCAGTTTCAAGTTATTTCTTTCAGTTGCTTGGTTTGAAGATGTGTCACGTGGTTGTGGGTAAAAGCAGGAATCTTAAACTATTAATTGGTTAACGTGACTATCCACCGTTATTAAAAACACTAGTCTGCGCTTCTATAGCCAATCAGATAAGTCGATTTCTGATTTACCCTTCAGAGATGTTACGACAGCGACTCCGCCCACATGATCCGTCTATTTCATTTTAAGGTCGATGTTGTTATAGGCGTGACGTCACAATCTCTTGCGAAAGTATAAAAAGATATTCTATTGAAAAGTTATTTTTAAAAGAAAATCAAATGTATAAGGTATCGATCTATTGTAAAAATTTCCGCAGATTTCAAATCTGTTATAATTTTTATTCTATCTTTAATGTTCGCTGAGATGGAGAAAAGCACTGAAGAACGCCAGTCACAACTTTTTATTTGTTTTGCTTTACTCGAATCCGTTGCTCAGGAAATCAAATGAATGAATATGATCTCTTTAACCACGAAAAGGGTCCAGAGGCCAACACCTTAACCACTAGACTTGTTGGTTGGCTTGGATAAGTATAAAAGTTACAATTTAAAAATTATTTATGTAAAGAAAATCATATTTTTAGGAAACGATCTAATGTAAAATTGTCCGCAGGTTTCAAATCCGTTGAAATTTTTCCTCTATCTTTAACGATCTAGACGATAGAAAAAAAAAACTCCCGTTAAAACTGTTTATTTATTCGTCCACTGAAACCGTTGCTCGGAAAATGAAACGGAAAAAATAAATTTAGAATCTGTGAACTCTTTATACTGTTGCCATTCCAAGTAAAACAATAATAATTAAATGCCAATAAATTAATTTTAAAATGTTCTGGATTAAATTTTAAAATTCGGGCTGGACCCAAAAATCGCAACAAATTCGGACTATCTGTGTGCCAAATTTCATTATTGTAAGTGCCATAGATTCGTCTGGACACTGCACACAGACAAACACTTACTTTTAGAATAGTATATAAAAAAATAAATGTGTTTCAAATTATTTTTTCTGCGAAATTTATGCGTGTGGTCACAAAGCAAAATCGAAATTTGAACGAACGGATTTGTGTATTTACTGTGTGTCTGGTGTTTGAAAAAGTATGATTTTGAAATTTAGCTGTAAATCCCAGCATTTGTTTCAGATGATTTTTAAAAATGTCTAGAGAAGTCAGGATTCTGTCTATTCTGTTTTCTTGAAAAGAATGTGGCTGGATCGTTAGTGTTCTTGAGGTTTGAAAATGCATTCAAAATGTTTTAACTATATCAAGGTGTGCTCAAAAGTCTTCTGTACAGATTATCGTTTAGCTGACAGCATCTAAATCTTTTGGATCGTGGCATTGCTGGATGACATCAGTGTTAGCTGCAAAGTGTTTATTACTTGTTTAAGAAAGTTAAGATAAAAAAGATATTCATGACCCTCAAAGGGTTATGGATTCTGTTCTAAGGAAGGAAGCAATAGAATTTTCAAAAGGGTTCTAAAGGATCAATTCAAACTTTCCAAAGGATACTATTCTACAGAATAGGCCGATATAATCGTTCCAAAGGATTCTGTTTTAAAGAAGGTCCTTCACACATGACCATTGCTTACGCAGCCGTGTCCAAGGCGTTAGGATAATGTCCCTCTCCGCCTGCTGCATTGGAGAGGGGGGGGGGAATATATATATATATATATATTCCAATACAATCTTTCAAAAGGTTGGAAGATTCGTTAGAAAGATATACACTGGTGTTCAAAATTATCTTTACATGCATAGAATCCGGATTTCTCAGAAACTGTGAACTATAATTGTATGAATTTGTGTGGAATGAGACATAAGATCATAACACTTAAATACAAAGAGAAAATTTTAACAACACTGCATATCTATATAAAGAAGAATGAAGTGTTTGTTTGTACATTGGATATTTTTGACCCATTTCAAGTTTTCTATCCGTTTTGTACCCTTCTGATGTCAAATCCGCCTCTTGCGCGTTTGGTGTCTGTATGTGTCCTATACACTTCCACACGGTTTGATATATTTTCATGGAAATTTGCATACAGTGAGTACTTATGTTCCTTTTGTGAGTGAAATTGGTTTCGAAAGTCTGTCTTTCTGTTCAATGTTCAATTGTGTGTTTGTGCAGGCACCACATGAATTTTATTCCAGTTATTTCATTGCAATGCGTTTTATTTTATACATTATCTATTAGTTTAGTGAATACAATGTTAAACATTTCTTTATTGTTATATTTAGATGAATTTCATGCTAAAAAAACACCTGAGTAAGACTTAAATCAACCATAATTGGGTAGTTTTTGAAAAATTGAAATGTACAGGGTGGTCCCGAATTCATGGTACAAACTTTAATGGTAGGTACAGGACATTGTAACAATGATTTATTGTATAGGAATGTATAGTCGCAAGTGACGCGGTGAGGCGTAAACAGGGGAAATAAAAGGAAAGAGAAATGGAGTGATCGGTTGGTATCATTGCCGGTAAAGGGCAGTAGATGTCTAGCCGCTGCTGAACATGATGCATCGCAGTAGGGAAAAGCGCCATTCACAATTGTGCTGCCGTAGACGATGGGTGACTTTACGTATGCAGAAAAAGCAGACATGCATTACATGTACGGCCGTGCAAATGGTAACGGCAGAGCTGCGTTACGAATGTATCGCGCGGAGTATCCTGATCGACGAATGCCGGATCATAGAATTTTTCAACGGTTACATCGTCAACTTTGTGAAACAGGTGCGTTCGACGTCAACAGACATGGCGCTGGTCGAGTAAGAGCTGTACGCACTCCAAGGCTGGAAGAAAGCATCTTGAACATTGTGGCTGATAGACCCGAGTCAAGCACAAGAACTGTTGCGCGTGACGTAGGTGTGAGTCATCAGACTGTATGCAGAGTGTTAAACGAAAATCGCTTACACCCCTTCCATTTTCAGAAAGTACAAGCATTGAATCCGGCAGATTATCCTCGCCGCGTGAACTTCTGCCTGTGGGTGATGCAGCAATGTGCGTTGCAGCCGGATTTCGTAGATTATGTGCTATTTACAGATGAAGCGACATTTTCACGCGAGGGTGTCTTTAATGCGCACAATTCCCATGTGTGGGCAACCGATAATCCACATGCAACGCGTCGACATGCGTTTCAACAACGTTTCAGTATTAATGTGTGGGCTGGTATTGTGAACGACTTTTTGATTGGCCCATACTTACTACCCACGCGGCTCACTGGCGGAAGCTATCTTATTTTTCTGAAAGAAGTGTTACCACAACTGCTGCATGATGTTCCGATCGCCATTCGTAACCGCATGTGGTTTCAGCACGATGGGGCGCCAGCACACTTCAGCATTGATGTACGGAATTACCTGAATGCCACGTTTGGTACTCGATGGATTGGGCGTGGTGGACCAGTCCCTTGGCCACCCCGATCTCCCGATTTATCGAGCCTCGATTACTTTTTATGGGGACATCTAAAGCATCTTGTTTATGAGACTCCAGTTGACTCTCATAAACATGTACTGTAAACATGACACTTGTCAACAACGCCTTCAATAAAATCTTTGTTTTTCCTTTCGGCCGTTATTTCCCCTGTTTTCGCCTCACCGCGTCACTTGCGACTATACATTCCTATACAATAAATCATTGTTACAATGTCCTGTACCTACCATTAAAGTTTGTACCATGAATTCGGGACCACCCTGTATATTGAGAGAATTACGATTACTTGGTTTGCTTTACCGGTACTTCTTAAAAAGCAATTATTCTTCAAAACATTACTTTTTTTTTTATGGAATTTCAGCTCTGATACTTCATATATTTCGAGTCTTATTTTTGTTCTTTGCGCAATGTAAACGATTTCCGACTATTTGGGACACGGTATTTTTCAACGAACGTGAATGAAACGGAAACTCGTGTTGGTTGATCACTAGCAGTAATATTTTCTGTTTCTTTTGCTCTGAATTAATTTCGCATTTCTAAATTTTTTACACGTTTTAGTTGGAAGTTGTGGCAACTGCGAGATCAAGAGGTAAAAAGGAATCACAAATTCCTATCTTCGGAACAACTTTTTTCCGACATCTTTTATTTTGTTTTATTTTGCTGTTTTCTTTTATTTTCTGTTTTAAATATTTATTATTTTAATAAATTGTGTTTCTTTTTCATCACACGCACCACCACCACTTTCAACTTAAAGTGGCAGGTAAGTCAGAATATAGGCAAATTTTAAGTGTAATTATGCCGTTATTGAAAGAATAATAATGTTTAAAAAATCCGAACTAAAACTTTTCAAACATTAAAAAATTCTTTGTCATAATAACAGGAGAAGATTGCAAAATTTCACAATGTCGCATGCTGGATGCAAGAGTGCCTAAAGTGAAAAAAATATTGTTTGTTGACTATGAGTGGGATAGCACTCGCCGCGAATCGTCGTTTTTATCTTCAATCGTTGAAAAAATGAAAATAACTTAAGAAAGGGAATCCCAAATCTCCTTCAAAATCGTCTTTTGTAGTAGTAACCTTAGTGTCCCCTTTCGTCATTTTGTAGCTTTGTCATACAGCAAGGGTGCGATGTATGTGAAAAGTATTACATGAATGGATATGCATGTATAGGATTTGTGTCCTGTTACGACGAGCAGTTATTGCAATATATGGATCATGAGAAGCAGTTGTTATACGTTTACGACCATTTCCAGGCCTCCTTACACAGTTCCAAAGTTATGAAATTGTTTCCATAGCGCAGAGACTCTGTCTTGAAATATTCATATATCTCGCTGCTTCCAAGATTGTCTGCACTGTTTCCGAACGGCCCAGAATGTGCCATTTCACAGATTCTTCCAAATGATACTTCAGAGCCATAACAAACAGTTTCGAGTCCTTACACACGGAAATCAAACGCTGTATTGCCGAAATTCACTCAGATATTCACTTTGCGCAAAGCGCTTGATTCACCGTCGGATGACGTAACGCCTTGATTTGCCAATCAGAAACCGTTTGATCGCTTTTGATCCATCCGCTTGTGTTATTTAGTCGTTAAGTGTGTTGTGGGATGAAAAGCTACTCGCATATCTTACGACGCTTCGAGGGATAATAGTAATGCATGAAATTATTTGTATTTTTGGTTTATCGGATGTTCATAGTTTTGAGGTATACCTTTTTTATAGTTGCATCAAAGCATAATTTTATAGAATGCATGTATAAACTATTCTCCCAAAACAGTTTTCATTTTTAAATTAACTGTAATTATAAAAAAATTATCTTGACACATAACTTTTTTGTTTGCTTGGCTTTTGTAAACACGACTGTTATTAGTAGCCCGGTTGTGTTGCTCCAGTGCGACGTGAATTCAAATACCATATCACGACTGTTATAATAACTATCTGTACGTAACATGTTGCATTCAAAGGAATTTCAATAGTATATTTATTAACAAACAATTGGGTATTAAAAATTGCTTACGTGTATATATTTTCATAACTCATAAAAATTCATTTTGGTCATCTCTAATATTATAAGAGGAAGTGTTTGTCTGTCTGTTTGTTTGTTTCCTGCACGCAAAGTCCTGACGAATCTATGGCACTTACAGTAATGGGATTTGGCACATAGGTAGTCCGAATTTGTTCTAATTTTAGGATCGCCGCGAATTTTAAAATTCAATCTAGAACGTTTTTACATGAATTTATTGAAATTTAATTATTATTGTTTTCTTTGGAATGGCAACAGCATAAAAGATCATATCTAAAATTTATTTTTTTCGTTTCTGTTTTCATTTTTCGCGGAGGAATGATTTTCCAGCAGACGATAAAAGCAATACCTCCTAGAGATAAGGATCTCTTATCTCTAGGAGGTATTGATAAAAGCCAAAGTTTTAACTTTAGTTAAAGAGTTCTTTTTATTCTATCTCCTAGAACGCTAAAAATAGAGTAAAAATTTAAACGGATTTGAAATCTGCGGAAAATTTCACATTACATCGATACCTAATAATATGATTTTCTTTAAATAAATAAAATTTTAAATTGAATATATTTTATATTAATGCAAGAGAATGTGACATCACGCCAACATTCGTGTTCCAAAAATAAACAGATTACATTTCCTGCCCTCTTACGATTTCAGAGAAAGCAAAGAAAATAAAAACATTTTGGCTGGCATTATTTATTTCTTTTTTGTAAAATCGGGATCGTTGAAGATAGATTAAAAATGTCAACGGATTTGAAATCTGCGGAAAATTGGACTCCAGATAGACCTTATACGTTTGATTTTCTTTAAGTAAATAATTTTTTAATTAAATATTATATTTTCGCAAGAGTTTGTGACGCGTCACACCGAAATCCTATTTGGTTTGCGAGGCAAACAAACACCACGGGCATCTCCGTTATGGCTGTTATCCAATTTGCGAAGCAAACCATTGTTCATGATATTCATAATTTGGTATTCGCAGGAAATTTATTCCAATAGGCTACGAATTTCCATTTGGTTTGCGAAGTCAGAAGTTGCTGTCACGGGCAACGCCGTGCTGGCCACGCAGTGGCTAGTCTAGAGTAAAAGTAAATATTTTGATTAAATTTTTTGGAAGAAAATCCTTCTTTCTCTACATTATCTGTAGTGGTGTGGTTAATTGTTTATATTTCAAGATTTCAAATCTGAATATGCCTTTTGTAAATCAATAGAATACATTTTTAGTAAACTCAAGTACGTTATTGTTACTGCAGACATCGCGTTTTCTTTTTTAGTAGTCTGATATTTGTCACACCACTTAACGTTGAGGATGCTCCCTTTTTGCAGGGTTAGCTCGTACACCTGGTAATCAGAGTTGGCAAAAACCCGGGTTTTTTTTGAAAAAGCCCAACCCACCTGGATTTTTTCGGGTTAAAAAAACAGCTGAAAAAACCATATAAGACTGGGTTTTTTCAGAAAATATCTGGGTTTTTTTTAATCAAATAAATTTTTTTAAATACAAAAACTTCTTTAAAAAAAACCAAATATATGTTTAGTACCGAAATAGAAGTTTAAAAATAAATTTTTTGTCAAATTTGTTACAGAACATTTTTTTATGAAAATGTCCTTAAACATAATATGGAGATTAAAAAAAAATACTTTTTTTTTTGCACCACAACGTCTTATGGATAAATACAGGAAAAGAATGGATTCATGCCTCAAATTCCAAATGATATACGTTGGAATTCGCAAGTTCATTCCTTAACACTTTCACAAATATGTTGAAATTATTAATGAAAATGAACAGCGAGTCGACTCGAATATTGAAAGAATTATAAATAATAGTGAGCTGTAAAGCGAAGGTTCAGCGTTACAAAAGCAATTAAGAGAAGTTTCTGTAGCTTTAGATAGGCTGCAGGCAGATTCGGCCAACTTCTCAACAGCTGTGGAGGTCTGGATTGACCTCACCATGAGTATCGAATTGTTGCCATATAAGCAACAGATACAACAAATGATGGATAAAGCAATGCAACCATTTTTTTAACCTGGCTAATGTAATGGACCCATCATGTTATAGGCAACAGATTAACAGCAGAGCAGGGGGAAACTTGGTTGCAATCTGAAACCTAAATATATATGCCCGGTGTCTAAGCCTTCAAAATCAAAGACAGTGAATTGTTTCCCAAAACACTTTTAATGTAGATGTTTTGAACCTGTAAAAAAGTAATCCTTCGAAGGTGGTGGTTGCTAATGGAGCGTAACACACAGAAATTTGGGAAGTTGCCCGAAGGATTCTGCAGGTTTTTCTCTCAACTCCTCAGCTGCCCACCAAGTTTGTCATCCATTGAGCGTGTGTTCTCTACATATGGCACAAAGTTGATAAATAGACTAGGGGCAGAGAAGGCAGGGAAACTGGTCAAAGTTCAGCGTTTCCTGAAGAGACAATGATACTCAAGAATGGTAGCTTGTTATAGATAATATGTGTACAAAATTTGTGTATAAAAATTAATTTTCTATAAAAGTTATCAATTCTGTTAAAAGATTTTATAGCTACAATTTTGTATGTATTTTTTTTATCACTGAAACTTTTGCTTGTATTTTAAAAATATGGAAAAAAATTGAGATTTTGTTTTGAAAAAACCCAAAATGTTTACAATATTGTGGTTTTTTTCAAATGTTTTTTTTAATAAACCCATTAACCATTTTAATAGACCAAACCATTTTTAATAGACCCAAATAAACCCATTGGGTCCGACCCAATTGAGTCCAGCCCAGCCAACCCTGCTGGTAATCATAGTAAACTAGAATTTTTTTTTTTAAAGGTTTAAAAAGCTCCTTGAATTTACCTAAGGCTCTTGAATAACTGATATACTCACCTCTGATCATTTTATTTCAATTCAGATTACTTATAATTATTCTATTCGACTATCAAAATGGTTTTTAAACATTAATAAAAGTATCGCATTGAAAAAAGGAAACAAATTCAGTACGTGTTATTTAAAAGGCGCCGCGTTAAAGCTTTTTAAATATCAGTGGGACCCGACGAAAACTATAATTAAAATATGACAGCAAATGAGAGTAGTTTCAGTGTTCAATCTCATTTTAATTTTTGAAACTAGAAAACACAATCTTGTAATATTGGGTGTCGATATATCTCCTGAAATGCTTAAAAATACTTCAGGGAAAGTGAAATTCGCTCTTCCAAAAATTGTTCTACTCATTAAAAGTCTAGAGAGCAAATGAACGCCGTTCAAAAAGTGTTGCAGGTCATTGATACATGCGGGCCAAATCTCAGTCAATACGTTTTGGCTTTTGGTGCCCATTCGTATCACATAAAATTTTTCGTCCGCATCTTCGACTCTTCCGTCCCACAACGTTTTCAGAATGCCCAGTCGTCTCCCATCTACTCTTACACACATCTACGCCTCTACATGCATCACTCATTTGCATGTACTGAACTTATTTCCAAACCTTCCCTCATACTTTTGTATAAGATGCGGGACGAAGGCGGCGCAGGTTCGATTCCTCCATGGGTCCATTTCTCTCTTCCGAATCAGTAAAACCTTCCTTGTGTATGTCCATTACTTGACGTTTGGAGAGTGGGGTGCCAACTCAGGTGTGGCTTCATCATCTGACCCTGGTTCAAAATTGCGTGGTGTTGTCCTCGGATCTTTGCCTTTGGGATTGATCCCGGACCGTCGCCGATAGTCCGTTGTTTGCTCTAGTGCAACATTAATTCAAAATACCAAAAACTACCTGGATTTATAGCAGAATGGACAGGACAGACTCTTATCCTCTCGTGTGTATGTATATATGACTTTATAATGACCACCTGACAGTTTTAAGCAAATGAGCTACTACATCACGGTGGTTCCGCAAGAGGGCTAGGGTGGTATGAAAGAAGAAAGCCTAGTTCTGAGTATAGGTGAATTGTTTGTGAATATATGGGGGAAAAATGTGATTTTATCGACTGAACGTGTTATGATAGTAGAAGCTTGGAGGCGTGGAGCGAGTATTAGCGAAACCACGAATTTGTGAATTGTTCACGAGCAGCTGTAGTGAAAGTGTGTCAAGACTGGAATGTCAGGCCAAAGACTGTGTCTGAACGTACAAATTGTGGCCGTCACCGAGTGGTGAATGATCGGGTGGAACAGAGAATCTCCCGAATTGTGAAAGAGAACACTAACAGTTCCCAGCCAATTGCAGCATACCTTAATTAAGGATCGTCTTCATGTATCTCTAAGCGCACTGTTCGCAATACCTTGCATCGTATGGAAGCCGAATAACCGTGTGAACACCGTTGCTGTCTGCAGCAAACACGATAAAAACCGTCTCAAATTCGCTCAGGCACATAAGGATTGGACAGTGGATAACTGGAGAAAAATAATGTGGTCCGATGAATTCCGTTTCATGTTACCCCATGCAGATGGGCGAGTTGGAGTTTGGGAGAAACAGCTCGAAAGCATGGACGCTAAGTGCATTGCTACAAACCTTCAAGCTAGTGAAGGCAATGTGATGGTTTGAAGAATGTTTTCATGGCATGCTTAGGGCTCTTTATTTCCTATGCATGGAAGTCTGAATCAGACATCATACCTAAACATCGTTCCTGACCATGTATATGCTGTAATGTTGATGGTTTATCTCAATGGTGATGGGTACTTTCAACAAGATAATGCGTCCTGCCACTGGACTGGTACTATACAGCATTGGGTTTAGGAACATGAAGGAGAGTACACTTTGTTGAGGTGACTTCCATAATCCCCAGATCTCAATCCTATTGAGCATTTGTGAGATAAATTTGCCATCAAACATTTAGATCCACAACCATCCAATCTCACACTATTGGAAAGTGCTATTTTTCCTAGTATGGTCTCGGTTTTTCCAACGACCTATCAACATTTCGTAGAGTTCATGCGTAGAAGAATCAAAGCTGTATTAAAGGCAAAAGGTGGCCCAACGACATCTTATTGGTCAATTCTTTCGTGACAGAAATTATCGTACAAGATCTCAATGTACCACTATTGTTTCAACACTATTTTGCTACTTTTACATGGGATCGATTTTTGGCCAGGAGTGTTAGGAATTTCGGAGCTGAGAAGTTTTAAACCTTCAAAAAAGTGGAAAAGATAGTATTCTAAATGGAATTTTATGATGCAACACAAATTATATAAGGTAAAATATGAAAATGATGCAACACAACTTAGTTTCAACTAGCTTCGTAATTAAGTTGTAAGGCCTGGTTTAAGTAGGTATTGTGTAACGAAAATGGGTGGAAGCGTAAATTTTATGAAGTATCGTGCCGTGATTAAAACTAATTCTTGTTTTTTAATCAAATTAAAATTTCCTACCAGCTGTGTCCCCTCAACCATTATCTTTATTTCCAGTCTTGCCATTTCAAATTTCGACAGTTCCTTTATTGACCCAACTGCAGAAAATCCATTTTTTTTCGTACGCAGGGAACTTATAAGTTTAATAGCCACAACATCCTCGAATCGTTGTTGTATCAGTATTTCCGTGATATAATTGGTATAAATAGTAATATTATTTTTTAAAGAGGCATTAACATTCTTTTAACAACGAATAACTTTAATAGAAAAACATGTTCAGTTTTATTTTGGGCTTTAAAATCTATCGGGGCAGGTAATTTGCTAGTGCTTCTTACTAAACATCTCTTCATTTCATTCTTATTAGCAACTTGAGATATAGCTCTTGTTCCCGTAACAATTAAGGCTTAATCAGCTCATCCACAAATTACCGTACAAGCACTTGTAGCGAATAGATTGATCTCAGGCCCGGAAACCAGATAAGGTTCTTCAAATATTCGTACCAAGCCCGCAGACTGTATATGCTCTCCAAACTTGTTTATCAGGCCCATGGACCTGATATGGCCATCCGAACGGGTGTACCCAACCCGTAGACCAGAAATGGTCCTCCAAATAGGTTTAACCGGCTCACAATACAGAAACAGCCCTCCATACATGTTAACCCGCCCTGAAGACTAGATATGGATCTCCAAATAGATTTAACCGGTTCGCAATCCAAGTACGGTAACCGAACAGGTGTTCCCTGTCAGCAATGGACCTCCAAAATGGTTCACACGCGCGTAGACGATATTTCTAGAGAATACGCATTCATACGTAAGTATAAATATTTAAATAGTTGCAAATAGTTACGTTGACATTTGTGCAAACAGATTAGTGTTTATTAATAGGAAGTTAGTTAACATCGTACTGGAGAGACACAACGGACTATTGGCAGCGGATCTATCACTAAGGGATAGATCAGAGGACAACACCAGGTCGTTATGAAACATGGTCAGATGACGAGGGAACAATAGCCCAGCTGGCACCCCACTCTCCAAACTTCCACACCACGCACGCCAGTGTGAGGACATTGGAGATACGACAGAGTGAACCTGCACCAGTCCCCGTAGATACAGCGTTCTTTAGCAGGACCTAGTTTTCGAACTCGCAACTCTCCAATTGCTAATCCGTTACTCTTCCAACTGGGCTACCTGTTGATGCATGTCCTTATTTAAATCGCATCGGGGTGGGCTGCAAGGAAGAGCCCGGGTTGGCCAGTCCTGTCAACATGAGCTACGATTATTGGATGGAACTTTCCGTTACCTACATGCACTTATGAGCAGGTCCCCATCCGAAATAAATTCCGGCCGGTAGCTTTGTCTGTAGCTTGTAATTACGGCGGGGAATTCCTGCGAGGGCCATTACAGAGCTACAAACATTAATTATGAAGAAGGGGAACGCTTTTTACTCGAATGAATCATTTATAGCTGACCTATTACATTTGAGCGCTGCATTACAATTATAATTTTAACTCTAATGATAGGGGTGCGCGGTCAGATGGCGCTTTTTTTTTTCATAATAATGAATTAGATCAAGTGCGCGAAGACCCCCATTAAGAAACAGATATTTATCTTCGTTTCTCCGCTTTTCTTTTGGTTTGTGGGATCATTCGTAAAAAGCGTGGAAATGCGTTATTTATTTTCGCCTTCGTTAAGCGGCGTTCGCAGAGCTCGCAAAAAAGGGCTCACTTTTTTATATATATGTAATAAGCATAACGATGCGTTTGGTTTCGGAAAATGCTCGCGCGTGTCCGATCCTTTTTAATGACTTATTTTAAAGTGCATGTTTCACTTCTCTTTCGAGTTTATTCATTTCACTTAAAAATGAAAAGAATAATGCGCTTCGGTGGAATGCTTAAGTAAATAATATTACGTGGTTTTTTTTATAGGTTATTTGAGGAAACGCGCGTGTATAAATTGAGTGAGTATATGGGATCAGCCCTGTATGTACTGTCCGTCTGTGAGTCGCGAGGACGTTAACTAAAGATCCGGGAGCAGAAAATGCTTAAAACTGCGACGTACGTCGCAGAACAAAGTCTTTGCAGAACAATGTTTTCTTAATACTATAAAATTGTGAAGTAACGATGATCTGCAGTGCAAAGCGCGCTCTTTGTTACAACTTTTTTCTTCCTTGCTGCGGAACAACCTCCCTATACCGCCCTAATGACCACAAACACTTTATAAATAACGCATTTTCTATGTCAATGACACAATATTTAACTTCAAAAGTGATCGACAAAGTTGCAAATTCTAAAAGTATGCCATGGTTTTAAATAAAGTAAGTTAATTCATTTTGATGTGTTTTATCATAAATATGTAACACATACTGAGCCGATAGTTGTGTTTTACGTCTGTTCGTGATTTGACTGCAGTTTTCCAAATTAGGACCAAATGCCTGCAGAACAATTGCAATTGTTTGGAGTTGTGTTGCAGAACACTGAATATAATTCTGCACCTGGGTATTTGAAGTAGAACTTTCGTCAGTTAGCTATTGGCTATAGATGGTTATTCAGGTGTATTTTTTATTTTGATTTCGATACTATAACGAATGAATTGCGAAAACTTTAATCTCTATGAGGCGAGGGACAGCGTTGGCTTACGGAGCTATAAACCTCTGCTATCTGATGAGTCATCCGCCATCTGATTTCAAGTTGAAACTTGTCTGGAATCGTGTGAACTTCATTTGACTGTCAAGTTCGCTTTCAAATGGTCACGTCACGCGTTTTTGTGTTTTGTTTTTAGGTACAAAGAGTTTAAAAAATGAGCCTCAAGTGGTCTGAAAGTGTAATGTTAATATTTTTACAACTGTATCATAACCACCGACTGGATAAATATAAAAATGTAGATGCAAGAGCAGCAATTGATAAACTTGATAAAGTAGTGCAAAGTATAAAAAATAGACTGGTGATGAATTTGACATACTTGCTGTTGCTGTCTGGCTAAAACAGATGCCTCTTTACGATGCAATCATCTGCCAGGAACCAATTCAAACTGTAATAAGACAAAAGCGATTGGAACTCTCAACATCATCTGCGTTTTCACGTTCTCTTCATACAACTCAAGGGTCGTCGTCAGTTTCAAATGAATCATGCAACCGAGAACCATGCGGAGATGATTCGCAGGAGCCATCTGATATACTTGCTAAAGCCAAACTTGCTAAAACGACGTTTAATACAATTTCTTCTGATGTTAAATAAACTAGTATCAGTTTTTCTTTTAACAAAACTGTTGCTATTTGTACAACTTCACGCACAGATGCTCACGACGCCATTTTAAAACTGAAGCTGCTGATCAGTTTCTGTTGAAATGTGTGAACAAAAACGGATTCAAGTCATATTCAACTTTTGTGGATCAACTAGAATTGGTCAATTCAACTTAATTCGCGAGAACACGCCTTTATTTTAATCCACGGTCAGATGACGAGGCCACGCCTGCGCTGGCATCCCACTCTCCTAGCTTCCACACCGCGCCAACGTGAGAATGTTTGAGGCCAAGACAGATTTAACGTTAACCAGTCTCCTTTGTTCACGACGATCTTTGGTTGGATTCAAATGCGCAGCCCTCCGTTCCTCTTCCAACCGGGATTCCGATGCCCCGCTAACCAAGGAACTCCAAAAGTATTATTATGTAGAGCGATGTAAGGCATTCGGTGATCTATCGCTCTTCCTTCCCTGTCCTGCAGTGGGATGTCATCTGAGGTGTTGCCTCGTCATCTGACCGGGGCTCAAGATTACATGGTGTTGTCCTCGGATCTTTTCCTTAGGGGATTGATGCCAGACCGTCGTCAATAGTCCGTTGTGTTGCTCAAGTATGACGTTAATTAAATTACCTTACCCTCACCTGCAATGAAATTTCGCTTTTGCGAACAGCTGAGGGCATCCCAATCTATTTCTTAAGAATGATCTATCGCACGTTCAAAAATGTTATGCCGATTGATATTTTACACAATTCCAAAAAAAAAAATGCGTGTCATAATGCAGGATTTGCGTTTGTTCCGTTAATTTGTTATCCTCTAGATCGGAAGGTTTGTTCCTGGTTCGAATTCGGGTCAGTGCATGGAGTTTGTAAGCGTATGTTGTAGAGACGGCTGGTGCCCCTTAATTCTGTCGTGGCCGAAAGTCCCCACTTGGGTTGGTGTGGAAGAGTTTGGAGAGTGGGGTGCCAGCTCAGGTGTTGCCTCGGCATTGGACCGTGGTTCAAAATGACAGGGTGTTGCCCTCGGTTCTTTCCCTTGGGGGATTGATCTCATACCGTGGTCAATAGCCCGTTGTGTTGCTCTAGTACGACGTTAATTAAAATTACCTTACTTTACCTCCCCTCTATATATCGCAATATTTTTCCACAAGAACGATATATCGATACAGCACTCTTAAACGTCCGCTTACGATAACTCTGAAAAGTCAATTGGTTGTTCCATTATGAATTCCATTACGAGATTACATAATCGACTTACAGATTATGTATCCAGACATTCTTGTCCAGTTTAACGGTACCACTAGATTCGTCTAGTTTCTTTCCATACTAATTATTAATTATTGACAATTTATTGTAATTGCTATTGAATTTTTTGTAATAGTATTTTTTTAATCCGATTCAATGCCCCAGCATTGTGTACTAAGCATTTTTAGTACTCATTACCCGCAATTCATTTCTTTCTTCTCGCATATTTGTTTTATAGCTTTATTATTTTATAGTAACCCCGTTGTATATAACGCAGAAATGATTTCATGTGGAGTGCCATTGATACTAGAGCTGCAAAAATTTTAAATGCAGTGCAACAAAACGAAATGTTAGCGGAATTCGATCTGTCAATTCTTCCGTTCGGGTCGGAAACTTCTGGTGGAAATGTGCGAGTTATTGTTCTCCTATTATTCGATTGAGCTAACACAGTCATCATATAACATCATTTTCTCTATATTTGCATAATGTGGGGTCGCCCACTGATGCCTTCGACTTATAAAGTAAAACAGAAAATGGGTTTAACCTATTTCACTATCCCAATTTGCAAAAATTACTTAGCTACTAATATAAGAGTAAACCGGAAGGAAAAAACTGCTCTTTGCATTGGGACCGATTCAGGCAAGACATTATTAAGCTTTGAGTAAAGTATTTAAAAACTGGTTCATAGTATTTTCCAATGCAAAACTGTCCCGAACAAAAAAGATGTAGAACTCTCAGTGCTGGATTCCATTTATACAGTACTCTTCTTGCTCTTGCCGCGAGTAGCGTGGACGCGAAATTAACCGTTCGTCGAAGCATTAATACCTCGTAAATCACTCCCATCTCGATACAAAACCGAACGACGGAATGCTTAAATAGCGAATCAATCAAAGCAAGCATCTCCTTCTCTATAATTTGCAAGTGAGACGCGGACTGGAAGTGACGACTGCCCAAAACGAAGACGTGTCCCAAGTCATTAAAACAATTTATTCGGCATTTAACAGCAATTGCGAATGCAATGCAGACGGAGATAAAACAAGCCCATAAATCATGGACATTGGAAATGACACTTTGACTGTGTGCCCCGAAGTCAAGCCCACTGCGAGATGGGAATGCGCAATCAAACGGCCACCAAACCCCGCTCACGTAGGTTTAATAATCGTCGAGACACTCGAGAAACGGTGACACTGTGTACAGTTTTTCAAAGCACCCCTGACTTTGTCCTGTCTTTGGATATTGATGGAGCGTCTCTTTCTGCCCACTATCTGTCACGCAAAGGCGTCTGTATTCACACCAGATAAGCGAGACGACCCGAGAACTTGTCTGTTTGATGGCAGGGACCCTCCGATGTCTTCGAGATTAGAACAATGGGCAATGGGATAATAAGACGACCCTAATGATAGCAAACAGGCGCGTTTCCCTCATTATCTTGATCGAAGAGACTCGTACGAAGAAGTGGGTCTGTTTCCGATGTCCAGCTTCTAAGATCGTCGGGCTATCAGCTCTCGAGCAAGGGTGCTAATGTGTTGAATAATGCATCCCGAAAACATTACTTACCTCGCGTCGTCCAATGAGCATGTGTGAGAAGATACTATGTTGCAGAGTGTCCAACGCATGTGAACTGGTGACAATGTCAACCACTGTCACTCGAATCATAAAGAGAGACACTCATTTCCAACGACTGGACGAACAGACAAGGGTCAGATGCGATGCAACATCGCCGGATCAATTACAAGTTACTGAAGCGGAAAAAGAATTCAAAATCTTTTTCCTACAGTAGTAGTATCCTGTCCGAGAAGACGTGGTTGTGGGAACTGCGGATAATATTAAAAGCAGGAAATGTTAAAGTTTTCAGTTGACTGAAAGGCGATGATTTTGGGTTCTAGGCTCTGAGTTGAATGTGTCACATTACCGAAGGGAACATTCGGAATTATTCGAAATCGGCATTTTTAAACTATTTAATCCCTTGCAACAGCTTAAATTGGAATATCATTGGAAAATCTGTTGCACAAGTTTAAAATGGTTGGAAACATTCTCGATTGGACTTCGATGCGCAATTTGCCAGAGCAAAAGTTCTTAGTTTCCTTTCGGAAATGTAGTTATTTTTATAGGTTTTCGGGTAATACACACACACACACACACACACACACACACACACACACACACACACACATCTCGCTTTTCATTCATATATGTGACTTAAATAGTCAAAAATTACTGGAAACGTTCCTTACATCATGCAGTTGTATTTTATAGCAAGATGCAGTTATGAAATCGTTGCGTGGATAACTAGAATGTATTTTCACACACAGAAATGTTTAGTATTGTAACGAATGCACTGCGAAACATTACAACACTGGTCACTTGTTGGACCCCCTAAGGTGTTATGGCAAACCTTGGAATCGCTCAATACAATTACACGAGTTTAATAAAATAATTCAAAACTCAAAAATGCACAACCGCAATCGGACACTAACAAAAAAAGCACATCGCGGGAGAATTACGATTTGATGTTTCCATGTCTCGCAGCTGACTATCTGAGCTGGTGTTCTTTTCCATTTCAGATTTCAACAAATAACAGAGGTTTATAGCTCCGTAAGCCGACGCTGTACCTCACCTCATACAGATTAAAGTTTTCGTAATTCATTCGTTATAATATATCGAAATCAAAATAAAAAATACTCCTAAATAACCATCTATAACAATAGCTAACTGACGAAAGTTCCACATCAAATACCCAGGTGCAGAATTATATTCAGTGTTCTGCAACACAACTCCAAGCAATCTCAACTGTTCTATAGGCATATTGTCCGAATTTCGAAGACTGCAGTTAAATCAAAAACAGACGTGAAACACAAGTATCCGCTCAATATGTATAATATATTTAGAATAAAACACACATCCAAATGAATTAACTTACTTTATTTAAAACCAAGGCATACTTTCAGAATTTGATACATTTCAAGATAAATATTTTGTCATTGACATAGAAGATGTGTTTTTTATAAAGTGTTTCTGGTAATTAGGGCGGTGTAGGGAGGTTGTTTCGTAGTTATAAAAGTTAAGAAGGTGTGGCAAGGAGAGCGCGGGCTTTGCACTGCAGAACATCGTAACTTATAATTGAAAAAAAAAAGAGCCAAAATTTGATAAAATTAAGGAAAAATTGTTCTGCAAAAATTTTGTTTGTTCTGCGACGTACGTCGCAGTTTGAAGCACTTTCTGTTTCCGGGCCTGACGCCCTCAAAACCCATAAATAACCAACCATAATTTAATTGAAAACATGTAATTTAATGAATAATCTGTTCTTTGTGTCTGAAAAAACGAGTGTTCCTCGGCTCTAGCTATGTCGCTCCTTTCGATCTATCGAGCTTTCTGAGCTCTCCCCCCCCCTCTTATTAAGCGCGATATATCGAGCCTGCGAGTTCTTCACAGAAGGAATTTCTTGTTCTCGAGAGTCTATCGAAAAGCGAACTTCGGCCGCGGGAGGCCGAACACCAATGCAAAAGAAGCAAAACAAAAGGAACGTTGTTCGTAAGTGATGGCGTTAAGGCGGAGGCCCCGATTCTTCAAATGGACGAGCAGACAAATTATACGGTTTCGGAGATGCCTGATTGGCCGACAGATGTTCCATCTACGGAAGGGAGCAACAGGATACGAATGGCTGCAGCGAATAGTTGGCCTCCGAGCGATCGAGATTGAGAGTTATTAGACGCACATTGACTAACCACATTAATAAAAAGGGGGACCTTCTCTACATTGCTGCAATACGAACAGTCGCGTCTCGGAATGGCTCACAGGTGTGTTCATCTCTGGGTGGGGTTTCACTTTTCTGGGTCAGTGAAACGTTCATTGTGTGGATCCATTACATGAAATTGTATGTCTCCTGTCTGGCGCACCAAGGTCAGCCATAAAACCCCCAAAACCAACCCACTAATATAACGCTCTGTTTTACACCAGGGCCCATCCTTTAAAACTACTCACTATAACCATTACCTAAAGTTTAAGTAGCAGAAACCAATTAGATTTCAGGCATTGTCATTGAAATAGGCCCGAGTTTTAAAGCGTCCTTCCAAAGCTAGTACTGTTAGGAGCGATTCTTTCCTGGGTGTATTTCTATATTCTGTGTCAGTAAAGCTTTTCTTGTGTATATATGTCTGCCACTTGATAATTGTTTCATGTTTGGCGCAGCTTGGCCAAATATCGCACTTGAGTAATAAAACGCAACCCACCAAAATAGTACAGGTGGGTGGAAAAGGGTCCAGCAGTGCTTACAAATGGTAGACCTTCCGTTCCCTTTTACCCATATCTTATTTCCCACGAGGCTTAAGTGGGCTTGATTTTCACTTTAGTTCTTAAGGGCTTTAGAAATCTTTAATATTTACTGAAAGTTAAACATTTTGGTATTAGTCTTTACAAGAAAACCTGCATTTTAACTTCACCTGCATTCAAAGGCAACCTTCAATTACGTATCCACGGTCAAGTGTCATCAAAGATCGATGCCATAACACATATGGGTTAAGTGAAAATAAATGTTTTTGAAACTCAGTGTTCGTCTGACCACGGCCGCGGTAGCCGAGTTGGAAGAGTAACGTATCAGCAACCTGAGGGCTGCGAGTTCGAAACCCGATCGAACCAAAGACCTTCGGGTAGTTGGGGGCTGTTGCACATTAAATCTGTCGTGACCTCAAATGTCCTCACATTGCGTGGTGCGGAAGTGTAGGGAGTGGGGTGCCAGCCCAGGTGTCGACCTCGTCATCTCGTCCAAAATGACGAGGTGTTGTCCTCGGACCGTCGCTAATATCCCTGTGTGACTTTAATCACCCGAACAGTTTCGACGAGATAACTCGTCCATCAAGATCTGATCGATTTTACTATGACGTGATATCTCGTCAAGATATTTGCGGTTTCCTTAAAAATGATCAAGATTGGTCAGTTTTCTTCCGATCGTTCTTCTAGTACTGAGGTATCTAGGCCCACCAGATCAGGTCAGTTTCGTCGAGACAACCACCAGGAGGGTTAATCCAACTACTCCTTGGTCCTGCTCGCGGGGTGGCCGTGGGACGGAGGCGCTCGCCGGAGCATGACCAGTTCCTTGTGCCTGTTTATTATAAAGAGGCGGCGGCTCCGGAGGAATTTCAACGATCCGGAGGCGGCCTGCCTTTCATTAGGGCTTCCAATTCACTTAGCGCGCTATGCAAATCAAAACACAGTCCCCGTAACTCGATTCCGGGAGAGCGCTTCTCGACACCCTAACTTAATCGGCGCCGATGCCTTTGCTCAGCACTGGAGAGTGTCCGGCCGGACCCCGTCACCTCGCATTAAGTGTGTTTTCTTAGAACGCCCCGCACTATCGCTGTTGAGTGGAAATTACAATTAGGGTCAGCTCTACTTCACACCTTGTTATTCCGCATCGTTTTTGTATGATGGTAAGTATTTTAATTACCGCCGCACTTTAGCAACGGGCTATTGCGAGGGTTCGGGATCGATCCCGAAGGGAAAGATCCGAGGACAGCACCACGTCATTTTGAACCACGGGCAGATGACGGGGCAACCCCTGAGCAGGCACCCCAGTCTCCAAACTTCCACGCCAACGGGACATTCGAGGCCACGACAGATTTAACGTGCACCCATCATCTTTATACACGACGGTCTTTGGTTGCATTCGAACTCTCGACAGGGTTCTAGGCTGTTTACTCTTCCAAAAAGGCTCCCACGGACCGTTTTATGTAAAACATCGCGTTCTGCGTGAATAGGATTTGAACCACTGCTGTGTCCCCTAAGGCGTTATTTTGCTTGAGTAGTTTATTTAAAAGTACTTTAGTTGAAGAACGAATTCTAATAACTGCCAGTTGTGTTTGCCCCAGTAAATACTGTAGTACTTACTGGCCTGACACAGTAACATTTTATGAGCAAATTAAGGTTGGCATTTTTTCTTTATATATAGTTTCATTTATGTTTTTCAAAAGTGTTTCGATGGAGATGGTAATTAATTAGCGTCGAACCGGCTATTGGTGACGGTTCGGGATGGATCACGAAGGAAAAGATCCGAGGACATCTCGTCATTTTCAACCGCTGTCAGATGATGATATCAACTACTGATCTCGCACGCCAACTCCAGGACATTTGTGACCATGACAGACTTAACGTGCACGGACGATGTTTGCTTGGACCGAGTTTGAACTCGCAACCCTCCGGCTGCTTCAAACCGGGCTTCCGGGACCTCTAGAATAAATAGCAACCAACTTAATGAGTTGCAACTAGATGCATATTGGTCGAAGTGGTCAAATCACTATTCTGGAGTACAAAAAGTACATTGAGCTATCCAGTAAGTTAAGTGAAAAAAATGTTACCACTTGTAGACACGACTTCAAGTGATGAGGAATGGCCAAAATGTCAAAACCTCGCGATTTTAATGACCTTATAGTGCGTTAAACATACGCCTAGTACCGACAGAAACGTTTCTACGAAGCATGGACTCAATAGGGAAGCGACTGTATTGTGTACCAAAGAGCGCAAGTTCAGAGTGTTTGAGTTGTCCTTCATTTTTCGTCAATCAAATATTCATAAATTACGTATATTGTTGAAAGAAAAAAAAGTAGTTTAAACATAAATAAAATTTTAAATCGTTCAAATATAATGTTTTGGTGATTGGTAATTTTTTAATAATTAAAAAAAGTAATAAAATTTAATAATAATTAACATTGTACTAGAGAAAACACAATGGGCTATTGACGACAGTACGGGATCGATCCCCTAAGGGAAAGATCCGTGGAAGCGTCACGTCATTTTGAACTAGGGTCAGATGACGGGGCAACCCTTAAGCTGGCATCCCACTCTCCAAACTTCCATATCAACCCAACGCGAGGTCTTTCGGACACGACAGGTTTAAGGTGTACCAGCCGCCTCTACACCATGCACTGACCCAGATTCGAACCAGGAACCTTCCGAAGTAGAGGCTAAGACCTTAACCATATAATGTTTTGGAAAAAATTGTTTTCCGAGCAATACTGCGTGGCTCAAAATTACGTAGTGTTGTGTGGCTGCAACCTTCGAGTTGTAGGCGGCGCAGGTTCGATTCCTTGTGTCTGTCGCAAGATGTCCAAATAGGGCTTTTGCGCCATAAAACTCCCAACGAACCAATCAAGGAGTGTTTTATTCGCAATTTGTGTTAAAATAGTATCATGAATAGATGGATCAATAATATTAGCATACCAGTTCCATTTGAGTGAACTCACCCTCTACCACAGCGAATTTCCATCACCGTAAGTACAAAAACTCCTTAAAGTGGAATCGCAAAAAAGCTCCTGGTCAATTTCATCGCGGATAAACGTGCACTAACGGGTCACCTAGCATAGAGTGGGTTCACCTAGGTTTTAATTCGTAAAACATGTCGATGACTTTTGGGAGAGCGTGTCGATTCAGAACCGCTGGCACCGCCGGTTTAATAAAATCAGCTTGTAATGAGAGGAAAGAAGGCGAAACAATGCGCAGAAGGAAGGGCCCTCTCCTCTCCGAGCAGAGCCTCATCGGGCACCTTGAGGATTAGGCAAACATTAGATTAACGGGAGGCGGCAAATGGAGCGACGAAAAGTGCACGCGAATAACAAATCATGTTAGTCCATGTCTTCTGTACCGTAATACGAACCGATTACGCAAGGAGGGATTAATCAAGTTATACCCCCCCCCCCCAAACACACTCGCCCCGGAAAACAAAGCACCCCCTCCTTCCCCCTTCTCACCCCAAGTAAGTCTTCGCGCTAAGAATTAATCATTCCCAGTCCGCCCGTTCACAATCGGAAAGTGATTTCGCAGAGATTAAAGAGCTCGCGGACCTGGCAATCCCGGTCATTAGAAATTAACACAAACCCCGTCGCTCTAATAGTTGGACGCCGTTTCTCACACAGCCCTCATACTTTCGTTCCTTGCGGATGGCAACAGCTGGTCGCCTTTCCACTGGTCTCTCTCTCTCTCTCTCGCACTGTGTACAGAGATTGTGTTTTCTTTTGTAATGAACTCGCGTCTTCCCCTGCTAGTGGACGCGGAAAATATGATTACGTCCCTGATGAAACGGTCGGCAGTTACGATAGAAAGAGTTCCCCGCAGTAGATGGACAATAACTTCGTTATTATTATTATTAGACACGGCGCCTAATGAAGAACGGAGACCTTAAGAATATCTTTGCGAGGGAATTCTTACGACACGGCCTCTGTCGGCCATAAGTGCATTAGGGGTTGATTTCGCGTCCCCCGATTCGATTATATTCATAGCCATGTACTGCCTGTTAAAGAGCCCTCCCCCCCGTTGGCCCCGGCCAGTGGCACATGGGGCGGGGGTAATCAAGCGACAGATTGGGAAGAAATGCTGGCATGCATCGGTTGATTGTCGTATGCCTCGAATTCGATTGACGAATGACAGAATAGGTCATTTAAATAAATACACTAGAACGGTAATCGTATTCCAAAAGCAATCGTGCTTGTTGTGAAATAAACACTTTCCGACAGTTGTCCTTTGAATAAGGTGTAAGGAAATTTTGTGTGAAAGGTCATTTGGGGGCCACTTTAGGAAAAATTAAATCCAATGTTTATGAGACAACAACTTACGAACCTTATTTACTCCAATAATAGCAGACGAACAATCCGTCTGATGGTTAAGGTGTTAGCCTCTAGATCGGAAGGTTCCTGGTTCAAATCAGTGCATGGATGTTTGTAAGTGGGGTGCACCTTAAAATCTATCGTGGCCGAAAGTCCTTACGTTGGGTTGGTGTGGAAGTATGGAGAGTGGGGTGCCATCTCACAGGTGTTGCCCTCCTCATAAAAATTACGGGGTTCATCTCGTGGTTCAAAATCACGTGGTGTTGTCCTCGGATCTTTCAATTAGGGGATTGATCCGGGACCATCGTCAACAGCCCGTTGTGTTGCTCTAGTACGACGTTAATTAAGTACCTACCTATAATAGCAGGGGGTAGCCCAGTTGGAAGAGTAACGGATTAGTTGCGAGTTCTGTCTTGAGTGAACACGGGTCGCTCTCTTGGGATTCCGAAGCAATATTTACCAGCTTTCCTCCCACTACCGTTCCCCGATGCCACTTTCACATTTTCCACTTGACGTTACCTACTTGCGTTTGGCGAAACTTACCAAACATGGCCCTTGCCTCAAAATCATGGTCTAAATCAGCCCTCTTGAAGCAAGAAATAAGCTCTGAGCGAGAAACCAACCCTCGACCTTCGAGAGCACCGTAGTTAGGTCCTCCGAAAACTATCCATAGTTACCCAATTAAGTCCCAGTCACCTCCTTCGCGATCCTATTTAAGAGGAGAAGAAAGCACAAATCTCTCCGCTGTGTCCAAACAAGCGAGGAGGCCAATTTCGTAACACAGTAGACTTGTATTAGTTGACCACGTAATTTCGGTGGGCCCTTATTAAGGAACTCGGGTTCTTTTTTTTTTTTTTGCATCGGGGTGGGGCTCTCGCATGGGCGGGGCCTCCGCTGATGGCTCCAGGTAGGCTTTCATCGGCCAGGTAGGACAACCGCCTGACGTCATCGGGTAGGACACACCTAAAAACACTCGCCATTACATCTGCATTCCCACTTCATTTGAATGGACGTGATTATGCGCCAATGCCGTGACAAGAGCTAGTTGAGGGGGGAGGGGACAGGGGTTGAAGCGATGAGAATAAGGGCTAAAGGTTCTATTTTTGGAAGAGATTCTAGAAATGGTTTGTGCCCACAGTTCACATTTTCAAACAATTCAAATAGAAATGGAGTTTTGACTCGTTGTTCAAATATATATACGAAACTATTGTATTTACTGCAATCGAAGTAGGAATGAAATTTTGACTCATTGTGCAAATAAATATATGAAACTATTTACAGCAATCGAAATAGAAATAGAGATTTGAATCATTCTTCCAATAAATATATTAAACTATTTACAGCAATCGAAATAGAAATGGAGTTTTGACTCATTGTTCCAATAAATATATGAAACTATTTACAGCAATCGAAATAGAAATAGAGATTTGAATCATTGTTCCAATAAATATATTAAACTATTTACAGCAATCGAAATAGAAATGGAGTTTTGACTCATTGTTCCAATAAATATATTAAACTATTTAGAGCAATCGAAATGGAAATGGAGTTTTGTCTCATTGTTAAAATAAATATGTGAAACTATTTACAGCAATCGAAATAGAAATGGAGTTTTGACTCATTGTACGAATAAATATATGAAACTATTTACAGCAATCGAAATAGAAATGAAGTTTTGGCCCATTGTTCCAATAAATGTATCAAACTATTTACAGCAATCGAAATAGAAATGAAGTTTTGACCCATTGTTCCAATAAATGTACGAAACTATTTACAGCAATTGAAATCGAAATGAATACCGTCGGCTTAGAACAGAAACTCATTAACTGAACAAATATATTTTTTTATTGTACATTTGTCTAAAACCTATTAGTTTGTAAGTCAAAAAGTAAAAATTAAAAGTATTTTGAAGGGGTTTACACACCGTTTAAGCAAGTTACAATGTGACTGTGTACTTGTCATGATCATGAAAATAAAGCAGTTAATGTCTTCCAAAATGTCATTGAATGTGCTTCTGCTCTAAGTCAACCATGCAGATGTAATAAAATTGTTTATTTATAGTAATTATTTATAAAGAGTATTCACACTCATTTAGAATGCGGAATGATCAATGCATAGCTGCGTGATGCAAATGAGGAATTCTGACAATTATTCGCGACCAGCAGGAGGGGAGAGTAGAACAAGTGGTTTCGATCGCATTCAGAACGAAAGATGCGTGAAGAACTACGAATCAGACGGGGTGAATATGTTTGTGGGGCACAAC
This sequence comes from Metellina segmentata, assembly GCA_947359465.1. NCBI lineage: Eukaryota > Metazoa > Arthropoda > Arachnida > Araneae > Tetragnathidae > Metellina > Metellina segmentata. The sequence continues at coordinate 125,094,816 of OX375875.1, forward strand.
CGAGACTACCTTTCGGAGGGGGGAGGCTCTTTTTTCATGCAAAAAAGGGAGGGGGGTCCCTGGGTCCCAGATGTCGGCCGAGTGACGAGCGACTCAATGCGACCAGTGATGTAGAAGATCCGGCCATTCACGACGCGCTGACTGCGAGAAAAAAATTCCCAAATTTCACCATTCGACTGTAAAAAATATTTTTTTTTTCCAAACAGAAACTTCAATACGAAATGGAGGGAAAAAAACTCCCTTTTCCGAATGTGAAACATTCGTGTGTTATTTTTTTCTAACTTATGCGGGCTGTTTCAGTCGTTCGTAATATCGAATGGAGGGTTTTAAAAAAATGATTTTTTTTTTCGCGTCCGCGTGTTTGCGTCTACCAGATGTTGGGTTAAAACTCTTCAACCCGGCCTAAGACTTTGTATTTGCTCAGCGACGTTCTGCTACACCCGAAACAGATTCACATGAATAAAAAAAAAACATTCGCTTTTTTGCGTCTCCTGCGCGCACTTGAATTTGAATGGTAAAAAATATTGACCCTCGACGCATTCTGCCGTCTGTATAATTAGGCCGGTGGTTTTCTCGGAGCTATGACCGCTTAAAAAGTGCCGATTATTCCTCGCAGAGGAACACGAGCGTAAATGGAGAGTTGCCGAGAGAGAGAGAGGGCATGATTCGACGCACACTTTTTCCCCGAATCGCGACCTCTCCAACCTTACGAGCGGATGAGACTCACAAAGAGAGCAAAACGATCCCCCCTTGAGGACCGAAGCAACTCATTCATGAAACGATTTCGGCCAAATGAACTCTCTCGGTTTTCTGAGTAGAAGACAGAGGGGCCGTTTTGGCTCAGTGGGCTAGCAACAGGCGAGGCGCCGCAGGTCCGATTCCTTCCGTGGTGTATTACTCTCATCTGTGTCGGTTAAACTTTCATTAAGTGTGCATACCTATCACCTGATATTGTATTGAACTTGCTGTGCCTTGAACAGCGCCACCATTTTCAACGGGCTTGCTGGTGAGAAATCCCGAACTACAGCTTCAGTTTTCACTCCCCTTAGTTTCACTTCTTCTTAAACCGTTCCTATTGGTTACTTATAGTTTCAGTTCGCATTTGTATATAACGCTTACTTCTTTGTATGCTAGTACAGGGCTCGAAATACCCGGGTGCACTGTGCACATGAAAATACAATTGTGCACCTAATTTTTTCCCCGCTAGGTGCACGCAGTGCACCAAACGTTAAAAAAAGGGGAGGGACGTGTTTTATGTTATTTTGATGTTTGAACAAAATATTAGTATCATCCATCCTCTGTCGAAGGAACGTAATTAAAATTCCTAAATACACACACTATTCGAGAAAAAAAAATCGCTCGGCTATAACGGGTATATACAAGAGGAAGGTTTACTTGTACCAATGCCACCAGAACTTTCCGATGATCGAAACATTTTCCAGATGACTCTGTTGAAGAGACTGTCGCGACAGCCGTGCGCCGGAGAAGGGAGAATTTAGATGTTTAAATATTTTTTACTATCTATACTACTAATCTATCAAAAAATACCCAACTAATAAAGTAGTTTATGTTACATTAATGCTCTTATATTACATTTTTTTAATGTGCTACTAAAATATAACCTGTGCACCTAATTTAAAAACTTAGGTGCACAAGGAGCACCTGTATTAAAAATTATACTTCGAGGCTTGTGCTAGTAGTGTGCTTAGTGTCTCTGTCGTTGTAATGAGTACACTGCCCTACAATAATGGACCGGACAGCAAGATGTGATGGTATAAGGAAAATAATACATGCTTTAATAGGGGATGGTTCTCTACGTGCAGCAATGACACTAGCAACCCTTCTGGGCATACCTTCAACAAGGTTTTGATACACAGCTATGGGTATTTGTGTCCATTCCTGCTGCAAGAATATCTCCAGCTCAGCTGTAGATTTCAGACGGGGTTCCCTGGTCCGTAAGTGTCGCTCTCACTCGTCCCATAAATTTTCTATGGGGCTTAGGTCGGGACTCTGAGCAGGCCAGGGAAGACGTTTTACATCCGTATCTCGATACCACTGCTTGACAGAGGCTCCAACATGACATGGAGAGTTGTCGTCCTGGAAGTAACAATCGTCCATTCCATAAAATTTTGTCAGATCTGATTGTCCAAAATGTTCGTGTAGTCGTCGGCGTTCAATTGACCATGAACAACATGCAAAGGTCCCCAAACAAGGAGTCGGGTTTTATGCAAATCCGCTGGCGTCCAGTCCATTATTGTTTATTGTAGGTTTGTGTATGTGCTGTGATATTCGTAAAATAAAAACCTTCCGATTATGTCAGCTTCACTGCTGACCCGGATCGGAATATTAAACGAACGCAGTCCAGCGCTTGCTGGTAATGTTTACACTAACATAAATCGTCTTCGCGTTTTGCATTCAACTCCCGTGCGACTCTTCGCTTTGCTCATCCCGTTTTCGGAGCACCGCAGGACCGAAGTGTTATCTACTTCCCACGAGTAAGTTGCGATACTTGAAAGAAGGAATTTCAGCGAGTACTTGGGAAAACAACTGTGGCAGTGGGTTGTGTTATTTAAATTTCGTTCAGCATTCAAAATGGCTGAAAAGAAGGAGCATGCTTTTTATTTCCGAAAAGGCGAGAAATGCTTCACACTCGCTAAAAGAGATGCGTTTTGTGAAGGGTGAGGGTGCCGTAAGTGGTTCAGAATGGTTTGTCACCTGGAACAGTTCTTTAGCCATATAACTCAGAACTTCTATGAGCGTGGGATGATGCATCTACCGTATTGATGAAATGCAATTTTTAGAAGATAAATCATTTTTCTTCAATTTTGGTCAAAAAAGCGGGACGAACTTCTGCAGCAACCCAAACTTGATGTTGTATACCTTGTGTCTTGCACAGCATGGCCAAATATGGCCCTTGCACAACAAAAACCTATCCAACCTACCTACCAACCAACCAAATATATATACATAGCCACAACCACACAGAATGTTGATAGATTCTTCGCGCGCTTAACCAATAAAAGAGGAGCAATACTAAATGATCATTTCTCTTTTACAAATATATTTGAATATTTTCTAACATACCCGCAATTTTTCAACGTGTGGGGACAAAAATTCGATTTACATTGGTTAAGTAAACTTTTTAGCTGGTTTTATTTTTGGAACACCAAGAACATTTCAATTCAATTCTCGGTACTTTCCTGGAGCCCCCTCCCAGATCGAGCGGGGACGCCACAGTGCAGTATCTCTTAGAATCGACGTTTCTAAGCAAGAAAGCCTTATTCAAAAGCTTCTAATCAACCCTTAAATGTAAGTGGATCACTAACACCGTGGTACTGGGGTTCAAGGGTAAGCGATGTGAAAAATCTCTTTTGGAAGTTTATAAATTTACAAAGCCGTTTGATCTCTGAATGTGTCATCGCCATCAATGATCATCGCCATCTGACCGTGGTTTAGAATTACGTAGTGTCCTCGCTCTTTCCCTTCAAGCTTGATCCTGGACCGTCGCCAATAGCCCGTTGAAATGCTATTCTATGCGACGTTAATTAACATAAAATACCTGCATCTCAACGTGTCACGCTTCCAGGGGGACAAAAATGGGCCGATGTAGCCAGGATGGAAGAGCAACGGATTAGCTACCGGACAGATGCGGGTTCGAAACTAAGTCCAACCAAAGACCGTCGGGTACAAGGGGGTTCGCACGTTAAATCTGTCGTGGCCTCAAATGTAATCTTGTTAGCGTGGAAGTTTGGAGAGTGAGGTGCCGGCTCAGGTGTTGTCTTCATCATCTCGTTCAAAATTACGTGGTGTTGTCCTCGGTTCTCTCTCTTGGGAATTGATCTAGTACCGTCACCCACTGCCCGTTTTGGTGCTCCAGTGCGACCTGAATTAACTATTTTACTTTACCATCAGGAGGACAAGAAAAGAAACCCGCGATAAACCAAGGGAGCAGGACCTGAAAAAAATTCATTATTGCAGAAAAATGCGCATAGTAAAAATGTATTTAGCTTTTCTTTGTTTAAGGTTCGAGGTTCGAGCGCTGAAGAATCTCAACCGATCTCTAACTTGATGATGTCTGTACAAAATTCCACATGATAGTGGAAGATTAGACACGAGTAGGCTAATTCAATTGGTTCAAACACATGACCTATGAACTCTATTAACCCCTTGGGTACAGATCTGTTGGAAAAAAAATAGTTTGGATTATCGTTTGCCCATTAGTTACTGTTCTATTTTCGTACTATCATCTGTACACAAAATACTGTTATATTTTCGTATTATCGTTTGCACACGAGTTACTATTATTTTTTCGTATAATTTCGTTTGATACTAATGGCAACAGTACGAGAGAGATTGCACAGGATCTCCGCGTTCATTCCAAAAAAGAATGTCTGATAACGCAGCCGTGTAAATATTTCTATGTATGGAGTTGGATTAACTAAAGTGTAATTTTGTAGAGAACGATTGAATCATTTGATTCGAGGAGAGTCTTGTGACAACAATCACTCTTGCAGTGAACAAGAATGTTTAATTTTGACCTAGTTTGAATGACGAATTAGACTCGTCATCCGTAACTTAGTCTAAACAAGTGCATGACGAGTCTCAGTCGTCAAATGTACCCAAGGGTTTCAAATTCATTGGGGCACAACTAAACACAAGCGATATATCGAATGAAGAGATATATAAAGTAGCTATATAACGACGGGTGATTGTATTTTTTCATAATGATAAAGCCCTTTAACAATTATTTAAAAAATGGGAGATGTACTGGGACCAGAAGGTAGTTAGTTAATTAACGTCACACTGGAGCCAGACAATGGGCTACTGCCTACGGCCCAGGATCAATCCCCAAGGGAAAGATTCGAGGACAGCGCCTCGTCATTTTCAACCACGGTCAATGAGAATAACACCTGAGCTGGAATTCCAAGCATCTGCACCGCACCAGTGAGAGGACATTAGAGGCCACGACAGATTTACGTGCAGAAGAAGGTATTTGGCTGGACCTAGTTTCGAACTCGCAACCCTAAGGTTATTAATCCGTTGCTTTTCCAACAGGGACCAGAATACAGAGATTGGAGACTGAATCCAAGAAAAAAATAATCTTTAAAATCACACATTTTTAGTTACGAAGCCTTGTTGGGTAGAATATTTTTGTGAAAACGGTAGGTCATTTATGACTTTTCTACTTTTCTCTCGTGGTTCGACCTCTAAACCACAAACACCACACACCTTACCCATAAATCACGAGACCACAGTTTTCCATTAGTGACGACACCCAGCTTGCAAGTGGAAAGGGATGCGGTTAAATTATCGGAACTACAAAATGTAGTTCTTTAGGAGGAAGTTCATTTTCAACCGAATTGGAATTTTAATCTACAAGAACTTGTCTTGAAATCTAAAACCCCAAGGCAAGCCACGCATCGGTACATGTTATTCGAGACTAAATTGGATGACATACACACGTGGGTGCTGACATGTTTTCTGTACAGTAGCTGGATGCGCGTGCGCTTGTCGTGTGTTAGCATAATGCTCCGGTGTGTAGCTGGGCTTCAACTAAGAATGGCTGTGATGCGTTCTCGAATAGAAACGGTTTCTGAACTGTTGAATGCGATATGAAGTATTGTATAACAAAACTGAAATGAAACATCTCATAGATCTCACCGACCTCGTTAGCCCTGTTATAGGTAATTTTTAGTTAACGTCGTACTAGAGCAACACAACGGGCTAGCCCTGTTATAGGAGAAGCGGGTTAGCAACTGGAAGGTTCCGAGTTCGAAACTCAATCCATCCAAAGACCGTGAGGGAGGGGGGATGCAAGTTAAATCCTCAAATGTCCTCACGTTGACGTGGTGTGGAAGTTCGTAGAGACGGAGTATCAGTGCAGGTGGTGGCCTGACTGGTTCAAAATGGCGAAGTGTTCTTGGATCCTTCCATCCAGGATTAATCCGGGAATATCGCCAGTAGACCGTCGTGTTATGTCCCACACATCAACTACCTACAACCTCAGGAGGTTTCTGTACCTCAAATATGCCCGTGCTATTTATCTTTGTCTAGGAAAATAAAATATATTTGTATTACATACGCCATTCTATTTAACTTTCAACTGAATCCAAAATATGCTTCAGAAACGTTTTCGAAGAAAACGCGATCAAATTAAAAAAAGAAGTGAGGGAATCGCTGTGGAAAAACAGTAAACAAACCTATGTGGGGCTATTTGCCCTAAGTCGGAGCAAAGGTGCTCTTTTAGTGCCGCATGAGTAGAGCAGCCACCCACTTTGCCCGTCGACGAAAAGCACCCCCGAAGTTATCGTCGGAGCAAGTCAAGTGTTCGCTGTTTGTGCTCGTCCTGTCCAAGAGTCTCATACGGTTGACGAGCTTCAGACGGGTGGTCGACAGCCCCCCTCCCCCACCGAGTCCCTCTCAATCGCCCGATTGTGTTCCTACATTCCGTTACGGTTTTTGACTCGAGACATTTCTGAAACGAAGCGAGTTGCAGTTGTTCTCCAAATAAAAGTGCCTTGAAGATTGCCATTGTGGCGATAAAAAAAGTTACTTTATTCCTTGCTGCTTAAATTACGAATGGTTCGTCCTAGTTTGTGGATGGTACAAATATTTTCATAAAATAAAACCCCCTCGACATATTGTGTGTAGCTCTTTTTTATGAATCCCCGATGAATTTTCTATTTGCGAGCATCCGATGAGGTCTTGGTCTGTCTCTTTAGAATTGAGGTTATTTACATTGAGCAGTTTTCTGTAGCTAAATCGAGGGCCATGGTCGCCCGGTTAATAATTACGTTGCACTGGTGTAACACAATGAGTTATTGGAGACGGTCCTGGATCAACCTCCGAAGGGAAAGATCTGAGGAGTACATCTCGTCATTTTGAACAATGGTCAGACGACGAGGTCATATCTGAGCTAGCACCCCACTCTCCAAACTTCCTCACCATGCCAACCAACATGATGGCATTCGAGGCCGCGACTGATTAAACGTTGCACCAGACCTCTTTGTACATGACGGTATTTGGATAGATTCCGTACTCGCAAACCCTCCGGTCGCTAGTCCAATACTCTTCCAGCACGGCTCAGCAAAGTTGGAAGCGTAACGGACTAGCAAGTGAAGGGTTACGAGTTCGAATCTCCAGACTTAACCAAGACCATCGTGTAAGTGGCGCTGGTGCACACTAAATCTGTCGTGGCCTCAATTATGTTCATGTTAGCGTGGTGTGGAAGTTTGGAGAGTGGGGCGTCAGCTCTTGTGTCGATCTCGTCATCTGACAGTGGTTCAAAATGATGAGGTGTTGTCCTCGGATCTTTTCCTTCGAGATGTATCCCCGACAATCACCAATACGCTGTTGTGATGCTTCAGTGTGTCGTTAATTAGCTATCTACCAACCCACTCGCTAATATATACATATTAACGACAGTTAATAATTCACATTAATTCAAACGACATATTCAAATATTCCTAGCTCATAGATAGAAATTTTAATGAAGGAATTTCAAAATGTGTCATTAAATCTTTAAAAAAAACCAAAGAATGAATGAATTTAAAACGTGAAACTATGTTTGTAGTACCTTGTCAAGTTTGTTTTCATGCGCTTTGGTCATCACGTACGCTGCGTGCACGTTTCTATGCGAGCGCTTTTATTTCTTAAGGTATCTGCATACCTTCGGAGGCAATTTAAAAAAAAAATTTTCCTATAACTATTTTGTATGTGAATTTTTGTAGTTTTTTTTTATTTCTACTAGAACAAAGCATTTTATGACAAAAATTATTTTGTTTTAAATTATTGTATGAAAATGGAGTAAAAAGGGTGCATAAACAGTCAAAAATACCATTACACAAACATATTTTAAAAAACAGTTTACAAATTTCCAGTTTGTAGAGTGAATTATCTTCTATGAACATTGATTCAGATATTGAATTACAATCATTGCTAAAAATTTACATTAAATTTATTGTGCGTGGACTTCAACGTCAGTCATCTCTGAAAAAAAATATATAAAAAAATGCATAAAAAATGTATTCAGGTTTACATTCTGCTCAATTTTTTTAATATATATTTCTTAATAATAATTCTTCAAACGTTAATTTCAAATCGTCACAACATGTATAAAATATTTCAAAGGAATTTAATTGTTGCATTCTGAGATATCGTGCGATATCGTAGATTTTGCTGAGTCACACGCCTCGCAAAAATTGCATTTCTAGTAAATGTTAAAAATAATTATAAAACCTCATGTCAAATACAGATGCCAAAGCTTTAAAAAAAATTATATCTCCTGTTCTAATGGTTGTAAAAGCATAAGGTATGGATGCAAAAGTTCGTTCCTTTTTATGCGCTAGACGGCATTACATTGCAAAACCGAAGTTTATGTACTTCACACGTGTCACGTTTGGATGTTTGAAAGGAAGAATTTCAGCAAATACTGGAGGGGAGGGGGGGGGGATTTTTTTTTAAATTTTTTGTGCAACGCATTAAAAAAAGGCAGAAATTAAGGATCTTTTTCAACATAAGCTTTTTTATTTTCGAAAAGGCAAGAATGACTCGCATACGCAAAAGAAGGTAAGTTGTGTAGAGTGAATGTGAGAGTGAAGATTCCAAGTGCCGTTAGGGGTTTAGAGAGTTTCGGCACCTGGATCAGTTCTTTAGCCAGAAACCTCAGAACATCTGAGTGCATGATAATGCAGCTACATGTAGGTAGGTAGATATTTTAATTGACGTCATACTGGAGCAACACAACGAGCTATTGACGGGGGTCCGGGATCAATTCCCTAAGGTAGAGATCCGAGGACAACACCATGTTATTTTGAACCACGGTCAGATGACGAGGCAACACATGAGTTGGAACTTCACTCTCCAAACTTCCACACCACGTCAACGTAAGGACATTTGAGTCCATGGCAGATTTAACGTACACCAGCCCCTTTTCAATTTTTTATGAAAATAACGGGACAAACTTTAGTATCAACCCAATAATATCTGAAGTGATTTTTGAAGAGCTAATGAATAGCAGCCTAAGAACATGTAAAATTTGAAAACTGAAATTTTTGGGTGAAAAGGGCGCTCTGAAGTTAAACCTTAAATAGTCACTGCACATTCGATGGGCAGGAATCCCTTTTCCGTGGCGACTTCGAAGTGAGTGAGGAAGAGACAGCGGCGACTTTGCGGGAAAAAGTGTTGCAAAAACGAGCCAAATAATAACAGATATTAAAAAGGAAAGAATCCGCTCGGAACAGGTGTTGCGAGCAACAGCATGCACGAGGCACAGAGGGTAATTATCATTAGGGCTCTCCATCCCACTTTACATACCTTAGCGTGGGAGAATGTTTGGAAGGAAAGTCTTTTTTGCTGCTTTCGCCTCCTTTTTCTTGGGAGATTCGTCCGCATCGACTGTGCCGATCTTCGGCGAGCGCGATTCGAAAAGACCCCCCTTTTTTGCCCTACCTGATGCTGCCGCGGCGAGGTGCAAGTCCGTTTGAGATGTGCGAAGAAGAAAAACCTGGTGGATATTTTACTTAGTATTGCATGCGAAACTGTGATGCCTTTTGGTCTGTATGCTTTAATTTCTGTTTCTGTTCCGAATGAGGTTATACGGATTGCAGGTTTCCTAAATTGCCAATCCAAGCTCTGAGATGATTGTTTTGATTTTAGTTGTAGGGTCGGCTTTTGGAACAAATACACCTTCACTGACATTTTTTCTCATTTTCAGGATGATGAGAAATAAATTCTTTGCATATTGTAAAAGATATAGAACACTATCAAAAAGCTTGTATGCTTGTTTTGATTTTCGCTCCAAAAACTTCTTCACGTTCAAATTTTTTCGAAGGTACTAGGTGCTTTTTTTTTTCAGGATGATGGGAAATACATTGGAATATTGTAATCATTTTTAAAGAAATAGAACACTTTCAAAATGGTTATATGGTTGTTTTTTTATTTTCGTTTCTAAAGCGTCTTGACTCATTTTTTAAAGGCACTAGATGCTTATTTCTACAGGATGATGAGAAATTCATTGGCATATTGTAATCTTTTTGAAACAAATAGAACACTATCAAATTGTATGGTTGTTTTGATTTTCGTTCCAAAAACTTCTTCGCTGACATTTTTTCGAAGGCACGAGATGCTTTTTTTCAGTGATTGTAATCTTTTTGAAAGAAATATGACACTGTCAAAATGTGCTTGTAATTCTTATTTGTTTTACCTAAAACGAGTAGTCTGAACAGTTAGTTGCTAAAGTAAATTTTGTCTGTGAATGGAAGTTTTTGCTCTGAGCCGACAAAATAATATTCCATGATGATTGTCAATGGAATGGAATCTTATCTTGCATTTGAAATTTTGAATAAGTTAAAGAGTACGTTGCTGGAAAATTGTTTTTCAGAAGTAATGTAAAAAGTACACGGAAAATAATTTTTCAGAATGTTTTAGCATTTTGAAAGTTTTATTTATATTTAGATTTGAACAACTTGATCTCCTACTTGTGCATGAATGCTAATAAGTTTATTATGTTTAATTTTTTTAAACGATGGTAGACTGTTATTCAGCAGAAATAGCAAAGAATTACTATTAGCAGATATGAATTAATCATGTAATTCTGTAATCAAATGTAATGCTGTTACGAATCTTTGACTATTTCCTCGGTGTTGTAATACATACATGAAATTGTTGTAATATATAAATGGCGTTTAAGATTTTTATGCAGCTGTGTTCTGAGAAGAAATATTGCTTTTGAAATAACACTTTGCAAAATAAATTTAGTCGTCACTGTTAACAATGGACTTTTCGCTAAAAATGCTTAGTGTATTTGTGTTTCAATGATCAAATTTTGAGATAATTTTAGGGAAATGAGTTATAATAGTTTTTACTATTGTAAATATAGAAAATATGTGTTAATTAATAGGCGATGACTAGCATTGTTCGTGTGAAACATCGTGAATTGTAATAAAATAACCATTGATTAATTAAATTGAAGATAAATAAATGCATAGTATGTCAGTGTATTTTTATTTTTAGCAATTAATAAACATAAAATCTTCTAAATAATATGCATCCTTAATTACTGAAACTTTTAACTAAACTTTGTGGGTAGCATAATTATTTAAAATTATTGTTGTAAACGATAAATTGTAATCTACGGTTTTAAATCATTTAATTACTTCATAGTATGTAAACTGTAAAAAATATTTTTTAATACTAGAATATGAATTTTGATCTCTTTGTAAAAAATGTGTGATTTTTTCTAAAAGAAAAGCATACTGTGATAATTATCAGGATTCATAATATAGTCATTCTAACACTAACATATAATCAACTTTTGTTAAATCCATGCAGGTGTAAATAATAGTATACACTGAGCAGGTGTAAAAATAATATTTACAAATTCATTTACTGTTTGAAATTGATAGCCGTAACCATTGAGTAGTTTAATTTGTATAATTTGATTGCTTTAGTATACACAATATCCACCTGCTGAATAATTCCCAAATTGAACTATTCGAATTTTTCAAATTAATTAGAGTATGATGAATCGTTTCCAAATTACTCTGTTGTTCTAGTTATTCCCAAACCATGTCCATTCTGAGGTGTTTTTCGAATGAACCGATGTCCAATGGTTTCGAAATCGATCTCCAGCGAGACTCCCCAAAACTCCTGAATTATTTTGAGATGTTCTTTTAGGATGTCTTGTTTTGGAATCTTTCTTAAATCCCGACATGTTAAAACAGTCATAAAATTGCTCTACTTTGGAATTCTTCAAGACTGGCTTGTTTCTGATTTTTTCACTTCAGAGTTATGGGATTTCCAACAGAACAACCATCGAATGAAAGCAGTTCGCAAATAGAACAATCTACCAACTCTTTCAAAAAGGCCGCTGACGCCTACGGAATAAGTTTTCATCGAGGTCTATTTTGTAGCGTGGATGAGGCATTTATTTATTCATTGCTCCAACCCGTTCTCACTGAAAGCAAGTTAAAAAATGGCCCTAATACCCTTTTCATAAGGTCTTTATTTAAAAGAGATTGCAAAGGAGTGCACAGTGAAAAGCAGGGGAGCTTCTGCTTCGGTAGCTGGAGCTATTTCCAATTTGAAATCACTCCATCTTCAAAAGACAGAGGTGTGGCATTGGAGAACAGCAATTTCCGAATGGAACGAAATAAAGCTTTCGCGGGGGGCGGGTAGATCTTTAATAGCTTTTCTTTACCCAGAAAAGTGCATTACTTCTCCGAGTAGTGTAACGAATTTGCCGCCATCAAAATTAGAAGAGAATCTGATGCCAGGTTGTATTTGGAGGTGTTTCCTGTTTTTGGTATTTTTCGAAACTCGGAAGCGATGGAGAATATAGACAACGCTTTGTTCGGCGTTCGAAAATACTCATTAATAGCTCTTTAGCAGTCATTTACTTTGTGAGTCGTGTAAGAGCTTATAAATTATAAAATGCTGTGTTGCATTCTGTTTGAAGAATTTTTGAAACTGGAGCGGTGAAGAATAAAGTCAGCGTTTAGTTTTAGTGTTTCAAACTATTTACTTAATGGTTGCTTAGCAGTCATTAATTTTGATCATTATGCCACAGATGACTTTGAATCGCTGCACCTTTTATTTGATTGGAAACGATATGTGATGTGGATTTAAATGACGTGTGTTAGGTATTGTGTTCGTGAAATATATTTTTGGATGCATTATTTTTATGCTAAAATTATATTTTGAATAGCTTTTAATAACTTCTAATACTCACGCAGAAACTTTGTTATTGTAATACTTACTTTCGCGTTATATATAGATGCACATGATACGTATAGAAAATATATAGCTTAATCAATTTGTATATTTTATTAGGTTGATGTAACAGTTTGTTTCATGAATAATTAAAGTTAGCTATATATGCGATGACCTGAGTATATCTTGAACTCAAGTGAAATATTTTTATTCCGTAAACATATATAAACTGAAATATTTCATTATGTAAAAATATAAACTATAAAATATTTTATCAGATTTATTTAAAAAAAATTATACTCAGTTTCATAATTTATTTTTTTAAATGTTATTTAATTAAAAAAAATTATACATGAATTACTTTGACTTGTTTTCAATTGTTTAATTCTTTATTAAAATCTGGAAATCAGTTGAAAATAAATATTCGATACACTTTTACGAAGCTGTAAGTTATATTATTGTTAGAGCAGAAAATATTTTTAAAAGTTTCGGAATTTATCAACTATTTTATATGAAAAGATAAGTTGACGAAAATACGAAAACATTTTACTCGTTTAGTAAAAAGAAATACCCTTAGTTAATAAAAGATAAGTACAGACTACTGAAGCAATGTACATGGAGGTCAATGTTAAGGTTTTAAAGTATTCAATTGCTATATGAAAACCATAACAATAGCATAGAAAGTGAACCTTGACCTACGATTGTAAGTAATGCTTGTTGAAAAACTGGAAACACATATCTTGGGCGTTTCGAGTTTCAGCTGCTTGACATTTTGTATCGCAAATTGAAAACTACTCGTAAAATCACTTAGAATTACACTCGATGCTTTTCTTTTCTTTCCCCCATAATTTTGCTAGCAATATGAAATTCTATACTGGTCATATTTCAGCATTTTACATTGAGACCTGCACGATTTGGGAAGAAAGTAATGTTGATTTTTCGATTTATTATCAATTGCATGATTTTTGGTGGAAACTTAAAATACCTTGTTATATTATTTTGTAATTGTAAATGCTTACTGAACTATTAAATTTATTAACTACCCAAATTGGCGTATTACTATGAATAAATATGTGTTAAAATTAAAATACGCTCATCGTCATTAATTTTTGAGTTGTAACGCGAAGTTATTCTTGTATAATCGTCGGTTCACATTTTTCGGAGACACTAACCTTTTGTTTTCATTAATATAATAACTACATCATTGTATTTTAATCTGTTCAAAAGGTATATTATTTGTATTTTATGACCCAAAAGCTAATAGTTATTTTTTTAAACCGCTGTACTGTAAAGAATTCTTCCTTTATCAGTTAATGAGTTTCTGCTCTAAGTCGAATATATATGGATACAAATAGGTAATCGGTCGGATTTCTGGAAAATATTTTCAAAACATGAAATAAATCTTAATCAATTGAATGTATTGTTAGTAAAAAAAATCATTTTAATGAGTTAAACAAGTTTATAAATAGAAGCTATTCTCCGAATTTTCTTCCGGATGTTATATTCAACAGGAATATGCTCAATTTATTTTAAAAGGTGTTTGGGAAAATCCAAAATTACTTCAAGAAAGTAATAATGTCAGTGACAGTAGCAATTTAATTTTTTTTCACGATAAAAATTAAATATTGGAATACCATTCCCTAAATATGGTTCCAACTTCATTCAGTCAAATGTCCGTTTTGTGAAGTCTCCTTGTTGCCATAAACACGCCGTTTGATTGCATTTCTCCTTTCCTTCGCAGGTTCTTCGGGGTGTATGCCGTACGAGAACACAGGTGTGACGGCACGGAGCGATGGCTGATCCGCTGTAGAGGAAACGGCGGCATACAAGTGCGAAGCCGAAAGCTCTCTCATGAACGACCGCAGCGAGAGAAAAAACATTACGAATGAGCTCCCATTGAAAGTGCGATGATTCCAGTCCCTTTGAATTGGGTGTTCAGACCATTACTTCGTTTACTAACACAATTTGTTGCATTGGAGCAGAAATTTATTCAACCGAAATCGATCTCGTTTAAACGCGAAACCAATTGTACGGGTTACAAACCAGCAAATAAATGGAATTCGTCAAATAAATTTATATTTGAATAAAACAATAGATTAGACAAATAGATTTATTTTAAAATAAACCAAACGATTTCAGTCAAATAAATATGCATTCTTATAGGTCGAACACTTTTTAGTCAGATAAATTAATATTAAAATAAATCAAACTTACAATCATATGATATTTTCAAATAAAATTTTCATTCGAATAAAATTATTTTAGACTAATAAATTTCTTTTCGAAGTAATTCGGGTCAAATAAATGTGCATTAAAATAAGTCAAATACCGTTTTAATCATATAAATTTACATCAAATGATTTCAATCAACTGTATGCATGAAAGACTTTTATTGTCTTGTTAAATATAGATGACTGCATCTTTCCTAGGCGATACGCGTTTCCTGCACGTATCGTGAACATGAAGTCACTTGACTTGCTTTTCAAATACTATTTCAGCACTTTGTCACTCAATATTCCGAAGAATAAATTTCGAATTGATGATAGTTGATTGGTCAACACCAATAAGTATATACGCTAATGTTTCCAAATCGGCGATAAACTAAATCATAATGTACCTAATCGCGTTATGTATCACACAACATCACTTAGGGCAGAAGAACAATCTTCGTAGGCCATCTGGTTTGTTTACACAAAACATTCCTCCCGTATTCGAATAAGTAAAACTATGGACTCGTTCGTAAATAAGAACCCGTTGTACGGGTTACCCAATTTATGCTCAGAGCTTTCAAAACTTTCCTTTATCCAGCGTAAAAGTAGCCGTTCTCATTCAAAAAATGTTTGCTCGATTGAACAGATTTTTCTGTTTGACCGATCTAACGTAATTCAAGACAGTATTTTCTAAGCAAACTTGTTGATTCATTTAAACTTGCTATGTCGTTAGATTGATAATTAGGACGGTTCACACATCCGGTTTTTCAACGTCCGGCGCAGCTGCGGCACCGAAGCCCAACTATGCACACATAACCGTAAAATGACGCAAGTACTCATTTCGCGCCATTTGCGATAAGTATTCTATCGAAAACGTGTCTATTTCGCTTACTTGATTTAAAAAATAGTATATTTTGAAACAAAATAGACGTTACTGGATACAACCATTTATTAATTATTATTCATATTCCATTTATTTATGAAAACAAGGTACTTCAGAACGGAGACGCGTGTGCGGCGAACTGGGGTACAAATTGCACGCAAGTTGGAAGGGCGGCGCCGGATGCATGTGTGCATTACACCATTGGATCTAATGTATCTCAGACCGCACTTGCGTTGCGGCAGCGGCGCCGCACTTTGAAAAACCGGATGTGTGAACCGGGCCTTAGATATCATTTGCAGTTTGTATTTTTAATTTTCGTTCTGATCGTTTGCGTTTTTAATCCTGTCTTTTAATTTTAGAATTCAACATGGAATTCTTGTTATTCCGTTGCTGCTATAGTCTGACTCTTAAGTATTCTTATGAAGTTTCTCTGCAATTAATATTTATCCGTAAACATAAAAGTTCTTTGGATATAGCTCGCAAGTCGAACGTGTTTTAATTTTTATTTTCCGTAGAATCGGGTGAATAGAAGCAGTTTTGTGGAAAAAGTTGTCGTGGCTTATAACATTACTCTGTTGAATGTAAAATTAAAAAAAAATACTATTTAATCTCTCCATACGAAGATCAAAATCAGTTCACCATTGGACTAAAAATGACGCAATCTGTGACGTCAGAGCTGATAAAGGATGCTCCGCCATCCCTGATTAGAGGAGCCCAACTACAAGACGTGGTTTCAATATACGTTTCTGGTATTTAGGCTCGACCTCGCCCAAACTGATACCTCTTGGAATCTGTAAGCATATCTTTTATATCATCTCCGTCTCTCTTCCGTTAATTTATCATTTTTAACAGTCGTACTTTTAGGTAAATAAAAGCATTGCTGACGACCATCTTGAGGTTCAGACATGAAAGTAGGGAATATGAGTGGTTCACCTACGATTTCCCTCAAGTCCACGAGACCTGTATCGTTACTGAAGAACAATTTTTGGCGAAGCTCCCTACTCCCTCAGAATTTCGACGAGGTTTTGCACATAAACACAGAAATTTTGTAAACTCTTTCATTTTGTTTATTTGTTTTGAAGAAATTGTGCAATCATGACTAGTCATAAGATATTTTTATTGTAACCAACTTTAGTATATATTTTGTAGATATACCTACACTTCTTTTTTTATAAGTAAAAAAAATTATCAACTCCTTGATTTTTCTTTTTTGTTTCTAGAATTTTTGCGAACGTGCCTAAAAGGATTCTAGTGATTTGGAAAAGGCAACTATAATTCTTCTAAGGCTGATTGTATTTTTATTTTATTTATAATTGAGGGTTCGCCATTTTAAATGGTAGACCCTACTTAAGAATGTAATTCTTTGTAAAGTTGAAATAAATAGAAAGGATAAACAATTTTGTCCTTGTTAATTTTCTTTTTCCCCCCCTAAACAAACCTTTTATTGATGGTATTTTAAGTTTTTTTTTTTTTTTTTGGAAACACCTTAAAAAGAGGTTTTAAAAAGACAATAACTGTATTTTATCTTCTTGCGAGAAATCAGAATGGAAACAGAGTAAAACAGGTGACTGCTTCTATTCGTACGGACTTGATGGTAATTAGAAGCAGTGCTAAAAAAATTACTTTTTGCCCTAACAGTCAAAAATTTAAATATTTTGACCACGAGATCATCTATAGTAAAGACCGCCACCGTATTTTTAAGGAATTATTCATTTTATGCGAAACGCGCGCGTAATAAATGTAAACAAAAGAAACTGAGCGTTGATAAGGGCAACATCTGAACTGTTGAAACAGTGGTCAAGTGACAGATTATTTTCTGGTTCGCACTTTTGTCAGTGAGTTATTTAAAAACAGTCGTTTCATTTGTTTGGATATAAACTTATTTGACGAAATTTTTTTTTTTTTCAAATACAAATTTATTTGATTCAAAATGCCTGATTTGAATATAAATTTAATTGACAAAGATCGTTACATTTATTTAAATAAAAATATGGTACTCATTTTTTTAATATAATTTGTAAAGATTATTGTGGAAGGTAAATTTCATTTATCATTTGCAGCATTATTTTAATACCATGGCAAAACGAGATTGTTTTGTGTTCATCGCAAGTGCGGAATTTAATTTTGTTCTATGTTCTTCGGGACTTTCAACGTTGCCAAGTAGCATCTTAAATCTAGATTTTAAGTATTAAGTAACGCTACATAGAATTCAATGTAAACTCCTCCTTCATTAGGCACAAAACTCGTCGCTAATCTACTCGTATTTAATAAAAAGGTATGTTTAAAAAAAAATTTATAATTTTTTGAAAGAGTAAAATTTGCGATTTTAGAAAACTATCGTGTTTTTTCTTGATTTTTTATATAAGTTTGGATCAATCATTATCGAATATTATAAGTTTAACAAACATTCCACATGCATGTAAAATTTTAAATTTATTTTTAATTCCGACCAACGTTTCATGTAAGTATAATGTTTCTATTTTATCGAATGCCTATACAATACCGATATCTAGATAGATGACAAGGTGTTCAAAACATAATTTTACGTATTAGTTTCATACCTATTCATATTTCACAACATTCAGATTTAGTGATATCAGCTGCGAATACAACTTCTATTATCGGATCTATAAATTAAAAATGCCACAGTGGGAAGCGGACTTGCAAGCTCTTTTGGGGAACCGAGGAAAAAATTATAAATAGCAAACTTCATTATTTTATATTTGAATCACCGAGTTCATTTTTATCTGGAAGACACGAAATCTAACTAGTTTGACAGTAAGACAGTCATCTTACTCACACTTGGTTACAGGGTACAAATTTCAGACTAGTAATTGACAGTTAAAACTGACTTTTTGTTCATTTTTTGTTGCAGGTACTGTTTATAAACGAGGATTTGGAGATTCCTGATGTGTAACTTCACAAACGAGTGAAACTTTAAGAACTTTACTTTAAAACTGGCAATTCCGCTATTTTGATGCAGAGTTGCCACTTCAACGTATCCACTTCCTGTGAGGATATCCGAGTAAACCGGATGTACGTGAACAATTCAGCACCTCAAGGAGAATATCCATGTTGAGAGTGTAGAGCCTCCAACATTTAATTTGCTATGAACAACAAACTCGAAAGTGGGAGCAAACGGAGCTAATTTCAAAGACGCCGACTTTCCATATCTAGTGTAACAAATTTCGATATACGTCAAGTATTCATTGTAATGTCATTGAGAAATTGGTTCATTATGAACAAGTTATTGACTCCTCAAACCCTACTCTGAATATCGGCCTTCACTTTTTTTGACAGTAATTGTTTTTTAAATTAAAACGTTTTGCTCTTACAAACTTTTCATAGGGGAAAACACGTGTTCATTTGTCACATAATGTTACCTGGATACCTAATTCAGGGTTCTCACGGGTCAAGGAAAACCTGGAATTGCCAGGGAATTTAATTTTGTACAAAACAATCAGGGAAAAGTCAGGTCTAAAACCTGGTCTTGTTGTCTAAAGCCTGGAAAATTGACTCAATGACCTGGAAAATGATTGATCGTGACTTCACAGACGCTTTGGAGAAAAATAACCAGTAAGATTCGTATACAGTTTCGTATCACTTAATTTTATAAATATGGTTTTTCAACCGATTCTATAAGAAACAGCTAATATTCAACAGGTAAAGAATTTTGTTTCATCCACAGGCTTAATTAATACAGGCTTACAGGAATTTAATGCCTTATGATCCATTAAATAACAAATGATTTAAGTCAAATATGTTGAATTATTTGAATAAGTTATTTTAATTACTCGTGTTTTGTGTATTTATTTTTACAATGTATAATTCTTAAATTGGTTTTTCATTATTGGCTATAGAATGCTAAACTATTTCTTGGTTTTCCACCTTAAAAAATCGTGAATTACTTAAGTATGACCTGGAATTTTGTAAAAAATTGCCAGGGAAACCTGGAAAAGTCAGGGAATTTTATTTCTGAAACAGAGTGGAACTCTGCTAATTGATTCTCAGTGAGGGGGCATTTTGAGAAATTTTCCGCACATGATTCATTGACTTCTTTTGTTCGAATGACCATGAAGAACTAATGTGATACAGCAAGGTGAAGGCATAAGGAAGGTTCTCTCACTGTCTCTCCCCAGTCGAGCACCCACAAGGCTTCTTCCTTTTTGTAGGCCAGATACCAAACGACTTATTTGAGATAATTCTGTGCAGTGTTCACTACCGCGGTGGATCGGTTGCAAGAGTAACGGACTAGTAACCGGAGGGTTGCGAGTTCGAATCCAACCAAAGACCATCGTGTCCAGGTGCAGAATTATATTCAGTGGTCTGCAAGAGAACTCCCAGCAATTGCAATTGTTCTGCAGGCATTTTTCCGGATGATGAACGCTACAGTAAAATCACAAACAGACGTAAAACACAAGTATCGGCTCAATATGTATTACATATTTATAATAAAACATCGCAATTATATAATTAACTTACTTTATTTATTTAAAACCAAGGCATACTTTCAGGATTTGCAATTCTGGTTGATAAATTTTGAAGTTAAATATTTTGTCATTGACGTAGAGGATGTGTTATTTATAAAGTGTTTGTGGTCATTTGGGACGGTGTAGGGAGGTTTTTTCGTAGCTAGAAAAGAAAAAGAAAGGTGTGGCAAGGAGCGTGCTTTGCACTGCAGAACATCAAAACGTATGATTGAAAAAAAAATCGGCCAAAATTTTGATAAAATAAAGGGAAAATTGTTCTGCAAGGTACGTTGCAGTTTTAAGCACTTTCTGCTACCGAGCCGTCGTGTAAAAGGGAACTGGTGCGCGTTAAATCTTTCGAGGTCTCAAATGCCCTCACGTTATCGTGAAGTGGAAGTTTGGAGGGTGGGGTGCCAACTCAGGTGTTGACCTCATCATCTGACCGTAGTTCAAAATGATAAGATGTTTTCGGATCTCTTCGGGATGGATCCCAGACCGCCTACCTAATTAATTACCAACCTGAGCTACTGAACAAAAATGCTGTAAATAGTCAGTGTGGTGTCACCTGGTCGTGTGGCCATAGAGACGCCAAACATCCCGTTGTATTGCTCCAGTGTGACGTTAATTAAAAATACCAATACCATAGAGACGCCACTGAATAGCTAACCAGTGCATGGAAAGGTGCCGAAGCTACGGACAACACCGGAAATTCCCTCATCGAGCCCTCTCACGAACCTGTTGAAAAATGAATGACAAAAATGAACTGACGGAAAAGTTGCGGTCAAAATCACACATAACCTGCATACAAAATGCACTTCCAAAAAGCAAAACCCGAACACAGATTCTGAAAGCGAAATAAAAAGTACGCGTGGCGTAATTATTGTAATTACTACCGTACAGGGATAACCATTAACGATTAAGTGTCCTGTGATTAAAAATTCGCTAAATGTGAAATGGGTGCTTCTAAAATATACTTTGTAGCCAACCAAGGTACTTAATCATCCACCGACTTGCATTGTGTTTCGTTTTTACCATTAAGTTCTTCAGAGTTAGTTCAAAGGCCAAGAATCAGAGGTAGTTCATTATATGTACATTTACCTCTTCCACATATGCAGGTAATGGTCAATTTGACTTTCATGACTAGAATAACATTTATGCGAACTGTTATTCGAAGAGCGACAGTAGAGTTTCTATCGTAGGGGATTCAATTACATAATTGCAGTCCGGGACATATTAAATATTTGTGCTTTCTACATTGCTTCAGTTGACGTGATGAAATGTTAAAAAGATACGGGATACTTGAAAAATTTAATAAAAACCCACTGGATACTGGTTTGAATAGTAATTATTTTAAAGTTAAAATTTGGTAAAATTCATGTAATAAGATGCAAATTTATGTAACGCTTTTTACACCTAATAATCGAGAGGTTAACGTTCTATCTCTAGGTTCAAATTCCGGCCTTGGTATGGATAATCTTAGTGGTTTCGAATCTATTGGGTTGATAAAAAGTTCGTTACGTTTTTTTGGACACAAATTTAAGAAAGATTTTATCGACTAAAAATTAGATTGAATGAATATAGTTTGTACCTCGTTCTGTTCGATGACCTTTATCCATCGCTCCGGTAGATGCATCATCCCGCGCTCATAGAAGCTCTGAGTTTTCTGGCTTAAAAACGGTTCCAGGTGACGAAACTTTTTGAACCACTGACGGCACGTGTGTGAAATCATCAACGGTACTCTCACCTTACACAACACATGTCTTCTTATGCCTCTGCGAAGCATTCTTACCTTTACGGAAATAAAAAAGCATAACAGGTCGAAACTACTCCTTATTTTCTCACTTTGAATGCCTAACGCAGTATAAGAAGCAACCCAATACCCAAGTATTCGCTGAAAAATTCCTTCTTTCAAACATCAAAACTTTCCACGTGGGAAGTAGATAACATTTCTGCTTTGCTATGCAATGCCTTCAGACGCTCAAAACGGCTTTTGCATCAATTACCTAATACTTTTAAACTACATGTCTTGTTGTAGTTAGCCCTCTAGCAGCAAAAGAATGACCATTGAGCAACACCCTCCACATTATTTCACTTAATGATAAACTTCTAGGTTACATATTGTATAAATAGCAGCTCTTGTGTGTTTTAAGTGCATGGAACTCACCCATTTTGTGGTGAGATGCAGAAGCAGCTTGAGGATTTCTGGAGAACATTGTAAAGAAATGTTTCAATTTTAAAAATTGGAATTTTCTGAGTTTCTTGTAATCTACATGGGAATAGTACACCCAACACTGTTCTGATTTCAAAATATTTTTTAGTTAGATATTCATTATCAAATTATTTCATGCTGTTCTCGCTTTTGTCAACATTTCTTGACATACAAGATGTAAAAATTCTTTTCATACTGCGTAAATTTTTTTTTTTAATTTTCGAAAATTTTCGAAAATTTTAATCGGGAAGAGGTAAGCAGTTGAATTTACGTCGCCCTGGAGCAACACAATGGGCTGTATTTAATTGGGTATAAAAATATGTAGTCGTAGTACTTGTGATATAAATATTCCCTAGAAGGGAGCTGAAAAGTCTCTACTGGTATATAAAATATATGATATGAACATATAAATAATATATGATACATGATGTGAATATATAATATAAAATATATAAAATGAACGAATGATGCACTATGATCTTGATGGTATTCACACGTATGGGAATGGAAGAATTAAAATTTTATGGAATATGGAAACTACAGGGTGGTCCCGAATTCATGGTACAAACTTTAATGGTAGGTACAGGACATTGTAACAATGATTTATTGTATAGGAATGTATAGTCGCAAGTGACGCGGTGAGGCGAAAACAGGGGAAATAACGGCCGAAAGGAAAAACAAAGATTTTATTGAAAGCGTTGTTGACAAGTGTCATGTTTACAGTAATTGTTCAAAATTGCGTCCACCAGTATCGATACATGCTTGACAGCGTCGGTGGAGCGATTGGCGTACACGTTCAAAGATGCCTGGTATTTCACGCACACCTGCAGCAGCTACAGATAAGCGAGCGACGAGATCCTCATCTGAGTCAACTGGAGTCTCATAAACAAGATGCTTTAGATGTCCCCATAAAAAGTAATCGAGGCTCGATAAATCGGGAGATCGGCGTGGCCAAGGGACTGGTCCACCACGCCCAATCCATCGAGTACCAAACGTGGCATTCAGGTAATTCCGTACATCAATGCTGAAGTGTGCTGGCGCCCCATCGTGCTGAAACCACAACCGATGCATCATGTTCAACAGCGGCTAGACATCTACTGCCCTCTACCGGCAATGATACCAACCGATCACTCCATTTCTCTTTCCTTTTATTTCCCCTGTTTACGCCTCACCGCGTCACTTGCGACTATACATTCCTATACAATAAATCATTGTTACAATGTCCTGTACCTACCATTAAAGTTTGTACCATGAATTCGGGACCACCCTGTATACGCATATTTCCGTTAAAACTGTAAATGTGCAATATTCCACAAATGTTCATAAAGAGTAATAAATTTTCTTTTTTCTAAACACTAAATGGCCGTAGAAGCCCAGTTGAAATAGTAACGGATTCGAAACCATAGGGTTACGAGTTTGAAACTCGGTCTAACTAAAGACCTCCGTGTACACGAGGGCTGGTTAAATCTGCTGTTGCCTCAAATACCCTAACGTTGGCGAGGTATGGAAGTTTGTAGAGTAGGGTGCCATCTCAGGTGTGACTTCGTTATCTGACTGTGGTTCCAAATGACGAGGTCTTCTCTTCGGATCTTTCCCATCGGGATGTATCCAAGACCGTCACCAATAGCTCGTAGTGAGGCTATAACAATATGGACACTAAAATAATGTGATACCTCTTTCTACGAAAGAGAAAATTTAGAATTTTGACAGCTATCTACTTTCATTTCAAATTCACTCAGCCCAAGAAACGACGTCTTCATATCCGGACACTGTTTCGGGAACTCGGCTTAGTCTACCTTACGGAGATGGAAAGAGTCGAAGCAATTCACTCGTACAAATAACAATAGTGTATTACACGCATGAAGTGGTAAACAAGGGCGTGCAGATGTGATTAAAATACTTTTATTTTCAATAGGCGCATAAAACGAATTACAAAGGTATGCAATAAAATAAATGCTATACAAATGTAATACAAGCATTACATAAAATTGATAAGGTCAAGACAATGAGAAATAGACGCTCGTCCGTCCTGGGTGTCGGCCGCAGAAGTCACGCACCGAACGAATTTACAGGCGGTGGATGTGCATTTCTTGTGATTTGAGTTTTTCTTTGGACCTTGCGCCGTAAAACCCAAACCAATCATCTTGGGATTCACTACAAAGGAGTGGGTTGAACAGAATTATTAGGCGGTTGAGATGGGTTCGACAATCGTGACCAATCCTATGCCGGGATATTGCATTAACTTCTGCCCTTGGAGCAACTGGGATGTATTTACTATTCATAAGCCAATGTTTACTTGAGTTTCTGGTCATTAGTTCGTGATAAAAAAAAGTGCATGTCATTAAAAAAGGATCACAAAATTTGTAATATTCAGAGGTTCACAGGATAATATGTATGAAATAAGAATAGAGTGGATGCATATACATATAGATATATATTCCCGTAATACATATTTTAGGGTACCAATACCGAATTGTCTTAACCCTTCTGTTGGTTGTCAGGAGGCATCTCGTCATTAGCTGATCTTGATGGACGATATATCTCGTCATTTGAACAAAACTTACCAGATCTTGATCTCGTCATCTCCAACAAATCGACAGATGACGATATATCACGCAGTTTTAGTAATATTGGTGAGATATTGATGAACGAGATGCCGAAACCACTTCGAGGGTTAGATTTTTTTTATTAGTAAAGCAATTGACAATAATGCCAGGTATATTTACTAGCATGTAAAATGGAATCCGATTCCCCCCCAATAAGCTAAAATTCAAATCAACGACGAATTGTTTGCTGTTGTGTTTGATGCGGTGTAATGTCTATCGAAAATTGAAATGGGATGAAAACAATTTTTTCCAAGAATGTTATTCTTCGAATCTTTCTTTCAAATACCTCCTACATGCCCATCTATGAACAAAAAGTAAAAACAAGACACTTAGTGGTTTTAAGTTTTTGTATAACACTTAATTAGTGACCGGAAGAACCCAGAGGAAATTTTAAATTGCGACTCCATATTAATCTTAAAAGAAAAAGGAGAAGTCAAAAACAAAAATGAAGACGAGAAAAAACAGGTGCGTAGCCCAGGTAATGAGAAAGTTAACAAATTGGGAGCTTCTCGTCTTTTGTTTTTTTCTGTCGATGGAGAAGGAAATAAAAAACATGTTTACAGCTCGTCAGCATTCCTTCGGTTAAGAGCGGAAGCGCGGTTTGGTCAACCCCTACTTGTTGCAACCGTCCATTAAATGCCCTGTTGTTTCTAGCGTCTTGTAATTTCGTTTTTAGCCCCAAACAACCACCCATTAATGAAGGGGAGGGGATGCTTTCGACCCCCCCCCCTCTAAGGTTGCTCTCCTCCCCCCCCTGGGAAAGATGTGCGACTCTTTTGCGCGAATCGATTAGGGGCGAGTTTTTTTGTGGTACCTGGTTCTGATTGCACTTGATTTCAATGCAAAAAATAATCAGAATAAATAGATTTGGGTAAATTTTATGCAGTAGGTGGTCGAATAAACGTCGCTCTGGAGCCTACACAACGGGCTATTAGCGACGGTCGGATCCATCCCAAAGAGAAAGGTTCGGGGACAACACCTTATCATTTTGAACCACGGTCAAATGACGAGGTCAACACCTAAGCTGGCACCCTCACTTCTACTCCATGCCAATCTGAGGGCATTCGAGATCACAGCATTTAATGTACACTAGCTTTCACATACACGACGGTCTTTGGTTGGATCGAGTTTCGAACTTAAAACCCTCCGGTTATAAATCAAGTGACTCTACCCACTGGGCAACAGTGGCCCAATAGGAATTATGCCTATATGTAGACCAATACAAAATCATAAGTAGACTTACGTATGATTTGCTAACTTTTGAATACTTGTTTAAAATTACCACGAGGCAAGTATCGAAAGTAAAAAGTATCGAGTTTTTGTTTATCCATAGCTTAGTCGGTGTCTGTTACACATCTACACCGTTTGACCAATCCACATCAAATTCGGAAGATACCCCCGTCCCATTTGTTCTAGGTGTGCAGAGGGGGCTGCAAACCATTCGAACTCCCCCTAATATTGAGTAGTATTGCGTTTGTACGGCAATGCCCGCTATACGGTCACACAAAGGACGTCATGGATGCTGCCCACATGCACGAGTGACCGATCTTGGAACAAGTTAGGCAGGTATTTAATTAACGTCAAGCTGGAACAACACGATGGGCTATTGGAGACAGTACGGGATCAACCCAAGAAGGGAAAGATCCGAGGACAACACCACGTAATTTTGAACCTTGGTCAGATGGCCTTGGACCAAGAACCTCAGACCGAGGAGGACGAGTCGAGGAAGCTTTCTAGACAACGGGTTGTTGCGCCACCGAATAGCCAAACACCAAAAGGTGGACAGCAAATAAGTACTATTGCGACCCATACAGTTGGAAAAACAATTTTTTCCAAACATATGTTTAAAGGATTTTAATTTTTTTTTCTCATATGCTTAAAGAATTTTATTTCTAATACTCATCTTTGACCATATTTTTTTTTATTTCTTTCCAAAATATCAATAACTGACCGAGGGGGTTGGTTCTTCGGATTCTTCCCTTTGGGATGGTTCCCGAACGGTCGCATTTGCTCGTGCGAAATTTAATTGAACTTCCCTCTCCAAATATCAATAATTTATAAGTATTTGATTGATATACTACTGTGATCAAAAAGTAGTCAGAATGCTGTCATAAAACAAAAAGTATCGATTTATGGGTCAAAATGTATTACATTTCCTTCAAAGTAGTCTTCTCCGACTTCAATTCACTTCTGCCAACATTGTTTGCAATCCTCAAAACATGCTTTAAAGTCATTTTTGTGAATCCTTCAGGGTTCGTATCGAATTTTCTTTAATGCATCAATGAATTCAAACGGTGAACACGAAGAGGGAGTTTCATCCATGGAAATAAGAAAGCCACACTGTGCCATATCAGGTGAATACAGAGCTATGGAGTCGTGTTTGTTGAATGCTTTGGTAAAAAATCACGAATAATAATGGCATTGGGAGAAAGCGCATTTGCGTGATGTCAAATCCATCTCGCCACAATTCTTGTCGTGTTTGACTTGTCATTTGGACGAATAATATAGGAACTCTTTCAATAATGTATCTTATTGTTAAGTGACGATCACTAAGCACTCATTCTCCGACCTGATTGACATGTTGATCATAAGTCGAAGTGGATGGTCAAACAGATCGCGAATCATCTACGACGAATTCTCTACCTTCTTTAAACTTTTTATACCAATCAGATTTTTTTTTTTGATCAACAGTCGTCTGTAAAAGCTTTTTGCGACATTTCATATGCGTTTGTAGCTGAAATTCCACTGCGGAAACAAAATTCAATGCATATTTTTTGCTCAGTTGTATTCGACATTTTGACATTTCAATCTTATTGAAAACAAATTTATTTTCACAGACGATAAAATTAAATAAATCCAACTGTTGCTACATGTTTATATAAGTTGTAAAAATATTTGATAAAAGTTTGCAGATGGTACCTACTACATATGTATTTTCACAAGGAAGCATTCTGGATACTTTTTGATCCCAGTAGTATATAAGTAGTGATATAAAATGATTAGTTACATTTAATTTTGCATTACTTATATTTTGGTAGGAAACGAGTTTAACACGAAAAGCTCAAGCCAAAAAAAATCAATGATAATACAAGTGTTATTTTGCCACTTGGTATTTAGCAACGCCAAAATTAATGTTTCATTTTCTAATTTTGCGAGGCATTTTTTGGTGCTATGTATATATTTCGACTCACTTTCCATAAGTTATTAATTTAGTACATTATGGTTTGTACAATTCCGCTTCATAAAACACAAGTCAAGTGTACAAAAAAAAACTTTTAAAATACTACGGTAATGTCTTACTTTAAAAGGTGTTAGCCTCTAGATAAAAAGGTTCCTGGTTCGAATCCGGGTTCGGGAAAGGATTTTTGTAAGCGTATGGTGCAGAGGCGGCTGGTGCACCTTAAATCTGTCGTGACGGAAAGTCCTCACGTTGGATTGGTGTGGAAGTTTGGAGAGTGGGATGCCAGCTCAGGTGTTGCTTCGTCATCTGACCGTGGTTCAAAATTACGAGGTGTTGTCCTAGGATCTCTCCCTTAAGGGACTGATCCTGGACCGTCGTTAATAGCCGGCTGTGTTGCTCTAGTACGACGTTAACTAAAATTACCAATTACCAATCTTACTTTAAAAGAGGGTAACACTAAAATAAAATTATTTTAAATAAGACAGTTAATGTTGAAATAAGAATAACAATACGGTTGTAATTCAAAGCTTTTTTTTTAATTTTTGACGTAGGTTTTCCTTATAGGGCCAATAAAAATCAGTAAATCTTATTTGCTTTATCAAGTTTCAAATTATATTATTTTATTGTATGGAAAGCTGTACTAATAATCAAGAAACATCGATCGTTCTGAATTGGCACTTGGCTTCAATTTAGGTACCTGTTTGAACGGACAGAAAGAGTACCACAATGAACACAAAGAATTGATTTAATACTGCATGCCAATTGGATTCAGGTGATTTTTAAACACAACTGGTGATCTTGTATGTGGATTAATATCACTCATATAAAGTATTTTAACGAAGACTTGAAAATTTGAAATTTTTTGTCCTTAAGTGACAGAAGATGGAGGTTGTTTACTTTACGAGTTAAAGCTATTTGCAACTTTGCTACCTCAAATATCCGTTGAATATTGATTTTCTTTTTAAAAATACTGTATAATTGACCTTCCTTTTTTGAAAAAAAATTGTAATCCATCAACTTTGTTTCATCTGCACTTAAAACATTTCATTTTAAGAATCTGCTATTTCGCATGCGAAATTGTATTTTAACGTAAGAAAATGAATTAACTTGAAAAAAAAAATTGATCGTTATTATCGTATTAATATATGATTTGTTTATTGTATCAATATGAATTGCTTATGGTATCAATATGATTTGTTTATTGTATCAATATGAATTGCTTATGGTATCAATATGATTTGTTTATTGTATCAATATGAATTGCTTATGGTATCAATATGATTTACTTATCGTATCAATATGATTTAACAGTCTCAATGATTTTAGAATTCTGAACAAAAACGCATTCCCGGTGCAAATATTATTGACTGTAATAATCATGGACTGTAATTATGTCACTTTTACAGAAAATGAACTTAACACAATCCCTCCAAACTCAAAATCAACTTCTTTAATAGTTATCTCACTACCAACTTTTGTAGTTTTTCCTTACACTTTAGTGCGAAGAATGTGAAATGGGTAATATGGATGGAAAAAGCAAATGTACGTATTTTGTCCAAAATAAACTGTAGAAGCTATATCAATGTCAAAATTGAGTTCAAGAAATTATTTTTCGCACACTTATTTTTTCAAAGTGCAATTTTTTTTTATCTTTGCATATTTTGTGCTATGAAAAAGAGATTTTTCAGATCATACTTTCGGATTATACTTTAAAATTTTTGTGATATGATTTTGAACTTCCCTCAATGTTATTTTGTTTGGCCCTACGCCCTGTCAAAGGACACGCACAAGACGAGCGAGCTCTAGAAATGCGTGCGAGTTGGGAGGGGTCAGTCCCACTTTTGCGAGGGTGCCTCTCTAATAAGCCATTTCTGTCTAATTGTGGAGGATTCCTCATTATTCCGATCGCGTCTCCTGGAACCTGATTAAAAACAGTCGGACAATGGTCTGTGGCGTGAGTCAGAGCCGTTACCTGGATACCCTGGCGGAGGCCGGACGGCTATTCGAGCACCCCGGGCACGGTCGAAGGCGGTATCGCTTTCTCTCTCAGGTGTCATGGGGCTGCTGCGGGGACACGAGACGTGGCCCCACCTACTCACCTGGTGAGGAGGGGGGAGCAGGAAGGGAGGGCATTTCGTGATTCCAATGAATGGGTGTGGCCAGATGACGGATGGTCCGTGATTATGAACATTCGTTATCATATCTCAGAAAACGATCCGCTTCGGCATTTTGCACTCTGCGGAGGGACGACCCCCATATAACGGATTCATTTCGCTTCTTTTTTATTCAATCGCTGGAGTTGCCGCCGCTCTCTTTGTTCCAGCGACCACAAACAACCATCGATTGTTGGGTTTGAGGATTCTTAAAAGGAAAATTGAATTAAACAGAAACTAAACGTAAAAATGTTTCCCTTTACACAAAAATGTCCGAGTAGGAGAAATTTAAGAAGCGTCTTCCGTCTAAAAACCCTAAACCTACGACATACTTTTCATGTTTGCGGTCACAGCGAATTATTACCTAGATAAATTATATAAAGAATGTATTGGCGTATATCAATTGAATAATGATTGTCATCTGACCGTGGTTCAAAATGACGTGATGTTGTCCTCGGATCTTTCCTTTGGGGATTGATCCAGGACCGTCGTCAATAGCTCGTTGGGTTGTTCTGGTACGACGTTGATTGAAAAAAATTACCAATTACCAAATTACAAACTGAATAATAAAGCAAGTTATCGATAATTGGACAACAAATGGGCAACCGGATTGTTTCCGGTGTGTCAGAAAACAAAATGTCAAGAAACCAGAAACTATTGCGAGTAGCAAAACAAGGGCAAGGCAGGCACTACTTGAATCAATCTAGGCGCCACTTGAAGGGATTACCAACTGGAAGACTTTTAGACACATTTTGGCCGTGGTGACCCGGATAGAAGAGTAACGGATTAGCAACCGGAGGGTTGCGAGTTCGAATCCAACATACAACGTCGTGCACAAATGGGGCTGGTTCACGTTAAATGTGTCATGTCCTCACGTTGGCGTGGTGTGGAAGTTTGGAGAGGTGGGGTTTCAGCTCGGGTGTTTCCTCGTCACCTGACCTTAGTTCTAAATTACGTGGTGTCTTCGGATCATTCCCTTGAGGATTGATCCCAGAACGTTGCCAATAGCCCGTTGTGTTGCTGCAGTCCTACCGACGTTGCAAAAGGCTTTATGCAATTGCTATTTTCGGCTCAGAGGGTTAAGGTAGTTAATTAACGTCGCACTGAAGCAACTCAACGGGCTATAACCGACGGTCCGGCACACATCCCGAAGGGAAAGATCCAGGATAACTCCTCATCATTTTGAACTATGGTCAGATGATGAAATCACCGCCTGACAGGCACCCCACTCTCTGAATTTCCTCGCCAACATGAGGACGTTTGAGACTACAACAGATTTAACATATAATTGCTCACACGTACACGATGTTTTTTTTTTGTCGAATCAAGTTAAAAAATACAAGTTTTAATCTTTAAAATCCTACTTTCCCTTCGAGCAAATATAAGGTATGTTTTTCAGTTTTATTCTCAAGTAACAAATCGTGCTCCTTTGCTTCAGGAAGAGTTGCAGAATTTGAACACTTATTATCTAAATGGTGAACATGGGAATAGATTTATCTCTGAGAGGGATAAACGGAAAGAGCTTTCAGTTTTATGTTTGAATGAAAAGCCCTTAAAAACCTGTTCATGTCGATATTTTAAGAGTAATACTACACTACTATTTTAAAGATGAATACGACGAATATTTTTACACAAGATGAATGCATGTAAATTAGTGTAATCTTTTGAATGAATGTTCCTATGTAATTAGCCCTCATATAGCAAAGGGTGACCATAGAGCGACTAACCAATCTTAAAATAACAATATATGCTATAAAATATACCATGAAAATATGTATACAGATTGAGAAACAGTTTGTATACATATCATGACATTTTAGATCTGAAACAGTTTGTATACATATTATGACATTTTAGAACTGAAACAGTTTGTATACATATCGTGACATTTTGGAACTGAAACAGTTTGTATACATATTGTGACATTTTAGAACTGAAACAGTTAGTTCATATCATGACATTTTAGATCTGAAACAGTTTGTATAACGTACGTTTAAGGTTTTTACGTTTACGGTTATTACGATTGTTACCTATGAGAGTGTTTTGGACTTCTGTATGAGATATACAAGATGGTGTACATTTAATATAAACCATTCCCTTACAAAAAGAACATTTGCAAAATTAAAATAGTGGTAACACATACATCTGAATTAAATTTACGTTGTAATGATAAAACATATCTCTTAGGGGGTTGGTTTATAGGTTAAATATTCAGATGAATATCTGCAATTCCTGGCGCATTAGGAAGACTCCAATTTAGGTCTGACACTTGGTTCAACAGGCTATGGGTTGGAATTTGGAGTGTCGCATGGATATTTATGATATATGATTTATGACGGATATGATTTAGAATCTACTTTTCGTGTTACAAAAGATGACCAGCGACAATATCATCTGAATTATCTACCGAACGAAGTGGCCGTGGTAGATCGGTTGGAACAGTAACGGATTAACAACCGGAGGGTTTGCGAGTTCGAATCCAACCAAAGACCGTCGTGTACAAAGAGGGCACGTTAAATGTGTCGTCTCAAATGGCCCCTCGTATTTTCCACGGATCTCTCTTCGAGATTGATCCCGGACCATTACCAAAAACCCGTTGTGTTGCTCCAGTGTGACATTCATTAAAAAATACATGACTACATCCACCAAGCAAAGTGTAGACATGGAGTTTTATCTTAGTTTCTTAAAATTGTGCTGTGAACTCTGTCGATACGCCATCCGACAGTTGTTAAAAATCACGAAATATTTCCCTTCGTGATTCATCCTGGACCGTCACCACTAGCCCTTTGTTGCTCCAGTGCGATGTGAATAAGTTTTACACAAATCAAACACAGTGCGATGATGTAGCATGATTTTAAAGGACAATCTCAACAAATACGCAGACAATAGGTTAATTTTTACAAAAATACTCGAGGTAGTTTATGTGTCGTTTGCTGTGAATTAAATTGATGAATTACAAAATTGAAATACAGGAGTTTTGTTGGCCTGTTTCTTGACAAAACGTGATCACTTTTTGAAGGCTAGCCATTCATTCTATTAGGGCTAAAATATTTCACAATTTCCTATAAAAATGTATATTATATTTTAAACACACAAATCGTTAAATAATCTATACAACTTCATAGGCAAATGATTGAATGGTCATAAATGCGAATAATTCAGGATTTCGAATTACAGTTAAACTCTCTTGTAAAGTATTATAAGGATTATACGAAAAATAGGTATAATATATTTATTTACTTTTTATTAAAAGCTATTCGGTATTTCAATTCTTTGCAATAGAAAATTATTGGTAATGGTAATTTTAGTTAACGTCGTACTAGAGCAACACAATGGGCTATTGACGACGGTCCGGGATCACTCCCTTAAGGGAAAGATCCGAGGACAACACCTCGTAATTTTGAAAAACGGTCAGATGACGAAGCAACAACTGAACTAACACCCCACTCTCCAAACTTCCACGCCAACCCAACGTGAGGACTTTCGGCCACGACAGATTTAAGGTGCACCAGCCGCCTCTATACCATACGTTTACAAACATACATGCCCGGACCCGGATTCGAACCAGGAACCTTCCGATCTAGAGGCTAACACCTTAACCACTATACCGGTTAGTCGGCAGAAAATGATTGGATTAATAGGTGTAGTAGTTCTCAAATAACGTCGAAGTGGGAGCAACACAACGGGCTAATAGCGACAACGGTTCGGAATCAATTCCCAAAACAATATCAACCTCGCCATCCGACCGTGGTTCAAAATTACGTGGTAATTGGTAATTGGTAATTTTTTTAGTTAACGTCGTACTAGAGGAACACGACGGGCTATTGACGACGGTCCGGGATCAGTCCCTTAAGGGAAAGATCCGAGGACAACACCTCGTAATTTTGAAAAACGGTCAGATGACGAAGCAACACCTGAGCTGGCACCCCACTCTCCAAACTTCCACGCCAACCCAACGTGACAAAAATTACGTGGAGTTGTCCTCGGATTTTTATCCTCGGCGGTTGATCCCGGACCGTCACCAATATCCCGTTGTGTTGCGCCACTGCGACGTGAATTAAAATACCAACCTACCCAAAACAATAACTCTTAATCTTTCATCTGCCACCCTACTCTGGAAACTTCCTAACTATCTTAACGTAAGGGCATTTAAAGTCACGACAGATTTGTCTTCCGTCACATACACGACGGTTTTTAATTGGATTCGAACTCTCAACCCTCCGGTTCTTCCAACTGTACCTCCAATTGAAAGCAAAGGTTTCTTCAAGATGCTCGAAGAGAGACATTGTTTGCATTGAGTAGCGACTGATTGAGAATCGATTCGACCCCCCGAACATTCCAGTGATCTGTGTCACCGTCAATATTCGCACGCGCCCCCTCTGATTCGCGTGTGCCTCGTATTTAAATCGACCCATGAGCAGTGTAATTAACGCGAGGGCTTGGTGACTTTTGGGGAAAATTCGAGAATTAATGGTCGTTTTCGGAGCCGAAAGGTAGCTCGTGAAATATTAATCCCGGACCCAGGTAAGAGAGCGTCATTAATGAGATAACGTGCTTCGGCAAATCAGAGCCCACCCCCACGTGTGGCGAGGAATACGATCCTGGAGGGGGAGGGGGCTCGAACGATTCTGTTTCCGTTCCATTCCCAGCTGGGAATACCTTGCTCGGAAATCGTCGAATGAATTTTTGAATATCGATGAAGAAGAAAAATGCGTCCCTCCCAAAAGTTACGACGATTATTCATGCCACACAGAACTTTTCGACTGTTCAACCCCACCGGCAGGTGGAGTGGGCTCCATCGAGCTCTCGAAGGATTGAAACAAACTTCACGCGTGTGGAAAAACTTCTCAAGACCAATGCCTCCGCGATAGCTTTGAAGTGGGTGGTCCCTCCCCTTCAATGGCTTTTGGCCCTTGTGCCATAAAATAACTCGCCCAAATCAATATTGAAAATATTTTGTGGTCATTCTCTCCTCCTTGTGTAGACTGAGTTGTTCTTTATTGGCCCTTTCATCTACAGGCTTTGGCCCCTCTTGCACCATAAGACACAACACAACCTAACCAATCTCAGTAGATTTGAAATTTTTTGTGGTCCTTCTCTCCTCTGTAGGTTTGGCCTTTTGAGCGCAAACACACAACTCAAGCTAACCAATTTCAGTTGGTTTGAAGTTGTCTTGTGGCTTTTATATCCTCTGTAGATTCGGCCCCTTGAGCCATAAAACACAGCACAACCTAACCAATTCAGGTTTGGAGTTTTGTAGTCCTTCTCTCCTCTGTAGACCTTGGCCCCTTGTGCCATAAATCACAACCCAGACTAATAAATCTTGGTACATTTCAAGTTCTGTGGTTCTTCCCTTCTCAGTAGTTTTGTGGTACATGAAGAGAAAAATATCTCAAAATAGTAAAATCGTATTTTTTTTTATCAAAACAAGGGAGAACTAAAACGGGTTCTACATTAATCCCAAGAACGAGGACATCTCAAAAATTTCACACAAAAGTAGGACCATTTAGATTAACAATGATGAAGGAATGAAACTTAAGAAGCATTTTGTTATGTTATCTTAGTACGTGGTCAGGGACCTCAGAAATACGAGTGCAGAGGGAGATCAAGTTCCCAGTTTCATTTGGAGGTACGGAAGGCTTGGATTTGTTCTAGCTTCATCAAATTAGACTTAACCCTGTTTTACAGCTTGGAAGATCTTCGATGTCCTGTCTTCCTCAGAATTTGCTTTAGGGTACATGGATGTAAGGCAGGCAAACGAAAGGAATTCAACTCTCAAAACAAATATTGATAATGATCCCCTGTCCATGCATATAAATCCATGAATCATTAATCATGAAAACATGTACCATTAACATGAAACATCTCAATACCAGAGTAGCGAAGTACAGGTAGTCCTAAAACGATTCCAGTATCAGAGTACGTTAAGTGTATGACGTGGGACACGTGGCCTGGATCCCATTTAAAAATGGCTTCAATCGGCATTGGAAAATGATTTTAGTATTACTAAATTAAGTGTCTGATAACGTTTCTGATGTGGGACATGTGCCCTGGAATCCACTTAAAAATGGCATTAACCGGCATTGGAAAATGACTCCAGTATCATTAAATTACGTGTCTGATCACGCATATGATGTAGGACTAGTGCCCTGGATCCCACTTGAAAATAGCTTCAATAGACATTGGAAACTCATTCCAGTATCAATAAATTAAGAGCCTGATCACGTATCTGATACACGTGCCCTGAATCCCACTTAAAAATGGCTCCAATCGGCAATGGAAAATTAATACAGTATCAGTAAGTTCAGCGTCTAATCTCGTATCTGATGTGGGACACGTGCCCTGGAATCCTCTTGAAAATGGCATCAAACAACATTCTGTACACTAACCAGGCAGACTACTTGGGGATGTAACTAAGTGTAGACAATGGAGTGATTTGTGATGAAGAAGTGCAGGTAAAAAATGTTGTGCTATGATTGTCCACTGTTCAATTTCAATTTTTGGATCCTTGTGTGAACTGTATGCCAGTAGCACTAGTCTTCACAGACCAGTGTGCATAGGTGAAAGCAGGTGGTTCAAAGACCCTCGAATGACTGGCTTTTGCATCGAACAAAACGAGCAGATAGTAATGAAGTAGTCCGAAGTCAGCTAATTGGTAGGCATCGGAGATCAATGCGCCGTTTTTTCACCTTCCGTTTGCTGGCCGGCTGCGAAGGAGTTGCATTGAATTATAATCAGAGGGAAAAAAAACCGAGTCTTATCTGTGGAAGTGCGAAAGCAACACAACTCCCTTTGTTTCGCCGATCTGCGGGAAGATAACGCAGGGGCCCAAGAGAGAGCAGAGTTTCGCTTTGTTTTACTTCATGAATGTTCTTTCGAATTAATGATGATTAGGTTCCTTCTCGAGGCGGGACGGAACGTGATCCCGCTCCGACTGGAAATCCAACCACCTTGCTGTAGCGAGGAGGAAAAAAAATCGGCGTGAAAGGATGAGATGCATTTGTTCCTTCCCCATTATGTGCTGCGTTCCCTTTTCTCTCTGTCTGCGGTGGTGATTAAAATAAAAAATGACTTCTGAGGATGGAATGAAAAAAAAGGAATGTTCGAAAGAGTGGGGGGGGGGGGGTGATTTCAAGGTTGCACCGAGGGGAGGTCCTGAGAGTGGGTCAGAAACCGCGAGTCAGGTATAAGTTATTGTCAGGTAGGTTCGTCTCTATCTGCAGAGGCGATCGATTGTCACGATTAAATATTACATTTTTCATAAATCGGTTATTATCCATTTCGCTATCTGCAAATCGAATAGCATGTCGATGAAGCAGATAATTTAGAAATGAGAGCTGGAGAGAAATTGCGAATGGCCAGAGATCGATGATCGGTGGGAATTCCGTCAATTGGCCGAGCAGCGGCCAATCGAATTGCTTTGCTTGAATGGGAATGATTCGAATTGGCCACTTAGCATTCGTTCTATTACGCCTTCGTAAATATGTAAACACCTCAGTTGCGGTGTTGGAAAGTGTCGGGAGTGTAGCGGATTTTTGATAGGTCATTGTAGTGGTCCCTGCTGTGCGACACGCAAGTTCCGATTCGAATCTCTGTTTGGACCGTCCGATTAATATGAAGCTGAAGATTTCGGTCCAGACATCGCTTCACGTTATTGCCATCAGGGACACATATCATTCAGCTTCATGGATGTGCGGTACTCGTGATCTCTTCTCTTTTCTCACGGGGCTTACTGTATTTAGTAAACACGAGTATACCAAGATACCGAAGAGATCCTTTTCTTCTTTCCTCCCACTACCCACCTTTTCTACTTGACGTTAACTTGTTTGGCTCATCTTATCCAAACAGGGCCCTTGCGCCATAGAATGCCAAAACAACCCACCACCGCCGCTGAGGTGGACGGAAGCGCTTGGTTGCGAATTGTAGCCTCGCGTTTGCCGGTGTCGGGCTTTGATTCCCCTGATTAGTTCCATTCCTGACACTTGAACGAGACAGTTTCCCCAAAGAACTCCAGAATGCCATTTGGACCCCTCCCCATGATTCGATATGAATGACCTAGTTTGTATAGATTCTATTGGAGTAACAAACCTATATCGGACGAGCAAATCGTATTGACCTGATGCCAAATAGAGATGTTAATCTAGTGTAGAGGTTAGTCCGCGCGTCTATCCACTCCTATCCAACGAGTAAAATCCCACCAGAGATCGGAGCGTGTGTAGGGATAATAGGGATAAGGTTGGGTTTTATGGGGCAAGGGCCATGTTTGGCCAAGCTGCGCCAAACACAAGACAATGTCAAGTAATTGTAAAAATGAAAAAAAAAAGAGAGAGAAAGATCACTTGGGCATCCTGGGGTCATTCTGGATCCCCGTGTGTACCAGAGGCAGTAAGCCCCATGGGAAAAGAATAGATCACTAGTGGACCTCGCATTCGTGAAACCCATACACGTCTAAAGATGTGCCCCGAGAGAGTGTAGTGATTAAGTGTCGTTAGATCTCGTGTACCCAAAATTGAGATTTGCGGTACCCCCTATGGAACCCTTTCTTTTAGACCCACCCCTTTCCGATAACTCGCTGACAGGTTTAGAGATCTACAGGGGAAGGAGGGGGACCTTCAACTTGGCAAGGGGCCAAGATCAAACTGAACTGTCGATACTGTATTCAACGGACAATATTCTCTGATTGGGATCTAAATTACGATATGTGTGAGTGAATGGATGTGTGAAAGGGACCTTCCTGTAAAACGGATGTGTCATATATGTCGAGCAAAGTCGGACTTCCTCCCAATGGGGCTCAATAACATGGAAGGCGCACCCCCTCGCCTCTTTACGTCTTCGACGGGCCTGGCACTCCTCTGGTCTGCCAGTGTAGGCATAAGAAACAACAACAACAACGGACAATATTACATATTCCATCAACATAGAACAGATTATCGAATACAAAGTACAAAGACCTGTATCGGTTTGAAAAAATTCCTAAAATATCAAGTCACAACAATAACAGAAATTTTCCGGTTTATAAGAGGCACCGCAAGAAAGAAAGAACATTTAAAATCGCGAAGTGTGGCTTATAAAAGGCGCCAAGAAATTATCACAGAACAAACAATTACTAAACATAAAATCACAGAAAAATCAACAATAAACACAGTTGGATACAAACACAACAGTTGAACACAAGCACAACAGTTGAACACAAACACAACAGTTGAACACAAACACAACATTTGCAAACAAACCCCATCTTCGGGACATCAGTTGACATAGATAAACAATAAAAAAGACTTCAAATTATGGAAGCCACCGTATCCATACAAAGTCCAAGAGGCACCAGAAGGGGTTAAAACGTTGCAATAAAAGGACAAAGGACAAGCAAGACAAAAAAAAAAGACAAATTCGAATCAACAGAGAAAATTAAAAGTTTACAATTTAAAAAATTGGGGCCGAACCTAGTCCTAGGTCCTCGGAAAAGAGTCTTGGGAAAACTTCTGAAAGCCGCAGGTAACCAGACCAGAAACGAGAAGTAACAAATTTAGTTGCCGGGTGGGGAAGACCCAAGCCGGAGCAAGATTTAATTAGATTTTTAGAAATTTTATTTTTAAGCACTTCTGGATCCAGATATGCTTATTAGAGTTCACAGGCCTACCGATATGGTACCGATATGTTGCGTGAGCTGTCGAAGAGATAGTGATCAGCGTCTCCCAGCACCCCGCAGAGACACAGAGATCACTCTCTTGAATTTTAAAGCTGTGGAGGTAGGCCACAAATGGGCCATAACCAGTCAGATACCAGGAGAGATGTCAATAGATGATGAGGGTTTTAACGCTGATCTTAGGCAAGAATTTTTTTTAGGTCGAAGTCCCTTTTCAGATTTTTTATGGTGGACCTGCCGCATTTCAATCGTAATGTTTAATTTTTTTTTTTACAAAAGATAAAGGAACAGTCGATTTCTCATCACTAACAGAGGCAAGCATAGCAAAATGTTCGGCAATTACGATAACAACTGAATAAAAATTAACGACAGAATTTTATTTTAATTTAAGTCATATCATCTTACTCGCGTTTCACCAACTAACCACACCATCATTCAATTTCCAAAAAAACCACAGCACTTAACACCACCAACCTACTAATCGGAGGAACAACCTGTTGCCAAACAGTACAAACTAAACATATAATGGTAAAAACTCACTCTCCAAACGTTAACTTCATGGTGGAGGTTTCATTGCCGATTGAACGATCGACCAATAGCATTATAAAAGATTCAACAGATAGTAGTTTCCAGTGGGTTGGTTTGGAGTTTTATGGCGCAAGGGCCCTATTTGGCCAAACTGAGCCAAACAAAAGACAACGAAGGAGGAAAGCAAAGAGCGCAAAAGGTAGAAGTGTAAGCGAGGGCAAAGCAGAAGGGAGGACCGATCACTTGGGTACTTCGGGATAGTTTCGAGTTGGCGAAACAAGCACTGACCCATGGAGGACAGGTTTCGGGGATGGCAACCCCTCTTCTCCATCTTTGTAGAAATAGGTTTATTCAAGGTCATCTGCCTTTTCACGGAAGTCCACAAAACTTTAACAAAAAAAAAGTTGGTAAAATAATTGCGACCGCTCCATGAGCGGGCACGAGCAAGAAGTTACGCGAGTGATCCCCAGGGCGGCCCCGTATCCATCCCTCTTCGTGCGCTGTCCGGCCCATTGCCTAAAAATAACGCCGCTCTATCAATAATGTGTCCCCGGAATGCGAAACTTTCTGTTGGTAGCAGACGCGCTTGTTTCTGTGTGCGTCCTCCGTTCATCCCGAGCGTCGATAATTCAGTTTCGGTGTCCAATGCAGCGAAAAATGCGAAGTTGTTAATTTGCGCGTCGGGCGCAGATGCCGGCCGGATCAATAGGGGCCGGCTGTGCCGATAAAACTGATATTGTCAGCGGCTGCCGATACCTGGGCCGCCCCCTTTCCGCCCGGGCCCCCTGACAGGTACCTGGAGCACGAGACAGTCGATTAATGGGTGTCCCCGGTAAGTTATTGTCACACGATGGGCTGCCCCGAAATGATGAATCGGGTCCAACTTCCTTTCGCACTCCATCAAACTGACATGGGCTATGAACATAAATTAGAATAATTCGGGCACAAAGGAGACTTAGCGGGTTGGGACGAACGACTTGTTGAGATGCAACGACTTCGATCTGCAAGTATTTTTGGATCCAAAAGGTAGTGCCTCCAAGTTTGACTGGCCGATCAACCGGTCTAGGTTAGGCTATTAGCCTTTGGATAGGAAGGTTCCTGGTTCGAATCCGGGTCAGTGCATGGATGCTTGTAAGTGTGTGGTGTAGAGGCTGCTGGTGCACCTTAAATTTGTCTTGGCCGAATGCCCTCACGTTGGGTTGGTGTGGAAGTTTGGAGAGTGGGGAGTCAGCTCAGGTGTTGCATCGTCAACTGACCGCGATTCAAAATTACGTATTGTCCTCGGATCTTTTCATTAAGGGATTGATCCCGGACCGTTGTCAGTAGCCCGTTTTGTAACTCTAGTACGATGTTAGTAACCTGTGCAAGTAACCTTCGATGTGTTGGTGGTGAAGGTTCGGTCAGGTTGATTCCTCTCTAGGTGCATTTCTCTCTTCTGTGTCAGTAAAACTTTCTTGTGAGTGTCTATTAAATGATGATGTATGTCTTGCTCCATGAACTCCCCAAACCAACCAGGTTTGGCTGGCCTCAGGAGCATACATTCGTTAGATTTGTACGGACTTCACAACCCCGAGGTACCTGAGTGATCTCCCCCCCCCCTCTTCCATTCTTACACTCGCCTGCTTTTCTGCTTTTTTCTTCCTCCCTCACTGAGGTCGTGTCACCGCCATGTAACGTTTATATACGAAACTCAGATCTTGAGACGAATTAACAAGTGTTTGTATCCAAAATATTTCGGATAATAAGAAAATTAATCTTCATCTCAAAACTGTAGTTTCCCGTGTATATCCTTTAACCCTCCAAGTAGCATAGACGAGGTATCGCATCCATCAAGATTTGACCAATGTTGCTAATGAAGAGTTTTCTCGTCATCTCGATATTACCGATATTTTTATGATGACGAGACCAAGATGTGGTCAGTTTTATGAATGACGTGGTACCTCGCCCAACAGGATCTGTTTCGGTTTCGCTAATGCCAAGATATCTCGAAGAGTCAACCATCAGGAGGGTTAAATCTTTGAGGTTCTCGATCAGACATGCTGGAATATTGGACGGATTTAACAGTTTGATCCTCCCGGATGTATTCGGGGTAGGACGACCATCAGGGTCCTGTGAAGAGTTGAAAAAAGAATTGAAGGGTGTGAAAGGGAACCCGAGGGTTGGACACCAAGAAGGAAGTACGGTTAGTCGTTCGATGCCATTTCTCCGAGACTGAACAACTGCCTTTTCGTAGTAAATACAAAGAATTGTACAAAGCACGTGAAAAATGTTTTTAACAAATGCACGCACCAAATAGAAGCGTCATCTTTAGCAGTGACAAAAGAAAGATCCGCCATAATTCCAAAATCATATCGAGCCGCGGTAGCCCGGTTTGAAGAAGAACAGATTAGCAGCCGGAGGGTATCGAGTTCGAATCTAACCAAAGACCGTCGTGTACAAAAGGGGCTGGTGCATGTCAAATCTATCGTTGTCTCATGTCCTCACGTTGGCGTGGTGTGGAAGTTTCGAGAGTGGAATGCTAGCTCAGATGTTGCCTCACTTCGGGAAGGATTCGAACAGGCTTTCTCTTTCAAAACATCCCTGACTTTGAGGTAGGCAATGAATTAATGCACCGGAGCAACACAAAGAGCGACGGTCCGGGATCAATTCCGAACCGAATCATCGAAGGACAAATCTTCGTCATTTTGAACCAAGCTTCAAATATGATATTCAAAGCTACCATCTTGATTTAGGGACATGCAGTACCTACCTGTCGTTCGGCCGCTCATTTTTTCTGACGACATGCAAGTGTTGGAACGGCCCCATGAAGAGTTGCCGTGCCGCGATGCACCCGAAAGCAGACAGATGAAGAAAGAACATGAATACGAAACCAAGAATTATTTTTAAAATTCGCTAGGTGTGTCACATTTTATCCGAAGAAACTCCAACTGTTAACTCGTCGTTAAGCGTCGCGGTTGCTCAGAATCGAGCATTCGAAACTGTTACGAATATTCGACTCCCGAGTCTGGTCCTGGCGAAATGGAAGACCGTCCTTCCCGAAAAAAAGCCGCACCATTTGCTTTTAATGAAACGTTTGTGTGTGTGGCAGAAAGCAGAAATGCGGACTAATTACGATGAGCTGCAGCGAGAGGGAAAGTTAAAAAGGCGGGTATCTCATTACGGTTCTCTCTTGCCTCGGCGACGAGGAACGGCCTTAATTGAAGCTGCCCTCCCCCCACCTCGCATAAAACGCATAATTAAACTACATGGCGTAGAAATTTTTTGAATAAAAGTATTTTTCCATCCAAAAATACGTGATTAATGACATATTGAGTGCTTGGCATGAGGGAAATAAAAAGCGTTTCTCCCTCTGAAAAAATGGGCTTTTCCTGTGCAGAGTGTGGGGGAAAAACGGCAGTGATTATAATTGGAAGCACAGGTTTCGCCCTCCTGATTGGCTGGAGAATGGATTATTATTTGCGTGTCACAAGATACGGACAATTTTACACAGTCGCTGACTGTTTTGTGTACGCACCTAGGGTCTCGTGCTGGGTGACTGATATCCGACGTGCGTGACGAATGCCGAACCGTGCCCGCGGTGGCCATCTTTGGACACCCTTGATCGAAGGACTTGCATTTATTGACACATTCTCCCAAGCTATTAGCATTCGATCCAACAGCCTTCCGATACTCCTCTGTACCACACGATAGAGACTGGCATCGTGTATTCCGTTGATGTTACTAAAACTAAATGCCGAAATTAGC
Organism: Metellina segmentata; assembly: GCA_947359465.1. Classification (NCBI taxonomy): domain Eukaryota; kingdom Metazoa; phylum Arthropoda; class Arachnida; order Araneae; family Tetragnathidae; genus Metellina; species Metellina segmentata. Next base: position 125,139,156 of record OX375875.1, read on the forward strand.
CTAATTAATGTAAGTCAGAGCTTTTAACAAGAAAAACCGTGGATATGAAAGTGCTAAAAAGTATTTCTAAACGATATGCAAATTTAGTATTCCGCATATCCATCTGCATGAAGGCCGCTTTGGAGAGTGAGATGACAGCTCAGGTGTTGCCTCGTGATCTGACCGTGGTTCAAAACTTCTTGGAGTTGCCTTCGGATCTTTTCCTTGGGCATTGATCCCGAACCGTCGCATAGACCACTGTGTTGCTCAAGTGAGACATTAATTGAAATACCTTCCTACCTAAGTGGTGTACGGCCCTTACGGTTCCGAGGTAATCTAGTGTACTTTTCCTTTCCCGTGGAGTTTATTGTCTGTAGTAAGAGGGTTTGTTTGGGACATTTGTAGACGTTCCAAGTGTCCCACTCAATGCCATTTAAACAAACCCATGGCATTTTGGAGCCACCACCAACCTGTTCAATTCCCTGTTGGTATGTGGGATCCATGGCATCATGGAGATTTCTCCATACGGATCCTACTTTAGACCCTAAACAGTTTGAAACGCACTTCGTCAGATCAGGCAACTCGATTCCACTCTGTGTCCAATGGCGTTTTGAGGACTGGAGGAAGTTACTGGAGGCCACCTCAAAGACTGCCCTAAACTTCTGGACAATAGAACTGCGAATACTGTAAACAGTGGTTTTAAGCCATTTTGTTTCACTTCTGAACTCTATTGGGCAGTTCAGCGATTTATGGCCGATAGATTGGAGGCGAGCGTAGGAAGAAAGAAAAGGTTGCTACCAACCCTTGGGGCCACCGTAGCCCGGTTGGAAGAGAATGGATTAGCAATCAGTTGTGAGTTCGAATCCAGCCAAAGACCATCGTGTACAAAGGGGTCTGGTGCACGTTAAATATGTCATGGCCTCAAATGTCCTCACGTTGGTATGGAAGTTTGGAGAGTGGGATGCCAGCTCGGGTGTTTCCTCGTCATCTGACCATGGTATAAAATTAAGTGGTGTTCTCGGATTGTTGACCAGTTGTGTTGCTCCAGTGAGATGTAATTAAAATACCTCCTACACCTACCAATAGGTGTCTAACGTTTAACATATGCATTGGCAGACACAATCAATGACTTTCTTAGGTGGTGTTACTATGTATTTTGCATAGTTATTTGATATTTTTAATTAACGTCACATTGGAGTAACACAACGGGCTACTAGTATTTTACATAGGCTCGTCAGTACCAGTTTTTCTGACACTTGAGTGTATAGTAGAATATAACTCGAATTCCATGTGTTTATGAATTAATGGCATTCAAATATGCACATACTATTATCGAACATATAATTTTTTTTTATATTATACGTTTACCTTTCCTTAATACCTGTTAGCACGTTGGGTGACGTTAATTTAAAAATACAAATATATATACCTTTATACCTGTACCATACTTTTTACAAATTTGAATAAGATTAACAAATTTAATCGCAATAAAAAATGTGGAGTTTTAATTTCAATAACTACTAGAAAAATTACCCTTTACTCCGGTTGAATTGGTTAAGTCTAGAGTGAAGAAATGATCAGACTATAGAATCCCTCGTCTTCTGTAGCATAAAATAATGTGTTTTAACACTTTTCTACATCTTTATAATTTCTACAACTTATTTTGCACACAAATCCTAATCATGCCACATCTATCCGTGTAATACATTTTACATACATCACACCTTTGCTGCATGGCAAAGTTACAAATTGGCGAAAGGTGACACTAAGGTTACTACTACTACTAAACACGATTTTCAGGGGATTTGGAATTCCCTTTCTAAGTTATTTTTTCATATAAAATTGTTTAAGTCAATTCATAAAAATGACGAATCTATGGCGAGTGCGGCATAGTCAACAAAAAAAAATATTTTTTACTTGAGGGCACTCTTGCATCTATTGTTGAATTTCACCATCTTTAATAGAAGGATATCAAATGGTAATGATAAAATATTTAGATTTTTAAGAGAAAGATTTTTAAGTGAAAAACTTTAGTAAGTAAAGTAAAAGTAATTTTTCTTGAAAATTGCATTTTGCGGATCGTCTAAAAATAATACAACTTGTGTTAAAACTGAATGTATTCAGTACAGAAGTACAAAGGTAACTTATTACCATTTTAATAAAATGGCAAGCCAATTTGTTTCGATAGCTTTTTTTTAAAAGAAAATAATTGTTTTCAATGAATTTTCAACTCATATAAATAAGTTACTTAAATATACTCGTAAAATTATCCACCTGACTTCCTGTCATTATGAAAAATAATTTTTTAATGTTTCAAAAATTCTAGTTTGGAATTTTCTACTATTATTCTTCCAATAAAGTGGCTCATAACTTATAAACTCCGGCGAAACAACATTTAAAATTTACTTTATTCCGACTTATCTGCCACTTTAAATCAAATTTCACAGTGAATAGTTTGTGGTGGTGTGGCGTGTGCTAAAAGGAAGTGCAATTTCTTAAAATAGTAAGCATTGAAAACAGAAAACAATAGTAAACACCGAAATAAACAAAATAAAACCTGTCGGTAAAAACGTTGATCTAAAGATATTCGTGATTCTTTTTTATCTCTTGATCGCGCCCAGTTGCCACACCTTACAAAAAAAAAGTGCACGAAATTTAGAAATGCGAAATTAATTCCGAGCGAAAGAAATAGGAAATATCACTTGTTGCGTGAACAATCAATACGAGTTTAAGTTCCATTCCAGTTCGTTGAAAAATATCTTTTGTCCCAAATATTTGGAAATCGTTTATATTCGTAACTACAAAAATAAGACCAGAAATAAATGTAATGATGAAAATCCCATAAAAATAATGTTTTTTGTAAAAATATTTGTTTTTTAGCAGAACTGGTAAAATCATCCAAGTAATTGTAATGCTCAATATACATTCCAGTTTTTCCAAAACTACCAAATTTTGGTCGATTTAAGTATGTTTACTCAGATGTTTAAGCATTAAACGTATGTAAATATGGAAACAAAGAAGCGTTTGATATTGCATTCACTAAATTAATATATGATGGATAAAATAAAGCACATTGTATTCAAATATATGGAATAAAATTAATGTGATGCCTGTACAAACACACAAACACAAAATCTAACATAGAACGGAAAGACGGACAGACAGACTTACGTAACCAAATTCAATCACTTAATGAAGATAAGTACTCACAGTATGCAAAGTTTCATGAAAGTGTATTAAACCGTTTGGACGTGCGTTGGGCACATACGTACAGACAGATGGACATACAGACAATAACGCACAATAGATAGATTTGTCATAAAATGGATCTAAAACGGATAGAAAACTTGAAAATATTCAATGTACAAACGAACACTCCATTCTTATTTACATAACAAACGAAGGGGATTTCAATACCAAGGAATACAATAATAAAAAATCAAACAATTATGAATGAAATATTTTCATGGATCGTTCACAACATAATTTCCCTTACCTTCTTAACTTATCCATAGGGGGAAATTTCATTTTGATTGGGATTCATTGCTATGCCGATTGCTCCACTTTGACATAATATTCACTACGAAGTTATATACTTTCGTATTACAAACAGAAGTTGCTACAAATTGAACCAAAAAATCCAGTCTTTCTTGTCTTAATGTCAAAAAAAAAAAAAAAAAACATTGTTCCTATAAAAAAAAGAAGGTTTTGGGGCTATGGCAGACGGGTCTTTAAAAATTTCTTCTTGAATGGCTCCACTGCAATTCCAGATGTGTGAGGGAGATGCTAGTAGTAAGCTGCATTTTGTGCAAGTCAGTCAATCGAGTATTTCGAAATTTGTTTGTTATTGAACCTCCTCAATCGCTAATAAATGTGTTGATAACTTAGTTGCCTCTAATTAAAACTGTTCAATGCTGAATTGAAAAAGCATTGAACTTCGTCATGGAACCGCATATTCTATGCAACCGTCACATAAAATAATTTTTAATGAAATTTATTTTATTGCTTAAAAGACTATCTTGCCTTAAATAGTGCCCAAATTCTGCAAGCTTTTGTTTTTTCTAATGACTTGAAAATAAGTCATCTATTGTTCCATGAGTTCACCAAGCTCATATACAGCTTTGGTCGATGAACTTTACTGTGAATTCTGTAACGGATGCAATGTGTTAGTTTCGAGTCCTCATTTCAGCATTTTGCATTGATGCATAAGTTTCTCACGTTTTCCTGAGAAGTGAAGGGGCGTAGTTTATATTGCAGCTTTAGCGCACTCCTCTGTCTGTAGGTTCGTATTGTTACTGCCATTATTATTTATTAATTTTATGAAGTGTATTTGCCTCTTTGGCTTGTGTCCTATGCCCTTTTACCTAAGTTATCTTTCTAGTTTGTTCTTTGTGGTGTTTGGGGGATTATATAAGCAATTTTTAGCGTACTGCTGCTCATACGTCGGAAACCACCTTTTTGTGTTGTCTGAGTCAGGATCCTCCCTGATGACGCTCTGACCTACCACCGCTTCTTCGTTTCCTTACTACTTTTTAAAAATTTTCTTTTTGGATTTTGTAATTAATATCAATTTACCTTTCTTCTTGAAATTATATTGCTTATCATGCTATGTCTGCAGCTACAGCATGCTTGCACGATTAGTTTTGATTTACATAGAAGCGCGTAAAATCCGAAAGCAGTCGAAAAAATCCATTTGCCAAGCTTATTGAAGGGCGTTTAAGGAAATAGGAGAAAGAAAACCATTTTATATACTTGATGAAAGGCGCTCTCTTGGAATATCAGAAGTCGCGGTAGCCCGGTTGAAAGAATAGCAGATTAGCAAACAGAGGGTTGCGAATCTGGAGCTCGATCCAACCCGATACCGTCGTATACGTGATGGGTTAAATCTGTCATGGCCTCAAATGTCCTCACGTTGGCGTGGTGCTGAAATTTGGAGAGTGGGGTGCCAGCCCTGGTGTTTACCTCATCATATGGCTCAAAATGACGATTGCTGTCCTCGGATCTTTCCTTACGGGATGGATCTTGGACCGTCGTGAACAGCCGTCGTGTTGCTCCAGTCTAAAGTTAATTCAACTACCTCTTAGAATACCAAACATTTCTAAGAGATCTGCTCTTGTATAGCTGAGGAACGGCCTTGCTTTTTACCCGGGCAATGGCAGGGATTTAGTCAGTTCACACGGCACCTTTATGAGATAGTTTTTCTCGTTTTTATCACCCGATGCTTACGATGTTTAAATTACGCACTTGATATTCAAGGAATAATCGAGTTCATACATTAGGATGCATTGAATTCCATCAGACTCTCAATTACCTGTGAGGAGAACATATTAGATGAAACGTGTACTCACAATTTCAAATTTATTAATCCCCTTTCTACTAACGTGTTCTCTTCCTTCTTAACCTACCACCCGCTTTATGGACATAGCACCGAAGATCCGGGTGATTCATCGAATTCGGTGATCCATTGAATTTCATGAAGACGATGCATTGAATTGCATCAGAGTCGCAATTACCGGAGTGTGGGGAATATATTTTATTAGATTAAACTCCATATTTAACCTAACACCCGCTTTAGGGTACGGTGGCAAAGATCCGGGTGGAGTTGATCAGGAGCATAAAATGGCCGTCGTCCCTCGCTCCGGTCCTGCCATCTGAGCGTGCAGAAGGTCTTTTTCATTTGCAAGTCTAAGTGCAAGCAGTCTTGAGGAAGGCTATTCATAGTCGGGTATTATCATTCCACGACAATCGTTGCGATTCGTGTGGACAAACGCGGTCGGAGGTCCACCTTTTCACTCATTATGTAAATACGGCATTTAGCAGCGATGCCAGGAACATGAAAGACTTGCGAGCCCAGGACGAGGAGGGCGGGACACGGTGCGTGCCGTTCAATTATACATTGCTTATGAAAATGAGGGAAGTTATTAACAATTCCGAGCTTTTTCTTTGCAGGGTGAGACTCCATGCCGTAAAAGCAATCGCCGGGTTACTGAAATAGTTGAGATTGGTGAACTTTTAAATTTATTTAAACGTGAGAAGGGGTAGGATGGCCGTCTAAATTATTTCCAAGAACGCATCGATGAGGTGCGTTCTTAAACCAGTTTGAAGGGGGTTGTAAAAGCATCGAATTAGCAACCGGAGGATTGCGATTTCGAATCAAACCAAAGACCATCGTGTGCACAGGGGGCTGATGCACGTGAAATTTGTCGCGGCCTCAAATGACCTCACGTGGAAGTTTGGAGAGTGGGGTGCCTGCTCGGGTGTTGACCTCGTCATCTTTCCGTGGTTCTAACGTGGTGTTACCTTGGGAATATTGCCCACTTTTGTGTCAGTAATGCCCTCACACATCTCCTTTACGTATGAACGCTTTACGTATGCGAGGTTCTCTAGTGATCTTTTCTTTTCCCATCTGGTTTACCGTCTTAAATTAACTCGAGGGTCGCACTACTTGCATAAGCAAGCCCCAAGCTATCTTTTTCTGCTTTCATCCCACTACTCTTTTCACATACCCCTTGGTTTATCCCATTCATAACATTCTGTTACTTGGTAATTTTCCAAAGTCCTATCCTATGGCTTCGTCGTGGTCCGAGGGTGAAACGGGTAGCATAGGCGAAGTACACCGGGAGTATAAACTTCTGATAGGACCCACCCAAGGCGTAAAGTCTATTTTGTGTTACCCGGCTGACATGGGAAGGTGAACGGGTGGTTGAATCGGACTGCTACAGATATGACTCATCTTATGAACAATAGCAGACCCATGTCATGGACTTGGTACTTTTCCAAACAATAGTACAACAATAGTGACGACCACCTGTCCGTACTTATGAAGCAATTGGACGGATCATCTCCAGTACCTTCTCGTCACTGGTACCTCAGTAAGACACCAGGAGAGCAGTTTGCCTTACATGGGCCACAGACCCTTTCAAGGACCCATCTGCCATTGCCCCCAAACTCTTTTTGCAGACTGAATGACTTCGTGTAATTTGTTTTCTTACACTCGGATAAAAAAGAAGAGGAAGAACTTGTATTGGTCTCTGCTTGGTCCAATAAGGACTTTATGACATACAACCCCATATCAGCCAATCAATGACGTTAAGTGCGTGACAAGGTGACCGGACGGTACATCCACATCTGGAGTTATTACTCTGCAATACACGGTGCAGTTATCTAATGAATGCGCATCTTTTCTGGTGAGTGAGCCTTGAATCGATTCCGAGCTGTTTTCCCGATAAATATTTGCCCCGCACCGATTCAAAAAGCCGAGCGTCGTCGAGAGAGAGAGAGAGACAATGCGATTAGGTTTTGTGGCAGAACTAACCCGATTTCTGGAAGGCGGCGGAATATAATAACACGTTCTGTGATCGATACATTCTTGGCGTCGCAGTTAACCTCCCAATCCGAGCTGCCGATGATATTGTCCATGGCCCTGGAGGACCCCTGCTATCGCCTGTCCTAATTAGTTTATAAAAGAGAAACCCCGTCCTATTACGTTTCATAAGAGGCCATATTGCATTGCGGGAGGCATTACTCAATGTCAGCCCTGATCGACAGGCGGGGAGGAATTTAAAACTATTACATTTGCATATTTTCTTCGCGTCGCCATTGATTTAGTGGATCTCTTCGCGGCGATAATACTCCCGCTCCAGGAGGGGTGGACGAGGCTTAAAGGACGAGGATCGGGAGCGAATTACTTTCCAAGAAAGGATGGCTTTCCAGCTCACTATCGGGATCATTCTCTTTGCAATGACGATGCTCTTGAATTGTGTGCCACTCTCATAAGCCCCAGACATCCCACGGGTGTTTCAGATCGGTTTTTTTTTCATGCTCCGCCGTCAACAAAGCTCTTAAGAAAGAAAAGTTAACGCTTCTGTGGTTGTCTCGGGCCACGGTAGTCCGGTTGGAAGAGTCACGGACTAGCAATTGAAGTGTTGCGAGTTCGTATCGAACTTAAGACCGCCGTTTACAAAGGTCGAGAACACTTGATCTGGCACCCCGCCCCAAACTTCCACACCATGCCAACGTGAGGACATGTGAGGTCATGACGGATTTAACATCAGTTCCCGTGTACACGACGATCTTTGGCTGCACCGAGTTACGAATCCCTTACTGCTGCCCTAATTTACTATGGTAGCCAACGTATTAACAAAAAGGAATTTCTGCTGAACCACCGAGTGTCGCGCTAGTTCAGTTGGAAGGGTAATGGATCGGCAACCAGAGGGTTGCGAATTCGAAGCTTGCTTGAGACAAAGACTGTACTGTACAAAGGAGCCTAGTGCACACTAAATCTGTCGCGGTGTCAAATATCCTCACGTTAGCATGGTGTGGGAAGTTTGGAGAGTAGGATACCAGTTCGGGTGTGTGATCTCGTCCTCTGGTTCAAAATGACGAGGTGTTGTCCTTGGATGTTTTCCTTCGGGTGTTATTCCTGGACCGTCACCAATAGCCCATTGTGTTGCTTTAGTGCGTCGTTAATTAAAAATACCAAATATCTATGTTTTTTTTTCTACGAGATATCTTGCCATTGGAAAAAAAGATCCGGATCCTAAAAGAATTGATAACGAGATCTTGATCTCGTTATCAATTGGCAATATCTTGATCTCGTTATCAATTCGCAATATCTTGATCACGTTATCAATTGGCAATATCTTGATGACGATATATCTCGTTACTAACAGAATTGGACAGATTTAATGAATGTGATATATTGGGGGTTAAATCTTTATAAGTGTTGCTCAGGGCAAAAAAGAAATGTAACTTCAAGTTGAACTTACGTTTCATAGTTTATAAGTGATTTGATTTCAACAATATCGATGGATGGTTGGTATTTAATTAACGTCGTACTGCAGCAACACAACGGGCTATTGACGACGGTCAGGGATCAATTCCCAAGAGAATTGCAAGAGATTCCCACCAATTGGACCTCACGTTGGGTTGGCGTGGAAGTTTGGAGAGTGGGGTGCCAGCTCAGGTGTTGCTTCGTCATCTGACCGTGGTTCAAAATTACGAGGTGTTGTCCTCGGATCTTTCCCTTAAAGGGACTGATACCGGACCGTCGTCAATAGCCCGTTGTGTTGCTCTAGTACGACGTTAACTAAACTTACCATTACCCACCAATTGGACAACGTCAAAATCACCGGGAAGCGTAATGGGTGTGTTGGTATCTGGAATCCAATTGGGTATAATTTTCCTGGTGAAATATTTCAAAACTATCACTTTCCAAAGTCGATATCCATCTGTTTATTCACTTGTACTGCTAGCTCCGGTTTTGAGGCTCAGATCTCGCCCTTCGGGTTTGATCCTATACCGTCGCCAATACCCTGTTGGGATGCTCCAGTGCGACGTTCATTAAAATACCTTGGTACCTACCGACTTTGACGCTAACTATTCAATCTCTATATTGTAAAGCATTAGTCAACTTGGGCTTTTCTGATTCCTTTTGAATTTTTCTTTGAAATTTTTCAATATAATGAAAATTTTCTTCGACTTATCATCTTTATTGGCTTTTAACTTTACAAAGTTTTGGTTTGTAAGCTATTGTTGCTAAATACTTTATTAGATCTTGTTATTATTTTAAAATCGACCACCCTTTTCAACGTCCTATCTCTTCGCATACATTTGGATAAGTAGTTCTAACGTCTGGTATAAATGTATGTATGTGTATACCGTTAATCTAAATGTATATGTAAGTTCTGGTCTAAATGCATGTTGAGTCAATTCCAAGTCCGCGAATAGGATACCAAGCTTTCCAAAGACGTCAGTTGTTTTTGTTGTGATTTCGTGTGATGCGAGAGAAATTCTATATCCGGAGAGTCGATGCCTCCCCCAATTCAAATGAGGAGTTTTATCTGTGCGTCTCTGAAGAGCGGTGGCTGCTATCGTCCCTTTTTTGGAGCCTTTCTCCGGGACCATCCATCACGAGCGACGTCAACGGCCCAACTCAAATATTCAAGTTTCACTCAGTAATTATCGATCCACCCCCTCCCGCGGTGCGTTTTGAGATTTGACACGCTCCGGCTCCTTAATGCAATTACAATCCCTTGCGACGTCCCCTTGTTTTGGGATTCTCACCCCCTTTGCTCGATTCTTACCCCACCCCCTCAGCCAACGTACTCTCGCGATTATTCCGCGAGTTTACATCGATCATTACCTCGAATGGACAGCAGAACCGAAAGAGCAAGTTCATTGGATTTAAAGTAACGAAAAAAGGACATCTCGAATGGATTGAAGAACCAAAAATACAATTACAGGAGTCGCCATTGGATTTAAAGCAACAAAAAAGGACACTCGAATGGATTGAAGAACAGAAGACAAGTAATAGTCCGGGATGCAGCGACACTTTTGGGTCACACATTTTACATAGACTGATTTGTGGAACAATAGTTAGCTACTTTATAGGTAATGTCAAAAACTAAATTCAGCAGGCATGACCGCGGAGAGCAGCGTTCGGAACATGTAAAAAAACAAATAGTTTTTTCAAAATATTTTACAACCGGCTGAAAATTTGACTCGATATAGTCATTTAGGTATTAATAAAGAAAATAATGTTCAGCTGGTTCGGTAGTGGTGGACAGACCTTCAGCTGAGGCTATGAAGTGGTTGCGCTCTAAATTATATTCGAGCGCCGAGCGGTATCTTCAATCATCCACCCGATGGTCTATCCACCACTACCGAGCCAGATGAATGGGATTTTTTGAACCCCTACCTTTCATACGATAACATACTCGAGTTTCGTGTGGTGTAAAATTGATTTGATTGGGAAACCATTAGCAAACATCGGGAAAACTTTCAAAATGTGACGAGGTTTTTTTTTTGTTACATTTTTATTTCTATATAAATTATGTGGATTGTTTCAAATATGAGGTGATTAATGATAAAGTTGTATCAAATTTTGAGACGATGTAAAATATTTTGAAAAAAAAAAACTTTTTTTTTTTTACATGTTTTGAATACTCTTCCCGCCTAAATCCACCCGAACAGGACCAGCTGAATTACGTTTCATAATTCATCTATCTAAGACCAATTACTGGTAAGAAAATCAGCCGGTGTAAAATAATCAACCTTCAAATGTCACTGCCTCCCGGACTATAAAGTAGAAGCCATTGGATTTAAAGCAACAAAAAAGGACACCTCGAATGGATTGAAGAATAGAAGACAAGTAAAGGAGACGCTATTGGATTTAAAGCAACATAAAAAGGGCTCTGAAACTATTATGGAATTGAATGTAGAACTGGAAAAGAGTGTATAAGAATCATGGAATGAACGCAGAATAGAAAAAAGCACAACAGTCATCGAATAGAATGCAGACCAAAGTCATACAGATCATCATCAAGCTAATTGAAGAACTGAAAAAGCAAATCAAGCGAGTCTTCATCAAATTGAAAGCAATATCAAAAATGGTACACGAATCATTGAATTAATTGCAAAACCAAATATCAGTTAAAAATCGCGATTTTATTCATTGTGGAATCAAAAATAGAATAAGGTCTTAATCAAATATATTACATGCGTAAAAAATAAAGGCATGGGAATCATTGCGAAACCAAATCATGCCAAACTTTTGTACTTGTTTGCAGTCAGACTTTTATTTTTCGGTATGAATCGTCTCGTTTTGTGGAGGAAGCGGGAACAGATACTAAACAGATTTTTATACAATTGCGCACACACAATGCCAATGCAATTATATAAGTTATACTTTAACTTTGAAATTTACTATATACGTACCAACTCATTCAGGACTACCAATGCACGTGACAATGACCATATAATATAAAAGTTACGTTTTACGTTTCAACAGGTTTTATACTGGTGAGAGCCAACAGTAAAGTTCATACAATTTACCCAGTTCCTCCAATTTAATCATTGCATCCAACAAATCCTCCAATTTAATCATTGCGCAAACGCATATTCGTTCATTCCAAAATATTTTCGGTCCGCGGTAGCTCTGTTAGAAGAGCATCGAATTGGCAACCGGAGTGCTGTGAGTTCGAATCCAACAACAGTATATCCCTTGATACAAAAACAAATTATACAAATCGTGCGACTTGTGGCCTCCAGGGAGTTAGAACTCAAGCAAGCTGTTTAAATGCACTTTTTGGTTACGATACCTTAATTGCCTCTTCAACCTCATAGAAAATTTTGTTTAGAACAGCACCTGCGTATGCATTTCATAGCTCAAAATTTCTGCTTTGCATCATACAATTGTTTTTTCCTTTTCTTATTTGGTCATCTTTCACGTTATGCAAAATTTGGTTTGCCGTATGCCTTCGTAGGGTCGGTATCCCATGATGGAGTTAAGCAAGTGTTGCCTCATCATTTGACAGTGGTTCAAAATTATGTGGTGTTGTACTTGGTTCTTTCCCTTCAGGATTGATCAAGGACCGTCACCAATAGCCTGTTCCGTTGTTCCAATGCGACGTTAATTAAAAATACCTATACCATAATATTTTCCGGATTAGACGTTGAACCTTTAGGAGACAGGTTGGGAACCAATGTTCTAACGGTATTTGATTAGCGAAAAACGACCCTAGAGAGACAAAACAACCAGTGAGACTCTTTCCCAGCAACAGATTGTTTTTCGCGCTGTTGCTCTTTCCAGAAGACAAAAGGATTCGTCTCGCACTCGATGCCGTGTACTTGCCCATGGCAAGAAGAGCCGGGGTGTTTTGGGGTGGGAGAGGTCAGGGATCAAACGGTGGATCATCGGTTAGTGATTCAGTGGCGGCTTAACCATCCCTTTCCGTCCTAACCACACGCATTTGGAAGAGATGTAATGATAGTGATCGCGTCCCACTCTGCTCTAGATCTGCGGTTTCGTTCCTCTCTCTCTTTCTCGATGAAGCGATCCTCTCTCCAGGTGCACTGACCTCTTCGCTACACTTTAGGGACGGACCATTTGACTCGTTTATATTTGCCAACGAAAATGTCCACTTTAACTCTTAGATTTGGTCATTTTTTTTGTAGTTCTTCATTAACGTCGTACTAGATCAACACAAGGGGGCTATTGACAACGGTCCGGAGTCAGTAGCCCGTTCTGAAGAGCAACGGATGAGCCCAAGTGATCTTCTGTTTTCATACCACTACAATGATCCCCAATTCCTATTTTCTTCTTCTTTCACAAATTTGTTTGCTGGACGTTACCTAGTGTTTGCACATTCTGGCCATATATGACCCTTGCACCATGACACGCCCCAAACAACCAATCATATCACTCAAAAACTCGTCATGTTGAGGAGTTACTGTATTTGCAGGGTTGGTCCCTTTCAATTGATATGCTGCTTTTATAAGTGCGTGATGCCTCAAACCCGAGGAAAAAGGTAAGAGCAATCCGTCAACGGTTTACGGAGTTGAGTGATTATGCCTGTTTAGAGTTTTACATAAGTACCATACACTCATCTACGAAGTCATGTAACGAACGTCATCTTAAATTTTCTGAACTTGGAGGTGTGTTGTTTCGATCAGAACGACAGTATTCGCTTTAAATAGAAGAATTATAGTGTCGAAATGTAGAGGTGGTGGTTTGACAATTTTTTATTAGATTTAATTAATTAAATTGTAACTTTCCCTTCTCTGTAGGTATATGTGTTACAAGTCAGTGGCAGAACCCCATGAAACCCCAAAAATCTAGCATCCCCTAAAAAAAATTAAAACACGGCTTCAAAAAAATGAATAATAGATTTAAATACAAATACAGTGCGTACCGAAATGATAGGTCCACCAGTAAAAACGAAAGTTAAGTTAGGAAAACATTTTTTATTGTGTGCAAAGTACTATTTTATAAACTACATTAGTTCATATATTGAAAAAATAATTCATAAATAATATAAAAAACATAGGAATTGTAAGAAAAACAAAAAATATGTGAAACAGCTGTTTCAAAAAGATAGGTCCACTGAACCAAACTTCAAATTAGTGTTGAATTAATAAGAAATGAAATTTTTCCACCGTTTTTCGAAATGAGCTCATAAATCCTACTTGGCATGGTTTCTACCAGTTTTTACAAACAGTTTGTCTCGATTTTTGCTCATTCAAAGGAAATAGCTTTTTTCAAGTCTGTAGTACAGTTGTACTGCCTTCCGCCTGCATACACTGCTCTTGCGAGTATTCCCCACATGTTTTCTACCGGATTCAGGTCGGGGCTGCAAGGTGGCCAATCAATAATATGTGCACCATTATCCAGAAACCATTCAAAAGTGGACTTTGCAGTATGCAAAGGAGCATTGTCCCATTGTAACATGAAGAATGTGCCTCCAATGTGCTCTGATTGTGGAAGAAAATATTGTTCAAGCAGCTGTTGATAGCCTGCAGCATTCAAACGATTGTCTACAAATGCTATATCAGTTTTTCTCGTACGACCGAATCCGGCCCATACCATAACGGAACCACCACCAGCCTGCCTCTTCGAGAATATCTCTCTATCGTTACGCAGATCGTGCCAGTAATACTGCCAACCATCTGGACCATACAGGTTGATTTTTTGTCATTACTGAATAACACTCGATGCCAGTCTTCTTTTCTTCGTCACTTCCTGTGCGAATTTCCATCGCTTTTCTTCGTGTGGAGTTTTCTTAATTTCGGAACCGCTTTCCTCTTCCAGTAAACTGAATTGCCGAACTTCTTTACCACTCTATGGACCGTAGATTTTGATATCGGAGGGTTTTGTTGTCTCGCCAAAGTGGATAAGCTCGTATTTCCAGATTTTAACTCCTTTACGATAGTCCTTCTTTGTCGGGGTGTCACTTTTGATGGCCACCCAAATTCTTTTTTATTGCCATAAGTACATATAAGTCACAAAAATTCGTTTACAACATTATGCGATCTGTTTAAAAGTTTAGCTATTTCTCTATTCCATTTTCCATACTTCTTAAATGCATCCAATTTCCCTCCTCAACCAGCGAAAGACTGTAACGACGACCCATTTCGTTTGATTACAACGTGATGTTCAAATTTGTTTACAACAGCCAGCGTGATCCCGCAGTAAGACAGAACTATGATATTTATGCATATTTTCTGGAAATAAACGTTTTAGTGCAAAGATTTATAAAAGCGGACCTATCTTTTCAAAACGGTCTCAAAATAAAAATTTACACAAAATAAAAATGAATTTTTTAATTTTAACAAATTGCTTAATAAATATTTATAACGATTATTGTATAATTATCTCTACAAAAAAAGTTATTATTATTCTCAATTAAGAGTCGAAACTTTGAAAAATACGGGTGGACCTATCATTTCGATACACACTGTAAATAATACATTTAAATACAAATAAATAATAGATTTAAATACAATTAAATAATAGATTTAAATACAAATAAATAATAGATTTCAATACAAAATAATAAATACTAATTTTGTAATGAGATTCCGTGTTTCCTATTCCGTGTTTCTTATTGAGGTCAGGATTCAGTCAAGATAATATGCGCCGAGGGTAATTGCCTCATGATCTATGATTCTCCCCTCATTTTCAATTAGGAGTGAACTTATTGGTTTTTTGTATTGTATTATATTTAAATTGAGGAAAACACAGCATTTTGTAAAATTAAAAAAATCTTACATTGCTGTGGGTTCTTGAGTATTGCGAAGTGTTTGGCAATGAAATGGCTCAGTTAGCTAAATTGCCAACTACAATAGGCCCATTTCCTATGTCAGTCACTACCCTCTATGTGTCAGGGTAGGTTCAGGCGAGAGGCTCCTTCACTTTTGGTGTATTTTATGGAAGGTACGAATTGCCATCTTTTTTCATTCCAGGTTGAGTCTAATTATCTCCATTACTTAGAAAAAATCCCTTGAGTAGTTGCTATTTTTTCTCCTAAAGCCAAAATGGGCCACATTATAAGTCAGTCCTACTTCAATCATTTTCAGCTGGCTGACTCCAACAAGTGCTTTATTTGCCTTGATGAGGAAGACAATGGACTCGTGTTTTCAAGATATAATTAAAGCACACTACTCCATACAAATATTTTTTGTGGAGTAGAAATTGCAAGCTATTACAAAAACCAACACTTTCAACTTCAAAAGAAAGTCATTCAAAAGGATAATTTTTAAAAATGCATAAAAATTCTAAATTTTAAAAGTAATAAAAATTTAAGCAATATTTTGCTTACTGGTTTCTTGGCACTGGAATGAAATAGAGTAACTGGAAATACTGATTTGCATAGCTTGCAAATATATCTAATGATATTTCCTGTAATAATTTCCCTATTCAACATAACGGCGTAATGAAAGGTGAAAATCCGTAATCATTCCTGAAAATATGAAACAATTGCAACTGTCGTACACCTTTTAATCAGAAAAGAATAGTCCTACTTTGCACATAAGACGTACCTTCTTTGTATTGCAGAATCCAGAACCCTGAGGATCTGGCTGCCAGGACAAGAATTCCATCGTTATCGGACGAGAAGGAGACTTCGAGCTTTTAACTAACTAAATATTTGATACATATTCGATTATCATTTTTCGTAATGTTCATCTTGCGTTTATTGGTTCGCTGGTTTGTACAAGTCTTCATGAAATCGGCGATAATACGCCTGACCTACGTATCGAGATGTAATGCATTGTCTTTGAGTGGTAAATAAACAAATGCGAATTGTGTTGGCTTGTAAGCAGCATAATATTTTTTAGTTTCTATCAAATCCCTTAATGTAGATATCTTGTAAATCGCGTAACGTTTTCATTTCTTCATTATCACATTCTTGCAAAATGATTCTTGTAACTTAACAACAAAATGGGAAGGGGTTCCCAGGAAGCACCTGCTTTCGTATACCACAGTACCGGTACCTGCCCAAGAATTGGGGATCCCCGATAGACTGGCTGGAAAGCAACGAATTAGCAACTGGAGTTTTGCAGAGCCGAGAAGAGATGTTTTTTAGTACTCGTTCATGACAGCCGTTTGAGTAGATCCCATTTACCTCGGTTTTTCAGCGTCCATAACCAAAGGGGACAAAACCCTGAGTGCAAGATGTTGCGATATAGTTGTTGTAAAACAAACCTTAGTTTATTTGTAATTTGAGTCTTACATCACTTGAGTCTTACACCACTTGAGTCTTACACCACTAGGACCACTGTGTTACAAGTTATGTATTTAACCTTTTTGATTACGGCTATAGATATAACTGGGACGATTCCCTTTTCTTCGCGATTCTTATAACTCTCAAGGTACAAGGTGAATTGCTGTACCGGCTGTAGTCTAAAGGGTAATAAGCGTCGCACTGGAGCAACACAATTGACTATTGTTGATGGTTCGGGAACAACTCTCAAGGGAAAGATATGAGAACACGTCATTTTGAACCATGGTCAGATGACGAGGTTACACCTGATCTGGCACCCCACTCTCAAAACTTCCACACCCGACCACGCAGACGTGAGGAAATTGGATGCCACGACAGATTTAACACGCACCAGTCCCCTTAGTACACGACGGTCTTTAGTCGGATTCGAAACCATAACGGGTCCGTTAGTCTTCCAACCGGGTTACCGTGTCCCTATGTTACAAGGCATTGACCTCGTCATCTGACCGTGGCTTAAAACTACGAGGCGTTGCCTTTGGAACTCTTCCATCTGGATTGATCCCCGTTGTATAGCTCCAGTACGCCGTCGATTCAACTACCAGTCTGCCCCCCCCCTCAAGTGGAAGGTATGGATTGAATACCATTCGTCATCGGCTGGAGACCTCACACTGAGAGAACACCCAGCCTTCCGCTGAGAGCAAAAAGCTGCAAAAGCCTCCCGATAAAAGTTCCCGAAACGGCAAAAAACTGCCCTCACGAACAAATACGAGCGGTTCTTTGAAGCATTCTTCGATCCGATAAATCATCGAAGATGCGTGAACATTTTGAAACAAACTCTCATCTCGAAAGCAATTTTTGAGCCAATGAAACGCTCTATAAATCACAGAACCCTTTGGTGCGTGCAGCGGCCGATTCCGAGGCGGCCTCTAATTATTTAATGACTTTCCTTTTTCTAATTTCTCGTTTTTTAAGTACAAATATGTGAGGGAAAGTGACGTGTGTCTCTCTCTCTACTGAAGACGTCGTACAAAGTAATGGATACGAGGGCACATTAATTTCAGTAACTTCCACAAAAAGTAAATTTTTTTTTTAATTTCAAAAAAGAGCTTTTAAAAATGTTTTTTTTTTATTATTTATTTTTAATTCTTCTGGAGTGGTATTAATTAAAGATGGAAATATTTTTTTGAAAGTTCGAACAAGAAATTAGCAATATTTTATAAAAAAAACTATTTATTATTTTTTTAAAAAATATTGAAAACGAGCGAGTGTTATCCATTTAGCGTCTCAAAGATCTATGTAAAAATTGAGCTGAACTTTAAGGGCTTTTGTTTGCGCTCAAGAATGATTAAAATGATTTTTCAAACTATTTCCATATCAGAAAGTTAAAATTCACTCTAGCTTTTAAGTAGTTGAATTTTTCAGGTCTGTTTTATTCGTTAAATATATTTATTTGTTTGATAAGTAGACTTAAGAGAAGAAACCTCATAGGAAATAAAAAATATAAGTTATTTGAAATAGAGGCTTCTTATTTTCCTCAGCTATTTAATGATGCTACAAGCAACGTTAACTAAAATAGATTATTTCAGTATTTTTGAAATTATGAGCTGAAGTGAGCTGAACTTAAGAGCTTAATTAAATTTCAGAACTTAAAATAACGTATGTAATAGAAAATATTACACTTAAAAGACTCAAGTGTGCAAAATTATAAAAATGTTTAGAGAATTACGGAGATACAAGTTAAAGAAAGATGGGTAATTTGGTAACTTTAATAAACGTCGTACTAGAGCAAAACAAAGGTCTATTGACGGCGGTCCGGTATGGGATCCTACGGGAAATATCCGAAAACAACACCACGTCATTTTGAACTACTGTCAGATGACGAGGCAACACCAGAGCTGGCACCTCACTTTTCAAACCTCCGCACCAACCCAACGTGAGCACTTTTGGCCACGACGGATTTAAGGTTCACCATCCGCGTACAAACATCCATGTACTGACCCGGATTCGAATCGAACCAGAAACCTTCCGATCTAGAGGCTAACACCTTAACCACCAGACCAGTTGGTCGACGAAAAGAAACATGGGAAATATATAAATTAGTATCACACCTGGTACATTGTGCCACTTTATTTCTAAGAAGCCAGTTTTTCTCGATCCTTGCTATATCGCTCAGTAACACAATTTATCGATATACTTTTGAATGGATATTCTGCTTGTTTGAGTGAATGATACCCAATAAACGAGATCATACCAACATTGAGAAGAACCTCTCCACCAATCCTATTTTAACTTCTTGTACAGATCGTAGACATTTTCAATTCGACGCTTTATTAACACTTCATTCCAATTTAACACACTTGTAAAGTCGCCTTCCACATGCATAGTTCTTTACCTTCTTATATCGCTGCGGCGGCGGTTCACCAGTATTCATTCATCATTTTAATAACATTTCACACCCCATTTTATCACAATTTTCTCCAGTTTTATAAATTGTTTTTACTAATAGTGACCTACATGCATTATGTGTTTTATCCTGCACCTTTTATATCATCTAAACTGTATCGTACCATCTGTGCCATAAGTAAATAACTTAAAATATTCCTTTTATTGTTTATTAGACTATTTTAACTTTTTAACTATTTTTACTTTTTACCTACTTTTACTGGTTTGTATGATTTTGCGCTTGGCGTAGCTTGTCCGCTTTTGGACATTGCGCCCCCATCTGAGCCAAACCCTAATTGGACAGCGAGGAAAGAGTAAGTAACCAATTCATTCATATCCGTATCTTGTGTTCTCTCGACTTGGATACACTTATGTTTTTCACAATTGAATGTAGAAGTTTGTGCATAAACATTTATTTTGCAATGTTTATAATGCTCTCTTACTGAAAAATGAAATTTTACAGTAGTAGATTTTGGTTATTCCATGTAAGCCTTACCTGGAATTGGATTCCCTGTCAAACATATGGACAATCTGAAACTTTTTGTCGTAACTCACCAGCTTATCTATAGACTTTAGGGGAACCTGGGGAGCCTTGACCATAAGGGACGCGCAGTCCACCTGTGATATTTTTTATTTTAAAGTGTTTCAGCCTTTTTCCTTATAGGGCTGTTAAGTCTGCTAAAATGCTCAGACAGTCATCTTAGTGTCACGTAGCTAGCTCAAAGAAGTGCGGAAAGATTCAAAATAAAGTGTTTTTCTGTCTAAAAAGTAAGTAATTTAGATATATTTTGTAAGATTTTCTCAGATAAACCAATTGAAATAAATATAAACAAATAAGATTTCACAGATACTAACATATTAAGCTTTGATTACAGCCTTAGAGTTTGTACAATAAACTAGACCTAAAATTACCTTGCGTTATTCTTTTCAAAATGGCCATGTGGGGAGGAGTGACCCATTCCATGTAAGGGAAGGTTGACCAGTGTGTCAAGGCTGCCTTAGTTAAATATTTTTGAAAATCTATAAGAATATTTAAACTTCTAAATTAAAATCTTATTTAAATTAAACTTCTTTCAATCCCAGAAATACCCATTGAAATCTATATGCTGTACATGATAAATTTTTAGCAATTAGGTCTGTTTTGTTTGCATCCTCAAAAAATACAATAAAAATAAATTTGGGGCCCCCTCTAAAAAACATTTTGTGTACACCCCTGATTATAGTATAAATTATATATAACTGAATGTTATTTCTTTTCCTCAGATGCCTTTTTTCCATAAACCAAGAGGCTCATAAGAAGCATTGCATAGAGGCACCTGTAAAAGGAAGTTGCTGATGAAGGTTTTAGTATTGGTAGCACAGTAAAAGATTATTACATTGATCGGAAAACTCTGTAGAGTTATAAAAAATATAAATTGAGTAAAAAATTAGGAAGATGTGGATATGCAGTCTAATTACAGAACTGGGAAAATTTTTACTGATGAGGAAGAAAGACTCTTGAAAGAATGTTCATCACTGTCATCCAAAGTATATTATGGATTAACTCCAAAGACTATAGACAATTTGTATATGAGTTTGGAGTTGCTAACAATAAAAAAATTCCCAATAAATGGGTTCAAGATAAAATAGCTTCTAAATAGATTCTTGGTTACGTGGATTCATGCACAGGCATAAGGAGTTATCCCTGAGTAGGCCTGAAAGTACACACAAGTTTGAGTACATCAACTGCATTCAATAAAATCACAGTAGGCGAGTTCCTAGTAAAAGAAAGTCCTAGAAGAATATAAATTTGGACCAGAAGCCATTTACAACGTAGATGAAACTGGAATCCCCACTGTACTCAAAATAGATCTGGAATCCCCACTGTACTCAAAATAGATCTGGAATCCCCACTGTACACCAAAGAAAGTAATAGCTGGCAAAAGAGAAAAACAAGTTTCGAAAGTAACGTCAGTTGAAAAGGGTAAATTAATTACATTATGTGCTACTGTTTGTACCATAGGTATTTTTATGCCACCTTTTATGGTCTTCCCAAGAATTATCCTAAAAATGAAGACTCATCTGTTGTTTATCGAACAGATATGACCAAACTGCCATGCCCTATGTCTTCTGGTGGCCCTGAAAGAGTTTTATTAGTTATTTTAAACTGTCATAAGTATATAAAGAAGGTATAGGATCTCTGGACACCAAAGTAGAATAGTTTCTACTGATATTCATTTAGTTTCCAGCTTGATTTCCCAACATAGGAGGCTGAGATACAGAGAAATAGCTAGGGTTGGCAATATTTGGAACACCTACCCTATAGAAAATTTTCTCCAAGAGAATTCTAAAAATGCTCTTTTCGGTGCAGTTGATCAAGATATGATCCAGAGTCTTATCCTTATCAAGGCAAATAAGGCATATACTGGTGTCAGCCAGAAGAAGACGATTCAAGTATACCCGAGTTGCTTATGGCCCATTCTAGCTTTAATACAAAAAGTAACAACTGCTGTACGTTTTTTTGTTGAAGTAATGGAAATTGAATCTTGACCTTACCCAGACACAAAGAGAGGGTAGTTGCTGGCAAAGAAACTGTGTCGATTGAGGTTGACAATTTAACTACTCTCCAGAGAATCGAATATTTAAATATTTTATAAAAAATTCATAAAATATTTCGTGATGTATTTTCCTTTGTATATATAAATCATTCTTATATATATAATAATTAAAATTTGTTCTTTAAATTCCTTTTAGAAATGTATTTAATTGTAGAGAGATATCAGGGTGAAGAAATAATTCTGAACAAATTTCTGATGAATCCCTCGACTGAATCTCTCATTTTGTCCGAATGTTGATAGCAGCAAACTTTTCAAAGCTCTTGTATCAAGGAAAATGCATCCTTCTTAAACAGGAGCCGTGGTAACTCGGTTGGAAGAGCAACGAATTAGCAACATGAAAGTTGCAAGATAGTATCCAACCAAACACCGTCGTGTACAAAGGGGGGGCTGGTGAACGTAAAATGTGGTTTCAAATGAACTCACGTTGGAATTTTGGAGAATGGGGTTCCAGCTCAGGTGTAACCTCGTCGTTTGAACGTGGTTCAAAATGATGAGGGGTTGTCC
Organism: Metellina segmentata; assembly: GCA_947359465.1. Lineage (NCBI taxonomy): Eukaryota > Metazoa > Arthropoda > Arachnida > Araneae > Tetragnathidae > Metellina > Metellina segmentata. The sequence continues at coordinate 125,161,681 of OX375875.1, forward strand.
TTGGATCTTTCACACGGGATTGATCCCGGACCGTCGCCTATAGCCCGTTGAGTTGCTCGAGTGCAACGTTTTAAAGTAAAATACCCTCTAGTGATGTCTTTTAATTTAAAAAGACGCTGTCTGATTTTCTTAGTTTTAATAAAAAGTAGTTGCCTTGTCTGTGTGCTGGGAAAGACGGCAAAGCTAAGTTACATAAACCAAGACATTTTGCAGGGATAAAAGTTTCGAAATCTTTAAAACCTTTTGTGTGACTTCAACAGCAAAAGCAAGCTACGGCCACGCGAACATTCAGGGACACATCGTCCTAAAACATTCTTAACTGCAGTTCGCTTCTGTCCCCGGGCTCCGAATTCCAAACAAAAAACCCAAAACAGATAAAATAATTTTATCAGAACAACCACCTTGAGCCACAATTCTTAAATCATTCCCAGGCTCCATCAAAGAGGGGAAAAAAACACGAAAAAGAACGAGAGAGAAATCACGAATTACTCAAGCCAAAGAATCAAACAAAAACGCGATATTTATAAGCCGCAAAAAATGCCTTCTGATAGAGCAAAGATCATTAATAGACCAAGGTTCAGAGCTATTAATATTTCCCTCCACCCGATGTATCGGCTCCCACCCTTCTTTCCAGATCACTTTCAATCACTGCTGCCAGATAACCTCTGCAGTCATTGAGGCAGAAGTATCTCGGATCCCCCCCCCTCTTATCACCTCGCCTCCTTCTCGGGTTTCGCTCCCCCCATCTTAGCCGGAGGGGTCGAGATCTAATCTCCCTCCCCTGAATTTGTTGCCACTGCTAACCCACTGATGGCCGACATCTGGGGAAAATTCCCTCACTGTAGGGAAAATCCAATTTTTGGAATGCAGGCCATACGTAAGTAATGATATGTAGGTATTTTAACTAACGTCGAACTGGAGCAACGCAAAGGGCTATTGATGATGTTTCGGGATCAATCCCCAAGGAAAAGATCCGAGGACAAAACCACGTCATTTTGAACTACCCACCGTGAAGGAAATCAATATTCAACTAGTTACCACCGTCCCAGCCTAAGCCATTCGGTGTATCGTCATGTAATTTTGATACACGGTCAGATGACGAGGCAACACCTGAGCTGACACCCCACTCTCCAAAATTCCACACCAACCCAACGTGAGGACTTTTGATCACGACCGATTTAAGGTGCACTAGTCGCCACTACACCATACGATTACAAACATCCATGCCCTGACCCGGATTGAAACCAGGAACCTTCAGATCCAAAGGCTAACACCTTTACCACCATACCGGTTGGTCGGCAGTAAGAGGAAATCAATATAAAGATTGGCTCTGCCAGGGCACGCTTAAGGTTTGGGTACACCCACCTCAACCGTACGCACCTACTGTTGAGAAAGATTCCCTTTGCACACTACATGGTGATGCTCCCTTTCCTACATGTCACATTTTTATCGTATGTCCAGAGTTTAACAATGATCGACTTGGGTATTTTAGCCATGGAAAAGGTTTCTTGGAGTGGGTCCCCGTATCGGTCTTTGATTTGGATTTTAATAGTGCTACACAGTGTACAAGGTTTTCATTGATCCTGTCTTTTATTGCTGTTGTCGGGACATGGAAATTATGTTGCAAGAGCAATAACAATCGATGGGTTACGAGTTCGAATCTCGATCCAACCAAACATCGTCGTGTACACGGTGACTGGTGCACGTTAGATCTGTTGTGATCTCATGTCCTCACATTTACTTGATGTGGAAGTTTGGAGAGTGGGGTGACAGCTCAGGTGTTCTTTTCATCCTAACGTGGTTTAAAACAACATGAAAAATTAAGTGGAAAATTACATTGATCCCTGTCTTTCACCAATAGCTTGTTGTACCGCTTCCTGCGACGTTAATTACTCCCCATTTATTGCTGTTGTCACTCTTTGTTTGTTCATGAAGAGTGTCGTTTTAACCAAATATACTCATTATAATATAAATATACTCAACTATACGTGTAACCAATATGTACAAAATATACTCCCTTCACACTGACTCCTTGAGCTTTTACAGTAACTTTCAGATAGCTTGTGTTTTACCTTTTCGTTGATTTTGCTATTTTATCTTGCGTTTAGCGCACAGATTGGATTTTGTGCCGTTCGATCTGTCAAGTTCTTGTTCCAACATGTTCGGATGGAAAGCTTTCGGACCTCAACCCTCCTGGTGGTTGTCGTGGCGAGTTCATTCTAGAAGAAAACTGACCACAGTTTGATCTCGTCATCATCAGACAATCGGTGATATAATATCTCGTCATTACCGAAATTGGTCAGATCTGGATGGACGAGATATCTCGTCGAAACCACTTGTAAGTAACCGACTTTTTCACGGACTTGGATCCCAAAAGCCGCTCTCCATTGCCGCTCTGCATCGAGCAGGTAAAGATAGGGATTTTCTCTTCGCCTGTAGGGAAGTCTCCCCGTTTCTGGTAGTCGGAGCTTCGTGTTGGTTGGTCGAACCGCATCCCAGAGATACGCAGCCGACTTAATTTCGGGTTTCAAATTACAGCTCAACTCCACCGGGAGGGTGCTCACCTGGCCAGTCTCATTGGAGCGTTCTGATAGATGCTTTTCCTCCGAGAATTGATGTTCCAGTGACCTCCCACTTTTTGATAGAGCGGCCCAAATGGAAAACACCACTGCGACGTGATGAATGGCCCGCAATGGTCGCCTTTTTCTTTGCGATGCCTCCTCCGTGAAATAATGATTTCTTTCTTTTTCCTACCTCTCTGATTCCCTCTCTCGGTGAGAGCGAATTCCACCGGATCGTGTTTCCAATTTGATAAGGGGGGAGAGGGAGGCTCTTTTGCCTTCTTGAAGTGTAATTAGTCATTAAGTTATCGATGATGCTGGATCGGTTCGTTCGCGGATTGCACGTGACTGGCGGACGGATTTGGGGGATGTGTTCGTACACTCTCTTTTTTTATTTCCTCTCCTCTCTTTACGAATGCCTCGGATTCTCGGAAAAAAGGAGCAAATGCCTCTCGGAGGGGAATCGGGCTCGATTCTGAAGATGCTACAGCTGCGAAGTGCGTGTGTTGTAGGGAAAAAAATTACTGAAGTTTCCTGTGAAATACAAGTGGTCTGCGTGAAAGACCCAGAGGCGAATAGTCAGTGGCGTGGCTGTGAGATGTTGACAGGGGCCTCGGCTTCCCATGCGCCATTGTCTCGGGGAGTGGTATTTTAGAAATATTCATCGAAAGTATTTTTTCTATAAAATGATTTTAAGAGTGTTAAAATTTAGAGTAAATATTAAGTAAAATTTGAATTAAGTACAACTTCGTTCTTGTCAGAAAAGTAGTTTCCTGCGTTATTTCTGCTTCCATGTCCTTCATCTTTAAGGGGTCTTCATGACTCAGTGGGTTTGTCCACTGTGCTAGCAACTTTCGAGTTGTATTTGGCACAGTTTCGATTCATGTCAGCTGCATTCCTCCCTGGGTGTGTTTCTCTCTTCTGTGTCAGTAAAGCATTCATTGTGAGTGTATGTCTATTACTTGTTGTCGTATGTCTTGTACCTGGCGCAGAATGGCCAAATATAGCTCTTACGCCCTGAGACTCCAAAACAAACCAACCTTCATCTATAAATACTTTAAAGTCAGTTATTCTGACAACGCTTGAAAACCTATTTTTTCTTGTAGTCATCTGCAATCGTATTCAGAAAATAGATAAGAGCAATAAAATCCTCTTCTCATAACGTTTGTAGTCTGACATGACGGGCGTCTTTTCATTCTTCGTCCAGGAGATTTGTTTATAAAACTCCGCCTTTTTTCTAGTTTCTTTTGTGCACAGTCAATAATAAATGCGATAGTAAATTCATAGTGGGAATATTAACTCATTGGCTAGTGTGTGTATAGATTAGAAACCTGGAAATATTTATGCAAATGGTTACTGACGTGGTTATGCAAAATCCTTTTATGACGTGGGTGAAACGTAATCAAATAGGCGGTTTAAGTATGCTGTGCAAGTTTATTTCATGAGAAACGTAGCAAAAGGGGGGAAACAAGTCCTTTCAGTGTTTCCAAAAAATGGACTGATTGTTGGTGCCCATTGCGTGGGAGCCACGATTGCCAAGACAGGAGAACCAACTGGGTTCTCGATAGCTACGATTTCGAAGGTTTTTAAAAGTTAGAAACAAAACCCTCAGTCCTTGTTCGAAAGAGTAACCGTGGGTCTAAAACAATTCATCAAGACCGTGAAGGGAGATTGGAGGGGATTTCAGACGAATTGTACGTTGTCATGGTACCGATACTGTAAGATTTACATATCTTTTGCCCACAAAGGGACTCCTTAGGTCTACGGGAACCTACCACCAGAATATATAAGATCCCTTGACCAACAGGGGAGTAGGAAGTCCAGATAAGACTGAAGGAGGTAAATGGCGATGCGTTCCGAATAATAGGGTTTTGTGTTTATGGATTTGCTCGGATATACACTATATGGACAAAAGTGTTTGGACACTGCATGTTTTTCAGAAAAAGTGCTCTATTATTCTAGTTAGTAGCAAGTATCCCCTCCTTTTGATTGTATTACAGCTACAACACGCGGAGGCATACGTTACACAAGTTCTTTGTAAGTCTGGGCAGGAATAGCTTGCCATACCTCTAGCAATGCAATACTCCTCGCTCCAGTTCGTCTCACAAGTGCTCGATCGGATTGCGATGGGGGCTCTGAACAGGCCAGGCAATCGAATCCACCTTATTTTCAGAAAACCAGTCCAGCACACGTTTGGGAGTGTGACATGGAGCTCGATCTTGTTGGAATAAACAACCATCATCGCCGTAGTAATGCCATAGTGTAGGAAAGGCCGAATTATTCAGAACGCGGAGGTACACTTCAGAGTTCAGGGTACCAGGTTCATAAAGCCATGAACCGATTCCTAACCACGAAAAACATCCCCACACTAAGTTGGACCCTACTCCGAATTTCTGTATAGTTCAAATATTTTCGCCCATATTGTATCTTCATGTACACAGCACATTGTATATAAACAATTTATAGCATTGTTGCAACACTTTCTGAGGCACACCATAGCAATTTAAGCTACTTGATCTTTTTTTTTTGGTACAACATGGTCAAATATGGCCTTTGCTCCATAAAACCCCAAATCCAACCCACCCACCAATCAAAGGAATTTACGTATTGCATTCTAAATAACCTTATTAGGGCCGAAGGGAGCTTAGGAAGAGAGATTTTGTGCTCTGGTATGTTTGCTAAACTGGTATGTGTAGTCTGTTCGTTTCCTTTAAAAAGTTGTAAGCATTTCACTGCGTTTATGATAATGATACACGCGCAAAGATGACGAAGGAAAAGCGCATACATTTGCGCAAGTTCAGTATTCAATACTGTGAGTGCATCTCAAGGTAGATTGCTACATTGCTTATTTTAACTTGTCCTCCGTGGAATTTTAAGATTGTTGACAGCAGTGGGCTTGAGAGAAGATTGAGAGAGAGAGAGAGCAAAATTGCTGTAAAAAAAGATTGAGAGAGAGGGAAAACGATTGGTCCGAAAAAGATTCAGAGAGGTTGTATGAGTGAAGATAGAGAGTGTATTTATGAATTAAAATCACACACACAAAATGATAGAGTAAGTGTAAACGTGTGATAAACAAGCATGAAAGTAAATGTATGGGTAAAGGAAATTAGTAATGGGAAAGAGAGATTGGAAGAGTAAATACATATGAGAAATAGAGTAAATGAGGAAAAATGCTGAGTATATATAAGTGAGGGCAAATGTGAGAGTCGAAGCGAGAGTGAAAGATAAACGCATGATTGCGAAAGTAGGTTTAAGAGAGATTATGAAAAGATTGAGAGTAGATGTTAGAGAGTTAGAACTTTCGGAATAGTTATGAAAAGCAAAAGAAAGAATCATATGAGAGGGAGTTTGAGAAATTGAGTATTATAGATTAAATAGGTGCAAGGTTATAATTCAGAAGCCCCGTTGTGCTTTAACTATTTTTCTTTGTCATATTTTTACTACTCTCTATAATACTCGAGAACTTCATATGAAACCGAATTCCACCCAATTGCGTCAAACATTTTTCCCAAATTGAATCGTTACAATTTTTTTTATTTCTCCCCAGTTTGCACGGATATTGTTTCAAAAAACGATGTTCCGACGGAAATCTGAGCATCTGTTCGGTGACCACACGAGAAAAAACGGGAACAAACTTTCACGCATTTCTACTGTCGCTCGGATACATTTCCAGGCACAAAAACAAACGCTCCTCACTTGAAAACGAAACCAAGAGAATTGGTACGCACAAGAGACAAGGTTCTTTTAATTAAAGAGCCTGGCGTGTTTTGGGGAAAAATCCATCATTTAAAACGATACATTAGCCGAATTTAAAAACTGAACTATAAATAAATGCATAAGAATTAAATTATCACGCACAAGTGAAGTGTCAACGCTTCTCCGAAAACATTCTCTTCCAATAATTAGCTACCATTTTTTGCTCGGAGGAGGATGAACCGTCTGTTGTGGTGAAAAATGCCTCACAGAATATCGGTATTTTTATTGATGGAAAAGAGACGATCCGAGTGTAAATTGTTTTTAAAAACATCGGATAAAAATGAGCCCTTCTTTGTTTGGAAGTATGCGTCTGAAACGGATTTAACCTTCTGCGTGAATAACCTCATTAGCCTTTATTTTCATTGCGAGGAAATGATTCCCGTTTCTTTTGATGCCGATCTGTGTTTTATTTTCGGCTTTTATTTCGGTAAGGATTAAATTCCATTTCTGGGGACGTCGCTTTTCTCTACTGCGCAATCACTTTTCGAAAAGCTTGCGAATAGATCGCTTTTTTGCATGGGGTCCAAGATTGAAATGCCATGCTATCTTCTTTTTTAGTACTAGGGAGCTCCGCCCCCTGCTTGCCAAATCCGGTGATTGTTACGCAATTCCATTTAATTTGCTTCGTACACCAACAAACTTTTCGCAAGCGTCTTCCCTGTTGCTAATTCTTTCCTTAATAATTTAACAACATTCAAATTTATAATTTTAATATAATTAATTTTAATTGTTTTATCATTTCTTTAATTTAATTGTTTTATCATTTCATTCAGGCTGAGTACAACCTCGATTTAGGGTATTTATTGTACTAGGCAAGAGCTTGAAAGGAGTTTCAAATATGAATATATCTTACATTTATATATGCTTTTGCGTAAAAAAAGAAATCACGACCATTCAAGAGTTGAAATGCACACATACATCAGTCTCAACAATCAATGCTTTGCACAGTATGGTCAAAATCGATCGTCACGAGATAATGATCATAAAAAGTGTCCGTTCTTCGATTGGAAACCAGTTGAATTATTGTTGCATTGGAGCACTACAACGGGTTATTGGTGATGGTCCGAAATCAACCTCGAATGGACAGATCCGACGACAACACCTTGCTGCAACCTTCTCTCCCAACTTCCACACCACGCCAACTGGAGGACATTTGAGGCCACGTCAGGTTTAACGTGCCTCCAGGTATAAGACGGTATATGATCGGATCGAGTTTTCTAAATCGCTAATTTGCTACTTTGATAACCTCGATACAGCAGCCCCGATCTCTATGGTCTGCGGGAAATGACGGGATTTGTCGAAGGTCTGGGTTTAATCCCCCAAGGGAAAGATCCGAAGACGACACCATGTAATTTTGAACCACGATCAGATGACAAGGCAGCACCTGAGCTGGCACCGCACTCCCCAAACTTCCACACCACGCCAACATAGACATTTGAGGTCAAGACAGATTTAACGTTGTAGGGTTAGGATTCCTCGAGTAGGGTTAGGATTCCCCGATAGCTGGATTTTCAAAGCGGGTAAACTAAGTTCAGATTTGCGGTGTAACAATTGAGAGTGGACTGTATATTGAAGAGTTGATTGCGGTGAGAACACAAATGATGCAGTGATGCCTTTTAGAGAAAATTGCTGTTTATTTCAAAACGAAGAAGGAGCATAGCATTGCTCCGCTATGGGAGAACATCACATATCAAGGGCAAAATTCGTTCTGAGGTTTTGGCGGGCAAAGCCGGTTACAAAAGAAGGCAACCCCTCAGTCAGTGAGGGCGCGCCAAGCATGGCGCGTTAGCAGCAAGTACTAAACATGCCGCCCCCGTTGAAATATCTATTTCAATTATGTACAATTACAAAGTGTCCCCTTTTCAATGTAAACACAAATGCAATGAGAACAAAGAATGAAAATGAATTTACACATATACAGCAAAAACAAATAGCTGCAATCATAATGTAAAATAAATTTCAAAAAATACAAGTAAAATTTAACACATATAAATACAATACACACAAAACACTATGAAACCAAAGTATCCAGATTAAATAAGCAAAATTTTCAAACTAATCTTTATAGATTAACTATAAAATCTAATATCAGTTTTCCAGTGACAAGAATGCAATTTTAGAAATGGATCTCTTATAGATTCCAGAATGAGTTTTTAATTTTATCAGGCAGAATAACTGGATGTTTCTGATCAAATTTTACATTACTATTTTGAAGACGACCACCAACTCTAAGAATTCCTTGTTCATCCAAAAAAGGGTTTAGATTTCTAACCTTACCTGTTGGCTGTTTTCCATGGATGAGTGATTTAATATCGTCCTGAAAGGTAATTTCTTGCACAGATTTTAACATAAACACCTTGCTTCGATTTATTTCCCAAGTAGACAGAGGTTCGAGTAACTTACCCTCAGAATTTCTTAAATTGTGGGAGAACCTGTAAAGAAAACTTACAACACGGATTAACTTAGAATATCTATTACTAATGCTTAAAAGTGAGTCTAAAAAGGTAGAGTCCACAGTTAAAGTGAGAGTCTTGTCATAGTCTTTTTTCAGTTCATGAAAATATTCATCATCAGGAGGCAAGTCATCTTTGTTATTAATTTCAATAGGCACTTCTTGAAGAAATTGTGGACCCTTCCACCACAAAGAATTATTCATCAGTTGATGAGGAGTTGTACCACGGGAAATGACATCGGCGGGGTTTTCAGAGGTTTTCACATGATGCCACGAAAAGTCTTTTGTCAATTCTTGTATCCGGGAAATTCTGTTCGAAACAAATACTTTAAGCAAATGGGATGAAGTATTGATCCATGCTAGAACTATAGTTGAATCTGAATAGAGGAAAGTTCTATCAATTTTCAAGTTGAGAGATGACACAGTTTTAGACATCAACTTGGCGAGAAGCTCAGCAGCACTTAACTCTAGTCGAGGTATTGTCATTGCTTTAATTGGAGCAACTTTGGATTTGCTACACAGCAATGACACCTTCACACAATTCAGCGTTGTAAGACAACGTAGATAGATGACAGCACCGTAGGCATCCTTTGACGCATCGGAGAAGCCATGCAGTTCGATTTCCCTTATGGAATCAGTTAATATGCAGCGTTGAATTTGGACCTTTCCTAGATCCCTTAAACTTTCTCTGAGCACTTCCCATTTGACCTTTTCGTGATGCGGCAACTCTTGGTCCCATTCAATTTTGTGTAGCCACAATTTTTGGAGAAAAACCTTTGCCTTTACAATCACTGGCCCTAATAAACCCAGTGGATCGAATAATTTAGCGATATCAGCTAATACAGTTCGTTTTGTACAAACACTTGCTGATGGAGTGACAGTGAAACTGAAGCTATCTTCCTTTGGATTCCATCTCAAGCCAAGTGTTTTAACGGTATCTTTATCAGAGTCACCAAATTGATATCCTTGATTTTCAGTAGGGACTGCTTCTAAAAGCCTTTCATTGTTTGCACACCATTTGTGCAAGTCCATACCACCGGCCTTTAGTAGGGAAAGCAGCTCCTGTTGCAGTTTTATAGCAGTAGGAACATCTTTAGCTCCAGAAAGGACATCATCAACATAAAAATCATTTAAGACTACAGCGGATGCTAGAGGAAATTTCTGTTTATCATCTATCGCTAATTGGTTCAATACTCTAGTAGCTAAGTAGGGAGCAGATTTTGTTCCATATGTTACTGTAAGGAGCTTATAAAGTGAAGGTTCCTCACAGTTTCTATTTTTCCAAAGAATGCACTGTAAGTTACACTGATCAGGATTCACCCAAATCTGCCTGTACATTTTCTTCACATCAGCAGTGAATGCAACTTTATGTTTACGAAACCTTAATAAGATTGAAAACAAATCATCTTGAACGACACCTCCTTTCATTAAACAGTTATTCAATGAAACACCAGAAGTAGATGCTGCAGAGGCATCGAAGACAACACGTAACTTTGTTGTACTACTATCAGCTCTGTACACACCATGATGAGGCATGACATATTTAACATTATCACATTTATCTAATTTTTGCATATGACCCAGTTCTTCATATTCTCTCATAAAATTACAATATAGATTTGACATGTTTGAATCATGATTTAAGCGTTTCCACAAGCTATCTAACCTCTGTTTTGCCATATGAATTGGGTTTCCTAATTGCATATTTTCCTTTAGAGGAAGGCTGACAATGTATTTACCTTCTTCATCCCTGTGATGAGTTTGCTCAAAATGACTTTCGCATTCTAATTCTTCCTTAATTTTAGGTGATGGTACGTCCAAGATATTTTCGATTTCCCAGAATTTATTAATTAAACTTTCCAAATTATTGTTTTCCGAAATTAAACCACAATGTTGTGATTTTTCTTTACTCTCTACAGCTCCGCTTAGAATATGACCAAATACAGTTTCTTGCAGTGTTAATGACTTATTTATAAAGAGTCTATTTCCCTTTAAGATACTTAAGAATAATTCTGCTCCTATCAATAAGTCCACTTTAGCAGGAGAAAAGAAATTAGGATCTGCAAGTTTAACATGCGAAGGAATTTTTATAGTACCTAAATCAATGAATGTAGACGGCATTAGATCCGTAATCTTGGGAATAATCAAAAAGTCCAATGTTGCTTTAAAAGAACCATCAGAATTCAAAATAGTAGAAATACTTTTTCTTTTTATATTAAGCGAAGTATTGGAGATCCCTGTGACAGGAATATTTATTTTTTCTTTTCTTAAACCAAGAGAATTGGCAAAATCGGTAGTCATTAAATTACACATACTTCCCGAATCCAATATCGCTCTACCGGAACGTACATTTCCCGAGCTATCCAAAATGTAAACAGTTGACGTCGCCAAAATAACGCGTTTCTTCTGTGTTACAAAACAGGTTGTTAGAGGCGAGGAGGTTAACGAAAGGGGGAGCGAGGGGTTAAACGAAGGGTGAATATCAGTTTCTACCATCGGCGTAGAGTTCGAGCAATAGGAGCTTGGTGCTTGAAAGGGAGTTGCAACTGCTGATTCATCATGGTTCCGGTGTAATAATGTATGATGTTTGGCTTTGCAATTGAAACAAAGGTGTTTCGATTTACATAAGGCCACTTTGTGCGATCCAAGACAATTTAAACAAAGATTATACTCTCGTACAATTTCGTATCTCCTTTGTGGAGAGAACTGTAAGAACTGGTCACATTTATGCAATGAATGGGTATAATTTTTACACAGCGTACAAAACTTATTGTTAGGCGATTTCACAAATAAGCTTCGCGTTTTATTCGTCTGTTCATGGGCTTCAAATTTAGGTTTGAAAGAGAAACTTCGCCCAATCGAATTTAAAATTTGACATCTTCTTTCCAAGAATACCAAAAATTCGTCAAAGTTAGGAACTTCATTATTTACCAAGGACAATTCAAATTGTTTCCGAGTTTCCCGGTCTAGCTTTTGAAGCATTATGTTGATTAGCAGAACATCAGAAAGATTGTTCCGATCATATTTTAAAACTTTTAGAGCTCTCAAATTTTTAAGAATGCAGTCTAACAATTTACGTAAGTCTATTGCAGATTCATGTACAATTTTTTCTAGATTAATTATATTTTTTATATGCGTATCAACAATGATGCGTTTATTTTCATATCTTTCTTCCAGAGCTTTAAGGAGAGACTGATATGTATCTTCATAGGTTTCGACTAGTTTAGCTTCATTTCTTAAACATGACCGTAAATAGTAACATTTTTGATTTTCAGTTAAACTTGAATTATCATTGATCAAATTCAAAAATTGTTGCTTAAAAGAAGCCCATTCTTCAATTTTACCATAAAACAATGGCAGAGGTATATCAGGTAGTTTGATAGACACATAATTCTTATAAAGTTCTTTATCACTAGAACCATTCTTAAGCAAACTAGAAATGGCTTTAGTTTCTTTTAGTTCATTTAGTAGAGATTTTAGGCTTACCTCTACATTATTGATTTCATCTTCTATTTCGGAGAGGTTCTTTTCCACCTCTTCGAATTCATCGACGGATGCAACTTGATAGAATTCTTCTCTAAGGTTTTCGAATTTGATGAGCGTTCTTGATAGAATGTCCAATTGCGTAGTAACTACCGTTTCCGTGCGAGTTTCCTTTTTTTCAATAAAGGCATGAAGCTTTGTTAGCTGCCCTTTGATGCTACCTTTCTTTCGATTTAAAGTAGTTAAATCTGTAGACATGGCGTATTAGATGAATGTCCAAGATGACTTCACTGGTTGTACCAGCCTCTTTGAGCAGACGATATTTTGTTGGATTCGAACTCGCAACATTCCGGTTGCTTATCCTTTACTCATCATTTATATATCATATCGCGTTACATAAAAGCAAATTGTTTCATTGCTAGGAGATGAGTGGTAACAGTAGTAGGTTGCTGTCATTGAAAGAGTGTTCGGTGGCTTGTTTGATCATCGCTATCGTATTTTCGTCTTATTAAATGGCTTTTGTAATCTGATTTGTCTCAGCATTGACTATCAGAATAGTATATTCGTTGTTCTTTAACCATTCCTTATACGTGGCCATTATAAAATTCGGAGACCATGATATTGACGTAAGTTTCTACTATAAATCTTGTGTTGCTTGCCAGCTCAGATTATGACCTCGTCATCTGACATGGTGACGATGTGTTGTCCTCCGGTTTTTCAGGCGCATGTTCAATTCCTCCAATTTTGTATTTCTCGTTTCTGTTACTAAAACTCTGCATTGCGATATAATATCAACTACCTATCCGCAAGCATCAAAGAGAAAAGCCATGTTAAATATGTAGTAACACAGCCAGGATTTCATTTCGGAGGAGGCACCAATAATAAAATAAATGTTATGCTTAGTCTAATATTTTTTAAACGTTGGTACAGCTACACTCTACGTTTATAAGCAGTGGCAACGGCCTTGGCGATTTTTTTGGAAAACTTCAAAAGTCACCAAGAAAATAATTTTTTTTAAACTCTTTTTCTTTAAAAAATATTTTTTTTTTACAACGGAAAATGTAAATTTGAAAACACATTTAAGAACGTTTTAAAAAGTATATTTTTGAAAAACTTTCGCAAAAAGTAGTAAGCTTAAACACATTACAAAACACATTTGAACCAGCAGAAAAACTAAGCTGCGAATGTTGGGTAAGAACTTATCACACAATTGAAACTTATCAATTACACTAAATCAGTAGGCTTTTTGAAACTAAACATATTTTTAAAATAAAAAAAAGGAAGAAATAATACAATTTGATGAGTCAGAAATGTTCCTGGAAAAAATAATAAAAAACGAAAATTCCACAAATAGCAAAAGAAAAAAAGAAAAAACTCTGAAACGTAAAGTGAAAAATGTTACAAAACATAAAAATTCCATAACTGTAGAAATACAAATAAATGAACCAATGGTACCACAGAAAAATAATTTAAAAGAACCAATGCAATCAAAGGATATTTTAAAATCAAAATAACCAATGAAAGCAAAGAAAAACTTCAAACGCACCAATGAAATCAAACGACTTTAACGGATTTTGGAAAAACTTTCTAGAATATTCAAAATGAAAATTGAAAGTTACCGTTTGCCGAGGCTGCCATGAAAACCACAATAACCGTAAAGACAGATGGGTTGCCTTAATCTACCTTAACTTGCTGCTAGTAGTGCGCCAAAAAAAATAATCACCAAGGCAGTTGCCATCGCTCGTAAACGTAGAGTGTAGCTGTACCAAAACGTTTGTACGCTTGTTTCTGGTTTTCTAGATTTAATTTTAAACGAAATTCCATTAGCACATCACACCCAAAAAAAGCTATCTCTCTACATCTGAGTTCACGCGTAACTGTGTACGACTTTCCGCTAGTATTTACAAAATAAATTATACTTAGTTGCATTTAGCAAACTTTCAAATACTCACTCTTTCTGTAAATTTAATTTACTTTCAAACTACACTGTCGGAGGAAATGGATGCGATCCGCAGGTATGTGAGAAGATGGTCGCGACAATGTAACCGTAACCATGTATTGGATACTCGGGTAATTAATACTAAGCTCTCGGTGTCCCAAAATAATTGACTCATTTTCACGCTTTTGTTCAGAATATTTTCACTTTTACAGAGAACTTAACTTGACCAACCAGAGGATAGCATTTGTCAGTGGAGTAAGATAGACTAGGAATGTCAATTGTTCGTTTTTTGTTTTTTTTATTTTAAAAAGCTGGTAAAAATTTGAAAAGGGAACTTTCCAAGCGTTCTCCCGTTATGGAACACGTAAAATTGGAAAACATTTTCTTAACGTTTTAAACCTGTATGAAAAGTGCAATGATATTATCTGGAATTTATGCCTTCAGAAATTGAACACAAAAAGAAAAATAGACGTGAAAATCAACTTACAAATAATATTAATTGTAATCCTGAAGATATATTAAAAGAATGTCTTGAACAATATTTAGAGAGCTTTTCAATTTACGATTAAAACGTTTCTCATCTTTTCTGCAAATATTATAATTTATTCCGGTACAAAATTCAAAATGTTTAATGGGACATGTGATAAAAGAAAATAATTGGTATTATTAAGTTTAAAGCAAGCTATACCATTCAGAGACCAATTGTGCCTATTTTTTATAAAGATGAAGGTACTTTCATTTATTCCATAAGGCAACCAAAAAACATAAATTGAAATTATTCAAGTACTACACACTTCGTGGCCAACATGGCGTTGCCCGTGACAGTTCTTCGAGTGAGGTCAGGTGTGACCACTGCTCGCTGACGCTCGCTTACCCCCGGTGATTGCCGAATTCCCCTTTTGTTTGCTTCGCAAACGAACTCCACAGGGAACGCCGTGATGGCCTCGAAGTGGCTATTATCAACAACGCAAATCAAAACATTCTAGAATTGCAAAACGTGGCATGGTTCCAAAGGCATTAGGAAGAAAAACGCTTGTGACGTCAGCGATCGACAATCGTAAAATCCTCTCCTGCTTCAATAGAGGTAGCGAGGGAACAAATGTGAAAAAAAAAATTTTAATGTGATGATAATTCTAGATGAAATTTTAGAATTCGGGCGCTACACGAAAATTGCAAAAAATTAGGTGCCTGTGTGCCGAATTTCATTATTGTGCCATATATTCGTCTGGACACTAAGTGCAGAGACACAGACAGAGAAACACTTCCTTTTATAATAGTAGAAATTGCACTAAATTAAAATATAACTTAGAATTTACGCACATACATTACTTAGAATATACTTATCTTAGAATACGTTGCATATTTTAGTATCAACTTTTTTTTCGAAATCATACAGTGCTGGTAGCTTGTTTGAGATGCAACATTCTCCCGAGAATCGAAAAATTTAAATTCTTTATAACAAAATGTAAATTTTTTTTAGAAAAGTATTTTAATTGTAGAGATATCAGGGTGGATTATAATGGTAATTTTAGTTAACGTCGTACTAGAGCAACACAACTGGCTATTGACGACGGTCCGGGATCAATCCCTTAAGGGAAAGAACCGAGAACAACACCTCGTAATTCTGAACCACGGTCAGATGACGAAGCAACACCTGGGCTGGTACCCCACTCTCCAAACTTTCACACCAACCCAAAGTGAGGACTTTCGGCCACGACAGATTTAAGGTGTACCAGCCGCCTCTACACCATGATATCAGGGTGGAACAAATAATTCAGAACCAATTTATGAGGAATCCTACATTTTGTCCGAATGTTCGTAGCAGCAAACTTTTCAAAGCTCTTGTATCATGAACGATGCATCCTTCTTAAACAGGAGCCGTGGTATCTTGGTTGGAAGAGTAACGGATTAGCGACCGGAGAGTTGAGAGTTCGCATCTAACCAAAGACACTCGTGTACAAAGAGTGCTGGTCATGGCCTCAGATTTCCTCACGTTGGTGTAGTGTGGAAGTTTGGAGAAAGGGGTGCCAGCTGAGTTGCTAAACACGTCATCTGATCGTGGTTCAAAATGACGAGGTGTTGTCCTCGGATCTTTCCCTTGGGGGATTAATCCCGGGCCATCGTCAATAACCTGTTGTGTTACTCCTATATGACGTTAAAAGTTAGTCCAGTATGGCGTTAATTCAAATACATATCTACCTTTTTAAACAGTCATTGAACTTTTGCCAAGCGAATGCATAAATGATTCACAGGTGTCTGGTACTTATGCAAAGTACAATGTTTGCGTCCAAGGAAAGAGGCGTCAGAAGGAGTTAATTAGGTATGTGGATCGATGGGTGTGGCAATCGTAGTTACAACCAATGAAAGTACCGGATGATTCAATGTCTGATTTATTGATGCCATAACTCGGCATTTGTAAGTGCTCCATCAGAGGATCTTCTTGGTATTGAAACATGATTTATCTCAAGAATAGATAATTCCCGGGTGTCCGTCTTTCAAGTGATCAAGAAAGGAACAAACGTGATGTCCATCTCAATAGCACGGGGCAAGCACACATATTTTTTTTTGACTTGGCAAGACTCGTACCTTTTATTTCAATGCTGGGATGCATTTTTGGCAAATAAGTTTCGAGAAACCGCCTGATCTTAACGATTTGTTAGGTAACTATAGCTGAGTTATATCGGATGATGACAATCAGATAGGAATGAAGATAGCAGATAGCCATCACGGAAATATGACTTTCGGAGACATTACCGGATAATGGTTCTAGGATGACATTGCTGAATAATGACTATAGAGGGACATTGCCGGAAAATAACTATTGAGGTACAATGTAGGATGAGGGCCAAAGGAGAAATTTCACGATAATGACTAAAGGCGGGCATTGAGGGACAAGGACTATAGCGGACATTGAGGGATAATGACTATAGCGGACATTGCCGGTAGGTAGGTATTTTAACTGACAACACAATGACAGAGCAACACAACGGGCTATTGACTACGGTCCGGGATCAATTCGAAGGAAATATCCTAGCGGAGTACCGGATAATGATTACAGACATTGTTCGAGTGACTTAGCGGGACATTGTGGGAGAGTGACTTTTGAGGGACATTGTCGAAGAGCGACTATAAAGGGACATTGTCGAAGAGCGACTATAAAGGGACATTGTCGAAGAGCGACTATAAAGGGACATTGTCGAAGAGCGACTATAAAGGGACATTGTCGGAGAGTGACTATAGTGCACATTGTTGGGCAATGACTAAAAGGAACATTGAAAAATAACGAAGAGGATACATTATCTTTTTACTAAAAGTGATATTGTGTAGAATAATAATGGATAGGCATTGCCGGATAATGACTATAGCGGGACATTGTTGGACAGTGACTAAAAGGGACATTGTTGGGCAATGACTAAAATAGACATTATTGGGCAATGGCTAAAAGAGACGTTATTAGGCAATGGCTAAAAGAGACATTGTTGGGCAATGGCTAAAAGGGACATTGTTAGGCAATTGCTAAAAGGGATATTGTTGAGCAATAACTAAGAGGGGCTTTGTTACGCTATGGCTAAAAGGGATATTGTTGGACAATGGCTAAAAGGGACATTGTTAGGCAATGGCTAAAAGGAACATTGTTGGGCAATGGCTAAAAAGGACATTGTTAGGCAATGTCTAAAAGTGATATTGTTGAGCAATGACTAAAAGAGACATTGTTGCGCAATGACTAAAAGGGATATTGTTGAGCAATGACTAAAAGGGACATTGTTGGGCAATAACTAAAAGGGATATTACTGGGCAATGGCTAAAAGAGACATTGTTGGGCAATTTCTAAAAGGGATATTGTTGGGCAATGGATAAAAGGGACATTGTTAGGCAATGGCTAAAAGGGACATTGTTGGGCAATGACTAAAAGTGACACTGTGAAGAATAATGTTGAAGGAGAGGCATTGCCGGATAATGACTATAGAGGGACATAGTCGGATAAAGATTAGGGGACATTGTGGGATAATGATTGTCGGGGACACTGTCAGATGAACATCATATTTAAACTGGATTTAATCGTCCCGTAGAAATACCATTATAGTGTTACCTTGCCATGGTTTGAAAATGTTGAATTCCTCGGATAATAACTCCACGAGTGTATTTCATTCTTGATGGTTTATATCTTCTTTTTTCAAATGCAGTTTTCTCTTCAGAGTACAGTTGTAAGGCTTAATACTTAAAAAATTGTTAAGCCCCCTCTAATGGTGGATATCCCCGTTCCGCGTTCCCCGTTTTGATAACCGCCGTACTAGTATGTTATGTATGAGGGATGACTTGGATAATTATCTGAGAAATTATCGAACATCCAACATCTATCACATATTTTAAGTAAATCTGCAAAATTTCGAGGCTTTAAATAAACACTATTGAGAATCGAAGGCAATGCATCCTACACACTCAAGCGAATATTTAAATTCTCTCTCCTATTGGTTAGGTCACTCTAGGATGGCTAGCGGATTGTCCAATCAAACTGACCGATTATCTTATGCAATAAAAAATTGCATTTGTGGGTTGAAGGATGAGCAGCCAATTATTTTGGTAATTTCTTTCGACGGAAAGGGAATGTTGGATGAGGCTTTCTCGGGAATGTTTGACGAGCCCAGTACTTTTGTTTCATGATTTTCCTCTTTAAGCTCACAATTACTCTTTTAGGTGGAAAATTACATGTATTTCGTCTTTCAAAATTGGACGTGGAAGTAGACTGAAATCGAGAGCGTTTAAAAAAAAAGAGGAATGGAATTTGAATTTGAATGATGATGGATTAGACGAGTTGTAAAAGGGTTAGAGGCTGTTTCGAAATTTGTTTTTGTGCTTTACTTGGGACCACGACGTTTCCGAGAACGTTAAAAAACGCCTGGAGATAGAAAAATTTTGAACAGTATGACGGATCGTGAAATTAATTTTTTTTAACCTTTGAGAGTGTGTTTTTAATAATTACGTCCTTGTGTGGTTTGAGTAATAATGATATATTTTGTTGATAAATCTCTTGTCATGCCTTTTATGAACCGAATCATCAAATCTTGTTTTTGGTTCGTCGACTCTTACTTTTGGTCCAGTGTAAGCTGTTTTTAAATACAGAAAACCGCACTCAATTTCATAGGGTATATGTCATAATAACAGGAATTATAAAAGTCTACAGTCGTGACAAGAGTGGTGGAATTGGTATAAAGCAACCGGAGAAGAATCTACTAGTGCTGAGTGTAGTGTTGGGTTCACAAATGGAGAGGCAGAAAGTTCCGTAAAAATAGTTTATTACTAAACACAAACAAGTAGTAACATCATAATGCGTTGAGGTGGTTGTTGGGTGTTTGGGACGGCTCCGAGAGCTCCTTGTTCCAAGGGGCTCGTGAAAGAAATAAATAGTTCACAATAACTCGCTAAGGGGATAAGGAATATGACAAATATTAATGGACCATAGGATCTATCAAAAATGTTCATTGGTTGAAATTCGGTGTCTTATCGAAGAAGTAAGTTGATCTTCCACCGGCGATTTGAAAGGAGAAATTGTCATCTGATCGTGACTCAAAATGACATGGTGCTGTCCTCGGATCTTTCCCTTCGGTTTTGATCCCGGACCGTCGTTAATAGCCCATTGCGTTGCTCATGTTACACAATGTACGACGTTAATTATAATACCTAACTACCAACTTTGAAAAAAATAGATAAACATTTCTAGTGAGCGGGAACATGGGCTATTGGTGACGGTCCGAGATCAAATCCTTGAGGAAAAGACCGTAGGACAACACTACGTCATTTTGAACCACGGTCAAGAGCTGGCACCCTACTCTCCAAACTTCCACACCAAGCGAACGTAAAGGCATTTGAAGCTACGATAGTTTTAATGTACACTATCCCCCGCGTACACTACTGTATTTGACTGGACATAGTTTCGAGGCACTGGTTTCCAGGTACTTCGACTTCCATTGAGAGGGTTCTGTGCGTATCACACAAATGATTGTGACCCTAACTGAAATGATGAAATTTGATGCTACGACTCATTTAACGTGCACTAGCTCCCTCTGTTCACTCCAGTCTTTGGCTGGATTCGAACTCGCAACTCTCCGGTTGCGGGCTACAGTGGCACTAGTTCGTGTAGGGATTTAGTGCTTGGATTTATCCCCATGTGGCGCTATTGGGAAGTAATGGTAATGGTAATTTTTAGTTAACGTCGTACTAGAGCAACACAACGGGCTATTGACGACGGTCCGGAATCAGTCCCTTAAGGGAAAGATCCGAGGACAACACCTCGTCATTTTAAACCACGGCCAGATGACGAAGCAACACCTGAGCTGCTATTGGGAGGAATTGGAATAAAAAGAAAACGCACAAAAAGAGGCACCTCGGATTCCTAATTACTGTCTGGGAAATAATCGGGCGTAATTACGCGCGCGACAAAAAGATCGGATCGCGAGAAAAAGACCCGCGACGAGATTCTTTCGTTTGTCCCCGTCTTGTTACTTAAGGACGAAGGGAATAAATAATGAGGACGTTCAATGAGTGTACTTATTTGGGTTCTTTCTTGGCCGTGTTGATCTGCATGGGCACGAAAAGCGCGCACTTATTAGGCTTGCCGAAATGACGACATTTTAATTTTGTCTCGTAGCGTGCTTATTTCGCGAGAGGATTGGATTGGAATTTCGCTTGTATTTGCATTCGGAAAGTGTCACGGTGGGGAGAGTAACGGACTAGCGATCGAAGGGTTGGGAGTTCGAAGCTCGCCTCAGCCCAAGCCATGGGGGATGTCGTGGCTCAGTGTGCTAGCAATCTTCCGAGTAGCAGGTTCGATTCCTGTCAGGTGCATTCATCCCTTCTGTGTCAGTAATAGCTTTAATCGTGCGTGTGTCTATCATCTGATTTTATGTCTTAGGACTGGTGCAGGCTCTTGCGAAATAAAACCCAAATCACAAATCAACCAACCAAAGACCGTCGAATACAAAAAGGGTCTGGTGCACGTTTAATATGTCGTGGCCTCAAATGTCCTCCCGTTTGCGTGGTGTGGAAGATTGGAGAGTTGGGAACCGGCTCAGGTGTTTACGTCATCTGACCATGGTTCAAAATGACGAAGCGTTGTCCTCGAATATTTCCCTTCGGGATGAATCCTGAACCGTCGCCAATAGCCCTTTGTGTTTTTCCAATGCGATGTAAAATCCAACTTCTTCCTATCCACCTTCCTTCAGAAAATAACGTTGGGTTGGCGTGGAAGTTTGGAGAGTGTGGTGCCAGCTCAGGTGTTGCTTCGTCATCTGACCGTGGTTCAAAATTACGAGGTGTTGTCCTCGAATCTTTCCCTTAAGGGACTGGTCCCGGACCGTCGTCAATAGCCCGTTGTGTTGCTCTAGTACGACGTTAACTAAAAATTACCATTACCATTACCATCAGAAAATAACTTCAGGAGCGATCTTGTCTTCTCTTACGTTTCCTTTCACTTTGGGTTGGCGTGGAAGTTTGGAGAGTAGGGTGCCAGCTCAGGTGTTTCTTCGTCATCTGACCGTGGTTCAAAATTACGAGGTGTTGTCCTCGGATCTTTTCCTTAAGGGACTGATCCCGGACCTTCGTCAATAGCCTGTTGTGTTGCTCTAGTACGACATTAACTAAAATTAGCATTACCTTACGTTTCCTTACCGGGCTTTGCACACTGCACTAGCAACCAGCGAGTTGTTCGCAGCGGTGCAGTGGGAGAGAAACGTGATCAAAAGTTGATTTTATAAAGTAACGAAATAAAACAGCAGTAGTGGCCTCTTAAAACTTATCAGCGATTCGATTACCTGCTATCAATTAGCATAAAGAGCTGTTTTAACTTGATCATCGTCAAAGTTTGTTTTCCGCTTGTTTGCTTAGTTTGGGCCCCTTCTGAAATGATGAAATTTGATGCTACGACTCCTTTAACGTGCACTAGCTCCCTCTGTTCACTCAGGTCTTTGGCTGGATTCGAACCACGATTCTGTGAATTGTAAAATATTTTGGAAAGTATCATTGCTATGCCCTAATAGGGTGAGGTTTCAAAAATATATCACTCATTTTTCGTTTTTACAATTTTTAGTTTCACTACCCAAAGAAGTGATTAAAGCCTACAGTTTTCTTGTTTACTTTGTTAACTTGAATCATTCATTTGTGTGTGAAATATCTTTTTTCTTACTCTATTTACAGTCTTAATTTTTAAACATAAGTTTACTATAAGTTGAATAAAATATTTAAAACAGTGAGTTACCATCCTTTGTAATTTTTATATTGATTCGAGGGAACGAAAGCAAATTTGTTCAATTTTTAGTTTTATGTATTAACGCTCTCTTACTATTTACCATTTCTAGTAATTCTTCGAATGAAAGAGTTTGGCGGAGATATTAGTTCCAATAATACATATCAAATGTGTAAATTATATTTATCGTTTAGTTTCTTATCAAATGTTCTGATACTACGCATGGAAGCGAAAGAACGTATCAGATGCTAATGTCAGGTGCAAAAATGTGTGAGATATTGTTCTTAGCGAACTGAGAAAAAGCAACTCAAATAAAAATGAGGATTGAACATAAAGAATTCAATATCAGGAAGCGTTACAGCTTGTATCCGACGTAGAATGGATAAATACAGGTTATGCACTATGTTCAAGGTACGTATGCATTCTTCAGTATGCGTGTTCAATAAGTATGCATTCCTCGGGCAGAGCGGTCTCTATTTTAGAAAGTGACTAGAGGTGGAAACATAGCATTCACTTTGGTCTCCAAAACACCCCACAAACGTTAAATTATTTTGAGGTCAGAAGACTGAGTTGGGGCCAGAGTCCATGTACCATATTAATCGTGTGCACACGCAACCATGTTTTGACACACGAAACGTATTTTTCAGCAATACAAAAATTATTATATCTATTGTGACAGTGCAAAGGATCCAAAAACTATTATCCGAGGTTTTTCAGACATCTTGTAACCTCTTGACTACCAACCATATAAAAATTGTTTACAAATATTTTTTTCCGATAAATGTTATGAAATATACTTTAAAGCTCTTAAGTAAATTCCTCTTAAGGATGGTGGCATCATAGGGGGCTAAGCATTTCAGTGTACCTCAGGTCTCAATTATACTAAAAGCGAAAAAATTTTCAAATTATAAGATGTTGCTCAAGAACTCATACTTAAGAATTCAGAAATTATTAACTCAAACACATCAACTAAAAGATTTAGAAATCATTAAAAACAAATGAAATTTACTTATTTTTTCGAGCACGTTGAGTCGAAGCCATTTCTTCCAAATCGCTTTAGAATACTAAACATTCCACAGGAACTACCGATTTATACTACAATCCATTGGTGTCAATCGGAAGCTTAGAAGTCCACGCGCGTGTACTTAGCTATCAAATTTTATCAGAAAGATTATTTTTAAGGCGAAAGACTCGAGGTCCACGTAACTGGATCGAGGTAGCGAAGATGATAAGCTTTTGGTTTCTCCCTAAAATTGCAATAATTAGGAAAATCTAATGTAGCTCCAAAACTAATTATCGTAAAGAGCTGAAATTTTGCATGGTTCTAAAAGTTCTTTTGAATCGATTTCCAATAAATATATAAGTTTCCATTTCATAATTTTTTCAAACATTAATTTAATAATTATTATTGCATTCTAATAACTTTTTTGAAATATAATATTAGGTGGATTTGTGTTTGGGTTGTTTAACAGCAACATGGTACAAAATATATCAGCTCAATTGAAATATTATTTAGAAAGATCTCTATTAAAGTCTAAGAAACTGATTTAACATTAGAAACTCCAATCTTTCTGCCCTCATAACTTCGAAACGGTAAGACCTAATGACATAAAATTTGGTATCTAAAGATAAATTTTGATATAGATTTGAAATTATTAAATCTTATTGACTATTATGAAGTTGGTGCTCAATTTAATATGAAGACGGCCCCTTATGCAAATTTTATGTTCTTGAATTTATAGAAGACGTTAGTTCCTGTCATTGAATTTTCTCAACAGTTGAAATCGTTCGAAAGAAAGAGGGGTTCGTTTTTTTCCGTGTGACTGTACATTTTCATTTGAAAATTACGAAGCATAAAACTTCACGAACATAGAAACAGATCAAGGATACTTTTGCTTTAAACCTGGATACTTAAAACCTGGGGACTTATACACCCATAGTCACTCCCCACCAATGGATGATTTTTGCTCTTCCCTCGGCTCTTTCTGACCTAAAATCAAAAACTGTTTCAAGACTTGTCTACAAAGGAAAGTTTCATTCGGTCAAGGACGGACAGGACAGGAATTCCTAAATGTGGGTCGTGACGACTTTTGATGGATTACGAAAAATTTTAGGATGTGACATTCCTCACCGGGGGGGGGGGGCTTGATACAGACAATGTGTGTTGCTTATTTGTCTTCTGTCACATCGCCGAAAATGGCATTGAACCACAAAAACGATGCAATTGGACCCACCCGTTCAACAGGTGCCTATTTCGACCCGCTTCGCTTGCATGTGAAGTGATATTAAGTATATTCGAAATAAATTATGACTCTCCGTCTCCTTGCGATTTAGGGGTCGCGTAGCTCACTTGGAAGAGTAGCGGATTACCAACCGGAGGGTGGCGAGATCGAAACTCGATCCAACCAAAGAGTCGTGTACGTGGGGGCTGGTGTATTTTAAATCTGTCGTAACCTGTCGTGTCGTGTTTTGAGATTGGGGTGCCAGTTCAGGTGTAACCTTGTTATCTGACTGGTTCGGAATAACGAGGTGTTTTTCTCGGATCTTTCCGTTCGAGATCGATTCCGAATCGTCGCTAATAGCCCGTTGCGTTGCTACAGTGTTGACGATGATTCAACTACCTACCTGCCTGCCGAATGTTAGTAATTTGGTAATTTTTAATTAACGTTGTACGTGAGCAGTGGTCGACAAACCGCATCTCGCGAGCGGCTCTTTAGCCACTTGAGTGCGGCTATGCCATGAATCGATTTCGACAAAATGCTGGCAGTAAATATATCGCCGGTGACGAGAAGTCAAGAAAAATCAAGTTATATATTTAATTATTGGGTGCAATCATCCAACAATGTTAATATTGCAAGCTTTATTGTTAGTCAAGAGTTTGCTATTTTCACTTGTAAAGAGCGTTTTGTCAAATTTTTATTTAACATTAAAAAAAAATTTTGTCACTAAATAAGATTATTATTTTTGATATCTGGTTTTATTTCATGTTAGTAGCTAGTTTAAACCGACTCCTTTAAACATGGATCTTGAAAGAAATTTGGGTCTCAAAAGAAATCATAATCGTTGTACTCTTTAAAAAAATAGACTAATGAGTTTGCCAACCACTGTACTAGAGCAACACAACGGGCTATTGACGACGGTCCGGGATCAATCCCCGAAGGGTAAGGTCCTAGGACAACACCACGTCATTTTGAGCCACGATCAGATGACCAGAGCTATCACCCACTTTTCAAACTTCCACACCAACCCAACGTGAGTACTTTCTGCCACGACAGATTTAAGGTGCACCAGCCGTCTCTACACCACACACTTACAAACATTCATGCACCGACCCGGATTGGAACCAGGAACCTTCCGATCTAGAGGCCAATACCTTAACCACCAGACCGGTTGGTGGGCTACCTACCGAATTTTGTAGTTTTCTTGTCACGAGTGATATTGTGTTAGCGGAAGAAAAATAGACTTTTTTCGAGGTTTGGGTGCCACTTACTGTTGTAAGAACTAAAAGACATCGCAATCCTGTGAGGTTGTGGGCGAAACCCACCTAACATCGATATCATGATACGGGAAGTTTCCTTGATTGGCCAGATGTTCAGTTGCGGAAAAAAATATCAAACCACGCCCTTTTCTTGAGTCATGATTCATAGTAGAGCAAATTGATTGTACCCCTAATTGTAACATGCAAGCTACTGGCAACAACATGTTCATACAACAGTATATACTTCCTTCAACTGTTCATAAATCTGGATTTTATGATAGAATACATACAAGACATGATGTGTCGCAAACGATTATAATAGGAACAGCTATTAACGCTTTTTATAAAATTAGCTAGTATGTGTACAGAGAATTACTTTTTGTTCTCGTGTGTATCTTCAAATTTACTTAATAATATTGTTCGTTGTAATATACTTAATTAATACTTGCCCTTAAAAATTCTTTAAAAACATTACGCATTTCATTGAAAACAGAGCGAGAAAATTGGAATTGGGACGAGTCAGTCATATTAAGAATAGATGGAAATTTCTGTTTAACAATCAAAGTTCAGAAATTCACGTTTCCACATTTTATACCTCTGATCGACACGATTTATTTTTTAAGTATGTAGTAACTTTCTCTTTTTTCGATCTTCACACTAGTCTTCTATGTAATCGATAGATGGCGCTGCTATACCTTTTCGTCTATCCTATTTCTGGAAGGCAGTATCTCCGGAAGTCACATTCACAACCGTGTGTGTTCTTAAAATACTAAAATATTACATTTAATAAATAGACAGTGTGAGGTAATAGAGTGGGAATCGAAGATAATTTTTTACATTTTCGATGCCTCTTCGAGAACTAAATTTGTAATACAATTTTCGGTTTCATGGAATATTTTCTGGCATTTTATTTTGTTACATAGTTTTGCATCTGTAGTCCAGTTGAATTAGCAACAAATTAGCACCTGAAAGGTTACATGTGGAAACTTGGTTCAACTAAAGACTGTTGTGTGCAAAGGGGAGTTGGTGCACGTTGAATCTGGTTATCGGTTCTTGGTGGATAGGATTTATATTTTTTTTGGAAAAAATCTGACCAGATATCATAACATATCGGCAATATCTAGATTACGAGAGGTATCTCTTCAGTTGCAAAATTGGTCAGACTTTGATGGATGAGATATCTCGCCGAAACCACTTGGAGGGTTAATTGAATGCGATACAGGAAGAGTCATTAAGATGTCACTACTTATACGGGATTGGCATGTTTTCATTAAAAGTTTACCAGCATCAGAAAGTACTTGTACGATTTGAATGTGGCATGGCTATTTTGCCAATTCAAAGTGGAGGATTGTGCGACTTGGCTCAGAGATCCACTGATAACACAGCCTTACGAGAAAAAAATTTTGTTAGGTGCCTGGAATTTTTAAAACTGATTTTGACTATATTTGGTACGCTGGTTTCAAATATGAAAACAGTTTTTCTCTATCTGCTCAACTTTTTGAGGTTTGGCGTAGTTAAATTACAAAATATTTTATTATACAACCCATTGAGCAGTGGTTAAGTTTTTTAAATGGATAGTTTCCTGCTTTTTTCTTCCTTCTTCTCTGTACCTCTGTCAGCTGATTGTATGAAGCCATATTTGTTGTCATAACCTAGTGTTTGCAGCTAACTATAGAATGGCATCAAGTCGAAGAAATTGTTTTAATCATCCTGATGTGTTTTGCTATATATGTGGTGAGTGCACCCTAAAAGAGAACGGAAAAGCCATTTCTAATTTTGTTAAAATAACTTACCTCGGGTACTTTGGCGTTAGGCTTGATGACCAAGATAAAGTTTGGGCTTCGCACGTGTGTAAAACTTGTACCGAACACCTACGACAGTATACTAATGGGAAGAGATGGAGTCTAAATTTCGGTGTCCCAATGGTGTGGAGGGACCACTTTAATGACTGTTATTTTTGTATTGCGAATATTGCCGGCATAAACCAAAATAGCTGCAGCAAGTGGACATATCCTAATTTAGCCTCTACAAGACGACCTGTTCCTCACTCAGAATTAAAGTGGTTAACTTTCTCGTGGTCAGCAAGGGAACTACACGAAATATAAATGCTTCTTGTACCCATGGGATAGCAGAGCCAAACACTATCACTGGATGAGAAAAGTGTGGCCTAAGAAAGTCCTTCGTGAATCCTCATTCGTTCGAGACAGAATCATTTGGTCTCCGCTGCATGTAAAGCAAAATTAATGAAACAGTTCATGACAGCTCTTGATCCTGATAGCCCTTCTTTGCATAAATAAGAGACACAAAATTCCAGGAACAAGTACAGAAAAACATAAAGCTAGAATTTTTGATGGTCCTCAAATCAGACAGCTCACAAACGATCCTCATTTCGTGAATTACATGAATGCAACAGAGCGAAAAGCGTGGATACGGTTTGTTCTTATTGTCAAGAACTTTCTGGACAACCACAAGACTAAAAACTATATTGAACTAGTTAAAAGCATCTTAACAACTTCAGAGACCTTGGTTGTAATATGAGCATAAAGGTTCATTACTTGCATTTAGACCATATTCCTGATTTTATTGTTTTCAATTCTAAATTTTAATTAATCTACTGTAGATTTTCAGGAGTGTTGTCTTGTGTTTTTTTTTCAATTAATTAAAGTGTTTTACAAAATTTAACACTTTAAGACACAAAAAGTTGCATCTAGAAGGAATTGTCAGAATACAATGAAATTTTTACAAAGTTGGTAAAATGCTTCTAAATGAGTAAATGATTAAAATTTGAGACTGAAATATGCAAACGTTTTTGAGAAAAATTCAAAATAGTGGTGTGTGTGTGTGTATCATTCAGTATGGCGTGTGATCGCCATTTTCCCTAATGCAGCATGCCAAGCGCCTTGGTAGTGAGTCATACAGGCTCTGCATGAAATCCTGCGACTGTCCTTCCCATGCTGCCTGAACCATGTCACGAAGTTCCAGGGGGAACCCACACCATGACACCAGGTCTACTGGACATATGACACTGCACAACAAACCGTGAACCTTTGGCTGACCACGTTGCCTGCACAGACGGATTCGATTGTCGTCTCCACCCAGACAGAAGCGGGATTCATCAGTGAAGACCATTCGATGCCATTCGACGCCCTATGTCCGTCTGACACGACACCATTCTAGTCTTTGACGTCGATGCAATGCTGTTAAAGGCAGTCGTCGTAACGGTCTACGTGAGTTTAGTCTCACGTCGTGAAGCCGTCGATACATGGTGCGATCAATTATTGGATGATCGAGAGAGGTTCCCACTGCTCGTTGGATGTCTGCAACAGGGGCTGATGGATCAGTACGCGCATGTCTTACAACACTTCGATCCTTCCTCCGTCCGGTTTTTCTAGGCCATCATGAGTCTGGTTGACGCTAGCATGTGCCTTGTTGTATCCACCGCTGCTAACAGCATGCATCAGTAACATCTCTACAACCAATATGTTGCACAATCCGTCGATTAAACCATCCACCTTCTCAGATGCCAATGACTCGGCCTCTGTCAAACTCTCCCAGTTGCTTAAATTATTTGCGAACTATTTTCCTAGGCATAACTCAATGGGAAACTATGTAACCAACACAGCAGCTTGAGTCGAGATGAATTTGCTGCGTTACTGGATGTCCTTTTATGTCCCGGTATGCAGCGTGTTTGAGAGCTGTACAGCGCGTGACGTATGTTCAAACGATTCTGAAAATTGGATCATTAGCATCTCCAACGCAAATGTACCACTCCTTCAAATTTCATTTACAGTGGTCTATTCCTTCCTGGTGTAACTTTTTTTTTGTCTTAGTGCGTATTAAGGAAAGGGTTTTTTAATTTAACGCCTATAACCTATGCCTAATTTATTAGATTAACGTACATAACGCTACTTTCATATCTCACAAACAAGAGGCGATGGGAAAAAACTAACGTCATATTTGTTTTCAACACATGAAATACACATAAAATCAATTTAAAAAAACGCTCGCACCCAGTTAAGTGACCCAAAAAGCGCTAAAGGAGAAAAATTGTCGGGTAGTTAGTTATTTAGTGACACCCTCGAGAAAACGCAATGGACTAGTGACGACGGTCCGGGATCCATCTCGACGGAGAGATCAGAGGACAACAACCCGTCATTTTGAATCACACTTTCACAAGATAACAAGAGGTCGACACCTAATTCTTCACACTATTTCCTGGCACTCAACTCTCTAGTCTTCCACACCAAATCAACGTGAGGACATTTGAGGCCATAACAAATTTAACGTGCCCCAGCCCTCGATCGGGTTGGACCGAATCTCTAACTCGCTACCCCACGTTTGCTAATAAGTTACTCTTCCAACTGGGGTGCAGGGTCCGAAGAGTAACGGTTTATCAACCGAGGGTTGCGAGTTCAAATCCCACCCAAGAGAGTCATGTGTTAGGGGATGGTGCACGTTAAATCTGCCGTGACCTCAAACGTCCTCATTTTGGCATGATGTGGAAGTTTGGAGAGTAGGGTACCAACTCAGGTGTTCTCGTCATCTGATCGTGATTCAAAATGACGAGGCATTGTCTCTGATCTTTCTCTTAGGGTCCGATCCTGGACGGCCGCCAATAACTCGTTGTGTTGCTCGAGTGCAACTTTAATTAAATATCTATTTACCTACCTTTATGCTCAACATGTTAGAATATTTTATCCACAAAACACATCTTGACAGAATGCCCGTATTTTATATTACCTCGAACTAAACCTATTTTTTTTCCAATGGCTGTGGTACATGAACAAGAAAACAAAAAAGAACGTGAACAGAAGAACAAGAAACATCAAAAAGTTCAAAGGATAGCACAAGGCTATCACCCCAAGAGTCATCTAGCTTCCCAGTATCTCGAAGTATCAGTTTCTCCAATTAGAGCTCCACATACACGCAGGTGATGTTTGTCCATAGGCTCGTTTTTGTCACACAGGGGGCAGGCAGCTTCATTAAGAACGCCAATACGACACAAATGCGCAGCAAGGCAATCATGCTCGATAAATAGGTGAAAGACTAACTAAACCAATTTGGTATCTTTTAATATCTTGACAGACTTGTTGATGCACACATATCATAAGAATTCCTTTTTACTCATAACTGATATTGGTTTTGTAAACCATATTTGCATTTTGTATTTGACCCTGACACAAGTTTACCACTGAATTGTATACCTATTTTTTCAAGTTTGTTATGTTTAAAAACTAGTTTGTAACTAAAGGCTTTGCTTGGGTGCAGCCTTTTGCCATAAAAAGACAAACAATATTTCCTTTCACAGCATTTACCCCCTGACTCTGCGTTTCGCGGCTTGGCCAGACAGGACCGTTGCGCCATAAAGCCCCCAAACCACCAGCCACCCAATTCGCATCCGAAGGCGCGTTTCAGGTGAAGAAGGCTGCAAAATCTGCTCTCCCGAAGCGAATCATTAGCGATCTCCGTCAAAAATAAGAGGCAACAAAGCAACCCGGAGAGAGACTTGAAACACCCAGCTGTTGTGTCTATATTAATGGAACATTTCCATTCCATAAGTCCCCCAAGACTCCCCCCCTCGCAGATGAAGAGCGAGGTTATTTCCCCCTAAACTAGCAGCAAAGGGGAAAAATTGAAAACTTCGATTATGTTAAATGAAATGCAAAACGTTTTCTTTTAGTTAAGTTCAGTTTTCGGGAGTGTAATGGAAAATTTTCCGCTCCACCAGCTGGGGGTGGCGCTCATTTCATTTCGCTTCCACTGTTTGTTTGTTATTGGGCGACAGTGGCCTAGTGCGAGGATTAGCTTAATGGGCTTGCGAGGCGAGCCTCGTTTTTTTCTACAAGAAGCCCACATCGGACAGATTGCCTTCTGGAAATGAAGGTGTTGGATTCGCTTCTTTTCCATCGCTGATTATGTGCTCGGTTTTGCGAATCAGACCACACGAGCAACCGGAATGTTGCGAATTCAAAAATCAGTTCAGCCAAAAGAGCGTCGTGTACATGGGAGTTGATTCACGTTCAATCTGCCGTGGCCTCAAATGTCCTCGCGTTGGCGTGGTGTGGAATTTTGGAGAGTGTGGTGCCAGCTCAGGTGTACTCGTCATCTGACATCGGTTCAAAATGACGTGGTTCTTGGATATTTCCCTTCGGGATGCACCGTCACCAATAGACAGTTGTGCTGCTCCAGTTCGACGTCAATCAAAATAAACACCAACCTCCCATGCACATACAAACTGGAATTCGAACGTATGACTTACTAGTCGGCAGATATACGAGACTTAAAATATCTATACTGAAAAGTGCTCCCGTAGTGAAATTGGCACGCCTACATCAGTCTGGCTCCTTACAGCATCACGGCTTGAGGACACCTGGCGACAGCTTTAAAATGGCCCAAGAACACTGATGAAGGAATATCGATACCTTAAAATAACTCAAAACTGTTATTTGTAATAAATATTTGGTAACCGAAATTTTGTTTTCAAGTAACCACCCGGTAAAGAAATGCAATTTGAAAAATTGCTCCTGCGATGAAATGGTCACCACTTCTTCACTACATCCGTCTACTTCCCTTACAGTATCATGGCACGAGGACACCTGGTGACCACTTCAGGTCGTGGAAAAGATCAACGCTCAAGAACACTGCTAGCAATAAGGGATCGAAGGTCAAAACTATTGGCATAGTTATATTTATACTCACCAGGACTTGATTTTCCCAAGAGATTAGCATTGTTTTAAGTGCTGTATATATAGTGTCATAAAGTATGATGGTATGGATGCAACTACTGTATAACTGTGACAGTGTACAGATGCAACTATGTAATGTGCTCTTACATTCTTTATAAATATGCCCCCTCAGTGACATGCTCTATTCATCCCAAGTACACTTATTTAAAGTGGTAATGTCTCACGGCGCAAGGTATGGGAATGTGTGATGGTGTCAATTAGCTATGAGCATTTAGGTGGCGCAGACAAATGAGACATAACCGTATGATATATATATTGCTAGGGTAGTTACATTTCCACCTTTGAATCGCCACTGAAGGATATTCCTTCACAACATCAACCCAATACCTTTGAAGTGTGAATCGCACTAGGGTGCTATGACGAAGACCAGTGTCGTCCGGAGTCCGTTGGTGATTTGATTCCTCAAATGGTTATAGAGTCGAAATCCCAATCGCTGGGAATGCCTCCGACCTCCTTTTTCACTCCATTAAACGGACCCTTTCAATTCATTTTCAATCTCGCGCCGCCACATTCAATATTAGCTGTATTAAATGGATCCAAAAGTGGGGGCCAAATGAAGCTGCTGTTTTTTGACCGGCGCAGTTTCAACTGTGTTCATTTGTACTGCGAGGGAGTGTTGAGAGTGCTTAGTAGAGGAATTGAGATTTGCTTTGAATGTTGTTTAGCTTTTGAGACAAGCAAAAAAGAAAAGAAAAAAAGAGATTTTTTATGATAAAAAGAGGCAAAGAAAGAATTTAGAAAATAGAAAAAGTAAGATTTATTGTAAAAAGAAAAATTAATTTCTGACATACATAAAGAGAAAAGGTATTTGGTATTTTAACTAACGTCGTCCTGGAGCAACATAGCGGGCTATTGACGACGCTCCAGGATCAATTCCCAAGAGAAAAATCCAAGGACAGCACCACGTAATTTTGAACCACGGTCAGGCAACACCTGAGCTGCCGCTCCACTTTCAAAACTTCCACACCACGCCAACATGAAGAAATTTGAGGCCACGACGGATTTAACATACACCAAGCCCCTTTGTACACGACGGTTCTTTGTTGGATTCTAACTCGCAACCTTCTGGTTGCAATTCGATGGTCTTCCAACCACGGCCCTACAAAAGTAAAATAAATTGTTTAAAAATATGAATAAAAAAAATTGTTTGAAAATATGTATAGAAAAAGAAATTGTTTGAAAATATAGAGAGAAAAAGAAATTGTTTAAAAATATAAATAGAAAAGAAATTGTTTGAAAATATAAAGAGAAAAAGAAATTGTTTGGAAATATGAATAGAAAAGAAATTGTTTGAAAACATAAGTAGGAAAAGAAATTGTTTGAAAATGTAAAGAGAAAATAAATTGCTTGAAAATATAAATAAGAAAGAAATTGTTTGGAAATGCAAATAGAAAAGAAATTGTTTGAAAACATTCGTAGGAAAAGAAATTGTTTGAAAATATAAAGAGAAAAGAAATTGTTTGAAAATATAAAGACAAAACTAAATTGTTTGAAAGTATCAATAGGAAAAGAAATTACTTCAAAATATAAATAGAAAAAAATTGTTTGAAAATATAAATAGCAAAGGAATTGTTTGAAAATATAAAGAGAAAAAGAAATTGTTTGGAAATATAAATAGAAAATAAAAAGTAGGAAAAGAAATTGTTTGAAAATATATATAGAAAAAAAATTGTTTAAAAATATAAATAGAAAAAATTGTTTGAAAATATAAATAGAAAATAAATTGTTTGAAAATATAAAGAGAAAAAGAAATTGTTTGGAAATATATATATATAGAAAATAAATTGTTTGAAAACATAAGTAGGAAAAGAAATTGTTTGAAAACATAGAGAGAAAAATAAATTGTTTGAAAATATAAATAGAAAAGAAATTGTTTGAAAATATAAGTAGGGCAAAGAAATTGTTTGAAAATATAAAGAGAAAAAGAATTTGTTTGGAAATATAAATAGAAAAGAAATTGTTTGAAAATATAAGTACGAAAAGAAATTGTTTGAAAATATAGAGATAAAAAGAAATTGTTTGTAAATATAAGTTGGGCAAAGAAATTGTTTGAAAATATAAGTAGGAAAAGAAATTATTTTAAAATATAAAGAGAAAAAGAAATTGTTTGGAAAAATAAATAGAAAATAAATTTTTTGGAAACATAAATAGAAAAGAAATTGTTTGAAAACATAAGTAGGAAGAGAAATTGTTTGAAAATGTAAAGAGAAAAGGAATTTGTTTGGAAATATAAATAGAAAAGAAATTGTTTGAAAATATAAGTAGGAAAAGAAATTGTTTGAAAATATAGAGATAAAAAGAAATTGTTTGTAAATATAAGTCGGGCAAAGAAATTGTTTGTAAATATAAGTCGGGCAAAGAAATTGTTTGAAAATATAAGTAGGAAAAGAAATTATTTTAAAATATAAAGAGAAAAAGAATTTGTTTGGAAATATAAATAGAAAAGAAATTGTTTGAAAATATAAGTAGGAAAAGATAAAGAGAAACAGAAATTGTTTGGAAAGATAAATAGAAAAGAAATTGTTTAAAAAACATGAAGAGAAGAAGAAATGTATTAAAACCATAAAGAGAAAAAGAGATTTCTTGAAAAGAAGATCTTGCAAAAAGAAATTTCTTGAAATTATAAAGAGAAAAGGAAGAGATTTCTTGAAACTATAAAGAGAAAAAGAAGAGATTTTTTGAAACTATAAAGAGAAAAGGAAGAGATTTTTAAAAGTTTTATTTAAATTTAAATACATGTTGTACCAAAAAAGAATCTCCTTACGAAGAGATTCGACGTCTAGCGTTTCACCTGCAAATAGTTTAAGACTGAGAATATAAATATTATCTCATTTGATATTCTGATGTCTAGGAATGTTCTATATAGGCAGTGAGACATCAAGGGGCCCACCTCTTAAAAAGACAAAAACTAAACTTTTGTTATTTCTAAAGTACCTTCACAGAAGGTGAGAAAATATTACCCCTACCTTTTTCGGCATAGTGCCATTGACAGGGTTAACAAAATATTCAAAGGGCTTACAATCATTAATAAAACTAAAAATATAAAATATTGAACTATCTAAATTGCACTAATCTCCAAAAGCGAGTTTGAAAACTTGTCGTGGCCACAAATGTCCTCACGTTGGCAGGGTGTGAAAGTTTGCAGACTGGAGTTTAGATGGTAACTTCATCATCTGGTTCAAAATGACGCGGTGTTGTCCTCGGATATTTTTCTTCGGGTTTGATCTTGGACCGTCGCCAAAAGCCCGTTGTGTTGCTCCAGTGCGACGTTAATTAAAATACATACCAGAATCAGCGCAGTTCTGAGCATTTTATAAATCTATTAAAATAAATTTCTCTGGGATTTTGAGTATGCTGGAGTGTAATTACTCATTGCCCAGACCGTAATAGAAAAACTATTCGAAAAATTCTATTGTATATATTATGTAAATTAATATCAATTTTAATATCTTAAATCCAAAACACTTTTGATGGATTGAGATTAATAAAGGGTGTGGTTATAATCATTGTAAGTCATCCAAGCCGACTTGTCAGGTTGTTTCTGAGCTCTTGACCAACTTCTGAAGAGACGTTTGAAGTGGTTTTTGTGGGGTGGAGGCAAGAGAATGAAGTGCGATTTGTCAATAGAACGTTTTTAAGAAAAAATAAGAGTTTCCGTCACAGCATTTTTCCAACTGTAGTCTTGCTTTCCCCCCACAGCACACACGGCCTGGGTAGCTCAGATGGAAGAGCAACGGATCAGCAACCGGAGGGCTGCGGGTTCAAATTCAACCAAAGACCGTCGTGTACAAAGGGGGGCTGGTGCATGTTAAATCTTGCCCACTGAGTTTTTGTCCAATGCGACGTTAATTAAATACTTACCCTTACACACATGACTAACTACAGTGATTGATTGAAAGAATCCCAGGAATGATTCTATTGGACACTATGGCCAGAACAAAATAGACGTCATTCAGGGGTGACTGCATAGACGAAAGATGCGCTCAGAAAGTTAAAATAATAACCTCTTACAATCAAATGAACTTTCTTGGTAGTTATCTCGTCATTAAAAAAATATTGATTGGATCTTGATGGGCGAGATATGTCGTCATAAGAAGACTGGCCAGGTTTTGATCTCTTTATCATAAAAAGTATCGGCAATATTTTGATGACGAGATATGTCGTCATTAGCGCAATTAATCAGATCAGGTTGGACGAGAAATCTCGTCGAAACCACTTGAATGGTGAAAGAAAAGGGCCTCTTTAGGAATGGGTTCAAATGTCACTGCATTTTTTTTACCATAAGGGCAGCGGTGTATATAACATGGTTCTCTCTATGTACCTTCTTCTTTTAATAACAGTGAGTTTTCTGAATGTGTTTAGCAACCTTCGAATGGTGTCTCTTGAGGCGCGTATGTATTTACGAGCTGAACCGCTTGCAAGCCTCTAGTTCTCACGATTGTGGATTGGGTTCTGGGTACCAAACGAACGGCTCGTGAACCGCTCGTGGCGATCCGCTTCCTGTCGGTTTTTCGACGAACACAAGGGCATTCTCGGTTCAGATTGGGACGGTGTCAAGAGTAGTTTGTTGCTTTTCTTTCTGCTCGCAAACCTCCAGGATACACCGTCACCACCGGTTACTGACAAATGACTGCCTGGAGATTCGCGGTTGGATTCTTCTTTTCCCATGGATCGCTGGAAGTTTGTTGTGAAAGCAATTTCAACGAACAGTTAAAGCAGATCGTGAACGATTCGGCTCGCAAATGTATACGCCACCTTTAAGTGTTTGTAAGACTTTACTTGTGTGTATATATATTTACTTAGAGGTGGGGGGCGTTGTTTGTCTTATGTTGGTGTATCTTTCTCACACAAATGGGGGATTCCTTGCACCATAAAACCCAACCAACCTCCATTTATGAGCATTTTGTTCTCGGCTCCTCTATCGTTCTCCTCGATATTTCCCACTTTCACAAAAAAGCAGCGCGATATATCTAGTAAGGGATGCGATATTGTCAGAAAATCATCGATGTGTTCAATATTTAAACACCGATGTTAATAATACGTCGCCCAGAAACCATGGATGTTTTTAAACATCGATGGTTTTAGGCGTTGCTTTTAAAAATCGATGTATTTAAACTTTTTTCTCCATTTTTTAAAAACTGTTTAGCAACCTCTAACATTAAGGTTAGCCCAGGTTTATTAATGTTAGTCAGTTGCCGTGTTTATTAATTTATAAATAAGATTTTTTTTAACTGTCATAACAAAGTCACAAAAATTAATATGAACAATTAACAAATCTTTTGTTTTAAAAAATTGAATTATACAAAAGAAAATAATATTAATAAAAATTTGAAATAGGTACTACTAACTATAAATGTAAGTAGGTATGTGCATAGCATAAATTATTGTTTATTATTAATTATTTATCTACCTATGGGAGAACATAGACTTATTTTTTATGTCCTGCAAATAAAAAAATATTGGGGCCTATAATTATTATATACCTAAATATTTGTTGTTTACAGTTTGTAAAAAAACAGAAGTTTGTTAACTTTCTCCCCCTAAAGCCGACTACTTTTTTCACTTACAGTCCCACCAGTTAGATAAAAAAAACTCCTTCTGATGGTAAGGATGTCGAAATCAAATACTTTGTTGCACGGTTATTTTTAAAACATTTAGAATGGTACTTTTTTTATTCAAAAATAAAACATCGACAGCGTAAAAACATCGATGTTAAACAAACATCGGCTCCAATAAATCGATGGTAAATAAATCGATGTTTTTTTATAAAACATCAATGTTTTGAAAACATCGACATCGATGTTACATCCCTAATATCTAGCGGGGATAGCTACACTTGTTTATAAAGCTGTTGGCAAAGATTCCACACAAAAAGTTCGTCAAATGGAAAATGTATTATTAAAAGTTTACTTGTATGTGTATGGCCCATTTATTTGTTTGGCGACGCTTGACTCAATAGTGTCCTTTAAGTCAAGAAATCCAACCCCCAGTCAACCTATTGTGGAAGACACTGATAGAGGTGCAAAGCTAATCCATGTACCTCCGGAATTTCAATTAGCATGTTTTTTTATACCGACTACCATATTCTGCTCTATTATGTATAAATCAAACGAGGATCTCTTGTCCCCGGCCCGGCAGCAGAAAGTGCTTAGAACTGCGACGTACGTCGCAGAACAAACAAAGTATTTCCAGAACAATTTTTCCTTAATTTTATCAAAATTTTGCCCGGTTTTTTTCAATTGTAAGTTACGATGTTCTGCAGTGCAAATCGCGCTCCTTGCCACACCTTTTTTTTCTTTTCTAGCTACGGAACAACCTCCATACACCGCCCTAATTACCAGAAACACTTTATAAATAACACATCTTCCATGTCAATGACAAAATATTTATCTTCAAATGTTATCGTTGGAATTGCAAATTCTGAAATTATGCCTTGGTTTTAAATAAATAAAGAAGTGAATTAATTTGGATGTTTTATTATCAATATGTAATATATATTGAGCCGATACTTGTATTTTACGTCTGTTTTTTTTATTTGACTGCAGTTTTCAAAATTCGTACAAAATGCCCGCAAAACAATTGCAATTGCTTGGAGTTGTGTTGCAGACCACTGAATATAATTCTGCACCTGGGGTCCCCGGTATATGATGACCTGGAGCATCTGTCTCACCATGCACTCGTTCTCACTGTAAACCCCGAAGTTCTTCAATTCCATTAAAATCTTGATGAAAACCCTTCGAAAGACATCTGGTGAGACCGTCGTGGCTCACAGCACTAGCAACCTGTGAGATGTAGGGGGCGCAGTTTCAATTCCTCCCTGGCTTTCATTGCTTGTATCCATTACTTGATATTGTATGTCTTGTGTTTGGCACAGCATGAACAACTATGGCCCTTGCACCAAAAAGAAACAAGCTCCTGGTCCACTTTTTTCTCCAGGGTTTGGCTGGAGAACCGCACATCACGCCAGTATGGAAATCAATATAATTCTGGCCAATATTTTTACTTTGGTTGTTTTGGGGTTTTTTGGTGCATGGAGAGCCATATTTGGCCAAGCTTTACCAGAGGCAGCAAACCCCGTGAGAAAAGAATAGATCACATGGGTGCCTCGGGTTCGTGAATCCGGATCGTGAACCTAAAGATATACCCCGAAGGGCAACAAGGCAACAATTTCAGGTTTATGTTTGTTCTCGTAACTGATTATTGTGAATCTAGAATTTTAATAAATAATTATATAATCAAATGGTAAATAATTAAATAATAAATCTGCTTTTGGTACCGATCTGGTTTAAAATTTCAAGCTGATTTGAAATCCGTTGAATTTTTTACTCTATCTTTAACGATCGCAGAGATATAAACTTGAATAAGGTGAATAGAAAACATAATTTAATCTAATTCAGCGATTTATCTATCGCAGTGTGTACACCTTGTATGTTTTCTGCGACAGCGATTTTTTGGTCGCCGCGACTAGAAAATTGGAGGCCCAGCCTAAAGGAAACGTGTTTTCAATGTCCATTGAATATGCAACTCAATCATCGTCATTGAGCTGGAAAAGGAACCAATACTCGGTATTCGAGTTGCACAACAGAAGAGAAGCGACATGTGTTTTCTGAAACCATGATTTCGGGTTTCGACATCAATGACATAGAACTACAATCCACAAGAGGACTACTGAAACTGGGCTAATCGGTATGACCTGAAAGGGAATAGGACTTTTGAAATTGGTTTCATTTTTCATACCTTTCATTTATCTAGCCGGTTTCCTCGAATTAATTCCATTGTTAGTTTTGAAGATGGAAAGCGTGCTGAATATAATTTTAACAAATATGCCCATAAAATTACACTTGAACTCATTATTTACTGCGGAGATTTGTTAAGTGAGGCATTGGCGCAATTTAATTCAAACTGGTAGCTGCAATGCTTGCTGGGTTAATGAAAGTTGGCGCCTATATGACTATTTATCAGGAATTTCATAATTTGTATTGCAAATTTTTCTTCACTTAAAATACTACTTTGCTAAGAATTTGCTCAGTAAAGGCAAAATTCACAAAGTCGATTTCGTGCCTTACGATTTGAAGCTCAGATGTTGCCTCGTCATCTGACCGTGGTTCAAAATTACGATGTGTTGTCCTCAGATCTTTCTCTACGGGGATTGATCCCGAACTGTCACCAGTAGCCCGCTGTGTTGCTTCAGTGCGTTGTTAATTGGTAATTTTAATTAACGTCGTACTAGAGTAACACAACGGGCTATTGACTACGGTCCGGGATCAATAATACAATTAGGGAAAGATCCAACACCACGTAATTTTTTTACCATGATCAGATGACAAGGCAGCACCTGAGATGACACGCCACTCCCCAAACTTCCACGCCAACCCAAAGTTAGGACTTTCGACCACGACAGATTTAAGATGTGCGAGCCGCCTCTACATCATACGCTTACAAACATCCATGCACTGCCCTAGATCCGAACCAGGAACCTTCCGGTATTGTAAAAAGAGGGTTGGTGCACGTTAAATCTGTAGTGGCCTCAATTATCTTCACGCTGGCGTGGTGTAAAGTCTCGAAAGTGGCTTAGGTGTTGTTTTCGGCATCTGACCATGGTGTTGTCTTCGTATTTTTCCCCATTTGTGGCTGATCCCTGACCATCGCCAATATCCCGTTGTGTTGCTCCAGTTCAACGTTAATTAAAATACCTACGTGCGAAGTCAATAATAATAGTGACTATTTTAATTCGGCAAATCTATGAATCCACGACGAATCGGACCCCATCCTTAAAGTTTTCGGACCGTCCGAAAATCAACTCGCTACCTTCGCTGTAGCAATCTGGAGTGAGCTACAAACTCGGTGAGCACGGTCCTCATCAATCGTATCCTGTTTGTTCGTACGATTTGTGAGAAAACATCTGGAAGAATTGTTTTCACCCGAAAGCGAATTGGGGTTTCCGCTAAACACCTACAATTTGCAGAAACGTCTCCCCTCCCTCAATTACAGTGCGGAAGGGGTCAGGGCGTTTAACCCCGATCGCCCCTTCGCTAACCTCAAATGGGGCGTTCTGCAGCCAGGGGTATCATTCGGCCTATTTGGACGGTGAGGCCTACGAACCTATACTTAGTTCATTTTGCAGCAATCGATCTCCTTGCATCGCATCTCCAAATACTTCGGTAATTTACACCGAATAACCCTAGTTTTTTTTTATATACGTGGAAATTTACACGTGCAGATACGATTTTTTAAGGGAATTCTTTTAGATGTTTGTCTTGGTCGAAGATCATGTAGTTCCGCCTCAAACGCATGGGAATGCTGAGTAGTTCCTTTCAGGCCACACACGATTCAAAGACCTTGTAATTACTTGTTTTGCTATGTTTTATATTCATTCATAAAATTACTTGTGCCACTTCAAACAAGCAATACAGTCTTAAAAATATTTTTCTGGGCATGCTCTTTCCCTCACACTTACTTAACTGCCACAGTGTGCCGCGACAAAAATCAAGGGAATTTATTTTGGTAATTATTAATTAACGTCGTACTAGAGCAACACAACGGGCTATTGACGACGGTCCAGGATCAATCCCCTAATGGAAAGATCCGAGGCCAACACTACGTCATTTTGAGCCACGGTCAGATGACGAGGCAACACCCGAGTTGGCATCCCACTCTCCAAACTTCCACACCCGCCCAACGTGAGAACTTTCGGCCACGATAAATTTAAGGTACACCAGCCGCCTCTACACCACACACTTACAAACATTCACGCACCGACCCGGATTGGAATTAGGTAATGGTAATGGTAATTTTAGTTAACGTCGTACTAGAGCAACACAACGGGCTATTGACGACGGTCCGGAATCAGTCCCTTAAGGGAAAGATTCGAGGACAACACCTCGTCATTTTGAACCCCGGTCAGATGACGAAGCAACACCTGAGCTGGCACCCCACTCTCCAAACTTTCACGCCAACCCAACGTGAGGACTTTCGGCCACGACAGATTTAAGGTTCACCCGCCGCCATTACACCATACGCTTACAAACATCCATGCCGGAAACCTTCCGATCTAGAGGCAACCACTATACCGGTTGGTCGGCGATTGGAATTAGGACCTGTGAGTGTGTGATGGTGTTGGCTGCACGCAGCTGAGTATTGAAAAGCAAAACTCAAAGTTATCATAACCAGTGGCACTCTCGGGATGGTTTTGGGTTTTATGGTGCAAAGGCCATGTCTGGACAAGCTCTGCCAAAAACAAGACAGATAATGTCAACTAATTGTGAAAAGAATGGACGGACTGATCGCTAGGATATCCTGGGATCGCGAACTCCATGTTTACCAGAGTCAGCCAGACCAGTGGGGAAAGACTAGATCACTAGGGTACCTTGGGTTTATGAAACCCGTACAAACGTAAAGATGTGTCCCAGAGGGTGTTGCTCAAGGGGCTTTAGATGTGCACCCTAGGTCCTCTAGTGATCTTTTCTTTTTTTCATTGGATTTCTTTGGTAAACCAGGGCATCGCTTACACCCGGGATACTCAAGCGGTCCTTTTCTGCTTTCATCCCATCACACACACTCTACTTCCTTTTACCTCTTTTTATCCCCTTCATCGGCATTTGTGGCTTGAAGCTGTTTGTCTTTTGTTTGACGCAGCTTGTCTAAATGTACCTTTTGCGCCATGGCCCAAACCAAGAGAATAAAACCATAACCAGTACCCCAGGTGCAGAATTATACAGGGTGGTCCCGAATTCATGGTACAAACTTTAATGGTAG
The DNA here is from genome assembly GCA_947359465.1 of Metellina segmentata. Taxonomy (NCBI): domain Eukaryota; kingdom Metazoa; phylum Arthropoda; class Arachnida; order Araneae; family Tetragnathidae; genus Metellina; species Metellina segmentata. The sequence goes on from OX375875.1 coordinate 125,205,090, forward strand.
GTACAGGACATTGTAACAATGATTTATTGTATAGGAATGTATAGTCGCAAGTGACGCGGTGAGGCGTAAACAGGGGAAATAAAAGGAAAGAGAAATGGAGTGATCGGTTGGTATCATTGCCGGTAGAGGGCAGTAGATGTCTAGCCGCTGTTGAACATGATGCATCGCAGTAGGGAAAAGCGCCATTCACAATTGTGCTGCCGTAGACGATGGGTGACTTTACGTATGCAGAAAAAGCAGACATGCATTACATGTACGGCCGTGCAAATGGTAACGGCAGAGCTGCGTTACGAATGTATCGCGCGGAGTATCCTGATCGACGAATGCCGGATCATAGAATTTTTCAACGGTTACATCGTCAACTTTGTGAAACAGGTGCGTTCGACGTCAACAGACATGGCGCTGGTCGAGTAAGAGCTGTACGCACTCCAAGGCTGGAAGAAAGCATCTTGAACATTGTGGCTGATAGACCCGAGTCAAGCACAAGAACTGTTGCGCGTGACGTAGGTGTGAGTCATCAGACTGTATGCAGAGTGTTAAACGAAAATCGCTTACACCCCTTCCATTTTCAGAAAGTACAAGCATTGAATCCGGCAGATTATCCTCGCCGCGTGAACTTCTGCCTGTGGGTGATGCAGCAATGTGCGTTGCAGCCGGATTTCGTAGATTATGTGCTATTTACAGATGAAGCGACATTTTCACGCGAGGGTGTCTTTAATGCGCACAATTCCCATGTGTGGGCAACCGATAATCCACATGCAACGCGTCGACATGCGTTTCAACAACGTTTCAGTATTAATGTGTGGGCTGGTATTGTGAACGACTTTTTGATTGGCCCATACTTACTACCCACGCGGCTCACTGGCGGAAGCTATCTTATTTTTCTGAAAGAAGTGTTACCACAACTGCTGCATGATGTTCCGATCGCCATTCGTAACCGCATGTGGTTTCAGCACGATGGGGCGCCAGCACACTTCAGCATTGATGTACGGAATTACCTGAATGCCACGTTTGGTACTCGATGGATTGGGCGTGGTGGACCAGTCCCTTGGCCACCCCGATCTCCCGATTTATCGAGCCTCGATTACTTTTTATGGGGACATCTAAAGCATCTTGTTTATGAGACTCCAGTTGACTCAGATGAGGATCTCGTCGCTCGCTTATCTGTAGCTGCTGCAGGTGTGCGTGAAATACCAGGCATCTTTGAACGTGTACGCCAATCGCTCCACCGACGCTGTCAAGCATGTATCGATACTGGTGGACGCAATTTTGAACAATTACTGTAAACATGACACTTGTCAACAACGCTTTCAATAAAATCTTTGTTTTTCCTTTCGGCCGTTATTTCCCCTGTTTTCGCCTCACCGCGTCACTTGCGACTATACATTCCTATACAATAAATCATTGTTACAATGTCCTGTACCTACCATTAAAGTTTGTACCATGAATTCGGGACCACCCTGTATTCAGTGTTCTGCAACGTAACTCCAAGCAATTGCAATTGTTCTGCTGGCATTTTGTCTGAATTTTGAATATGTAAAACATACAGGTGACCCTCTTATAAAACGGTACTCTTATAACATGGATTCCCTATAACACGTCCTGTCTGTCTGTCTGGTCTCTGTCTGTTCAGTCTTTCTGGTCTATCTCTCTGGTCTGTCTGTCTTGTTCTGTCTGTTCTATCCGTTCTGTTCTATTCTGTCTGTCTGTATGTATGTTCAGTGTGTCAATCTGGTCCAATCTGTTCTGGTCGGTCCTATCTGTCTGTTTGTCTGGTCTCTGTTTGTCCTGTCTGTCTGGTCTCTCTGCCTGTTCAGTCTTTCTGGTCTATCTCTCTGGTCTGTCTTGTTCTGTCTGTTCTATCCGTTCTCTTCTATTCTGTCTGTCTGTATGTATGACTGGTCTGGTCTGTATGTCCTGTCCTGTCCTGTCTTGTCTGTCTTGTTCTGTCTGGTCTGTCTGTTCTATTCTGTATGTGTGGTATGTCTGTATGTCTGGTCTGTCGATTCATCTGTCGTTGTATGAGTGCCCTATACACGTCCACACGGTTTTATATATAGTTAAATTTTTTAAAAACAAAAATAAATTTACTTTTTATTTTTTAATGATATCTTATATAAGTAACTTTATTTAAAATAAAAATAAATATGTTAATTTTTTTTATGTTTTTAGTACTCCGTATAACACGGTTTTAGTTTCCTTATTACACGGAACGCAATCTATACTTTTATACAATTCCTAACTTTCGATTAACACGGTTTCTATACAACACGAACTCTCCTATAGCACCGGTTTCCATATAACACGATACCAAATATACAAAATTGTATGACCCCCATGTTTCGTATAGCACGGTTTCCTTATAACACGGTACCATTTTAACCGTGTTATAAGAAAGTTAACTGTGTGTGTGTGTATTTATAAAACATCAAAATTAACTAACTTACTTTATTTAAAACCAAGGCATACTTTCTGAATTTTCAATTCGGTCGATCACTTTTGAAGTTAAATAGTTTTTCACTGACTTAGAAGATGCGTTATTTATAGAGTGTTTGTGGTTATTTGGGGCGGTACAGGGAGGTTGTTACGTTGCTTGAGAAGAAAAAAAAGGTGTGGCAAAGAGCGCGATTTGCATGGCAGAACATAATACCGTATAATTTAAAAAAATCTGCCAAAAATTTGATAAAATTTAGGAAAAATTGTTCTGCAAAGACTTTGTTCTGCGACGCACGTCGCAGTTTTAAGCACTTTCTGCTCCCGGGACCAGTGCCAGTTCAAGGCGTGCTTAGGATATTTTAGTTTGGGCTCCACAACGGATAAATAGTAAAGTTAAGTAAGCATTTTTCAAAAAACTTCAATGTAAATCCAATGAAAATTAAAAAACAGCCATTGACCCAGTTTATCACGGCGATTCATAATTTACCTTGATAGTAGATTTTTGTAAATTAAGACTAACTCTCTCTCTCTCTTTTGAAGAACTGTGATTTTAGGTGGTTCTTTTTTCTCTAAGTGTATATTTCTCTCATCAATTTCTTTCATCCGTCATGTTAGTTCTGTGAAACGAACAGCTTTGTGTTTATTTAATATTCTTTAAGTTGATGAGTAATTTTCCACTGTATTTCGTTTGTGAGCTGTCCTTATTATCACGTGATTGCATACATCTGAGGAGTCTGTGCCAGTAAATAAATAAAAGGAGTCGCGGGGGGGGGGGGGGGGGGCAGAGAGATCGCAGGTTTCGGATATTGGATTGCGAAACCGCACGGCAGCGTCCCATTGACAAGGTCATTAAAACGTTAAATGTTTCCTTTAAGAGAAGGGGAACCCAAAAACAGTTCCCCTCTCTCCGTTACGGGAAGGAGAATCTTCCATATCCGTTTATGCGAACTATTTTTTTGGCTAAGTAAATAAAGAGGAGTCTCCCAAAAAATGAGGAGCGAGAGGCGCACACGAGCTCCCATACAATACAAAATGGTTTATGGGCTTCATTTATATGGGTTAGGCCTATCGGCGGGCTTCCTGCACGCTGCGTGAGGTGATAAATGCGCATGTCATTGATTTTGTGGCCAATAAAAGGCGTGATTTATGCCATTGTCGGGGCGGCCATATTTTACATGAATCTTATCTGGCCAGTCACCACTTTCTAACCTGCAGCGGATATTTATTATATATTCAAAAGTTAGATATTCCCCCTTTGCCTCCGTTGCGGAGAGAGTGGGAAAAAAGATTGAAATTTGAATCATATTCGGTATGGAAATAGGGAGACGGATCGCCCCCCCCCCCCCTCGGGGAGATCGACACGGAGGGGTTAACCTCTCTCTCTCGCCGGTGGCAACGGTTGTCGATTTCTGTGAGAGCCCTGGGCTAACGGCATCGGTGCTAAACACGTTTCTCTTCCTTAATGGGAGATTATCTGACACCAAGAAATGGCGATTTTTGCTCAGTGCCATTTGTCGCGTATACTTTTTCTCTTTGGACAGGTATGATAACCCCTCCCTATATCGCTCCTTTAACTTGTCTTCCTATGAATGTTTGGAACCCGTAGGTATTCTAGGGATCTTTTCTTTTCCCATGGGGTTTACGGCTGTGTTGATCTGGTACGACGTTAGTTAAAATTACCTTACCCACGGGGTTTGCTGTTTTTAGTAGGCCTCAGTATCCCGGTTGCAAAAGTAACGGATTAGCAGCAGGAGGGTTGTATTCAATCCGAGTTAGAATCCAATCAAAGACCGTTGCGTACACGAGGGCTGGTGCTCGTTAAATCTCTCGTGGCCTCAAACGTCCTCACGCTGAGAAGATGTGGAAGTTTGGAGAATGGGTGCCAGCTCCGGTAGGACTTTCAAAGTTTATTCGTAATTTGGTAAGGAAATTTTAATTAACGTCGTACTTGAGCAACACAGCGGGCTATTGACGACGGTTCGCGATAAATCCCCTATGGGAGAGATCCGTGGACAGCACCACGTCAATTTGAAACACAGTCAGATGACGAGATTTAAGAGTTTTGCTACTTAGCATGATGATATACACTGACAAGTCAAAACATTATGTCCATCCCCATATTTTTCAATGAACTCGTCTGGATGACGTGAAGGACACGTGATTAAGTGAGAATAATTTTTAACTGCTGCTGGAGAAGGTAAGTAATCATTCTTACACTTACTTTTGCGAGTGATGGGAAAAGCTGCTGATCTAAGCGAATATGATAGTGGACATATCGCAATGGCCCGAAGACTCGGAACGAGTATCACCGAAACTACACGTCTGGTAGGTTGTTCACGATCTGCCGTTGCTAGTATTCATGCAAAGTGGTTAAATGACGGTGACACCAGCAGTTTTCGCCAAGGTGTTGGTCGTCCACGCGCCATCAAAGAAAAAGGACTTCGGAGACAGTCCCGCTTGGTAAAGTAAAATCGGCGCGAGACAGTGGCTCAGCTGACAGCCCAATACAATGCAGGTCCAAGCGCAAGTGTTTCGGAACACACAGTTCAGCGGACACTGTTGGATATGGGACTATGCAGCAGACCTCGCACTCGTGTGCCTCTGTTGAACAAGCGTCATGGTCACCTACGCTTACAGTGGGCCCGGGAACATCTCGACTGGACCATGGATGAGTGGAAGAGAGTTGCTTGTTCAGATGAATCCTGATTCCTCATTTATCACGTCGATGGTCGTGTCAGGGTACGCCGTATGCCAGGCGAACAGTTGCTCCCCTCTTGTACAGCAGGTCATACACAGTCTGGTGGTGGCGGTATTATGCTTTGAGGGACGTTCTCATGGGCGACTCTGGGACCCGTAGTTGTGGTAGAACAGACCATGAACGATACGAACTATCTGAACATCATTGCGGATCAGTTGCACCCTTTCATGGTGTCTGTCTTCCCAACTGGAAATGGAATCTTCCAGCAGGACAACGCCCCTTGTCACAAGGTTCGGATTGTGTTGGATTGGTTCGAGGAACATACTGATGAATTCCACTTAATGTACTGGCCACATAACTCGCCAGATCGAGCACATTTAGGGTGTCATAGAGCGTCAGCTCAGAGCTCAAACACCACCATGTCCAAATATCTCGACTTTGCGTGACCGCTGCTTAGACATTTGGTACAACCTGCCTCCAGTCATGTACCAAGAATTGGGGCATCTATGCCCAGGCGAGTTGCAGCTGTTTTGCAGGCCAAAGGAGGTGCAATGCTTTATTGAGTGAGGTGCAATGCTTTATATATATATATATATATATATATATATATATATATATGTGTGTGTGGAGGCCGGGTGTTGGAGTAGTAGGTAGTAAACAAATAATAGAATAATAAAGTTTAATGAGTTGATGATCACGATGGTACTATTTACAAGATGGGATGATTAAAACAAAAGTAATAAGTTCAAGTCCGTCTTAAAGTGTCCAATATCGGCGCTCGTCGTTGCGGTTCGGCTCACGCGAACATTTCTTTCAGCTAGCTTTGTCGTCTTGCGTCTGCTGGATCTCGGCGTTGCGCGGATGCACGGTGTGGCTGTTCAATGGTCGTAGATGACTTCAGCGTGGAGGTGCCCTCTAGTGGCAGGCAGAGGCTGGGCACCACAATTCGGTCATCCTGGGTGCGACTGCTCTGAAATGAGATAATGATAGAGCTCTGAAATGTCCTTCAGCTCTGGAAATGATTAAATAAGCCAAATCGTCTTCTAGCTTCATTTGTCGTCTTTAAACGTCGTTCTTCGTCTTTCTTTCAAACATCTTTAGTCTTTTTCAAACTTCCCACGTCTTCTTCAGCTTCTTTCGTCTTTAACTTCTTTCTTCTTTAAACGTCTTTCGTCTTTAACTTCTTTCGGTTTGTCGTCTTTAAAAATATGGTATCTTCTTCCTCTTTTCCTTTGACTCGTCTTAGCAAACTCTTAAATCCAATTCCACGGTTTAAGAAATTCGGCGCATGTTGTTGTGAGATTGGGTCCTTCAGGACATCCTTCTTTTACAACGTCGTACGTATTTCCTCCTTTAATTCTGGTGATTCTATAGGGTCCAAGGTATTTTGATTTTAGTTTCAAGTTCTTATTTTCTTCTTTTTGCAAGGGGTGCAAACGACTCTCTTTCTTTCTCTTTTTGTGATTCACTAAAGCGCGATGTATACAATTGGCTATGGTTTTTTCAATCTTCTGTCTAAGCTTGGGGATGAAATAGTGCTCTTCAATTAATAGTAGGGGAAATCCGTTCTTTACAATTACTTTATTTAATCTTCTATAGTCAATGCACACACGAGGTGTTCCATCCTTTTTCTTTACAATTACAACTGGGCTACAATATTCTGAAGAACTTGGTTCTACTATCCCTTGATCTAACCATTCAGTAACTTGCGATTCGACGATCTTTTTCTCTGAAAATGGTAACCTACGCGGCTGATGAGATACAGGTTCATTATTTTTTACCAAGATATTCAATTCAACATTTGTTGTTTTTGTTTTGTGTGGTTCATAATTCGAAATTAATTGTTGTATTTTTTCTTTTAAGATATTTGGAACGTCAGGTTCAATATTTACATCAACATCGTCACCAGTTGACAAATCCGTTGATAAAACAGACAAAGTATTTATTTCCTCAACACACTGGGACTTATTTTTCAGAGTAATTCCGTTTTCGTTAATTAATGTTTCACCCAACATTAACACATTTAGTCCAATAATAGCGTCATAAGTCATAACATTATTTTCTACTACGCATATATCTGCATCACCCTCAAAATTATCTATTTGAACGTGTCCTTTAAAATAGCCTAACGATTCTACTCGGCATTTTCCAAAACCAGTCAAAGTTGAATTCAACGGGCATAAATCCTTACTAGTCAATTTGTCAAAAACAGATTTACGAATCAGAGTAGCTTGACTTCCAGTATCTATCAATGTATTAACACTTAAACCATTAATCATAACCATTTTCATTACTTTCGATTTTACGCTAACATCCAAAATGGCTACTTCCGTTTTCGAATTCATTCTACATTCCGAAGCCTTGTGACCAAACGTGCCACATTGAAAACATTTAAGTCCTTTATCTTTATAAATACAAAATCTAGATATATGATCTTATGATCCACAATAAAAACAAATCTTATTGCTACGATTTTCTGAACCATTGTATTTCATTCCATCAAACTTGACTCTATCTCTGTTTGCAGTTTCGTTTTTAGAATTAAATCTATTACGATACTCATTTTTTGTTCCATCAAAATTCTTATTATCATAATTCATCCTATCGAAATTCTTTCTACCAAAATTTTTTCTGTCGAAAGCAACTCTACCATATGCAGAATCGGCTTTTATTATTTCATAAACTTTCAGTTTTTCCTTAAACTCAAACAAATTTTTACAACCATACAGAATAGTTTTGTTTTCCTGTTTGTCATTTATTCCCTTAATCACATAGTGCATCAAAGCAGCGACATCGATTTTTCCGCAACTGCACAATTCTTTCATCTTTAAAAAATATTCTTGAGTGGTTACAGAATCTTTCATTTTCCTTTTTCTCAAAAGTTCATGTAAATTAGCAGGGTTTATTTCAAAAGAGAATTCGTCGATCAAGGCCTGTTTCAATTTTGACCATGAATTTATTTCTGGTTCTGTTCTAACAAACAAAGCAGCGTTACCACTAAGCGATCTCTTGCCAAAAATAAATTTTTGCAATTCCGTTAAGGAAAACAGCTTACAGGTATTCTCGAAATGTTTGATCCAATTGAAAACATTTTCGTGCGGTTCTGCATTGAACTTAGTAAGGGTACTTTCGATATCAGAGTAATTTATACTGACATTTTGAAAAGAATTATTACTACTAATCTTATTTCTACTACTATATACATCATCACACTGAGAAACATGAGTATTATTTTTAAAATCAAATTCACCACATTGCATAGAAAAATCACTCTTATCTATCTCATTTCTACTATGCATATAATCACACTGAGAGGTATTAGTAATACTTTCGATTTCATTGCACTGCATTGAAAAATCGGTTTTGTTTCTCGTTTAGTTTGTTTTGTCTTCCGATTCCGATTCAGTTTCAGACAGATCGGCGCGTTCGTTCTCGACGAAGCTTTCAAGGTTACATAACATAAATAAAATTCTTTTTGCTATTTCCGCTTTCGTGCCTCCGAAACTAATGCTTAGCAAGTTAGATATTGTAATCAATTCGTTTAGCGAAAAGCTGTCTTCTTTATTTTTCAATTTCTCATTAAATTCTTCGCTATCTGTTTCGAAATTAAAGCCAGGAAAATTTCTTACGCGTGTTCTATTCAATCGATTGCCGTCATTTTCGAAAATGAATCTATGCAAAATTCTTATTTTATCGGCCTTGCAATTTTTCAATGCAACGCTGACTTCTTTAATGTCATTCAAAATCATGTTATATTATGGAATGTTCACGTACCTTTAAGATGCTTTTGCTGTAAGGAGCAGCTTGGAGATTGGAGTAGATATTTCGTTTTTGAAACACAGTCACAAGTTCAAAGAGTCATAAGTTTTTCTTTTTCGGCGCGACTTCTTATACTTCTAGGCGTTCATGATCTAGGCGTTCACCATCTAGGCGTTCATCATCCAGGCGTTTATTATCTAGGCGTTCATCATCACCTAGGCGTTCATTATCCAGGCGTTCATTATCATCTAGGCGTTCATCATCCAGGCGTTAATCATCATCTAGGCGTTCATTATCCCGCTTCTGAAAATTTGTGGAGGCCGGGTGTTGGAGTAGTAGGTAGTAAACAAATTAAAGAATAATAAAGTTTAATGAGTTGATGATCATGATGGTACTATTTACAAGATGGGATGATTAAAACAAATGTAATAAGTTCAAGTCCGTCTTAAAGTGTCCAATATCGGCGCTCGTCGTTGCGGTTCGGCACACACGAACACTTCTTTCAGCTAGCTTTGTCGTCTTGCGTCTGCTGGATCTCGGCGTTGCGCGGATGCGCGGTGTGGCTGTTCAGTGGTCGTAGATGACTTCAGCGTGGAGGTGCCCTCTAGTGGCAGGCAGAGGCTGGGCACCACACACACATATATATATATATATAATAACAACATAAAATATACAAAATAACATAACACACACGCTTTTTGCTTTTGCAGCTTTTGCGCACTTCTCGGGCAGTGTGACTTTTTATTATTTTTATTATTATTTCAAATGGATAGTACAAATATGAATTTAGCGCCTGGCAAAAAGGACTTATATTCTAATGGTAAGTCCTGTGCTCGGTACATGGGGATTTTGGGGGACCCCCTTGGATCGAAATCCTGTTACCCTAACGTTGATAATTTTGACTTTATGAGTAAACTTAAATTTTCCAAATGCATCGATAAACGTTGTAAGACTTGCCCTCAGTTGGATGAGTCTAACATTATCGACAGTTCAACTTCGCCAGCCTGTAAAGCCTCTAATGTCATTTACCTTTTAAGATGCAGCCTCTGTGGTATGGGTTATGTTGGTCAAACCAGTAACTCGTTGAACTTACGCATTAACCTTCACCGTTCCAATATTAAAAATTATAACTCCAACTCCACTTTTAACCTGGAATTCCATCATTTTTCTTTACATGGTTTTAGCAATGCACAAATTACTATACTTGATATTGTCAAAGATAAAAAATTGAGACTGGCTAAAGAAAACATTAACATTTTAAAATTTAAAACACTTGCTCCTTATGGTTTGAATGATCTATTTCAAAATACACAGGTTAATGTTGATAACTGCAATACTTTTGCTTTATTCCATACGTCAAAAGAGAAAACAAAGAGAGGATGTAGAGGAAGCGGTGAAAATAAAAAACTAAACACTTCTGATAATATTCACCAGTTTAATAATTTTATAAAAAACCTGAAACTTCTTGAAAAACACTTTATAGAAACTTTTAATTTTAAACCCTTAAAAAAATTCATATTTTCTTTGAATGACGGTTCGTGTCTTAAGTTTAAGAATTTACTCACAAACATTGACTCTCTCAATCCTCCTTTTTTACTTTTACTCCATGATCTTTATAAAGCTAGACTTTCTAAAATTAATAAGAAAAAAACTAGTAGTAAAGATAATCCAATTTATATGAAGATAAGTTTTAAACATATTATTTTCGATAAATTCAACTTTAACAGAATTGTGAATAACCTACAGAATATTTTTCCTTTAAAATTTCTTAACATAAAAAAATGCTTTAAATATGATTTACCATTGGGGAGAACATTTTTTAATTACAATCATTTTTGCAGTAAGATTGATTTATATAGAGATAAAGTTGTATGTGTGCTTGTGCGACAACATAAATTTCAGACCCTATTTAAATGAAGACTTAGGACACATAGTGACTGGTGATCTTGGTATTGTTGAAAATGATCAATTAAGAGATGTTATGTATAAAGGTACTAAATTTAGGCTCATTTATAATTTTAATAGAAATAGTATACTTAAAAGCTTTCTGGAAGACATTGATAATTTCTGTTTTATGACCTCTTCTAAATTTAAAGTCCCTTTATGTTTGTTTACAGAATGGAAATGGAAATTATATGATCATTTTAAAGATTTTATTAATAATAATATTCAATCTATTTTTGACAATACCGGTAATTACAAGACAATAAACACAGCCATTAAGGATATTCAAAATAAATTTATCATTACTCCAGTTGATAAAGCCTCAGGTGCTTTCATTTGTAAAAAACTTTATTTAAATTTACTTGATGCTGAACTTAAGAATTCAGATACATATAAATTCTGTAAATCTACTTATAATACCATTATTAAAAAAATCATTTCTTCAAATAAAAGAGTTAAAATTTCCAATCAACACATAATTTTACCTTATATTACCGTTATTTCTAAATTTCACAAAAATCCTATTAAATTCCGTTACATCACCTGTGGTAATAACTCTTATATGATTAAACCTGGCTTGCTACTATTTAAATATTTAAAAATTATTCTTACTGCCATTTTTGATGAAGGCTTTACCTGGATTATATGTGATAGTAACAAGGTTTTGAATTTTTTGGATAAAAATATTATTAATGATATTCAGACCTATGATTTTAAAGACCTTTTTACCAGCATACCCCTGGACAAATTGAGAGATGTTTTGAACTATTACTATCATGATTTTAATAACTTAATTGATCTGGATTTTGAGGTATGGGAATTTTTGGTTAATTATTGTATTTTTAATAATTTTATATTTAATGGTGAGCATATTTACACTCAAGTTAAGGGTATTCCCCAAGGTTCTAATTTTTCTTCCATCCTTGCTAATTTATTTCTTCATTGTTTTGAAAAAAACTTTTGCCTTCAGATAAATACTGCTTTTAGATTTATTGATGATTTAATTGTTTTTAATAATAGCAACTTTGCTAATATTTGGAAATCCATCTATCCAGACGAACTTTCTTTAATTAAAACCAATCTGGATAACAATAATACTGATTTTTTAGACATAAAAATTTCTGTTTCATCCGGCAAAGTTGACATTAATGTATATGATAAACGCAGCGATTTTAAATTTACAGTCATTAAATTAATATTTTGGGACTCCAATATCTCTAAAAGAATATACTACAACACGATAGCTGGTCAATTGGTACGTTTCAAAAAAATTTGTAATTCTGATGCTAACTTTTTATTACAATGTAAATATCTAAAAAACACACTTCTCAATAACAAATACCCGTTTTCATTCTTTAAAAATATTTTTGAAAGATTTATTAATATCAACACCTACACAACACATGAATAATTATTTTTCGTAATTTACCCAGAGCCATGGGAATTGCTTTTCAATTTTATTTTTTTACTATTTATGAATATATTTTTGATAAGGGGCTGGGGATTTTCATATTATTATTATTATTTTTGGACTTGTTGCATCGGAGGTATGATGTTAGCATATGTTAGACTGTGTAATTGATGGCATTTGCGAAGCAATTTTTAGGCTTGTTGTTGATGATATCCCAGCTGCGGCTTCGGGTTTCATTTCGTTCTGTTCCTGCTCTGTTTTGGTATTTTGTTCTGTTTTTGTTTTACTTGATTTTTGGTGGTGTTTGGGGGAGTGTATGAGCAATTTTTTCAGCCTAATGCTGCTCATATGTAAAAAACACCATTTTATGTTGTTTGGGTCAGGCTCCTCCCTGATGACGCCCTGATTCACCAACATTTCTTCATTTTTTATTATTTTTTAAGACTTTTGTTACATTTTTTTAGAAATTCTTGTGTTCTTGAAATTATATATATATAATAATATATATATATATTATAAGTTTTAGTTAATTCTTATTAAAGAAACTAGTATTAGACATGCATGTCTAATTCTGGTTCATATATAAAAATTATTCATTTTTTTGTGATCCCGCTATCTACTGTTCTGTTTTTATAATTCCTAATGCTTATTAAAGCTCATTAAAGGTATTTTGTAACTATTTATTTATTTGTTTGTTTTTAGAAAAACACCACGGGTTCAAATTCAATAAATATCTGGAAAATACAGAGAAGAAAATATGTTGAATGCTTTTAGTGGCGTCAATCATGGTGTCGCCACTAATAGCCAATATTAGTGCCAATACCTCTAATTAATGGTAATATCACAAATAGCCAATACACCGAAAAAGGTGCCGCTTTCAACGAGTGCTAATGATGAACAAATAATTTCAGATTGGATAGTACCAATAGCAAATGCTTGATTCAGTTTCCAAAGACAACATATTCGATAGTGTCCAGCAGGTTATTAAAGAATTTAAAAGGAATAATATATTTGTTAATCATCATCCTGGCCGAACGTAGTTTTGACGTGTGACGAATGTGGAACGAAGAGAAATTTCGTTGTCGGAAGAAGAAGCTGAGTGTATTCCCTCAGGAAGCAGTATCGATGATGTTAGATGAAAAAATTGATATGAAAGTGTGTTTTTCTTTTAAAGTATTGTTTAATAAATCACCATATGCATTATTAAAAAGCTTCAGTCAATTTTATTTAAGCCTGTCATTTTTCTGTTTGCATTCATGGTTTAATATAATGATAATGCATAACTATTAACGTTTGTTTAATGTTGATGGTTTCTGTTCAACTAAAAATTGTTTAAAAATATCTTATAATTTTGTAAAGAATATAAAAATGTACCTGTGGTTTATTGATATCCTATTTATTTGCCTTCTATAAAGTTAGATATCTTTCAAACATTTTAGTTTTGCACTGCTTTTGGTATAGTTTTTCGAATAAAATAGACCCTTTCTATTACTGTTACAAAACAGTGCCTAAAACTGGATGTTTAAAAATTCTAAGTGTCTATTACTGATGCAACATCAGCTATCAGAATTTTTAATTTTCTTTTATAAAAAATTAAGTATCTAGCGAACAGAATAAGATAAAGAAATAAATTTGCTGACAACTAAATCAATTTGTAGTGATCCCCTAACAAAATTAATAATGTGGCTCACGTTAATGTTGAAAATTTCTCTTAAGTGTCTGTTACCGGTACACTTGCCTTATGTGTTGTCTTTTTCTTAAAATAGCACTCTGATATAGAACTGTTTCAGTGAACTTCCTTCACTAATATAGCATCGCATACTATACATTTTAAATCTTCTAATTAAATTTTTATTTGCTTCCCAGAAATTGCTTAAATATGCGTTGATTGTATCAAAGTAGTGCTAACCACAGTAAGCAATTAGTAGGTAGCTTTTTATTCTGTTTAATCATTTGAACGGTGTGAAAAATGCAGTACCCCCCGATATATTGTGTTTCTAGGGGACAGATTATGCCTGATATACCGAGGGTCTAGAAACCCTTGCTTATAGAAATAAAAATGAACTATCTAACATTAAACAACGCGTTATTTATTCACTTCTTAACTGGAGGAGATTTTTGTATTAGATAACTACTACTAGTGGTAAATAGTATACTTTAGTAAATAGTATAAGAGGATTCGTATACGTTAAATTACTACTAGTAATTTAACTAATTAGTAATTACAAGTAGTAATTTAATACTGCTACTAGAAGCAGGTCAACAAACGACTAAATGGTAGATTTCCGTGTTAAATTACTACTAATAGTAGTATTAAACGACTAAACGGTAGAATTTTATTGTGTTGAATTAATACTACTAGTAGTATTAAACTAGTAAATAGTACAATTTTTGTATTAAACTGGTGGCTCTGCCCCAAGCTCGCCTACTCTCGCCAATTTAAAAAATAATTGCACCCTAAAAAAGTATATTTTAAGGTATTCAATGATGTCTTCAAATTTAAAAAATAATATTATTAAGCTATAGAAATGACAGTTTTAACAAAAAAGTAACGAAAATATCCCAATATTTCGAAATTTGTGTGACCATATTTTAATCGCATAGCATTTATTTACTAACCAATTTCAAAAATAATTGTACTGTAAGAAAGAATATATTGTGGCCGGGGAAAGCCACTGGGTTCTGTTGGGGTAAGAAAATGGAATGCTAGTGAGTCAAAATTTAGTGTAACATCTTTAATGAGATCTAAGTTACACACAACACAAATATTAAATTTAGTTAAGAGTTATGGATACAGAAGACCATGCGTCCGCGCATGGGAAACTTGGCTCTCGACTGCCTATTTCATATTGCTAACCGTCAGAGGGAGACACTATCATTAGCATAAACATGGGCGCTACAATATTCTAAAATTTTCTGTGATGTTTACAAATTTAAAAACTAATAGTAATGAGTTATAGATATAACAGTTTTAACAAAAAAATAACGAAAATGTCCTGATTTTTCCCGAATTTCAAAACAATATTATCAGGAACCAAATTGATATTTCTAAGAAAACTCAACGAGTTGTAAAACTTCACGTGTATATGAACTCCCTCACAGCTGTAGACTGAAAATTTGTAAGTGTTTTGCTCCCTCGAGGCAGAAATTTCGCTTTTTACGACTTTGACGCTTAATAAACCCTAAACTAATAGCAACATCGGAAAAAAAATCTTCTTCATCTTGCTCACTGTACAATTTCGAACAAACAATGTTAATTTCGTAATTTTGTGATCCCTACTTTCTGGGGAAACAGTCGAAGAATCGAGCTAAAACAAAGCGAGTTTTCAATCCAGCGACGACGGCAATGCTTTTTAATATAGTAGAGATTACGACTTTTAGTAGTATCAAATTACTAAACGGTAGATGATTTTTACATGTACGGAAGATAGTTTACGAAATTTTTTCCCTTCCTTCCTGGGTCTGAGCTCTAACTCGATGATTTCTGTAAATGGCTCCTTCGAAATTTTACACAGTGACAACAGGGCAAACGGTGACAGTCTGGTTGGAAATGATGACCTTAGAAGTCCTAATTCTAAAGAAGCGGAGTTCCCCCTGCTGTTCGCAATCTTAAAACTCATTGGCTAATAAGTAAAAATGAGCGATATAGTTGAATGAGTGTTACATCAAGGGATGCTAGAACGATTCTGCATATGCAGCTACCCTTACTGAAAAATACTGCTTTAAAGTTGTTTATAAAAATCTAAATGGGGTATCGTGTCTTAGAGATAGAAAGTTTCGAAACGAAACCATCAACTTTTAAAGCAGTAGCGGATAGGCACCCGCAGGGTTTCGAATTCGAAACTCGATTCAACCAGACCATCGTATACATGGACATGTTAAATATGTTGTGGCCTCAAATATCGTCACGTTGGCGTAGCGTGGAAGTTTCGAGAGTATGACCGTGGTTTAATCTGACAAGTGGTTGTCTTCGTATCTTTCCCTTCGGGATGGATCCCGGAAAGTCGCCAATAGCCCGTTGTGTTGCTCCATTGTGCGACGCTAAAATTAACTACCTACCACCATACAAAACAAATCTCTTGCATAAGGCTGTGGGCCATAGGAATTATTCAAGGCTTTTAATGAATAACATGAAAATATATTTTGTCAATCAGTTTTCATTATTCTACGGCACAGTCAAACACGACCCTTGCGACATAAAAGAAACCAACCAAACATCATCCTTTGATCAAATCATTCCTACAAAAGGACAGTTTTGGCCCAAATAGAATAAAAAGTAGAAACCCTGAAGAGCTCTCTCTGTCTTCTTGTGTAGAAGAGAGAGAGAGAGATCTGTGGAGTAAGAACACTTATTTTATGGCCACAAAAAGTATTCCTGATCTCGATCACAGAATCAGAATCGAACACCGAACTCTAACCCGTCAACGCTCCACACCGTCCGTAAAAGTCAGTGGGGCGGAACATCTCTTAACAGTCTTAACAACCAGACAAAGCCAATTTATAGAACATAAATACGCACGCGAAAATACCCGAACGCCAAACGTCTCACACATTCCCAACGAGTAAAAAAAAAACTCTAAAGCTAGGTAACACTTGACGACTTCTGCGTTAATCCCCCAACAGAACACATCGCGCGTGCGGACGAAGAAAAAGAAAGAGAGGGGGGAGGAAAAGGCCCGAAATGTATCCAGAAGAAAAAAGCGCCAACAGGGCCTGTCACGCTCCAAATGAGCTGCCGACAGGCGAGTAGTGTGAATGCGAGGACCTCCTGACCTCCGCCGCAGACACAGAACTTAATGCCCCTATATGTCACTCAGCGCGGAGCCCTCGAGAACATCCACACACCGGGGATAGGTAACTAAGAGGATTACGGCCCGGAGATTAGGGCGAGGAATGGGATGTTGATTTTCTGCATCGCTATTTGCTATGCCTCTATTTAGTTTTCGTCTGTCTCTCGCTGGAGAGTCTGGTTGTTGTGGCAGGTCCCTCGCTCGCTTTCCTTCTAGCCAGCTCAGATGTGACCTCCTCAGCTGACCGCGATTCAAGATGGCGTGGTGTTGTCCTCTAATCTTTTCCTTCGGGTTGTATTCCGGACGGTAAGCAATAGCCCGTTGTGTTGCCTCCATACGACGTTACTAAAAATATCTACCAACCTCTCTCGCTTCTTCGAGAGTGGGGTGCCAGCTCAGGTGTGACCTCCTCATTTGACCGCGGTTTAAAAGGACGTGGTGTTCACGGATCTTTATCGCGGACCGTCACCTATAGCCCGTTGTGTTGTCCTCTGAACTCTTCATCCGGGATTGATTCCCCATGGTCACCGATAGCCCGTTGCGTTGATTTAGTGTAAAGCTAATGAAACCATCTATCTGGGAGCAGTAGTCCTAACGCCCACTGGACTAACGAATTTCGGGTCCTCGGGCTATATATTTGCTCTCATGGCTCTATTAATGGGGTTTAAATTGAGGCATGAAACAGCTTCCAATTCCAATGATCAAATGCAGTATGAAAAGTTTATACATTCAATTGCGTTTTCCAAGATGAAAATGAAACGTATGACACTTCTCGAGTTATTTTAGCGATTTTCATTTATTTTTCAGTTGTGAGAGAGAGAGAGAGAGAGAGAGAGAGAGAGAGAGAGAGAGAGAGAGAGAGAGAGAGAGAGAGAGAGAGAGAGAAAGTTGTGTGGTGAAATTTTCTCAAATGAGTCTTCGAAGAGCAGGTTTAAAAATTACAATCGGACTTTTTTATTTCGAGTTCATTTTAAAACATACCCTAATAGTTAAATTTCGGGGAAAAAAATGTTTGATTTTGAAAAAGTTCACGCATTTTTCTAATAATAAAAAAAATTATGTGTTAACAGATTTGGTTTTTTAATCCCATGATCAGAAAATAATGTAAGATGAATGACAAAAACACTTGTTTTTGTCATTCATCTTACATTAAGAGTATAAAATCTGGAAATAAATGGCAGCATTGATTCAGTCTTTGAATATTCCTTTCAATTTAATGCAATCTTCACTGGTTACGCATAAATATATGCATTAATTACAAGAGGAAACTTGAAAAAATATATAGATAATTATAACACAAAATACTGGGTCAGTGTCCTCCCTGATGACGCCCTGATCCACAAGCACTTTAATTTTCGAAAATATCTAAAAATTCGTTTACTACTTTTAAAAATTTGTTTCTGTTTTTTTATATTAAACTAGCAGATATACCCGGCTTTGCTCGGGACGAATTAATAATATGTTGACTAAAAAGTCATCAATTCCTTTTCAAAAAAAGAGTGTTAACATCATTTAAATGTACGGTAAAAAAAATATATATACCATTTTAACATTTCCATCGCTTCTACAATTCCCGTGCATTCATTTTCAGTAAAAATTGCGAAATTTAGGCTGATAGTCTTGCACTTAGTTTTCCTATGAATATGTTTTACTTGTGCCATTCTTGCACCTAGTATGAGATATTTTCGAATATCATCATCAATATGAGAGGATGGTAAATTAAATTGCTGCAGCATTCGTGACCAATTTAGTTTGAAGCAAACGTCAATTTTTCTTGAAAATTCGATTCAGTGGCAGGTGGAATAACGGAACTTCTGTTAGATATATAAAGCAGAGTAGGGGTTTCTCTGTTCTCTATACAAATCTTCACCGTTTGTCCAATCCACACATTTGGTACTCATATTTTAGAACCCTGTGGATATGATAGGCTACATTTTAACCCGCGTTCTATTTGTCCTAGGGGGCTAAAAATTTACGGCATTCGTAACTAATTTAGCTTGAAGCAAACTCACTTTTTCCTGAAAATTCCATTCAGTGGCATGTGGAATAACAAAACTTTTCTTAGAAATAAATATCACCAGAGTAGTAACTCAATCGATTACAACTTTTTAATAAACAGAAGATTAATTTTCAATCGCTTTTACAAAAAGAAAATCACTGCTTTCAACTAAGGATTAACATGTATCTAAGTTGCATAAGAACAGCTTCAATAAATAGAGTAAGCAAACTCGACTTTCTCTCTCTTAACACAAAATGTCAACCATCTCGTTGTCAACTCAAATACCCAAAGAAATAATTATAAATCAAATGAAAAAATTAAACATTAATTCTGAGGTTAACAGATACCGAGCAGCAAAATTACGCTTTTATCATCAATGAGTTTATCCTTTGGGCTTTTCGTGCTCTATTACAAAATTTAAGTAAACATAAAATTAACAGGTCTAAATATTCTTTCTTCATCAATCAAATATTTATAAATTATTTATATAATAGGTAGTACTAAAAAGTCCGTTCAAACATAAATTTTAAAATTTTATTTGTTCAAAATTTTTTTTTTCGATCAAAGCTGGTTAAGCAATCTGAGTTGAGTATAGCAATTGTTTCATACTCAATGTTATTTCTATGGCGATTTCGAATTGCTTTTACTTTAGACCTTAGATCAATTTTAGGCCTCTTAGGAGTCGAATTTTTCAAAATCATTTCTTAGTATCACCTCTACAGTATAAGAAGAATCGCCCTGCAAAATTTCAGCTTCCTAGGATTAGTTTTTAGTTTTATATAGTTTTTGCGATACAAAAAAAATGTGTGAGTGAGTTAGTGAGTGAATAAGTGAGTGTGTGAGTGGTATTTAATTTTATATATACAGGGTGTCCCTGAACTTTATGTGCAAACTTGAAGGGGATGTAGAGAACATCGTTAGGAACCATAATTACATAGGAAAACATGGGCGGAAATCGATAGATGGCACTGTACGCGAGCTTTCTAGGTCGGCTCGTGTGGTTTCCTCATTGTAGACGCCGACTGCGTGCGATCAACATGAATCGTTGCTCAAACGCAAAGTTGACGTACATCCACTTCATCTACGGCCTAGCCGACGGAAATGAACGCGCTGCAGTTCGGTTGTATCGAGAAAGATATCCAACGAGGCACCAACCAAAACATCAAATGTTCGCTCGGGTACATCAGAACCTTGCGGAACGTGGATCTTTCACTGCCGCGAACAGCACAAACACCGCGAACAGCACAAACACCCATATTCAAAGATGGTCTGCTGCATGTTGTGGACCGAAATCCAGGTACCAGTGTATGGACGCTTGCCGCTGCTACCGGAGCGTCTCGATCAACTATCCATCGCATCATGCAGGGCGAAGCCTTACATCCCTTCATCTTCAGAGAGTTCAGTTATTGCAGCCGGATGATCGCCCACGACGCGTCGCGTTTGTACAGTGGTTTCCACACCTAAGTGAGACCGAAATACACAATTTTCCAGTTATGTTCAGTGATTAAGTAACATTTTCACGTGAAGGGGTGTTCAATACGCACAACGCGCACATTTAGGCATTAGACAACCTACACGGAACCCGACCACGAGCCGCACAACAAAGCTTCAGTGTTAATGTGTGGGCGGGTATCCTGGGGGACAGTTTAGTCGGACCATACATCGTACCATCTCGACTGGACGCTCGCAAGTATCTCGTCTTTCTTCAAGAGGTACTTCCGTAAATGCTTAACTATGTCCCCGCACATGTTCTTCGCGGAATGTGGTTTTGAATATGATGGGGCGCCATCTCATTACGCAAGGTGTGTACGTGACCATTTGGGGAACGGACATTTGGAAACAACTGGATTGAGAACGTGGTGGTCCGTCGCTCGGCCTACCAGATCACCTGATTTATCTCCTCTTCTCCGGGGGGCCATGAAGAGCATTGTATACGACACGCTCGTAAATTCTGAAATGGACCTGGTGGCACTAATCTCCATCGCTGCTGGTACGATCAGCGAAATGCCAGGTATGTTCGAAGATGTTCGCCAATCCATATCGCGTAGGTGTCGTGCATCCATGCCAATGGGCGCAAACACCTGTGATGCTTGTAAGTCATACATTATACTATTTTGTTGTGTAATAAAGCGTTTTACACTACATTCTGTGGTGTGGCCTTATTGTGTCTTGGTGTATCTTTTTTTTTTTTATCACGCGAGGGTGACGTTTCCGCCCATGCTTTCCTGTGTAATTATCGTTCCTAACGATGTTCTCTACCTCCCCTCCAAGTTTATACACGAAGTTCTGGGACACCTTGTATAGATTTAAATTTACGTTTGTTCTTGAAATTATATATCATCACTCTAATAACTCGTAATTGCTATACTTTAACAGTGGATTTAAGAGTTTTGCTACTTAGCATGACGATATACACTGACGAGCCAAAACATTATGACCATCCCCACATTTTTCAATGAACTCGTTTGGATGACGTGGAGGGCACGTGATTAAGTGAGAATGGTATTTAGCTGCTGCTGAAGAAGGTAAGTAATCATTATTGCACTTACTTTTGAGAGTGATGGGAAAAGCTGCTGATCTAAGCGAATTTGATAGAAGGCAGATCGTAATGGCTCGAAGACTCGGAAATAGAATCACCGAAACTGCTGGACTGGTAGGTTGCTCACGATCTGCCATTGTTAGTATTCATGCAAAGTGGATAAATGACTGTGACACCAGCAGTAGACGCCAAGGTGTTGGCCGTCCACGCCTCATCAAAGAAAAAGTACGTCGGAGACTATCCCGCTTGGTAAAGCAAAATCGATGAGAAACAGTGGCTCAGTTGACAGCCCAATACAATGCAGGTCCAAGCGCAAGTGTTTCGGAACACACAGTTCAGCGAACACTGTTCGATATGGGACTGTGCAGAAGACGTCCCACTCGTGTGCCTCTGTTGACCAAGCGACATCGTCAATACGCCTACGGTGGGCCGGGAACATCGAGACTGGACCATGGATGAGTGGAAGAGAGTTGCATGGTCAGATGAATCCTGATTCCTCATTCATCGCGTCGATGATCGTGTCAGGGTACGCCGTATGCCAGGCGAACAGTTGCTCCCCTCTTGTATAGCAGGTCATACAGTCTGGTGGTGGCGGTATTATGCTTTGGAGGACGTTCTCATGGGTGACTCTGGGACCCGTAGTTGTGGTAGAACAGACCATGAACGCTACGAACTATCTGAACATCATTGCGGATCAGTTGCACCCTTACAGGGTGTCTGTCTTCCCAACTGGAAATGGAATCTTCCAGCAGGACAACGCCCCATGTGACAAGGCTCGGATTGTGTTGGAATGGTTCGAGGAGCATACTGATGAATACAACTTAATGTCTTGGCCACCTAACTCGCCGGATCTTTATCTGATAGAGCACATTTGGGGTATCATGGAGCTTCAGATCAGAGCTCAAACACCACCATGTCCGAATATCTGGACTTTGCGTGACCGCTGCTTAGAAATTTGGTACAACCTGCCTCCAGTCATGTACCAAGAATTTGCGGCATCTGTGCCCAGGCGAGTTGCAGCTGTTTTGCAGGCCAAAGGAGGCGCAGTGCGTTATTGAGTAGGTGGTCATAATATTTTGGCTCTTCAGTTTAGATAATGTATATGTATCTGCGGATTATATATATATATATTTAAATTGTTATGTTCGCTAATTTTTTTAAACAGCTTCTAACCGTTTTACAAATTGTGTTTGAATATAAGCATTTTAAATTTTTTCTCTTTTACGTTATCCAAATACAATTTTTTTATCAAAGTATTTTTTTTCGATCGGGTACTATTGACTGATGAAAAATGAATGCACCATGTGTATCAACTGGGGTTTCATAAAAATTATTAGAAAGTGTTGCTCCAGCGCAACGTTACTTAAATATACCTTCTAATATCTCGTAAATATCTTAGTTATTGAATGTATTAAGGGTTGCGAGTTCGAATCTAAACTCCTGTCCATAAATTAAGGATTATGCCAGCTCCGGAAAATAAAGGTTCAGAAACAAAACAAACGTGACTTATTCATAAAGCCCATTTACTAAATAAAAGATGAAGAAAAAAAAGTGTATGTATGATACCATTCATAAAAACCACTATTTTCAAGATCACTCCACTCAGCAAGCAATGCTCTCCGAAGTTCTGGTGCATATGTAGTAGGTGGTTGACAGGCTGCAACTCGTCGGCCAAGCTTCACACAATCCCACTGTGACGATGTCCACATTACATGCTCTCTACTCCAGGCTAACCGCTGGCGACAGTGAATTACTGTGAGCGGAACACATCTGACAGACCTGCGAGCATATAGACCAACATGTACCAAACGTCTTTAAACGCTTTGCCTTGCAATTGTCGTACCCGTGGCTGAAGATAGCTGACGAGAAAGGTCGGATGCCTTGCTTCGTCTGCTTCTTTTTGCAGTTACTGCCAAATACCGGTTGTCATTCGGCGTTGTCACTCGAGGGAGACCTGTACTGTAACGTCTACTAACATTTCCATCATTTTGGAATCTTTGCCAAAGCCTAGAGATGACACTTTAGGCGATTCCAAGTTCCACTGAAACTTCTGCTTGCGAACAATTTTACTTCTTTGCTACCATTCCTTATATACACCTCTCTTACACTCTCGTCATTGTGACGTACTATCGGTGTCATCTGATGGCTTCCTGTAATTTGAATATTATTCTTGAAGATGTGTGCGATAATTCTACAGGTAAAATTTTTACTTTAGAGATCGATTTCCGTGTGATTCTGAATTATCCTCAATTTATGGATATGAGTGTAGGTCATACCATAGATAGTCGTGTACAAGGAGGATGATGCGCGGTCAACTCAAATGTCCTCACATTGGTGTGGTGTGGAAGTTTGAAGTGGGTGGGCAGCTCAGGGGTGTCGTTCTCGTCCTCTCACCGAGATTCAAAATTATATGATAACTTGCCACTGTGCTGGCCACGGTGTTGACCGTTACAGCTCTTTAGTGGGGTCAGGTGTGACCACTGCTCGCTAACGTTCGCCAACCCCGGTGATTGCAACGCATTCCAAGACCAAGACCATAGACAAAGCTGTGATGCCAATAAATTAGTTAAAAAATATTTTAGATTGAAATTTAAAAATCGGGCTGAACACATTAATTCTTACTTATGCTCAAAACATAAGAAAAATTATAACAATAGTTTTAAGAATGAGTTCCGCATATTTTAAATCCGTTAAAATATTTACTCCATCTATCGCGAAAATAGAAAACCTCAAATAGTTTTTGATCGTGACAAAGTTGAAATCGCTAGCAAGAAAGTCATAGTAATCAACAATGTAAATCCAAACACGCTAGAATCGAAAAACTTGGCATCGTTCCCAAGGCTTTTGGACTAAAAACGCTTGTGACGTCAGCGGTGCAAAATCGCAAAATCCTCGCCTTTCTTCAATACGCCACATTCCAGAGAGAAGTTTTATATCATCCATTCATTCGAAATTTTCAGCTTTAAGAACTTGAAACTATTCTTTCTGCTGTTACCGGTACCTGAAAGCCAATTGAGGCGGAAATTAATCACCTGATAGGTAGTTATTTCAAATAACGTTACACTGGAGCAACACAGCGGACTATTGGCAACGTTCCGGGATCAATCCTCAATAGAAAGATTCAAGGACAACACCACGTCGCTTTGAAGCACGGTCAGATGACGAGGCAACACCTGAGCTGATATCCCACACACTCCTAACTTCTTCACTACGCCAGCGTGAGGACAGTTGGACCTTTGTACACGACGGCCGTTGGTTGGATTCGATTGTGAGTTCGGTACTCTTCTAACCGAGCTACCTGACGGATGAGCAAATTTAAATGTGAGTGTTAAACATTTAACTATACGTACGAAATACCACGAAAAATGGAGAACATGCGTTCGGGTTGGTTTCCGATAAGGACTCGCACTCAGAAACACATTTTTAGGCGTTAGTGTGAGGGCATCACAAACCCGAGTTACCCGTCCTCCCTTCTGCTTCCTTGCAAACCCCTCTGCTTCTTGCCTTTGTTTTCTTTCTGGCGCATGTTGTCCCTGCGTCATAAAACCCCACAACAACTAATCAACAAAGAATCGCGTGATACTAAAGTTCCATCGATTCTGAGTTCTGACCACCTAGTGTTCGTTTTCTGTTGCGACTTAAAATAGAGGTTGTTTTGTCACCGAAAGTGACCCCTCACCTCCCGACTTTTGCAAGTTTAAAGGGTTTATTAGTCACCCACGGGAAATTGGAGTGGGTTCTCCAAAGAAAACCTATGTAGCTCCGGTGTTGATCCTAGTCAACCCCATCACCAGACGTCTGATTATGCATTTCACGTGAGTAAGGTACTTTGCTTTTGATAATACTCATAAAATATATTTTTGATAGTACATTTGACATGAGTAGGTAATACATCCCTTTGATAATCTTGATAAAACATCTTTTTGATAATAAATTTGAAATGAGGTCCGGAGAGTCTACAGGGTTTTGTCCTAACTGTTTTTCCATGTAGGCTACTTTAATTTTAGTATAGTTTACCTTTTTCGGCAAGTTTTTGTAGTTTCCAAAATTTGAATTCTAATGTCAAGTGCCATCCTGCTTTTCCCACCAGCCTCACGTACACAAAGGTTAATCACAGCAGTAACAGCCATTTCTGACCCTAGCTAAATTACACTAAATAGTAGAGGTAGTAATAGTGATAATTGCTGTCTATACAAAATAGGGGTTTGAGTTTCGTGTCGTATCAGTTCGTACCCTCCCCGAACCCAAGGCAAAGCTCAACCGAAGCAGGCGACCACCCAAACAGCAACCGAGTGTTTTTGTTTGCCTTCCCGAGACTCGGGGGCATCGAAATCGTTAATGAGTGATTCTTGTTACTTCGATTAATTGTTGGAGTGGAAACGGTGAATCGATCCACGGCAAGAAAAAGATCCAGGTCAAGTCAGTGGAAGCGTCACTTCCCAACAATGGCTCCGGCATCACACATCACTCAGATCAGGAAACGTAACGAAAAGATCACTCATCCGCGGCACCCGGCTATCTGCAGCAACAATGCCGCGGCACAATTGACACCATCTCGCCTCCCAAGGTCGAACGGCCTTGACCTTCAGCTGCCAGACCCTGTGACAGCTACAGAAGCGTGAATTTTGAAATCTTGACAGAGATCATTTTTATCTGGAAAGCAGTTCGATTTGTCGCTGACAGTGATACGGTGGAAAATGCTCGCTTTTCCCCCTGCCCTCCTCGCTTGCCATTTCTTTTGTTGCTGGCTCCGAATCGAGCTTTTTGTTGCGAGGATTCAATCTAAATGCGCGATGTTTTTTTGCAGTTTTTATTTTGGGGGATTTGAATAGTCTGGAAGTAAATCTTAATGTCTAAAATCCTGAAATGTTTTTGTTGGGATTTATCCCGGACCGTTGTCAATAGCCCGTTCTTCTGCTCCGGTACGATGTTAGTTAAAATACCTACAGACCTGAAATGTTTTTATTTTTTGTCTCTGACATAGGAAAAATAACTTTGTCGGATTTTCATATTCATGTTCACATCCAGAAAAGTCATGAATATACACTATCCTACACTAATGGACCGGACGCCAGAGGATTTGCATAAAATCAGACTACTTGTTTGGGGTGTTCTTCCTGGTCAATTGAACGCCAACGTCTACATGAACATTTTGGACAATCAGGTTCTTCCTACGCTTTGGCAATTTTATAGAAAGGACGAATATTACTTCCAGGACGACAACGATCCGCCTTACGTTGCAGCCTCTGTCAAGCAGTGGTATCAAGATATGGATGTAAAACGTCTTCCCTGGCCTGCTAAGAGTCCCGACCTAAACCCCATAGAACATGTGTGGTACGCGTTAGAGCGAAGCTTACGGACCAAGGAACCACGTCCGAATTCTACAGCTGAGTTGGAGACATTCTTGCAGCAGAAATGGACACAAGTATCCGTAGCTGTGTATCAAAACTTTGTTGAAAGTATGCCCAGAAGGGTTGCTAGTGTCATTGCAGCACGTGGGGGACCCCCCCCTATTAAAGCATGTCTTCTTTCCCCTATACCATCACAATTTGCTGTCCGGTCCATTATAGTAGGGTGGTGTATTTTTAGACATTAAATGAGATTCTTCGTGGCTATAGTGGGAATGCCGACTACAAAGACAACCTACAAGTTACAGGGCCACGGTAGCCCGATTAATTGGTAATGTTTATTGGAGTTTTATGGCATAAGGGCCATTCTGCGACAGACACGATACAACCAATATCAGGTAACAGACACACGCACAATGAAAATTTTACTGACACAAAATAGAGAAATGGACAGGATTCGAACTTGCTCCGCCTACAACTCGAAGGTTGTACGCGCAGTGGACATACCTATTGATCCACGATGGCCTCGGTAATCCGGTTGGAAGATTAACGAATAACAAATCGGAGGATAGCGAATTTTAAACTTGGTCCTACCAAAGACCGTCGTGTACAAGGGTGGGAGGTTCAAGTTAAATCTGGAGCGGCCTAATGTCCTCAAGTGGCGTGTGTGGTGTGGAAGCTTTGGGAGTACTGTTTCCAGCTCTGGTTTAGACTTCGTCATCCGTCCGCGGTTCAAAATCACGTGATGCTGTCCTTTTCCATGGGAATCAATCTCTGATCATCACCAATTTCCCGTTATGTTGCTTCTGTGCGATATCAATTGACTACTATTACCTACGAGTTATAGGTGATACAGGTTCGATTCTACCCTCCTTCGCTACCTACTGATGTAGATTCATAAGCAGAATATGTCTAACTGGTAACCTCATCTCGTCGGCCTCTCGGAAGCTTAATGACTGATATTCAGGAACGACCAAGATAATGCAAATGTCCTTATGCTTTCGTGATATGGTTGTTGTAATAATCGTTATTTACACTTTGATTGTGTTTATCGTATTTTCAGCTCCTCTGTTGTGGATAATCATTTGAGCAGTGTATGGTACTCTACCGGTCACGAACTCTGTTACCACTCCATTGTGCCAGCGTTGTCAAAAACCTCTCCCCATCGATCATATCTTTTACTTCCTACGCAAATCTTAGACACTTTTACCGACACTTTTTTATTCTTCACTAGCCAATTTTATAACACCTGTTGAGTCACCCTCCACATGCATCGCTCTTTGCCTTCTTACATCGCAACGGCATTTTGCCATTGTTTTAATTCATAATTTTTTAATTACACTTTATTATAATTTTAATAGTCGTCCAAGGAGACACCCTATCTTATAACAATTTTCTTCTTCATACCGTCTTTACCAATGGTGACCTACATGACTTACATCTTTAATCCTACACTTTTTATGTCCTCTGAACAACATCATATCACCTGTACAAGGAATATAACTCTAAATATACTTTTTAGTGTTGATTACTTTAACCTTTTGTTTATTTTTAACTGTTTGCATTATTTTCGTTAGGCGGAGATTGTGTGCCTTTAGACCTTTCGCCATTAAACCCCAACCACGAACTTTCCTTAAAAAAGGGTAAACTGTACCAACTGATCAAATTGATTGCGCTTTAATTACAAAAGTAGGTGTGTTTTTTAATTAACGTCGTACTGGAGCAACACAACTGCTATTTAACTACAGAGGAGAAGTTAAATACAAGATCCAATATAATTTAAGATGAAAATACAAGATCCTAAATCCGCTACAGTTTATCTTGGGGGATTGATCATGGACCGTAGTCAATAGCACGTTGTTTTGCTTCAGTACGACGTTTATTAAAATACCTACCCTCGCCCTTTGCAGTCCAAGTCCTTGTGATATGGGTCCTTGTCCTTCTCTGCACTCACCTTCGAAAACTATTCAACACGTGTGATGGTTGTAAAGAGAAAGAAAAGGTTTTGAATATCCTTCTCTTTTAAAACGGACTCTTGGAACTTTTGCATAATTTTTAGGGAGAGATTAATCTTCCGTCTTAAGCTTGATAAAATTTGAAAAGACATAATTCATATTTACTTTACCAATAACATCTTACTATAGTCTTCGTGATTCAGTCAGATTACTAAGAGATAATAGACTAGTTGCAATTAATTTTTCAAACAGATAAACAAGTTTGATGTATAATAGTATACTAGCAGAAATACCCGGTTTTGCTCGGGTTGAATTAATAATACCTTGATTTAAACGTCATCAATTATCTTTCTTAAAAGAATGTTAGTATCATCACTTGTGTCATTTGCATCTGATACGCTATGTTTTCGAATTTCATCATCAATCTGAGAGGATGGTAAATTAAATTGTTACGGCATTCGGGGCTAATTTAGTTTAAGCAGACTCAATTTTTCTTGAAAATTCCATTCAGCGGAAGGTGGAATGACGGAACTTTAGTTAGATATATAAAGCAGAGTTGACGTTTGTCTGTTCTCTATACTAATCCACATTTAGACCAATCTACACCACATTTGGTACAGTTATACTTTAGAACCCTGTGGGTATGATAGGCTACATATTAACCCGCGTTCTGTTTGTCTAAGGGGACTAAAAATTTACAGCATTCGTGACTTATTTAGTTTGAACAAACATACTTATTCCTGAAAATTCCATTAATTGGCATGTGGAATAACGAAGCTTGTGATCGAAATAAGTAAATGTCATCAGTGTAGACAGCTTAGACTCAATCGATAACAGTTTTTTAATGAACAGAAGGTTGATTTTGCAGCGCTTTTACAAAACGAAAAGCACTGTATTCAACGAAGGATTCACATGTATCTAAGTAGGGTAAGAACAGCTTCAATATGTAGAGTAAGCAATTTCGACTTTCTGTCACTTAAGACAAAAAATTTCAATATTTCAAAATTACTAACTGTGATATTATTCCAATATCAACAAAGTCTTATTAAAAATGCTCTTTTATCAAAAAAGGTACAGTTTTAAATTGAACTCTTATGGTATATTGTTTTAATTCACAGAAATTCGGTTTCTAAATAGAAAACACGCATCTATTTAGAATGATAGATGCAGTTACTTGACTATGAAGTACTACTTTCAATAGCACCTAATGAAACACACGAGAAACAGATGAAATTTAATTGATTTTAATCGTCTTTCAATGAAACGCTTCATCAAAATTTTGAAATATATTTGAACTACAACATATGACTACCCGTTTCAATTTAACGTAACCCATCTTATTTTAAAGTTTTTTTTTTTTTTAATTTACTTGTTACTTTAAAATAAGAAATTACACGCTTTAAAAATGTTTTTATGTGTATATTTTATTTATTTTATGATACAGCAATCTAGGCACCATTAAGTATTAAACCATATATTTAAAGAAAGTTGGTAGAAATATACATATACCACCAAGGAATTATCCATGTCTAGTGATATTTTGCAGGAAATAAATAAATCATTAAAATTTAACTCCTGAATAATATTTCTGCAATAGGTAATATAACGGAGCACGTAATCAAAAAGCAACAAAATACCAATCCTTGACAGAAATGCAGAATTCTGAGAAAAAAAAATTATTTTCTAACGTGTTGAATTTTGACTTTCTGAATATATTCTGAAACAGAGCAATTCGACAAAAGACGAACAATATTGATAAAAACAAAAATGATTTATAAGCAAAAGAATCCTCAAATATGACCGCAACATCTCTGTGTTAACTCAAATAACCAACCAAATAATTCTAAATTAAATTACGAACTAAGCATTAATTCTGACGTTGCCAGATACCGAAAAGTAAAATTACGCTTTTATGATCAATGAGATTTTATTTAGGAGTTCGTGTTTCATTACAAAAAGTAACTTATGTAAAATTAAATTCTTTAACTATTCTTTCTTCATCAACCAAATATCTATAAATATTATTTTCATCATGGGAACAAGTAAAAAGTCAGTTCAAACATGAATATTATTATTCAATTTGTTTACAAAAATTGTTTTTCGATCAACACTGGTAAAGCAATCTGAGCTGTGTATAGCAATCGTTTTATACTCAATGTTATTTTTATGGCGATTTCGAATTGCTTTTGGCTCAGGCCTTAGGCCAATTTTAGGCCTCTTCCAAAGTCAAATTTTTCAATATCCTTTCTTAGTGCACACCTATGGTACAAGAAGAATCGCCCTGCAAAATTTCAGCTTCCTAGGACTTGTAGTTCTTGAGATATAGTGATGAGTGAGTGGTATTTGAATTTTATAAATATAGATTTAAAAAACAGATAAATGGCTAGTATAATTGTAAAAGCACAATCCGTTTGAACAGATTGACTTGGAAACGCACATTTTGTCTGCTTTAATGTTCTTCGTCTCTTGCGTAACGTCCTTTCAGTGTCCACAAATTTCAATTTTGGTGCTCATTTCTTTATTATTTCACCACGAAAAGTAATTTAGGATCAGATTTTACCAGTTTGTATGGCACACACGCCCATTATAGCTAGTGTAAATTGGTTTTGCTGGAAGGACACCATCCTTTTGTTCCGAACGACTGTCCCATATATATCCAATAACATTTGAAGACTGGACGTATGTCAATGACATGGAAACGGTTACATAGCGAAAATTATTTCACAACCCAAGCTGTGTGTTTAGTCGATCCCTTTTGAAGTGAAATATTTTGTCATTGACATAGAAAATGTATTATTTATAAAGTGTTTGTGGTCATTTGGGGCAGTGTAGAGAGGTTGTTCCGTAGCTAGGAAAGAAACAAAAAGGCGTTACAAGGATCGCGCTTTGCACTGCACAACATCGTAACTTATCTCTCTATATTAAGAAAATATAATTTTTAAAAAATCGGCCAAACTTTTGATAAAATTTCGGAAAAAGTGTTCTGCATAGACTGTTTGTTATGTGACGTACGTCGCAGTTTTAAGCACTTTCTGCTCCTTGGGTGCACACATAAGCAAGCTCCTCGGGTGCACATTTTCAGGTGGTATGAGATTCGAGATCCCGATTTGCCCTATTATTTTCCATAGAGGTTTACGACCCCCTGGTAAACATGGGTTTGCAACACCAGAACACCTAAGCCGTCTTTCTCTATATTTGCACCATCTTTTCTTTCTACAATTTCTTGACATTATCTGGAGTTTGGCGCAGCTTGGCCAAATATAGCCCTTGCGCCATAACCCCACCACACACACAACTAACGGATATTCACTTAGAATGTCAATATTTAACCATTTTCTATCTATAAAATGTAGTCTGCACATGCGTCATACACTTAGACTTATGATTCACATATCTAAAGAATTACTGGACCTGCCGTGTGGATTTGAAGTTTTGAGAACTCAACTAATTCATAACTCGATGGTATCGTCGCAATTCATTAAATTCCTTTCCTTTTTATTAATTTTTTTATTGAGGACCACAATAGCCCGTTTGGAAGAGTAACGGATTAGTAGACGGATGGTTGCGAGTTCGAATCCATCCAAAGACAGTCGTGTACAAATGGGGCTGGTGCATTTTAAATCTTTCGGAGCCTCAAATGTCCTCACGTTGCAGTGGTGTGTAAGTTTGGAGAGTGGGGTGCCATGACCGTGGTTCAAAACGACGTGGTGTTTTCATCAAATCTTTCTCTTTGGGATTGATCCCGGATCAATAATCATTTGTGTTGCTCCAGTACTAAGTCAATTAAATCATGCGTTAAGTTATTCCCGTTATTCGATTTGTTAATATGCAAGACTAAAAATATTACTTCACAGATATATGTTGACCCAAAGAAACTTGTGCATTTTAATGCATAATATAGCAACGATATACGATTGTTTTTATTTGACAAAACGATGAAAGTCTCCATTCAATGTATTTCGCAGGTTCTCGTCCTTGTACATGTCGATGAGTTCGTCGTTAGAGGTCGTGCGTGACGTAACGATCCTGGTTCCACAGCTACTGTGTTGAGTGCATGTGCAATTTAAAAACATTATTTAGCGAGTAAATTGTCTACTCCTTCTTACCCCAGGGAAAAAATACGCTAAGTCATTAAGTCTCCAAATAACGTTTTTTGGCAATGGCAGATGGGTCCTTAAAATGTCTTCATGTGTGGCTCCACTGCAGTTCAGGATGTGTGAGGGAGATGCTGCTAATTCTCTGCATTTGTACATGTACAGGTGGGAAAGGATTCATGGCCTTGAAAGAATATCATCTTTTTAAAATGGCCAGATTGGAGCCTGGCAAGCAGGTCTCTTGGTGTTCGGTTGAGGTACCAGTGATGAAAAGGTAATGCAATTGCTCTATAAGTACGGACAGGTGGTCGGCCTCTGATAGTAGGACGGTACTTTCTCTTGTGTCAGGATGCTAAATTGCTTCAGCTTTTGAACTCGAAACCCTTCGGTTTGCTAATTCTGATTAAAACAAAAGCTAGAATTGTTAGAATACTTCTCTTTATCTATTCCCACTACATATTCCTATACTCTTTACTTGGTAGGTATGGTCGGTAGCTATTTTAATCAACGTCGTACTGGAACAACACAGCGGGCTATTGACGAC
The DNA here is from genome assembly GCA_947359465.1 of Metellina segmentata. Classification (NCBI taxonomy): domain Eukaryota; kingdom Metazoa; phylum Arthropoda; class Arachnida; order Araneae; family Tetragnathidae; genus Metellina; species Metellina segmentata. The sequence goes on from OX375875.1 coordinate 125,238,607, forward strand.
GGCGTGGGACCAATCCCAACGGGAACGAGACAAAGACAACACCCCATCATTTTGAGCCACATTCAGACGATTAGGTAACACTTGAGCTGGCAACTTCCACACCACTCCAACGGGAGGACATTTGAACGATTTTGTATTAAAGTTATATAAGTTGGTTTTGTAAAAAAAAAAAAAAAAAAACTTGTGTGGAATGATTATATGAAGAAAGATATCTGGGGCACCTCTCGAATCAAAATGACGTGATCCGCCACTGAGTGTTGCCACTTTCTGGTAACCTGTTCTTTGTAATGAAAGCATGCCTTTAATGATGGACGTCCCTAATCGTGACGACATTGAAGCGGGCATCGAAACAGGTGCAGCTTTCCTGCAGGAACAACTCAATTAGGTCGATGATCGAAAGGTGAGTGACAAGTGCAGAAATCCCTTTAATCGAGTAGCGTACCTTCACTCTGTGGACTCGATGGGCCGCGGTTCGTAACTAGGTCCAGTCAGAAGACCATCGTGTTCAAAGGGGGATGTTGCACATTCAATCTGTCGTGGCCACAAATGCAGTCACCAAAGTTTGGTGAGTTTGGTGTTAGCTCAGGTTTTTCTCGTCAGATGACCGTGGTTCAAAATGACCTGGTGTTGTCGTCGGATCTCTCCGTTCGGAGGTTGATCCCGGACCGTCGAAAATAGCCCGTCGTATTGCTCCATTGTGACGTATCACTGTTTATGTACCCAAATTGATGAAACCTTTACTCCACTGAATCTAAAAGTGTCTATAAATTCCAACAAAACAGACATATCTTGGGCTCATATTTTATGTGTGTACGTGTTTCACGAACCAGGGTGATACAGAGGGGTCTTCCTCCTCACAAGAAGAAGTGTTTCACGAACCCGATGAGCCTTAGTGATATATCCCCCCCCCCATTGGGATTACTACCTCTGGTAAAAATGGGAGGTCGCAACCTTTAGATGTCCAAGCGATTGTTTTCTTCGTCGTTTCTTTCCACAATAACTTGACAATGCCTGTCTTGTGATTCTGGCCAAATATGTGTCATGAAACCCAAAAACAATCGACCACCAACGCGGAAAAAACATTCAATGACCCGTGGATTATCTCCACATCCAAACCAATTGAGGTATCTTTAACAACCACTCAAAGCTAATTTACTCTTAAAATGCGCCCGCGTTGTTTTTAGCTGTCCATTTCGCAATTCATCGCCGAAACTAAATTGTAAGTATTTTTGCTCACGATGAAAGTTTCGGTAAAACTTGATACGTTTTACCGATAGCCTAATTCATTCCCAGTCCTCCACCCCACCAGGATTTTTCTTCCCCACAAGAATGAGAAGCGCTTCTAATTTCTCTATTCCGAGAACATTTTCGATAAATAAGCTCGATAGCCAACCCACGCTCACGGACTGGGAAGGGAGGATGGCCATCTCAAAACATTTTTCCTTTTCTCCAAGACCCTAATGAACGCATTATGTGGTCAAGTGGATCCCTTGCAGGTTTTCAAAGAAGACTCATTTAGAACGATAACCACCCTATTTCACGAATCGTGAGCGTGCCTTTGTCTTATGCTGAAATCTGTAATTGTTTTCTCTTCCATTATGAGAAGATAATTGTTTGTGAGCAGAGCACTTCGGTATGAGCTGGCGTTCCTTACCGATTTACTGGGCCTCGGCAACCTGCTTTGAGATTAGAAGAGTAACGGATTAGCAAGGTTGCCAGTTCAAATCCAACCATAGACAGATAGTGTACAAAAGAGGCTTGTATTGAATGAATCAAAACTTTTTAGGATATTAAGTGTAACATTTATTTAAACACAGACGATACGATACATGGGTTAAATATTGGAACATAAAGAGCATTACAAATGCTAAAAACTGAAAATAATCCCGTTGCTACGGAGGTCTCAACTAGACGGAGTCCGAAAGCTAACTACCTTTGTTTCATGCGTGGGCGCGAACATCATCATCAAGGCTCTTGAGCGGCCGGGTACCTCTGAGGGCCACTTAACCAAGGCAGCTGGCCACTTAATCGAAACAGCTGGCGCTAATACTTTATAGGCTGTTGCACGTAAAATTCGTCGTGGCCTTAAATGTCTTCACGTAAGCGTGGTGTGAAAGTTTGGAGTGTTGGGTGATCAGCTATGGCGTTGACTGCTGTGTAGCAAGATGCAACCGCTATATAGGTTGCGATTCAATGGCCAAAGAATACGTTAATCATGATTAGTGGTCACATAATGCGTTGTAGAATTAAAACAATAATCAGGTAAACCTGATATATGCTGTTGTCTGTGTTGACGAGTAAAAGGAATACCCAAAATCAAAATGTGTTAAAACTAGAATAATTGAATATTTATTTACGCATAAAAGGATTTTATGATTATAAAGATCTTCACAATAATTATATGATCACAAAAATAACCATTTGACAAAAATCAATAGCGCGACACATAATTAGATCAACCTTTAAATTATAATTTTATATTTTAATGTTCCTATAAGAGGAGGCAGGAACGAAAGAGATTAAAGAAAGAGGTAGACGGGATAAAAAAAAATGCTCCTGGAGCTGTATTACCAATCGTTTGAAAACATCTCGTCGGCGTCCCCACATCCAGCAAAAGTTCCCTTTAGCAGACAAATCTCAGAATGTCTGCATATCCGTGTCCAAAAGAGCCTTGTTTTTTCGTTGTGTCCCCTCTTTATAGTCAATGTCCCTCCTGTTGCCACCATCCTTCCAGAAATTTTAGGATGGATTCCATCTGGGCAAACAAATTTTCTGATTGGCTCCGGAACGATGATAGTTTCTCCGTTTCTGCATCTGGCCGGTGTCCACCCGCAACTTGGGGGTTGGGGTGAGGCGAAGACCGCTGTCGGACAGTGTACTTGAGCGTTTTCAGCGTTGACACTACCTCTACTGCATTCCTTCAGAGAGGGGGAATAGTTTTATGAGCTTGCTGCAAAGGGGTGTCGGGAGGAACCACTCGAAAAAAACCTCATTTCAGAATAGGAACAATGGCTTACCGAAGACAGGACACCTTCATACGCAATCCACTTGGAATGATGGAGCCGAAAAAATAACCAGAGGAAGCCTCTGGTTAAAAACATATCCCACAGGAAAGTAAAGCAGACAGTGGATAGGAAAAACACAATATAATAACACTCAAATGATAGCTTAATAATTTTTAAAGGTTTTACAGGCCAAGCATCTCTTCGGTACTTCCAAATATTTAAAAGTATATACATTTTTACAACACAAATATACAAAAGGGGATGTAATGAAACCCTTTATAAGAGAACTCCGAAGTTAAATTACTGAAAAAAAAAACTTAGAGTTTGCAACACAACATGACCTTGTCGTCTGACTGTGGTTAAGAACAACGGGGTGTTGTCTTTAGATCTTCCTGACCGTCACTGATAGCCCGTTCAGCTGCTCCAGTGCGACGTCAATAAAATACTACCTATCTTACTGCAATTTTAAATACTTCCTTCTTAGAGTATATGCGCTATGTGTGGTGGGGAAGAGTCGATCTGTTGCTATCACTGGTCTGCAACCAACATTAATTTTCATTCTGGTAGGCAGGTAGTTGAATTTATATTGCCTAACGGGAATAACACAACGGGGTGTGGACGGATGTTCGGGATCAATCTTGAAGGGAAGAGTCGAAGGACATTCGTCATTTTAAACCACAGTCAGATGACTAGGTCACACCTTCATGTACTGGCACCCCTCTCTTCGAACATCCACATCACGCCGAAGTGAGGACATTTGAGGAAACGTCAGATGTACGTGACCCCCCTCCCATGTACACGACAGTCATTGGATGGATTGAGTTTCGAACTCGGAACCATCCGGTTAATAACCAGCTTCTTTTCCAACAGGGCTAACGGATCTATGAGATGATTCATTTCAGTTTTGTCACACAATACTTTATATCGCTTTTAACAGTTCAGAAACCGTTAGTCCGGGCACAAACTCGAAGGGGAAAATCGTAAGCCTCGTTCTTTTCAACTGTGGTTAGATGACGAGGTCAACACATGAGAAGGCACCCCACTCTCTAAAATTCCACGCCACTGCCCGCACAGCAAGCATAATTGTCTGCGGGGCCATAGCCTACGATAGCCGGTCCACTCTAATTGTGGTACGTGGAACCTTAACGGGCCAGCGTTATGTTGATGACATTCTTTGATCCCACGTGGGACATTTCCTAAATGGTCTCGCAGGGGCAATTTTCCAGCAAGATAATGCTCATCCCCATACATCTCTAGTTGCTCAAGACTTCCTACGTCATGTTCAGACTTTTCCATGGCCGGCCCGCTCCCCTATAGAGCTTGTGTGGAACCATCTGAAACGCCAGATGCCGCCGTGTCACTCTGTACATGATTTGAAGGGGGCTGTTCAAGATCCGTGGGCCCATCTGCCTTAGGACGACATCAAACGTCTGATCAACTCAATGCCGCACCGTGATGCGGCATGCATTGCAGCAAGAGACGGTCCGACGCGCTATTGAATTTGCATTGTATTTTTCTAATTGTACCCACTGTATTTGTTTAATTGTCTTGATTTTGGGATCAAGTGGATCTCTCATCTGTATCATAATGTGTATTAAATTTCATTTCATTCCGATGATCCCTTCTTGGTGCGCTATTTTCAATGTTCCTGAGTGTATATCACCTGTCTTTGGTGGGATCGTGTTTCGAACTCGTTGTCCTCCGGTTGCTAAACAGCTATTCTTCAAACCGCTATTCTATTGTAACTCCATCTCGTTTGGAGACCAAATGCTCTAGGTGGGAAGTCCATATTCATTTTTATCACATTGTTTCTTTAATCGTCTATGACGTTAATGCAATTCTTCGCAAAGTCACAGTGGCTCGATCGAAAGGAGTCCCTACTTTACCTCTTCTTTTCCCATTAAAAAAATTATCCCATTTAAAAATAGCCAACTAGCCATTGACAATAGCTAGCACGTTAACAACCGGTCTGGTGGTTAAGGTGCTAGCCTCTAGATCGGAAGGTTCCTGGTTCGAATTCGGGTAAGTGAATGGATGTTTGAGCGTATGGTGCAAAGTCGGCTGGTGCATCTTAAATTTGTCGCGGCCGAAAGTCCTTGGTGTGGAAGTTTGGAGAATGGGGTGCCAGCTCAGAAATTGCCTCGTCATATGTCCGTAGTTCAAAATGACGTGTTGTCGTCCTCGAATCCTTCCCTCATGGGATTGGTCCCGGACCGTCGTCAATAGCCCGTTGTATTGCTAGTCGTTACGTAGTACGACGTTAATTAAAAATTATCAATTACTAATTATCCTATTTAACATGAAATTTTTTTTAGCGAAACGTAACATCTTTATATTAATCGAGGTTATTCATTTGGCACAAAAATTGCTTATAACTAACGACTCCAGATATGTTTTCAATGATGATCACTTGCACGACTGCTAAAAAACCGCAGAGCACATGGCCACAAATATGGTCCTTGCACCATCAAACCATAAATAAACATTTTTAACAAAGAACAAAGTTAACATGTTTAGAGATAGCACAACACGGGTTTAGAGATAGTCCAAATAATAATCCGCGAACCTTAGGGAAAATAGAACGACTATGAACATTTAAAAGAAATATTTTCCTTTAAAGATCTAAACTAACATCTTAGCAATTTAACGCCGAACAGAAAGGGGAAATACGAGTCATTGGGAAAAATAGGATGAAAACAAAAAGATTACTTGAGTGTCCCGAGACATGTGTTTATCAAAGACAGTCAGCCCCACTGGAAGAGCCCCGTCTACTCCATAGGGCCCACTTCCCACGTCCGTGAAATCAAGGACATCATCAGCCGAATGAAGATGTGGCCCTTCCCCCTCTAACTGTGCGAAACGCCTATGAATCACCGCATGGATTACAGCAAACGAACCTCAGGACGCTTGGCGACCCTACCTACTGCGGAAATAAAAATATTACACACTATAGTTTCCAAAATCAGCTCAAATATGTTGTGTGTGATGAAATTTATACGATTCCAATCCAGTTTTATTTTTAACATCTATTTAACAACTAGCCACTGCTGGGACAGTACTGCGTTACCCCTGACAGTCTTTTCGTGGGGTCTAGTATGACCACTGCTCGCTAACCCCCGGTGATTACTGCAAATTCCCATTTGGTTTGCTTCGCAAACCAACACCACGGGAAACGCCGTAATGGCCTCGTCATCGTCAAATGCGGCCAAATTCGAATTGCGAAGAGATTCAATCGGCGTGACGTCATTATCGCTTGGGAAAATATAAATATTAAAATGAAAAATTATTTATTAAAAGTAAAGAAAATGGTATTAGGTGTCGATCTAAAGTAAAAATTTCCTTGTACATGACAGTGCTTTTCGTGGGGTCAGGTGTGACCACTGCTCTCCATTGCTACGTATTCCCATTTGCCAAAACACGCTAGAATCGGAAAACTCGCCAGAAAAAATGAAGGAAAGATTGGTAAAATCAGTCTTTACAAACGATTAGAAACGGGACTGCTTCTCAGCCGATACTCGTTTCGCGCAGGAGCCTGTATTTCATGTGAGCCTCAACGGAGGAAAAAAGATGATGAAAAAAACTAATAAATTCTTTAAAAGTGTTCTAGATAAAATTCGAGCGCGATGGTAATTTGGTGATTTTAGTTAACGTCGTCCTAGAGCAACACAACGGGCTATTGACGACGGTCCGGAATCAGTCCCTAAGGGAAAGATTCGAGGACAACACCTCGTTATTTTGAACCACGGTCAGATGACGAAGCAACACCTGAGCTGGCACCCCACTCTCCAAACTTCCACGCCAACCCAACGTGAGGACTTTCGGCCACGACAGATTTAAGGTGCACCAGCCGCCTCTACACCATACGCTTACAAACATCCATGCCCGAACCCGGATTCGAACCAGGAACCTTCCGATCTAGAGGCTAACACCTTAACCACTACACCGGTTGGTCGGCTCGAGCGCGATGGAAAAATCGCAAAAATTCAAACTACCTGTATGCCAAGTATCATTATTAAGTGCCAAAGATTCGTCAGGACAGTCCACACATATACAGGCAGACAGAACACACCTAAACACTTATTTTTTATAATAGTAGAGATGACAGGTCGAATACAAGAAAACACAGAAAATGAGTAGATCTCTTGGAGCGTGGTCTTCCTTTGACAACGTTCCAAATCAATTTGGACTGAATTCCCCATCGGGTAGCGCGTTTTCATTGCCCTGTCACAGGGATTATCAACAAATCTGTACCTAAGTTGGCACACCTACTTCACCTAACCGAAGTGTTGCGAGTTCCCAAATGGTCAAAATGACGAGGCGTTGTCCTCGGTTGTCAAGCGAGACCTTGAGGATTGATCCAGGATCGTCGCCGATAGCCCGTCGTGTTGCGTCAGTGCGGCGTTAATTAACTACCTATCCTTGTAATAGTTGCCTGGCACACTAACCAACAAGTGCGGTTAATGTTAATGTCCGAGTCGGTCCCACATACAACCCGATATACTCTCCTCCCCTTCGTTGCTACCCTCGCTTGCCCCTTCTGCTGTTTGCCATTTCTTCCTCTCTCATTGCTTGGGTTGATGTTGAAGTTTGGAGAGTGGGGTGCCACTTCAGGAGTTAGCTCGGCATCTGACCGTGGTTACAAATTACGTGATGTCCTCCTCGGAAATCTTTCCCTTAAGGGAATGATCCCGGATCGTCGTCAATAGCCCGTTGTGTTGTTCGAGTACGACCATTAGTTAAAATTACCATCATCTGCCTCATTGCGTTGTCTGTCATGTGATTGGCGGCTTGGCGCAGCTTGGCCAAATAGGATCCTTGCGCCGTAAAACCCCAAAACAACCCATCCACCGTCCAGCAGACCATTCGTGCAATGCGGTCGTCGTCAAGAACAGAGTAAAAGTTGTTGAAATTGGTTAGTGGCGTAATGCTAAAACAACTACAGTAATAACTGCAGTAGTAGCTATTCTCCTAAGCTTCCATCAAGTTGGGTTGGCGTGGAAGTTTGGAGAGTGGGGTGCCAGCTCAGGTGTTGCTTCGTCATCTGACCGTGGTTCAAAATTACGAGGTGTTGTCCTCGGATCTTTCCCTTAAGGGACTGATCCCGGACCGTCGTCAATAGCCCGTTGTGTTGTTCTAGTACGACGTTAACTAAAAAATTACCAAATTACCTAAGCTTCCTGGTCGTCATGCCGACCAACCGGTATAGTGGTTAAGGTGTTAGCCTCTAGATCGGAAGGTTCCTGGTTCGAATCCGGGTCCGGGCATGGATGTTTGTAAACGTATGGTGTAGAGGCGGCTGGTGCACCTTAAATCTGTCGTGGCCGAAAGTCCTCACGTTGGGTTGGCGTGGAAGTTTGGAGAGTGGGGTGCCAGCTCAGGTGTTGCTTCGTCATCTGACCGTGGTTCAAAATTACGAGGTGTTGTCCTCGAATCTTTCCCTTAAGGGACTGATTCCGTACCGTCGTCAATAGCCCGTTGTGTTGCTCTAGTACGACGTTAACTAAAATTACCATTACCATTCCTGGTCGTCATCTGACCGTGGTTCTCAATTACGTACTCATGTCCTCGGACCGTCGGCAATAGCCCGTTGTGTTGCTCTAGTACGACGTTAACTAAAATTACCATTACCATTCCTGGTCGTCATCTGACCGTGGTTCTCAATTACGTACTCATGTCCTCGGACCGTCGGCAATAGCCCGTTGTGTTGTTCCAGTGCGACGTTAATTGACAATACCTACATATCTTAGCCTGCTGACCTTCAGAGGCACATCTTTAGGTGTGTACGGGCATCACAATCCCGTGTAATCTGCATTCCCTTCTGTTTTACGCCGACCAACCGGTATACTGGTTAAGGTGTTAGCCTCTAGATAGGAAGGTTCCTGGTTCCAATCCGGGTCCGGGCATGGATGTTTGTAAGCGTATGGTGTAGAGGCGGTTGGTGCACCTTAAATCTGTCGTGGCCGAAAGTTCTGACGTTGGGTTGGTGTGGAAGTTTGGAGAGTGGGGTGGCAGCTCAGGTGTTGCTTCGTCATCTGACCGTGGTTCAAAATGACGAGGTGTTGTCCTCGGGTCTCTCCCTTAGGGGATTGATCCCGGACCGTCGTCAATAGCCCGTTGTGTTGCTCTAGTACGGCGTTAACTAGAATTACCATTACCATTCCCGTCTGTTTTACCCTAGCTTACCCTTCTGTTTTACTTTCTCCCCTAATTGGTCCTGCGTTTGTGGCAGTTTGGGCCAGTGTCCTTGCACCAAGAAACCCGAACACAATCCACCTAAACTCTGCTCAAGAGCTTAGATTCGGGCTGCAATGAAGCCCTAAGCTGACTGCCCGCTTCAAGTCCAGTTGTTCGGGTCGCCTTGTGAGACAAGGCATCGTCCCCTACCGGTCATTAGTGCGGGGAGGGCGCGCATGTTGATGAAGGGTGGGTCCGCACGCACCGATAACCCTCGGAACCAAACGCCCTCCCGACATGCGATCTGAAGCTCCACTCATCGGATCACCTGGAAAAATTGAATTCCTCTCTCTCGACGCAGCGCTCTTACGAGATCATTCGATCGCTGAGTGGGATGATGGGCGAGTCTCTGAAGCTGAATGAAGATGGCACTCGTGTCTCTGAGGGTATGGTATTGTATTTTAACTCATGTCACAATGATGCAACACGACGGGATATTGGTGACGGTCCGGCTAATTGGTAAATTTTATTAACGTCAAACTAGAGCAACACAACGGGCTATTAACGAATATCCGGGATCAATCCCCAAAGGGAAAGATCCCAAGGATAACACCTAGTAATTTTGAACCACGGCCAGATGACGAAGCAACACCTGAGTTGGCACCCAGCTCTACATAATTCCACACCAACCCAACGTGAGGACTTTCGGCCATGACAGATTTAAGGTGCACCAGTCGCCTCTACACCATACGCTTACAAACATTCGTGCCCGGAGGATGATTCGTACCAGGAACCTTCCTATCTAGAGGCTAACACCTTAACCACCAGACCACGTGACGGTCCGGGAACAGTCCCAGAAGGGAAAAGGTCCGATGACAATACCACGTCATTTTGAACCACGGTCAGATGACGAGATCACACCTGTGAGCAGGAACACCCTTTTCCAAACTTCCACATGACGATAACGTGCGGACATGGGTCGTTGTCGTTGTGTTTGGCGCAGCTTGGCGAAATATGGTCCTCGTGACAAACAACCGACCCACTTCAATCCACACAATTAGCTCGTAACAAGTTCCGATATTTTCATTACTATAACATCATTTTGTTTACTGTGTTCGCAATTAAACTATCCAAATTTCGGTGGGAAACAAATTCTCAGTACTTTTTATACCACGCAAGTATTGTGATGCTCTCTGGGAATCTCACCGAGACCTCTACACACCGGAACCAACTCTCGTGAATTACTGGCCCATCACTAACCTCTCAGGTAACTGCTTAAGATTTCAAGTAATCGGTTTGTAAAAATTTCAGAAATGCATGCGTGAAAAAATGATAACTCAGCAAGGTAATAATTAGAATTTGGTTGACGGAGAGAGCTCGTATCGATGCAAAGTGCTCGTGGTATTTGAATCGGGAGGCAAAACCGGACGCATTTTTGTGCGAGACAAAGGGTGCCCTTTTTTCCCCACTCTTCCACGAGAGCGGGTCTTAATTTGAGGCCGGCTCCGACAACGCTCCAGATTCATCATCAGATTAAAATGTCATATAAGAAATTTTTCGGAAAAATACGAACACCGCGTGCCTCAATTTGCATAAATTATCGCCTCATAGCTTAATTACGCCATTCGAAAGAAGAGAATAAAAATAATTGCCTGATGATAGAATGGAACAACAAAGTGGAGGAAGGGGGAAAAAAGTATTTTCCGATGAACTTTACAGAAAACTTCGGCCCCCGAAAGGTACTTTTATGAAATATTTTTTCACTGGCCTTTTTTGATTTTTTCACTATTATTCGCACACGCTTGGTGTGAAAATTATTCCGTCAAGCCGAACTAAGTGAAAACCTGTATATTCTTTTAATATCTGTAGAGTCATTAGGCCGTCCTGATCTTAATACTTTTCCCCCACTGTGCGGACGCTTCCATAATTTGTTCATTAATGTAAGTCTTAATTAATATGCATACCAAAAACGGGTGGTATTTAATATCTTAGATTATTTCCCATTCACCGGGGAATATATTTATATCTGCACCCATAATCACGTCCGCTGTGTGTTTACGAACCGCTTTTTTTCTCGCTCGCCCAAAGTTATTTTTTCCGCCATTTTGACTCCCTCTCACTTTTATTATTATATCTCAATTCATTAGGGGCCACCGAAGAAGTGACTAATTTCGTACCTTGCGGTCGTTAATGCCTTCGGGGAAAAGTTTATTTTTTTCTCTGCTGGGGAGTGTCGAAAGGAGGGAAGTGAGTACAAAGTCCCTTCGCAACGATACCAGAATGAACAGCGCGTTTTAAAAGAATCATTCATAATCTCTCGTTTTTGTTATTGCGTTGCTGTGTTTTTTTTTCTTTCTTGTCTATGGCGAGCAAGGAATTTACGTCTTTCCCGAAACCCTGAAATTGCTCCCTTTTTTCTCCAGTTTCGCGTGCGAAGCCGCACATAAAAGCGAGAAAGGCCTTTGTTCTCGCGAAGGAAGAGCGCAGAGAAGCGGTATTATTAAAGAGCGAAATCTGGCCGTTATTTCGCGTAAATAATTACCGTTATTTTGTGGTAATTTCTTAATTACTGGCGGCGAGTGTTTTTACGGGCATTGTTGGGGAGGATTGGGCATAAATCACTCGGAGGCAGTGCAACCCAACTCATTTTTGTTTCGGGAGATCTGAATGCAGCCATCGGAATTGTTCTCTCTAATGGCGGAACAAAAGGCTGCCAGCAATTACTCATAACATTAAAACTCATTAGCGCCGAAGAAAACGGCGATTTAGTATCTTTACGTCTGATTAGATGAATGCGGGGGAGGTTTTACTCTGCTTTCAATTATTCCCGAGACTAATTGAGATAGAAGGTAAGAGGATTACGAAATAAGTCCCTTTTATAACCGAACCATAAATCGGAGGAGTTACGGAAATGCGAGTAGTTAGCGCTGCTCACGGGTGGAGGATGCTTTTGTTTCTAACGTGTAGAACTAAAGTCTGTTCACGCGGATCGCGATTCTATTGCTTCTCGTGAGTCTGCATGGTAGCGAAAAAATCCTTAACGTCGAGCAATGAGGGTTTTTAGAATCTACAAACAAAGCTTTGTGATTCTTACATCACCTGAAACAGTTTTGTTCTTCAACTTCAGTAACCTTCCTCCACACGCCCTACCCTGCAATAATGGACCAGACAGCAAGATGTGATGGTGCAAGGGAGTGTGTGTTGGCGTTAGTTAGGTTCGAATCTGGGTCAGTGCATGGATATTTGTAAACGTATGGCGTAGAGGCGGCTGGTGCAAATTAAATCTGTCGTGGCCGAAAGCCGTTGGATTGGTGAGGAAGTTTAGAGAATGGGGTGCCAGTTCAGGTGTTGCCTGGTCATCTGACTGTGGCTCAAAATGACGTGATGTTGTATTTGGATCTTTCCCTTGGGGATTCATCCCGGACCTTCGTAAATACCCCGTTGTGTTGCTCTAGTACGATGTTAATTAAAAAAATATACACAATATCTAGTAATGGTGAAAGTCCATTTCACAGACAAATAAAAGAGAAACACACTACCAATTGAAGTAGATATAACGAGGGCCAAGAAAAATGTACTTAGATTAGTTATTGGTAATTTTTAATTTATGTCGTACTAGAGCTATTGACGACGGTCCAGGAACGCTAAGGATAAGATCCGAGGACAGCACCAGGTCATTTTGAACCACCTCAGCTGGTACTACACTCTCCAAACTTCTACACCAACTCAACGTGAGGATTTTCGGCCCCGACAGATTTAAGATGCACCAGCTACCTCTATAACATAAGCTTAAAAAATCCATGCACTGACCCGGATTCGAACCAAAAGTTTACTTGGTAAAAAAAAACCACAAATTATAAGTACGCGTTTTACATTTAAACTTACATGATACAGCAATGCGATTGATTAGTTTTGTTTATGCGGTAAATCATTCACGATTTTAGGTGCTAGCAGTTCCTTAAAACTGCTTCAATTGCCACTTATTGCGTTGTAAAGTGTGTGTGAGTTGGTTGGTACACTTTGAGGGAGAGAGATCCAAATACACCGTTTTGGAAGAGTCGTAATTTAGGGTCTACTGCGTGCCCAAATTTTACTTGACAAAAACAATTTTTGGACAAGAGAAAACACACAAGATTAGATTTGACGGGATCAGACTCTTAAATTTTCATTAAACACATTTATAAGATTATCCAAGTTGCTGCTGCCGATCAACCCGTCTGGTGGTGTAGCTGTTAGCCTCTAGATAGAAAGGTTACTGGTTAGAATCCGGGTCAGTGCATGATTGTTTGTAAGCGTATGGTGTAGGGGTGGCTGGTGCACCTTAAATCTGTAGTGGCCGAATTTTCTCCCGTTGGCGTGGTGTAGAATTTTGGAGAGTGGGGTGCCTACTCAGGTGTTGCCTCGTCATCTGACCGTGGTTCAAAATGACATGGTGTTGTCCTCGAATCCTTCTCTTAGGGAATTGATCCCGGACCGTCGTCAATAGCCCCTTGTGTTGCTCTAGTACTACGTTAATGAAAATTACCAATTACCAACTTGTTTGTTGTTTAATAATCAGTCCTGCAATTCATTATCCAAAAATGTATTCAAATTACCTAAGAATTTTTAATTTTGCCACTATCAAACATTTTAGTTAGTAACTATAAGATCCAAATTTTAAACGTGATCCTTCATTTCTTCTGTAGAAATTTTTGAGCTCTTCCATGTCTCGAATACTTGATTTTGTCTGTTTTGTGTTTGACAGACCATGGCCCAACATGGTCCTTGCGGTTCCAAAATTCAACCCTCCTGTCCTCTCTCTGGTGTAGATGATTCACTCATCACTATATAGGAAATGCGTGAAGGTTTGGTTTCGCGTTGATCACACTTTTCTTTAGATTCCAGAGGTTGGTAGCTGAGTTATTTGTTTTGCGTTTCACAGCAAAAATGAAATCACTGTTGACCATTTTGGAAGGTTAGAACAGAAAGTTTTTGACAACCAGGGCAAACATAAAACATGACAGAAAATGATTAAAACACCCTTAAAAATCTCAAATGCCGTAATAAAGTATACCACAAAAGTAACAAAATAACCTACAAATTTCAGAATGAGGTTACGAATGGAATTTATATCCTATCAACTGGACCCTGATAATAATTTTTGCTTTTGCTGGGTCTGCTAGTATTCGTCTATTTGCAAACATGCGCCCAATATTCACGTCCCATTATTATGTAATAAATCAAATCTAGAACACTCGAGAAGCGATGGGAAATTTGACTAAGCAGACATTATATTGTACATTCAAAACAATTTCTGGCTGTTTGTAAGGAATACAATTCAGATTTTGAAAACAAAAATTTGTCTCCCATCCAATACTCTTTGTAAAAAATGGTGATTCTTTTGTGCCGTTGGGTTTCTTGGCCACAATATAAGACAATGGCGGTTGGAAAAAAGAAATTAATTCAACCAAAAGTGGACCATTATTCCTAGAGGTACACCGCTATATATACAAAATTTATAGTTCCATCATTCCAAAGGAAACTCGATCTATTTAACTACACATTCGTGTTTCATGTTAAATTAGATTTTTCAATAAAAAGTATTACAAATATTTTTGCATTTTGACCACATTTGATATTTTTATGTTATTAAAATATCTTTTCTTTTGAGAATATATAATTTTCCATTCGTTCAATAATAATTTAATGTTGCAGTTATATAAGTATTGGACGGGTGGTCATGTTTTGAATTCAGTCTTTTATCATTAAAAATTTCTTTGTGCTTTTCAGAGGTTTCTAAAATTTCTAAACTTTAGGGATACGCACAACAGTTTATTTAAAAAAATTAAACTGATTTTTCCATGGCAGACTTTTATTCCTTTTTACAACTCCTCGCGGCGTTTAATCAAACCTTTAGTGCCTACACTCAAAAGTTTATTATAAATAAACAAGTGCAAGTAAGAGAAAAACATAACGCAGCAACTAAGCTAACTCCTTTGTTCACAAAAAAGCTACTTGATATTCATTATTTTTGATGAATAATTGAGCTTTCAAAAACTCATTTCCTTCGACGACGAGGAGAAGCAAGGGAAAAAAGGCGATATGATTTTATCACGAATACATCAATACGATGATTTAACTAATTACACCCTTTCGGTGGATGTTTTAAAGAAAAAGGCAACTCCACATTCAACAGCACTGAAAAAAAGGCGCTTCTTTTAAACAATTTCCGAATTGGATGCAAGTGACGAAAGTCTGGAGACACCCTGTAATTTTTCTTCCCCGCAACCCAGAAAGAAGAGCGCAATTTCAGAAGAGAAAGGGGTGAAAAAAGGAAGCGCGGGACGAACATCTCGCGTGACCACCGCAACCTGACACTTCTCTTAATTTAAATATTTTCAAGTTTGGAATCGTTTCACGTTGCTCGAACATCACCCACCTGAGCTTTTCGCACCTGTCCGTTCCGCAGGGGTTTTTCACAAATTTCTTCCACGATTTATCACTGAACTATGCTGGGGTTTTGACGGCCGTTTTTTGGAGGGGCTCTGTGGTATTTTCAATTAATACACTCGCTAATGAAGCACTCGAAGTGCCGTGCGAGTACTTCATTAGCCCCCAGTGCAACTCTTACGAGTAATTGAGTGTACCATTAAAAATGGCGTTCGCCCATCGCGTGTCGAGACCTCGCGCGATTCAGAAACTAACATTAGTTTTGTAACGTGTGTGTGTCTGAAGATGTTTTTATTTTAATTATTGCAGATAGAGAGAATAATTATAATATGTGCTGTTGAGATTCTGGAAACAGCTCTTGAGGATTAAAACGAGATGTCCTTGAAGGAAGGTATCCGATATATATATATATATATGTGTGTGTGTGTGTGTATTTCGGATAAGGTACAGCTGTGTGGTCCTTGGATGTTTTCCTTGGGGAATTATTCCCCTACCGTCGTCAATCGACCGTTGTGTTGTTGTAGTACGATGTTAATCAAAATACCTACCTACCTTTACACCCCTAAGACCTCACATACGTGAATGAAATACGAGGCAATTTTCGTACTACTGTGGTCGAAGCTAATGAATGAGCAAACTACTCATAAAAGTCGCGCACCGAATGTAAATTCCCCCTTTCTTTGAACTAACTCTTGAGCAGTTTTATTTCAACACCCAACACTTAATTTCTTTCCTTCGGTGCGTCTCGAAGTGTTTTTCGGTTTCCCGCTTGAAGAGTGGCTTCAGCGAGGTAGGGCCAAAGGGAGGAGGTTCCAGCGGCGTTCTTTTCGAAACGGAAGAATGAGGTGGAAACAAATGAACGCTAGAGAGAGAGAGAGCGAAACTCATTACCAGAAACTGGCTGGTTCCGGGTCTGACTCTCGAATTCGTGACGGGGCGGAGACGTCCCAGTGACAAACGAAACCTTTTTTGCCTTTCCAGAATTTATTTCGCAGAAGGCGTGTTTCCTTTCTGCTGCTTTTTCCACCAACACCATCCATCTCGTTTCTTTATCTGTGTTTGTTTGACTCGTCATGCATAAAGAACTTCAATTAGTAGCGTCTCTCCAGTTTCTTCCTCCGCTGGAGTGGCTTTGGGTGAGCTAGAGTTCAGGTTAACTGGCTAGTCTCAGGTTTTGACTACGGCTATATATACATGTATATAAATATAAATAAATAAATAAATAGATAAATAAATAAATAAATAAATATATATATATATATATATATATATACGCACCAAGAAGGAATCATCCGCTTGCTTTGAAATTTCGTATGCAAAAATGTTTTGACCAAATATGCAAATGATTAAAATTTGGTGTCCAAAGGATGAATAGTGCGATCTCCAGCGTATCGGAACTGCGCATCCAGCAGATGTATATAAGGAGTTGTTCTTGAACTGTTGTTAAAATTTTCTGCTGCATTGCAATTTAGGATACCTTTCAACGACTGACAAAATGCCTCGCCGCAGGATTCGAGCTCATTACGAGCAACTTTCAGAGTTTGAAAGAGGTCGTATCATTGGATTGAAAGAGGCAGGTTGGGCAAATCGGAGAATCGTTCGTCATGTGAGTCGAAGCGATGCGGCGATTAGAAGATGCTGGCAAGAGTGGGTCGACAGTGGCAGATTTCAGCTTCATGATGGTAGCGGTCGACGTAGGGCCACAACAGATCGCGAGGACAGAGTGATTGTCAGATCAGCTGGCACAGCGCCTGATTCAACGCTATCAACCATCAGTCGTGCGACTCACACACGAGTGTCCACCATGACCATTCACAGACGGATGAGAGAGCGAAATCTAAGCTCGTACAGACCGTTACGCCACATATCACTCACGCCTGCACACTGTCGAGCCAGATTACAGTGGTGCTTGGCTCGATCAGGCTGGAATGATGCTGACTGGGGACGTATAGTCTTTAGCGATGAATCCCGCTTCCAACTGTGTCCTGACGCTCATCGAAGACTGGTATGGAGACGCCCAGGGCAGCGTGCCGATCTTGCTTTCACTATTGCACGCCACACGGGCCCTCAACAAGGAGTTATGGTATATATATATATATATATATATATATATATTATTGTGGGAAAATAGTCCCGTCGGTGACGCTGAATGTAAGCCGCGGAAACAAGAGTTTCGCGCTTTAACTAATTGAGCTATGACGAGCTCTATTGAATGTTTTATAGACGTCAATGTTTCTTCCTTTTTGTTTTAACTGTTTTATTTTGTCCCATGTCCCTTTTAAATAATAAAGTATCCTTGTCTTAACTTGCAGTTGTCTATTTTATCCCATAATTGGAGGCTCTGGCCTTTCTTCCTGGTCACCCTAATTACCCCTAGCAACAAAAACCGATCTTCTCAAGTGTGAATGCGAATATTTTTTTTTTCAAGAATTGTGCTTTTGGATTACTTTGAATTTCCAGTTGTCCATGGTAAGTTCGCAATTATGACTTTGGATAACATCCCTATTCTTTCAAACTTCTTAAAAAATGGACCTATTCGGAACATTAAATTATTATTTTCCATAGTTTACCCTAACGAAATTTACGACCGCACTAGTCGAAGAAAACTTCGTGTTTTCGCAGGTTTTGATTCGAATTTTAATTTGCAAAACGCTAAGGAATCCCTGCTGAAAGAATTATCTTTAACAAACTTTATCTGTATATGTGATATTTTAAATTTAAATATAGAGGGCTCCGCTGAAGAATTGTGTGAACGAATTTTACTTTCCCTTTCTGATTTTATTTTATCTTTCTGCATGAAATGTTAGACTCAAATTCTGATGATGAAACAGAACGGAAGGACATCGAAAAAGAAGGAACGGAAATTTCCCCTAAACCGTTATCGCAGGTGGCTTCCCCCATTAGTCAAAACACATGCAATCCGACGCCAGAAGAACAAAATATCCAGACAAATCCATTCAGAGTTAAAACACTCTCATGTTCTGATGATTCGTCTAAATCGAATGCAGCTGTTGTTGACCGTTTTTCTTGGTTCTTTCTGAAAGATGTGTTAATCGAAGAACGTTCGTTCACAGGTCTAAATTCCTATTCTGTTTATTCATTTATTAAGGATGTCGAAAATTTCTTTTCATTGTATGAAGTAACACTTGGATTGCAAAAACTTCTAATATGTAAAAAATTGTTGATAGGCGCAGCAAAAACTTTCATTCAGAGTCAAAATGCCTTAACAACCTTTTCTTCCTTGAAAACCGCGTTGATAAATGAATTTGGTCAAAGATTTAACTCCCGCGAAATACATGTCGAATTAAGTAGGCGCAAATTAGATGAAAAATATTACATTTTCCCACTTGTGTTTAAAATATTTTCTTTTGATTGAAATATCTCATTTTTCTTCTCAGATTTGATTCTCTATTTCTGTGTGCAATTAATTACCTCTTGCATTCATATAAACCTTGAAATTTATAACTGCACTTTCCCTGTAACATTGCATACAAGGTTACGAATAGAACAATTTTATTTGATGATGTTTTGTTTTTAATTTTTATGTTTTATGTACTTAATTTAGAATATTTGATTACTACTTTTAATTTACTTTTTTTTGCATTATTATTTGACTTTCAAAATTACTATGCTCTGTTTTGAATTTATTGTTAATTATTCAAATATGTGTTTAATAGTGCCATATTCTATTTTTGTTTAATTTTTCTGTTTGATGTATATTTTCCCCATGGAGTGCTTTATTTCCCTGTGTTATATTGCTTTCATGCGAGGTCGCATGCGCTGTCGGCCGATTGTGGAAAAATAGTCCCGTTGGTTCCCATCTCACGCGCGGATGTATACATTAGCGGTGACGCGCCGCATCACATTGTAACTAATGTTTCTTCCTTTTTGTTTTCACTGTTTTATTTTATCCCATGTCCCTTTTAAATAATAAAGTATCCTTGCGTTAACTTGCAGTTGTCTATTTGATCCCATAATATTTATATATATAAAAACCGATTCTTTCGTGGCGCTATTCTTATACCATTCAAGATACAACTGCTGAACGGTCTAGGTCAGTGGTGCTCAAACTATTTTCCTCGCCCTCTCGACACTTTTTTTCGATATCGCTATTCTATTAGTGCGGAAATGGTTCTCTCTGGGTTCAATAAACACGATGTAAATTTTTTTTTTTTATTGGATAATATCTTCTGCCCCCGCATCGCACTTGGATTTTGGCGATTTGGGTAAAAATTGGCAGTTTTTACTCGGCGTAGGAAATATAATTATTTTTTAATATTGCTATTCTAACAGTATGGAAGAGGTGCCCACTGGGTTCAATAGGAAAGGTGTAAAATAATTTTTGGATCGAATAGTATCTTCTGTTCCTGCATCGCAATTGTAACTTTGCTATTTTTGAAGAAAAGTTCATCTGTTCTTGTCTTTTCATGCTGCCTTTATCTGACAGGAAGTGAAAGGAGGGGAGGTGTGTTCACAAATCTCAATCCTACGCAGATATATCTGAAGTAGATTTAAATCTGGACATTTACAAACCATCGACATCGAACCGTTTAATCTCTGACTGATCTTAAGTACAAGCACAATTAACTCCGTTTGTATCTAAATCATCACAAATGTGACTTGTCCTCCCTTCAACTGCTGTGGTTGCCGATGGGTTGGGATTCTCGGACCGGGCTGTGGCTGCAATTGCTTCAAGTGTTCTTCACGATGTCGGTCTCATAACGAGCGACAGCTCAAATTTGATGGCTGAAAAAAACAAGCTGTGAATGGAAAAGGCTAAAGTAAGAAGGGATTTAAAATTTTAAGCTTTAAAATGCAGCTCAGGCATTACCGTTAATGGGGCTGTATTTCGATGGTCGCAAAGATTCTACATTGATAGAAGAGAGAGTTACTAAAAGTTACACGAGAAAAGCAAAAGAGGAATATTTATCTCTTATTGAAGAAGCGGGTTCAGGTTACATAACTCATTTGAGTCCATCATTTGGCACCGTAAAACTGAAAAACTTATTCTGACTGTACTATTATCAGATATTTTGATGGGATCACAAGAGATCTTTCATAGCTTCTGGCAATGGGCTGTGACTGTACATCTGTTAATACCAGATGGAAATCCGGTGTAATTCAGTGTTTGGAATTGAAATTTGGTAAACTTCTGCATTAGGTAATATGTCTCCTACATTTTAATCAACTAACTCTGAGGCATTTGTTTGAAACGTTGGATGGAATGGCCCAAAATCATATTTTGGTAATATTGGGAAGGCGCTCCTTACATGTCAAACTTTGGCAGTGACAACTTTCGAAATTATTGACGGTGTGTTACCAACAACTGGTAGACGTGATTTAAGCAAGGATAAAATGTACTTTCTTGAAATATCGATTGGGTAATTGTTTTGATGAACTGACTAAACTCAGTCTTGGTCCATTATCACATTCACGCTGGCTAACAACAGCGAACAGAGTTTTAAGGCTATATGTTAGTTCTCCAGATCCTTCTTTGAAGTTGAAATAAATAGCTGAGTTTGTTATGAAAGTTTACACTCCAAACTGGTTTAATATAAAATTTAAATACTCGCTGAAAGATGGAGCTAAGCATGTGTGAAATGCTATTTTTAGATACAGGTATTTATTTCAAGACCTCAAGGAGGTCGTTAATGGAGTAATTTGTCGAAATTCGTTCTTTGCTCATCCTCAGAATATCTTGCTGTGTATGTTGAAGGATGAAAGTCCGCACATCAGAGAACTGTCACAAACATCAGAAAATCCCAAACACGACGTATAATTAAGTCTAGAGAATCGTTTTCCAATAAAATGTCAGTACGTGTATTTCTCCAACCAAAACTGAATTTTGAAGCTGCTGAGTATACGGAATTGTTTGACTGGTCATCAATTACTATTACTTCTCCTCCAATCCTCCGTGATATATACACTGATATATTGAGGTCCATTGTGCGTGATTAGGAAAATCAAGAATTTGACTTTGTTCACTTTCCATGTCACACACAGGCAGTTGAACGGTGTGTCAAGTTAGTGACAGAAGCAGCCGCTAAGGTTTATGGGTTTCAAAGTTGAGACAGGTTAATTAGATCCACATTCTTTTCCCGATAAATTATGCCTTAATTTGATCATATGGCTGATTTCAAGCCTCTTCCTGCTGAGTAAGTGTAAGTAAACTTTTGGTATTGGCATGCCATAACATTCTATGGTTACAATATTCTTAACAAATATGATATTAATATATAATATATTGCGACTCGGCTATTATTTAATAATTTTCAGGGAATATAATCAAATGTACAATACAGTACAGCAACAAATAGTGTTTGTACCCATCTATTTTTCATGTTTGATTTATTTCTATAACACATAAAAAAGTGCACTTTTCTACAGAAACTGCTAAATTACAATTGCGATGCGGAAACAGAAGATATTATTCAATCGAAAAAATATTTGACATCTTTCTTATTTAACCCAGTGGGCACTTCTTCAGCACTATTAAAATAGCAACACTGGGAAATAATTATGTTTCCTACGCCGAGTAAACATTTAATTTTTTCCCAAATTTCCAAAATCCAAGTACGATGCGGGGGCAGAAGATATTATCCAATCAAAAAAGTATTTTACACAGTGTTTATTGAACCCAGAGAGAACCCTTTCCGCACTATTAGAATAGCGATTTCGAAAAA
This sequence comes from Metellina segmentata, assembly GCA_947359465.1. Classification (NCBI taxonomy): domain Eukaryota; kingdom Metazoa; phylum Arthropoda; class Arachnida; order Araneae; family Tetragnathidae; genus Metellina; species Metellina segmentata. The sequence goes on from OX375875.1 coordinate 125,260,898, forward strand.
AAGTTTTCTTTAGGCCCACCCTACTACTCAACACTTGCAGACAATTGCACCCAAGGTATGTATGCTGTATTATATATTTTCAAACATGTGTTGTCGCAATCAAGAAAGACTTCTTTGGTGTTTCCAAAATTGGTGATAGGAGTGACAATGCTGGATGCTATTCAATAGTCAATGTTATAGCAGGAAAAGCAGCAATCCCATTGAAACGGGATTTGAAATTATATAGAGTGAATTTAATGAGCCACAGCGTGGCAAGAATCAATGAGATCAAGATTCAGCAGTCATCAAGGGGCACATAAAAAGCTACCTCCACAGTTGTCATGATGCTTCTTCATCGTAAGATACTTTTACAGAACTTCTATCGCTAGGTGGAGTAAGGAATGTAAAGCCATCTGTTGTTGAAATTCTGCATGCTGAAGGTTCCATAGACAAGAAAAAATTTGAAAGGTATATCAGCGTATTACTCAGGAAATCTTCAGAATAACCAGGAAATACGTTTTTGGAACCATCATGGCATTGGTTCAGGAAAACAAACAGCCATTCGAATTCAGGATGTAAATCACGACTTGAAATTCAACACGATTCAGCCATTTCCCTTAAACTTCTAAACTGGTAAGACTCCCCAGAAGAAGAAAACCAAACACAAGTAACAAATCAACTCTGTCCTGAAATGGAATGTGTGTCATCATTTAAAACTGTTGAAGAATTCTACATTCATGTACTTGATGGATAGCGTACTGTTGCAGAAGGCACTGGTATAGAAAAAGATGATGTATATCAAGAAAATGAAGATGGAAGCTACAAATGTAACGTTATATCATCAACATCCTTGCAAGGAGATTTCACACCATATACATTCCATATGAAGGACAGAATGTATGATTCCATGGAATGGTCTTTAAAGAAAAGGAAAAAGCATCATAAACTATCCCTGAAACAAAAGAAGTTTATAAATGATGCTTTTATAAATGGAGATCAAGGTGGAAGAAAAATTAGTCTTGAAGCTCTAGTGAAAAAAATTAAGAGTTTAGTTAACAAATATGGCGATAAAATTTTCCAAGTTGGCATTGCACAAAAATAAACAGACCCTACATGCTTACTTGAACACAAACACAATCAAAGTAGATGTTGATATTTATATAAGCCATGAATAGGATGAGGAAGATGTGTTTAGAATCTGTGATAGACGAATGCTATTACAAAGAAACTTGCCTAAGCATTGCTGAGATAGAGCATAATTTACTAATGGTAGAAATACCAACTAGATACAAGCCGAAAATAGAACAATATAAATACTATGGTGTGTACTATACCAAAAACTGTTATATAGAGAAAAGTATGTGCCCAGAAGGCACTATTACTAAGACAAATGAAGTTTTTTTATAAGACGAGAGTGAATCAGTATGACTGGCCTAGGCGTCCAGATATTGAAAATATCAATAAGAGCGTTATTTTTTTGTACTTGTTAAAATAAGTGGAATGCCTCCTTTTTACCTTTCCAACGAAGAAGAGAAGGATTTAAAGAACTCATATCAGAAATTTAAAAAGTTTGAGAACAACGGAAAGTGAAAACTTTTGCAACTCAAATTTCAGTTACCAACTTAAGACAGAAAAATAGTAGATTCCATGTAAATAAGTTGGTAATTGTTAATTTTTTTTAAACAATACAAAACACAGTTGCCCTATATAAATGTAATTTTTGAACACCATTTATTGTTTGATAATAAAAGTTTTTAGTATTACACAGTTATTTGTCATTGAAGTATTTTATATTCTGACATATTTTAGTAATTATTCCAAGTGTTCAGTCCATGTCATTCAAACACATGAAAAATGTCAAGTAACTGCAATTTATCTAGAAATAACATTTATTTCCCTTCTGAAAGTTGAAGACTTTCTTATACATTGGGTTCAAGGAAATTTGGCACAAACATGATTTTTTCAATTTCATCTCCATTTAGTAAAGCTGCAGTGAAGGAATATTTAAAATCTTCACATCCATGTCTGTATCCAGGATTTAATTGATAAAAAAACCATTGTCAAGGTAATAGACTGAAGTTTTGATATTTTAAAAGGCAACACAGAATTAACCATTTTTGAACAATTTGATAATAACGTAACTCCTATTTATGAAAAAACTGGGAATAGTGCCAAGGAACAGACAATGGGATGCTGTTATATAACAATTATGCCATCTTCTGGCACTAATAGCATGTTTATTACAATCTGAAGTTTTGAGTTATGTTACGTTAAAAAATGGTAGAGTTTGGAAAAAATTGGTTTTTAACATGAATGAATGGAAAGCTCCTTAGAGTTGCCAAAAACTATTTTCATGCAGTAATAGCGTAGACAGGATGCTAAAACATAATTCACATAAAAAAGTTTGGCACCGGTACTAAGTTTGTAGAATTTAAGTTTTAAATTTCTGTAAATTGGACAATTCCGCTCACAGAACCCTAATTTTGGGGGTCCTCTTCCTGCAAATTTTAGCAAGGTGTCAAGAAATTCTCATTTCTAAAATTTAATACTAGAATGAAAGAAGTAGATTATGGAAAAAAAATCCTTGCCATTTATCTAAAGTTTAATGGTCTTTACTGCATTAACTGGTATAGTGGTTAAGGTGTTAGCTTCTAGATCGGAAGGTTCGTGTTTCGAATCCGGGTCTGGGCATGGATGTTTGTAAGAGCATGGTGTAGAAACGGCTGGTGCACCTTAAATCTGTCGTGGCCGAAAGTCCTCTGGTTGGGTTGGTGTGATAGTTTGGAGAGTGGGGAGCCAGCTCAGGTGTTGCTTCGTCATCTGACCGTGGTTCAAAATTACGAGGTGTTGTCCTCTGATCTTTCCCTTAAGGGACTGATCCCGGACCGTCGTCAATAGCCCATTGTGTTGCTCTGGTACGACGTTAACTAAAAATTACCAATTACTAAAGTTTATCCGAAATTTAAATTACACTTTGCCGTATTTTGCTACAGTGCAAGATAACGACCTTTACCTGCCCTATAAAAACAACCATTACTTGGAAACAAATTTTTTTTTCCAAAACCGCTGACTCACTTTTTATTGAGACTATAGAGAACATCTGGTGTAAATTTCAGCAAAATCAAAAATGTCAACTATCACCGAGCGTACCTCAATAATAGAAAAATCACTCTTAATGTAATCATCATTGTTAATTGATGTCTGCAGCAATTCTGAAAAATAGATGTTATCCACTATCAGCATAAGATGGTGAATCTTCATCTTCTGTTTCTGATATCTCGGTAGGCTCATGCCTCATGTTCACTTTAGCTCGCTTCTTGGGAATTTCGTTCTTTTTAGGATTTAGTGCTTTTTTCCTCCTCAGTATTTCTTCTCTAATCATATTTTTAACTAGCGTATAAGTCAAGATCCAGCATTTCACCCGTCATCTATTTCGTGCAGTTTCTGAGGCTTTAGGGAAAAGACCTTACTTCTAAAGAGACATAACTTTGTTAGATTGTGAGTGTTTCGGATGAATTAATAAAAGAAAACTGCAAATTATGTAAAGAAAGATTGTGAACATCACATAAAAAGATATGCAAACCTATATGAAGGAAAAGCTTAACAAAAATTAATCAATTTATTTATTTTATCATTCATATTTACAATTTAAAATATTAATATGGAAAATGCAGAGCCATAAGAGTAATAGAATTTGCATTGTGAAACATATGCACTAGGGTGGTGCGAAAAACACGAATTTCGGAAATTGAAAACGCCTATGGTGGGAATAGTTGGGGACTACCATGCTTATTAACAGTACAAAATATGAGCTAAATAAATTAATATCTTCAGGTGCCCAAATCACTTTGAAATTTCGAAATTTTGCCAATTTTTTCACAAAAATAATAATAACGCATTTAAAAAAATTAAATACATCTTATTTAAAGCCATAGGTGGGTGAAATGAACTTCCCTGCTTGTAAAAAAAAAGTTTTACACTTAACATTATCCCGGAAAATAAAAAAATTCCCCTTTTTTTAGAGCGCCATCACGCGCGTCTCCACTCCTCTCAATAGACTCATCATTGCGACCACGCGTTTACACGGGCGCTTCCCCTTGTAGACCTTCGCTGTTTTTGCATTATGAAAACAACCCAGAACTCAGCACGAGGAGGTGGCTGCATATCGAGTTCCACCCCCCCCTAAAAATTTCAATTTAAGTAACTAGCATACCCTAAAAAATTAAACTGAAGTTAGTGGCAAGTGGTTTAGCTTAAAAGTGGTTGAAATTGGATTTTGGTTTCAAATCTTGGTAAAGCAAGTCTGGAAGCAATTCTTGACCGAATAAATCCATCTCGTGCTTTTGCACCACATACTGTACTATATGCTTCAGTTACTAATTTAACTCAACGTTCTACTGCTTGTGAATGGCATGGAAAGTTAAACATATTACTATTGGTTGGAACGTCTAGAATCATAGACTTGAGTTGATCATCAGAAAGAGATACTGTAAGTGGTGGATCTGTAATGGAATCTGATTGCCATTCAATTAAATTTATGTAATCGCCTGCTTCGAAGTTTAACTTGGGAATTTTGAACTCTCGAATATTCTTTTCGACTTTATTTTTTTTGTCTTAATTTTAAATTTTTCTGAGGCTTAATTCTCTGACGTGTTTTCTATCATCAGCTAACATTGCCAAAATAATATTTTCTGGATGGGCATAATAAGCATTTCTTATCTACAACAATTTTTATATCCTCAGGCTAAAATCACGATTTATTTAAAATATGGTAAAAATTAGGAATTCCCTTACCGACATGATGACTGACTTTTAATTTTAAACCACACATATTAGTATACCTTCACAACATACTTTGTTAATATTTTCAAGTTATGGGTTGGATCTTCTGTTGAAACATATAACCTTAAAATTATATTTGTCGTGGTCAACCATCTGGAATGATTCAATTTTCCTGGATTTTTTTGTGACAAGCTTAATGGAATATATTTCTTTGATATACCTGTGCACATTTCGTAAATGTATCGTTGAACAGTGATAAGATCCTCTAGGACAATATCTGGCAAAGTTACTTATATCTTTTCAAAGTTTGTCAAAGGCAATTTTTCACAAGATTCAAACATTTTTCCAATTTTTCCGTTGTATCCTTTTGGTCCTGTGGTTTTCCCTTCTAAATGTTGCAACAAATGACGTAAAGGTAGCTGTGTAGCTCATTTGTATGTAATAAACAAATAAACCAATGCACATCACATCCTAAAAAGAGCTCGATATGTCGAATGACTCCATTTTTCAAACATGTATTTACCACTGTACCATCACAACCAACCACTTGCATCTTAGAAAAATCTATATTTTTCTCCAAAAAAGTTAAAATATTTGTTTTAATATTTTGATAAGAGTCAGTTGTAGGAGTGACACGTCCCATATATTTTGATCCTGGTTCTTGTATAAGAACGATGTGTTCTTCTGTTACCGTCTTTCTAGAAGTCCTTTCTCTTTCTTTAATCATAACTAAAGTTTTATCCTTTCGCCCATCAAAGTATATTCCATGTTCTGATAAAGAGGTTGTTTCCTCATTTTTTCTTTTCAGATAGCTGCGGGTATTTTTCCTTTCTCTTCTAATTTTGCTACGATCAATTATATTTGAAGAATAATACTTAGAAATTACACCCATATCCTTCAAAGCAGCATTTATTAGAATTGCTGCTGATCTATCTGAAACGCCAGTTCTGTCACAAGCCTGAGCTACATTTGGAAGTTTAGTTCTCGTTTGTGAAGTTGAAGAAGAATTATTATCAATGACTGTGTTTATAGTGGCATTAGAATTCTGAAGCAAATTAAAACTTAAAGTAGATCCCGTAGTAGAGGGCGATAGATTTTGGATTGTTTTCCTTTACAATCTTTGAGCTAAGCGTTTTGGCTCTCTGCTTCCCTTTCTTTGCGCTGCAACCTTTTTTTCAAGCATTCTGCTGGTTTTAATGCCAACATTTCCAATTACCATTTTTTGAAATGTCCTTTGATCTGTTAAAAAAGCTCTTTCAGCAATAGGTACTTAAATTTTGAAAGTACAACTGAGAAAGTTCTTACATTTACATATGCTAATATCAAATAGATTTTTTTTCTGCTGATTCCCTGAAGGACACAACCTTTCGAGAAATATAGTTTGCCAGTATTTTTTAATAGTTTCTTAATATTTCTATATGCTTTATGGTATTTTTTCAGCATATATATTATTTGTTGGTTTATTACAGTTGGAATCGAACTTTTCCCCCATAATCCTTTGAGCTCTGTAATTAAAATTGAACATTCATCAGCCACATACTAGCATATCTTTTACAATCTTTCTGTATGTAAAGATACTACTTCATAAATCTGCATATGTTGGAAGTGTGTTAGGCTTCATTATTTCAGCCATTCCAAACACGGGACATACATCTACTGATCGTGTCCTAGGCATTTCGACTAATTCACAGAACCGTGTATCCTTAACAAACAAAACAAACCAAACCCAAACAAAACTGAACTTAAAGATTAAAATTTCTATATAAAAAATATCTAAAATAAGTAAAAATAAGCAGGGGGGGGGGGGGGCTCGATATGCAGCCATCTCCTCGTGCTAAGTTCTGGGTTGTTTTAATAATTCAAAAAAAAAGCGAAGAGCTACAAGGGGAAGCGCCCGTGTAAACGCGTAGTCGCAATGATGAGTCTATTGAGAGGAGTGGAGACGCGCGTGATGGCGCTCTAGAAAAAGGGGAATTTTTTTTTTCCGGGATAATGTTAAGTGTAAAACTTTTTTTTTACACGCAGGGAAGTTCATTTCATCCACCCATGGCTTTAAATAAGATGTATTAAATTTTTTTAAATGCGTTATTATTAGTTTTGTGAAAAAATTGACAAAATTTCGAAATTTCAAAGTGATTTGGGCACCTGAAGATATTAATTTATTTAGCTCATATTTTGTACTGTTAATAAGCATGGTAGTCCCCAACTATTCCCACCATAGGCGTTTTCAATTTCCGAAATTCGTGTTTTTCGCTCCACCCTAATATGCACGTTTGTAATGTGTTAATTGGATAAATTATGTATGTAACAGTGTGCCCCATTTCATTCTGTAACTCTGTACCCCATCTAACATAAATCGTAACAAAAAATTTTTATGACTGTATGATGTGAATTTTGATCAACTATTTCTACTCAACAGAACCTAAACACAATTAGCTTTACTACTAACATATTAATTCTAAAATAAGCAGCACTTATGAATAAAGACAATTTAATTACAAACACAAAATTTTACTTTTAACATGCAGCAATCGAGATTTGCTTACAGAAATGTAACAAGTGATGCAAATTCTTCCAAAAGACATGGACTTTTGGAAAACAAGATGGCTAACAAGATTGTAAACAAATTAGAGCTTTTTTGCTACCGCTTCAAAATGAAATTCACTGTAACAAGGTACCCCCATGTAATACTGTGCCCCACCTTCCCCTGTATACCAATACAGACAATTGTTTTCGTAAAAAAATACTGTCCCTTTAAAAAAAATAATATTATCTCATTTCACTATTTTGCTGGTAAATGATACTTGTTAAAGAAAAGCCCTATATTTGCTACAGTCAAATAAATGTCTTTGAATTAGGCAACCCACAAACATTTTCACGCGACCCCCAGAGTTTGCGCACCAGTGGTCTAGACTATAGATATAACTGGCGGGATTCTTATATTGTTCAAGGTACAACTGGCTGTACCGGCCGAGGTCTGGACTATTGATATAACTTGCTGAATTCTGATAGTGTTCAATGTACAACTGCTGTACCGGCTGTGGTCTCGACTTTAGATATAACTTCCGCGATTCTTATAACTTTCAAGGTACAACTACAGTCCCGACCTTAGTCTAAAAGTTAAGGCACTTTCGGAACACACAAATGAAGGGAATTTTTTTTCGCTGTGTTTGGTTTGTTGTTGTAGGGTCATTTTTTACCACACGTAAATTTATTCGACCGGGATCTACGACTGAAAGTCATTGGATTGTTATCTTTCTTGGAACTTTAGCTCCTCCCCAAGAAAGAAGGTAAGCCGTAGAATTAACTTTGCACTGGAGAAACACAACGGTTGATTGGTGACGGTACGAGATCAAACCCAAAGGGAAAGATCCGAGGATAGCACCGCGTAATTTAGAAGACGGTCAGATGATGAGGTCCCACCTGGGGCCACTCCAAACTTCCACACCACGCCAACGTGAGGATATTTGAGGTCACGGCAGATTGAACGTGAACCAGCCCCCCTCCCCAATGTAACGACGGTCTCCAACTGGACGGAGTTTCGAACTCGCAACCTTCCAGTGTCTCAGAAAGGAGAAAGTTGTTTTATATTGGTACAACACATAATGTCTGTCATCAAGGCGTTAATCTCTTTGGAGGAAAGGAAGATTGGGATTTTAGAGTAGAAGAAAAATGAAATTGGAATCCTTTCTGCAATATATCCAACTGCTTATAGTAGAATTTTTAAATAGAGGGTGCTATAAAAGAGGATTTAGGAACAGTGTTAACGACCAAAGAATATTGTTTAAATTTAAGGACTAGGGGCTTTCAACTGCAATACATGCGTCTATTATACACTCAAAATATTTTTAAAGACTCTATAGGGCCTCGGAAGCCCGGTTGAAAATGGAACGGATTAGCAACTTGAGGGTTGCGAGTTCAAATCCAACAAAAGGCCGTCGTGTAAAAAAGAACTAGTGTACGTCAAATCTGTCGTGGCTCCAAATGTCCTCACGTTGGCTTGGTGTGGAAGTTTGAAGAGTGGGGTGCCGGCTCAGGTGTGGCCTCGCCATCTGACCATGTTTCCAGATTATGTGGTGTTATCCTCGGATCTTTCCCGTTGGGATTGCTCACGGACCGTCACCCATAGCCCGCTGTGCTGCTCCAGTGTGACCTAAAATACCATACCTACTTTACCGAGTGTTCTTCAATACCTGAGCGTGCCACTTTAATTGCATAGGTGTTACTTTACGCGTGTCGCGCATCTCATTCGCGTCGAGAAGAGAAGCCGGGAAAGAGTCGCCGAGTGTTCAATCTGCGGTGGCTTCGAGAAAGAGAGAGAGAGATGTTCGCGGCGCCATCTGTTGCGATAATGAGGCGCAGAGAGTCCTGAATCGAAATGGATTCCTGAATGCCTAATGGGGAGTGAAAGGTATTGGCACTTCACACGTCATTACCATCATCGGTAATGGACTCGTCAATTTCGGAGCCATCACCGCGCGCCTGCCCGGAGTTAAAATTTTAATCTAGATTTCTTTCCAAACTTTTGAAACGCGAGTTTTACAGCTTGGAGCGATCTTGTCTTTTTTCCCCCCTCGCGATCTCACAAAAGCTGAATTTTGCATATCTCTTGAGGATCGATGAACCCTACCGAGGTATTGAAATTTATTCTGCCAATGTGCGAAGTGTTCGTAATTTATCCCCTTCATTGAGGTCGCCATAACATAACGATGAAAAGCATTTTGAATTCGTTAGCTCAGTTTTCTTCATAAGCATTTGGGAGTGAGACCAGATAAACTAATACTCTTCAGCACAGGGGGATATGTCCGTCGTGGCTCAGTGGGCATGCCCGCTGCTCTAGCAACCTGCGAATTGTAGGTAGCGCAGGTTCGATTCCTACCTGAGTACATTTTTCTCTTAGGTGGTAATAAAACTTTCCATGTGCGTGTATGTCCATTACTTGGTGTTGTCTGTCGTGTGTATGGCGCAGCATTGGGTAAATAGGGCTCTTGCGTAATAGACACCCAATCCGATCGATCGCATAGGTGATGGTTTAAAAGGAAAAGGTTCAGTTAAATATTATAAGCACCTAAACAGGACTAGTAAAGATCAAATGAGTCGATATCTATTTCGGTGGAGCCTCCACCACTATCAGGACTTGGGAGTGTTCCGTATTGGAATTGGGTTGAGTCAGCTCAACATGTTTCAGATAACACAGTTTAAACTCTAGTTTTTGTTTGCACCAGTTCTGACGGTTGATGTTTAGTATGGCGGAAATGGCTATAGACCTTCTATCATCTTTATTAACCAGTTTCTGAAGCTTTTGATACTTGACTTGTAAGGTTTTCATCTGTTTATATTTAAAAAGTCCGCGGTTGTTGGTAATTTCAATTTTCTAGTTTTCAGTGTGAAGTTATGTACCCTATTTTTTTCCAACACTAAAAACCTTTAGAAATATTGAACACAGATTAAAAAGCGAAACTAAAATTGACATTCATTTTCAAATCCAAATTTAAAACTCTTCCTATTTGAATGTTCTTTATTGAATAACGTTGAATCTTCTTCCTTTAGTACGATCATTTTAAAACTAATAAAGTTCTAACTTCATTTCGAAAATTCGCAAAAACAAGTCTCTTTTCTTGTAAACCATCACACATTTCTTTAAGTAATATAGCTTAGTCTTCCCAATTTCAACTCATGCTGTACAACTTTTTCCGTTTATTATATTTTAATTGACTGTCCAATTTATAATCATTAACGTCTCAATTTTTTTTAAAGTACAATTTTCAATCTTCTAGATTTTTGAATGGGGAAAATCCCCATTCAAATATTTTAGCACGCGTTCAGTTGTTTTTTTAAGTCTTATCTTTTTCCAAATTCAACATGACTCATATATCTATTTTATCAAATTCTTATATAATCCAATCTCTTTTAAATTTCACGCTTTCAAAATTGTAATTGAAATTGTATGCATGTCTGCTTTTAATTCTATTAATTATGCTTCAGACAATGATGGTATATTTTATCATCATTGATTATTGTGTGAATATTTTAATTATCATGTCTGCTTAATTAAAAATGAATCGTATATCTATTTTATTAATTTCTTATGTAATTTTAATCTTTAAAATTTCACGCTTTCAAAATTTTATGCATGTGTGCTTTAAATTGCATTAATTATGGCTTCAGACTATGATGATGTTTTATCATCTGACTATGTGGGGGTTGAATATTTTAACTGTTATCTCCGCATTTTGTATGCTTCAATTATTTTTTAATGTTCAAATTTTTAAATTTGTTTTATTTTTATTATGTTGTATTCCCGTCTTGCGTTTGGTGAAGCTTGCCCGCTTTTTTGGTCATGAAACCCAAACATCTCATCTGATCCTAGTGCCTAGTATTCGTGAGCAGTCGAATTCTCACCCCCGAGCAACAATAACATGAATGTCTGTATAACATTACCATTGGATGATCTCATTCATCACTGGGGTCACGAAGATAGAAGGGAACAAGAGGCGCCTTCTGCGAATCTCTCATCGCACCCATCCATTTGTTGGTGGAGCAATGAATACGCTCGACTGTTTCGAGCACTCGGTGTCAGTCCGAGTTCGCTCGCGAAGGGAGACACGAACTCATTGCGGGAGGTGACGGGGGTTAGATCAGGTTTTTACAGCTGCTGAAGAACGAGACTGTTTTGATTTGTAAACGAGTTCTTTATGGAGTTCCTTCGAAATGGGAACTGTTTCTGGAAATGAGGAGGGAGAACAGATTCCGTTGGAATGTTTGCCCTCTTCATCACGCCTGTCACCGGAACGTCTTTAGAAAGAGAGTTATTGGGGGGGGGGGGGGGGAGGTTGACTTCTTTTTCCACCAGTGGTCCTATCGAGTGGGGAATCGTATTCAGCTGTGTTTCAATCTCTTGTTTCATTTGGACCAATTTGTAGTAGCTACCAGAATTTCCTGTGCTTGGTATGTCCACTACGGACTAAATTATTGGGTTGATGGAGAACTTCGTTCCGGTTTTGGCGCTAGATGACATTGAGTTGTCAAAACCGAAGTGGTATATACTTCACACGTGTGTCAAGTTTGGATGTTGTTGGAATGAAGGAATTGCAGCGAGTACATGGGGGTGGGGGAAATGTGTTATTATGTTGTGTTTTTCAAAATGTGTTAAGCACTAAAACTGGCAGAGAATCATGAACATTTTCGCCTTCTTATGCTTTTTTTTATTTCCGAAAAGTCAGGAATTCTTCGCAGATACAAAGGAAGATAGTATGTGTTATGTAGTGTTCCGTTCGGAAAGTTTCGTCACCTGGATACCGTTCTTGAGCCAGAAACCTCAGAACTTCTAAGTAGGGCGAGATAATGTAGCTACCGGCGAAATAGAGAAAGGTCATCGAACATTACGACAAATGCTACACTAATTAAATGTAATTTTTAGTCAATAAAATAGTTTACATTTTTTTTTTTTTTGCCAAAACAACGGGACGAACTTTTGCATCAACCCTATACATTAAAATTGAAATAATTAATCATTACATATTGCCTTTTACATCATAAGAATTTGTTGCAATTTAAAAGCAATTTTAAAGAAACATTGCACTGGAGATTCGATTGAAGTTGACAGAAAAGTACGAGAACAAAAAACATGGTTCGAATCATTTGATTATGCCAATTGTAATATGTTGATTAGAAAAATACTCTCTTTCAAGACAGTTCGTTATCGCAACTTTCAACAACTTTTTTAGAACAACTAAGGCATACGTTCAGAATTTGCATTTCTGTCGATCACTTTTAAAGTTAAATATTTTGTCATTGACACATAGAAGATGCGGTATTTATAAAGTGTTTGTGGTAATTAGGGCGGTGTAGGGAGGTTGTTTCGTAGCTAGAAAAGAAAAAAAGGTGTAGCAAAAAGCGCGGTTTGCTCTGCAGAACATCGTAACTTACGATTAAAAAACAAATCGGGCAAAATTTTGATAAAATTAAGGAAAAATTGTTCTGCAAAGACTTTATTTAATCTGCGACGTGCGTTGCAGTTTAAAGCACTTTCTGCTCCCGGTACCACTTGTACCTTTTGCTTTTTCTTCCCTCTCTCGTTGCTTCTTTATGTTTGAAACAACGACAAAAATGGTTCTTGCGCCATAATACCTCAAAACCTAAAACATTGAATTGGTTCCCAAACATGGCATTCTCTTTTCTATGTGATGTTTTCCAACGCATTACTATTCCTCCCTGTGTGTGTGAAACTTTCACTGTGGGTGTCTGTCTATTACTTGGTATGTCCTGTGTCTGGCGCAGCATGGCCAAATATGGCCCTTGCGCTATAAGACCCCTAAACCAACGAACGCATTATTGTACTAAATGAGGAATAATCCACTTGCACAGGATTGTATCTTCCTTGAGAAATAGGTTGAAAGCAAGTGCAAGCATGGATTTTAGTTGGCTTCCTTTGTATCCAAAAGAACCTAGGTATTCAGCACAAACAGGCAACCTATCTGAGATACAGGTGGTCAATAATGTCCACTCCATACACCCTCGACACTTCTCCCTCGAAGATCTCTGGAGCATCTCAAGTTCCTCCTTTTGACGCGCTAATGGCGAGCAATTGTCTCCAGCGTTCTGCCGATAAGGCGCAGGGTAATTGGAGAAGACATGATATGCATGTTTCCGTGAGCTCAGGAATTCTCGTGTAAGGTAGTGTGTTATCCGTGAGATTCCTGCGAGACCGTAAAGTTATTTGTCAGATTACAAAACAGTGCAGCCTTCTTGTAATGCGATCACGCTGCGTCAAAAAGATTACTTGTTTTCGCGAACTCGTCTTTTAAAGTTTGTTATTTATTTTAAAATGTATTTGTCCACATACCTTTTAATTACACTGGTGCATTCAACGGAGTTTTTATTTTGTAGGAAGGAAAGCTCAAGTTATTTTTTGTAGAAGCGTAAGGAATATTCTTAATTTACAAAACTTGGTGACAGGGTCGATTTTCTCGACATTAAGTGGATTTTCAGGAGACTTTAGCTATGTAAGAAAATGCATACGCTACTGATGTAATATTTTACATAGCTGTTCAGAATATGCAATTAAACGCTGAAGTTATTTGTAAGTCTGTGGATGTTTAGAAATATATATGAATTTCGTAAGTTGTTTTACAATTCCGACATCAGTCTTTTTACTATTATATCATTTCAACACAACTTTTTTCAGATATTGATGTTCGATGAAAAGCCGTCCAGTTGACTACGCCTCTCTACAAACAGTATAACTCATCTCGTACACTAGTCCTTACTGACGCGGTTTCTTAGATCTACACTCATGACACAGTACTAAGTTACACAGTACACAGTACTGAGCCACGGTAGCTCAGTCAGTAGAGCGTCGGGCTCGCATCAGAAGGGTTGTGGGTTCTGTTAATTAAATTCTTACCTACCGAGCTCCCTAGCCTTCGCCCCTGATGCCATAGTACTTTCCACCCCGAGTTCGAGAGTTGTTTTACAGATTTACGTAAGTGCAAAGTAGCCATAAGATTTGGAATGCTTTTTACAAAACTATATGAGGATCTTCCCTTTCTGAAATTGATACCGGACTGTCGCCATAGCGAAAGCTGTTTTGCTCAAGCGATGATAATTAAATACCCTACCTACCCCTACTATCTCCGACAGTCTTCACATTCTTTTACAAATCTCCAACCATTTGATTGCCGATGAAACGTTAGACTGCCGACTGACTACGCCTCTTTTAACGAAGTCTCTTTTGCTCGCAAGTCTCCTTTAATTTATTAAGACAGCAAAAGGAAGGTCAGAACGGAGCCCATAGACAAGGGGGTCAATCAACTCCAGTGATCATTTTATCTTCATTTCTCCAACACCCACCGGGGATCGCGATCGAACACCGTGTCTCTGCCCCGTCTTAATGTCCCACTCAACCACTGCTCCCTCTGCAAGACACTAAAAGCATCCCTTCTTTATGGCCGGAGGACCCTGACGGGTTCGATATTTATGTCATATTTTTATTCGAGTGCTGAGTTGTAATAATCGGGGATTCGGATTCCGCGTGCGTCTCATCAACCATCATAACGAGCCTTATGAGTACTGTTAGTTCTCCCTTTCCCTCCGATGGGTATAAATCACGACCCTTCGACAGAGCCTTGGATGAGGTACAAAGTATTTATTCGCTGGTTTTTACAGCGACCGATTCTATGATGGGTTTATGCGACGGTCGGTCTCTCAAACAATCGGAATTAAAAATAATGAAAGCGGAGCTACGATTTACGATCAGAGCTGGAAACGGGCGGGTGATGCTTTGTCGATTGTTGGTAGGTCCGTTTCCTCGGTCTCAGGTGGTAGGAAGGTAGGTAATTAAATAACGTCGCAGTGGAGCAAAACAATGAGCTATTGGCGACGGTGCGGGATCAACCCTCGAAGGGAAATATCCGAGGACAACATCACGTAATTTTGATTCACGGTTAGATGACGAGTCAACACCTGAGAAATGGCACTCCAGTTTCAAAACTTCTACACCATTTCAACTGGTTCTCGGGTGGAAAGACTCATTTATTTCTCAATGGGTTGTACACTACGGTTACAACACCATGAAGGAATCATGTAAATTAAGCGAATCTTGCAGGAAATGCAAAACTGGTTAGGATATACAAGTGATTAGAATAACAAAGCAATCACGCATGTCTGGGCCGAGAAACACCCTCTGAACTTCCAAGTGAGTCGAGTATGAAAAACACTGTATAGTGCGTTGAAATGTGGTGTGTATCGTCGTTTGACTGCTGTAAATGATTGATTAAAAATCAATATGTCTCGTCAAAAACGCAGTGTTCTACGAGCAACTAACGGAGTTCGAATGGGGCCGCATGATCGGCCGTCGTGAGGGTGGACTTTCGTATCGTGAAATCGCCACTCACACGGGCCGCAATGCCACAACAGTGATGCGTGTGTGGAAGAGATGCACCAGGTTAGAACCGAACAGGTCGAAACCCCGGCAGTAAGGCACGCAATTGGACGTCACTACAGAACGACAGACACCTCATCCGCATGGTGGTGACGGAACATATAGCGTCCTCTTGCGTCGGCACAACATTGGAACACGTCTAAAGGCGTGTCATTGTCGGATCATACAATTTGTCGACGTCTGTTGCGCCATGGGTTGCGTGCAAGGAATCCTATGCGCAGGATTCCTCTGACGCTGAACCACCGACGGCTACAATGGTCTGAGGCTCTATTGGATATCATGGGGGACCCCACCTACTCCAGGTTGTAAGGACCCTGAACAGCGGGCGCTACATCAAGGAATTTGTGGAGCCCGAGGTCCTGCCCCTTCTGCAACGCATTCCCAGAGCTGTGTTTCAACAAGGTAATGTCGGTCCACATGTTGCTCGGTATGCAACAAACCTTCATCCGTGCTCGACAGGTTCCACTTTTTCCATGACCTGCACGTTCCCCGGATATGTCGCCCACTGAACATGTCTGGGATTATATCGGTCGGCAACTTGCTCGTACCGCTCGTCGGGCAGAAAGTACCTCCGAACTTTCCCATCAGATAGAGGACATCTGGAATGTCATTCGTCAGCATGACATGCAGAATCTGTATGATTCGACGCCACGACATGTAGACTCTCCGGCTGCACAAGATATTTATTTTTGGCATTATTTTTGTTTTATTTAAACCTCTGTAAGTAATACATGGAATAAATTTAATATTTTCTGATGATTTTTTCATAGTTTTGCAATTTTTACAAAGCGTAGTGTATTTAAGAGGTCTTATAGATTATCAATCCAGGTAAATATCAACGGACCTACTAATTGGACCAAGATAGAAAAGTTTTTAAGAGCATCGCATTAGCAACCAGAGGGTTGTGAGTTAGAAACTCAGTCCAGACGAAGACCGTCGTGTTTGTGGGGACTGATCCATGCTAAATCTGTCATAGCCTCAATTGTCCTTACTTTGGAGTGGTGTGGAAGTTTATAGAGTGGAATGCCAACTCATACACAGGTGTTGTTCTCGTCATATGAACGTGGTTCGAAATTATTAAACGTTGTCCTTGGACCTTTCTTTCCCTTCAGGATGCATCTCGGAACGTCGTTTTTAGCCCGTTATGTTGCTCCAGTGTGACGTTACTACCTATGTACCTACTAATTGGGGAAACATCCAAGGGGTGTCCTAAGGGTGATAGGGATCAACATGCTGCCATTTATTGGAAATGTTATAGGGTACAAGGTCTCCTGTCTACACCTCTCTTGTCTGAGAGTGTCCAATGAGTATACGTACTATGCTCACGTTGTGCATAAACTCGCTGACATGGACTAGCTTGTTTAGTCCAAATGGGATAAGAAGCAACACAAATTGACTAGACACTATTTAACCCTCCAAGTAGTTTCATCTCGCTCAATAAGATTCGATCCATTTTGCCAACGACGAAATATCCTCTTCAAGATGATGACAATTTTTCAATGGTGAGATTTTTCAATCTTGTCATTAGCAAAATGGATAGGATCTTGATAAACGAGATGAAACTACTACTTGGTAGATTTAATTAGCGTGTTATTTTTGCAAAATTTTTCTTGTGCTGGTGCAGACAGTTGGTTCCGTCTTGATGGTGCCAAAACGGGGTATTGCAGACAATTCTAAGTATGCAGTCAACGAATTCCCTTCTCTTGTTCTACCCACTATTGCAACTCATCCCACGAGTCCGATGTTTTCGTTTCGATATAACAACTTGTATATGCACTTGAAAAACAATCTGCGTAACATCAGTGCGAATACTGCGCCAGATACTGCCAAGACGTCCTTTCTCTTCCATCACAATTAAAGGCGCTTCTACGTCTCATTTTGCAGATCTTATTCTATGTTAGTTGTTTTGGGGTTTTATGGCGCAAGGGTCATATTTGGCCATATTGCGCCAGACACAAGACGGTCACTATCAAGTAATAGACATACACACATGAAAGCTTTTTCTGACACAGAAGAGATACATACACCCAGGGAGGAATGCAAATGACAGGAATCGAACTTGCGCTCCGTACAACTCGAAGGTTGCTGGCGCAGTGAACATACCCACTGGGCCCTGCTCTATACTGGAGATAACTTCCATGTGATGAAATCAAAAGAGTTTTACTCTGTCCAATCCTCATTTCCAGGCAAGTGGTAAAGATTTTTCTACCTAGCTTGAATGGAGAACATTTTAATATTATAAATAGAACTAAGCTTAGGTACTTAATTTACGTCGCACTGGAGTAATACAGGACTATTGGCGACGGTCCGTCAGTTGACGATGGCACACCTGAGCTGGCAACCCACTATCCAAACTTCTGCACACGCCAACGTGAGGAAGAGCAACGGATTAGCAATTGGAGTGTTACGAAACACGGTTCAGTCAAAGACCATTGAGTATACCAGGACGGATGCTCGTTAAATCTGTCATGACCACAAATGTCCTGACGTTAGAGTGGTGTGGGAGCTTAGAGAATGGAGTGCCATCGGATGGTGGTTCAAAATGGCGAGGCGTTGTCCTTGGTTCTTTCCCTTCGGGATTGATCCCGAACCGTCACCAATGGCACAATGTAGTGCTACAGTCCGACGTTAATGAACTAATTTCCGACCTCTCATCAACCGCACTCAAAGAATGATATAAATCTTGTTTGAATCTCGGACGAGTTCATTTCCATTCAAATTCGCAAGAACTTCGCCATGACAGATGAACAACAACTTGTCTTGTGTCCCTCCGGCGTCCAGGGGTGTTTTCCCGACGCGAACCCCACGTGGGTCCACCCACGCATTGTTATTCCACCATACTCCCTCATTTTCTACGAAACCGATTTCTCTAATAGATGCCGATTTTTGCTCATCCCCTCCCCCAAACCGCTTTCGGTTTCGAGCAACAGCACAAAGAAATCGTCCTCGAACTTGAAAACTCCGTCTTCGGGCAGGGCATGAATATTAATGCACTCTCTCGTGGAAAAAAGGACAACTCACTTTTGCCCACACCTTCACACACTATTCATATTCCATCCCACTTACGTTCCGAATGAGTTTCGTCTTCCCCACCCCTCCCTCAACTGCCTTCCCAGATATGTAATGGAAAAAGTGGACCTGCCCTCTGCGCGCATTTCTCTTTCTTGGAAGAGGGTAGGGCATGTCGAACGCTAATTTGGTGAAACAGATCATGAAAACTGCGTGTTTGCGTGCTCGTTTTTTGTTGTTAGTTTTTCTCCTCCCCTATCTCTTTCTCCACCCCCTACTACACCCACAGCGGTGAGAAGTAAAGAACGCGAAGAGTGATGGATAGCTTTTGTGTGAGATGTTCCTAATACTTTGTTTTTCCTTTTTAAATCTCGGAATTTGGCATCGGCGTTGAAAATAATCGCCTCAATTTTTTTCGCTCGTTGCACAAATTTCGGCGATTGTTGTCTTGGGCACTTGAAGAAAAATTACAACCAAAAGATAGATATGATTTTTGTGGGTTAGTATTTAGTCTGTTGCATACAGCCGAACTGGCACATGTGCGTGAGTCTACCAAGCAGATCTCCGTATCAAGTGAGATGACAGTTTCCTATATGCAGTACAAAGTCCCAAATCCGGACGTTTTGCTAAAAGGCATTTTTTTTTCTTCTCAATTTTTGTTCATTTTTCCGACAATTCTTAAAGACTAAGGAGTTAAACCTGGACCTAATTGATGAAACTACTCAAAATAACCGACATTTTCAGAGTAAATATCACAGAAAAATTAGAAGTAAAATTTGTTACATAAATTGTGTGTATAGAAAATGTATATATGCTATTATACTGTTGCTTACGCAAAATTCATGCGAGGGTGCATAAAAATAATTCGAAATGCTGCCATGGCTGAGGTCCGGAGGTTTCCGGATATAGGAACTGTAATATTCAATTTCAGGTATTCAATTAAATATAGTTGTGGGAATTCATTTTATGTTTTTGTCATGAATATTACTTTACGAGCAAAATCTCTCAAACTAAACTTTTCATGTTTAGTTAATTTTATCAAGCATTACTGTTCCTAGCACCATCACGTGGTTCAAAATTGCGTGTTGTTGCTCTCAGACCTTTCCCTTCGGGTTTGATTCCGTACCGTTGCCTATAGCCTCCTGTGTTGCTCCAATGAAACATTAATTAAAATACTTAACTACCTAACACCATCCCACTCTCGTGCCTAGTTTCGGGAGACACGTCAGTTTGAAAAAGCGTGGTTGGGTAGGTAGATATTTTAATTAACATCGCACTGGAGCACCACAGCGAGCTATAGGCGATAGTGCGGTATCAACGCATAATTTTCAGCCACAGTCAGATGATGAGGCAACACCCAAGATGGCACCCCACTCTCCAAACTTCCACACCAAGCCAACGTGAGAACATATGAGGCCACTATAGATTTAAAGTTCACCATCTATCAATTGTACCCTACAGTTTTTGGATTCGAACTCGCAACTCCTCTGGTTGCTAATCTCTTGCTCTTCCGACCTCGCTATCGCGGCCCATGTGTTGTTGGGATGATTAGATGCATGAAACCTTGTTAGCATGTCAGTCCAGAATATTGGAGGTCATTACATTGTGGCATCTGTACTTTGTCACATTCATACAGTAGTTATATCTACCATCATGCTATGTTACGCTCTATATACCGCATTCAAAACTGTCCTGATGAGTATAAATCTCACCATGCCAATACTTTTGACCTTCGAGCCCTTCTTGTCAGCAGTGTTCTTGGGCCATGATCTTTTCCAGGATCTGAAGTGTGTCCTCGTGTCATGATGCTGTAAGGGCGCAGGTTGACGTAGTGAAGAAGTGGTGACGATTTCATTGCAGGAGCAATTTTTCAAATTTATTTCTATAGTGGGTGGTTACTTGAACAAAAATGCGTTACCAAAAATTTATTACAAATAGCAGTTCTAAGTAGTACCGAGATACTTTAAGGTATCTATATACCTTCGGGAGGCAATTCTTTCAAATTTTCGCGGAACTTTGATTTTATTATTAATTTCTTCTAGAAAAAGCATTTGATGGCAGAAAACGCTATGTTTTATATTTATTTGTTATGAAAATATAGTGAGGAAAGTGTAAGAAAGTACAGAAAAATACCATTTACGCAGAATGTCATATTTTAATTTTAAAAAAAGTTAACACTTATTCCAATTTGTAAAGTAAATTATCTTCTAAAAACTCTTATTGAGGTATTGTGTGTGAACTAAAATCCTTACTGTATTGTAATATTTAAATTGTGGACTCAAGCGTCAGTCATAGTCCTGAAAAAAAAAACATGACAACAGAGCAAAATGCAAAAATATTTTACATCCGCTCAATTTTTAATGCATACTTCTTAACATCAGTTCAAACCTTGATTTATAATCTTCAGAACATGCATAAAAAGATTCAAAGAAATGTAATAGATGCATTCTGAGATATTGTGTTTTGCGAAGAGTAACGCTTAACGAAAATTGCATTTCGAGAAAAAGCTAAAAACAATATAAGCTCCCATGTGAAATAGATATTAATACTTTAAAAAAAATTCTATATCTACAGTTCTAATGGTCAGACAAGTAAAATCTGAAATAATTAAAAAAACTAAAGAGCTGTAGAATGATAATATGTAAAATGTAGGTGAAAATGTGTGTGTGGCTTTTTTTTAAAAAAGATATACAGATACCTTAAAATTATAGAACACTTTCCTTAACAAAAGCATTTGCAGCGAACTAATAGGAACTGCCTTCGGAAATCCAAGGTAACGTCAGACTAGAACAACACATCCAGCTATTGGCGGTAATCCGGAATCCACTCGGAAGGGAAAAAGCCAAGGACCACCACGTCGGTTTGAAACGCGGTTAGATGAGGAGGTTAGCAACTGAGCGGGCATCCCACTCTCCAAACTTCCACACCATGACAACTCGAGGAAGCTTGAGACTACGACAGATTGAACATACACGAGCCCCTGAATACACGGGACTTTCTTTGGGTGGACCGAGTTTCGAATTGACAACCCTCCGAATGTTAATCCGGTGCTCTTCCAAGTGGGCTACCGCGGTCCCTTCGGAAACCCAAACGTCTTTTCGTTTTCAGTCAGCGTCCTATTCCATACTGCTGCGATTAAGCTACTTGATCCACTTTCCAGCTCACGTCGAGCATTGCTATTGCAGTATTCGCTTAGAGGAAAGAAAGCGACAGTCTCTGTCACAAATCTCTTCAAATCCTGAATTGTGGCCGCGGTCCCACATTTAAGTGAATCTAAATATTTCATCTGCAAGTGCAGAAATAGTTGTCAGACAAGCCCGAAAACATGCCACACATCTCTGAACGGACGGGAAGCTGCTTTTCTCCCCCTTTTATTTCATGTACGGTGACAGATTTACTGATTAGCTGATCTTAATTGGACGAATGCTCGAAATCCAAGTCTATCTGTCCCATAAGTTAGAGTTCAGCGAGTCGTTTTGCCGGGGAAATTGTATCTTTGTTTTTCACTGATTCTGGCAAAGCGGGGGGGTTGGGGGGATTTATTGCTTTCGCCTCCACTCTCTGAGGGCAGTCGCTGACGCTCCCTCTTTTGCTTTTTGTAACAAAAAAGAACTGTATCGTTTGTTCATCAATCGCGAGAGAGGCATGCACCTAGAAAGGTAGGGCTTCTACAAGGTCAGTTGGAGTAAAGACACAGATAAAGGCTGTGGCGAGGTCGTTTGCCACGGTTTTCCTTAATCGCTCTTGGAGATGCTGCTAAGGTGTCTGTGTGTTTGCTCTGTAGAGCTTACCTCTTCAGCGTCGGTAAGCTAACCTAAAACCAGCTGACCTATTCACGATCTCATCGCATGGCAAAACTGAGATTTGTGACCGAGTGCCCGTATTCACCCGCTAAATTAATTTAATGGATTCAGTAGATGTCAGTACAATCTATCAATTTGCAATTTTTGAACACGGTAGCTCGGTTGGAAGAGTAGCGGATTAGCAACCGGAGGGTTACGAGTTCGAGTTCAATGCCCGTCGTGTAAAAAGAGGGCTGGTGCATGTTACATCTGTCGGACCTCCAATGTCCTCGCGTTTGCTTGATGTGGAAGTTTCGAGAGTGGGATGACAGCTCAGGTGTTGCCACGTTATCTGACAATGGTTCAAAATGTCATGGTGTCCTCGGATCTTTCTCTTTGGGATCAGATAGTCGACAGTAGTCCGTTGTACTGTTCGAGTGTGAAGTTAATTGAAGTACCATGCATTCCATTTGCAACTTTAAAATATTCATAGGCCGCAAAATACAATAAACGTTGTTTTGTTTTACGCACACTCACCCACTCAACTTATCTCAGGTGTGACCGTGTCATCGGAAGAAAATTGACTCAATCTCATTCTCGTCATCATTAAAGTATCGGCAATTTCTTGATGACGAGATATATTTAATCGTTGTCAAAATGTATCTGAGCTTATTGGACGAGGTATGTCGCCAAACCACTTGCAAGGTTAGAATGATGGTAGGGTAGGTACTTTAAATTAACGTAGCACCGGAACAACACAATTGGTTAATATGATGGAGGTGATCGATTAGCAGTCGTAAGTCAGACAGATCAAGAATCAATTCCATTTAAAATAGCATCTCGCATTAAGAGGAAAAAGCTTCAGTCGACTTAAATGTTCCTCAAGGTAAGTAATGTTCAAATCCCCACAGCAGACACAGATCTCCTAATAATCTCCCAAACGTGGTTTTCCTATTTTCTGTAGGCTGTGAAAGATCCCATCCAAGTGAGGATTTTAATGAGCGGTTTCGAATCCCCAATTTTGACGAGCGGAGGACTCCGAGAGCCAGAAACGAGTGTCGCAATTTCTCGCGAAGAAACGTTTCATTTGTGGAAACTGGAGACGCTCCCATCCGGGCACTTTCTTAATTTAAGAAACCATCTCGAGATATCTCCGTTAATTTCGCATACAAAATTCGGGGGGCAACTCTCGAACAAAACACAAATGACAAAATCCGTTCCCTTCCTTTTCCCGAGTCCGCAATGCGTTTCCCAGTCAACAAAAGATTTTTTGGGAAGAATTAGAGTCATATTACGACTTCGTTTCCGCTTCGTTAAATTATCGGTATCCCTGTGTGCCTGCCGTGTGGCTTTATTTCTCCACCAAACCGGCCTCGCTTCTCCCCCTCCGCTTTTTGTCATTTCCCGAATCCGTGTGTGTCTTCAATTATTGCGCCTGCCGTTGCTACGACACGCGAAATCCGGATTCGGATTTCGCTACCTTGCACTTCTTCGGGAAAAACGGGAGCGACGCGGAGAGGGGGGATGGTACGGGGAGTTATTATTCGAACCTTCGCCTCGTAGGCTATTACGTATCAACCGAGCTGTTTTGTTTTGCTTTGTTTTGCGTTCGGGATATCCGAAGGGTTTTCTTTTCTGCTGCTCGCATTAGAAAGCAGTTGTAAAACGCTAGCGATACATATTTGAGAAATGAGTTTTCTTTTTTGTTTTCTTTCGCGGGTTATATCTGCATTCTTCGCAAAACTGTTTTTGGAATCTGGAGTTTTTGTGGGATTTTTTTGTCGGTAAAAACCGTCGAGATTCTGAAACGCAACTTGAGGTGTGTGCGTCGAGAGTCTTCAGCTGTAAGAAAAAACGGATGTCTCTGGTTACTTTTTTGTTCAGAGGCATTAAAATTTTTCTTACACATCATCGAGCCGTGTTTATTTTAAGGTTTCGCAAATTAAACAGCAACACAAAATATCGACGGATCAAAAAATGTTCAATAAAAACAACTTTTATTTCTATAAAGGTATACAGAAATGGCGTTGGATGTAAGGGACGTCAACTTGTGGTAATAAACTCGGGTGTCTTGCATTGAATTACGATAGGGTTGAGTTTCCATCCTCATTTTAACCTTCCTGATGGTTGTTTTGACAAGGCTCGTAATAAACCAAAATGACCAAATTTTTATGGACGAGATTTGTCGTCCATCAAGATCTAGTCGTTAGAAGAAAACGGACCACATCTCGACATCGTCCTGATAAAAAAACCCGGTAATATCTTGATGACGAGATATCACGTCATAACTCAATTCCAACCCACCGGTCTGGTGGTTAAGGTGTTAGCCTCTAGATAGGAAAGTTCCTGGTTCGAATCCAGGTCGGTGCACGGATGTTTGTAAGCGTATGGTGTAGAGGCGCTGGCGCACCTTAAATCTGTCGTGGCCGAGAGTCCTCACTTTGGGTTGGTGTGGACATTTGGAGAGTGGGGTGCACGCTCAGGTGTTGCTTCGTCATATGACCGTTGTTCAAGATGACGTGGTGTTGTCCTCGGATCTTTCTTTTTGAGGATTGATCTCGGTAGCCCGTTGTGTTGCTCTAGTAGGACGTTAATTAAAATTACCTTATCATTAGTAAAATTAGTCAGATCTTGATGGATGAGATAACTCGTCGAAACCCATGTAGGGTTAAGTAAATCACTTACGAATTACGAATCCTATCACCATGCAGTGGGGTAGGATTATTTCCTATTTCAATTTCATAAGTACCATATAATCCCTGACGTAATGATTGAGTTTTAAAAGGTTTAAAGCACGTTCTTGAAGGGGCTGTTTGTGAAACAACTTATCTGTTGTTTTTTCACCAGTGAGCTATTGAGGAAATCGTTATTGTGTTGGTATCATTCACCACTGTAGCTTTCTTTCTTACAAACTGCTAGAAGTTGCTTTTATGGAAAAAATATGTGAACACGAAACGAGATAAATTGCTTTGTTAGTATTTTGTGTCATTTTTTTTTTTGCTGTACAGAGTATTGTACCAATACTTTTATTTTTAAAAGACATTATCGCAATTATTTAATTTGCAATATTGATACATTTTCAATATGTATCCTTTGAAAGTATTTTATAAAGCATTTTTCGATGAAAATTATTTCCAAGTTTTCCTTACTAGGCTGCAGTCAACTCATTTCATTCAGAAATGTGACACTGTGTGTGTGTGAATATCATAGGCTGTTTTTTATAAAGTTTATTGATACTGTTTGTGTGTGTGTGTGTGTGTTGTTCAACAACCAATCATTCAGGTGTAAGTCAGTCAGAATTGGAAGGATTCTTCGTTTACGTTTTAACATCTCGTCGTTTCGATCCATGGATGAAAACTGTCTACGACGAGAAGTTGTTTTAAGTACACCCACTACAAGCCATCTCGTAAACGGATATCTTTCCATCAGTGACGGAGCTAAGTGGGTTTGTCCACTGCGCTAGCAATCTGAGATTTGTGGGGGGCGCAGGGCGTTTCCCTTCTAACTCTAAGTCCTCTTATGAGTCAGTAAAACTTTCGTTGTGTGTGCTTCCCTTTTACTTGTAGCTGTCTGCCTTGTGTTTGGAGTAGCTTGGCCAAATATGGCCCTTGTTCCATAAAACTCAATGCAGCCAAACAAACATCAGTGCCATGTACGAATATATACCCATATTTTACCTACAAAAATTGATTACGGATGTTTGAAATAAACATGAAAAGTGGCCATGCCCCCCCCCCCTTCACAGAGCGGAACACTTATTCAAAAGGAAAAATAAATAATTAATATTTTAACGTAATTCGTTTTTTAAACATAAATGCACTCTATAACAAAAAATCAACGTACCAAGAAAGATAGTGTCCTGTAGAATTTCGTGCCAAATTGTCTCCAACTGTCGGGCTAAAAGGTCAACATTCCGGGATGGTTGCAATCGCCTTCCCATAACGTCCTAAATTTGCTCTATGGGAGGAAGATCATTAGACCTAGCTGTCCAAGGAAGTGTTGGGAAAGCTTGAAGACAATTCATAGCTACACGTACCGTGTACGGCCGGGCATTATTTTGTTGAAAAGCAAGTCCGGTGTGTCGCAAAAGGAACGGTAACACAACCGGTCGTAGAATGTCGTCTACGTACCTTCTGAGCTGTAAGTGTGCCAGAAATGACTATACCAAAGAGGTCCGGCTATAAAAGATATGGCACCTCAGACCATAACGCCCTCTTGTGGGCATGGGCGACGTGCGATAGTAAGGGCAGGATTCCCACGCTTCTCTGGACATCTTCCGTACACGTCTGCGGTTGTCGTCAGGTCACAATTGTAAACGGGACTCCTCACTAAAGACTAGATGTCCCCAGTCAGCGCTGTCCCAAGTTGATCTTGCTCGGTACAATTCCTGGATAACTCCTTCTTGGTGCGTCTTCCTTGTTATCTTGCTCCTTCTTGGTTTTTTGTTATAGAGTATATGTTTATTGGTGATACTACTTAAAGCAATTTTCTGCAAAGAAAGCTGTATACGTGGGAAACAAATGGCGTGATTCACGGCGTTTGATTTGTGTCATACTCTACTTGTTTTTCTATGGGTACTATAGACCAGGGTTCCGTATCTGTGGCTCGTGAGTCACATGCGGCTCTTTGGTCAGTTACATGGGACTCTGAAGTTAAATTGGGCACCGTCGAGGCTCAGTGGGTATGTCCACTACTCTAGCAACCTTCGAGTTGTAGGCGGCAAAGATTCGATTCCTCCTTGTGTGTGCTGCTATCTTCTGTGTCGTTAAAAACTTTCATTGTGTGTGTGTCTGTTACTTGATATCGCATGCCTTGTGTCTGGCGTAAGGATGGCCCATTTTGCAGCCCATAAAATCGGCTCAATCTATCTCCTCTTCACCCTTCCTCACTTTATTCGTCCTCGCAGACTCATAATCGTGTTGGTCCGATCTGGACATCATCACTCACTCGCGCAAAGGGCTCATAACCTGTCACGAAGGCATCTCGGGAAAAACTCCTCCTCTAACGACAGCCCAAGTTTCTTCCTCTGGCCGAGCTCCTTAATTGGCCGACTCTTTCTTGGCTCCTGTCTTTGGCCTGGAGTGGAGCCAGTGGCTCTGGCTTGTGTCGGGCCGTGATGGGGAACAGCGGCTCTAAATGTCACCGCGAAAGACGGATGGGAGAGTAATGGGAGTAATAATCAGAATAATGGGAACCTAAATCCAGCTTTGTTTTAAGGGAGGAATCAGTCGGTGGGCATTCGGGACGCAATAATTTGAAACAAGCCACGCACAGCGAGGGCAGGTTTTTCTCAAGCTCTCTTACACGATTTAGGACTTTCAAAACGGTTGAGGAGGGCTCAGCTGAGAGAGGAAGGAATTGGCAAACGAGGGGCTGCGAGTTCGAAACTCGATCCAGTCAAAGGCTGTCGATAACTCCTATTGGCTGTCTTAACCTTTAGTCTACGGCTGGTACAGCAGATGTACCATGATCTTGCCAAGAAAGAATTTACAGTACATCGGTTGTTCCTTGAAAGTTATAAGAATCACGCCAAGAAAGAATCGCGCTTGCAATATCTATAGCCGTAGTCAAAAGGTTAAATCAGAACGAGCGAATTGGCCTAACCCCTTTGTGAGAACATCTTGTCCATAAGAGAAGGGTCGCTGTGGC
Source organism: Metellina segmentata (assembly GCA_947359465.1). Lineage (NCBI taxonomy): Eukaryota > Metazoa > Arthropoda > Arachnida > Araneae > Tetragnathidae > Metellina > Metellina segmentata. Next base: position 125,289,041 of record OX375875.1, read on the forward strand.
CTGGTGGGAGGAGTAAAGGATTAGTAACCGGGAGGGTTGCGTGATCGAGACCAGGTTCAGTCGAAGACCGTCGTGTACGCGTTAAATCCCTCGTGGCCTCAAATGTCTTTACGTCGGCATAGTGTGGGAGTTTGGCGCCACTCAGGTGTTGATTTAGTCGCATGACCGTGGTTCAAAATGACGAGAAGCTGTCCTTGGATCTTTTCGTTTGGGATGGATCCCGGACGTAGCCGAAAGACCGTTGTGTTTCCAGTGCAGCGTTAATTTCAACTACCTACCCAAACGCTTACGGATATCGACTTAGTTTTTATAGCATCTAAGTGGGTCGCTGAAGTTCGCTTCAGCGACCCAATTACATTCAAGGGGTGTTGTGAAAGAAGGGTTAAGTAAAATGTGTTATTTATAACTGTAGATCATTTCACTACTTTTTGGTTTCAGAGTGAGAATAATTTGACAAATTTCATTTAGATGTATAATAAGGTGTGGGAAGAATGAGTATATTTGGGCCCAAGGAGTTTGGGTAGATGTATTTCAAAATTTAGGTTTGATTAGTATGATTGAGGGTAGGTAGGTATTTTAATTACCGTCCTACTGGAGCGACACAACGGGTTATTGACGTCGGTCCGGGATCAATCCCCCAAGGGAAAGATACGAGGAAAACACCACGTCATTTTGAACCTGGGTGAGATGACGAGGTAACATCTGAGCAGGCACCCTGTTCTCCAAACTTCCACACCACGCCAAAGTGGGGATATTTGAGGCCACGAAAGATTTAGCGTGCACCAGCCCTCTTTGTACACGACGGTGGTTGTTGGATTCGAACTCGCAACTCTCTGGTTGCTATTCCGTAACTTTTCCAACCGGGCCACCGCGGCCCCCATATGATTGAGAGAAATATAATTTCACAGATGCAGTACGTCTTTAAAGGGAACGACACTCAAAGCTTCCAAAACACGTGGATAGTTGATTCAATTAATGGCCAGAGCTGCTCCAATAGTGAGCATTCACTGTGTTCTGCTTAGTTTCATTTCTAAATGCCCTCCTGATCTTCCAGACCCTCAAAGGTGCAACTCCTTCAGGTGCGTACGTAGCGGTGTTTTGAACACCACAGCAATGCAATGGAGATGAACCAAGCTGGATGCCTTTATAAGTATTTACATCACTTAAAAGGTTTTCATTAACGATTAGGAAAATATTTACAGAATTGTTTAAACTACACCATCAATGAACGAATGTTCATGGAGAAGCAATAGTTTCACCTCGGAGTTAAATTTTTTTCCGCTGTTTCACCTCACCGTAGAGCTGTCTCAACGAGAGCTCTTCTTCCACCATCTTTCCCTGTGCCTTCTAACCCTCGTCTCCCCTTTTTTGTTTTTCACCTAGAGAGCCGCCGACCTCTTGGAATGTTGATTGGGTGTTTTCCAATGACACCTGCAACACTGAAGGGGTGTCAACTCCACACGTGTGAGTTCCCTCTTTGGATCTTGGAACCGTTAGAAAGTGATAAGTATGACATGCAGGTGGAAAAGTCGAATGGTAACTCTACGAGATTTAATGCCTTTCTGGCCTGACACACGTAATCCTTTTCAGGGCATGTCCACTCTTCTCTCGTGAAAGGTCAGACGTAGCAACGGGCTTCCCGGACCAAATGTACTCGAGTGATCTTGACTTCTCACGTCGGATTCACTGTCTTTAGTAAACACGGGTGTCGTTCACGGGATACACTCAAAATTTTTTTGCTTTCATCCTAATACTCTGGAACCGCGGTAGCCCGGTTGGAAGTGCAACGGATATGCAACCGGTGGGTTGCGAGTTCAAATCCAACCAAAGACCGTCGTGTACAAAGTGAGCCGGTGCACGTGGCCTCAAATTTCCTCGCGTTGTCATGATGTGGATGTTTGTAGAGTGATGTGCCTGCTTAGTGTTGACACGTCATCTGACCATGGTTCAAAATGATGTACTGTTGTCCTCGGATTTTTCCCGTTGGGATTAATTCCGGACGGTGGTCTATTGACCATTCTGTTGCTCCAGTATGACGTTAATTAAAACATACCATACCTATTACTTTGTTCTACAGTCTCCTTTCCTCCTTTCACTGCATTTTTTACTTGAAGTTGTCAGTCTTCTGTTTGGCGCGATCAAATATGCACTACAAAACCCAAAATCAGACCGATCAAACTGACCGTCCAAATACCGCATCGTGGGCAAGGCTTGGGAATCCCCGAGTAAAGGAAAAACGAAGATACGAACTTTTTATATACTTGTATTTATGGTACATTCTAAAGAGTTTGTAACAAAGCTACCTTATTTATTTTCAAAAAACTATCCCCGAACATCCACTTATATGCATAGTGTTGTAAAATAGTGTAATAGTTTTAAGGCTGGAATGAGCAGAACGCGCCTCAACTTGCATATCCAAAATGTTATACAGGACCACGGTGGCCCAGTTGGAAAAGCAATGATTTGCAACCGGAAGGTTACCAAACTAGGTCTAGCGAAAGACCGTCGAGTTCATGAGGGCTGTTGCACGTTATATTTGCCGTGACCTCAAATGTCTTCATGTTGGAGTGGTGTGGAAGTTTGGAGAGTGGGGTGCCAGCTCTGGTGTTCTTGTTATCTGACTGCGGTTCAAAATGACGAGGTAATATTCTCGGATCGGGATGGATTCCAGTCACCAATAGCCCGATGTGTTTTTGCAGTTCAAAGGTACTTAACTACCTCCATCTTCTGAACTTGCATCGTGTTGATGCAAAAGTTTGTCCCGTTTCGGGGTCTATGTGGCATTGCATTGCAAAATTGATGTGTTTTACTTCACTGAAAAATTTTAATAATGTTTTGGAAGAAGGAAATTCGGCGGAAAAAATTGCGTTATTGGGTTATGTTTTTAATTTTCGTTAAGCATTTTGAAAATGGCGGAATAGAAAGAAGATTTTAAACATTGTATGCTTTTTATTTCCGAAAAGGCAAGAATGCTTCGCAGACGCAAAAGAAGATATGTGGTGTTATGCAGAGTGGGGGTGCGTTGTGACGATTGCACGTGCTGTCAGAAGTTCGGAAAGTTTCGTCACCTAGATCCGTTTTTTTAGCCAGAAATCTCAGAACATCAATGAGCGCGGGATGCTGCTTTCACCGGATAGATGGAAGAAGATCATCGAACAGATAGGCATGTACTATATTGGTTGAATGTATTTTTTAATCGATAAAATAATTTTTATTCCATATTTTAGTCAAAAAAAAATTTATAGTTAACTTTAAAAAATTTAACTGGTAAAAAACTTTGGCGAACTTTTGCATTGATCCAATTAAACCATATATGATCATTAGGGATCGTAATGACCATTTGATGAAACATCAGTGGTCTCTATAGTATGCTTTTTTTTTAATAAATTAATTTTAATTTTTATAAACAAACTGTTTATAAACATTCTTGAAACAGCACTCCGTTGAATTCGATAAAACATCAGCGGTTTCTATAGCATGTTTGATAAATAAATTAATTTAAGTCTTGTTTGGAACAGCGCTGGACTATTTACAAACATTCTTACATCACTCGATTGAATTTGATAAAACATCAGTGGTCTCTATAGTATGTTTGTTAAATAAATTAATTTTATTCCTTTGTTTGGAACAGCGCTGGACTATTTATAAATATTCTTACATCAATCCGTTGAATTTGATAAAACATCAGCGGTCTCTACAGCATGTTTGTTAAATAAATTCATTTTAGTCTTGTTTGGAACAGCGCTGGACTATTTATAAACATTTCCGCAGCAGCAGTCCGTTGAATGTCACGAAACACGCGTCTGCAGTACGTTTGTTAAACACATCCATTTCAGCTTTTTCTGTAGCACCCAAGGGATGTCAGTAGAATATTTAAAGCGGAAAAGAAGAAGAAAAAAAGGGCCTTTCGAACGCCCGGAGTCCAACTGGCCTCGCCATTGGCATGCCGGTCGCCTCCCCAGATAGAATGGCTAATGAATTAAATTGCCGCGTTCGATTCGAGGGAGATTGGGCGAGAGATCATATGTCAGAGTAATTGTTCGTTTTGTGGTAAATTATTCCTGCTGCATTATGGCAGTGGGCATGGACCATGAATCAAATCCGTCCTATCAAAATAAGTGGCGAGCAAAACAAAAAGACCAATGAGAAATGTGGCTTTTGAAAAGGACGAAACCAGTAATTTGTGCGTGATGAATGTTCCCCTCCAGGTGGAGGACCTTGTCATTAGAGTGACCGACCCACGCCATTGGCCGGCCGGCCGTGACGTCACGAGTTACCTGGCCGACCGAATGGAGGCCTAGTGGCGTGAGTGATTCCCGTAGAGTGAGCCCCTGAAACAAACGTCCTGCGGTCGGCGATAAATTCCTTTAATGCGCGTCTAAATCATAGTAATTAATTGGAAAGTTCCTCCGAGACGATACTGTTGCTTTCTCCGAGACATCCGCCGTTTCTGGACGCGCGCGTTGTTCCTCACTCTCTCCCGCTAATAAAAGGGCGGAATGAAGTGTTTAGGGTCGTGCGCTTATGCAGAGTTATGCGGAGGCAAAAACGAAGTGAAGTGAAAGGAACCGGCCTCGAGATGCGGGGGACATAAATCTGAGACGAATCACTTTCACCGTCCTACCAAACGCAGCAATGTAACATTGTTACATTGTAAAGCATAATGATTGCGTCGAATTTTATGGCGCGCCAGCTGTAGGATGCGAGAAGCTCATTACAGGTTATAAAGCCTTCGGAAAGGTTATGCAGAGAGTCAAAGCTCGCTTTGAAAATGCAGTTCCAAACCACAAGAGATCTTTCGATAATTTCAAACTAAACCTCAAATACGTGTTAGTTGCATGTCTTGCAATTCCGATTTTAATGAAGTCTTTTCGTGGGATAAGATAGGAAACAATGGAAGTGCAAGACGAGTTTAAGTACATTTAATCATGTCCGACTCTACTATCTTACGAACACTAAGAAATATTTTCGGTTATTTTTCGACATGCGCAAACCACAAATTTGAAAGGTTATACACACATGTTATCGAGAATTCCTCATAGGCACGTAGTAAAAACAAGAAACCATTTTGAAAAAATAATTGTCTGTACCACCTAGAGAACAAACACTGTGCCTCCATTTGATTCTCCCTGAGTTGATTTACTCGAATGCTGGATCAAAGGTTCTGATTTCAACTGAAAAAGTGAACTCTCTTTGCAAAATACCTTTGACACGATCTTATATCTGTGCGCGCATATTGAACTCTCTGAGTATTAGAGTTGCCTGACCCTTATTCAGACCGGTTGGAAGAGTAACGGATTATTAACCGGAGGGTTGTGAGTTCGAATCCAGATAAAGATCTTCGTGTATAAAGAGGGCTTGTGCACGTTAACTCTGTCAGGACCTCAAAATGTTCTCAAGTTGGTGTGGAAGTTTCTAGCGTGGGGTGCCAGCTCAGGTGTTGTTCTCATCCTCTGACCGTGGTTCAAAATTATAAAGCATTGTCCTCCAATCTTTCCCTTCGGGATGGATTCAGGACCACCGCCAGTAGCCCATAGCGTTTCTCCAGTGCGACGCTAACTAATTAACCTACATTACATACCCTTATTCAGAATGCCGTAAGACCCACCGAGGAAGATGGAATAGTCTATTCCAATGGTCCTCAACCTGTACTCGGCGGCCTCTCCAGGAAAATCAAATAAATTACAACAAAATTAATAGAGAATAAGAAACAAAGATTCATAATCTAAACAAGAACACTGCTTTAAGTTATTAAGCATAGGGTCGGTCTAAGGGGCTCCACCATAGAAACTGATTCTAAAATGGCGAGTCAAAAAGGTTGAGAACCTCTGGTCTGTTCACAACCTACCCGTGAGAGGATGACTTGGGTCACTTTGTCGTCCAACGAGCAGGTAGCGAGCGCGAGAGGGGTTCGGTGGGAAGGGTGAGCGGAGAACAAAAAATCCTTCGGTACGGTGGGGGTGGCTGGGAATCATAAGAATGGCTTTTCCCATAATGGTCCGTTCCGATTATGATTATGAAGATGGTTCTGGCGGTCCATTATGGAAACGCTTTTAACCGCAACGTGTGATTAAGGTCGTGACGCAGACAGAGGTATAATGCTCGGGCGTTGGTGCTCGCAATCCAATAAAGTGATTATGAGGAGGGTCCGCCCCCCTCCAGTGACTCGGCGAGGAATGTCCGCTTTCTTTTGTCTTTCTTTTCGGATTTCGGGCCGTCGAGGTGGCATGGCCACTGCACTCCTCAAGGTACCGAAACGATTGCGCCCCCCCCCTCCTGCATGCCACGGACGTCTCAATGGAAAATTCCTCAGTATAACAACATAAACGTTTTCCATTTCCCTTTGGGTCTGGGGTGTTGGACCGGAGGGTTGCGAGTTCGAAGCTCGGTCCCCGGGAGAAGACAGTGATTAAAACTGCGACATACGTCTCAGAACTAAGTCTTTGCAGAAAAATTTTTCCTTAATTTTGTCAAAATTTGGACTGATTTTTTTCAATTGTAAATGACGATGCTCTGCAGTGCAAAGCGCGCTCCTTACCACAACTTCTCTAGCTACGGAACAACCTCCCTACTCCGCCCTAATGACCACAAACACATTTTAAATAACGCATCTTCTATGCCAATGACAAAATATTTAACTTCAAAAATTTTCGACAGAATTGCAAATTCTGAAAGTACGCCTTGATTTTAAATAAAGTAAGTTAATTTATTTTGATGTGTTTTATTATAAATATATAATACATATTTTGCCGATAGTTGTGTTTTACATTGGATTGGACTGCAGTTTTCAAAACTCGGACAAAATGCCTGCGGAACAATATAAATTGCTTGGAGTTGTGTTGCAGAACACTGAATATAATTCTGCACCTAGGGCTCGGTCCAGCCAAATACAGCCCAATATAAGGGGCTGGTTGGTTGGCCACGGGTGACACCCTCACTTCCCGACTCTTCGGGTTAAGGGGTTTACTAGTCGCCCACGGAAAAGTGGAATGAACCCATCAAAGGAAACCGATATAGCCCCGGTGTTGACCGAGGGACCCGACTTCTGAAAATATATTTGATAAACATTTTACAGGAGTAAAAATACATCCTTTTGATAATCTCGATTATATATAATTTTGATAATACATTTGAGACATAGGTCTGCAGGGTTTTCCTAATTATTTTGCACTTACTTTAATTTTAGTATAGTTTTCCTCTTTTAGCAAGGCTTATAGTTATTAAAAAATACCTGTACGTTTTGAAGTTAAGGTTAATTTTGTTTGCTTCAATATTTCAAAATGTTCTTATTTCCATAAAAGGAGCATTTTTTCAAAGTCTATTCGAGCAAATATAAAAAAATTGATTTACAAGTGTAACATTCCTTGTAAAATACTTTAACGCAGGCATTATTTTCTACCTGCATACAAACGAAAATTTTAATTAATAAAAAGGATAAAAAGTGGTCATTTAAAAAAAATAAAAGAAAAAAATCTCAAAATTTTAAATTTTTGGTTTTTTTTTTAATTATTGTGTTAAAGTGTTTGAAAGTATTTCCATAATCTGTATAAAAAAAAGTTCAAATCGATAATCATAAAAGATTCTGAGAAAATGTTCCTTAAATTTTGAACATTTTAAGAACACGGAGATACTCTGGTCCCCTTAAATACTCGAATGTCATTTCATCTTTGCATCGCTTTCCATGATTTGGCGTTGTCCTGGCCACAATCCGTTTCTAACCCGAATTTGAGCGTATCGCCAGCGTAGGGGTGTTCCGCACAAGGCCGCTTCCGAAGCCCAACTTCTTTCCTGTGATAGCATCTGGAAGGCAAAAACCCGTGCGAATGCGAATCCTCCATTGGCCGCAGTCGTTCATTATGCGTTTCTTTTGTTATGGCTCATTATTGTGGGCCCGCGAATCACGACCCGCAGAGCGAGGATCTGATTCGTAATTTGAGCATCATTAAATCGTAACCACCGGTCTGCAGTGCAATTCGAAAGGAACTCATTTTTCAATTCCCGGATCTCCGATTTATGCTTTCAGCGAGCCTCTCTGCTCGAGCATGAGGGCCGCTTCTTCTGTTTTCATGCCCTCCCGACGCCCTGCGTTTAGGCGTCGCTTTTCATCAGACGGAAATTGCCCTTCAAATTGTTTGTTTAGGGTATATACGTATACCTACTAGCAGAATTACCCAGCTTTGTTCGGGTGTAGAAAATAGAATGTTGATTGAAAAGTGATCAGATTAATCACTTCATCTTTCATAGATAAAAGCTAGCGTCATTTAAGTGAACGAAAAATAATTTTTAAAAATCGTTTTAATATTTTTATCTCTTCTACAATTTACTTCGAACGCAAATATGTATACGTGATAAATCCATCCATATACCCCATTTCATATTCATCGCACTTCTTCTGTAAGATGAAGTTCTTTTCGGAGGTTACTACACCAATCTATTTTTAGTTTTGGGGTATTACGAAAATCCCCGTACGTTCGTTTTCAGTAAAAAAGCGAATTTTTGAAGGGTAGTCTAGCACTTAGTTTTCCTGTGAATATGCTTTTCTTCTTAACCTGTGCGATGTTTTTGAACTCTACCATCAATATATGAGGATGGTAAATTAAATTGTTACTGCATTCGTGAATAATTTAGTTTGATTCAGTTTGAATAAACTCAAATTTTCAATATTTTAAAATTACTAATTGTGAAGTTAGTCCAAGATCTATTAAAATCGAATATCTTCTTTTGGGACTTTTTCAAGTTCAGAGATTCGGTACCTAAACGTAAAAAAATATCTGCAAAAGTGTCGAATTTCGACTTCCTGAATACTTTCTGAAAAAGAACAATTCGACAAGATTTGGAACAACCCTCAAATATTTAGCTGCCAACTCATATACACAAACATAGAATTCTAAATCAATTTTAAAAAAAATAAACAATTATTCCGACGTTCCCAAATAGCGAGTAGCAAAATTACGTTTTCATGAGCAATGAGCTTTTCGTTTGGGCTTTTCGTGTTCCATTACAAAATGTAAGTTACGTAAAATTAAGTATTTTTAATATTATCTTTCTCCATCAATCAAATATTTATAGATTATTTACATCAAGGGAAAAAATAAAGTCTGTTTAAACATACATATTATAATTTAATTTGTTTGGAAATTTTTTTTTGAGCAATACTGGTAAAACAATAATATTGAAAAACGTGATTTTCGATCCTTACTGGTAAAATGATCTGAGCTGCATACAGCAATCATTTTAAACTTCATATTATTTTTCTGGCGATTACGAATTCTTTTTGACCTTTTCTGCACACATAGGATAAATAAAATGGGTGCTAAGAGTTAGCCTACCGATCCCGCGGTGTTCCAAAGAATAAATATACCAAATGTGGTGTGGATTTAGACAGAAAGACAAAAGCTGACTCTGCTTTATATGTATAAATATATAAATACAATACTTTATTGTTCTGTAATGGAACTGAGTCGCTTTAACAACTTACAATAGTTTAATTTTGAAGTTAAAATACAAAATTTACGTACACAAATAGACACAAGCATTACCGTATCTCGGAGGGGAGGGGGAGAGAAAGTTTAAGAGGTGTGTCCATGATCTCATGCCGGCGATAAACTGTTTTTGTTCTTCATTTTATTATAGTTCGGCAAAGCTTCTGAGGTTTATAGCCCCGCTGCTGGCGCTGCACTCGTAGTTCACTTGTTACAGTTTGTATACTTTATTGTTTTCTACTTACATAAACATTCGTCCTGGACCGTCACCAATAACCCGTTGTATTGCTCCAGTGGGACGTTAACTAAAAACACCATACCATAAACATTCGTGTATAGACAAATATTTCACATTTTTGCAATCCTTTCTTCTGTGACAGTAGTACTTTCCCTATCCTATCTTTCTTTGTCCTATTGCATGACGTTTGTTGCACCCGGACCAAATCTGGCCCTTGTGCCATAAATCCTTTCCCACCCACATTTTTACACTTGCGTTCCGGTTGACATATCCATTTCCAGCAGTTTCCGTATGTCAAGTAATGCAGTAACTGTTGTTCAAAGTTATAGATTGTAACGAGACACGATAACCTTAGAATGATAGAAAAAGGCAGGCATTTACAACCTTAAATCGTTAGCATATGACCAAAATATATCTAGAAATAATTATTACACCAAATTACACCATTATCTATTTAACTACATCCGCACGTTCCTCCTTACTTTTTTTGACATGGCTTGTAAAATTTAACCGGCGTTAAAATGCGCGTAATTTATTTACTCAAAAAAAGCAAAATAAGGAGAAATAGTTTGATGTTCATAAAAGAGGTGAAACTTTAAAGCCACTCGCCACAGTTCGAGTTGTTCATTTGTTTCAACAGCAATACCAATAGCTACTCCTCTCCATTTGCCTTTTCCCTTAAGGGGTTGATCCTGGACCGTCGTCAATAGCCCGTTGTGTTGCTCTAGTACGACGTTAACTAAAAATTACCTCTCCATTGGCCCTTCATTTATTGCATGTAAAATAGCTCCACCAATGATAGGTCAGACACATACATTCAAAATCAACTATAGCGTACATATTTTTACATGAAGTTATAGTGCATTTTAGCATCCAACGTATTAAATATATAACACCGTGTTTTCTTGAAACTGAAATCTTTAAGTAATGGTAATTTTGGTAATTTTTTAATTAACTTCGTACTAGAGCAACACAACGGGTTATTGACGACGGTCCCCAAAGTGAAAGATCCGAGGACAACACCATGTAATTTTGAACCACGGTCAGATGACGAGGCAACATCTAACTGGCACTCCACTCTGCACGCTGAAACCTAACTGAAATCTCTAAGATATTCGACCCATTCTCAATAGGATCGTAAAGCTTGGTTTCAAACGTTTGTAATGAGCATCAAATGACTGAGATTGGGATAAATAAAAATCTTGTTCACAACTTGCTTCCTGGCATTGGTATCCATTTTGAGTGGAAGTTCAAGAGATGGTAATGGCAATGGTAATTTTATTTAACGTCGTACTAGAGGAACACGACGGGCTATTGACGACGGTCCGGGATCAGTCTCTTAAGGGAAAGATCCGAGGACAACACCTCGTAATTTTGAACCACGGTCAAATGACGAAGAAACACCTGAGCTGGCACCCCACTCTCCAAACTTCCACGCCAACCCAACGTGAGGACTTTCGGCCACGACAGATGTAAGGTGCACCAGCCGCCTCTACACCATACGTTTCACAAACATCCATGCCCGGACCGGATTCGAACCAGGAACCTTCCTATCTAGAGGCTAACACCTTAACCACTATACCGATTGGTCGGCGGAAGTTCAAGAGAAAGTCACAGCAACCATAGACGTCCATTTCATAAAACCAAATGGTTGGTCACTTTCCAACATAACTCGCGAATTGTAGGTGACGCAGATTCGATTCCTGCAAGGTGCCGCACCTCCATAGGTGTATTTCTCTCTTCTGTGTCAGAAAAACTTTCCTTGTGGGTGTATGTCCATAATTTGATACTGTCTGTCTAGGATCTGGTGCAGAATGGCCAAATATGGTCGCTTATGCCATATAAAAACCAAACCAACACGACTAATAAATTTCACATTCCTTTAAACTTCTTGGCTCGTATCTATACATAGTATATATCTCTGTTAATCCTGTTAGGATTGATCCCGAACTGGCATCAATAGCCCGTTGTGTTGCTCCAGTTCGATGTTTATTAAAATACACTCTATAGAAAAAAATCGACGCATCAAGAAGGAATCATCCGATTGCTTTGAAATTTCGTATGCAAAAATGTTTTGACCAAATATGCAAATGATTAAAATTTGGTGTCAATGAATGAATAGCTCGATCTCCAGCGATTCGGAACTGCGCATCCAGCAGATGTATATAAGGAGTTGTTCTTGAACTGTTGTTAAAAATTTCTGCTGCATTGTGATTTAGGATACCTTTCAACGACTGAAAAAATGCCTCGCCGCAGGATTCGAGCTCATTACGAGCAACTTTCAGAGTTTGAAAGAGGTCGTATCATTGGATTGAAAGAGGCAGGTTGTGCAAATCGGAGAATCGCTCGTCATGTGAGTCGAAGCGATGCAGCGATTAGAAGATGCAGGCAAGAGTGGGTGGACAGTGGCAGATTTCAGCGTCATGATGGTAGTGGTCGACGTAGGACCACAACAGATCGTGAGGACAGAGTGATTGTCAGATCATCTGTCACAGCGCCTGATTCATCGCTATCAACCATCAGTCGTGCGACCCACACACGTGTGTCCACCATGACCATTCGTAGACGGCTGAGAGAGCGAAATCGACGATCGTACCGACCGTTACGCCACCTACCACTCACGCCTGCACACTGTCGTGTCAGATTACAGTGGTGCTGGGCTCGATCAGGCTGGAATGATGCTGACTGGGGACGTATAGTCTTTAGCGACGAATCTCGCTTCCAACTGTGTCCTGACGATCATCGAAGACTTGTCTGGAGACGCCCAGGACAACGTGCCGATCCTGCTTTCACTATTGCACGCCACACGGGCCCTCAACAAGGAGTTATGGTCTGGTATAACATTTCCCTTGATAGACGGATCCCTTTGGTCGTCATTAAAGGTACACTTACTGCACAGCGGTACGTTGACGACATTCTGAGACCTGTTTTGCTACCGTTCCTTTTGCAGTACCCTGGGCTTATTTTTCAGCAGGACAATGCCAGACCACATACGGCACGTGTTGCTATGAACTGTTTTCAAGCTTGTCAAACACTTCCTTGGCCAGCCAGATCACCAGATCTCTCTCCCAATTGGAGCAAATTTGGCAAGAAATACCGCAGGAGACCATCCGGGAGCTTTATAGGTCTATGCCACGCCGTGTGGCAGCTTGCATCCAGGCTAGAGGCGGGTAAACACCTTATTGAGCTTGTTACTGTAACTCTGAAATAAATCATTCAATTGTTCTGTAATTTTAATCATTTTCTATTCTGTACATAATTTTCCTATCCACCAATTTTTGTCTCCATCGGACAACTCCTTCTTGGTGCGTCGATTTTTTTGTTATAGAGTACCTCCCTGAAATGTGATGGAAGATCAATTCCTTTCACGCGTGAAGTTATTGTATGCATATATTTCCAAAAGCATATATTTTGCTTTAAAAGAATCAAAAAGGTGCTTAGTTATAAAAGTTTATAATGTTTAAATTTTCATAAATTCACGATTATTTCATTTAAAAGCATACAAGCATCAATTCATAAATCAGATAGAAAAATTTTAAATTGACTTTCCGAACAAAATTCATCTTCCATACTCATCAGTGCAAATAATAAATGAGCAATCTTTTATTGCCTGCTTATTAAAAATCTAATACAACTTCCCATATGGGTACTTAAGTTTAACATGCAGGTTCTAATTATTTTGGTTGAACAGTATGGGCTTATTCATAGCTGCATTAAATGTTCAAACATTGCCAAAGAAAGACGCGCATTAAGAATTTGAGAGAACAAACTCTGAAATCCATAAATTGTTCATAACGAGTGTTGCGACGTTCCGTAGTCTTATATTCTTTTGAGAGATCAACATTTATTATGACCGTCGTCAACATTTGTTGTTTGAGAGATCAACATTTGCACTAAATTTAAGACAACTTTTTATTTTATGGAAGAACACTCAACTTTTCAATTATTCAGTTAAAAACTTTGTGCGATAATTATAGGCTTATCGATAAAATGAATACTATATAATTCAAGAACAATAAATAATTATTTAATATATATTCATTATTCTGAAACGAATTGATGGCAATTCCAACGACCATTTATGAGATATCTCTGTCCCGTTCACATGTGGGAGAGTTGGTTGACAGAGTAGCGCATTAGCAACCGAGGGATGCGAGTTCGAATCTACACAAAGACCGTGTACATGGAGCAGGTGGCACGTTAAATCTGTCGTGGCATCAATGTGGTATGGTATGGAAGTTTAAGCAGTGGGATGCCAGCTGAAGTAGGACCATGTCATCTCTCCCTACGAAATTGATCCCAGACAGCTAAAAAGTGCTCCATTCCGACATTAATTAAATACATACCTATCGTGCATATATAGAGGGTTTACTTTTTATTCACACGAAGAACTGTAAATATGATCATAAAACGTTACGAAATTTTGAAACTGAACTAACTAATTCGTCGCATTCCATTTGTTTTAATCACGTTGGGTTGGCGTGGAAGTTTGGAGAGTGGGATGCCAGCTCAGGTGTTGCTTCGTCACCTGACCGTGGTTCAAAATTACGAGGTGTTGTCCTCGGATCTTTCCCTTAAGGGACTGATCCCGGACTGTCGTCAATAGCCCGTTGTGTAGCTCTAGTACGACGTTAACTAAAATTACCAATTACCAATTTTTGTTTTAAGGAACCGTGTTTGCCAAGTTGAAAGAGCGACGCTTTAGCATCCGGAGGGTAGCGAGTTCAAAACCCGCTCCAGTGAAAGACCGTCGTGTTAACGGGGGCTGGTGCAAGCTCAAAAACTGTCATGGCCTCAGAATTCCTCACGTTGGATAGGCATGGAAGTTTGTATAGTGGGGTCATCATCTGCATTTAGCTTTACAAAAATGTCTAACATTTTAATGGTAGATTTCCTTACAAAAAGGCACGTCAATGAATGTTCTTCGATGTTCAAATATTTTATCCTGTGGTTTTAAATGACTTAAATATGTGGACTATAATTGTTTAAATGTATTTTGGTGCAAGTTTGTCGGGTCGCAAACAGAGTCATGTTGGATATGAATCACGCGCTTGCGCATTCCTGTTTTGCATCGAGACCATGTAGGGACGCATGCGCAAGTTAAGATGTCCTGTGCTACTAGATACTAATTGGCTCTATGTTCTACTTGCCCAAAAGAATTGACATTAAAGTTAAGTTCGAAATTAAATTTCGCCTGCGTCGTAAAAATCTTGATCTTAAATTTCCATATTTCCTACTTTTTCTTCAGAGTTTTTAGTGATGATTTGATGGTGTCTCGTTTGATGCTTTGGGCACGATAAACTTATAGGTCAAGATGTCAAAAAATTTGTTTACGATTTTAAAGTATATTTTTTGCTATTCGTCAAATAAATTGGACTTAGTTTATACTATATATTGTTATGTTCTTACTTTGATTCATTGAAATAAATACTTTACGACTTGATTTTTTAAGAACTACTTTAACTACTTTTAAGAACTACTTTTACCTTGAAGAACAGAAAACTGTATACAAGAGGCTCCTTTGATTATGTAAAGATGAAAAAGACAGTATTTTTTATTTCTGATTTATAAGAATGAAGTATGTAAATGCTGCCTCTGATTTATAATGAAGTTGGCAGAAAGTTTTGTTTTGAATTTGCAAGGATATAGACAGGTAGGCGTAATTTTCCATTTGTGAAGATGGAAATGAAAGCAACTTCTCATAGATGGAATATGGCCTAGGTCTTAATTTGGAAACTAAAAGGAAATATTTCTAATATCTCCTGAGTAAAATCCTGGTCATGCTACTGATTTCCAAAGGATTTGGGGCCACGGTAGCTCGATTGAAAGTAGCGGATAAGTCAACCCAAAGAGCGTTGTGTGCGTTGGAACTGGTGCACGTTAAATTTGTCGTGGCCTCACGTTGGAGCGCTGTGGGAGTTTGTAGATTTGAGAAGGGGTGCCAGCTCATGTGTTGACTGACGAGGTATTGTCTTCGGGACATCTTCTTCGAGATGGATCCCATAGCCTGTTGTGTTGTTCCAGTGTGATGTTAATTCAACCGAGTGGATTTTTTTCTTGTGTCGGTACCATTTCATCCCCGCCGTTCAGGTAAGCTCTCCTCCCATTGCCTCGCAATTCCTCTCTCGAAGCAGGAGTGGTTTAATTTTTGTGCCCATCCTCGTGCTGATAGCCGGAGACAATGGGAGCAATTTGGGGGGTGGCTCGTTCCCCGGAGAAACGGTCTCCACAAACGCCCTCTAATTGCGGCCGCGTTTTTAAAAGCTGCGTTTCGAATTTACATCCCCCGTTTTATTTCTTTCCTCTGTGTTTCTCTGGGTGCTTACACCGTCCTTTTGTATCCTCGGCCGACGATGATAAAAGAAAAGGATGGGCCGCCCGTGTTCTCTCTCTCTCTCTCTATGGTTTTAATGCACGCTCACTTGCTCTCTGCTGCCTTTTACTGCCGCCACTTTTTATTTCTCCAGTTGCCACATTTGGCTACGCAGCGCCACCACTGGCGACGGAGATATGCATCTTAATTCGAAGAAAAATGGTACTAAACTGGTGTCAAACGTAAACCTAATAAGTCCAGGCACGTTTTTGTAGGTAGATCACACTGGGTAATTAATGTCTTTCTGGAGCAACACAACGCGATATTGAACAACGGTCCAGGATCAAACCCGAAGGGAAAGATCCGAGATTGGAAAGGTAACGTAAGGTAATTTTAATTGACGTCGTACTAGAGGCACACAACGGGCTTTTAACGACGGTCCGGGATCAATCCCCTTCGGAAAAATTCCTTCCGAGATCAGAGGTTGGTTGGTATTTTAATTGACGTCGTACTGGAGCAACGGAAAGATCCGAGGACAACACCACGTAATTGTGATACAAGGTCATATGACATGAGAGAAAATTATTGTTCTAATACTTGTCCAATCAACAGTACTCCTTATGGGCAGACTTGTGAGCCACTTTGCGTAACCCTGGTGCAGTAAAGAAAGGTAATTCACGGTACACCACTCAGGTTCGTTTAATCTCTGATTGTATTTCTGTCTTCTGTGTTAGTGAAACTTTCCTTGAGTGTAAGTCTACTTACTTAGCGTTATCTGTACTGTGTCTGGCTCAGCATGGTCAAATACGGTTCTTGTGCCCCAAAAAACAAACATTCCCTTCGGGATTGATAAATGTCGTATCCAATAGCCCGTTGTGTTATTCCAATGTGACGTTAATTAATTATCTACCATTATGATTGACGGTTGGTTGGTATATTTTTTAATTAACGTCATACTGATGTAACACGAAGGGCTATAGAAGACGGTTCGTTATCAATCCCAAAGTAAAAGAACCGAAGACAACACCATGTAATTTTGAACCACGGTCAGACGGGGCAACACCTGAGCTGGCAAATTACTCGTCAAACTTCCACACTACTCCAATTTTTACTGAAGGAAAGATATTACTTGGCCACAACTGGCCCCTTGCATAATTTATAAAATTAAACTAACCCGTTATCAGCTTGGTAGGTAACAATATTATTTTTAAATGTTTCCGAGTAACGTCTCATTTCGAGGATAGGTACAGCAAACACGTCTGCAAGAATACAGTAGCATCATTTGCATTTATCTTCACAGAAATTGCCTCTCATATGAGATTACAAAGCAAGAGACGCTAGAAATTTAGTACTGTCACTGAAAAATGCAATTCCTGAAGTATTTTGTATCAGGAAACAAAAGGGATACTTGCTCTGTTTACAGATGCCCTGATGTAAGAAATGCTCCGAGGTAGTGGAAATAGTACAAGTACTAATCAAGGGGCAGGTTGAACCCATTGGGATATTTATCGTAGCGCCCGAGTAACGGAAAAGTGCCTACTTTTTTTGCGAGATCAGCGGTTCCGCATATATGCCGACCCCAGTACTTTAGCTTTAGAAAAAGTTCCAAAAATTATCGGATTATACAAGGAAATATAGTGTAAATAAAAACAAAATGCTTTAAAAAATGTAAAGAACAAAACATCTAATTTCCACATAAAAAATGAAATATTTTAGCATAACATATTCTTAAAATTCAGAGGAAATCTCATAATTTTAAATGTTTTAGCTGATCCGTGTTGTTTGTTGTAATAGTACTTTTTTAGATTTTCATATTCGACTGTTGCTATGGAAACGGCGACCGAATTTGCCGGTTCTTTTGAAAACATTGCAAACTTTCTAGCGCGGGTTCTCATATTTTATGAACGAATGAATTAAAAAATACTAGGGGGCCCGCCCCCTGCTCGCCAACCCCCGGAGGATTGCTGTGCAATCCTCATTGGTTCTCTGCGCGAACCTTTGCATTAACGAAGACATGTGTCCTAGCAGAAGGGATTGTTTACAAAATATGATGCTCCAAAAAAATATTTTTCAAACATAAATTTATAGTACTGCAGAAAAGTTATACAGTACTTCTAGAATCAGAACTCGAACAATTTGGAATGAAAACTTTGAGCAAATTTAGACTCGAAATGTGAGCGCCGCTTTGGAAATCGAATACCCAGCACGTTGTTTGTATATACGCTACAACAGCTCGACTAATATCTATATATTTTAAATAAATTTCATCCTATAACGCTATAAATTCAATTGAGGCAAACAAACAATCGTAGACTGTTGCCAAAACGCGATAACAAATAACGTCTTTTTTGCGTGCCACGTAAGAGAATTATATATATAGATATCTGTGTTTATCGTGTGCGCGTGCTCCAAATTCATTAGGCCGACCAACCGGTATAGTGGTTAAGGTGTTAGCCTCTAGATCAGAAGGTTCCTGGTTCGAATCCGGGTTCGGGCATGGATGTTTGTAAACGTATGGTGTAGAGGCGGTTGGTGCACCTTAAATCTGTCGTGGCCGAAAGTCCTCACGTTGGGTTGGAGTGGAAGTTTGGAGAGTGGGGTGCCAGCTCAGGTGTTGCTTCGTCATCTGACCGTGGTTCAAAATTACGAGGTGTTGTCCTCGGATCTTTCCCTTAAGGGACTGATCCTGGACCGTCGTCAATAGCCCGTTGTGTTGCTCTAGTACGACGTTAACTAAAATTATTATTATTATTACCAAATTCATTAGCCCGTTGAACCACAAGACTCGCTATCACGTGACTCGTTATCTACCAATCACAAAGCGAGTAAACCTGAAAAAGACCGAAAAATTTTCTTTTATAATAGATAGATAGATATTAAAATTAATAAATAATGAATATTGCAAAATAAGCTGTTATCAAAGACTAGCAAAACTTATA
Organism: Metellina segmentata; assembly: GCA_947359465.1. Lineage (NCBI taxonomy): Eukaryota > Metazoa > Arthropoda > Arachnida > Araneae > Tetragnathidae > Metellina > Metellina segmentata. The sequence continues at coordinate 125,308,013 of OX375875.1, forward strand.
ATGGCCCTTTTCTACCTTTCAAGTTAGAGATAAAATACCTCCTCCCACATACATCCCAGGGAGAAAAACACGTTGGTGTGATGTGGAAGTTTGGTGAATGGGGTGTCATCTCAGGTGTTCACCTCGTCATCTGACTGTGGTTCAAAATGACGAGGCGTTGTCCTCCGAGTTTTCCCTTCGAGTTTGTTCCCGGACTTTGACAATCACCCGTTCTGTTACGGCAGTGCGACGTTGATTCAATTACCTACCAACGAACACCAATGACTTTCCCATTAGTTTCCGCATAAGTGCTCACATTCCGTTTGTAGGAGTATGCAAACAAACATTTAATGTGTGTTTGTGCACACGCCACACACATGTTTGATAAAATACACGCTTACTTTTGTTAATTTTAACATTTTGCAGAATCCGGATATTTTAATAATAAATAGTATCTTGTGTGGTATTTTTAATTATCGTCACATTGTAGCAAAACAACGGGATCTCATAATAAATGGAAAAAAAAATTAAATTGCATAAACATTACTTCGAAAGCGAGAGAAAGAGAGAGAGAGATAAGAACATAATCCTACTAAACAAACTCGTGAACATTATTTTCCGAACCGAGTTTCGAACTCGCAACCCTCCAGTTGCTAATCTGTTTTTCTTCCAGCTTGGCTTCACAGGTTCCATAAATGTAAATAATGAACCAAAGAATGTTCTAAGGAGATTTGACTCTTTCAATGAACTATATGATCTTCAAAGATATACATCGTATAATCAATGCGTTAAAACATAATTTTTATTTTTAAGAATTACAAGTTAGACATTTAGAGAAAAAAGATACCATTTTTCGAGCTTTTATGAAAATTGTGTTTCTCTAAGAAGCCAAGTACTTGAAAATCCGTGATATAGAAATAATACTGTGTAATGCATAAATAATTCTTTCGACGTTAAATACGGCCATATAATTAAAAATTACCAATTATTGCCATTTTTAATGGTACTTTTTAACTAACGTCAAACTAGAGCAACACAACGGGTTTTTGACGATGGTCCGGGATCAATCCCCTAAGGAAAAGATCCGAGGACAACACTACGCCATTTTGAACCACGGTCAGATGACGAGGCAACACCTAAACTGGTACCACTCTCCAAACTTCCACACCAACCCAACTCATTTTAATGGATTCTTCCATTTCAATTTTCGAAATTTGTATCATCTTTATTAAATGAATATGCATATCGATTTATACCGTCACCTCTTCGGATAGATGTTTTCAAGCTATTGCTACTCACTTCAAGTGCTTCACTTTGTGCTCCATTAATATTTGTATTGTGGTTTTATTCACTCACCGACTTTGTATATTATGCTTCGTGGATTTTCCAGAAGAATATTTTTTTTCGAAAAACGTTATGTAATCTTAATTTATCGTATTAATAATGATTGTATTTGTTCTATCTTCCGAGGATATTAAAATATTCTTGGATCGATACATTATGTCCATTGCATGCTGTATCAAATTTGATAGTATTTAATCTAAAATAGAAATTTTGCTTCTTTTGCTAGTGTAATTTGTATCAATTTTAATACGTTCCCTGTCAAGCTGTCTGTGTGTGATGTTCAAGCCATGTCTACTGAACACGTTCGAGTTTGATAAATATGTACAAATTGTCTATTTTTTACATTTTCTGAATTTGAACTTATTTTTTAGCAGATTAAATATCGAAACTGAAATGCACACTCTCTCAGATAAGTTTATTTTATATTGAAAAAATTCAAAATTCATTACTACTTGATGATGAGTTTCAATAGGTATTGGAAACCCACACAATACACGTGGCAGGTAACGTTTACTCAGGTCACTAGAAATGTTACAATCACTAGGAACTATTTTTGCGAATCGAATAAAACACAATTCTAATTTTTAAGTTTCCAAAATACGAATCAGTGCTATCCAAGTGCTTACTGTTATTAGCGTTGAAAAGAAGTTTTGAATTTTGATAGGTTTATGTATTTTTTAAAGGTAAACAATTTTTCATTGATGGAATCTTTCAATAATCATCAATAAAAATTAAATTGAATCAGTATTGTATAACATTTCTTTCAAATTGCTATTGTCTATTTCAAATTTTTCCATGAACCTTCGAAACTACAAAACCCTGCCGAAGATTAATGGAGTCTAGTCATATTTCGTCTTTTACCGTAAACGGCAATAGAAACATTTGCTTATGTAGTAGTAATCAACGTCCCACTTAAGATGTTCCCCGAATGGAGATAAAATGATTTGTTAGGTAATACCATCGCTGTTTGAAATCTCAATAGCCCGTTGCGTTGCTCCAATACGACGTTAATTAAAAATACATACACTACCCTACAGTAATAGACCGGACGCCAGCGGATTTGCATAAAATAAGACTACTTGTTTAGGGATGTTTTTCGTGGTATGACCTGGGACCTTTGCATGTTGTTCATGGTCAATTGAACGCCGAAGCCTACATGAAAATTTTGGACAATCAGGTTCTTCCTATGCTCTGGCAATTTTATGGAATGGACGAATGTTACTTCCATGTCACGTTGCAGCCTCTGCCAAGCTGTGGTATCGAGATATAGATGTAAAACGTCTTCCCTGGCCTGCTCAGAGTCCCGACCTAAACCCCATAGAACATTTGTAGGACGAGTTAGAGCGATTCTTCCGGGGAACCACGTCCGAAATCTACAGCTGAGCTGCCGGCATTTTTGCAGCGGGAATGGACACAAATACTTATAGCTGTGTATCAAAACCTCGTTGAAAGTATACCCAGGGTTGCTAGTGTAATTGAAGCTCGTGAGGGACCTGTAGGAAATCTCTTCAAATCAGTTAAATCTAGTTATAGCTAGATAAAAGTGTCAAACGTAAATTCAAGGCAACCTCTTTTCGTAATAGTTAAATCTTCTTTCTATCAATCGATTGGTTAAAATTGACTGCGTCAACTAAAGCTAATTTGTGAATGTTAAACCTAATTAACAAACCATTTTTTTAAATTTGCAAATACGTTAGATAGTTTTTGAATTTTATTATTGTAATAAAATCTAGCCTAGAACTAGTAACAATTAACTCTAGTTTGAAATGTATTGTAGCATTTGAAGATACCGTTTGAACCTTATAAGTTGTTTATCACTGATTAAATGTTCAAACAAGTAGTAGAAGTATCCGGGAAACATTTAATACGTAAGGAATAATCAAATCCATGTAGATTCTAATGATGTGTAGACTAATTTTCGTAAAATGTTTTAATTCAATCTAATCACGGACCATAGTCATTTACAAAACGGAACACATCTCGAGAGAAAGAGAGAGAGAGAGAGAAGACCGAGATATCTCCATCAGAAGAAAACTGACCAGATCTTCATTCAACAATTGGCAATATCTTGATGATGAGATATCTCGTCATTAGCAAAATTGGTCTTTTTGGACGAGATATCTAGCAAAATCATTTTCAGATTAAAAACCAAATGTTTATTACTTGCAAAACATAGAGTTGCGGGTATTGTAGTTCATAGTAGTATGGTGGTTTTTGTGTGTTTGTGTGTGTGGGGGGGTATTGCAGTTTCTTTCACACTGATTGAAACGAGTGAAGCGTCGATCTGGTAGGTATTTACTTAAAGTCGCGCTGGAACAAAACAACGGGCTATTTGGGACGGTCCGGGATGAAAACAGAAGGTAAAGATTCGAGGACAACACCACGTAAGTTTGAACGATGGTCAGATGACGAGGAAACATCTGAGCTGGCACCCCACTGTCCAAACTTCAACACCACGCCAACGTGAAGATATTTGAGGCCACGACAGATTTAACGTGTAACATTTGCAATAATCGTCCCCACGTCTATTTTACTAACATGCGAAATTCTTTGGTGCAACGCTATTTGGATTCTTTGTCAATGGAAATGTATTTGACCTGTGCTAGGAGATATACTAGAGGAGCGTGCAATCGCAGAATTGGCGGCCCCATGTTTGGCTCTCCTTTTGTTCCATCCGTTTTTTGCAGTAACCCTGTTTAAGGTGGCATTTTCCATTCTTAAAGCACTCGTATAAAAAGGTTATTTTTGTTTCTTCGCGGTTTCAATGGGAGGCCATAAAGAATTGTATGGCCGCTAAACAAAGAGCGTATTCTACCCACTTAGCCCCCTTCAACCAATTCATTTTTCAAAAAACAGCGCTGCGCGTTTTTATACGCACGACGGTATTAACATTTGCAAAGTTAAACAGACTCTCTCTCGCTGCCGAATGGGATTCCAGTTTGCCTTCTTTTATGAATACGCGCTCCCAGATGAATACTTCCTCTCTTTGTGGAATGCTCGGCTGTTTTTAGAGGAGCCAACTTTATTGTTTGGCTGCTTCTGAAAGCCCACCAAAATCTAATCGGTTGTGAGGGCGGCTTTTTTCTTCCGTCTCTCCCATCCAGGAGCTTTGGAGCGCGTTTTTATATTTATATCTATCGGGGCGGTTGCAATTGCTGATGTGCATATGCAATTTTGATGACTTTGCTCAGTCGTAATCTCCGGGAGCAGAAAAATAAGCAGTGATCGACTCTCTTTCTCGGTTTACGATATCGGGAGAAAAGCTGATGCCATTCTCAAGATCGTAACTTTGATCCTGATCCCAGCACAGTACCTTTATCTCGAGTCCCATTACAAAAATGTGGTATCTCATTTCTTCTAAAAGAAATGTGATATTTCTGGACATTACGGCTTGGGAACGACGTGATTTATTAGAGCAAGTTGAGACGATAAGGTCGTGATACTTATTGTATAATTTTATGCTCGTTTCGAACTTTACAAAAATAGCGTCTTTCATTTACTCCATTTGACGCTGTTCTGTGTTTAGCGCAGCTTGACCTAGAGAGCCAAGTACCAAAACAACCAACCCTTTACATCCAATATCACACTTGTAAATGGACGAGTATGAGATCTGTCATGTGAGTTCGGGCATTTAAGGTGCCGTCGTGGTTCAGTGGGTATGGCCACTGCGTTAGCAATCCTCAAGTTACAGGCAGTGACGGTTCCACTCCTATCAGGTTCCTGCGTCAGTGAAACTTTCCTTGTGTGTTCATGTCCATTACTTTTTGACATTGTCTGTCTCGCGTTTGGTTCAGCACGATGGTCTGAGTGGCTGCACTCAGGTTTCGACATCTGACCGTGGTTTGCGAGGTTTTGTCCTTGGTTCTTTCACTTCGGGTTTGATCGCGGACCGTCACCAATAGCCCGTTGTGATGCTCCAGTGCGACTTTAATTAACTACCTACCAATCCTTCTGGTCGTCCTGGCTCTGTGGGTATGCCAATTGTGTTTACAACCTTTGAGTTGCAGGCGTCGGAAGTTCGATTTCCCCCTGGATGTATTTCTCTGTTCTGTGTCAGTAAAACTATCATTGTTTGTAGGTCTATTGCTTGGTATTATATGTGCCTGGTGCAACATGCCTCTTACGTCATAATACCCCAAAAACTCCATTGGGCCATCTAAGTGTCGGAGTTCTATCCAACCGATTGTCATTCAACGCCGTAAGTCATGGTGTCATCCCATAAATACATTTGTAACGACGTATCGTAATTAGGGGGATAAGAAAGTGCGATTTAAAGGAGAACGCTGGCTGAGAAAAATTCCTTTGAGGGCAAATCATTTTGCCACGCGTTTATTAATTTAAGGATGCTAAACAATTCACTTTTTGCAAGTGTCAGGTGTTTGCACCTAAGGCACTGCCCTTCTTACATTCCAATGCTTGTGGACCAATAGAATTCAAACCATAAAGTGTAAAATACGTGTCTTAATGCACTTACTTTGCACTCAATGGTACATTTGAATACTTCCAGGGCTTCCACAGGCGACGTTTTGTAGCTATTTTTCAACCTTGGCGAGTAGGAGCACCCTTTTAAAGTAAAATTGTCTCTAAAGCTCAAAAGTTTTGAGACTGTTTTTGCTGTTTATGCTGGTTTTTGAAATCCACAAAAGATCAACGAAAATTTAGACTTTTTAACTAATAGCAAACGGAAAACCAATTTGGAAGTTTTGGCAGCCAGGAAAGAAAACGTGGGACTCTGGTTGTTAGTCTCATAAAAACTTTATTAAGAAAAAAATTTAGTTCTTTTCATTTTAAAATTTTAATTTCTAGGTGATATTTTCCAAGTCCGTGTTTTGTATTTAATTAAGACCGTTTAATGTTTTAGGTGATTGATTTTGTGTCTGGTCAACAGGGATTAAGAGGAGACTTACCTGTTACTCTTTGTAAAGCTTTATGCTTCTAATAATACTGCTATTTTACGAGTGCTGTGATTGGCAGTCATCACAAATACTAACGCCATTATAGCTGAAAAACCAAAAAATTCAACAAAATTAGCGACGATAAACACCAGTGATTTGATTTACATTTAATCTTAGCCGACAACGTTGTATCGTAGTACCAAATTTTGATTTTACACAATCGATAAATTATTTCATAATTTTCTTTGCTTGATACTTGATTTGAGCTCTTCAATTGTCTTATCTAATGTGTACTTTAGAATCCCTCGTATCCTGGAACTATGTAAGGCTTCTCCGGAGAATAAAATAAAAACACTTAGTGAGATCGTATATTTATAAAAAACTCATTTTGAAACACGATTTTTTTTAATGCTGTAAAATTTATATTTCTCAGGCTTTCGACGTGCCTCTTAAAAAATTAATTTGTATTTGAAATCATGTTATTAATTTCAACATTAGCCGTTTGACGATGGAATTTTCCAGAAATAACGGTAGTGAGATTTTTTTTAACAAGATTGTAAAGTGAGGTATAGATAAATGAAAAAAAAAGTCTTAAATAATTCACATGCTTTCAATAAGTATATTTTTTAGTCAACAATCGCAAAAGAAGCATTTTGTTTTGCAGATTAAGCAGAAAGAAGGGAAAGAAAAAAGCGACACTTTCCGAAATTAAAATAACAAAGGCATCTGATCCGTTTTATTTCTGCGATGAAAAGAGACGGAAATTAGAACAATGCGAAGAGAAGAAAAAATGGCTCGCCAAACAAAGCTCTCCTCAACTTCTTGCTCTCTTCTGTGGGAATGCGCATCTGGCACCCAACTCGACATCCGCACATTTTTACCCTTTTTAAGCACAACGGCGCAAAATGGCGCTTTTTTTCCCCCTGCTCCGAATCCTGTTTAACTTTTCCATCGAAAGAATAAATTGGAAAAGTGAAAATAAAAGATGTCCTAAGCATTAAATGGAAATATCAGAAACCATTTCTTCACTCGGAACTTCATTTCTCTGGCAAAGCTTGTTTAAATATTTAAAGATATCGAAGCTGATTTTTTGCGCCGCTTTCTTCTGATAAGCGTCGAGCATCCGCCAAGGAAAAAAAATGGCGCTTTCTATCCGAAGTTATTTTCGAAAGTTGATTAATCTTTGGATGTAGAGTGTCAACAAGAATTCTCATTTTATGCTTTGTTTGCTATTTTTACAGTAATACCTCGAGAAAGGGATTTGGAAAGCGAACGTAAAAAGCATTCTAATCTCCGCGAGGGGGTTCTCAGAGCTGGCTGCTTATCTGTAGATCCAAACTGTTGCGCAAGTGCGAGTTTTTTTAATTACGTCGTGAGAAATATTAATTCTATGATTATTCCTTCTAGAGATGCCTGAAAACAAATGGAATGTTTGCAGCGCGAAGAGGCGAGATTAAATTAAACAAATACGAAATGAAATTAAAATGACGAGAAAAACGGGAACGCAAAAAGAACGAAGAAAACAAGTTGTTCGCTGAATTAATCAGATTAATTTCATTTCAAGCTGTTCTTTTCGAAACTGCTCAATTTTTCTTATTTCATTTGCTTGCAGTAATCTTAACACTCTGAACATCAGGACACTGCCGAGTTGTGTAGGGAAGGTTATATTGGTTAAGAACGGATGTATTCGTGTGAGCCATTCACAGGTTTACATTTGTGATGTAAGATTTTTCTGTGTTTAGCATCGGTAAACGATCGAATTGATCCTAATAACAGATCTAATCAATAAAATAGACTATAATCAACTACACAGTCCAGTCACATTAATGTGAACACCTGTCAAAATCCAGAATAACCACCTTTGACAGAGTGGACCGCTGCGAGACGTGTAGGAAGAGAGTCAATTAGGTATCTGCATCCAGTGAATGCCAGAAAAACATTCCCTAAACCATAATGTTCCCACCTCCAGCCTGGATCCTTCCGAAAATTGTTGCAGGGTGTTTGCTTTCAGACGTTTCACGCCGTATATGCCAACGTCCATCTGTCCGATGGAGCATAAAACGTGATTCGTCAGAAAAAGCCACCTGTCGCCACTCTGTGGACGTCCAGTTGCGGTACAGGCGTGGAAATTCCCGCCTTCGATGCCGATGAACAGCAGTCAGCATAGGTGCATTAACCAGGCGTCTGCTGCGGAGGCCCATGCGCAGCAACGTTTGCTGAACCGTTGTTGAGGATACACTCTTGGTAGCCCCTTGGTTTATCTGGGCGGTCAGTTGCTCAACAGTTGCATATCTATTCGCCCGAACGCATCTCCGTAGCCTTCGTTCGCCTCTGTCATCTATAGTCCGTGGTGCACCACATGTGCCACGCCGCTGATTTTGGATGGTGGCATTTTGCCATGCACGGTATACTTTTACCACGGCGGCACCCGAATAGTTCACAAAATTAGCCGTTTCCGAAATGCTTCCACCCTTGGCCCGAAAGCCAATAATCATGCCCTTTTGGACGTCGGATAAATCGCTACGTTTCTGTATTACGCCAACGATTGAATTGATTGAATTTTAGCTTGCATTAATAGAGTGCTTGCTTTATTCCTCGGTACTTTTGCTATTCTCGAATTGAAAAAATAGTTATTCGAAAGGTATCTCATGTAATTAGAGCAGTAGAACCTTGATTATACGAGGTAATTAGTCCAAGTTCGCCTCGGTTAGCCAGAAATTCGTATAGTACGGACGTAGTACCACAAAACTATCGACTAAACAAATAAAAATATAAAAAAAATTACGGTAATATATTTTATTATATACTACTGAAAGATTCACTAAGTTAAGGTTAAGAATAATCTACACTTGAATCTGTGTAAGAGTCTACGTAGTGAGTGTGACAATTTTAAAATAAATCTGGATGTGAGAGTTACGTACCTTTAAAACTGAAAAAGTCTTTAATAGTCTTCAATTTGTCGCCAGGTTAAGAAAAAATGCGCACACTCGTGAGCGTAGCTTTTATTTGAAGCTTCTAATTCAAATTGGTAACGAATTCGGCTCTGATTCATTAGAGCTCGGATATGATCAAAGTACCACTCCCCTACTGCATTTTGATAGTAAAATTTTACCCAACTGACACTATCATATTTCTCTGAAAAAGCAATCGTCTGGATGTCCAACGGAATGCGTAATCTTGAAAATAAACTCTTTTCCGATTAGTAAGTTCTTCCTTTACAATTCAAAGTAAGAACTCACAAAAGGAGACATCTTGTTCGGAACATTCTGAACAGAATAATCGAACACATTCTGCATTGCTCGAAGACAAAAACTCCGGGTTTTTTTTTACTCGGGCGACACGGACAATGGAACAGCGGAATCTCCGATTATATTTCTGGAAAACCTCCGATTATGTAAGGGGAAGGCTTTGAAGTAATGAGCGGTCGAGGTTTCAGAGTGCATATCGAAAACAAACATTCCCTCGCGAGTTCACTGAGTTTCTTTTCAATTCTTCTATTTCGCATGGAAAGCGTGCGTTTGTGCGACATTCTTTTTGTCCGTCAACATCGAATTTTAAATACCTGTGGTGGTTTTTGTCGCATTAGCATATCTTTGCGGAAAAGAAGGTCGATCGTTGAAAATAAATTACGTTTCCAATGAGGGGTTTTGAGAAGCGGAATTAAAAATTCTCCCTTTGATGAAGTCTCGTGAAAACAAGTCGTTTTATTGACTCTGATTTGCATAGAGAGGGAGCGTATGGAGATAATGTTTTTCCTTTCGGTTTCATGTCCGTTGTGGGAAACGGAGAGCGCACAGGGGCCAGCTCCAAAACAAATGCTCTACTGTGCGGGGGAACTTTTCAGTGGTTGTAGCGTACCATTGAATCTTCATAACTTTACTCTATGAAAGTATTTCTCTTAGAACTAGGATGGTTTTGGAAATTAGTCAACTCCTTTTCAGTAGTTTGTAATGTTTTTAACTAATTCAGAAATGCGAAATTAATTCAGAGCAAAAGAAACAGAAAACATTACTACACGTGATCAACCAACATCAGTTTCTGTTTCATTCCCGTTCCTTGAAAAATATCGTCTGTCCCAAATATTCGAAAATCGTTTACATTGCGCAAAGAAAATTAAGATTCAAAATAAATTAAGTATCAAAGCTGAAATTCCATAAAAAAAAATGTCATTTTTGAAAAATGATTGGTTTTTTAGCAGTATTGGTGAAGCAAATCAAAGTAATCGTAATACTCAATATTCTTTCACATTTTTCCAATACTACCAAATTATGGTTGATTTAAGTACACTTAGGTGTTTTAGCATGAAACTCATCAAATTTATAACAATAAAGAAATGTTTAATATTGCATTCACTATACTAATAGATAATGTATAAAATAGAACACATTCTAATCCAATATCTGGAATAAACTTAATGTGATGCCTGCAAAAACACACAAACACAAAATCGAACACAGAACAGAAAGACGGACAGACAGATTTTCGCAACCAAGTTCACTCACTAAATAAGGATAAATACTCTCTGTATACAAATTTCTCATTAATATATATTAAACCGTGAGGACGGGTATAGGGTACATACAATACATACAGACAGACACCAAACGCGCAAGGGGCGGATTTGGAATTAGAAGGGTCCAAAACGGATAGAAAACTTGAAATAGGTCGAAAATATTCCATGTACAAACACTCCATTCTTATTTATATAGATTTCTATTGTGGTCATGTACTGATTGAATGGGTGAGTACTCAATTTTGCTACCTAGAATTTTGATATCTTCTATATTAAGTAAGAATGGAGTGTTTATTTGTACATTGAATATTTTCGTCTCATTTCAAAATGTTCTATCCGTTTTGGACCCTTCTGATGCCAAATCCGCCTCTTGCGCGTTTGGTGTCTGTCTGTCTGTATGTAAGTGCCCAAACACGACCACACGGTTTGATATATTTTAAAAGAAATTTGCTTACAGCGAGTACTTATCTTCATTTAGTGAGTGAACTTGGTTGCGAAAGTCTGTTGGCCCGTCTTTCTGTTCTATGTTCCATTTTGTATTTTTGTGTTTGTACAGGCATTACATAAATTTTATTCCAGATATTTGATTGCATTGTATTTTATTTTATACATTATCTATTAGTTTAGTCAATGCAATATTAAACATATCTTTATTTTTGTACTTAGATCGGTTTCAAGCTAAAACGCCTGAGTAAGTATATTTAAATCAACCATAATTTGGTAGTTTTGGAAAAATTGGAATGTATATTGAGTATTACGATTACTTTGATTGCTTTACCAGTACTGCTGAAAAATCAATCATTTTTCAAAAAAAAATTTTTTATGGAATTTCAGCTCCGATACTTAATTTATTTCGAGTATTAATTTTCTTTGCGCAATGTAAACGATTTCCGAATATTTGGGACAGACGATATTTTTCAATGAACGTGAATGAAACGGAAACTCATGTTGGTTGTTCACCTGTAGTAATGTTTTCGGTTTCTTTTCCTCTGAATTAATTTCGAATTTCTAAATTATGTGCACTGTTTAGTTGTAAGTTGTGGCAACTGCGAGATCAATGGATAAAAAGGAATCACAAATTAATATCTTTGTAACTACTTTTTCCCGTCATCTTTTATTTTGTTTTATTTCGCTGTTTTCTTTTGTTTTCTGTTTTAAATATTTATTATTTTAATAAATTGGTATTTCTTTTTCATCACACGCAACACCACCACAAAGTATTCGACTTAAAGTGGCAGGTATGTCAGAATAAAGCAAATTTTAAGTGTAATTATTCCATTATATTGTAAGAATAATACCGTTATTGAAAGAATAATAATGTTTAAAAAATCAGAACTAGAACTTTTCAAACATTAAAAAATTCTTTGTCGTGACAGGAGAAAATTGCGAAATTCCACAATGTCGTATGCCGGATGCAAAAGTGCCACGAATAAAAAATATTGTTTTGTTGGCTATGAATGCGAATACTCGCCTTAAATTACTCGTTTTTATTAATTGAGTTGAACATGAAAAGAACTTAAGAAAGGGATTTCTAAATCTCCTTCACAATCGTCTTTTGTATTAGTAACCTCAGTGTCGTCGTTTTGTAGCTTTGTCATTCAGCAAAGGTGCGATGCATGTGAAATGTATTACACGAATGGATACCCATGTGTAAGATTTGTGTCCAAAATGAGTTGTAGAAATTATAAAGATATAGCAAAAGGCATTAAAATATTATTTTATTCTACGAAAAATGTAAGTCAGTATATATTTTGATCATCTCTTTAATCTAGAGTAAACCAATTTTAACCGAATAATGTCGGGTATTTTGCTAGTGTGATATAAGAACTTGTTTCTAAAAATATTACAGCTAATAGGAAATTGTTTCAGCCTAATATATTTTCAAATGGTTATATTGGTTATATTCCCATTTCACCGATTAATATGGTCTTTGCGCTGAAAATTCTAATAAACCAACCAATTCCAATCAGAAGTTCAGTTTTCACTTCAACAACATATACAGGGAGAGAAATGTATGTAGACGTAATTTTTTCTAAAGTTAACAAAACAATCGAGAGAGCAAGTGCGCTCAAGGTCCTGCGGAATCGTACCTACAAATAGTGCAAGTAGGTTTCCGGAGCGTTTTCAAATGTTCATTCGAGTGAAGTTAAACAAATGAAACAAAACCGAGTGTGAATTGACAATTTTCATATAAATGGGTTTTTTATTTTCACGACTGAAAAGAGGGTTTCAATGAGTAGGCGTTTTTTTCCCATTTTCTAACTTTTAATTCCCTTCTTCCCGATTGAAGAAAAGGAGCGAATTTAAACACGTCCTTTCCCTTGCAATCTAGCTTTTGAATCGTGTTTTCTTTTGACTTTATTTGTTTGTCTAATGAATTTTCGATGTGGAGAGTTTTTTTTTTGCTCACAATCTTTTCTGTTTGACGTTTGTTTTAGCTCGCATCATATTGAGATTAAATATCAGTGTAAATAGGTTTTACACATAACGAGTCCCAGGTGCTTTTTTTTCCTCATGTTCAATGGATTCGTCGAAAGCAGCATTTAACTTTTTCTCGTTTCACAAAACAAACATAGACTATTTTTATGGACGAAAAATGTGATTAAAAACGAATTGGCGCAGTTATTAATGAAGTTTGAAAATTAGTTTTTCCAATGACGCAGTGGTAACTGTTTAATTTATTCGCATGCTTATAAGCTTCAGGTATGAAAAAGTTCACATTTCAGAAAAAGGTTGTCTTGAAGTTCTAAGGTCGAACACATTCCATTGGTATCGAATTTTAACTTGGACTTAATGGTGGTTTTTTGAAATAGCCGTTTTTTAATTACATACTTTATTGAATATAGATGCTTTATATCTATATATACTGTCATTAAGAGAACCCCATCTCATTTATAAAAATATATTAAATAACAAATACATTAATTGTGCTTTGTCCAGAAAAGGCCGAGGGTTGAGAGTTCAAAACTTGGTCCAACCAAAGATCATCGTGTATGCGGGGGATGGTGCAATTTCGATCTGCATTGGCCTGAAATGTCCACACGTTAGCGTAGTGTCGAAATTTGGAGAGTGGGGAGCCAGCTCAGGCGTGGCTTCGTCATCTGACCGAAGTTCAAAATGACGTGGTGTCGTCCTCGTATCTATCCCTTCGGGGTTGATCCCAGACCGTCTCCAATAGCCCTTTGTGTTGCTCCAGTGCGACGTCAATTAAAAACCACCTGCTTTCATCCCACTACTCTATTCCTCAATCTCTCTTTTTTCCCTTCGCGACCTTTTTTACTTATCGTTGCTCTATCTTATTTGCCGCTGCTTTGCAAAATATGACCCTCCTACAATAAAGCACAACCCCCCCCCACCATCAACGTGGTTTTGTCCGCGGAATCTTTATCTTCGGGGGGTTGATCCCAGACCGTCACCAATAGTAGTCCGTCATGTTGCTCCAGAGTGACGTTAATTAAATACCTACCAACCAGTATGTATCGTTATCAGTCTATTGTACTGTGCCCGTTTGTCTTTTGAGGTCTTCGTGCCCGATTCTCTTCTGAATTAACAAATAAATCTTTCTAGACTGCTACCTAAGTAGTAGGACAGGCACGAATCTTGGACTGGCTCCCGACGTGCTCTAACACCCTTTAATGCTCCGCGATAGCGCTCTTTACGATGGACACACAAATATCAGTTCCAAATGAGAGACATTAGCAGAACAGAGAGCGACCAATTGACGGAAAGAGATGTCCTTCGCGAGGACAAAGGCTCCCCCCTTTTAATTACCCCACCGCACGGACGGTTCCTCGTAAACGCAACTCATCCCTCCTCGGCGGACCTCTCGGGCATTGATCACGCGGACCTACCTTTATAAAATTCATAATGGCCGTCGACCCACGCACCACTTTTCTTATCTCGCCCAACAAGGTTATTGCTTGTTCCTTCCCCGCTGCAAACGGCAATCGTCGATAAAATGTGCCCGAATTTTAGTGCGACGTGCACTCGTAAAAGTGCACGGGAGCGGTTGAATCCGAATTCGGGGCCCCCGTTTTACGAGGGCGGCGGGGCCCGGAGATAGGATCGCCGACACTAAACGCCTCATCAAGATTCAAAACGAATTAATTTGGCACACAGTGATTGTTTCCTTTAGGGTCCGAATAATCATGCACGCCGCAGATACATCGCCTCCAATGGGAATGTGGTCTCGTTCCACGAGGGGGATCTTCTTCACATCGCCTTTAGAACGGTCCCCAATCAATGCTCCCCGCTCGATATAGAAACTTTTCTCAGCACTCCAAGGGGTTTCCACGAGATATCTCGTCCATCGAGATCTCACAAGATATTACCGATCTTTTGATGATGAATGTGTTTTAATGACAAGTTATCTCATCTATCAAGGTCTCGTAAGTTTTGCTGATGACGATGTATCTCGTCATCAAGATAGTGCCGTTTTTTTTATCATGAATGTCTTCTTCTGACAAGATATCTCGTTCATCAAGATCTCAAAAATTTTGTTGATGACGATAGATCTCGTCATCAAGGTATTGCCGATTTTTTTTATGATGAATGTCTTCTAATGACAAGGAATCTCGTCCATCAAGATCTGGTCAGTTTTGCTAATGATGAGGTATCTGGTCCAGAAAACAACCAGAAGATTTAACGGATACATAAAAAAAAACTTTTTTTATGGAGCGAACTCTTATAATAGACATCAACAGAAGAGATTTGACAAGGTGACAAAAACTTTAAGAATGCATTGTTCCTTTTGTACATCTTCAGATATGGTTTGTCTTCGACATTGCAAATTCCAGCTCGAAATTCGAAGAACTATCTGAAACATCCTGAGGCCAATAACATCCTCTTTTGTTGACGCACTATTGCTCCATTAATGCCATTTCTGAACTTGCAGAAGCTGCAAACTGTATCAACATCTATCTTCAAGTACTGAATACTTTAAAAAGTGAATTTCGAAAGCAAGCTTCCATAAGAACATTGGTAATTTGCGACCCATCGAGCAGCTCAGTTGTAAAGCAAATCTAATAATTCACTACACGTCGCAGATATACGCACAAAATACGACATAAATCATTCACAACCAATAAATATGCTAAATTGCGATTAATTGAAGATGCACATGTATGATGGAAAATATTTTTTTACCTTTGACAGGTCAGCCATTTTGTTTTCCCTATTTCTCTTTGGCATACAGATTAGCAGTGTTCAAAGTGTAAAGCTCAATACATGAAAGGTCTTTCAATTTCGTAGCGCTTTGGTAATTTCACCTCCTGTCTTAGTTTCCAAAACTGCTCGGTAGTATCCAGCCTCTGTTACTAAATGTGCTCAAAATGGTCCCCAGTTCACGTGGGTAAGGAACAATTTGTTTTTCTTATTGGATCTTTAGTCTCCTTGGAGAGTTTTGTCTTGCTTACAATCATCCAGATGATATCTCGTCGATAGCATTTGCAAGGTTAAATAATTAACACAAAGAACGTTTTCAGAAAAATCTTTGGGAATAGATCTGTCATTGTTTTCCTGTACCCTATTGCAATCGAACTGCGTTCGTATGGAAATGATTACTGTAAAGCGACAAAGCAATTTAAATGAAGTTAAACCGTGTTGAATTGTGTTCATGTGTGCCCCTCCGTTTACTGTTATCTGCCTGTTTTAGACATAGGAGTGACTCAAGAACTTCCCAAAATGTTATTTTGGTGATAAAAAATTAAATACTTAATATAAGTTTTGTTAAGCCTGTAGGTAGACAAATCTGAAATTCAAATGTATTTGCAGACGAATGTCCGTTTAGTGCAACAGCAATTCGATAGGTTTATACAGCAAGCGAAGTACTCATCCATGTGACTTAATGGGAAGAAAAACAACACAAAAATATTTTGTCTGTTCTATGACCGACAAGACTCGAGCCCCAATTAGATACCTAAGAATAGTTTAAAAGTTACTAAACGTAATGTAGGTAGGTATTTAACTAACGTCGCACTAGATCAATACAACGGGCTATTGATGACGGTCCTCGAATCAATACCTTAGGATAGATTCGAGGACAACACCAAGTAATTTTGTACCACGGTCAGATGATGATGTCTCACCTTATCTGACACTCCACTCTCTAAACATCCACACCACGCCAATGTGAAGACATTTCAGGCCACCACGGATTTAGCGTGCACCAGTTCTCTTTGTATGCGACTTTTCGGTTGGATTCGAACTCACAACCCTCCGATTACTAATCCGATTTCCCTCCAACCAGACTTCCGCGGCCCATTAAACGTAATGTTCAACTAACATTCCACCTTTCAATTGGTATTGAAAACAGAGAGATTAGGTTCACTACCAAAATTAACATTTAACATTAATGTTAGTTAACATTATATTTAGTATTTACAGGCTTCAGTTATTTGTGGTGCCTTTAAAACAAACTTTCCTGTTGGACACCCAGAACTCATGAAAACGGACGGCAATGCGATTTGCAGCGCGTCCCTTGCCAAAAAGTTGATGATCCTTCGTGGAGATGTCTTCCAATTCCGACAATAATCGCCTCACCTCGCAAATTCCTTTTTATTTGATCTGTCCTCCCCCGGATTAGGCGCCTGTCTTCATTTGCCGCTGCGGTCCCTTCTTTCAATCGGTTTCCATTGCAGGAGATTTTTCATTCATTTGCCCTGTTGATTTTTACGATTATCTCACCGGATTATGACTGCTTCCCCACTCGGAGCCTCTGCTGAGGTGCAACGGGAGCTTTACCGTCGAAAGCTCCGAGTCTTGAGTTGGACAGGAATTGAAGTGGGGTAGAACTAACTCTTCGATTCCTTAGAAAAATCCCACAAAATATTTAAAAAGGAACTCTGGATGTTGCATTTACCGATATGTTATATCCTCGTTCTATCGCATCTCGATGTATTGCATCTCGATTTATCGTACAGTGGGCTATGTCGATATTTGTCACTGGTGCTCTGATGAATTTTGAGATTGCGAATAGCAGTCTTTAAAATTGGTTGCTCCAAGGTTTTTTTTCCCATATATTTATTTCCGTCTTTTTACAGTGGGGTCCTGCTGTCCACAGCTCTCAGGGCAAATCTCCCTTAATACACTTGCTACCGGTCACGTGGAAATGGATATTTCCCCCAGAAGCCAACTTACTTTTTATAACAAATATGATTGAAAAGTGCGTCAATACCAGAATAGATTGGCGAAAGCTTAGTGAACAAATAAATTATAGCTATAAATACGAAAGCACATACTTTTACAACACGCTTCTAACCTTTACTCCATGCCAACAACTAACATGTAATACCAATTGAAGCGGAGAATAAATGTTGAGACGCAGCGCTTCCCGCGCGAGCGCGTGACACGCTACTAAAACATCGCTCCACACCACGCGCTGTCGCGAGATCGGCAGCGAACGTGTTAAGCTTGTACGGGCTTCACGGACCCGAATCCAGTACCTCTTTTTCCCGTAAAACATTCATTGATGTTGTATGTCTTGTGTCTGGCAAAGCATGAACAAATATGGCCTTTGCTCTCTAAAACCAACCCCAAAACGAACATCTTTTTTCCCCTGCATATTCTTACGTGATGCAGTTTAACCGTTGGTGCAGTATGGCCAAATATGGCCCTTGCCCCATAAAGCCCCAAAACAAGCAACCGAACTACTACCACAGTGTGAAATGTCGCGATATTCTTTTAGAAGAGCAGATAATTATTTTACCAATGTATACAAAAATATTTTAGCGTACTGTACTTTTATGGAATTGAATAAATCGAGAAATGTAGTGTGTAATGTGTGTTGTTCTAAAACAGGTTATCAATAAAACAAAACTTGTATATCACGCTTTGTCATGTCCCTTAAGAAGCACGATACACAGGTTACTGTATATTAAATAAGAGCATATGTGTGAAAAAACAATCTGTAATTCGCAATATTTTCCTTTAGTTAGGAAGACAGACCTTTTCTGGTTTACAAAGTTTAATCCCCCCTGCTTTTACAAAATGCTTTAAGACATTTTTTAAATTTACAACTGAGCGGTACGCTTATTAAATGAAACTATTGGATTTTTATGCTTGCAAACTGTGTTACGTGAATTAAAATTGTGGCAATACACGGAAAATTAGCAAACATGGAAGCTACCAATATTTGCTAATTTATTAAAATTGTTACCACATTTCATGTAATAACTTCCGAATGACTAAAAATATTTTTTATCCAAACTTTATATATAGGCATTTTAGTGGAAACTAAAGCTTATTAAATGAAACTATTGGATTTTTATGCTTGCAAACTGTGTTACGTGAATTAAAATTGTGGCAATACACGGAAAATTAGCAAACATGGAAGCTACCAATATTTGCTAATTTATTAAAATTGTTACCACATTTCATGTAATAACTTCCGAATGACTAAAAATATTTTTTATCCAAACTTTATATATAGGCATTTTAGTGGAAACAAAAGCTTATTAAATGAAACTATTGGATTTTTATGCTTGCAAACTGTGTTACGTGAATTAAAATTGTGGCAATACACGGAAAATTAGCAAACATGGAAGCTACCAATATTTGCTAATTTATTAAAATTGTTACCACATTTCATGTAATAACTTCCGAATGACTAAAAATATTTTTTATCCAAACTTTATATATAGGCATTTTAGTGGAAACTAAAGCTTATTAAATGAAACTATTGGATTTTTATGCTTGCAAACTGTGTTACGTGAATTAAAATTGTGGCAATACACGGAAAATTAGCAAACATGGAAGCTACCAATATTTGCTAATTTATTAAAATTTTTACCACATTTCATGTAATAACTTCCGAATGACTAAAAATATTTTTTATCCAAACTTTATATATAGGCATTTTAGTGGAAACAAAAGCTTATTAAATGAAACTATTGGATTTTTATGCTTGCAAACTGTGTTACGTGAATTAAAATTGTGGCAATACACGGAAAATTAGCAAACATGGAAGCTACCAATATTTGCTAATTTATTAAAATTGTTACCACATTTCATGTAATAACTTCCGAATGACTAAAAATATTTTTTATCCAAACTTTATATATAGGCATTTTAGTGGAAACAAAAGCTTATTAAATGAAACTATTGGATTTTTATGCTTGCAAACTGTGTTACGTGAATTAAAATTGTGGCAATACACGGAAAATTAGCAAACATGGAAGCTACCAATATTTGCTAATTTATTAAAATTGTTACCACATTTCATGTAATAACTTCCGAATGACTAAAAATATTTTTTATCCAAACTTTATATATATAGGCATTTTAGTGGAAACAAAAGCTTATTAAATGAAACTATTGGATTTTTATGCTTGCAAACTGTGTTACGTGAATTAAAATTGTGGCAATACACGGAAAATTAGCAAACATGGAAGCTACCAATATTTGCTAATTTATTAAAATTGTTACCACATTTCATGTAATAACTTCCGAATGACTAAAAATATTTTTTATCCAAACTTTATATATAGGCATTTTAGTGGAAACAAAAACATATGTAAATTTTACTATTGGATTTTAACTGCAAACCCCTGTTAAATTTGTCATAAAAGGCGAGCCTAAGTTCATATTTTGGAGTTTTCGAAGAATTGTATTAATTTAAAACAGAAAAATCTCTTTAAACATTGTGTATATGGCTGGATCTATTGAAAGGTGTATTTACTACCACGATATTTAAAAGTTAAAACATTTCTGTGGTTGTAAATCTGTTAAAATGACGCCAGCAGCCAGTTTTCTCAAAATGACCTTCACTTGTGAGTTCATTTTTGCCTTCTTTTACACTTTTGAAACAGGCGTTTACTTTTGCTTTCTTTCATAGAGATCTTTACCTTTTTTCAATATTTTAATTCGTTTTTTTCTTGCCTCGTTGTTTCAGCTCAATATCCATGAAATCTTGAAATCTTGTTCAGTTCTCAAAAACCTGAGTAAAGATGTTTTGTGTCATACTAAGTTAACTAAATGACACTGTCTTCCACAAACTCTGGTTATTTATCACATTAAGTTGCATTTTAAATTTTGTTTCCTAAGCTTTTTAATCTTGTAGAAGTTGAGAACAATGTGCAACCAATACGAAAATTAAAAAAAATTTCAATAAGTATTGATTACAATTAATTTAAGGGTTGTTTCATATTGTGCTTCACATGTTTAAGCATAAAAGATGCAAAAATAATGTTTCCCAAAGTAATCTTTTAAAATATAAAACTGTTAACTGTTCTGTTTTTTCTTAAAGGATAAATATAAAGCCTGCACTATACTTTATCGGTTAACTTATAAGGATATGAAAAAATGAAAATCTCTCACTCCATATGATATGCCTCACATTCCGGTATTGCGCTTTATCTATGAATTCTCTTGATTTGACGCTTATGAGGCAAACTAATTTTCTCTTTTGAATTCGTAGTGACCATGTTTAGTTTTTAATGTCTGATTACTGGCCTCTTCTACACTGTAAGGCGGTAAACTGCCGTTGCTCTTGACAGTTGTAATCACAAACATTCATGCGCTTACAAACCTACCTTTTGTATTACCCAGAACCACTGGGTGGCAGGTATATAGGCATTTAACTAGCCCCGACAGATTGAACGTGCACCAGCCCCCTTTGTACACGACGCCTTGGGTTGGATTCGAACTTGCAACCCGCCGGTCACTTATCCGTTACTCTTCCAACCTGGCTACCACCAACTAAATGGCAGACAAACGCTATAACTTGTATATCAGGTAGACGACGCGACATTTGGTTCAGTTTTTGAAAAGACGTATACTGCCACAGAATTCTATATTTGATTGCTAATTCAGAGGGGTATCGATTCAAGCAAGTTCTCCGGCTATGGCCACTGTTTTGTACAGAATGCTCAGGTGCAATTCAGATAAAGGGCCCATTTTTACTAATGCGAACCAGTTTTTGATACCAATTCCAACTAATGTCAGGGTTTCTTGTAGACCGGATGGAAGAGCAACGGACTAGCTACCAGAGGGTTGGGACTTCGAATCCAAAAGAAGACCGTCGTGTACAAAGGGAGCACGTTGAATTTGTCGTGGCCACAAATGTCCTCACGTTGGTTTGGAGAGTGTGGTGCCTGCTCACGAGTGGCCTCGTCATCTGACAGTGGCTCTAAAAATAAAGCTAAAAATAAAGACAGTGGCTACAAAAATACACTCTGTAAATAAAGTGTATTTTTGTAGAGAACGATTGAATAATTTGATTTCAGGAGAGTCTCGTAACACCAATCACTCTTGCCTTCAACAAGAATATTTAATTTTGTCCTAGTTTGAATGACGAATTAGACTCGTCATCCGTTACTTAGGCAAAACAAGTGCATGATGAGTCTCAGTCATCAAATGTACCCAAGGCGTTAACCATATCTTTCTCTTCAATATAAAGTTTTTCTGACGTAGGGGAAAGTTGGAAAAAATCAGGTAGGCGGATAAAACCGGGACCCAGCAGTTTTGGCTAGATTATTACTGTCGGATAATGCATGAAACTAGTTGCAAACCGCCTCCATTTTATTTTGAATTAAATGAAAAGCAGTGTAGGTTATGTGTTTGTCGATGCCGATATTTAAAAAAATTCTAGTAGAAAAGGTTCGACTTTTACTCTACCGAAAAGATTACTCTGCTGAAATATTTATTTTAGGTGAGTACAACATCTGATAACACCTCCTTTAAGCTATTATTTTAAATTATTAAACCACGTTATGCATCATGTTTGAAATATGCTAAGCCTTCCTTTTTTATTAATAGCGTTGTCGGATAAAACCGGGACTTTGCAGTCGGACAGGACCTGATAGGAATTAAAGTTTGGAGAACAAAAACAAAAAAAACAAAAAACAGAAAAGAAAACCTTTAAGTAGAAATTGTTTAAGGCCCCTAAAAACAAAAACTGTCATAACACGGTAGAAAAAGAAGTTCAGCATTAAAACAGACTCCTCTGACTTAATTGGCTATACATTTCAAACATATTAAATTCAAAATTACTAATATTCTGTGATCTTTAAAACCACGTATGTTCCTCAGTGTAGGAAGGCCATTGTACTAATTTATTGTTATAAATAAATATTTCAGCAGCAAAACAACAACTTTTTTAATTATTCCTATATATTTCTTTAATTATTCCTATATATTCCTTTAATTATTCCTATATATTCTTTACTTAATCCTATATATTCCTTTAATTATTCCTATCTATTCCCGGTTTTATCCGACCAGGTCGGATATAACCGGGAACATGCATACTTTCAAAAAATTATTTATTTACCCTCCAAAATATAGTTTATTTCACATTGAAAATTATTTGCTTTTGGAACAAGAAAACAAATTTATCATTCATATGGAGCTTGAAGCAATTTTATTCACGTCGGTGCTTAGGAAAAAAAAACACATTTTGGGACCCGGTTTTGTCCAACTTTCCCCTACCAGTAATTACTTAATCCGCCTTTTGTGTCCATTACTTTTCATGTATACAGAGATTGTTGACAAAGCATCCGATGTAAATAACAATGCGTGATGTAACGTTTTTTTGGAAATGTTACCTGGAACCTTTTTCTTCCCGTTCCTTCCCATTAAGATTAATCTCCAATTTTTTAACAGTTGTATTAACAAATGTTTTCTATTTGTTCAGATGTGACCGAAACCTATTTTATTTGAAGTTATTAAACGAATCCCATTCAAAGTGCGTTTCTTCAAAATTTCTATTGTTCAGAATCGCCGCAGTCGATTTATTGGCTTTTTCTTTCTCACAACTAACACAACCACCTGCAGTGGGGGGAGGGGTACAAAGGGACCCCCTCCTCCTTCGCACCCTTCACCAAAATTACAGTTCTTAAGCCGGCCGTAATACCGGGGATTTAAAAGGAAAGTATACCCCTGGGAGTTGTTTACAATAAGAGGTGTAATTTTCCGAGACTCTTTCTCTCCAATCCTACTCTTTAACTCGCATTTTTCTTGTTGGATATTGGAGGATGTTGTGTATAGCTTTGCTATGGTATTAATTGTACCTTTAGTGAATCGCCCATTACCTGATTGCACAAACAAGATGAGCGTTGTTGTCGACTACAGTATGCACAGAATCCTGTTTACGAGAAAAATCCCAGCTCACGATGATGCAAAGAAGCTTTGCAAACCCAATGTTGCTTTTTTTTTTCTCTTAATTACGAGTAATTTTTAGAAAACTTTCTTCGGTTTCACTAATACAAAGGAAATAAAAGATCTACAACTTAAGTAGGTATGTGGGTATTTTTATCATCGTCGTACTGGAGCAAAATGTCGTAAGTCTTTTTCTTTCAGTTTATGAGAAAACAAAGGTGGGAAAATTGTAATAAATAAAAAACCACAGAACCACATGTTGAACCTTGAATATTAAAATTGCTGTCACGAAGAATTAAAAAAAAGTGACTTATGACATTTTGCCAAACTGAGCACAGATTAATTCCCGATTCCTTTAGCCCGTTTTAACCTACCTGGTGGTTGTCTTGACGAGGTATCTCATCTCTTTTCAATAAACGTCGTACTAGAGCAACACAACGGGCTATTGACGAAGGTCCGGTATCAATCTCTAAGGGAAAGATCCGAGGACAACACCACGTCATTTTGAACCACGGTCATTTTGAACCAACACCTGAGCTGCCACCCCACTCTCCAAATTTCTACACAAACCCAGCGTGAGGACTTTCGGACACGACAGATTTAAGGTGCACCAGTCGCCTCTTCACCATACGCATACAAACATGAATGCACTGACCCGGATTCGAACCACGAACCTTCCTATCTAGAGTTTAACACCTTAACCACTATCGGAGCCGCGGTAACTCAGTCAGTAGAGCGTCGGGCTCGCATCAGAAGGGTTGTGGGTTCTGTCCTCGGCGGAGCCTGCAATTCCGATGATTGCGAGATCGGCGCTTCGACCTGGCTGAAGACCGTCGTGTTCACTAATGGTGACTGGGGCACGTTAAATAGGTCATGGTCACAAAGTCCCCCATGTTCCCATACCAAATCAATACATCTGGGGGTACCTGATCAGGTGGTTATCGGCCTCTGATTGGGATCTAAATTACGATATGTGTGAGTGAATGGATGTATGAAAGGGACCTTCCTGTAAAACGGAAGTGTCATGTATGTCGAGCAAAGACGGACTTCCTCCCAATGGGGCTCAATAACATGGAAGGCGCACGCCCCTCGCCTCTTGCCGTCTTCGACGGGCCTGGCACTCCTCCGGTCTGCCAGTGTAGGCATAAGAAACAACAACCACAATACCGGTTGATCGGCTGTGTCACCATTAGCAAACCCATTAGCAGATCTTGATAGACGAGGTGCCTGATCATTTGAAGAAAACTGACCGGCTTGATCTCATCAGCATCAAAAATTAGGCAATATCTTGATGAGATATCTCGTCATTAGCATATTTTGGCCAGATCTTGATGCCATGTCGTACATTCGTCCTTAGTAAAATTGGAAAGACCTTTATGGACCAGATATCTTGTATAAACCATTGAAAAGCTATCTCGTACATGTGTGTGATTTAAGCAACGTATTTTGTGTACGTGTGTTATCGTTGGAATTCGTGTATGCAATGAATGACAAACAAGATGCGACAGCTGCAAATAAGTTTATGAGATACACATATTGATATGGGATTAAGCATAACAATACTGTTTTCAATTCTACAAGATAAAATGTTCGACAGAAAAATTTGAGCAGAACCTACATGATGGAACGGAACTCAAACAGAAAACGATAATAAGAATAACACACGGGGCAGTAAACTTTTACATGTGCACAGCTGTTGGTTTTCAACCAGAATTTTTATTCATTTTTTCGCGCGTTTTCTCGGAACAAATACAGTTTGTCCATCTAAAACAAGTGTTGGTGACCCTTTCTCTTCAATAAATTTGGACTTCTGCTTCTGTATATACATTCTGACTTTTGGGTGGGCCACTTCATCATTCCTAGTTAAAGTTATCACAAAATATCTGAGACATAAGATCTATGCTAAATAATTGTGCGAATCTAGGTAACAAATTAAAATGATTTTTTCAATCGCTTGCTTTTACGGATTTAAAAATTAGTTTTTTGCACTGTCGATAGGGGGTACAGAAAAAAAATTAAAGGATATGCAATAAAATAAATTATTTACTTAAATATATGAATGTTTAAGTATTTGATATAGAATTGTGGTATTTTCTTTACTTTGAAACTTTACGACGACAAACAAAAATATCTACCGAAGCAAAATACTGTCTATATTTTTTTAATAGATAGATGGTAACGTTACTGAAATATAAAAATTCGAGGCAATTTTAAGGTAATAAGAAATTTTTCCAGTAAAAAAGGAAACTAAAGGGAAGCGTAAAACCCAAACCCTCGGAGAAAGGATCACCCACAACGAGACCTACTACAGCGGGTCAGAATGTGGTACGTCAAACTGGCAAGTGATATAAGTGTTATGGTAATAATAATAATAACAGTCTTTGTCACGCTAATGAAGTTAGGGGATTTTGGTGATGAGCACTCTCTAAATGTGATCTTCTCTATGATATAAGCAACACGGGTAACTTTTTTCTTTTCAACAAACAAGCTGGTTCGACCTGTCCTTCAGGCGAAAACGGGATAGCAACACCGATCTACAAACGAACGGCGACTCTGGGAAGACACGTCCTGGCCTCAGCCCCCAAGAGTCCGAGTCGCCGCTTTCATAAATTCTAATTTCACGCTCTTTTTATATTTAAAGTGTCTCAATGTCGATATGCACTGGGTTTCTTCCGCAAAAGCGCTCCGGGCGATCTCCGAAAGCAGAGGGGGTGGTCCGGCAAGTGTCCTGATATGCGGCCGGTTCCCTTCTGAAAGTCCCTTCGGATTCGCTCGCGTGAGAGAACTGTCCACAAGATGGCACTGATATCGGCACCAGCCAATAATAATGATGATGATGCTTGAGTCGTATGCAGCTTTAAAATAGTTACACAGACATCGGGCAATCTGGAAGGAAAAGAGCAAGAATGAGCATTCAACCAATTATACTTGAACACACGCATCAAAATCAAATTGTGTTCCCGAGACCCGGTCCGCTCTGCTGATTGTGTGTCTCCCAATCATGCCCTCAGGGGCATTTCTCCGTCAGGTGCGTACGGGCTTCACGGTCCGGAGATACTCTAGTGATCTCTTCTATTCCCATGGGGCTAACTGTATTTAACATACTCCTTTCATACCCAAGCTATCTTTTTTTTCTGCTTTCCTCCCACTCCTCGGTTCTACGATGTCTCCCTTTCACAGCAGTTTTTATTTGACCTCGTCTTGTGTAGCTTGACCCAATATGGCCCTTACGCCATAAAACACCAAAGCAACCAACTCACAAGTCAAGGGATTTCATTTGTTGATTGGAAATTAGTGCAAATACGTCATGCGTAAAACCTCTCCCTTTTTTATTTAGTTTTTAACCTTTTCAATACTCTATTTCGCATTTCGTTCCTTCCTTCTTGCATCATGTTTAAGTCCCCTCGTTTGGATATTACTGTTTAACGATGATTGAAGGGTTTGCTTCAAAAAGAAGGTGGCTTCATTCTGAGTCAGTTTGGAGTTGTATGTACTCTCTTATGGTAGAAAAAAATAACTCTTTCGTTTGGTGCAAGAAAGATGTAGCTCCACTCAATAGTAGTAGATTACTTAAGAACCATTAAGAAAATTTATTAAAAATAAAATTTTCACGCAACTTAGAATTTTGAATTTTCAAAGGTTTTTTACTTGAGAAATTGGAGCTACCTCCATTTTGTGCATCAAACCCTTCAATTGTATTTCTTCATTACAAAATCGCGATATCAGATCCTCATAACAAATACTTCATCAGGCTCTCTCCTATTACATACTCAGTCCCGTAAGTCGTGATGCTTTAAAATTATATCTTTCTGGCCATGGCCATGAGCACAACCCGAGTGAGGATGAACCTTGTGCTGTATTTCAGCCAAGTGCCTTCATATACCCAACAAAGCATAGCACTTTTGAATCTTTTAATAATTATACTTTTTTTATAGATATCTCATATAGCACATAACACCTTTTCTTACTAGTACTCACAAGAAAAGTGCTGTTCGAAACTGCCTATGTTCACAGCTTAGAACTCGTTTCTCTTACACGAAGGCAAAAAAATATATACAATTACGCGGTCTGAATCAACAACATGTGGTGATAGATGGCTCGAAAGAGTGTATAAACAGTTTTATGCCTCGTCAAACACTTTTAAACAGTCCTCGAATGCCTAATACCAGGATGGCTCTGTACCAGAATTTCTCACTTTTGAGAACAAACTACCTACATTAATATAATGCGTCGGACGAATTTGGCCCATACGATTATCACCCCTTTAAAAAGACAGAAGTTTTATTGAATCATCGTTCAGAGGGTGGAGCATTCAAATCCTCTCGTCGTTACATTTAAGAAACGACATTCAGTTACAGCAAAGGCGATTTCATTAAAGTAGAAGTGTTTGGGACGTCCTTTATTAAAAAACAGCAGCGACTTTCATGAAATTTCAGATCTTATTATCGCTCTGATTGGAGGTTGAAAGAGTTATTTATCCGCTCTGTTGATGGTACTAATGGAATGCTTATAAATGCATTAGTGGAGCTAATGTTTACTGTGCTTCAGCTCTTACATAATTCCTGAATGGACTATTTTCAGTTGGGAATCTAGAGTCTTAAACTTTAATGGAAGATGTTGAGATGTTTTTATTGACGCAATGTTTTGAAAATCTGACAAAAATCTTTAATTAACAATTGGTAACTACTCCAACGCTCTCGTGGAATTAACTTTATTTGTTTTGAATTGTCTTTGATTTTAAATTTTGATAAATATGCTTCAAATTGTAGGAAGTAAACATAAAAAATTAAGTAAACATAACAGGGTACCTGAATATAAAAAAATACCATATTTATATGTATCAAATGGTAGGAAGGGTTTTCATTTCCCTTACATTGAAATTGTTACAAAAATTGCGTGTTTTTCTTACAATACCAGCTTTTTACGAGGCTTTATTCTTAAGTTCTAAAAATCTAAAATAAAACAACATTGATATAAATGAAATATTGTTCAACAGACTACAGTGAGATTTAGTGTTTTAAACATGATCTTGTAATATTTCAGAGGAATGAATGATGTGTAATAGTCGACAATTTTTGGAGTTCAAACCCGAGAATCTCAAAACCAGATGTGCCCAACACGGATGTCAGAATGACACGGAAATATTTTTTTACCACTATGAGATTATTTACTTTTCAATATGAGAAAAGTAGTATTCATTCCGTGTACTTCAACAGTTGTGAGTATTTCCCTCATTGTTTCAAATTCTTACTCTTCAAACAATATTTTCACAGCTTTGAGGATGTTTGTATGTGTAAGGAAAAAGAAATACCCCGATACTTGAAACCACTTGATTTTTAATGAAATAAATATTGCTATGGAACATATTAAGTGACGAATAAGTGCTACCTGATTCACAGAAGTATGGAAAGTTGTATTCACATGTGCTTTTTACTTGTTGCTTTGTGTATGGTAATTATAAGACTCAACATTTTCCATGATTGAGTTGGTATCATCATGCACATCATCCTTGAAGTTCTACATTACACATAGTATCTATCGTTATCACCACACCAAAGACATCCCTCTGCATTGTGTCGATTTTCACCTAGCTGCATTTTGCGAGTCACCTCTCATGTTTTATACTATGTCAAAGCCACGAAGTATCTTTATTCTGACTGGAAATGCCGATTTTCATAAGACTGTCTTAACTCGATATCCCCCCAAACATCTACCGGAGGATTGCGAGTTCGAATCCAACCAAAGACCGTCATATACAAAGGCGGCACGTCAAATCTTTCATGGGGTGCCAGCTCAGGTGTTGCCTCTTCATCTCAACAACATAACGCGGTGGTGTCCTCTGGTTTCCCTTTCGGATTGATGCAGTAGTCGGTTGTGTTGCTCCAGTGCTACTTGAATTCAAATACCTGCACCGAAACATCCAAAATTTGAACGCGATTGTGTAGAAACGACAATTTTGCAGATTCGTGCCTTTGGCGCGGAGGTAACACTATAAAAGCTGATTGCATCATTCTATAAAATATGTTATACAGTTCGAACATTTTTATTTCCAATCTACAGCAAACTAGCTTAACCCAAACAACGCGCGCCTGGGAATTGTAGTGACTCAATGTAAGCCATTGATGGATTCCAAGTCAGAATTGTGGACTCGAGTCAATCGTTATTTATTGCACGCAAAATGTCAATTCCAGACGCGAGAGTTATGGCGATTCATTAGCAGGCCCACCGCGCGATGACCATTCCGAGTTCGAGTGAGGAATGGCCTTTTATTTTTAATTCGGCGGACAGCTGCTTGTCGCGGGAAACAATGCTCGGATTTATGGACTCGGAAAAAGGCCATAACGGGGGAGTCTATTTTTCGATGCTTTTATCTGATATATGGGAGACGTTAAACTCCCTTTCGTTAATCTCGTTTTATCTTCCAAATGGGCCGGCTGCTAATTCAGTATGTAACTTGTCAGTACCATCTATCACACTCCGACTGGCCTCGAATGCTATGGAAAAGCAAAGTGGAATATTAATACCGATACTTAATTAAACGCCTTCCAACGTCTCTAGGGGGAGAGGCAGAAATTGAAACGTTCTCTCCATTCCCGTGCTTTTCTTCCTTTTCACTCGACGGTCGTTACTCCGCAAAGCTAACACTGACTGCTGGATGCAATCAAAAGTCATCGAAGGATTAGGGTAAATTGTAATAATTGAGGGTTGATGCAAAAGTTCGTCCCAATTTCTTTTTACAATAACGGAAGAAAATTTTTTTTTATTGACTAAAAATACATTTAATATCAATATAATAAGTGCCGATTTGTTCGATGACCTTTCTCCATCTCTGCGGTAGCTGCATTATCCCGCGCTCACACTCGTTCTGAGGTTTATGGCTAAAGAACAGATTCAGGTGACGAAACTTTCTGAACCCCGAAAGGGTCGTGGAATCGTCAACGACACCCTACGCAACACATATATTTTGCGTTTGATATGCTCTCTTGCCTTTTCGGAAATAACAAGGCATACTACATCGAAAATTCTCCTTATTTTCTGCCAGTTTTGATGCTTTAGGGGTTCCGGCACCTACAAATTCGAAAAAAATTACTTTTGATATTTTTATTGATTATGAAACCTTGAGTTGTCCTCTTTATAACGATACCTCATTTGTAAAAGTTGTTGATTTGTTTTAAGTAGATGCTTTATTACCGCGATGTACGTTCTTACGAAGTTTAAAGCCTTATTTCTCAGAACAAACGTTTTTCATGTTTGGGGCACCATTGCACAAAAACTACTTGAGATACATTCTTGAAACTTTTTATGGTTGTTTATGAAGCACTTTTAAATACTTCAACTCGAGGAATAAAATATAAAATGCATACTTTTTTTTTAATATTTTATTTAAAATATATCAATTTTTGGCATCTTTTAAAAAATTAAAAATTTTGTGTCAAGTCCTTGAAAGTATTCAAATATCTCACTGTTCCAATTTCAGATTAATACAGTAATTTAGAAATAAATGAGATGCCCCCAAAGTTTGTGAATTTAACATGGGTGCCTATGGAGGTGCTGGACTCCCTTAACAAAATTTAAAAAGCACAACCCATTAACACAATTTTTCGTTTCCCAAGTACTCTCTGAAATTCCTTATTTCAAACAACATCAAAACTGTTTACGAGTGAAGCAGATTGTACTCCGGTATTACGATGCAATGCCAACTAGCGCCCAAAACCGGATGCACTTTTCGCGCATCAACCCAATATTTGTAGGCAAAAATGCCTCTTCGTCGTTTCAAACAGTATCTCTTTTTGCATTCCCTTATTCGAAGAATCCCAGGGACCGCGGTGGCCCGGATGGGGTGTAATATTTATTGCTGAAATACATGGTATTCGAGGGATCCTGGTCTAATCCTGCTTTTTTTCAACTTTTCTTTGCACGAACATAGAGGGACGAGATATCACGTCATTCGAAAAATCTGACCACATCTTAATCTCGTCGTGACAAAATCACCAATCTATTGATGACATGTCTAGTTATTAGCAAACTTAACTTAATAAACTCAACCTTAATAAAACCTTTGAAAAAAAAATTAAGATTAGATGGTTAATTAATTTTAAACTGGAGCATCACAACGGACTATTGGTGACGGTCCGAGAACCATTTCCTAAGGGATGGATCCAAGGACAACACCTCGTGATTTTGATCCACGGTCATATGATGAGCACAACACCTCAGCTGGCACCCCACTCTCCTAACTTCTTCCCCAATTAAGAGATAAGTGAAACGTTGACATTGAAAAGGAGGTAAACACCAATCGTTTATTTTACTGAAATGATTCCATGTTCTCTGTTTCTGCTATGATTCTATGTTTTCCAGTAATACTGAAAATAAGTTAAGTTCGTAACTCAAGAAGTCCAGTTCCAAAACAACCGACAAGATGTCACTAGGGGAAACTTGATCACTCTTGGCTCTAAGAAGGAGGAGAGCGAAACCTTCAACTTGCTTGTCCTGAAATATTTGGTTATTGGTGCTCACCTCCTTTTCAACGTCAACGCTTCAAATAACTTTGCTGGTTTTCTACTCATACATATATCGCTATTACAATACATTACATTTAAATAAAGGTGAAAAGCAGGACACCTTCGATATGTCACAATATTTAACTACACTGCTAGCCGCCACTCTATCGAGAAACTCTCGGTGCCCCTTTTCACTTAGTCCCCAACCCCTGAGAACTAATCATTGGCAACTCCTGTTGCCCCAAACTCCCGTCAGAGCCCATTGTTTCTCGACATCTATTTTGCTCGTGCAGGGAGACGGCTTTTCTCCTGCGCGAGGGGCATGAAGGATGGGCCCACACTGGAGTGCTGAGGGCCTGAAATAATTGCTAATTGTCTGGGGCTTCCTTCCACGATTCCGGGGGAGAAGGGCGTGGCGCGCCCGATATTTTAAGGTTGACAAAAACGGCCTAATGGCCCCGGGGGCCGGAAATTGATGCCTGCCCGCCAGAGATGAAGGACCGGAAGGCGATGTCGCCGTGACTTATTGTTCCCAAAGAGTGAGAGTTGCCATTCATGAGTGCGTCACTGGAAATGTTAAATGCTTGTGGCGTTGGGAATGCGCTTCCGTAGAACGGGTGCCACTGGTGGGGCAAGCAAGTTTTACAGCGAGCTTGGACACACCCACGTCAGGGTTCAGCTTGGCGCTCATATTTTTCTAATTGGATCTGAACCTACACCTCGAATGGAATCGGTGGACTAGAAATCACAACATAGGAATGATCGCATTAGATTGAGACAAAAGTTCATCCCGTTTTAGGATCCAGATGGCACTGTATCACAAAACAGAAGTTATTTCTACTTCCAACCTGTCACGGTTTGATGTTGTTTCAAAGAAGAAATTTCATCTTGTTCTTGGGGGGGGGTTGTCTTATTGTGTGCCGTTTTTTTTTTAAATTTTGTCTATCATTAAAAAGTTCAGAAAATAAGAAACATTTTCGACCTATGATGCTGTTTTATTTCCGAAAAGGCAAGAAGGCTTCCCAGACGCAAAACACCTGTGTTGTGTAGGGTGAGGGTGGCGTTGACGATTCCACGTGCCGTAAGGGACTCAGAAGGTTTCGTCACCTGGATCAGTTCCTTAGCCGGAAACCTCAGAACTTCTATGATATGATGCAGCTATCGGAGAGACGGAGAAAGGTCATCGAACAGAACGGAACACACTGCATTGGTTCGTTCTAATGTTTAGTCAATGAAATAATTTTTCTTCAACTTTTGTCAAACAAATGAGACGAACTTTCGCATCAACGCAATACTAGGTCCAATATTAGTTGACATTGACAATCCCAGTCGCAACCTCATTCAGAAATCGACACGACAGCAGGCGGTAGTAGGCGAGAACACTTTACTTAGTCAACAGTTGAAGGTGTGCCGCTTTTATAAAAATCAGACCGAAGAAAAATATTTCCACTCACCTAAATGTGTGAAAGTTTGATTACGAAACCCACGTAATGTGAAATACAGTTTGGTTTGATTTGTATTTAATAAATATGCAATGTCGGAAGCGACGTGACCACGTGCACTGAACAATGTTTCTTATTTGAGAGGCCTCCGGGGCAATCGAGTCTGCCTGATATTGCACTGACTGTGTAAAAATAATAATAAAAGACTGCGAATTAAATCAATCTGCATTCGTTAAATCCAGATATATACCCCTTAGTTGCGGATTCTTTTGTCGAGAAAATAAATAAAAAATGAAAGCATTTTGAAATATTTTTACAAGAGCACTGACAAAAACACGAACTTTAAAGCACTATGACCTTGATCAATCGAAGGCAGGGCTTTAAAACGCACATTTCGTAGTTAATTCCATTTCTGCTATGGTTTATAACCCCAAAGGATTTATATCTGCATGCCGATGTGTTTACAAATCGCCACCCAATCACGAAGACATGTCTGTTCTTTGAAAATAATGTTTATACGATCGGACCGCTATTTCCATCTCCTCGGTTCGTCTATCTTAGATATGCCGCGCAAAAGGTTATATTGAATGAAGATTAAAAAAAAAAAAAGAAGGTACGACCATTTCAAAGAAAGGTCCATAGGCGTGTAAATCACGTAAACGCGACATAGGCGTGTGCGCCCTAAATAGCCCACAAATCGCTTTCGCCGACAAAGCACGCATGAATAATGGTCTATGGGAAAGACGACACAACCCCCCACCCTATAGATATAGACACTCTTTAAAAAAGTATATATATAAATGGCGAAACCTTATGTAAACACGAAACATCAAACTTTCCTCCGTTCCCTCCGTGGCTTGACACTCGCATCTTTTCTTCGGGAGAAGAATAAATAACGTTTTAAAAAGAGTATGTATTTTTTTCCGTAGCCCAGTGCCTTTAACCCCTATAGCAATGAAACCGAATAATAATAATAAAAAAAATAGTTCCACGGCGTCGCAGCACACGGAAAGATTGTAAAGGCGCAAGATAGACTGGCTGTCCAGGTTTATGTGCCGATAGCGGGCAGAGAAAAATTGCTTTACATGCATTAAAGAAAGAAAGAAGTCGCATCAAAACGTTACCCTGCATCTCTTTAGAAGCTTTGTCGTGCGCGGGTACATGGGCCGCCCAGAGCCGAGGTTGGGGGGGAGGCCATTGTGGTGTGGCGGAAGTACCTAAAGGGTTCACCGGAAGTAAGAACTTATTACATTCATCACGTGGTGGGTAATTTGAATATAGGGTCTTTTGACTCAAAGCTTGTCAAGAGTGAAAAAGTGGACTCTTCTGTGGGCTTTTTCTTCCTGATAGATGGTGTGCCCCGGGCGACAAGTGTTTTGCAGGAGGAAGGGCACAAGACATCCTTTTTTTCCTCTCTCTCTCCACCCTTCTCGCCCCCTGGTTTTTTTTATCTGGGGCACCCCGTTGGAGCAAAAAAAAAAGGCATCTTTTAAGCCATACAAAAGAGAGTTACAACCTGAAATACCTGACAGCGTCACATACGTGTCTTCGGAGTATAGGTATTACGTATTTATTGCTTAA
This sequence comes from Metellina segmentata, assembly GCA_947359465.1. Taxonomy (NCBI): domain Eukaryota; kingdom Metazoa; phylum Arthropoda; class Arachnida; order Araneae; family Tetragnathidae; genus Metellina; species Metellina segmentata. The sequence continues at coordinate 125,343,363 of OX375875.1, forward strand.
AAGTATAAAGGGAGTTGTATCGCACCTTTCGAGAAGAGTGTCACAGCTCAGAGTGGAAATGAAATCTCTCGGGAGTCCTGTGCGAACGAACCTCGCAAGTGGTAAGAAGGCGGGAAATAGGATACGTGTTTTAATAAATATGTGGAATAGGATGGATTTCTATCAGATCAAAGACTAATCTGTAAAACGCGGTTTTCTCCAAACAGTAATTTCCAGATCCACGACTTTGGTTGAAAACCGACAAAATTAGAAGAATGTTTTTTTTTTTAAATTTCATTTTTCAATATTAAATAACTGTAGGTTCGGTCAAAAGTCGCCAGATCCATTATCGGGTTATTTTTGACTATCACATAGTTTTTCTGTAGTTACAAGTGTTTTGATAACATCTTTCGAAATTCTTGGTGTCATTTAGCATACCAAAATTCAGTTTCAGAATGTAGCTTGTGTTAAAAACTAACACCAAGCATCCCCATTGAAACATAATATAATTATTAACTGAGCAATTTTTTAACCAATAGATTGTGTTTTTTTTTATGCACTGAAAATGCCTCTCAAAGTGCGAGTTATATTACCACGTCATCCGACCACGTTTCAAAATGACGAGGTGTGTTTCTCTGATCTTTCCCTTCAAGACTGGTCCCAAACCGTTGCCAATAGCCCGTTGTGTTGCTCCAGTTCAACGTTAAGTAACTACCTACCTCGTAAGGTACATGCCTTACGATTAAAAGACAAATTATAATTATATTTAAACAATTAAAAGCTACAAATAACAAGTGCAGATATTTTAATACATTTCTTTGCTTAAGAAATTCATTCACAGCGGTCATTAAATCATGCTTAGGCATGCACTGCCGATTTCAAGAAATTCTTCCCAAAAAGATTCGGAATGGAGTGAAAGGGATTCAACAAAAAAAAAATCCCTCCGATCAGCGATAAAATTTCCGTTAAGATTTCTCTTCCTTTCACATGGAAATGCTTTCCGTTTCCAGAGAGCGGCTCAAAAATAAAGCTAATAACAAACACATCTCATTTATATTCGATCGTAAAAGCGAGAAAAGTATTTCGCAAATCAAACAAAAACACGATATCAATAACAAATCGGACTGTGCAAGGTAGTGTGTTGATGACGCAGGGGGGTGAATTGTCGATTGGCTCGTTACCCAAGTAGGAACTGTCATTAGTCGAGTGCTGCCGAAAGAAAGCGGAACCCATGGAACATTAAGCAATTTTTCTCCTGATGAAATTTCGCTAACTCATTGCCGATTCTTAATGTGGCAGCCGAATCGATGCAGATACCGACTTTTCCACTCGGCAGGACGGCCACAGCTGCCATTCATATGCCGAGTGTTATTAAGACGTTTCTTTCATTTGCATACTCGGCGGTTCGACCATGGGATTGAATTAGTGTGCGAAATAAACACGACAACTGCTGTCTGTGCTGAGAGTACTTCGTCCGTTTGTGGAGATTGAAGTTTCTTACATAATATGCCAGAAATGTTTCCTAAAATTCTACCAGAGAAGAAGTTGTGTTACACAAATTTATTGTTCGGGTCTGTACTGTAGGGTAAATATTGAATATAATTTTCGTATAACTGTGTACCCTTTCAGGCAAGTTTTTTTAGGTTGTCTAAGACAGTCTTTGGGTGGGTAGGTATTTAAAATAACGTCATACTGAAACAACACAACGGGATATTGGTGACAGTCCAAGATCAACCCACGAAGTCTTGCCATCGGAAATAAAAATTAAAAAAAAAACTTTCTTTCAATTAGTGGATATTGCTTGTAATCCATTTTGGACTCAATTGTACCATTATTTGGTTTGTAGATTGTTTGGAGTAGTATTTTGACTTAATTACAATACTACTCGGGAACTTTCTGGCCCTGTTGGTAGAGGGTGGTATTGGCCCCACAGAGAAACTTCGGAAGACATTGAATGATTTATAGCGCATTCACACTATCATAAAGGCGGGCATAAACTGGTATTTATCCGTTTACCATAAAATTGATTTCTCGTCACCGGTGACAGACTATTATGGTATGTGAATGGTGAGGTATAGGCCGGCTGATCTGTCAGCGTCCCGCATCCTCCCGAGCTGTTCTTCCACCCTCGCTGCTGCCGCGCTGTGACGTGATATGATTAATGAGCCTTTGTCGCGGACGTCAAATGGGCTGCTGCGAATCGGACAGGGTCATTGTGGACGATGATTCGCGTGCGTCCGCCGCTGCACGTCAAGCCGCCCTTTTGTTTGGGCTCGCTCCGCCATCGACCCGGAGTGTTGACAGTCTCAACTACCTCTCCAATTGGGCGACATTCATCGACAGTCCGACTGCCTCCTTACCCGTGCATCGAAACATCGCGTTTCGTTAATGGTGCGGACGCTCGGGAACGAGAGAGTCTGTGGAAGCGGTCACCCGATCGGAGGAGTCACGGATCAACTTCCGAAAGGTTGCAAGGTTCGAACCCAAGACCATCGAGTACAAAAAGGGCTGGTGCACGCTTAATCTGTCATGGCCTCAAACGTCCTCACATTGGCATGGTGTGTAAGTTTGGAGAGGGGGGTGCCAGCTTAAGTGTCGACCTCATATGACCGTGGATCAAATAACGTGTTGTCCTCGGATTTGATCTCTTGGGGGATCCTCGGATTTGATCCCATACAATCGCCAATAGTCCGTGTGATGCTTGAGTGTGACGTTAGTTAAAACCTGCCTACCTCAAAAGTGAATTAAAACCTCGTTAAAAGAATGTATTCCTTGTAGATTTCTGTGATCATAGCGGTTCGATTTCTCCTGGAGTGCATTTGTATCTTCTGTGTGAGTAAAATATTCATTGTGTGTAATGGCCCAATATTTCTTGACGTTACTGTTTTGTGTTTGGAGCATCTTGGCTAAATGTGGCCATAAAACCGGGTGCAAAGAACCATTTATGATCCTAGTCTTCCCCTTTTCCTCATGCAGACCAATCGGTCTGGTGGTTAAGGTGTTGGCCTCTAGATCGGAAGGTTCCTGGTTCGAATCCAGGTCAGTGCATGGATATTTGTAAGCGTATGGTGTAAAGGCGGCTGGTGCACCTTAAATCTGTCGTGTCCAAAAGTCCTCAAGTTGGGTTGGTGTGGAAGTTTGGAAAGTGGTGTGCCAGCTCAGGTGTTGCCTCCTCATCTGACCGTGGTTCAAAGTGACGTGTTGTCCTCGGATTTTTCCCTTAGGAGATTGATCCCGTACCGTCGTCAAGGGCCCATTGTGTTTCTCTAGTACGACGTTAATTAAAAATTACCGAATTACCCCTTTTCCTCATGGACAAGTCTGTCTTATGTATGTGCGGCTTCACGCGCGGACCCGAAGTACCCAAAAACATAAAAACCATCAACCAACAAGACCCATGGATTTTACTGCTTCTCGTAACACACAGTTATCGCTCTCCCGGGATAACCAAGCGATCTTTTCCTGCCTCCATCCTATTACTCTGTTTTTCCCATTCACAACATACACTACGTGTCCAAAAAAAGAGTCGCAATTGAAATTTAAAAGTTCAGTTTTGGGACGACCGTGATTCGATGATTATTGCAGATATTTGCATAAATGTTTGCGTAATGCAAGCTCGAAATTTCGTCGTTACACCATACGATTGATTAGTTAGAAGTAAGCATGGCTAAAAGTTATAGCTGTGGTCGAGGAAGTGATGTAACATGTTTCAAAAAGGGGTAAAACACATTGGTTTGCACTAAAGTGGAAAAAATGTAAAGACATAGTTGCAATATGTGGCATAGGATTGCAACTGTTACGCATAATAAATCTTGGAAAGATGGCGATAAACCATCGAGTTCGCGAAAAATGTACGGTCGAAAATCCATCCTGAACGAATGTGACCGGCGATCGCTGAAGCGAGCAGTGAAAGCAAAACGCAAGAAATCGACTGTACAAATCACGGCACTCTTAAATAATGGAAACAAGACAATTTACAGACGCACAATAAGACGAGATTTTAAAAAAGCGAGACTTAGAAGCTGTGTTGCAGTAAGGAAGCCCCTTGTGAGTGTCTCATTAATCGAAAGAAAAGACTACAATTTGCAAAGTAGCACAAAAATTGGACAGCTCAGCAATGGGGAAAGGTCATGTGGTCCGATGAGTTAAGATTTATGCTTTTTCAAAACGAAGGATGCATTTGGGTTCGAACAGAGCCACACGAAGCATTGGACCCTACATGTATCGTTCCCACTGAGCACTCGTCAGGAGGCAGTGTAATGATATGGGGCTGTTTCTGTTCGGCTGGACTGGGCCCCGGAACATTGTGCAACAACAAAATGAAGTCTGCACAGTACCTCAACATCTTGGATGATCAATGGACTTTTTCTTCCCTGACAGTAGTGGTGTATTTCAAGACGATAACGCCAAAGTACACCCAGCTGGAACTGTCAAATGTTATATCAGTGAGCACGATACATCGTTTACACACATGATTTGACCACGGCAAAGTTCAGACCTCAATTTCATCGAGAATCTGTGAGACATACTAGAAAACGATTTAAGACTAAATTCCCCTCTTTCTTCATTCATTGAGGTTTTGGGAGACTTCTTGTTTCCACTGTGGCCGAAAATAGAAATGGACACTGTGCGGAAGCTCACTGCAACAATGCCACGACGAATGAAAGCCATTATTCGTGCCAAAGGTGGTCCAACGAAATATTAAGGTATGAGACTTTTTTTGAACACGTAGTGTATTTTGCTTGAAGTCTGTCTTGCGTTTGGTGCCTCTTGTCCAAACATGGCCACAAAACTCCCAAACGATCCACTGATCTTCGTATGTGGCACTCGACGATGAAAATTCCAAGAAATCAATACATTACAATTGGGGGTCAATGTAAAAGTTCTGCTCTTCCCGTTAACTCACACTTCGAACGCTTGTGGCTCCCCTCGGAACTCCAAAGCATCTCAGAAAACGATCCGACACTGCAGTTGGAACCAGAACCCATCCGTCGAGGCCTTTTTCCAATCGGAGAAGCACTCCCAATTACGGCATAAAAGCAGCGGGCGGAATCCATGATAAATGAGGCCGCCTTATTAGAAAAGGGAAGGGGGTGAAATTCCAGAAACGGCACATCCTCTTGCAGAGAGAGAAATTCCCTCTTAATAGCTGCGTAGTGATTACTCTGTTCTTAAGCGAAGGGGTGAGGAGCGCGACAAGTGGCCACGCCATGTGACAGAGCCCATTTGTTTCGAAATCTTTATTAATAATCGCGGGGGGAGCGAGGAGTATCTTCTGACGATTTTCGGGTTGACGGCTCGAGATTAAGATTGTGAAAGCGGAAAGCTGTTGCAGCAGGGAAAATGGATTCGAATGTTCCGCGAGGCTTTCGCGAACGAATCAAGGTGAACGTTCGAGAGTATAAGTATATAAGCAAAATATATATAAAGGAGATGTGCTCCTGAGGGTGAAGTTAGAATGCATTCAGCGAATCAATTTTAGTTGCTTTATGTTTGAGTCAAACATGTGCGACTTACTTTACCAACGTTGTGTTACGATATCTGGTTCGAGGTTAAATTTGTTAAATGAGGACCACCCTACGTGTTACGTAAACAGAAAAACTTAAATCCAATAATATTTCAATGCAATTTAACACTTTTATCTACCACTTGCGGAAGAAATGAGTGCGTAGTGAAGATCAATGCATTCGAAGCAGATTGAAACACCATTTGTATGTTCCCTTTCAATAGGCTATGGCGTTAAATAGCCTATTTAGCAACACGCGGATAATAAAGTATAAACTAACTTTAGCAATAAATGACACAGATTTTTCATTGAAAAAAAAAACTCTTCTGAACAATACTAATTCCTATAAAGTATGATGTTCAACTCTTTCGAACTTTGTAACAGTTGTTGCTGAAACCTTTAATGGGGCCACTAGACCATTTTACACAATGCCAGTTTCATTTACCAACTACGTTAACTTTTATTGCGGTATTCTTACAATTATGCCTAATTTATGTATTGCGATGGTTAACTGATAGAAAAGATGGTTAAATCATTAACTTCGTACTCTGATATCTTTGGTTTTTATTCCGGACCATCGCCAATAGCCTATTGTGTTGTTCCAGTACGACGTTAATTATACCGTCCTCTAATATGGATAATAAAATATCAATCATCATTTTTAAATTGACTTTTCAATAATAATTCTGTTGAAAGTAGACTTTATGTGAGAGATTGTCTGATGTAGAAGAGGTCCGTTATGGTTCTGAGGGTATGCCATTGCGCTAGCAACCTGCGTGTTATAGGCGTCGCAAATTCGATTCCTGCCTGGGTATAATTTCCCTTTTCTGCTTTTGTAAAACTTTCCTTGTGTGTACATGTTTATTATTTGATATTGTTCGTTTTGTCTCTGGCGTGGCATGGCCACAAATGGCCGTTGCGCCATAAAACCCCAAACAACCAACCTGCTGCAGAAGATACTATTATTTGAGGTAGAAATTTGGTGATAACGCATGCAAAGACAGATTTCTAAATGCAGAACTCAACATCGGTAAGAACACCAACTTTTTTTTTCAAAATCTAAACTAAGAGGCGACAGAGGGGGGAAAAAGCGGAAGAGCGAATCTTTGTTTGCGGAAGGGGACACGTGGATGATGGATGATTCTTTCCTTGTTTCGATAAAAAGTAAAAAAATAAGTACCGGACACGGGTGTGTACATAAGAGGGTATACAGACCTTGCATTTTGTGTTCCGCTTCTGCCCGGGCATTCCTCTCCCTCTCCAGCTCCTGCGCCAGGGATTCTGCAACAGATGAAAGCGACGGTCAGTTCTCCCACCCACTTTTTTGCATTGTTACATCAGAGATCAATGAACACAAAACAGACAGCAGGAGGGAAAATTGATTTCTTAATTGCAAAGTCCGCCCCACCGCCACGGCTCTCTTCGCTGATGGTGCGAGGGTAGGTTAGGTATTCCCAATAGGTTATTCCCATTCTCTAAGAAAGTCCGCTCGTTTTGATGTAATTTTTTATGTTTATATTGACACATCAAACAGATTGGTCAGAATTGGACGAACACAATCCCATAACGCGATTTTTTGACGAAAACAAAACCGAAAAATGTCCAGTTTTCGATTGGACCACGGCTTGCTGGCGGTATGAGCTCAGATAGTTTAAACCTCCAAGTGATTTCGACGAAATATCTTGTCCATAAAGATCTGACCAACTTCGCTCATGGCAAGATATCTGGTCCATAAAAATCTGACCAACTTCGCTAATGGAGAGGTGAGATCAGGATAGCGTTGATTTTTTATGATGACGAGATCACGATCTGGTTTATTTTTTCCCCTTAAGGACGGGGTATCTCGTTCATCAAGACCTGATCAATTTTGCTAATGACGAGACACCTCATCGAAACAACCCCAAGGAGGGTTAACACGTATTTGTGTTTGCCTTTTCATCGGGTGCTTTACTTTCGTCTCTACTGGCGCTCACAGGAACCAGCAAACCCCAGCGACATTTTTTCCCCTAATGGCGGGCACATTTTGACCTAAGTCATTGGCCACTACAAGGCCGGAAGTGATGGCTACTTATGAAGGAGCACCCAGTGGGAGGACCATCATTGCCCCTAACAATTTATACTTCGTAATTTTGAACCATGTTCAGATGACGAAGCAACACCTGAGCTGGTATACGCTTACAAACATCCATGCCCGAACCCGGATCTGAACCGGGGACCTTCCGATCTAGAGGGTAACACCTTAACCACTATACCGGTTGGTAGGCACCCCAGCGACATCAAAAAGATAATTTTGTGCTTTGCATGCTGGAATTTGGAATGACTATGAGGAACGTCATGAAATCTTCAACGCTAATATATGCGAATTGTCATGTCCAACCGATAAACGAACAACCTTTTAACTTATTTTTTCACGATTGCTTTTGGCAATCGTGAGTTGTAATTTTGGCAATTAGTGCGAATTTAACTGGATTTGTAATACATTCCTAGTTGTGTGGGGGAGCATGAAGTTGGTAAACATTTTCATAAAACATCTAAAATTTACAAAAGTTAACTTGGCAAACTTCATACATAAAATCTTTATAGCTCATAAAAAGCAGTTAATTATTTATAGCGAATTCCAGATAGAATGGTTATTTTGTTGAGAATTTATGTTCTCTATTGCCAAAGAAACTTGAGAACCCATGTTGTGTCTAAGCGAGGATGGATGAGAGGGAACGACTGTTCAAGTTCGTGAAAGGAAAGTAGTTAATTCGTAAATGGTAAATGTTGTCTGTAGCCAATTTCGGCGGACAAAAGACCCAAAAGTAGATTGAGTGGAAAAATCGAGTTTACAAAAAGTTATATCACCGAGTATGATTTCTATCGAGATTGAGGACACCACCGATATTATAAGATTCCTCCTTGTCAAACAAGCATTCGTAGTGCTCGAAATGCCGTAGCGTAAAAACAAAACTAGCGGTTGTAGTATAGAATCACTAGTGTGGAAAAAAAACCCGGAAGGTATCTGGATGCTAGTTCTTCGTTTCTTGATAGGGGCCCAGTGGGCAACCGTTTCTTGGATTTGAGTGACTACAGTCACCCAAATATGCAGAATGTTTTATCCCTTTTATGGTGTTCGTACGGATTTATACCTCCGAGTACAGCACCGAATACATTTTCAGAATGTAGATTTCTTAGACGTCGAAAGCCAAACGTGAATTGTGCAAAAGCAAATCAGAACCATCCTGCTCCCATATTATGTTCACTGTTCCGAGAACGTTCTGTAATTAGAAACGATGCAAATATTTTTTCTTTAGTTTCCCCAGCAATGCGGATTTACTTATCGGATTTCCATATTACCTTAAACACAGATTCAGCATAAAAAGCCGCATCGAAAGAAGAATCCTTCCCCAGTATGGAGCAAGTGTTCATTTCTTTGAGCACTCGGAAGGAACATAAATCAAATAACGGCAACGGAAGGAATTACAACAAGAGCAGCAGCAGCAGCGAAAGAAAGAAAGAAAAAATCCAGCCGATGGCAGAGCAAAGTAAAACAGAATGTACTTCAAATTGAATTTCCCACTGAATGCAACCTATGATAATTGATGCTTTTCTAATACTCGCTGAGCTCTTCTCCGACTAATAGAAACCTCCCCATTCCTGTGCAGTCGAGGGCAAAAATTAAATAAAAGGGATTTTTATACCCCCGAATGGGAGCCAAAAACAATAACAATAACAACGAAATAAAAGATTAATGTTCGAAAATTTCTAGCCCCATTATTTAACGATTCTGAAGTCAAACGGCACGCGGTTTTTTGCACGGCTCTTTATTTTTTGCTCCCTTTTCTGAGTTGTTTCTCGTCTTATTTCTTTTTGGGGCCATTTTGCTGGGAAAGGAGCCATTAGCAGGACACTTAAAAGGATATTAAATTTTCCAATTAGGAATGAGGAATTGATTTGGTATGCAGATCTTAACTTTCGGGGGACCCTCTTCGCCATAAACCACTTCTTCCTGCGTCATGTGGAATGTCAGCTTTTCCCTCAGACACCCAATGCACGGAGACTAAATTAAAGAGTTCATGGCTCAGGATTGAGGGCGCGTCAACGAATTGAGAAAATCCCCGAGGCTTGGTCATGGGAATAGCACAGCATTGACAAGCCTTCGTAGGAGTGTTGTCATCACACCATTGGAAATACGAAAGGATTTTTCTGCTAAGTTAAATGAAGATGGCGCTAGTGTTTGTGTGCTTCCTGTTCGTGTATTCAGTATTAGCTAACCGGTAGTAAAATCCTCCTTTCGGTGATTTGATTACTCCGAAATACACTCGTTATCTGACTGTGGTTCAAAATTGCGTGGTGTTAACTTCGAATCTTTCCCGTTAGGATTGATCCCGGATCGTCGCCAATAACCCGTTGTGTGACGATGCACTCCAGTGCAACGTTAATTAAAACCTAACTACCCTCCCATACGCTGTTTTGATCAGACGGCATAAGTAGTTTATTGTGGATTGTACAACTCAATCGCAAAGTACTGCTTTGTACACTATTTTGCTGATTTCTTCAACGGACTATGTTTCTTTATGTTCTTAAGGGTTCAAACATTTCCTTGTTCTGTAAGGAAGATGATTTATCTTGATTTTTAAAGATACAGGAAAAAACTCCCCAGCTGATTTCAGGACTAAAGCGAGGGGATCAGTGAGCAGTGCCTCTGTGCTAGCAACCTGCGAGTTGTTGGCGTCACAGGTTCAATTCCAACCTGGTGTATTTCCCTCTTCTGTAAGGTAAGATAAGGTTTTTTTTATTGACGTTGTAACAGAGCAACATAACGGTCTATTGACGATGGTCCGAGATCAATCCCCTAAGGCAGGGGTTCCCAAAGTGTGTGCCGCGGCACCCTGGAGTGCCACGTAGAGAGATGAGGGGTGCCGCGAAGCGTTCATGATCTCTAATGTAAGCTATCGCATAAGCAACAGAAAAAAGTGTCAAGGTCACTCATCAAAAATCGGTTCACTTCCCAAGCAAGAGCAGGTTGAAGGTAATTTTATTTTTTAATTTATATTTTCACCTACACCTATGTTTTTTCCTACTAAGTACAATTAAAGTATCTGTGCGAATTTTAAATACGAGTTGTATTAATTATGGTTATGTTCTTACCGCTTACTTCTCTAATTTCTTCTTCAAAGTCGTACAAATATGAAATATAAACGTATATATAATAATACACCATAGATAGATATTATATGACGAAAGTGCCGTGAGAAACTTATAGTAATTCTCTTAAGGGTGCCGCGACTTGGATAAGTTTGGGAACTCCTGTCGTAAGGACCACGTAATTTTGAACCACGGTGAGATGACTCCCTCTTCTGTATTACTGAAACTTTCCTTGTATCTTTCACTTGATGGTGTCTGTCTTGTGTTTGGTGTAGTACGGCAAGATATGGATCTGGCGCTTGGAACACCCAAATAGGGGTAATGAATCCGGCGCCTTTTATTCTTCCGTTAATTTGCTTATGCTTTCACTGAAAAACCAAGTACCGTCGTCGAGGCAATTGTGCGACATCCCCTCTCGCAGCAGCAAGTATCGGGGGACAGTTCGGAGCGAAAGGGGGAGGGGGTGGAAATCCCGGAGCATTAATAAACACGAATTCGCAAACTCCCTTTCCTCGCGGAGGATTTCTGGAAGGGGAGGGGGATAATGGGATCAGGTCTGGAGACGCAGAAACAATGGCCTTTTCCCTCTGTCTATAAAACCGAAATAATTCTCCCGAGACGGCGAGGACAAGTTTCGAGCGATTAATATCATTTATTCCGACCTCATTGTCGATTCGGCTGCTCGGGACGAATTAAGAGGCAATTCAATAACGCTTTCGAGTGGGACCGCACGCGATTGTCCCCCAACGCACATCTGCGCGCTTCCTTCCTCATCGACTCAATGGATGCATCTTTCTTCGGATTATTAATGCGCCTTTCTTACCCGACACGACACTCATCGGGGAAAATAAATAACAACCTGAGTGCGGGATCGAATTATAGAAGTCTCTTAATGGTGGCTTCTTCCAAGAGAGAGCTTTAAGTGATGAGAGGAAAAAAGGCTTCTTCTCTAAGTTATTCAGATTGATTCATTTCGTGCATTTCTTTGGGATGTGCTACCGCTGTTTCAGGTGGTTGGAAGAGTAAAAGGGCGAGGGTTACGACTTCGAATCCAACCAAAAAACCATAGTTGGTGCACGTTAAATCTACCGTGGCCTCAAATGACCTCACGTTGGCGGGGAAGTTTGGAGAGTTAGAGTGCCAGCTCAGATGTTGCCTCATCTGACCATAGTTCAAAATGACGTGGAGTTGTCCTCAGATCTTGTACCCTTGGGGGATCGATCTTGGACCGTCCTCAATAGACCGTTGTATTGCTCCAGTACGACGTTAATTGAAGTACCTACCCTAACATTGTTTGAAACATAACTCCATAAAATTGCGTTTTGAGCTGAGGCAGTGGAGGTAACTCTTGTCCTTCCATACAGATGAACCGATTGGTTTGGTTTGACATCGTATGTATATTAAGATCTATAGTCTTAAGAATGAGTTGATTAAGCACATAAGACGATTGCGAAATTATCAGTTATATCAAATAGAAGCTATGTATGTAATTTATAAAATCGTTATCAGAAAGGCATACAAAATAAGTCTTTGTGATGCGGATCTTAACAGACCATCAAAGATCTGTTAAGTTAAGAGACGAAACACCAAATCGTATTAGTCTATACTGCTGAAATTTGAAGATTCAAATTTTTGATTTGCGGAATTGCAAATAGATTTACTAATTTTAGAAGCGGTATCAATCTGGGATGAAAAAAGGCGAGTGATTTTGATGTTTACAAATCACGGTGACATTCTCTTATCGTTTAAGTTCCTTGTCTTACTCGATGCTGTTGGGTTTAGAAAGAAGACTGAAACTTCAAAACTTGTGCAAAAAGTCTTGAGAAGTGTGAGCAATTCATGCAACTCTAAATTGATTGTAAATATGTCTTCCATCCGTAATGTGATGGAAGAATCCCAAAATTTTGTAATGTCGCTCAAGGCTATCTCGATGAAGGTTGGTTGGGTCTTATAGCTCAAGGCCCAAAATCTGATGGCACAGGAGCACATTTCTATCTCAAAATGTTAATTTCAAAGGGGAGAATATAAACACGCTCTTTTTTTTCGAGAAACCCGAGCAGATGTTTGATCTAAATTTTTACCTATAAACTATATTTTAAAAGTAAATTCTAGACCTTAGATCCCTTAGGAGCATAACATTTGAAGGGTGTGCAGGCTTCACGAATCCGAGGTACCCAAATGATCTTTACTTTACCCAACGGTATAAAACAGGGGTCGCGACCCCAGGATATCCAAGCGCTTTCTTTTCACAATTCCTTCAGATTGTCTGCCTTTCCCAAAACCAATCATGTCAATCAACTGGTATGGTTGTTAAAGTGTTAGCCTCTAGATCGGAAGGTGAGTGCATGGATGTTTGTAAGCGAATGGTGTAAAGGCTGGAGCACCTTAAATCTGTCGTGGCTGAAAGACCTCACGTTGGGTTGGTATGGAAGTTTGGAAAGTGGGGTGACAGCTCAGGTGTTGCCTCGTCAACTGACCGTGGTTCAAAATGACGTGTTGTCCTCGGATCTTTCTCTTAGGGGATTGATCCCGGACCGTGGTCTATAGCCCGTTGTGTTGCTCTAGTACGACGTTAATTGAAAAAATTACCCTAAACCAACCATCCAAACACTGATGAAGTAAATGGGTTTAAAAGACTCGTAGAATGTGAATTCTGGTAGGTGTCTTGGGCATCATCTTAGAATGCAATTAGCTCTGCGAATCCAATAATTTCCTGCATCAGGAAAGGCAAATTGTAGTAATCGCACTTTCGTTAGAGCCGGTGACTTAAGATTAGTGGCACATCAGCGAACTCGACTCGCAAGCGACTCATTTATTGGCAAAGAAAAGCTGCAGGTATCGAGCTCGTCTCATGCATAGTGCATGGGCCTAATTCGATGGAGGCCCAGTTTCGGAATTGTACCATTAGGGCTGGTTTCGGACTAAAAGTCCTCTCCTGGGTCCCGAACTTGGCTCTCTCCCTCGGAATAAATTTAATTTCAAATCTCCATCAGTCTTCATTTGTTGAGTGCAAGAAGAGTTGAAACCGATAAAAACGGAGCAACCGGAGATGGATTCGTGCCACTTTGGCTGAGGAGAGAACAAAAGAACCATCGTTGCCATGCATTATCTATAAATTCCTGAACGAAAATCGTCCGGGGCTTGTTAGAGGGAGGTGCTCGAGTGCCGGGAGGGGGCAGAAATTCGCGTCTAAATCGAAGTTTCTAATGGCAAAGACGAAAAGCAACAAGACATTATGGAAATGGCGTTTGCTTAAATTCATGCATTTGTAAAATATCTCGTTCGGAGATGGAAGGGGAAGAGCAGGGCTGAGAAAAAGCACTCGCAAATTTTAAAGCCCCATTTCTAAACATAAGTTACGGTGGCATCCGTTTCAAGGACACTGAGGGGGAGGAATGATTGGCGAACTATCGCCTGCGTGGTTTATCGTTTTTCAGGCTGAACTAGATGATTATATCCGTCTTCTGTGCCACACACTACTAATTCAAATTTATGAATGAACTAAAAAATGAGACCGAATCTACAATGTATTTCAATTTATTTCTCACAAAATTTTTTTTTTGTCTTAACGCTGTTGAATGCGTTAATTCAACAAATTAATTCAACTTACAATTTACATTAGTAATTTTTGCTCAGAAGTCAAGATAACACCATTCAATTTAAGTCTTAATTTGCCCAAAATGTTAAAAAAAATTTCGTCAAAGTGGAAGTCAAATTTGGGAATCATCTTAGAGCAGGTAACTCATAGATGACAAAAATAATCTATGGCCACACTATGGTGAGGTTTACCGAAATGGCCATAGCCACCGAAATGACCATAGATAACATAGATGTCAACGAATCGGCCATTCTGTGCTTCTAAACACTAATTTATTTTAAAATTATTTGCTATGTCACTGACCCTCCTTAATGTCCTAGTCAATTTTTCTAATTACGAGATACTTACCTCGTCAGCACAAAACTGCCTTATATTCTCGGAAAGGGGATTTTTAACTCCAATATCCGGGTAGGAAAAACGAACTGTCCCTTGCCCAAAACTAGTGACAGTTCTGAACAGGTTTTTGACCAGAGGGCTGACCCCTACAAGGTACTTTTCAACGCGAAGATAAACCATTTCAAATCATCCGATGGTCGAATGCAGATAGTATTGTTTTAAAATTTGAAGATATCGATTTGATACAATCTCGACTTTTGTCTCTAAAATGATGCATGCTCATAATCCGTACTCTACACCCGACGAGAGTGCGGGGTGTATATGCGGCTTACAATATTCCAAAGAATTTACCAAACATTCCAGATTTATGTATGGGCCGCGGTGGTCCCGATGGAAGAGTAACGGATTAGCAACCGAAGGGTTGCGAGTTCGAATCTAACAAACACCTTCGTGTACAAAGAGGGCTGGTGCATGTTAAATCTGTCGTGGACTCAAATGTCCTAACGTTGGCGTGGTGTTGACATTATATAGAGTGGGATGCCAGCTCAGGTGTTGCCTCGTCATCTGACCGTGGCTCAAACTTACGTGTTTTCCTCAGATCTTTCCTTTGGGGGATTGATGTCGATGAGACCGTCGTCAATAGCCCATTGTGTTGCTACAGTACGACATTAATTAAAATACCTACTTACCAGATTTAAATATTTTTTTATGCAACCCAATTTGTTTTTATTCCATATATTTTTCATTTTAATGTTGGTCTGATTATTTTATTATATTGTCTTGTGTTTGACGCAGCTTATCATTTTCTGGATCTAGCGCCATGAAACTCAAATCAACCCACCAAAGATTCCAGGATCTGTGACAGTTCGTGCAAACATCCACTGGGCAATCTGTTTCGACGACTTCTTACAGAGAGACTTCAGCGGATGAGAGGTCTTGGCGACGGAGTTGGCGCGACTGTACGAGGACCGGCAACCCCCCCGAGTTCATCTGCATGTTGGCAGCGGTGACGGTGTTTTCCCCGGAAACAATAACTGCGCTATCATTACCCGCCGCCTCCCAAGTGAACAACTCTCTAAAAGCCGTCGTTTCCGTTGGCGAAAAACTCTTGTTATCCCTTTTTGCCAGGGCCCCGCTTCCTCTCTCGGCATTAACAATTTAAAGTTTTTACTGCGCCAACTCTTTAATGCGGGAGCGAACGGGGTGTGTGTATATTCCCACGTCTTGACCCCCCCTTCCTCCCCCGGAATTCATACATGGATGTGGACCATGAAATTTTTAAGCGCTTTCCCCGCAGGAGCTGATTACCTGCCTCGGCGTGTGTCAAAACGCGAAATATGACGCCCTCCCTTATAAATCGAGCGTTTGCATTGGATGGATCCATCCCCCACCCTCAGGGTAAGGATGCAGGGAAATATGCAAGAGTTATGGCTTTGAAATCTCAATAAGTATCTGGCATTCAGGGCCGCGCGAAGGGGGAGACACTTGCCCACTCTTTCATAAGTGCAGGAATTGCCGGGATGATGAAATGTGACAAAAAATGTAACCCCTTTTTTGTTTGAAAGCTTTGGATATGTGTAATAGAACTTCTCTGTTCTTGGCTTCTTCGAGTGTCAGTGTTCGTTATGGGTTTGAAATTGATGCCAAATACCGTCCGAATGCCCTGGTGTGTTTAGTTTCTTATAAGCAGCTTTTGGCTTCCAGGTATTTACTTGAAAATGCATCAAAATGAAAGTTTTTGTTTTCTATCTACAAAGATAGTTTGGTTGAGTCACAAAATAAGTCGATTTCCTTCTGAGAAAAACGTCTGGCCCTACTTCCCCCTTAATTTTAACTCTTTGCCCATGAAATGTCGTAAGTCCATGTTAAATTAACACACAAAAGTGTTATTTTCAACCTGACCTTTTCCGATTTCATTGAAATTTAGTAGCCTTGTGTAGGAAATCAATCTGGGCAAAATATCTAAATTCTTTTTCGCAAATTGCAACAGATCACTTGATAAACTTGAAAACGGGGCACAATTAGGTAACGCATTTCGTAAAATCTGGATTTCATTTGTGCTAGAAAGCTGGAAGTAGGCTTATTTTTAAAGCTAATTGATAATATAATACAAGCATGCCTTTTTATTTAAAAGTATTTCAAAATCAAGTCTCATGTTTCGACCTTTATTTAAACAAAAAAGAAAGAGGCCCGTGAATGCTTAGCATTATTATTTTAGGGTTCAGAATGACTAAAGGTGTGGATAATAATGAACTAGAGCCTACGTGCTGTCATCTGAGCAAACAATGGAGCATTTGCAAACAGCCCATTGAACCCTGTGTGCAATTTTTCAGTCGAAAGCAAAACAATTAATGTCTTAAAAAATGCTTTTAGCGTTCCAAATTGAAGCTTTTAGAGAATATCAGGCCGTTATAAAAACATAATTTATATTTACATCTTGTAAATAAAAGTAAAAAAATAATAATTATTATTTTTTAATTTAGATTTTTTGAGAAAACATTCACTATGTGTTGACTAAAATATTAAACCTTGTTTAATAAGCACCATTGAAAATAGCCTTATAACATAAACACATCGCTAGACATGAAAAGCAGAGTTGTAAAAGTTTAAACACTACACATCAATTCAAAATTTTCAATTTGTCTTATTTTTAAAACCAATCAAACGATTGCTTCAAAAACTGGTACTTTTGGTTTACTACCTAAAGAGTACCTCCTCACCAATGTTTGTTGAATTGGAGACACCAAGGTTGAGTGCTGTGTTGAATTGACTTGGAACGCTGCTGTACCAGGGGGAGTCCATGAATACCTTTCGTGAGTCTTCTATAAAATGAAAGGTTTATTGGGAAAAGAAAGATATTTTTGAATTGATACATTTGTACCCATTCCCAAGCTCCACAGAAGCCGTACTCTTAAAGGTACGTGTACTGTATACGAAGTGGGGCCGTCGTGGCCAAGTGGGTATGTCCTCTGCACTAGCAACCTTCGAGTTGTAGGCGGGACAGGTTCAATTCCTGCCAGCTGCATTCTTCCCTGGGTGTATTTCTCTCTTCTGTGTCAGAAAAACTTCCAGTGTGTGTTTGTGTCTATTACTAGAGATTGTGTGTCTTGGGTCTGGCACAACATGGCCAAACATGGTCCTTGCTCCATTAAACACCCAGGTATAGCTGTAGTCTACGTTTATAGTGGTGGTTAAGAGCTTGGTAATTTTTTTGTCGCACTCTTAAAGTCGCCAAGGAAAGAATTATTTCAAAAATCTTTTTATTCCACAAATATTTTTCTTTTTGCAAAGAAAAATGAAAGCTTCAAAACACATTTGAGAATGTTTCAAAAAATATATTTTTGAAAACTTTCACAAAAAGTAAAAAACTTTAACTGAATTTTTTTTTTACAAAAAGTTCTTTTTACACCGGAAAATGAAAGCTCCAAAACGCATTTGTGAACCAGCAGAAAAACTAAGCTGCGAATTATGGGTAAGAATACCCTGAAACTTATCAATTACGCTAAATACAGTGGGCATATTGAAAAATAAAAAGATTTTCAAAAGAAAAAAAATCAAGAAATAATACAACCTGATACGTCAGAACTGTACCATAAAAACGATTATAACAAAATAAAATTCCACAACTGGCGAAAAACCATTAAATGAACCAACGAAATCAAAGAAAAAAAATTTTAAAGGACAGTGCCATCAATGGATAGTTTAAAATTAAAATAGCCATTGGGAATCAAAGAAAAATTTCAAACGTACCTACCAAATCAAGCGGCTTGAACGGATTTTAAAAGAACTTTCTAGAATAATTAAAATGAAAATTCAAATTTTCCATTTGCCGAGGTTGCCATGAAAACCGCAATAACCGTAAATACAGATGGGTTGCCTTAAATTACTATAACTCACTACTAAAAGTGCGCCACTAAAATCCCCAAGGCCGTTGCCACATATATAAACATAGACTGTAGCCGTACCAATAGGAGTCACACACATCATTGGTGTGGATGCGTTTGAAATCTCAATAAGCCACTTATAAATTTCTGAGCCTCAATCATAGTCCTTCGATCACATCTGAAACGCACATCCGTGCACTCAACCATTATATGGACTGGGGAAGTACGATCATGGTAGAAATGTTCATTATTTACTCTTATATAGTAATTTAGATTCGGGTTATTTATTCCTTCGATTTTGAAAGTACGCTACCCAGCTAACACTATTCATTCCAAGCTTTCTTTTATGTCAATATCAACGATTTGAGCAACATTGATGTGATACAAACTCGTACACATTGAAGAATCATAACTTCATGACATGATGACGGAGACCCAATGAGATCGAGTGGACTTCCGAAAAACGGTTGCAAAAACCTTTTTCGGGAGAGTTGAGTTCTGCCACTTTGTGTTCATTACAGTTAGGAGATGCAAGTGAGGTTTCTTACCGTTGAGTAGACGCAGTGTCTCCGCCGAGTTACTCCTGAGAGCTTCTTCGTACTGCGCCCGCTTTTTCACCTCTGCCTCAAGCTGCTCCTGGACTCTCCTGCGAGTCCGCTTCTCCTTCTTCAGACGCTTTTGATACAGAACTGGAAAACAAATGAACGATGCTTTAGCAGCAATACATGTATGAATAGATAGGCCACGATATATCGATAACTTAATTCCAAAGGGTAACACAACTCGAATCACAAAATTTTTGAATTCAGTGTACAAATACAGGGTGGTCCCGAATTCATGGTACAAACTTTAATGGTAGGTACAGGACATTGTAACAATGATTTATTGTATAGGAATGTATAGTCGCAAGTGACGCGGTGAGGCGAAAACAGGGGAAATAACGGCCGAAAGGAAAAACAAAGATTTTATTGAAAGCGTTGTTGACAAGTGTCATGTTTACAGTAATTGTTCAAAATTGCGTCCACCAGTATCGATACATGCTTGACAGCGTCGGTGGAGCGATTGGCGTACACGTTCAAAGATGCCTGGTATTTCACGCACACCTGCAGCAGCTACAGATAAGCGAGCGACGAGATCCTCATCTGAGTCAACTGGAGTCTCATAAACAAGATGCTTTAGATGTCCCCATAAAAAGTAATCGAGGCTCGATAAATCGGGAGATCGGGGTGGCCAAGGGACTGGTCCACCACGCCCAATCCATCGAGTACCAAACGTGGCATTCAGGTAATTCCGTACATCAATGCTGAAGTGTGCTGGCGCCCCATCGTGCTGAAACCACATGCGGTTACGAATGGCGATCGGAACATCATGCAGCAGTTGTGGTAACACTTCTTTCAGAAAAATAAGATAGCTTCCACCAGTGAGCCGCGTGGGTAGTAAGTATGGGCCAATCAAAAAGTCGTTCACAATACCAGCCCACACATTAATACTGAAACGTTGTTGAAACGCATGTCGACGCGTTGCATGTGGATTATCGGTTGCCCACACATGGGAATTGTGCGCATTAAAGACACCCTCGCGTGAAAATGTCGCTTCATCTGTAAATAGCACATAATCTACGAAATCCGGCTGCAACGCACATTGCTGCATCACCCACAGGCAGAAGTTCACGCGGCGAGGATAATCTGCCGGATTCAATGCTTGTACTTTCTGAAAATGGAAGGGGTGTAAGCGATTTTCGTTTAACACTCTGCATACAGTCTGATGACTCACACCTACGTCACGCGCAACAGTTCTTGTGCTTGACTCGGGTCTATCAGCCACAATGTTCAAGATGCTTTCTTCCAGCCTTGGAGTGCGTACAGCTCTTACTCGACCAGCGCCATGTCTGTTGACGTCGAACGCACCTGTTTCACAAAGTTGACGATGTAACCGTTGAAAAATTCTATGATCCGGCATTCGTCGATCAGGATACTCCGCGCGATACATTCGTAACGCAGCTCTGCCGTTACCATTTGCACGGCCGTACATGTAATGCATGTCTGCTTTTTCTGCATACGTAAAGTCACCCATCGTCTACGGCAGCACAATTGTGAATGGCGCTTTTCCCTACTGCGATGCATCATGTTCAACAGCGGCTAGACATCTACTGCCCTCTACCGGCAATGATACCAACCGATCACTCCATTTCTCTTTCCTTTTATTTCCCCTGTTTACGCCTCACCGCGTCACTTGCGACTATACATTCCTATACAATAAATCATTGTTACAATGTCCTGTACCTACCATTAAAGTTTGTACCATGAATTCGGGACCACCCTGTATATTATCATTTGGTATCGGTTGCGACAGTAGTCATTACTCGTTACGATGGACTCCTGGCACGAGAACTGCTCCCGCCACAAAACCAGCTTCCGTTGAAAAGGACCTAATCCCATTTCCGAATTGTTAAATTTGTCATGACTTCAAATGTCCTTGCGTTAGTGTGGTGGCTCATGTGTCGTCCTCGTCATTCAACCACAGTTCAAATAAACAATGTGTGGTCCCCAGGTTTTTTCTTTCTCGTCACCAATAGCCCGGTGTGGTGCTCCGGTGAGACGTTAATAAACTACCTGCCATCACCCGGGTTCAAAACACCAGTTTGTACAGTTCTCATCTCAATCTTTAACTTTGCGTTGACAAGTGTCTACGCTTTCCGTTCTTAAAAGGTTTTCATCTGCTATTGTACGTACCTTTAACAGAATGTCGGTATCGTGCAAAAACAATCTCTATGCAAATATGATTCTCCGTTTCTGATGAATCATTCTCGAGATGCCGTTACGCAAACAATCCGAAAATAATTCTTTTCTGAGAGGAATGAGAAAGAGGGGGGCATCCGAATCGTTGTGCGAGGAAGGAAACCCGCCTCTTCGAAGCCAGAGAGAGAGAGAAGGCGCTGTTCATTATTTTTACATTCGCAATAAAAACCCAAACCGCGGTGCGCGAGACCGAACTCTTTAGGCGTTCCGCGACGTGCAAGATGGATCACCCCCCCAACATCCCAAAACACTCACATCTACGCGATATCTTTTTTTCCCTCTGCAGGAATATAAGATAAGCTCTGCCTCCCTTTCAATCATTTAGGAAAGCGGGCCAGAAACTGTCTTGACAACTGGGCTTCTCTCTCTCTATGCTTTCTTCCTTCTTCCAATAAAACCGTTCTGGATGTGACGGCCAGATACCTGCGCCTCCCCCCCCCCTCGCTTGGCAACGAGAGCAGGCAGGGAAAAAAACAGCCAGGCAAAGCCGTAACTGTCAACGGAATATGCAGAGTTTTTGCGGATACCCTGCAACGGTAGGCTGATTTTTAGGACAATGAAAGCAACAGAGTTCACTTCTCAGTGTTTCACACAAAACACAAAGTTACGCACAAAATGGGGGATGACCGCTTTCCTTAATTTCGCTTTATTCCTCTCGCCTACCTTTACGCGCTTCATTTACTCCTTCGTTAAGATGTCTGTCTGCTGGTGATTGGCCATTTTTAATTAACGTCCAAATAGAGCAACAGGCTACCGAGGAGCATTAAAGGGTGTTCGCACGTCGGGAGAAAGTCTAAGATTCGTGTCTGCAGTAGAGACTACTACCTTATTGCCAAATAGGTCTCACAGTCTATATAGATTTATTTGTTTTTCACAAAAGAATCATCGGGTACAAGAACCTCACAAGTCAAACGGTATAATCTCTCTGATAACAATACATATTGGTTGATAAGCATTTAATTAACGTCACACTGGAGTAACACAACATACTATTATTGGTGACGGTCCAGGATCAATCCCCTAAGGGAAAGATCCGAGGACAACACCACGTCATTTTGAACCACGGTCAGATGACGAGGCAACACCTGAGAGGGCACCCCACTCTCCAAACTTCCACACTAACCCAACACAAGGACTTGTCAGTCTTGTGGTTGGCGCCCTTGCGCTATAATACCCGAAAGCAACCCCGACCTTGTTTTCGCCGAACATCAATTTTGAATTATTTTCAGCTGTTGGTTGTTTTTGGGTTTTTTGATGCAAGGGCCATATTGTACCAAGCTGCACCAACCACGAGGCATTGTCCATTAATCGTGAAGACGAAGACCATGCCTACCAGAGGCAATTAACCTCATTGGAAAAGAATAGATCGCTTGAGTACCTCGGTTTTGTAGAGGCTGTCGAGACTCATTGGGTATGCCCACTCTGCAAGCAATCTTCGAGTTGTAGGCGGTGCAAGTTCCACTCCTGTCAGGTGCATCCCTCCCTGGGCGAATTTATCTCTTCTGTGTCTTTTATTGTGTGTGTCTGTTACTTGATATCGTATGTCTTGTGTCTGACACAGGATGGTCAAATATGGCCTTTGCGCCATAAAAAGTCCCAACCAACCTCGGGTTTGTGAAGTCTGTGTACACCTAAAGATGTTCCCTTGAAGGATTTCAGCTGTTAGAAACCGCGATATCCGTAATAGAAAGGGGGTCTAGTGAGTCCTGGTGGTCCCGTGCCCGTGGAATGACAAACCGAACCTTAAAAATAAGGGTTACAGCACCTACTTCTCCTTCATGTAAAGCCACATGGTATAAGAATGTTTTTATCTAAACATAAAAAGAAGTTTTTGAAAGAAAAATGGCCAAATTTTATAATTTAAACAAAGGAATATTGTATTTTGAAAAAGTTTGGATTGAACCTATGGAGAGGAACTTTGTGAACTCCATCTTTGTAACGTTTTCATCATTCACTTTGCAGTGACATTTTGTTTTTTGCAACACTTATTTGTTGCAAATAGAAAATGTAAGGAAGGACTTATCAATAAATTGATTTTTTTAATGCGATATCAGAGTGGGGAATTAATGACTTTGGAAATGGTTTCCAGTGTGTAGATAAATATACTATTCCACATTTGTTGCAAAGTTTTATGAAAATTAATTTAATATGAATGTGACACTTAAGGATTATACTATTTTGCCAAATAAAACATATTTATTTGTATTCGTCATTGTCATTTTAAGACGTTTAAATAAAAAGGTTTTACTTAGTTTTTTATTTTTATAACGCAGAATTACACAAAATTAGTCAGGTCTTTCTCGGTTTCTTAAAAATTAATCAACGAATTAATGAAAATGTGTATGTCTTTTATTTTTAATTCGTGTTTTAGAACGTTAAACAAATAAGATGTTTTGTTTTCAAAGTTTCAAAGCTTTTTTTGATCAAGTAAGTGAAATAAATCAATAGCATACGATAGTTACCCAACCTTCAGTTTGCTTATGAAAGTAAAAAAACTCATTTGCATAACGAAACTAACTACCTATCAGTGAGCTCATGATAGTAAACAAAACTCTCAATGGTATACGAAACTAACCGACCTTCAGTCTACAAGCCTTTAATATCCCATAAATTAGCAAGTAAGTATTGATTGTAAAAAAGAAAACGGACTTTTGGGGGTTTCGGTTGAAAACGATTCGAATTGCAGACGACACAAAATCTGTTGGGCCAAAGTGATCTTTTATGATCCATCTGATGGTGGACGTCCGTCCATCCATCACACCAATCGCAATTTTCAACCCATCCCTTATTCGTTCAAAATCTCATTTTTCAAATTTGACACGCGCGCCTACTTACTTGTGTGCAGCAAAGAAAGAGCAGCATTCTGAATGCGAGTATCCCACAGATGTCCAAATGATGTAACTCGCACATCAGTCCTCCGAATGCAGCCCGCCCCTTGTTGCCAAAAAGGCCGGCTGACCCACACTACTCGGGGAAAGGATCCTTTGTGCGGGAGAAATTCTTAACGAAATTAGCCACCCCTTTCGAAGAGGCACCAAAGGGGTGTGAGTTCTTTATTTGTTGAATCCATCCCGCAGGAAAAGGGAGGGGCGCTTGGTTAAAAAAAAGAGACCTGACTCAAAGGGTGAAGAATGAACTTATAATTCCATTCGGGATGTTTTCCACTCACACGGCAAAAAAGGGTCTTTTAAAAATCACAAAGGAGTCATTAGGGCTGCCCATCAGGAATGAAAGGGGCAAATTGAGTCTCGAATTTGTCAACCGGTGCGATTGATCCATGCACCTGGCTTTTTTTTGGTGGGAGAAATACCGACTGCAATTAGACCAAATCCCGAGCATATTATTGGGCTGATGCAAAAGTTCGTCCCGTTTTTGGGACCCAAAAAAAATTGAAGAAAAACCATTTCATTCACTTTAGTATAGTATGTGCCGATCTGTTTGGTGACTTTTCTCCACATCTCCGGTAGCTGCATCATATCGCCCTCAAGTACGTTCTGAGGCTTCTGGCTAAAGAACGAATCCAGGTGACGAAACTTTCTGAACCACTTACTGCACGTGGAATCGTCAACACCACCCGCACCCTACACAACACACAAGTTTTCCGTCTGCGAAACATGTCTTGCCTTTTTGGAAACACAAGAGCATAATGGATCGAAATTGCTCCGTATTTTTTGCCATATTTAATGCTTAAAACAATTTTAAAAACAAACTACTACGATTTCTTTCCCAAGAACTCGTTGCCAAATTCCTTCCTTCAAACATCAAAACTTTACACGTGCGTGCTATTTGTGCAGTTTTGTAAGATTCAGTGCCATCTAGTACCAAAAACAGGATGAACTTTTACATCAAAACCCAATACCGTGCCAGGAAAAAAATGCCTTTTTTGTAGACAAATCTGTATAGAAACGTTGAACCTGTCTTTTTTTTCAGTTATTGCCCAATGTGAGATGTAATGATTGAATACATATTCATCTTATCGCATTCACTACCATTAAGTTTGTCCCCGCTACGAATAGAGTCGGTATTAAGAAACAAAACAAATAGTTTATTCTGGTAGCGAAATCTTGACGAAATTCTGTAAAGCAGTTCTACATACCCTTTCCATCTGCTTCTAGGATTACTAGGAAAGAGTGTGATGTAATTTTAGACCTTTAAATCGAAAACTTTCCGATCCTATTTGAAGAAAAGTATTTAATCCATCTAAAATGTGGACGTCATCTGACCGTAGTTCAAAATTCCAAATAAGTTTCCAAATAAGTAGTTCAAAAAGATATGTGCTTTTTAAGTGATTGGCATCATCGTTTACTGGATGTACTGGATGTGTTACTGCCTAAATATCTAAATTCCTACTTTGCTATCATTCCTCACGTTTACTACAACTTCCTTTGAATCTCGTAAGGAAGAGTTTTTACTCAATCTGGCCATCCCTAACAAACTATCCTTTGAAGTTCTTTAGAATGAGACATGTTGGTTGGTAGTTTAATTTACGCGGCACTGCGGGCTATTATCGACGGTCGGGATCCAAAGGGAAAGATCCTAGGACAACACATCGTCATTTTGAACAACTCTCTTATAACGAGGTAAATAATTGACCTGCCCCCCCCCCCCCCACTTACCAACGTGAGAACATTGGAGGCCTCTAACGTGACTGGCGTTGGTTGGATCGAGTTCCGAACCCACAACCCACTGGTTGCTAATCCGAGACTCTACGAACTGGGCTTCCGCGGCCCTTCGCTAGCAGGAGCTCTAGAAACTTTGAACCACTTTTACCTTCCGATCATTTCTTCTTCCTCCCAGTTTCATTTGAAGCTGGTTAGCATAAGTTCTGCTCAATTATCTACCTATTCCTACCACGAACTATCTCATCTGGGTTGAGTTAGTAACACAGAACCCTCACCCTACCGTAAACTACCGCTTTGGAGGGGTGTAAAATATCTGCTCTTTGCTCCTTTGACGAAAATGGATGGCAATGCTGCGTGAATAACGTCTCTGCTGGAAGCAGCGGATTCGAATCTAATAATAAAAAAAGAGAGTCCACAAAGGAAGCTTCTGAAACTACCTGATAGGGGAATCTGCCTTTTTTGTGTCTTCCTTTTTTCCCTTCCGTCTATCTGCTCAAACTTTTATTTTCGGGACGTTTATTTTTTCCTCTCTCAGATAAAGGTAGCCCATGGGAAAGCGTCACGTGGTAGCGTAGGAGGGGGACAGATGTCATCGTGGGGGGTGCGGAGGACCCCCTGACTCAATGTGACAGTGATGAATGGGGAGGTCTCGGCGTGTGTTTGGTTTTCTTTCGCAGACTCCTGGAAGCTGAATGAAATTTTAACTCCAGTGAAATACGCACGAACCACTGCCCAAGCGCGTAACCTCGCTGCACATCCCCGGGCTACAGGGAACGCTCTGCAACACCCCCAACAGGTCGTATAACGGACATGAGTATACTTCATACAAAGCTGCCACATACTCCGACTGAAATGCATTCTCTTCCTGGTTTTTAACAGCACAATAACCCCTCGTTATATCATGCCGCGATATATCACGAAATCGTTTACATTGGTCTTTCTTACTTGTCTCCTGATGGATTTTTGGGCTGAGAACATCAGAGGGGAAAAAATCAGGATCTGTTTCTTTAGAATTAGAAGTTGAGAGGTCACGCCGCGTTTCCACCAGCTGCGTTAAGGGGACTCGGTTTGAAAGATACGGGGTCTCGAAAGGTAAGGATAAGGAGCAATTTCTTTTCTCAAAAATATATTCTACCTTAGGCATTACTGAATTCTTGAAGGTCATGTTATCCATTTTATGGTAAATTGTAATTTTAAATTGATTTAATGAAAAATCTGAGGAATGAAAAGAAAATTGAAGCCTTTCACTAATTCTAAACAAGTACATTTATTGGCCCTGCGAGTTCGTAACTCGTTATGATTAGAGGTGGGGGCTAGTACACGTCAAATCTGCCATGACCTCAAATGTCCTCACGTTGGCGTGGTGTGGAAATTTGGAAGGTGGGGTTCCAGCTCAGACCTCGTCATTTGACCGTGGTTCAAAATGACTTGGTGCTGTCCTTGGGATCTCTCCCTCCATGTTTGATCCCAGATCGTCGCCAATAGTACGTTATATTGCTCCAGTGCAACGTTCAGCAGCTATCTACCCCCATCTAACTTTCAAGCTGTAACACAAGCTAAGAAATAGGCTCATATTTCTTAGTTGAAATGAGGAATCAAAACTAAAAGCAGATTTGCTGCATAGGACGCAGTAAATTGCACAGTGTAAGGATCAATCCCAAAAAGTCATGACTAAATTATTTAATATATTTTCCTTTTCTGTGCCATAAAACAATGGTTGTAAGCATTCGAGATAATATATTTTGAATCTGCTGATAATAGGTTGGTGATGTGTTGGTTCAGAGCTAATTTAATGCACATTTGGGATTCCTATTTTAAGTAATATCTAGAACAACAGGGGGAGTGAGTTTAGCGACTGTCATTGCACGAGTTGTATCGGTGTCGCTTCAATAACGCTTTGGGTGTACATCTATTTTCTGTGTCAGCAAAACTCTACTTGTCCTTATACGAGTAGAAGTCCATTTACCTGACGTGGTTAGGCACAGTTTTGTCAAATGCGACCCTTGTTCCATATAACCCACTAACCAGAAGGACGGGCTATTTTGAACAGGTGTAAGGTAGGTAGGTATTTTAACTAACGTCGTGCTGGAGCAACACTACGGGTTATTGACGATGGTCCGGGATTCAAACCCACTCCACAAACTTCCACAACACACCAACGTGAGGACATTGGAGGACACGGCAGATTTTACGTACACCAGCCCCCTTTGAACACGACGATCTTTGGTTGGATTCGAACTCACAACCCTCCGGTTGTTAATCCGTTGCTACCACGGCCCGTAAGAAAGAATCTCTTATTGAACTACCGAAGCTGCCGAGACTCCCATGCGGGGAAAAAAGCACTTTCAAAGCACAGAAACGGTGAATACCGTCCCCAGATATGACGCACGCGTATATTTGGTTACAGATAAAAGCGGCCAGATAGTAGTACAACACGGAGAGCATTTCAAGTGTGCTCTCTCTAAAATAACCCGAATCGTATCGTAAAAGCATCGGCTTCCAAACCTCGAGGCATCTTGAAGACCCTTATGACAACTCGAAATTTTTGCGCCTATTCCAATTTCTAAAAATAAGCCCGTTGCCAGCCGGCCTTTCCTGCTTATCGACATTCCGGCATCTCCTAAGCATCTTCGGGGAACGCTTCTTGTCAGGCAGTTTGCTTTCGGAACACAACTCCCCGATAAGAGGGCCGGCTTCCGAAAAGGAGGCCGCGGTTGAATGATCGATTAGGAACCAGTTGATTTAACCCTCTGTGAACGCCACATTTCCGACCAGTGCGTTGCTTTTAATCCCCGCATAATGAATATATAGGCGCAATCAACTGGTAGAAAGAATCACAGGAATGATTCTATTGGTTGAAGAAAGAAATAAGACTGCAGATCGGATATACACGTTTGAACCGCCTCAAAGTGGTAACTCGTTGAGCATTGATTCCCGCAGTTTTCTCAGTTGAAAGAGCAACGGATAACAATCGGAGGGTTGCGAGTACGAAACTAGGTTCAGCCAAAGACCATCGTGTACGTGGGGATGGTTTACCTTAAATCTGTGCTGGCCAAAAATGTCCTCACTTTGACCTGGAAATTTGGACAGTGGGGTGCCGGCTCAGGTATTGACCTCGTCCTCCAACTGGGCTTCAAAATGACGAAGCGTCGTCTACGAATTTCTCCCTTCGAGATTGATTCCAGACCACTGCCAATAGACCGTTGTGTTTGCTTCAGTGTGACGTTAATTAACTCCTGTAACACAATTCTTACACTAAGCAGAGCTAAAAATGCTCGCAAACAACAGCCTTGAACGACTAGAAGCAGCGATTTTTGCCACGAACATCAAGTTTCGTGAACGTTGCCAAGAGCTATTTCAAATGGTGTCCGTTTCATCTATCAACTAAACTTTCATACAGAAAGTTCTTTCTCTCAAATTTGAGTTTTGAATTCATTAATAATACTCTTCGGTGATTCAGCTTTTGATGTTGAAAGAGATTGTATTTATTTTAGATATTCTCTCAAGTATGAGTTTTATTTGTTAGGTAGTCATCAGGTGTTCTACAATTATATTAACAAGTTATTTATGCACTTTTACATATTCCGATTAGTAATTATAATTAAATATGAATACTTTTAAAGTAAGTTACAACTTTTGTCCAAAGAATTTCAATGCATTCATTTATAACGCCCTTTGATAGTAGTTTTGTTTTTAAAAAAATCCTTCTGTTGACGGATCCCATTTCGGAGACTCGTGGCAAATCAACAAAGAGAAACAAAATAAACCACTAAAAATTAAAATCAATAGTTTCCTCACACTGACGTCTCTTCTAAAAGCGATTTCTCATTTCTCCGAGTGCTTTCCGAGTCGCTTAAAAGCTTCTTCCCAGCATAAAAATTATAACACTTATTGCAAACACCATTTCTCGCCCTGAGTCTTCCAAAACACACCTCAAGCCGCGACGTCTTTGATTTTGGCAAAAGCGACTGGAAAAAGAAAAATCGCCGGAATTTTTAATCTCCACACAAACCTTTCTGGCAGGCCGCGTTTCCACCCGCTACATTGTTTGTATTAATGGAACATCAGCCGAGTTCCAAAGAGGGTGGGAAAAAAACGTTCCACGTTTCGTGTTCGAAGAGCAAATCGAGTTACTCTCAGTTAAAACGGTTTCTGATTCTCGTCCTCCAATCAGATCGCGGAGTTCCGACTTCCCGCAGCTACTGTCTTGCGACTTATTTCTTCTCCAAACTGTGGCAACGCGAGAAATAAATTTGAGCACCCGAGATTAAAGTTGAGATGTACTGAGCTTCTTCCATCCACTCGAGTCGCAGGTTTAGATATCGAAAAGTAAAATCGACGCTGGTCGCCGCTTTGTTAGAGCCACGGAGAAAAATCCACTAATTAACCTTCCAAGTGGTTTTGACGAGATATCTCGTCCATCATCTGACCAATTTTGATAATGACGAGATGGCTCGTCAGCAAAACATTGCCGATTTTTTTATGACGACGCGATCAAGACCTAGTCAGTTTTCTTGCAATGACGACAGACAAAGAGATCTTAATGAACAAAGTATCTTGTCCATCAAAAATCCGACCAATTTTGCTAATGACGAGATATTACGTCACTGATATTTCCGATTTTTTTATGATGACGAGATTAGAATGTGGTCAGATTTTTTTTAATGGCGAGAGTCGACGAGATCTTTGTGGATGTGGTAACTCGTCCATCGAGGTCTGGTGAGTTGCTAATGGTAAGATACCTCGTCGAGACAATCACGAGGAGGGGGAGGATTGTTTTGATGTTCTGGAAGATACTTCTATTCACACCATTTTAAAGAAACAGTCGTTCAATTTCTATGGGAACTGTTTGAAAACATAGCAGCTTGCTTTTGTGACAATGAATGAAACTCTGAGCGATAATTACAAGATATATTCATTCAGGTGAGGCTAGACTTTTTGAAGACAAATGAAGCAGATGTCGCTCTATCCAAAACAAAATTTAGCTCAGGCCTGGCTTCGTCCTCTGAACGTGGTTCAAAATAACGTGGTGTAGTCCTAGGATCTTTCCCATTTGGATTGATCCCGGACCATCATTAATAGCCCATTGTAATGCACCAGTACGACGTTAATTAAAATGCCTACCTACCTAAACAAAGTTTATGTATTTGAAAGTAAGATATAGTTAAGATAAAATGTAATCAGGAAGCATTTTAGCTTTGTTAGTTGGGGTAATGACTCTGCACAATTGACTAGTAAGAGGTTGAGATGTGTGAATGGGTCTCAACTCCTGGACAAAGAAAGAAAAGACGCCCCCTTTCGAGTTTGGTCTGGACAGTTTAAGAAGATAATTCAAAAAGTACCTCTTTCCTGAATAGCATTACGATTGTAGAATTGACCCTTAAGCAGCATTCCATGCATGAAATCTACATTCCATTTCATATATACCACTATAAAATGGTTATGGGACAAAGCTGTGTCTTAACTTATATAAAATTTTCCTAAAAGCACTTATCCCCTAGAACATTTTTGGGGAAATCCTTATACACTTAAATGAATATCATAAACGCCAATCCTTAAAACCAGTCGTCGCCCCCCTTTAACTATGCCATTGTAAATTCTCACTTTTCTGGCATTCGGATTATTCACTTGGTTATAAATTATTCGAAAAAAAGACTAGCATATTTTGAAATTCAGTATTACCCTATGAATTAAACTAATTTTTTAACCTTTACTCGTATTTTTGAGTGATTCAGTTGAGGCATCATTTTAAATACAGAATATGTACAGACATCCCACAACAAAAAACATGCAAACAAATGTAATGTAGGGAAAAGAAAGATTGCCTACTTTTCATTCCAATTTTCAGTTTAAGCTGGTTTTCGAGATTATCTGAAACGAAAGGGCCAAAGTTTACTATCATTCAATTCAAAACATTATCAAATTAATTAGTTCAACATGCAGTGTTATCTGAGTCCTTTACAGTCTGTACGGGACTTAGATAAGCAGTGATAGTAAATGTTAAGAATTTCGAACTTAAAACCAATTATTTGATTGTTTATTTGCACGAAGTTTCTTTCAAGGACCCGCTAATTCTGAGTTGATGCGTGTTGCATGTTTTTTGTTTTGAAAACTTAAATACACCAAGCATTTCTTAAAGCCATTTCAACAAACAAACAGCCACACCTCTTGATTCAAGAAGTCGCCACCACTACGATCTAGTCCGCGGTAGTGGGGGTGCCAGCTCAGGTGTTGCCTCGTCATCTGACCGTGGTTCAAAATTACGCGGTGTTGTCCTCGATCTTTCCCTCATGGGATTGATCCCGGAACGTCGTCACCAATTAAGTTTGCATGAACGCAGGTTACATGCAAACCATACTTAATTGGCGTCTTTGGTGTGGATTAACCGTTCGGTGCGGACTGAAGCGATGTCGAGTTGCTGAAACCAACCCCCTATGGCGATGCGTATGGTAGCCTTTACCCCGGCTAGCTTAACCTTTTTACAAAAAGACTTCTCCAAGGTCATCTACCTTAACACCGGAGCCCCACTATAGTATAAATAGTACACGTCATTTCCTGGTCCATAGCACTGGGTGTATTTCTCTCTTCTGTATTAGTAAAACTTTACTTGTCTGAACGTTTGATATTGTCTGTCTTGTGTTTGGCACAGCATGGCCAAATGCGGACCTTGCACCATATAACTCAAACCAACCTACCTGGTCCATAGCGTTGTGACGTCTGACCTTCCACAAGAGAACAGTGGACGGGCCTCAAAAGGAACACTTGTGTCAGGCCAGAAAGACATTAAATCTCGTTGAATCGCCATCTGACCTTATGGCACCAGCCTGTCATACTCATCACTTCCAAACGGTTGCAAGATCCAAAGAGGGGACTTACAGTTGACACCCAATCAGGGTGTAACAGGTGTCATTGGAAAACACCAGGTTAGCATTTCAAGTGAGAGGCGGCTCCACCGGGGGAAAACAAAAAGGGGAGACGAGGGTTAGATCCCACTGGGAAAGGTGGTGGCAGAAAATCTGTCGTGGAGACAGCTATACGGTGAGGTGAAACACCGGAAAGAAACTAACTGTGAAGTGAAACTGTTGTTTCTGCATGAACATTCGTTCATCGATGGTGCAGTGTAAATATTTCTGTAAATATTTTTCAAATTGTTCTTGAAAATTCTTTAAATGAAATAAATATCTTATAGAGGTATCCATCTTGATCCAACTCCATTGTATTGTTGTGGTGCCCAAAACGCCACAGAGTCATACTACTGTTACGAAGCACTAACACTACATTCACAAGTAACAAAATTATTATTGCAGACGCACTGAGCTTGACCCGCCTATCGTCGATACGCTTATAGTCTATCTCTCTTTCTCAATTTATAACTTGAATTTAAGAGATAACTTCAGTTGTGCCAGAAAAATAATTATCTCAATGTTTTAAACAATGATATAAAGTTTTTTTTTTGCCATAGCACACAATGGGTTTTCCAATGATGTCAGTCTCGTTGTAATAGTTTTCCCTGCAAAAGAGCCGACTCGATTTGTGCCTCTAGAAGCAAACTACAACCGACACGAGTGTTTAAACTGGCCACACGAGTAAAGATTTATCCACTGTAAGCGATACAGAACATTAGATCAACGCCACTTTGAGTGAAATCGCCCGTTCAAGTATTAAAACCCGAATGTGGCAGATATCTCCCCTCGCACCTGAAATGCATTAAGAATATTAAAATGTACTGTTTTTGCTTGAGAATTCAACGCTGAGGGGAAATGGGAAGAGAAGGTTTATCTGTAGAGCGCGTTTCTCTATCCTCCTGTGATGATGGATCGTGAGCATGCATCCATGATTTTAGGTGCTTTTCTCCCCGTCCACGCCTAGAAAAATGGTTTCTCTCCTGCCCAGGGAGATTCAAACAAATGGCTTTTGTGATTATTGAATTAACACAGAACCAATAGCGCCTATTTTTATGCATTATTTAAATTCGCTACACAGGTATGCATCTTACCTTTCCAGAGAAATGCTCTTGGGAAAAATATTTTTATTGCCTTAGGTTGTGTGTGTCATGACATAAAATACTCATTTTATAGTTTATTGTTATTAGAAATATAATTTTATTATGGATTGTTTGAAATAACCGATTGAATATATAACAAAATGCAATAATTTATAGAAAGACTGTTTCGATTGGGTTCAAATAAGTATCTGAAAGCCTCAGAATTTATACAGGGTGGTCCCGAATTCATGGTACAAACTTTAATGGTAGGTACAGGACATTGTAACAATGATTTATTGTATAGGAATGTATAGTCGCAAGTGACGCGGTGAGGCGTAAACAGGGGAAATAAAAGGAAAGAGAAATGGAGTGATCGGTTGGTATCATTGCCGGTAGAGGGCAGTAGATGTCTAGCCGCTGTTGAACATGATGCATCGGTTGTGGTTTCAGCACGATGGGGCGTCAGCACACTTCAGCATTGATGTACGGAATTACCTGAATGCCACGTTTGGTACTCGATGGATTGGGCGTGGTGGACCAGTCCCTTGGCCACCCCGATCTCCCGATTTATCGAGCCTCGATTACTTTTTATGGGGACATCTAAAGCATCTTGTTTATGAGACTCCAGTTGACTCAGATGAGGATCTCGTCGCTCGCTTATCTGTAGCTGCTGCAGGTGTGCGTGAAATACCAGGCATCTTTGAACGTGTACGCCAATCGCTCCACCGACGCTGTCAAGCATGTATCGATACTGGTGGACGCAATTTTGAACAATTACTGTAAACATGACACTTGTCAACAACGCTTTCAATAAAATCTTTGTTTTTCCTTTCGGCCGTTATTTCCCCTGTTTTCGCCTCACCGCGTCACTTGCGACTATACATTCCTATACAATAAATCATTGTTACAATGTCCTGTACCTACCATTAAAGTTTGTACCATGAATTCGGGACCACCCTGTATTTTAAAATCAAATTTTGAACATGACTTCTAAAACGCCATTGGGGCCGTCATGGCTTTGGGATATTGCCATTGCGCTAGCAACCTGCAAGTTATTGGCTGCACAGATTTGATACCTCCTGTGGGGGGGGGGGGGGGTTTCTCACTACCGTGCAACTGTAAAACATTCCTTGTGAGTACATGTATTTAAATTTTGTCTGTCTTGTGTTGGTAGCAGCGTATCCAAACATGGACATTGTATCATAAAAACATTTAGACCAACCAAAATACCATTCGACAAATCGCAGGAAAGCAAAAATTTTGAATTGTATAGGTAAGAGAAATATTAGATTCAACTTTTGGCAAATGCATGAAAAATATTAATTTAACTTTGCCGAATAAAAACAAAATGCCCGCTTTTTTTTTTTTTTTTTTGGGGGGGGGTTAAACGGTTTGGCTTAAGCAAATTGAAACGCAGACTATGAAAACCGGAACCTTACTTCACTTTTCCTTAGGCTCCCGAAAGTTAAGGAAAAGAAAAACTCCGAATCAAAGCTCAAAACAAGAAAAGTAGCTGTAATCTGGCAAAAGAATAAGAATAAAGATATTTTATTAGCGTGTGAAAAAGAACCCTTCGACACAAAGAAAAACGAGGAATAAAATGGTTCGCACTTCCAGAATGGCTTTATTTTATCTCCTACTCATTCGCAGCAAAAGAAAGCAATTTTGTTTTTTGTTTCTGGGAGTCGATAAACAAGCCTTTTAAAAGAAAGGGAGAATCGAATAAAAAAATACCGACACAGGGAGGCAAACGATTTGGGGGCGAGTCGAATAAATGGAAATATTCCGTGAAAAAGAAGGGAGGAAGAATAAAATAATCAAAAGAGACAAGGGGGGAGAAAGACGAGCTTTAAAATGCATGAAGTGGAATTTACTCTTTCATGTATCGCGCATCAACAAGTCGTTCGAATGCGTGGAATCTAAATAAATGGCTGACAAGCGGAAAAAATACACTTCCGACTGCCACTTTTTTGTTGTGCGGCATCTGGCAACACAATCGCACTCGAATAAACTTCGGGGAGGGTTAGAGTTGTAACCCACCTGCCCGAAAAGTAAATTTTCTTTTATCCGAAAAGAAGAGAGCGTTATATACGGAAGAGGAAAAACAATGTTTACAGAACATTTGTTCGGTAAAAAAAGTTTTTTTCGTTCTCGATATTTTTTGTGCGCTGTATTTATTTTTTCTATCGTTTCCTCTCGCGATTGGCAAATCGCTTTCTGGGTTACGAGCCGCTGACGGGAGAGTTCGAAAAAGATGAATTGTTTTTTGAATACTTTTTTATTAGAGAAATACGCGAGAAGAAATGTTGTTTCTAAAGGGGGAAACGATGACAAATGATCGACAATGAAAACATTAATATAGAGCGCGAGGGAGGGAGAGAGAAATTGAGGATGAGTGTCAGAAAAGCAGGGAATCCGATCCACATAAATATCGTCGACGTCTTCATGTTTTCCCATGTTATTTCCGCTGCCCACTGAAATTTAAACTTCTCGATTTTTCAACGCGGGCGGTGGGTGCCGTGTCCTGTCACCGGAGATGGAGCGACTTGGAAGTTAAAATGCGAACGCGCTCATTCAACGCTCGAGGCGCGATTTATGGATGGATCCACGTGCTGTGGTGCTGTGAGTTTGGGAGAGCGGTAATAGAGCAATTTTTTACACACGTGGGTGCGCTCTTTTTTTGCAGATATTTTAAACTTATGTCGGCAAATTCGGTAGCTATTCGGAAACAAATTTATCAGCTGCTGGCAGGTAAGTAGGTAGGGATGTAGTTAACGTCGCACTGGCTCAACACAGCGGGCTATTGGCGACGAATCTTAGAAGGGAAAGACCAAGGACAACACCACGTAATTTTGAACCACAGTCAGATGACGAGGCCATACTTAAGTTGGCACTCCACTCTCCAAACTTCCACAACACGTCAACGTGAGGACATTTGAGGCCACGATAAACCCAAAACCAACCAACCTTTCTGAAACCAAAATCATTGCACTGTATTGTGTAACCTCATGCTCGAATATGTGATGACGTCGCATTCATGTTGAAACCAAACGTCTGTGCAAGGTGACGCGTTTCATGACACGTTATAGAAAAACAACGCTGCATTGAAAAATCAATCCAGCTAAAAAGGTAAAAATTGTGGACGTTTTGATACATGATTCAAGATTATTGACGCTTGTCACCTTGAGATCATGTAGAATGTTCCGAACAAATACCCAACTAGAGGAGAGGGGTGTTAAATAATGTGAAGTTGTCTTCGATCTTTTCCTTTGTGGGTTGATACCGGACCGTCGCCAATTGCCCGTTGTGTTGCTCCAGTTCGACGTTATTTAAATACCTACTTTTCCAACTGGAGGAAAGCATTTTCGCGTTATTTTACCAGACCTTGGACTGTTTTGTCAAAAATGAAGTATTAACTGTAATGCTGTGCTGAAATGAAGAATAATCGTGAATTGAGTCGGATACAAAACCTATTCTCCAACATCCTCTAAAAGTAACTGTCTTGTGTTTCCAAATAAAACAACAACTTCATTTACATAAATAGAGAAATTATGAATGAATGTAAAGTACCATTCTTATAGTGGCCTAAGCTCTTTGTAGTGCCCCTCTAGTGCGACGTTAACCACCTGTCATTTTTAGTAGACACAACACAGTAGTCACATTTAGACCTGTTCCCCTATAACCAGGACTAAGAGTTGTTAGGTGATTTTACAGTTACATTTTCTCCGTTTCAAAACATCACGATTAAGTATAAGGTGGTTCAAACATTCTAAAGATAAACTACTCGAGAACAAAATTCTTCCGGTAAAGAACTAGCTTGATTTATTGTCATCTGATGATGTTTGGTGTTCATTTTAATACAAGCGACATGGTGAAATCTCATTCGAATAAAATAACATGCCACCCCAAAAATTACTTTAGTCTATTGAAAAGTTCTCTCACAATGGTCTCATTTTAAAGTGCCTTTTTTATTATAACTTAAGTTATTTATGTTTTAAAACTTAACTATTGAAGTGACTGTGATAACATGTTTTTCTATATACATAAATATTTTGTTTCTACGCACCATAATGAAAATTTAACGTAATATTTTAGTTTCTTTGAGAGCAGAATCGTATTTCACGTGTTATCGATTTAAAAGTAAATCAGTCCATTGCAACCTGATTTTTTTAATGTTCAATAAATCGAACAAGAAAAGAGACAACTGAGAAACGCATCCTTTCAGAAAAGCTAAAAAAAAAAACTGAAATTCTTCATGAGTATTTTATTTTTCAACTAAAACCATTGTACCTTTATTAAAAATTTAACTTACTTCCCTTCGTACCCAACAAAATTTTTTGGTGTATTTCCCGTTTTTCTTTAAATGGTTTATTCAAGTTTAGTATATTTGTTAAATAAAAAAAAATTGCAATTTGATTGTTTAGAATGCATCCCTTTTATGAAATGAAAATCATCCGTTTAAGAGTCAATGGATTTTAGTTAATTTTTATTTTACTTTAAATGTGTTTCATTCCAGCTACAAAGTTTATAATTGAAATGCCCAAGACGACACTGTTTAAGGTGCGAGTACGACTGCACTTGTAAATTTATTTTAATGCATTTCATCACGCAAAAAAGACGACAAGACTCTAAAACAGCAGAACCCCGGAAAGAACCGAAATATGTAAGGCAGCATACATACAAAAAAAAACGATTCTCCTCAACGCATTTCGCTATTGGTGAACTCTTTCCTCCCTGGCAAAAAACTCACCCCCAAACGATTACGATGTATAAGAAAGAAAAGAGCGAAAGATTAATCATTTTATTTTTCTCCTTCTCCACCCCTAACGGGACCGAGGGGAGGTTCGAACACACACATAAAAAGTAATCTATTTAAAAAAATAATCCCGAGGAGAGAGAAAGAGAGCATTCGGGATGGAGAGAAGAGAGGGCGATTCTAATATAGGCGCTCGCCTACCTTTATAAAAGATAGATCGTAGTTTAAGCGATTTGCAAATATCTGGAAGACCGGTCGGGCAGAAAAGTGTCGACCTAGCTTTTTCTGATAAATTGACGGAACACTACCAGCTCATCGGGTCGATTGCAGAGGATCCTCTTTTTTTGCTCCCCCTCCGCAGGCACGCTGCGCCACCTGGCAGGCGGAGCAGGAACTGGGTCCGAAAACAGCGCAACTATTAATGACGGAACACCTCAGATGGGATCGTGGAAGTAGTGGTTCAAAAATGAATGCTTAAGCTTGGTCAATCGATAGTTTGTCGTATCGTGGACGCGACTGAAAACATTCAAAGATACTCGCAAGCTAGCTTTGGAGAGTGCGGTGCCAGCTCAAGTGTTGACACAGTCATCTGACCATGGTTCAAAATGACGAAGTATTGTCCTCCTCTTCTTCATTTGACATACAGATCCTCCGCCCCGACCCGGCTAAGGATACAGATAAGCAGTCGGTGTACCCAAAACTGAGGGTCCCGATGAGCAAGGACGAGAAACGTGAGGAAAGACCCTCCACAGGCCCTTGCAAGTAATGAGGTGTTCAGCTCAGCATCCATTCGAGATGAGAGGTGTTGCCCTCGAATCATTCCTTTCGGGATTGATCCCGGACTGTGGCGAATAATCCGTTGCATTGCTCTAGCTATCTACCTCAAATCGCTTTATTTTTGAATCCACAAGGACTCTATTTTATACAGCTACTGCTCCTAGGCTACTGTGGGTGTCGCCGTAGCCCGCTTGAAAGAGTAACAGATGGGCTACCGGAGGGTTGCGAGTTCGAATCCAACCTATTTTGTACCTGTTCCCCCACTTATAGTACCTATCCTATACAAAAGAGGCTGGTGCATATTGAATGGGTGTGATGTGGAAGTTTGTAGACTGGGTTGGCAGCTCAGGTGTTGTCATGTGGTTCAAAATAACGATCAGTTGTCCTTTCCCTTTGGGATGGATCCCGCACATTGTCGGAAATAGCTCCCATTCGCTGTTAATTGAACTACCTTACCTTACTCTAATTACTGTCCCTTGGCCACTTAGGCCAATTACTACTCGTCCTAGGGATTCATCGCGGACCGTCGCCAATGTCTAGATGCTTCAGTGCGACGCTAATTAACTACCTATGTACCTCAATTGAAATTTGAATTTAAATTTATTTGGGGTTTATATAGAGAGGTACTGTCTTTCTCTCAAACAAGAAACTTCGGAAGATTTCTTTGTAGTTGGAAAAAGATTATGGTTAATAAAACTATTCCTGTTTTTTGACTAGTTTCTCATAACATTTAAACATTACGCAATTTCCTCCTGGGATTAATGATCACTTTTAAAAAGTGAGAGAGAGAGAGAGATCATTTATTCTTACGCAATTTCTTTTCTCGAAACTTTCCATATCAATGATCTAGGTATGCTATTTGTAAATAGATAACTTAGTAAAATTATACTCTAGTAGAGATTATTTGTAGAAATCATAGCAAAGCAGTAAAAGTTTTATCGCAGAAAAGCATTTGCTCTGCTGTGAATTTCCAAATTCCTTTGGTCACTCTGAGTTGGTGTTGGAAGTTTGGAGAGTGGGGTGCCAGTTCAAGTGTTGCCTCGTCATACGATCGTAGTTGAAAATTTCGTGGTGTTGTCTACGAATCTTTCCCTTAAGAGATTGATCCCAGACTGTCGTCACTCCATTGTGTTGCTCTAGTATGACGTTAATTAATAATTACCCTTTACCAAATTCTTTTTGTATGTATTTTAATTAACGTCACACTGAAGCAACACAGCGGGCCAAAATTCCTTTGAGTTCACTACTTATGTTTAGTTTCCGTTTGCCAGAAAAATTAAGTGCATCTCCAGAATTGTGTTTCAATATACATTGCTTATCTCTCAAACTGTGCGACAGTTTGATTGAATCATTGAAGGCAGTAAGCTTATCAATAATGACTGATTACCGAAGAATATATTATTTAGTAGAGCATTAGAATCCATGATAAAACGATGCGTATTTAAAGGATCGTTACTGAAGTAGTGTTCAAGACTGTTTTGAAATTGCTTGCTTTCTGTCTAATTTTTCAACAAGACGATCAGGAATCGTGTCAGTAGTGCGTGAATATGATGATGTGAAACATTAAAAATAGTTCTCCTATGCTTGGTTCGATGATATTGGAATGAGTGAAAAAACAGCCTCATTCCGAAGCGTGTCAGTAGAAATAGAGCCAAAAAAAATCTGCACAAGATCGGTTCCAAGAAATTGTAAGAGTGACTCTTACCTTTCTGCCGGGCTTCGCGAGTGAAAAAATTAGTCATTTTAGAGATGAAATTAAAAGTTCCATTTAACCTATCTGATGTGTGACTTAAAACAAACCCAACTACTGACCTTTCAGCTGAAATAAGTCCTGTTGTTTCTTTTTCTTTATTGTAATGCCATGTGTCACTAGAAATTGACATCTGAGACAGTAACATTCTCTATTAGTAAACAAAGTGCATTAAAATCCATTTCCAGTGGATTGAGTAGCAATTTTCCATAAACCGATAATCGTTTGAATTTTCAAATTTTTATCTTAAGCGGGGCAAATTTCCTTATCATAATTTAATAAAATTTAACTCATTTCATATATAGTTCATTAGAAGGGGTTGAAGCTTATCAAACTGATTGACTTTCTCTTGAATAAACTGTTTGCTTTATATGAAAATGTATTAATGAAACCTTGAACCGAAATTGATCGCACGAAATGACGTTTAATGGACGTTGTGAGAATTCTGTTGGGAGATGAAACTGAAACGAAGTCTCGATTCATCCTCGGAATCTGACTGTATACAGTCATCTATCGCAGGATTCGGGAATACAAATTTGAATAGCAAAAATGAAGTA
Organism: Metellina segmentata; assembly: GCA_947359465.1. Classification (NCBI taxonomy): domain Eukaryota; kingdom Metazoa; phylum Arthropoda; class Arachnida; order Araneae; family Tetragnathidae; genus Metellina; species Metellina segmentata. The sequence goes on from OX375875.1 coordinate 125,385,040, forward strand.
ATGCGCTTTGGTCATTTACCACAGACACTTATTGCTCAGAGAACCAGTTCTGTTGTGTTCAACTTGCCACTGTAATTCTACTGTTCTGTAATTGGACTGAATGCAGAGCTTTTAAAAACCACACAAACCACCATCCAACCCTAAGACCATTCGGGAATTTGTAAATTTGAGATTTTATATTCACTAGTTTCAATTCACAATTGTGAATCGATACATTTTGTATTCGTCTTTATTAGTTTTTCACTCTAGTATCTGTCGCAGTCCTTTTCCGCCATCGAAACTCCACTCCACCCATCCAAGTAACTTGAGTGGGAACTTGAGGAGCAGAAGACTGGAGAGTGTTCCGATTCGTTGTTTGTGCGATTCGCTCTCCAATTGTCATGGCGCGTGACGATTCGCTGCGTGTGTGAGGGGGTGGATTGCGTTTCTCGGATTCTCCAATGACGGATGCGGGATCCGCCTACGGTCGCATTCCCACAGTCGAAATGGAATCGGCATGCGCGCCTCTGCGCACGCCGATTCGCAGGGCGTGCCTGCTTTTTGCCCCGTTGCAGGGAGGGGCTTCTCTTTCCCCGTCATTAAGAGCCGAACACTTTTCGTGCTCCCCCCGCACGCACCGCAGATTGGTCAAGCGATAAGGAGCGGTCACGTCCTTGGGGGACCGAACGCTCAGTTCAGTTCTCTTTCTCTCGGCCGCGAGATAGCACAGTCAGCATAGGATTAGCGACCGGAGGGTAGCGAGTTCGAAACTAGGTCCAGACTAAGACCGTCTTGTATAGAGGGGCTGGTGACCGTAAAATCTGTCATGCCATGAATGTCCTCAAGTTGAGGTGAGGTGGAAGTTTGGAGACTGGGGTGACAGTTCAGGTATCGCGACTTCGACATCTGACTGATTTAAAATGATGAGGCGTTGTTTTCGGTTCTATCCTTTCGAGTTGGATCCCGAACCGTCGCCAATAGTCCGTTGCGTTGCTCCAGTGCAATTAGCACCTACCTACTCTCGGCAGTAGTGTACTTTTTTCTGGGGGTCTTTCCTTTCTCCAGACGCCTTTGCTGGGCTGGGTGTGTGGATATCTGGAGAAGGAGAGCAAATGGAAGGAAAGGCTTCAGGTTTTATTTTGTGTAGGCACGATTCTCGTATTTCGCGGACTCACTCCGTTTTTCTAATGAATTTTGCTTGTAAAAGAAAAACTGGAATTCCAGTTCATTGCTCAAATATGCTACAATGTTACCGGGAAAAAGTTTGACAAGACTATTTATAACGAATGACCTCTTTGAGGGTATAAGGGCAGTCTTTACTGACAGATTGAACTCGCAAAGAATCTGTACGGTGTATTGTCACTGTTTTGAAACAAATACTTTCCGAAATATTTTATAAATCCTGTTTTTTTTTTCAACAAATTTCATGGTCAAGTCCTTGCAAAAGGGCGCATAAACTATCCACTCTTTTTTTTCCTCCACTGAAACAGATGAAAAAAGTCATGTGGGAAAATTAAATTCATATCACCTTGCTTTCAGTTTATCCGGATACTACAGTATACGCTTCAGTCACTAGGGCTTCTAGGGCTAGGATGAGTTCATAGAAATGATGTTGACTGGATAAAAATAAATAGTGGAGTGCACAGTGTCATCCTTAATTAGCGCATGAGAAAAGAAAGAACGTGTCAGACTTTTATTTCTGGCGACACCCTTGAAAAAAAGGCATTCTCCCATCATTCGATAGTCAAATTCTCAGATTGTTTGGATGGTGGATTGAAACACTGACATCATTTGTTGGGAAAATGTAAGCAGCATACAAATGGCTGAGAGTTTCAACCCTTGTTTCGGGAATACCGCTTGGTTAATGTAACTCCTTAAACCGTGATTTATATGAATATGAACTCTGCTGTTAAAGGTGGGTATTTTCTGATAAGACAGCGTTCGTGCTTGCTGTCATTGCGTGGATACATCAAGAATGTGTTCTGCTTTGAAGTGCTGGGTGATTTCGCTTGTCTTTTTTAAATAGATAATCATGTCTCTTCTAAATCAATAAACTAAAAGTGTCTGGACTAAAAATACGTGGCTCCTAGCATTCCAAACGAAACTCCTAGCATGTTGGGATTTTACCCTCCATGAGATTTGACGAGATTCCTCGTCCATCAAGACGTGACCCATTCGGCTAATGGCGAGATATATCGTCGAAACAACCAATTAGGAGGGCTTAAATCACACGAACATGTCTTGGACGTATTGATCCCGCCTACAATTGTTTCAGAGGATCAAAAATGAGATTTCGGTACAATGGATCACGCCAATCAGCATTTTTGTGGCAATTTGATTTAGATTAAAAACTAATGATTCTGTTTCTTCAACAGTCCTAGACTGTTGTGAGTGAGTCTCTAGGAGGCTCTACACCCGTACTCGTACCAGAATGGATGCCTCTTGTGAAGAAGGACATGCGTTTCCACCTCCCTCCAGACCCTCGATCACTGCCACAAGACCACCTCACCAAACACCACCAATCCGGGCCAATCCCAAGAAATAGTTTAGCATCGGAGTGGCCATCCATAACCATCCCTTTCTTTGGGAGCACCGGATGCTGGCGATAAGGCGAGGTGCGGCTCTCCGCAGGCAATTACCCGGCAATTGCACTAAAAAGAAGCAAAACGATTATTACTTACTTCTCGTCCTCTGCTCGTCCAAGAGCTGCTTCTCGATCCCCTCTCGGACCTCCCTCTCGCGCAGGAGTTCCATCTTCAGTTCGGCTGCACACCAAAAAAAGAGAACAATTCATGAATAAAGAGGGGTGTGGGGAAACGTAATCATTTCTGCTGCTGTAATTTCAAAGTACAATTTCACGAGAAGGCGTCGTTACTCAGGGTTACTGCGGGATGGGTCGACGCCTAGTCATTAATACGGAGAAGAACTGATGTCTTCAATTCCTACAGGCCGGGATAAACACTTCATTAAATAGACAACATTCAAGATCTTTGCGGATCCATACGCTCTGGTTTGACGGGAATTGATTATCAGCTTATAGAACCTCGCGGCTGTCTTAATAACCAAACGACTCCTTTGTTTATGGACAAGAAATCGCAAGTAATTGACCCATACAAAAGCATCTAAAATTAGCCATCGGTATTTTGTTGATAAATTAAGTAATATTGAAGTATTTAATAGATGAAATATAAATTTAACAATTAGTCATTAAGTTACAGTTTAATATATAAATATATAACTTATTTTTTTATTTTAAAAGTTTTCGAATTAAAAATTTGATAGTTGAATCACAAATAAACCCTGATATGTTTACGTGAACGTAATAAAAAAAATTGAAAAATTGAAAAACCCCACTGTAGCCTCAGTGGGGTTGTCCACGGCGCTATCAATGTGTGAGTGAAAGGCGGCACTTGTTCGATTCCTCCCTGTTTGTCGTTGATTTAACGTTCTCTGTCTCGCAGCTTGGCCGAATATTACGTTTTAAAACTCAATGCAACCCACCACCTAGGGATCCAAATAATTTTTGATTTTTCTTAATGTGCTTGGCACTTTAAAGTTTTAAAATAGTTTGACCTCTTATAGAGTGAATAAACCATTATTCCTTTTGAATTTTTTTTAATCTTGAAAATAGCTCTTTCGAAAGACTTGGATTGCGGCTAATCAATATGTTGACCCAAGTCCTTAGAATTATCAAATATGTTGATTCCTTCCTGCTCACGGTAAGCGTGTTCAGCACTATGCAATTTATGAACTATGACTCGAGAAAATATTTTTTATTTTAGTCAAGAAGCTAATTTTTAATCTATTTTTATAGCTTTTTAAGAATGTGGAACGTGCGAGGCGCTTAGGCAGTATGTGCCCGCTCCCCTCCGAGGTGCATCCTGCATTACCTGAGCCCTCGATCGGCATAATAACGTAACGAGGCTATTAGGGGCATCGGAATCTATGGGAACACGTGCGCGGTCGATCATTTACGCTCTTATCGGCCCTCTGCGGAATCGTTTTCTGCAGTGTTATTTTCTCTCCCGCCCCTCGAGAAAACACTCCTGCGCCCCTCGGACGCCCTAATGAGCTTTTTGTACCTGATGAGCGGTCGGCTGGGGCGGCGCGCTCTCTCGCTTCCAGAGAAAACCGTCCCTGTTGATGGGGTTTTTCGAAACGAAATCGTGGGATCTTTTCGAAAAGAATGCGTCGGATCTTTTCCTTCGATATTGTTCCCGGACTGTCATCAATAGCCCGTTGTGTTGCTCCAGTGCGACGTCAATTAAAGTACCTAACTACCGAAAAGTAACCGTCGCTCTAAAATTGTTCGTTTGTTTCGGGATAATTCGTGCTTTTTGAACTGTCGTTAAGGCAGCTAGATATGGTCCTTTCGCCACAAAACCGCAAAGAAAACCAACCTTATATTTTAAAATTGTCCTTGCACTAATAAAGCGGAAGAGTGGTTTTGTTTGCTACTCTGTGTTATTTTCTACGTCATGGCTGGCAGAACGACGTTGACTGGCAACCTTACCGATGAGCAAACCGATGATTGCAATGAAGTTTTGATTTCAGTGGGATCAGTGGGCGACCACAAATCGTATATAAAATAGCAAACTTGCCCGTACGTCTATGAGAAATACATCCATCTTTCCCCTACGAGAGATCGGAAGGTCCACGGTTCAAATTCGGGTCAGTGCATGGATGTTTGTAAGCGTATGGTGTAGAGACGGCTGGTGCACTTTAAATCGGTCGTGGCTGAAAGTCCTCACGTTGAGTTGGTGTGGAAGTTTGGAGAGTGGGGTGCTAGCTCAGGTGTTGCCTCGTCATTTGACCGTGGTTCAAAATTACGTGGTGGTGTTCTCGAATCTTTGCCTTTGGATTTTATTCCGGACGGTCGTCAATAAACCGTTGTGTTGCTCTAGTACGACGTTAATTAAAAATTAACATTCCTTACGAGGATAATGCGTTGTCTGTTATCCGTGGAGTAGATCGTAACAAATATTGGTTATGTTAAAAATTGCTTTCTGATTATCTCAACTTCACTAGCCAACAATGTATTCCGTACTACCAATATATGAATCTGGGGTCCCTTAAAGCGGAATAATGAGAACAAACGATGACTGTTTGCAGCCCAACCCGAAAGTTACATGATCTATAAAGCAGTTCTGAGTGTCGGTCGGGTTTTTGTTCCTCATCAGGAGCACCAACAGGATTACTAAGTTAGTTATTGAACTTCAGGATGGTTAACAAGGGACACGAGAAAGAGATCTCGCAAAAATGATTGTCTACTTCTATAATAATATATGATTTTGGAGTTTTTGTATAGTGATGATGGATGTTGCATATCAAGGAGAGTAGGCGGCGCAAAAACGATTTCTCGCTGGGAGTAATTTTCTTTTCTGTGCCAGTAAAATTTTCCTTTTGTGTATATTTATTTGACTCCATATAACCCCATAAAAACCAGTTCCCATTTACATCCATATATTACAAAATAAGTGCTGGCATGTTCCTTAAAATTTCAACAATTTTTAACATTTTAAACGGCATTGGTTTTGCCTGCCACTTTATTTATATTTTACTACATTTTATTCCCCTTTTGATTTTATCAATCATTGGTTTACTACTTCCTATTCGATAACTATATCTTCCGTGTTAGGGATAAAGGGGTTAAGTCTGGCTTTTGATAAATCCAAAGCAGCCAAGTGCATCATTTATTTAAAAAAATAGTATAATGTGCTCAAAACAAAATGAATCTACTAATCTAAAGTACAATTATTTGCATCATGGCATGCTTTTGTTTCTTTCTGTATATCTGTGAGAAAGTGAAATATCCATCTCAAGATTCTGAGGAAAGGCCGTTTCGACTGAACTCATTTTGCCCGGAAGGTATATAACATTGGTTTCTTTAAACGACCAATGTCAAAAACATTGTATTAAATTTAAAAAAAAGGTTTTGAACATTATTTCTTTTTATTTCTCTTGCAGAACACTTGTGAACTGAGTTGTGTTCAGGACAGGAGCGAAGCAGCGTAGAAGTAATTATTAGGGATGATCTGGTTGTCGAAATGTACAAGTGCGGATTCTTCAAACATACACAAGCTATTGCTTTTCAGCGCATGCGCAGGCTTCAACTTCTTCTCGAACACGTTCTATTTACATAGATAACAACACTGTCCCGGGAGGACCAAGTGCCAGTTAATACCATCCAGCCCACCATCCTCGAGTTTCTATTTGTGTAAGGTTTCGGCTCCAGTGTGATTTCTAGTACTCCCGATGCAAAACACTGTTACCTAATCCACGGGTAATTCCGAACATTAGCATAAAACCCGACTGATCCACCTCCGCTTTTGATGGATCCCTCCACCGGAAAAGAAGGCCACCCCAGGGGAGACAAAAATTATAAAACCGACACCGATCCCCAATCTGTCGCGGCTCCATCGATTGGAGGCCGCCTCTAAATGATGAATTGGGCTTAACTAGCCACCCGGACCCTTGCGTCGTCCGTTAAAGCGACAACTCGTCACCAACTTCATCGACAGTGGGACAACTCCGGTCAAGCCTGGATTATGTCCTCAGGACGGAATTAGGCGGCCGTTGTTTGTACACAGGCGGAGGGGGGAATTATTGGAGATCAATTCCCCGAAGTTGTCAACCGAAGGACAACTGTAAGTGATCGCTCTGCCAGAGACGAGCTGCTTCGAACACATGTTGGCTTTCCGCATTACTTAGTCCACAGAGATCAGGGATACTTTTTCAAAAATGGACATCCTCAAACAGCGCCTTCTTTTCCAAGAAGACTGATGGAGTTGGTGAGATCGGCGTTGGGGTTGTTCAGCGTTAAAGTTCGGATCGAGTGATTTTTAGGGGAGTATATTCAAGCAATCGAACCCCTCTGAACGTTGAGCTCGTCATCTGACCGTGGTTCAAAATGACGTATTGCTATCCTCGATCCTTCCCTTCGGAATGAATCCTGTACAGTAGCCAATAGATCGTTGCATTGCTCAAGAATGACATTAATTCAGATACCTACCTCAAAAAAGTTGCAATTTTAAAGGAATAGAACGGCATTCTACCATTTCGTTGAGAAATGGTACAATTCGTAGAGACAATATGCTTAAAAATTTATAACCTTTGACTGTCTATCAAGATTCACTTTTTAAAAATTGTGCCACAGTTTTAGAAGGTACGAAATGTAGACTTATTTATCCACCACTATAATGCATAAAGTCGCCAAATTCTATTACACGGATTGCGCATTTCAGCTTTTTATATACCTAATTATTTTATTTCATTATATTGTGGTTTCAAGTGTCTACTCCGAGATCAAATCTCCACTTGGCATGATACGTCATGTTGGGGAGGTATTTAAAATTTGTATTTTATTGCATATTTCCTTCGAGTGTTTATATTAATGAGTTATTTAATAGTACTCTTTCCAGTGTTTACATTCTGTTTCTTGTATACCTAATTCTTATCAGTTCATTTGGCTGATGCAATCAAATTTTCATGATAGACAGTGGGTTAGTTGCCTCTGAGTCTTTACGCTGTTCGTATCTTCCTGTCTGTTGTGATGTCTGTTTATAATTTTTAAATGTCTTGTTGGACTTAAGAAGTTAAACTCGTTTTTCTTAATTTCAGAATTACAAGATTTAACAAATTTATTTTGAAGAAGTTACCATTAAAATTTTCACAGAACTTTTACTTTTCTAAACGCGTCCATTCTGAGAATCTTATTAATTCACACAGGTTTAAAAATTGTAAGGAATTGCGTTTGGCTGTTTAAAAAATAAATTACAGTCGTACAAAAATTTTATCATTGAAGAGTATTCACGGTGCTCCTACCGTTTTGAACGCTGGAACTATCTATTTCAAAAACTAACTTCAACTAATTGAGTGAAGGTTAAAAGCGTCAAACTTAATTCGCATTTAAATTTTTTTGTATAATTATGGTAATTTTTTGTATAATATAATTTTGGTATAATAACATTATTCGTACTTAAAAAATTTGTTAACCTTTTTTGAGGGGTGTGTGTTCCGTGAAAATATCTCAACGAAAATTCAGGAAGAGCACACATTTTTGTAATCCAGTCGTAGAATCAATTTGTAATTAGTTTAGACTCGTTGGTACTTATTGAGATAATTCACGTTTTTGGTTCGTGGGATGGTCGTAGGAGTTTTCGAATGTCAACAATGCAGCAACAGAAAAATAATAACTTACAAATTCTGTCTGAAAGCGATTGTTACTCTTGGAGAGAAAATAGAATCCAACCGAATAAATTGCTGATGAAAAGGAGAACCTGATAAACAAAACAAAAAATTCCGAAACCGTTCGAACGGAGTGCTCAAACTCCAATCCGTAGAACAGCAAAAACACCTCACTGCAAATCCAATTTTCAAAGCCGGACCTTTCAACGACTGAGCTAATCTTAAGCGAATTTGCATGCTGAGAGGCAATATTGCAGTCACCTTTGCGCCACTGACTGTCGGGGAAAAACTCCCCAACTTCTAATGAGCATTCGACGAGTCGCCTGATCAAAAACACATTTATAACTTCCGAGGACAGACCTCCTCTCCGATTCCTTCTCCAATGCGAAGAAGTACTTTCCCAATATAAAAAGCATCTGCTTTCCGATAAGACATATTGAAACGAGGAAGATTTAGTGGAAAAAGCTTCTCCAGAATCTTCAGGAAAGAGAGTGAGCCGAAGTGAAGAGAGGGGGCGATCTTCTTTTAAGCACCATTAAAACGGCTTCTGGCAGAGAGGGAAGTAATAATATTAACAAAGAAAAAAAAAAGTTTTGTTTGGAGTCGACATTCTTATCAGTCGGGGCTTTTCACTCGCCGGCATCTGTTTATCACGATTGTGTAAGCACTAAAAAGAATATTTATGCCGTGTTATGGAAAGATGCACCGACTTAGCAATAATCCCTGGAGGGATTTTTTTATCCCTTTCTTCATCCCTTTCCCCCACCTTTGACTTCTCGGGCGGGGAATGGGGATAAATTGCTTTTTGGGTCTCCTTTGGAATTCCAGTCCAGTCGGAATCCAACGGATAATTGAGACAATTGTGTCTGATAATTGAGACTCGGCTAATCAACACAGGTTCTCAGTGCGATCTTGGCGTGGTTCGTCTCTTATGAGGGGCCGTGGTAGCATGGCTGGAAGAGTTAACGGATTAGCAATTGAAGTGTTACGAGTTCGAAACTCGATCCAACCAAACACCATCGTGTACACTAGGGCTGATGCACATTAGATCTGTCGTGACCTCATGTCCTCACGTTGACGTGGTGTGGAAGTTTGGACAGTGGGGTGACAGCTCAGGTGTTTGGTCTCATCATCTGACAGTGGTTATGGTCTTTAAATCTTTCCCTTCGAGATTGATTCCAGACTGTCGCCAATGGCCCGCTGTGTTGCTCCAGTGCGACGTTTATAAAAATGCCTACCTTCCGTCTTTTATGCATCATTATACCTGCCTGTGGAGAAGCTTCTAGGAATAGGAGGACAAGTATAAATGGCTGATGCCACTTTTACTGCTAAGCTGGCGATATAGTTCAATATTTGAGAAAAAGGTTGTTTTTAAGAATGTGTTTCGTTAAAACAACTACGTATTGGAGAACTCATTACCTCCAATTTTATTCGAACAATTGTAATGACGGTATCTTTTGCAGGAGTTCATTTTCAATTACGATTCTGACATCGGAAAGTTTGTTCCTCCTGCCTTCGACTGATCCACTGAATAAATCTGTAATGCATGCAACCTGTGTGTCCAACTCCAAGTATAGAGGCCTCCTGGCTCAGTGGGTATGCCCACTACACTTCTTCTGTGATTGTAAGACATTCCCTGTGTGTGTCTGTCTAGTCTTTAGCGTAATATGAGCAATTATGGCCCTTCACGCTGTGGTGAGATCCACACCCTTTAAGAGTTACTTGACGAGGGAAACCCGTGAGAAAGTCTTTCATTGAAGAAGGCCGCTTCTTTGTGGAACATCTCTGAAATTCCACGCTATTCTCCCCTCGTAGGAACTCTCGTGGGAACAGAGTGTGTCGGCAATTCCGGACATTTTGGACTGACCGACAAACTAGCAAGTCGGTTCGTTTTAATCCTTACCATAACGAGTAGGAATTTGTTCCCAGCTGTGAGGTCGGCTATAAGAAGGGGACTGCAGGAAAGTTAAAGAACTTCCTAGTCAGACTGCTTCTGGAGAGAGCGTACGGTGTGCCTCTATTCCGTATGATCCGTGTTAGATCGTCTCTGTGCATGAAAACGAGTGATGATTGTTACTCTCTTCATTTTATAAACTGCATTCCATCATGTACAAAGTGTACAATAACACTTTATCTACTCAAGATACAATAAAGTTATTTTTCTTCTGAAAGTATTCTCTGTTTGGCTGAGCATAACGTCCCAACGCCATTTTCATCTCAAAGCTCTTTCTGTTGTCTCAGCTCAGACTGATAAATTTATTGATTGATCAATCGTTGAATAATTCACTAAGTGGTCTAGATTACAATCAAAATGGATGTGTTGTAGTGAAATTTTTCACATTCTGCTGGTGGTCTAGAAATTCTAGAATTCCTCCTGTGAATCTTTATGCGTCTTCAATTAAGTAATCCGACAAGACAACGCATTCTGTTCTATGAAGTATGAGTAACCTGTTTAGCCGTTTTAATAGTGAGCAAGACAGTCATTGCCAACACAAAGAGATGGTATACCACTTTGGGTACACCATCTCACCAATGGCATCTCTAAAGGTAACTTTTTCAATTTCGAAACGAGAAAAGAAGCACTTAGTGGAGATACAACATTTCGCGAGAAAAAAAAATGGTCCGGAATGCAGCGAGCGGAGCGACTAAAAATAAACGCCCCACTTCCACAGAACTAATGCGGACAGAGCTCCGAAAAAGAAGCGGAAAAGCGTTCAAAATTATCGGGCGCGCGACTAAGAATAAAAACCGCTAAGCATCCTCTAAATAAAGTGAGCAATTTCTTCTCTGAGAAAGAAAGAAAAAAGAACAAGCCAACCACGTGCCTCATAGACACCACTTTGAGAATAAAATTAATAATAAAACCCGATGGCACAAAAAATATTGCAGCAGATACACTCTCTCTGGAGTGGAGGATGGAGATCAGTTCCGCGCGAGCGCCTGCATCCTACAAAAGGGGCGATAAATGCCCTGGGGGAAAAGAAACAGCTTCTTGGTTTTCTTCGCCACCGCCCTCCCCCTTCCAGGGGGACACGCGCCCCCGCACGGGCGGCGGCCAGGAGCGACAGAGGAAGGCTGTTTACGAATCCTCGCGACATGGTGATTAGAGGTCTTATCAGTTTCTTTCAGGATTCAGCTTGTTAATGATTTACCGAGCATGCTTTCTGCAAGAAGAACTCCGGGTGGGGGCGAGGGAATCCTCCGCCCCACTCTCTCACTCCTTTGTTCACCTAAGAGCATTATGTGTGCGGGCGCCCCCATAACGGTCAGATAACGCGGAGGGGCTTCTAACGGCTGCATAAAACGGGCCCCGCGCGCGTTTTCATGTCCCTCCTCGTAAAACCGAAAAGATCTCGTAATTTAATCATCTGAAAACCGCTTTTCTCCGGGATGCCCAGGGAGGCAAGGGGTTGGGGACGCCTGCGATGAGGATCCTAGTGGGATGAGTCCCAATGGGTTATCTCGACGCGCACTCCGCGATATTCTGGCGGATTCTTTTGCTGGTTGTAGAGGGGGTCAAATGCGAGTGCTCCATAGTCCTATTCCTCGATTCCATGTCGGAATCCAACAAGAAAAACGGTCCGTATTTGGATCGGACATGTCATTGCGGAGATGAGCACCTACACCTGATTGTTGAACCACACAGTCGGATTTGCATACCCATCGGGTGATTTATTTTCGGGATTATCGGGTACTAGCGAGCCCAAATGATAGTTCGTTGGGTGTTTTCAGCTCTGAAATTTGGAAACTCGGTCCAGTCAAAAACCTCCATGTACACGGAGGAAGAAGGTATATATTAAATCTGTCGACCTAAAATGTTCCCATGGTCGCGTGGTGTGGAAGATTGGGTAATGGGGTGCCAGTTCGGGTGTTAATCTCGTAGTCTGGTTCAAAATGAGGAGGTGGTGTCCTCGGATCTGTCCCTTAGGGATGAACCCCAAATCATCGCCAATAGCCCGTTGTGTTGCTTCAGAGATCGACGTTAATTAACAACCTACCTGTCTTGAATGATCGGAATAGATGTCACAAACCTTTAACGGCTCAATATCTCGTGAACGTCACGTACAATCGGAAAAAATTGACAACCTTTTTTCCGGCTCCTTCTTGTTTAAGTCTAGGTTAGTATAATCCTGACCACTTTGTATATTGATGCAGGGCTGTACTTAAAATGTCATGGTTCTCATACGGGAATGGATGCTGAAGGGACAAGATCCGATACTATACCGTTAAAGTTGTCATCAGAATTAACTTCTTGGATTTGGGTCTGAATGATTCCTAGTGACTACTTGCGTGACTGTTAGTTTCGTTTTACTTATCAAAATTGAGTGGCCCTGTAGTGCTCTCGGTTTTATTATAGGGATCTACCTCTGAGCTAGGAACAAATCCTTAATAGGTTGGATTAGAAATGGTTTGCATTTAATGTTCTCGAGTTACGTTTGTCCAACAATGAATGTTAAAAGCGTGGAAGATCAGATCTATTTTCTGTATTTACTACTATTTAACTAATTATTACTTTAAAAAACTTTAAACTTAAAGTATTAATCTGGGAAACATTTTATATTTCCCTTCTTTGTTAAAGACCTGAACAATTTCCAATGTCGGTTTCATAATTTCAATTGTACATGGCCTGGAATTTCTCTTTTCTTGTCATTGTAATGGATTTGGATAGATGCTTTATGCCGTTTTTTCCACTCAAAAATGTCTCTTCTGAATGATTTTCAAATTTCCTTTCAGAAGTTTAAGCAATATGATTTCAGTACAGAAAATTAAATTTCATTAGACTTGCATTTTTGTGAGTTTTCAATCTAATGTTTCCATTCACTATAATGCGATACAGTGGGACAAGAAAAAACATCTATGTTTGCATGTGTTTCCTCAAAACAAATTTCATAAGAAAATAATTATATAGGAAAAACATCAATACTCAAAAGAGATGAGTAAAATTTGATCTATTCCGTACTAAATATAAATGATATGCAAATCCTATCAATTCTTGATGACAACCTTGACAGAGTAATCTTGACCTTGGCTTATGAATACAGGTGAAATAAAATCTGCAGTATTCTTGTAAAAACTAAGTCTTTTTAAAGCTTTTCAGGAAACATTTCGGTTTTTCAAGGGCTCTTGCGAACTGAACTGGAGAACAAAGCTTTAAGGCCGTTTAATGCCCTCGCAAAGTCGAAGCAAAAGATGCAGATTCCTTGCGCCACTTTCGCTGCCAGGCGACGTCTACCGCGCGAGCTACACCACGTCCATTCTTAATTAAGCAGTTGGCGCTTTGTACCTTCTACTTTATCTATAGGATGGGAGACATATTTCAGCACTGACGTTTTTATTAGATTTCTCCGGCGAAAGCCCGCGCCGGGGCGCAGGGCGGCGTGAAATGGAGCTCTCTTTTGTAAAGCCCTATCGAGACATTCAGTCGTAACTAGCACCTGGTTGTCATATTTCCTGCTTCTCGCCTGCAGGACCGCTAATTTTCAGTCTCCGCACCGCCAATTCCATTTCCCAGCTAAAGAGTTGTCGCTCTCTAAGTACCGAGGCCCCCGCCCCGAAGCGAGCAGCCCCGAATTTATCAGGAGACCGCATTAACGCCTTTGTCGGACGCCCTGGTTTTTAGGAGGACCGCCGCCGGAAGGCTATCATTTGCTGATAAATACCTGATCGACTTCGATTCTTTTCCCTCGCTTCTGCTACTGAGGAGAGTGGTTTTTGTTTGTGCTAAATGACTTTGCTCTCGTGGAGGCGATTTGGCGTCTCGAGTACAGAGGAGAGAGCTATTGATGTATTTTTTTACAGTTCACGGGCTTTTCACTGACGGTAAATCCGTTCTTGCGAACAGTAATCACCGATGTCTGGAGTAATAGGTTGATGCAAATGTTCGTCCGTTTTATCGACCCAAATTGTAGAAAAATTATTTTATTGACTAAAAATTACATCGAATGAATATAGTTTGTGCCATTCTGCTCGATGACTTTTCTCCATCTCTCTGGCAGCTGCATCTTCGGGTTTGATCCCGGACCGTCGCTAATATCTTGTTGTGTTCCTCAGCTGCTACGTTCATTAAAATAGCTACCTACAGATAGCTGTATCATCCCGCGATAGCAGGTTCTAGGGTTTCTGGCTAATGAACGGATATAGGTGACGAACCACTTGTGGCACGTGGAATCGTCAACGGCACCCTCACAACACATACACTACCCAACAATAATGGACCGCCAGCAGATTCGCATAAAATTCGACTACTTGTCTGGGGCTGTTTTTCGTGGTATAGCCTGGACCTTTGGATGTTGTTCCTGGTCCATTGAACGCCTACATGAACATTTTGGACAATCAGGTACTTCCTACGCTCTGAGGCAATTTTATGGAATGGACGAATGTTACTTCCAGGACGACAACGCTCCGTGTAGTGTCGCAGCCTCTGTCAAGCAGTGGTATCAACCCACAAAGATCTTAGAGGTTAAATCAATTTACACACACAAATCAGATTACTAGAACACACTTTTTGAACCTTCGCGGATCACCTGTATTCAATGTCTGCCGTGTTCAATCGTGTAATTTCGAGAGATAAACTAACGTGCGTACCTTTTTCTAGACTGATCTGTCGCTCCTGCTGCCGGGCGTTGTCTGCGGCCACTTTGAGGAGCCCCTGGATGTTCCTGAGGAGGGTCTCCATGGAAGATGCTGTCTGCCCCTGAAGGGGCCCCATCTCGGCCCCCATGGCGGGATAGACTAGCTGCTGTTGACTCGACGTTAGCCTGTCCGTGTTGGCCGTGCTGCTCACGTCCGGATTGTCACTAAGGTCTGCAATGAAGGAAATAGAGACATTGGCACTTCTACTCATCTTACAAGTACAAAGTTTAAGACCGTTAAAGTATCCTTTAATACACTGTTATGGAGGCTTGTGGCCATTTAGGTCAATTACACTCTGTCATTTTTTGGTTACTATAAATTTTGTCGCTCTGGAAGATGGGGGCGTATAATCCTATCGATGTGTGTGGTATTACACATTGTCCCTCTAATTTGGGTTTCAATGCTTGTTTTCTTTGAAACTCTGAGTGGTTTCAACAAAATATAATCTAACCAATTTTGCTAATGACGCAATATCTTCATCAAGATCTGACTAATTGTGCTGATGACGAGATATCTCTTTAATATTTTCCCCCTATTTAACTTTGAAGAAATCAAAGTCTGGTTATTTTTTTTACTGACGAGATCTCGTCCAAAAAGATCTGGTCAGTTTTGCTAATGAGAAGATACCTCATCGAGACTATTTCTTTAGCTGGAATTTCAGGATTTGGACGTCCAAAGCAGGACTACGATTGCGGAAGGAAAATTATTTGGGACTATCATGACCCAATAAAATTGTTACCTTACCAACAGTCACACTGTAAGAACTTAATATTAATGTTGCATGCTTTTCAGGATGCAATTTGGGATTTATTTCAGTGTACAATTTCGACTGCATGCACTAAGCTAAATTTTTGTAAGTTATAGTTGTGGACAAGATTTTTCATAAGGCCGCTATCAAAAAATATTTACGTTAGTAGCATCTGTTCAAACAAGTTTTTTATTGACTTTGGTTTCTCTTCATGTTTCCTTTTTTTTGTTTATTCGAACGGGTCAAAAATTACTTTATTTCGTTATTTCATACACGATGTTTGTATTTGTGCCAAGTTTCGGTTTTCAGGTAAAACTGTTTACTATTGGAACAAAATCAGTTCTTGGCTTCAATCCAACGTTAAAATCTTGTATTGACTCTACATTCCTGAAAAGTTAGTAAAATGTAACTGATGACATTAAACTCGGAGAGCTTGAACTTGAGGTTTTCTTTTAACTGCCCCAAATCACGAATCTTCAGAAATTTAAGCTACTTAATTATTTGGCAAGGTGGAATGGTGATATATAGAATAGATAGGATTATATGGATATATGGATCTAGAATGTTCCTTGCATGCTGATGCCAGATACTCGCTGAAAGCTAATTGACAGAAATTGGACCCTAGGTCAGTTGGAAGTAGGGTCCTTTTGCTGTCCTCACCTTGATCCCTGTCGTCATCCTCGTCGTCTTCGCTGTCATTGTCGTCGTCGTCCGCGGCGTCGTTGTAGGCGTTCTCGCTTCCGCTGTGCTCGCCGCCACCGCCCCCTCCTCCTCCGCCCGCTCCACCCCCTCCGCCCCCACCGGGGCCGTTTGCGAGGGCGTTGCTGCTGCTGTTGGAGGGCCGGCTGGAGTGCTGGCTGAGGTTGAGGACGGGACTGTGGCCGTTGGCCTGGGCCCCTGCAAGAAGCCAGAAGTAGCCTAAGTCCACCGGGGACGAGGGAGAAAAAGAATACTCTATTACTTCTCTGCTCACCCGGAAGACTGCCGACACTGGACGACAGAGGCTTCACACCACACCTCCCTCACACTACCACGACATTGCACTGCGCTAGCACCCATCGAGTTGTAGGCGGTTCGACTCCTGTTAGGGGCAACCCATCCTGTGTGTATGTTTCAATTCTGTGTCAAACTTTCATTGTTTGTGTCTCGATTACGTAACACTGTTTGTCCTGTGTATGGCGAAGCATGGCCCAATCCCCTGCGCCATAATGCCCCCAAACAATCAACCGACCAGCAACGATATTGCTGGTACATTGTTGTACTTAGATACTCGCTCCTTAAGTTAAAGGGTGCTCCCTGGAGTTTTACCTCCAACCTTTAACCCTCCAAGTGGTTTCGACAAGGTGTCTCGTTCATCACAATCGGACCTATTTTTTGGATGACGAGATGTTCATTAAGATCGGACCGATTTTGCAAATGACCAGATATCTCGTCATCGAGGTGTTCCCAATTTTTTGATGATGACGAGATCCAGATCTGGTCGAATTTTTTTCTAATGTCAAGATACCTCGTCGAGACAACCACCTGGAGGGTTAACTCATGATCAGGGAAATCACAAAGAAACATTTTAAGTAATGAACTACCTTGTGAGTATTTGTACGCTGAATATGGAGTTTTAATGATCCATATAATTTTTCGAGGGGGTAATGGTAAAACGCGATATTTTCTTTTAATTTTTCAGTCCATTTGCAAGTTATGTTTCACTGTGGAAAAATTGCACTCATTTTAAAATGCAACAGCTATCCCTCCTTTATTGTAAATTACTGCTATGGACATGTAATGCTTGGCCGGCCTCTAAATTCATCTAGAGGCATAATCCCAATTTTGGCAAAACATGGATAGATCTCATTTTGTGACATATAGCTACAAATTTCTTGGTTAATACATTTAGGTGGCGTGGGTTACAGGGTCGTTGTGTTAGTCAAACTAGCATTCCTACAGTATCGCAGTCAATGTTAGAGTATCAATATGTTGAGTATTTTTCTGATATTTTGATCGATCCGAATATTTGGCTGTTGAGCAAGAGTATGCATTACACGTTAACCGATCGTTACCGGGGTGCGTGCCGACGTAACTTAAACGTACATTTGTGTGTCCCGAATTGCATGTGACGTTTTGAGGTTATTCGCTACACTGCACCTCAAAGTTCCCCCCATAAGTGTCGAGGAAGTGTGTTTCATTGGCGATTCATCAAAAGCTGTTTGTAAAGGCCAGGTGTGGGTCCCGTGAAGCCTCTCTCAAATCTTCATACAAAACATCGAAACTAATGCAACTTTTGTCATTAAAATTTCACTTATAAAAATCATGAAAGCAGTTCAAGTTTCATGGCAAAAGAACGTTAGGAGCAAATTAAGAATCGAATGCAAAGAGACAAAGGAAGAGCAGCTCAGCAGTCAAGAGGTGCAGAGAGAAGCAAATGAAAGAGTAATGTTTGGAAAGAATGCTATAGTCGGTCAGGTGAGGCCTGAATAGGTGAAAGTGCTATTACAGGGTTAATACAGCAATTATATATTAATATAGAAATTATACCAATTATTAATGTGATCATATCTTTCACTCGAATTTATATGTAAATAAATAAGCATGTCTGCCATATGAGGTGTTAATCATTTAGAATAATAATGTCCATTTTGATATTTTCATATACATTATATATATTGCACATCTACATAAAACTGCGCTTGTGCTCTTAGTTTTCAAAAACATGCAAAAACGATTATAAAATATGAAACCAATAAGACAAAGGATCTTCTATATTTTATGTTTTAATATAACTCTCAATTTATACAAGTAGGTTTGACAGTTAATTTTTCTTCTAATTCTTGAATGTTGGAATTGTACTTTAAATTGAATTTTTTAGTGCCAATAAGCTACTAGAATAATAGGTAGAGAATTGAAACACGAATAATACTAACTGAAAACTCTCATTCTTGTTGCTTTAAAACAGAATTTCTACGCGAATTGAAAACATGGAAACTAGTAAAAAGCTGAGTCAAGAGCCATTGAACGGTGAAATTAAAAATCAATACTTGCAAAAAGCTCTTAAAGTTATTTAAAGTGAACAACTTCCTCACCATTTAAGAAGGCCTGGTCCTTCATGCGGTGACTATCGAAGCCGTAGAGGCGGTCCTTTGAGTCCACCAAATCGCCCCGATCGTCTCGTAGCCTGGAAGACAAACAAAAAACACTATTAAGACACAGTTCTTATCAATATTTCGACATTCCTAAAATCTTGATCGAGATAATAGTTTTGAAAATATTACATTTATACCAAGAAAAAATCATGATAGTTAGATCGCGGAATCGGCTAAATCACTTATTTTTAACTGTCGCTTCCAAAAAACTGAATTTGCGATTTGCGGAAAAGGAAAGGAATTCTCTCACTCTACTACAGAACTGCTTTCCCTCCTATTTAAAGTGTGTTCTATCCATAGAACCAGTATAAAAGTAGAGTAGGCAATGACAACTTTTTATGTGCCCAGGATGTTACCACAACTAGAAGTAACGTGATCCTTAGACTACTTTCGTCTGCCGGGTGGAAACGAACGTTCATCATCTGATTTCTCCAAGGGTCGGGAGAAGACACCCATCAATCAATTAATTCATGACCTGATGGGTCGTTGCAAAGTAGTAGTAGACACAGCTGCACATCCATCTTCATCAGGTTCCTACTGTCCTGACAAACCCGAGGTACTCCAGCGATCTTTTCTTTTCACATAGGGTTCACGGTCTTTCGTAAACACGGAGGTTGCTCTCCTGGGATACCCAAACGATCTTTATCAGCTTTCATCCCATGATTCTATCCCTCTTTTTTATACTTGAAGTTTTTTATCTTGGCGCTGCTTGGCCAAATATGCTACTTGCGCCGTTAAACGACAAACCAACACACCTACCAGAAACAACTTATCTGCTGTGTTTCATCAGCAATATAGGATGCCCTCAGGAAGCCCTACTTCATTGGGTGTGTACGGGTATCACAACTCCAAGTTACCCGAGTGATCCTTCCTCCCTTTCACTTTCATCCTCGCCTATACTTTTGCTTTTCTGTCATTGTGTTGTTCGTCTTGTGTGTTTTGAGTTTCAAACATGTTTTCGTAATAATAGTAGAAATGTACACACAATGTTTTTATATGGTGTGAAGGCCAAATATGGCCTTTACACCCTAAAAACCCAACCAACTGTAGCAAAATAGGACAAAACTCAAATCAGTAATAAAAAAAATGACACAAACATTATTTTTCCATCCCGATTGAATGTCCAAATCCTATTTGGGAGCTATTTATATTCATTTATTCGTCTGACTTCTAAAAAAATTTAAACGTTTTTCATTGGGTTGCATTCCACCTTGTTCTTGGCGCAGTCTATCCTTTTTGGATCTTGCACCATAAGATCCAAACCAATAAACATACTTAGTGGGCGGTTTTGATTGCTAAACTTTCGCAAGTAGCCTGTCTAATGAGTCTTGTGCTTGGCGCAGTCTATCACTTTTTTGAATCTTGCGCCAAAAAACCCAAACAAACCAATACACCTACTTAACGGCTGATTTTGGATTGCATTAAACTTCCCAACACAACAAGTAGCCGTTCTAATGACTCCTCTCGCAGCAAAAAGCGAGCGTCGTAAAGCAAAGCGTTCAAGGAGATAATAACCCTGCAAGTGCCTGTGCGCCCCCGAAGTCCTTCTTTGAGCGGAAACAAACGGAGAAAGAAAAGAGTCGTCTTGGAATCGAGAGGGTTCGGATTGCAACAATGGGAAGACAAGTGTTCTAATTCGCCTCCTGCTCCTCGGGAGACAATTACACAAATCGGGGAAAAAGCGTCCCGACTTTTAATGCGACTTCTGTCTCTCCCCTTCTGCGGCTGACGCGAGACAAATGAGAGCAAATTAACGGCAAAGTAATGGTTACAGACAGAACGTCCATTTATTTATGCTCAGCCCATCGCGTAATTTGCATGCGAAACTAATGAAACCCCCCCTTCCCCGCTTTCTAAACGATTTCGAATCTCTTTTCGTTCGGTATGGAACCGCTTGGCGACGGGTTTGGCAACAACGCGAGGAAAAAAGCTCTCGGTCGCCGAGTTCCGTTACTTGGAATGCCACCTAACCTTAGCGTCGCCGTCGTTGTATGTGTGTATAGCATGTTCTACGCAGAGATATGTCTATGCTCCTGATATTAGTTCGTCGCTCGACGACTGTTTTTCGCCACAGGAGAACTGAATACACTTCCATGGCGCAGCCATGTTTATGTCGATACGTTAAGGTGTCCATTAGGGAAAAATAACTGAGAAAAATCCCCTCGTATCGGTAACAACCGTGGGGTAGCGAATTCGAAACTCGTCCCACACAGAGACTGTCATGCACAAGCGTGCGTGTACACGTTAAATCTATCATGGCCTCCAATGTCCTCACGTTGGTGTGGTGTGGAAGTTTGAAGAGGTGGGGTGCCAGCTCAGCTGTTGACTTGGTCATCTGACCGTGGTTCAAAATTAGCTGAGATGCTGTCCTAAGAACTTGCTTCTAGGGATCGATCCCGGACCGGCGTCAATAGCCCATTGTACGTGCTGTTGTACAGTTGCGTAGTGTTGCTTCAGTGCGACGCTAATTAACTACTTACGTTTTACATGGGAGAGAATGTTTCGGATTTGGAACGAAACAAGACTCGTACCACCCCTGTGATGACCGAATTGGAATCGGGTACATTGATCATCCACTGGTTCGTTCGGCAAACATAAGGTGGTCTGGCATTTGGTAGCTCAAGCCAAATGAAAACAGAAAATTTCATTCATTGTCTGTTTCTCATTCACACTTGTCGTGTTTGAAATGCACTGGTAGTTCGTTGGTGGTGCGAATGCAGTGCTGGCAACGGTTTTCATTAATATCTGACGACCATACTACTCTTGAAAGCGAACACATGAACACATTTAGCGGTTTGAACCTCAAATGCCCCGATGGTTAATTATAAGCGGTGGTCGATCCTTATAATTGGCACTAAATGTCATCAATCCGCTATAAAATAATAAGGTTTCCGAAGCTCTCATTCTTGCTAGATTCTTCGGTATATCACTGCATTTTACTAGTCGTGTAAAATTTTTCAATGCTTGAACAGCAAAAGAAATCTCAATCTCCTTTTACGAATTTAGTAAGGTAAGGTAATTTTAATAAACGTCGTACTAGAACAACACAAAACGAGCTATAGACTACGGTCCGGGATCAATCCCCTAAGGGAAAGATTCGAGAACACCACCACGTCATTTTGAACCACGGTCAGATGACGATGCAGCATCTGAACTGGCACCCCATTCTCCAAACGTCCACACCAAAACAACGTGAGGACTTTCGGCCACGACAGATTTAAGGTGCATCAGCCGCCTCTAGTAGTATATTCTAGTAGTAGCTTCTCTATATCTAAGTGATGCAAAAGGGAGATGCGTGTCTCAAATGCAAGGATGAAAACGTATTTTCAAACGTATTTTACAGTATTTGGTCTCATACGTAAAGGTTTTGCCATAGATTTTGTGTAGTGGTACGATACAGATTAACGGTAAACGCGGCATAATTGTTAGCTCTCGCGTCTTTTACACCATTTAAATGTACAGTTACTTCCAAAAAATGTCCTTGATAGGTATGTATTTTAATAAGCGTCGTACTGGAGCAACACAACGGGCTATTGACGGCGGTCCGGGATCAATCCCCCAAGGAAAAGATCCAAGGACAATACCACGTCATTTTGAACCACGGTCAGATGACGAAGCAATTTCTGAGCTGGCACCCCACTCTCCAAACTTCCACACCATGTCAACGTGAGGACATGTGAAGTCACGACATATTTAACGTGCATGCACCAGTCCCTCTTTGTACACTACGGTGTTTGTTGGATACGAACTCGCAACCCTCCGGTTACTTATCCATTACTCTTCTAACCGGGCCCAACAAATGCTCTTGAACTACCCATTGTCAAAAATAGACTTCTTTTGCTGTTCAGAAGCTGAAAAATATATTTCCTTCAAATAGAAAAATTTGAAAGGAGGACAAGCAAAAGAGTGGGATATACCACGGAATCTAGGAAGAATCAGACAAATATAAGCTCACTGTAGAATCATAAATCTACAAAAGCTTCCACTCCTGCCTAACCATCTATACCTACCACTCGCATTGAGTAAGTAACTCTACTTATAGCGAATGAATGCCTTTTCAAAAGAGAGGACGTGCGAGCTATTAAAGAGTTGGGGAAGTGTATCGCCAAAAGGGGCGCTGTGCGTCTTGCGGCGGCAACCCGGTCGGGGGCAGTCAGTGGCATGTGGCTTCTCTTCTTTCAGTCGCGATGATTAATGAAATTGGGAGAAATGTAATTTTAAGCATTCTTTAAACTGGTTTTCGCTTTTAATTTATACCGCTGCGAGCCTGATTCTTTTAAGGAGTGCGCCTGATGAGCTTCCCCGAGACGGATTTGTGCAATTCATTTGCGAGACGAATCTTTTCCCACGCGCTTTTTCGGCCCTCTTTCGAATTAAGCCCCCCGATTAGAATACTTTCCGCTCTTAACTCCGCTCTGCTTCTTTTTATCTCCCACTCGATTCATCAAAGGGTTTGGGAAGGCAGCGGATCAATCTGCTTCGTAAGAATTAAAGTGTGCGATTAGTTCTGTACCGCGTTGTGGTTATTTAATTCAGTGAGGCAAATAGTGGGAGTTGGATTACAGCGAGATCTTTCAGGGGCTTGCACCACGCAATATATCCGTCTTCCATACACGATATCTAACCAGTTTTGACATTCCTGATACAAGAACGATTTTTTTTTTAACCAATCGATGCTTAGTGATTCTGTGCAATTTACAACGCTACTCAGGATTCTCGAAACACTAAGGAGAAGTGATTGCAATAGCTTGAAAATCGATAGGTAAAGCAGAGTTGGCGTCTCTTTGTATGTATTAATCGACACCGCTTGATCCAAATTTAGTACTCACAATCCTACGGGAAACAGACTACATATTACCCACCGTTCGATTTGTTCTTGGCCAGCACAAGGGCTCAAACCAATTCGAAATCCCCCGTAGGAATAACATTGAGTATCATTAAGATTACTGTTATACAGATTCACACCGAATTGGATACATTTATGCTTTAGAACCCTGCGGGAAACATTTGCGACATATTATCGACAATTGGTTTGTATTTGTAATGGGGCAAAGAGGCTCAACAATTCTCAATCCCCATAGTAATAGCGTCTGAGCAATATCAGAATCAATTACAATAATTCAGAACGAGCTACGCCTGTGTATTAGCCAGTACTTTATAAAGATTTGAAGACCTTGTTGACAACGGTCAACTCGCAACGTGTATTGGTGTGAATGGGCGAGGAACACCACCTTCTACTAGTGCAACGAGCTGGACCAATCGTATGAAGCCTTATTTTACCTTATGTTAACCTGTACGTTGCAACAGCTTGTTATTTGTTTCTGTAAAACATGTGTTAAATTCATGTTGTTCTAAGTAGTAAAAGAACAATGCAAGAATTTAAATCCCAATGCAATGTTCCATGGTTCGCAAACGATATTTTCTACTTTTTTTAGGTTTTCTTCTTACGTCATTATTTCTATTTATTTCCTTTCTCTAGTATTGTCATTTTTCAAAAGTTTTACAAGTATTTTACAATATACTATATATTATCATTAAGATAAACTTATTTATGTTAATATTTTTCTGAACAAATTGGATCTATAATGATTTTTTTTCTTATCCGGAGTTTGGCTTGTCCGTTTTTGGACCTTGCACCATAAAATATTATTGAACTCACCAAACAATCCTCTAAAAAATGGGTTTAAATGTTTTCAACAAGTTCTAAGAGTTTTTCTGCAGAAAAGTTTGTGGGACTTTTAAATAGAAGCCCTGGGTTTTCTCCTAAATAAAAATGCGCCTACTAGTTTTCATTTTTTATAAAAATAGAAGCGATAAAATTTATAAGAAAACACGTGGAAGGTGTATTGTTTCAATTCGTTTAATAATGAACTCATCCATTGTCTGCTGATTGCCAAGGCATAGTAACACCTAAGGCAATTGAGTCTAAGACTACCATAAAACGTTAAAAATGGAAACAAAACTGTCATAAAACCAGCCAAGTGAGGTTATAAAGGATTAAAAATGATTCTTGTTGCAAAAAAGGACCGTAGAACAACCAAACCAGATCAAAGGATAAAAAATAGCCATCTGAACCAGCAAGTTCCCGGTTTTTTTCAGTAAACCGAGAAAGTTACAAACTATTTACAAATCTTCCTTTAACAGACTCTTTTAATTAATATACTATAATTTTCTACCACAAGCAATTTAAATACTTAAATATCCGTAATTTGATCGTGGGCTCTTTGTCTTTATCTTCACTTTGTGAACTCATAATAGTTAAAAATTCTTTACTAAAAGACGAAAGAACAGAAAAAAATACTTTTTCCTTCCTGAATTTTACTTAAGAGTCAGAATTAAGCAAGAAAAATAAAATATATAAATCCACCAACTTCATGTATTTTTTTTTTAATCTATTTAGAAGAATAAAAATTCAGCATTTTTAAGGCATAAACCACCTGTGGGGTTTTTCTTCCGCAAAAACGGTTCTGCTTTTTATAATTGGGACCTAAACTATTCCTTTTGTTTTTACCTACTCTTCTGAAATAAACGTTTTGCATTTGAGATCCATTACAATATTTGGGTAAATATGTTTCTTGGGGATTCCACTTAATTTAAATATGTCTTTACTTTTTTACTCATTCTGTGAGAATTTAGTTCACGGAATTGTTGCGACTCAATAACTAACTGTGTCTTTTTTATCCTTTACTTATTGTTTTTGGAAAAGGATCTGTAAAGACTTTGTTTCGGAGAGGAATCGTAGTTAGAGCACATGCTTAGAGAATAGTATGCAGATTGAGGCAATTTGAATCTTTAAGTCGACATCTGATTATGAGCAAGAATACTTTACCAAGGCATTGAGAAAGGCGTTTGGAACCGTTGTGTTTCTGTAAGGATTGACCCAGTTTGAACAGGTGTGTCTAGGCCTAAGCTAACCTGGGAACACTTATCGCATTTGGTTGATACCTAATGGGGAAGGTTGGTTAAGTTACACTTCCGTCGGCAAGGAGGAAATTTGGATCCGTTGTTTTCCAGGAGCCACTGTGGCTCAGTGGGTTCACCCGCTGAACTAGCAGGCTGCGAGTTGTTGGCACAGGTTTAATTCCTCCCTGGGTATTTTCTATCTTTTGAGTCAGAAAAACTTTCTTTGAATATGTGTCTTGCATGATGTTGGGTACGGTTGATTATGGCATAAAAACTCGACCAAGCATCCCAATTTTTTCAGAAACGTTACATCAATTCGCATAGGAGTTCTTTATGGGTGATCAACCCGGAGACATTTATCGGATGCTGTTAATTCAGAATGGAATCTACTCATTTTTCAAGTTTTAAATCTATCTTTTATCTTTGTCTTAGACTAGATTTTGCACTTTTATTGGTTTATAGTCTGTCTTGTGTTTCGACGACACAGCTTTATTTTGAACCACGGTCGGATGACGAGGTTACACCTGAGCTAGCAACCCACTCTCCAAACTTCCACACCACGCTCATATGAGGAAATTGGAGGCCATGGTAGATTTATCGTGCACCAGCCCCCTTTGTACGAGACGGCCTTTGGTTGGATTGCAACTCTCGAGTCCTTAACTCTTGCAATCGCGGCCCGAGTTATTTCAGGAGCATTTCTATTCAGAAATGGTAAATCCCGACAGAGATCAGGTGATCGGATTCTGGGTGTTTTTATTATAGAAAATACGACAGGAAAGAGTGACATGTTTGGGTATATCTCGGGGAAAAGAGGAGGGAGGCCTCCCAATGCGATTGACGTAAGCACTCTTCAAAATCCAAACCCGAATGTTTCTCGCTCCAGACTGGATAAGCATCCCACCTCTCTCTCGCACACGTCTCCGAGAGTAAAAAGTGCCTGACAGGAGATAGGAAGCTCGAGAGGAGATAGTCGAGAGGAGAAAGAGAAAGGAGACGGTCTCGGGTAGTCCGTCTGCAAATGAGAAATGCACCCCCCCTGGATAAGACCCGCGCCAAGGTGTTTTTACCCGGGCATCTTTCTCGCACCGAAATTTTTATCTTTCTGCGAGTTAATTTAAGCCGACAGAATGATGGATTGCAGAGGCCCTCCGAAAAGAACGAGTCTCAGATTTTTTTCCCTCTCTCTTTCTCTCTCTCTCTCTCTGTACACACACATATATGTATATGTATGCTTTTTTTTCCCCTCCTTCGCTCCGGCTCTTCTTTTGCAGGACCGGAACGAACATCAATCATCCGGCTGCCAGGAGGGTCCGGGCGCTCGCTCGCTCGTCTCAACGAAAAGCGAGCTTAATCTTTGGAAAACGAACTAGACAGTTCGGATGGCGGGGGGAGGCATATTGCTCGCGCTGACCAGCCCCCTCCCCTCCTCCGCGAAAAACATGATAAATTATTTCGAAGAATTTATTTCATAGAGCTTTAATTTCCTCACCGATGCGACAGACCCCCGCTTTCGATGATTGGGTCCCCTCCCTTCACCCCCCGAGACGTCGAATGTTTTTTGGGTCGAGGGGGTGGTGCGTCTCATTTGCATGGCGTGCGCACGGGACGCGCTGATTACGGGAGGGACGGTAAACGTTTTTCTGCGCTAACCCTCTCACCCCCCTGCGGCGTTTTCGTTTGTAATTACATTGGTGCGAATGCGATCGGGGGGGGGGGGGGGGGGAGGGGGTCCGTGCGACAGCTTCGGATGGAGGGGGAGTGAGCGGTGGTCGTCCCCGAATTGAATTTAGATGGACGTGCGCCGAGTCTCGTTGCTGAGGGACTCTTCTCTGATTTCGGAGTGGGACCCTGTATGGGCGTGCGCGAGGCGATGTAATGAATTTTTTGCTGAATGGCCACAGAACTAAAAATAAGACTATCTACATTTTTACCTTGTACCTCATTTATGTGGACATTCGAATAGCCCATTTAATCTTGGAGCCAGTGTGGTCTGGTTGGTAGAGTAACCGATTAGCAACTGGAGGGTTGAGAGTGTTCGAATACCATCAGCAACAGTCTTGTACAAAGGGAGCTGGTGCACATTAAATCTGTCGTGGGCTCAAATGTCTTCACGTTGGTGAGGTTTGGAAGTTTAAGGAGTGGGGTGCAAGCTCAGGTGTGACCTTGTCATTTGACCATGTTCACTACGTAGTGTCCTTGGATCTATCTTTATTACTTCGGTTTGATTCCGAACCATCACCAATAGCCCGTTATGTTGTCCCAATGCAACGTTAATTAAAAATACCTACGCACCTGTAGCCGACTCGAATCAGAGGATATGTCCACTGAGTTAGCAACCTTTGAGTTGTAGGTGGCGTGGGTTTAAATCCTGGATGATTTTATTCTGTCTTCTGTGTCAGTAAAACTTACATTCTGTTTCTTGCACAGCTTGGCCAAATAGGATTCTAGCACCATACAAAATACCAAAGCAACCAACCTATACGTCTTGTGGGAACGGTATTGGGTGTAATGGCCAATGTGCGTCCTTATCTCCCATCCCGTTTTGACCATCCAAGACATCAGAAGACAGTTCAACATTTATTTGAGCTGACCCGTCTAAAGATGTCGTACAATCTGGAGCCAATTGTTTGCAAAATTAAATGCAGTTTTTAGGGTTTTTTCAATTTTTGCAGGATAACCAAGAGTGCCTGGACTCTTGATTCCATCTGTAGGCCGACTATATGAGGTAACTCGTTGGTATCTTTCTGCTGTTACGGAAGAATCTTGATCTCGGTTCCCCGTCCCAAGGCTGCAATGGATGGTTACTCCTATCCAGGAGACGTACTTCAAAATGACTTACCTAGGACATCATCCAAGAGATTTCTCATTCAACGCGTGGACACGTGTTGAAAATGGAGAGACCTTGATCATGGATATAAGTTCTTTTCCTCGTGTACGAAATGTTGGGATACAAAAACCTTACAACGCTATCTCATTTCCTGCAGTAGATCTATAACGGGAATCTTTTTTGCTAACTGCAATTGATCATCAACGAAATAGAAGCAAGTCCTTTGAATCTGGTTTAGTGATCGCAGTTCAATAAGCTAACGGCGTCTTAAAAACGCCAATATCTTAAAGAGAGGATATGTCTTAACCAAAACTTTAACTGTCGGATGGAATCACTGGATTGACGTTCAAATTAATAACAACAACACATAATCTAAAAGTAACACTTTTGTGGAGAGAGGGACTCCTTCCCACAGTCCATTTTCTTCATACGCGAAATCGTATTTGGCTAAGGTTATTTATTTCAAAATAAATTTACATATCCTAAAATCATAACGGTGAATAGTCTATGTTGGCGTGGTGTGGAACGTTGGGTTGGCCAGGTGTTGCCTCGTCATCTGACTGTGGTTCAAAGTTACGTAGTGTTCTCGGATTGTGGGTTTGATCCAATACCTCGTCGTGTTGCTCCAGTGTGACGTTAGTTAAATACCTACCTACCGGTGAATAGTCGAAATACGAGATGTTTCGTTCTTCAACAAGAGCCCTAAGAATCGGATGTGAGATCTCGATGTCAATGATCGAATGTTTCGATTGAATCCCCTTCGCTCAATAAATGGAGCGAATAATTCTCCGATCATTTAGCGCAGTCCGGGAAATGTGGAGGAGTTGAATTGAGGCGGGCACAGCTGATGTTTCTTGTCTACCTATGGCGTGAGAAAAAACTGCGAAAAAAGGAACGCATTTAAAATGAGTTTACCTTTAGCTCCGTGAAAGAGTATTAGAATTTTCATATGCGGACGAATATTAATCAATGAAAAAATAAATAAATGTGTTTGAGCGTGTAGAAAAGCCAGGGAGGTGGGAGGGAGGCTGCGTAAGTACACCTTCAAAGCAAGATGTCTGTTTAATTAGCGAACCACTCAACTCTTCTAATATATATATCCCACCAACTTTCTTTCTCTATTCATTCCTCGGCTTTCTTACTAATGAAAAAGTTTTTCCGCCAAAAATCATCGAGTTAAAATATCACGTTTAATTAAATCTTTTCATAATTAAATATGTAAATGAACCGGCTGTCATGGAGGCCAAAAAAAGGACTCCCAAAGAAATTTGTTTTGAAAGGGAAATGAAATTGTGTCTAAACTTCCCCTTTTACCAGCACCACTTCGACAAGGCTGGATGTCAAAAAAGAAGTTTCGCCCTTTTCCAAATTTCCCTTTTTTGTGTTTCCTTATTCGGATATTTATTTTATTTGGCCCGCTCACACTCGTTTCTGCGAGAATAACAAGCAAAAAAAGAACGCAAGAGTTTGAGCAAGAAGGTGGTGCTAAAAAACAGAAGAAATCGCTTTTAATTTTAATGCACTCTTTTTCCGGCGGAAACAGAGTAATTGATTTGGTCGTTTACTCAAAGTGCTTTGTTTCTAGCGCGACGGAGAGCGGAAACATTTTTCGCGAATAATTAGCGAACTCGTACAAATGCCTGGGCTGAAAAGAAGGGGAAGTTCATATTCCGAATATATCTATGAAAAGGAAATCCGTACAACTGCATATATTACCGTCCGCGGTTTGTTTCGGCTCTCTTTTTTCAGTTCCATTTCGAAAACACCGAAGAAATATTAAGAATATTTTCTTTGTTGAAAAACGTCGCTTGCGCAATCCCTTCGAATGAAACTAGGGTTGGAAATCAAATGAAAGCTCAGCTTTTATGGAATTGTTTTGTTTCATGTCACATATTCGATTCATCTAAGTGAGCAAAGATGTAAGCGTACGTGCAGATGTTCCACCTCCCATTGATTTGCATCAGCTTGTTTACTGTCGGCAGGATTATTTGGAATGCTTTGACACAGTTAGTTTTGAGTTCTTCGTCTACCATCTGAGAGAGATTCTTATTTTCGACTACTTGGGGAATTTGCAGTATTGAGATCACTCGTTACTTGAGGGTTTATATTTCTTTGAATATTTGTATTTCTAGTGGTTATTTGTTATTTGATCGTATTTCTACTTAAATAATCTGTATTACTCTGGATCACTTGTTAATTAGGAGTTACTATTAATTAGAGATAGGTACTATCTATCTATATCTATATGCATATATATATATATATATATATATATATATATTATCTTTCAGGTTCTATATTGTAATCCATTTGCTGGGATATACTTGAAACTTGAGCACTTATTATGCTTTGCAAGTTTGCTGACATGAAGTTCCACTATTGATTTGAAACTGTTTACAAAAAGTTTACAGGATTTTTAAGAAAAAAAAGTGACACTGTATTCGATTGGACCCCAGCAGCAAGTGGGTATAATCCCATCCCATTCCAATTGGGCTCCTAGTTAAGGCCGCGAGGAAGAAATCGAATTTCATCAACCGAGGTCTAAAATCCCTCTCTACAAACCTCAAAGGGAGGGGTATTTATGCTAATGCGAGAGGATTCGGGATTTTTGTGGCGCTTTCATTTCTTAACGAAGTTGCGGAACAATGGGCGAGAGAGGTTCTATTAGGTGTGCGGAATCACTTCTTGAATTGATTATTATAAAGGAGTGATAGGGAAGTGCGGAATATGCAATGAGTTTATTGGTTTTGTTGGAAGGCGAGAACTTATTCTAACTTCATTTGCGGAGTTGCTTTGGAGGGAGGAGTCGTTATGAGTGAGAAAGTGATTGTTAGAGTTCGGCTTCTTGGAGCTCTCCGGAATTATAGCGAATAATGTTTGGAAAAATTTCGCTGTTCTGGAGGTGAAACGTGGCTGCGAAAATACGGTTTTCCTTCAAGTACTTAATATTGACCTGCATCCTGAAACTGTTTCTCAGCTGCTCTTTTATGATGAGAGGTTTTCGGAATTCATAAAGTTTTGAGAACGAATAATTTAAAACTGGTACTTCCTTGTGTGTTCGTTTCAATATTACTGAAATTCTAAAAAAATGTTGCATTTGCCGTTCCACGTCAATATTTGGAGGGAAAAAATGAACTATAAATTGTTTTCCTAGAATTGCATTTTTTGAGATAACATATTGAAAACAAGAATTAATTTTTAAAAATTGTTACTTCTGTGTGATTTTTTTATCTTGATTGCTTGCAGACGGGTTATAACCTATTAATACTTTATTGTGATTTTGATAGCATAACTTAAAAGTATTTGAGGATAATTTTAGAGCACTAAGCAAAATGTATGTTTTTAAGAACACGTTTAAAAAGTCCCCCGAATTTTGAAAGTTAACGAATTCCTTTTGCTATTTTTCCACTAAATCACACCCCTCGGGGTGCATCTTGAAGTGTGTATGGACTTCACGAACCCGGTGTACTCTATTGATTTATTCTTTTGGCATTGAGTTTACTACATCTGGTAAACATGGGTGGCGACCCTGGGATGACCAAACGTCGCGATCTTTCTCTTCTCTCTGTGCTTTATTTCCACAATTACTTGACATTGTGTGTCTTGTGTTTGAGGCCGCTTGACCAAACATGACCCCTTGCGCCATAAAACCCAAAACCAACCACTAAAACAGATATTGATTCCATTGACCCGTGACTGAACTTTCTGATGTCTGCACGAATCGTTAGATTCTTTAAGTATGCATAACGGTTTATAAAACAATAATTTGATTACAACATTACTTCTATTTAATTATCGAAAAAATATTACACTATGTTCAATACACAAGTTGCTTTCAGGATCAAATTAAAAGTACAAATTAGGATTCTAAAATTAATAGAGCTTTTTCAAGAAAGAAACATGTATAAAATCCCAACTTGCATCAGCAGAGAAGAGCTGTGTCAGAAAGACCTGTCATTCTCCCAGAAGAACACGTACATTCGTTATCTGTCGGAATAATTCACGGTGTTTGCTCTGAACTCCTTTCAACAATTTACATAAATCGACAAAGCCTTTATACATATTCCACAATCGGAAAACGAGCGGGAGCAAGAAGAATATAAAGGAGGGAAAAAATCCCCAGAATCTTCCCTGTCACACGGAGCACGAGATGGCCGGTGTCATTAGCAAGCGCCGGTGATGACACAGAAGGAAAAAGTTCGGTTCAACAATTGAATCGAATCTGTTTTGCGCCTCGAGCCATGTGCTGGGAAATCTGAATCTGAATCAGGCCCTCCGGAGAGGGGGGGGGGGGGTTCCATATCTTTTGCTTAAACACATACCCTCCCCTTTATCAGTGGGGTGTGTGTGACAAATGCATGATGGACTGTGACATCTGTCTAGAAGATGGGTTTCTGAGCTGCAGTTTTTATCTTGTCTGTCTGGTGCAGCAAACGGTGAAACGTTCGATAGTTCGGACGGGAGGTAATGGTTTCGAATTCGACAATGGATTTTGATCTTTGAGATGATCTCACGTTTCTCTTCCCTGTATTATCGTTTTCTTTGTAACAGAGCGTATCCTCTATATTACGATCCTGTTCTGTACACTTTTATTTTTGAATCATGAACGAATCTTACTGATTAAGTTGTAGTTACAATTATACTCTTTTAGAAGTTAGGTTCGAGTGAGTCATTTTTGAATTCGCGGGGTCTAATTTGACGCGGCTACTATAAAAAATTGCTAGATTACAAAAATTGTTCAATTGTTCTTATTTTAACTTTGTATTTTATACTCTGATGACACCTCACAACGTTTATTCAAATCTTTGAATAAACGTTTCCCACCCAAAGAATGTGCTTTTAATGTTCTAGTAATTTATTCGTTCGAACAGTAGCGATTCATGCAAACTAATGTCCAACTCAAATTGGTGAACTTCATAATGACTCTATCCATTTCCTTACGTCAATTCAAATGCTCAGGAAGATTCGATGCTATTGAATGCGAAATGAAAGTGCACACCGTTTCACTACTTGCCGTAATTTTTTATATTGCTTATTAGAGAATGTAGGTTTTGTGGTATGTGCTCACTAAATTCCATTAAAACTATGATAAACTATTTAAGGTAAAAATAACTATTCTTCATTTACTGAACCGTAGGAATTATAAAATGCCTTAATCCCAAGCAATGGCAAGTTGGATCACCATGGTTACAGAAGGAATTTAATGGCACGACACTTTAAATTTCTCGATGCCTTTTAATGCTTTCGTTAACTTCTGGTATGCCCATGAACTCGAAACGTTGGATGGAAGGGGAATGCATGTGTATTTTTAATATTTTTGAGTCTGAAAGTCAGCTAACCAGTCATCTTAAACTGAGAGTCATTTCGGTCGTATGTGTTCTATTGTCGACAACCCTTACAGGATGGTTGAATGTGGATGGTTGGATGGTCAGTTTATCATAAAATTAATAATAAATTGCACGCACTTCATGAGAAAATATCATTCCTGGGCATATTTATCTTTTCCTGGGCGTATTTATCTCTAAAACTTTCTTAAATTAATTTTCTTGACATTGGAACATGGACCTAAACAAACCATTTTTGTACACTTGTATACTGGTTGACAGCTCTATTTCGATCAGTTGCACCCCAGAATATCACAAGTAGTGCAGCAACAAGTAATAACTGTTATTCAAAGTCTTATTATTATTACAACGCAGATACACGTCCGATGACATTAAAATGTTAGAATAGGACAAGCGTTCAAAACCGTTAGTATATGACCAAAAAATATCTAGAAAAATATCTATAACTACCATTATCTGTTTAACTACATCCACACACACGTTCTCTACTTTTTTCGTGGCTCGTAAAACTTAATCAGTGCTAAAATGTGGGCCATTTATTATTATTTCAAGCAAACTCTACAACCATAACATGATAATGATGAGTGTAACTTTTTGTAATGTTTGAATAATTTTCTGGGCGGTAGGTATTTAATTAACGTCACACTGGAGCACCACAAGGGACTATTGGTGACAGTTCGGGATCAAAGCCTAAGAGAACGATCCGAGGAGAACACCACGTAATTTTGAACCAAGATAATTCTCTGGAAATTAAAAAGAAAAAATGTTTTAGGACGAGCCAATCTGTCTGCGATTCCTTTTTCTCTACTTCTCTCCATCCTTTCTTTTCACGATTACCTAAAATCGTTTGTCTTGTCTATGTGTGGCCATAAACCCAACCCGACCCATCCATCAGCCAAACGTTTTCGGTCCAAAAGCAAACCAAAACTGACCATGGACAGATTGCTCGAAAGCGATTCAAAAAGACCCTTAAGCAACAAGCGCGGATTGAAATTACTTGTTTATGTGGGCTGGATGCTGACTGCCGGTTGAGTGATTCCGCCCCTGCAGGGGGAAGTGGATCATTTAAGGCACTCTTTGTTTCGAGAGGATGGAAACGCAACTGACCAGTCATCGTTGCGTCGCTAGTCGATAATGCGGCCGGACAGCTTTCGTCGCGGTGCAGACCCTCGTCATTCAGCCCCTGCAACAATCCATCTCCGAGCCAGAAGCCACTTTGATTGTGTTTGACATTCATTAGGGGAGCAGCGAGAGCCATTTATCATGGTGAAGCGGGAGTTTCTGTCAGTGCACCCCCGACCGGACTTTTTATTGACAGCCCTCCCCCCTGTCAATGGGATTTATGGACGCTTCTTTACTCTCGATTCCATGCTCCTCGGAGCATATTTCATACCTGTGTGTAGCTGGAATGCTGCACCCAATCGCAATGAAGCTAAGTTCCACAGAAATTTTGAAATCGGCACAGTTTGGTTTGGGTCATGAATGCACTTTGACACCACAAGGACTAACTACATCAGGGGTGGCCGTAGTGAAGCCCTCGCAGACGAGAGGTACGGCTCTTTTGCAAATAAAATACTATATGCATTATAATAGTAAACTAAACCTGATAAAAAATTTATTATTTTATTTCGTTTCTTGTTACAAAGTTATTCGTAAACTAAAACTAATCAATGTTCAAAAGTATTTTATTTCATTTCTTCTTTCAAAGTTATTCAAAACCATAAAACTCGGAGAAAAATGTTGAAAAACATGAAAATACTATAAAAAGAAACTGTTGTTCTGATTCTGTCAAACACAATTTTGTAAAAGAAAATCTTTAAAAATTAGACTTGTTTGTGGATGCTTTACGAACGGTGTCCATTTTAGCAATTAGCTGCCGAAAACTTGGTTGATGACTTGTTAAGGCAGTTCGCACATTCTCTTTGTTTGTTTTGTTACCAACTATAAATAAATTGCTCTTTCAAATATTCCTTCCTGTAATGTGGCTTCCAAAGATGGTGCAGCAGATCACTCCTGGACTATATTTAAATACCACCTGCTTCTCTAGGTATATGTGGGGGTCGTGGTAGCCCGGTTGGAAGAGTACCGGACCAGCAAACGAAGGGTGCGAGTTCGAATCCAACAAAAGACTATCGTGTACAAAGGAAAGGGGTGCACGTTGAATGTGTTGTGGTCTCTAATGTCCTCACGTTGGCGTGATATGGAAGTCTGGAGCGTATGGTGCCAGCTCAGGTGTGACTTCTTCATCTGGTTCAAACTGACGCGTCTTTGGTGGCCCGGATCATTGCCAATAGTCCGTTGAGTTGCTCCAGTGCAACGTTAATTAAAAAACACCTACCTTCTACTTCAGAGCAAAAGTAGGCATGTTTCGATACGCGTGTATTCAATTTTTTCAATAACCCTTGAAACGTACTAGGGAGGATAATACTTGCATGCTCTTGAACTGTCCTACGACGAAGCATTTAAGCACATGTGCGGGGAATTCACTCCGAACGATGCCAGTTAGCCCGTCATGATATTTCACTACTTAATGAATTCCATTGCAAACATTTCTTGACAGCGTGCGCAGGAGGCCGGTCCTGGAACAGGGAGATTACCCAACGTCTGTCGGAACGCATTCGCCAATTTATTTTAAAAAGTAGCCCAATCTCGACAGTTCCATTGGAAACACTCCAATTTCCCGCTCTTAAAGCCACACTCGGTCCCAGTGCCCTCCCAATAATAGCTTCCCTCCACACCCCCTCCGCTGCCAGAAAGACACTCGAAATCCACTTCGCCGGATGAACTGCGACATTCTGCTGCGGCAAGGGTTGCCAGATGTAAAGAAGGGAAAAGCACCCGAGTCCGCTTTTTGAAAGTGCCCCAAACGCTTTAAAAGTGATTTGTTTATTATCACCAAAATATATTCATTCTGAATTAAACTTAAATGAAACTTAGTTCAACTATTCATTTTCGTATCCTTATAAAAATTTAGTTGCCTGTTTCTTTTATAGCATTCTGCATATATAATTCCACGGACTTTCATTTTGAGAACGTATGAATACACCAAAATGGGAAATAAACTTAGCTTATTAAAACCGCATTGAATATACTGAAATGTATACCATAACTTATGGGATAATCACATACAGATTTTAGTCATGAAAATGGTTTCTAATTTAATCATATTCTAAATTTATATTCCCTTTAAGCGAGCCTATCCCAAATTTTCAAGTATATTTATCTTTTTTTTTACTGTACAATAAAGCAAATTTCACGGGGAACACTTTAGTCACGCTGAAATGTTATTGGTGGTGGAACACAACATTGGAGGACGATAGTGATTTTGTAGACTAGTAATAGCAAATTAAACCATGTTCCTGCGTAACATCTGTAACAGGCCTGGCCAACCCAAATCGTTGAGCTGGCCATTTTGAAGAGCTACAATTTTTCTGTTGGAAAACATAAAGCGTATGTTAAAAATAAAAATCTCGGGCTTCACCATTTTTGTTAGGAAACAATAGAAATATATCCAGTTATGTAGGTAGATATTTTAGTAGACGTTGTACTGGAGCATCACAACGGGCTATTGACGACGTCCAGTTATGTAAAATACGATATTTAAATGCAGTTCCCTTTTGAGAAGCCTGTTTGCCAATGCAAAGGAATGATGCCAGGCAGCATATAATTTTTAGGTCCTCGGGAGTATACCCTCCTTAGGTGTGTAATGGCATCACAACCCCAAGGTAACTGAATGACCTTTCCTCCCTTTCATTTTTACCACCACCTACACTTTTGCTTATTCTTCCTCCTTCATTGTGTTGCTTGTCATGTGTTTGGTGCAGCTTGGCCAAATATGTCTCTTGTGCCATAAAACCCGAAAATAACCAACCTAATATTTAATCGTTTTCGTGGTGATTGCCGATTACGATTGCTGCATAGAAGATTTGAATTCATAACACAAGCATTTCACATGATTATTTGAAAAGTAGTAGTCTTTGATTGAGACTACATGTGAATCTTTAATGTTGGAAAATTTAAGTCCGTAAACATAACAGCAGATCTTAATCATACCTATAATCAATTCAAACTTTACTATCAGGTGGCTTTCATTACTTCAGGGAAGTAATAAAACTCCAGTGCAGTTGTGAATGAATAATTAAGTTTAACCCAATCAACAATTAAATCAAACCCAAAGCCAGCCATATAATTTTTACTCCAAGGCTGCTCTTGGTGCAAAATTTTAGCGCCTCAAGGAGTCTAAAGGGCGCAACTGCGCCCAATCTGGCACCTCCGGTGGAAGACGGAGAGAAATCCGTCCTTTGTGTGGCAAGACAGACAGATATGCAATATATCCACCGACTGGCAGAGATCTCCCTGTCACCATTTAGGTGGTACTACAACACCGTGCCAGGCTATGTCAATCTCGATTGCCGACTTCCAATCATTAATCTTCATTCCGCAGACAGGGGGGATCGGGCTGCGCACGTGCCCCGGTCGGGGGAGAAATTAC
This sequence comes from Metellina segmentata, assembly GCA_947359465.1. Lineage (NCBI taxonomy): Eukaryota > Metazoa > Arthropoda > Arachnida > Araneae > Tetragnathidae > Metellina > Metellina segmentata. The sequence continues at coordinate 125,423,288 of OX375875.1, forward strand.
GAAAGGCGGGCATTTATATAAAAAATAAACAGTGTCCCTAGGAATGGATGTGGAAGGATTGAGACAGACTGTCAAGACGAAGGTGACGAATGTCGCTATAAAAAAGTATCGAATGAAAATAATTGCATTCTTTTCCTTCTACCCTTGATTGAAGTTTCAAGTGTGTGAGTGCTGGGGTAAGTTGATTAAAGGATGTCCATACGTGTGTGTGTCATCAGTCATCTAATCGCGGCTTTAATTGTTTCCTTTCAAAGCATTTGGTTGAGGGAGGAGGCTTGATGAACGAGAGATGCCACACACTCTTTCTCTTGAAACTAGAGTGCTTTAAGGTGAGCCTGCTAACTGATAATAGCAATCTTGTCAGTCCAGTTTAAGGGATCCAAGCGTGAAACAGCCGTGTAGAAGAGTCACCATCCCTCCAGGTTGTTGTCTTGACCAGGTACTTCGTCTCGAACCGACATAACAGACCAGATCACGATGGACGAGATATCTCGGCGTTAGAAGAAAACTGACCAAATCTTGATCTCGTCAGCATAAAAAAAAAGTAATGTCTTTATGACAAGGTATCTAATCATTACAAAAAGAATTGGATCTTGATGAACGAGGTATCTTGTTGAAGCCGCTTGTGTACACTTTCATCCAATTAATTTTAAATAAAACCATTTAGTACCACAGTAGTAACTGGGGACAGACACACGGATACTTTTACAAAGTGTTAAGAAGTAGAAATCCATTGTTATAAATCGGTACAAAATAGTTCTAGATTCTATCAAGGTTCAGGTATTTTGGCTTGCAATTTCATGTAGTTAAGTCATACTGCTTATACGAAATCATTCTTTCCGTGGGTCTTTCTTTCTCTTCTGTATCAGTAAAACTTTCACGGTGTGTGTATGTTCAATACTTGATGTTATAGTTGCAAAAACGGAAATCTATAGAGAGCATTTCAAGCATTTCCAATCGTAATGGAATGCGATACATTTTACGAGTACTATTGTTTGTTTCGTGTAAGAGTTGGTTACTAATTCGTATTGTTTTGTTTCGAACTATTCGTTGTATAGTATATTCTTACCGGGTGTTGTATAGAGTAATGCACTATAAATTTCACACCCAGTATACTATGCAATGAACAAGTTGTGACATTCTAATTTACCATGCCATGGTTCAAATTGCTGTGTTATTGGAAAACGGCATGGATGATCGATTTGCAGGGATCATTTTATGCGAATCGAGTGTCGTGTCTCGTACCTAATGAAAGGAAATGGGATGAAAGAAATGGAGAATCATCCCCAGAGGATGAAAGAAATTTCAATCTGAAAAAGATTGATTAAAATAAGATACGAGCCTTCTTAAACAATCACGCTTTTCAGAATTCCAATTTTAAATCGCGTTCTCCTAATAGCCGTGGAGTTTCAGTCGGGCATAGAAAGCTCACCTGAAAAAAAAAATATCCGTGTTGCAAGCTTCTTTTTCCCAAGTTCTTGTGGCGATATTATTTTTCTAAACTGCCGCGAGAGCGTGGAAAAAAGCGTCTCCGAGAGAGAGAGAGAGAGAGAGGGTGGCAGCTTCTCAGGAAAAACAAACTTCGAAAGACAAACACGAAACAAGTGCAAAAAATTCATGTAAGCAACTCCAAAACACATCAGAACAAACAAAACACTTTTCACATCCAAAAGATGACTTGATCATTGAAATAGAATTCAGCACAAATTCAAATATGCCCACTCGGCTGCCATTTGCA